>AP025372.1:0-2400000 GCA_030295005.1 Cephonodes hylas
CCTAACCTAACCTAACCTAACCTAACCTAACCTAACCTAACCTAACCTAACCTAACCTAACCTAACCTAACCTAACCTAACCTAACCTAACCTAACCTAACCTAACCTAACCTAACCTAACCTAACCTAACCTAACCTAACCTAACCTAACCTAACCTAACCTAACCTAACCTAACCTAACCTAACCTAACCTAACCTAACCTAACCAGTCGCAGTCCGAGCGCGGAGCCGATCGGATCGTTTTTACGTCGCTCCGCGGTCGAAAAAAAAAAAAAAAAAAAAAAAAAATCGGAAAAATAGGTTTTATTAAGCAAAAGTACTAGTGTGATACATCAAAATGTGCGCGCAGTGACAAGCTAGTGATCAGTGAAAGAATTTTGAAAATCGGACGAAAATTGACGAAAATTTAACGGAAAAAACCATAGTGAACAAAAATTTTTAACAGTTTTTTGTGGATAACTTCGCGGAGTGATCTGTTACCCCCCACTTTGGAAGTGCACGTCGACGTGGAATTCCCCGGCCCGTCGACTGTGAAAGTGTTGGATTTTTCCCGTGGATAGTTTCCCTGTGAGCGAGGGTTAAAGTGACAATTTTGTGATTTTTGACAGTTTTTTAGTGATAACTTCCTAGAACGATCTTTTACCTATAGTTTTTATTATTTCCCAGTGTTCTGTTTACCACCCTTTACACCCTCACCAAATTCTGGAATTTTCCGCCGGTATCGGACCAAGATACGGACCACCAAAGTCGGAAAAATCGACCTTCCGAGTTCCGAGCGCACACTGACGCCGGGTTTGTTCGCGAAGTCTGTTTCTTGGTGCTCCCTGGACCCCCAACTCATCCCCTAGCTGGAGGCACATCGACCTTGAAGATCTGACACCGGTAAGCGTGGCTTTGAGTTATTAAGTGCGCGAAAGGGTCGAACACCAACTTTGACCCTCGGTGGCGTGGTCCCTGGACTGCCTCCACGCCTGATCTTCTGCCTACAGTTAGGTATCCCTCCCCCCAACACCCCTGCCAAATTTGGTGAGGATCCGATCGGTAGATCCGTGGCTTTTGCCGTTTAAGTGTCTCGACCAATCAGAGGCCTTCTCTCGCTCATTCGTTATATATAATATTTATATTATATTTTTAAGTGCCCTCAGCATCAGTCAACACCCCTCTATCTAATTATACATCTATATATTATATATACCTACCAGAACGCCCGCTCCGGCGGTTTAAGTGTCTCGGCCAATCAGAGGCCTTCTCTCGCTCAATCATTATCTATTATATTTACATTATATTTTTAAGTGCCCTCAGCACCAGCCGACCCCCCCCCAACATAATTATTCATCAACATATTATATATATCTTCTAGAACGCCCCTGGCAGCAGATTGAGTGGGGTCAAAAATTTCATTGCATTTTTTTTCCCCCTTTTCGACCCCCTCTTTTTCGAATCTTGTTCGCCAAGCCCCCAGCAACCCTCCCCTGAAGTCCCATCTCACTGACCCTTCTGGTCTCCGAGATATTCAACAAAAACCGGAAAAAACTTTTTTTATTAAAAGTGTTTTTCGGTTATATCTCCGTATATATTTATTATATTTTTTAAATTCAATAGCCCTCCGCTTACCCCTCCTCTAACTCACACTCCCCCATACTTATATATTTTATATAATTAGTCATACTATTTTTGTAATACATCGAGAGGGGGTTAAAAATCGACTTTTTTCTCCCTCCCCCCCCCCTCTCGTTTCTTCCCCCCCATAGCAAGGCTCGGCTCCTCTCCTGACCTGCCAAAAAGGTCCCGCCCCTGGGAGCCCCAGGATACCGGAGATATCATCACTTTTGTGAAAAAGTGAAACATCGCCGGTACTCCAAGTGGTTCCGGGGGATTGGGGAGCTGAGTTTTGGAACAGCCTCTGCCTGGTCCGGGCTTTCTCTGCACGGGTCTCCGGAACTGATCGGATCACCGGAAGCAGTGAAACCGGTGCCCAACTCCTAGGAGTTTGGGAGTTCGGTGCAGCTGTTTCCGGTAATCAAATTTGAGCACTCCCCTCTGTCCCCCGACATCAGTCCCGTTCCCCCCGCACCTTGGGAAGAGGCCGAACACCTGCCTCACTCCTGAGCCATCGCCAGAACTTAGTTTCTGAATATGGAACAGGACTCCCAGGGTGTCCCTTCGTCCAGCGCAGCTGACGAACCCGCTCCCGCTCCCAACATCTCCAAGAAACAGACGAATAAGGAGAAAAAGAGTCCGAAAACCACCACCATCACCGATTTGAACGAGCAGCTCCCCGAGAAGGCACGGGCTGACTTCATCACCAGCTCCACTACACTGAAGGAGTACCTCCTATGCGTCTCCTCCATCCTAATCAGCGCAGCGGGGGAAAGGAGCGTGACTAAGCAGGGCAAGCAGCGTGTGGAGGCGATCGGGAGGCAACTTGCTCTCATCGCCTCTAAAGTTGCCTTCGCCGACGCTTCAGTCACCCCTACCCCCAACACCAACACCGGCTCATCCACCCCAACCAGTGACATCAAGACCGACATCATGGAGTGCGTTCGGGAGGAGCTGAGCAAGCACCTCTCTGCCGTGAACGCGCTCCATAAAGAAAGCCAAAAAACGCTGCAAATAATCACCAAACAGCAACCAGCCACAGTCGCGGCCGCACCGTCCTACGCTTCGGCGGTCAGGACGGTGAAGGCTGCGACACCCACCGCCACCGCTTCGAGACCCGTTCCTGCGCCTCCGGCCAGCCGCCCGGCCATCATTGTCACCCCGAAGGTGGCAGCGAAGAGCCGGCAAGAGGCCGTCGAGGCGTTCAGGAAGGCCGTCTCATTCAAAAAGTCCTCGTACGCTCCAGCCAGGGTTCAGCCGGTCTCCAACGGCAAACTCAGGGTGGAGTTCGACAACGTGAATCAACGCGACGACACCTTGCAGCGCCTCCGCGGCAGGGCTGCCAGATTGTATAATTGGATACAAATCCTGTATAATCTGATGGGCTATTCTATCCATGACCACTTCGTATAATACGATACAAAGGCATACGGGATGCAACATAAGTTTGCATTTTATTAATAATTTGTCTATCTATCATCCTAAAATCTGTTCTTCTTTGGAACGCACTCCCTTCAGAAATCAGGATGTTGACAAACCGCTTATCCTTTAAAGTAAGGGTTAGACAAGTTTTTCTCAATCTAAGTAAGAAGTATCTTAGTATATTTATTTTCGTAGGTATTTATGTATATTCATATTATAGTATAATATTTATTTGTTTATGTTAGTATTTATATATAAGCATTTTATTCGAAAAATAATATTTATGCACCTATCAAGTATCTCTGCACCACCCTAAGGTTGACTGGCAGAAAATGCCTTAGGCATTAAGTCCGCCTTTGTACAATGTTTTGTATAAAAAGCATAAATAAATAAATAAATAAAAAAAAAAAAACAAGAAGTATTCTGGAGATTCCACTTTCCGACCATTTGTTTAACTGTAATTCTAAAAAAAACAAGAGCCACTCTGGAGTGGTCACTTTTCAACCATCTATTACGAAAGATTTTTCTAAAAAAAAAAAAAAACAAGAGCTGCATACAATGCTTTTGTATAATGCGATCTAATTTTGTATAATTGCAGATACTAAACCGTATAGCTGCGATTTATTTGCTGGCAGCCCTGCTCCGCGGGTCATCTCAGGTGAGTGCCGAGGCCGCAAGGCGCCTTAACCCTATGGTAGTCATCAAAGGCATTTCGAAGGAGGTCCCGGCCGAAGAATTGGTCGCGGTCATCCGGATTCAAAACCCGGAGGTATGCCCGGAAAACATGGCCGATGGGGACCTGAAACTGAGGTTCCTGCGAAGCAATAGAAACCCCAAGCTTTACAACGCTGTATTGCTTGTACACCCCAATGTATGGCGGCGACTCACTGCGGCGGGGAGAGTCTGCGTGGACCACCAGAGGGTACACGTGGAGGACTTCTCTCCGTTCATGCAGTGCTTTCGCTGCTTGCAATTTGGGCACACACGCAACAGGTGCAAAAACAGTGCCACACCCTGCGCCTTCTGCGCAGAGACGACTCACACTGCTGACAGTTGTCCCACAAGGGAGAGGAAGGGGGCTCCCAAGTGCTACAACTGTCACGCACATAACACCCGGTTCAACTCGGGTCTCGACGCATCTCATTCGGCCACGTCACAAAACTGCCCACGCGTCCAAGCCATGAAGGAAAAGATCAGGACTAAAGTCGACTATGGCTGTTAAGTCGGAGCTCCTGGTAGTACAGTGCAATTTAGACCGATCCCGCAACTGTCTCCAGGAGTTCATCGATTCCTTCGTGGCCAGTGACTACAGAGTGGCCCTCGTGTCGGAACCATATGTTGGGTCTGGCACGGAGGTCAAACACATCTCCGGTGTGAACGTCCACCAGTTTTGCACCGGAGACAGAGTGAAGGCTTGCGTCTTTGTCAAGCCTGACCTCCTCACACTTGGATACACACAATACTCTACATCGAACCTGTGCGTGGTGGGGCTTAGCCTAGGCAATCGACGCTACTATGTAGCGTCAGCCTACGTTGAGCCCGACCACGACGCAGACAACACACTACACCACATAGACACATTTCTTAGGTCGGTGCGGGGCAGCCCTGTAATTCTCGGCGGGGATTTCAACGGTTGGCACCCCGATTGGGGCAGCGCCGTTGCTAATCCCCGCGGTTACGAGGTTGCGGAGCTTGCCCTCGCTAACGACCTATACATTTGTAACACCGGGTCGACTCCCACTTTCGAAACAGTCACGCATGGACGTGTCCGCACGTCCATCATAGACGTGACAATGGCCTCGCTCAACATCTTAGAGGCCATTCGTGAGTGGCGAGTCGACCTCACACTAGGTACATCTTCACAACACAATGCCGTAGTGTTTCGCGTCGTGACCGGAGATTCCGGGCACACCACACACACCACCAACACCTCCACTTTCCGGTACAAAAGCGACAAAGCCCACTGGGGTTGCTTTGCGGACTCGCTACTTACCACCTTAGCTGAGTCCGACGTGCTGGAAAGGGATATTAACAGTCTCGATCATGAGGAACTCGAGGCCCTCATTGACGAGATCACGCTCATTATACACACCGCTTGCCGCGACTCCATGCCGGTAAAACAGGGCGGAGGTAAGTACCGACCGCCCTGGTGGACCGACGCATTGGGGGAGCGGAAGCGAGAAGTCATCCAGCTTCACCGACGTTTACACACAGCCGCCAGGCACGGGCGGCCGCCGGACTCCCTGGTTGAGGAATTTCGTGCGCTTAAGGCCCTTTACGCGCAGGAAATAAAGACCGCCTCAACACAAAACTTCAGGGAGTTTTGTAAGCTCCAGACCAGGGAGAACGTGTGGTCGCTCACTAACAGACTACTCAAAGACACCACACCTAGACGCCCTCCTGTTACACTAAAGCTCGGCGACCGGTTCACCGAAGAAGGGGAAGAAACGGCCGCAGCCCTGCTGCACCATTTCTACCCTGACGACGGTCCGGACACCGAGCCCAACCACCACTACCTCAGAAACCTCTCCAACATCCTTCCCAATACTCCCGAGGATCCTCCTTTCACTGCCGAGGAAGTACTGGAGCACTTGGGGTCTATGAACCCCAAGAAGGCTCCAGGATTGGATGGCTTGACTTCAGACATCTGTCTGAAGTTTGCCAAACAGTTCCCGGGGTTGCTGACATCTGTTATGAACAGATGCCTAGCCCTCGGGCACTTCCCGCGGCAGTGGAAGAAGGCCTACGTCAAAATCATTCCCAAACCCGGCAAGTCGGATTACACCACCATGGGAGCGTTCCGGCCTATCGGTCTGCTGCCCGTTTTTGGCAAGTTGTTAGAGCGGCTCTTTATAAAAAGAGTCACCTACAGGGCATCCAGGATAGGCAAAGCCAACGCCCATCAGTTTGGCTTCAGGGAGCAGACTAACACCACTGCTGCCCTGCGCACCGCCCTGGAGTTTGTCGAGGGGGGCAGAGCACGGAAGCACCTGGTCGCTGCGGTGTCCCTGGACATCAAAGCGGCCTTTGACAACGTTTGGTGGCCCGCGCTCCTGCATCGGCTCAGAGTGACTGAGTGCCCATCCAACATCTTTGGGCTTATACTCAGCTACATCGCTGAACGTAGCGTCACTCTGGACCATGCGGGGGCTCGTGTCACTAAGAGTATGTCCAAAGGGTGCATTCAAGGGTCCACTTGTGGGCCCGTGCTCTGGAACATAATTCTTGACGAGCTCCTGGATCGGTCGCTGCCTCCTGGATGTCACTTGCAAGCTTACGCGGACGACGTGCTGCTCATTGTCTCCGCTGGAGACGTGAGCGCACTTGCGGAAACCGCTAATAAAGTCCTGGGAGAGATCGCGGACTGGGGGAGGAGCGTCAAACTCACGTTTGGCGCTGCCAAAACCCAGGCCATCGCGTTCACTCCCGGGGCTAAGCTTGCAAGGCTTGCCATGGACGGGCATCCGATCGCCTTCGCCAGGAACATCAAGCTCCTAGGGGTAGTATTGGATGAGAGACTGACTTTTCGCGACCACTTGCTCCACGCCATCGGCAAGGCTCAACGCGTGTTTAAGAAGCTGTCTCTGTATGCAAAACCCACCTGGGGGATGCATACAGAGAACATCAGCACAATTTATAAGCACGTGATTGAGCCGACCATCACCTACGCCGCTGGTGTATGGGGGCAAGTGGTCGAGAAAAAGTACGCGAGGAAACTCCTCGCTAGCGTACAACGCGGATTTGCTATCAAGGCCATAAGGGCCTTCCGCACAGTCTCCACCAATGCTGCCCTCGCTCTGGCCCAGTTCACCCCCTTGGATCTTAGGATCCAGGAGGTTCGTCAAGCCGAGAGCACACGACTTTCCGGGACCACCCAATTCCTTCCCGAGGACATCCGCCTCGAGATCCCCACACCCATCCATCAGTTATTACACCCTGCGGACCGCATCACTTTTCAGTTGAAAACCTCCTGCAACCAGGAGGAGGTCAACGGTGCGGTCTGCACTAACACTTATCAAATATTCACCGACGGGAGTAAGCAGGATGACAACAAGGTGGGGGCCGCTTTTGTGTGCTTCGACCCTGGCGGGAAGATCACAACCACCAAGAAGTACAAGTTACACGACTGCTGTACGGTGTTCCAGGCGGAGCTACTTGCCATCCTCCGCGCATGCCAATGGGCTCTTGACCACAGATACACTGACGTTGTCATTTTTAGCGACTCTATGTCGTCAATTATGGCAATCCAGAACAGGAGCAACACCCACCCTCTGGTGTCCCAGATACATCGTGTATTATGGGACTATCGGGAGGTGGGATCGTTGCGACTGTCATGGGTCAAGAGTCACATTGGCATAAACGGCAATGAACTTGCTGACAGCGCAGCCAATTTGGCCTGCAATTTACACAAAAAACCGGATTACTCTAACTTCCCAATTAGTTTCGTTAAATCTAAAGTACGTAGCTCCTCCATGGACACCTGGCAGTCGCGTTACATTGCAGCTGAACAAGGCCAACATACTCGGTCGCTCTTCCCGAGTCTCGGAGACATCCGTAGGCTTTGGAAGGCGACCGAACCCAGCTTCCACCTCACTCAGGTCCTCACCGGTCATGGTTACCATAAGGCATACCTCCATCGGTTCCACATTACTCCGGATGACCACTGCCCTTGCGACGACAGGACCAGCCAAAGCCTGGACCACCTCTTCGAGGATTGCCCGCGGTTCGCCACGGCGCGGTACTCGCATGAGATGGTCTGCGGACGCTGGGGTGTCGAACCGTATAAAATCAGTGATCTCCTAGCGAAAGGGAAGGAGAAGGCTTTTGCCTCTTATCTAGAGCTAGTCGACTCCATCCTGAGTTCGTTGAAGGACTTTAATGCCACCAACACTGACACCAACACGGCTGGACCCTGAGGTTGACTAGCAACTCTAAACAATATTTTACATTATATTTCTTTGTATAATCATTATTTTCTTATATCATTATTTTTCTTTGTATAAACTATTTTGTATTGACTTTTTGCGTATCTTTGTATTTGTAATTTAATTCTATGTGTTTACTTTTAATCAGCATGTTTTGCAATAGACCTAAGATGTTCTTTAATTATATTTTCTCTATCTTAATAACCAATTTTAACTTTTGTACTATATTAAATTTGTTTGTTTATTATTATTAATATCTCTCGGACAACGCGGGTCGTGCGGACACCGCAAGGGGAAGCGGTGGCCTGCGCGCCCGCAACCCCGAGATAAGTTTTTGTATAACTTCTTGTTTTGTGTAATCTAATAGTTTTTATATTTTATTTTGTTTGTCATGTATGATCCTGTTTTAACTCTAATTTTTGTAATAGTTTTAGTTTTATATTGTTAATTACTGCTTTACGAATGCGACTGTAATCACTATTAATATCCTATTTTGTTTTATACCCACTGTGTTAATTTTAAGTCTAGTCTATAGTTTACTACTTCTTTTATATTGTTAAAAAATCTTCTTTTGTTTGTCCACATTTATTTTTACCCCTTGTCAATTTATTTTAGTTAATAAGAAACCAATTGTACACCACTAGACTGGACTCACCACACGTACACACACATCTTACACACCACACTACCCTAATGTATGACACACAAACTGGCAAGGGACAGGCTATCGTATCCAATAGCGAGGCCTCGTCTCCTTGCCAGCACACAATCACATATTCCACGACACTCAACAGTGAAACATACATTACCCCAACAGAGTAACACTGGAAAAAAAAAAAAAAAAAAAAAAAAAAAAACCTAACCTAACCTTTTTTTTTTTTTTTTTTTTTTTTGCGCGGGGAAAATCCCTTTACGGACCATCCCGCCCCCGGAGGGGCGAGGGTGTGTCGGACTCACCGGCGCACTTCCGACCCAGCGAAGATGGTAAAGATGTTGCCGCCCGTAGTTGTGTCGGGCGGCCGCTGGGCCGGGTCCCTACCCCATCACTTTGCGCCGTCCTACCGACTAAAAACCCCGCGGGCCACCATCGGCGCATTGACGAGACGGCCCCGGTTTACCCTGAAGCGAGAGCTATGGATTGGACCGGGACCGCCTCTGCGCTGTGCCATTTGTGGGCACACAATCAATTTAAAAAAAACAACAAATTAAACTTCTCGGGGGCCGCCTAAGATAGAGTCGGCAGCCCCATGTGGCCTCACGGCGCCGGCTTAGGTGTTATGCCGGCGCCTCCTTCGTCGTCTGTTAAGCCGAGCGGGATCGGTCTGCTCCCGGTCCCGCTCGGCGCTCTCCTTCTGCGACATGACACGTTCGCAGAAGGAGAGTATAGCTTTCCAAGACCTCCGGCTGCCGACCATGGCGGCGACCACAGTCGGCAGCGAGAGGTCACCCCCTACGACCGCTACAAGAGCGCTGCGCTCCTCGTCCCAGGCTGGGCACTCCTCGAGCGTGTGCTGGGCCGTGTCCACACGGCAGTTGCCACAATGGTGGCACACGGCGGTCTCCTCGGCTCCTACGACGCGACACAGGTACTCACCGAAGCAGCCGTGCCCAGTGAGCACCTGCGTCAGCCGGAATGTCGGCGCACCGTGGCGCCTGTCCATCCACTGCTGGAGGACAGGTCGCACTGCCGCTGCGGTCGCCACCCCAGCACTTGGGCTCTCCAGCCTGGAACGCCACTCCTCCACGGCGGCCCTGCGGAGGGAGGCCAACATGGCCTCGACCTCTCTCGGGGCCGGCCTCTGCCCGGATCGCCGGTACGTCTCCTCCCGCCAGAAGAACGCTGACGAGAGGGACTTGGCGTCCAACTCCCACGGCAGAGTACCCGCCAAGACGCAGGCCGCCTCGTGCGAGATCGTGCGGTACCCCCTAACGATACGCTGCGCCACGATTCGCTGCGGACGATGCAGCAGGCGGACGCAGCGCACGCCGAGGGACTCGGCCCACACGGGACATCCGTACAGGGCCATGGACCGCACGACTCCAGCATAAAGACTTCGGCAAGGGAAGCCAGGACCATCCCTATTGGGCAGCAGGCGACCCAGAGCGCCCGCTGTCCGGACCAACTTCGACGACAATACCTCGAAATGGGCGCGGAACTCCCACCGACTGTCCAAAATCAGACCTAGGTACTTCATCTGGGAGCCGATGGGAATCCGCACGCCCGCCACCGTCAAGTGAGCCTCCGGCGGTGGCCAAGACTGAGGTCCGTGGAAACATAGGGCCTCAGTCTTGTGCAGGGCCACCTGGAGGCCCAGTCGCCGAATCCTATCCACAACCAACTCAGTGCCGAAACCAGCGAGCAGAGCCGCCCGCTGCGGTGTCCTGGCCGTCGCTGTCACCAAAGTGTCGTCCGCATAGCAGACGACAGCGACGCCCCGAAGGTTGGTACCACGAAGCACCCAGTCGTATCCGATGTTCCACAGGAGCGGTCCGAGAACCGAGCCCTGTGGAACACCGCACGACACCGCCCGACGATGCCACCCGTCGGCGCCCGGATACACGACGTACCTATCGGACAAGTACGCCTGCACCAGACGCCGAAGATAGAGTGGAACTTCGTGGTACCGCAGTGCCTCCATGATGCAGGCCCAGGGCATGGTGTTGAATGCGTTGGCGATGTCGAGTGACACCGCCACGACGCACTTGCCCCGAGACACTGCATCCTCCGCCAGTGCCTTGACCCGCAGAATCGCATGGATGGTCGACCGGCCCCTCCGGAACCCGAACTGACAGTCTGCCAAGTTCGGGCCCGTTCTCTCCAGATGCTCGACGAGGCGTGCGTGCACGATACGCTCAAAGAGCTTGCACACCTCGTCGAGCAGAACGATCGGTCGATACGCCGACGGCGACTCCACGGGTCGACCCTCCTTCTTCAGCAGGACGAGCTTGCCCGTCTTCCACCGCTACGGGAAGCTGCCCTGCTGCAGGCACGCGGAGAACAGGCTGCGGAGCCTCGTACCCAGCGACTCGACGGCGAGCACCCAAACACGTCCGAGCACCCCGTCGAGCCCCGGGGCCGAGTTCTTGCCCCGCAGCCGACGCACTGCCGCCTCCAATTCTTCAGGCGAAACCTCCGGAATATCCCTTGCCGAAATCAACGACGACGATTGCGCCGGTGGACGTGGCGCAATCGGTGGAGGAGTGAACTCCTCGGTGGCCGGAAACAAGGCCGCGACGACGTCCTCGACGAGCTCGGCCCGGAGACTCTCCGTCAACGGAGGCGCCCATGGGCGGAGCTTGCTCAACGCCACACGGTATGGACGCCCCCACGGATCGTTGTCGAGAGTCCTCCGGGATTCCTCGAAAGCCGCGGCCTTTGCTCGTGCAATGGCCACCCGCAGCGCTCTCTTCGCCCCTCTGTGGAGGCTGTAGAGCAGCCGCTCTTGCTCTTGGTCGCCAGGCAGGCGGACCCGACGACGACGATGCCTGGCGAGTCGGCGCTGCGCAGCCGCGCAAGTCGCACGCAGCTGCGAGAGCTCCGCCGACCACCAGTACACCTGGCGCTTCGCCGGAAGGCGAGTGACCCGGGGCATCGACGCGTCGCAGACGCGTGACATCGCTACCCCGAACCACTCCGCCTCCTCCTCGACCCGCAGCGGCCCTTCCGCCGCGGGGAGCCACGCCTGTATAAGAGCGGCCTCTTCCGCAGCCTCCACATCGAGGCGCTTAGCGGCCCACCGCCGGCCGCCCGTGAATCGGGTAGTCGGACCCCCACCGGGCTGGACAGGAGCCCGGGAAGCGGAGACGCTGTAGCGGATGTAACGATGATCGGACAGCGTCTCCTCGTCGACCAATACCTTCCAGCCCCGGACACGGCGGGCAAGGCTCGGGGTGGCAAAAGTGACGTCCACCACCGAGCCGCCATTGTGCCGCACGCACGTGTCCTCCGATCCCCGATTCAGGACGACCAGCCCGATGGAGATCGCCCATTCCTCCAGGGACCCACCGCGCGCATCCGTCACCGACGAGCCCCAAGCCAAGGACTTGGCGTTGAAGTCGCCGGCGACTAGCACGGGGTGGGTCTGGCTACATTGCACCACCAGGGCCCCCAGGCGGACCAGAAAGCTCTCGAAATCCGCCAGGGACCTGTTGGGAGAGAAATACACTCCTACGACCCAAATCCCCCCCAACAAGACCGCCACGCATCCCGAGCCCTTCGCTACTTTTTCGAAGGGCGGGGATCCGGCGGCGCCCCGAGTGATGACGGCCACCGAGCCGTCCAGGTCCCCAGCCCAGTCGTCCTGAGGCGCCGGCTAGGTGTTATGCCGGCGCCTCCTTCTACGTCTGTTAAGCCGAGCGGGATCGGTCTGCTCCCGGTCTCGCTCGGCGCTCTCCTTCTGCGACATGACACGTTCGCAAAAGGAGAGCATAGCTTTCCAAGACCTCCGGCTGCCGACCATGGCGGCGACCACAGTCGGCAGCGAGAGGTCACCCCCTATGACCGCTACGAGAGCGCTGCGCTCCTCGTCCCAGGCTGGGCACTCCTCGAGCGTGTGCTGGGCCGTGTCCACACGGCAGTTGCCACAATGGTGGCACACGGCGGTCTCCTCGGCTCCTACGACGCGACACAGGTACTCACTGAAGCAGCCGTGCCCAGTGAGCACCTGCGTCAGCCGGAATGTCGGCGCACCGTGGCGCCTGTCCATCCACTGCTGGAGGACAGGTCGCACTGTCGCTACGGTCGCCACCCCAGCACTTGGGCTCTCCAGCCTGGAACGCCACTCCTCCAAACCTAACCTTTAAAAATTTTGTTTGTCCACTTTTATTTTACCCTGTCTAAATTTATTTTATTTTTTTAGAAACCAATTGCACACCATCTGACTGGACTCACTATACACACACAAACACCCTCACTCACCACACTGCCTTAACGTATGATACACCACAAACTGGCAAGGAACAGCCTTTCGTATCCAATAGCGAGGCCTCGTTTCCTTGCCAGCACATAATCATGTATACTTTCATAACCCCTACAGAGAAACACTGAAAAAAAAAACCTAACCTAACAGACAGACAGACAGAAAGACGTTTATCCCACGGGATTACATTTTCCAGGATAAAATTATCCTATGTTAATTCTGTGAGCCCTACGTACCTCTATACCAAAAATAATTCAAATCGGTTTGGTAGATCCAAAAATACCCATTCCCACAGGAATACTCCATTTTCCGGGCTAAAAACTACCCCGTGTTCATTCTGTGAGCTCCACCTCTCTCTATACCAAATTCCATCAAATCGCTTTGGTATATCACGAAATACCCATTCCCAAGGGAATACTACATTTTCCGGGATAAAAAGTATCCTATGTTTTTTCCTGATGTATAAGCTATATTATTGTAAAGTTTTATTAAAATCCATTCAGTAGTTTTTACGTGACATCGTAACAGACAGACAGATAGACAGAATTCCTTTCGCATTTATAATATTAGTATGGATAGGTATCCAAGCTCGCCACGCTCGCGTCGCCACGCCATGCGTCGCCACGCCAGAAATCGGTTTTACGTTCGGCTATAGATGTTTCACTTAAAACAACTATATTAGGGAATGGACGAAAAACAAAATAAAACGCCGGTTAGTCACTACTTGTACTCGTTTTATTATTATTGACTATTGATTACTACTAGCGTCGACAGAAGTGCAGAGCTACTGTTGTTGTTGTTGTGTGTCGGCGGGCGGCGCGGCGTCGTCGGCCTGGCTGATGGCGGCGGCGAGCTCCTCGTCCTCGTCCTTGCCGTACAGCTCGGGGAACTGCGCCATGCACTGCTGCATCACGCTGAACTTCTCGTAGCAGTCGCTGCCCTTGGGATCCGCTTCGCTGAACGTATTATAAATACAAGTTATTAACAATATCAATACCATAAATTAACGCCCTCGCCCAAACGAGTTGGATGGATGGCCGAGTAAAATTCCAGCGTCTTACAATTCAGACTAAGTTTAAGGCTTGTTTTAGCCCATCACCAGTGCGATCTGCAACTTTTTTGTGTAATTTTTCTACCAACCATCCGTTTTTATTAGCAGCCCAAAGAGGCCATATTTTATTTATAATTATTTATTTTACTTTATGGGGATACTTTTAGACGGAGATCCCAGAGCCGCCAGACCTTACTTATTTTCTGATGGACGAAATGTGGACCATTGGGTAGTGTTTGTATGTACTACAATCGTATACATACTCGCTAACTTGGTCGAAGGGCCAATTTACAGATATCAGGTGGTCAGGGTACCCAAAAGCGTCTAAAAGAATTTAGGAGAAAATTGACCCCTTGGATCGGTCTGTCTTCTCGTCAAAGGTCTTAAAATAACTGTCTGGTGAAGATATAAAGGGTTAATTCAGACCGTGGTCAGAAAATAAGACAGGTAATTGCTACGGTGATTACAAAGCTCCTGGCATTAAACAAAATTACGGCAAAAAATAAAAATTTTGATGTTTTCCATACAACCATCATACGTGAAATATTTTCTTATTTTCAGCCATGAGAATTTACGTCACGCTTTTAGGTACCCTGACCAGATGATATCTGTAAATTGGCCCATCGACCAAGTTAGCGAGTATGCATACGATGGTAGTACATAGGTACTAACACTATCCAATGGTCCACATTTCGTCCATCAGAAAATAAGTAAGGTCTGGCGGCTCTGGGATCGCGGTCTATTTCAGCGCCTAGTCGAATGAAATTATCGCAAGAAGGCATTTTCCACAAGAAAAAATTTACACGATCGTTAAATCCCCGAAGATGCATCGTGAATGAGCGAAGTGATCGCCCGGTTGGTGAGATTACCTGTAGTGGAAGCAGGAGAAGGCGTCGCGGAACTGTTGTCCGCAGGGGCCCGTGGCCATGCCGCCGAGGCACGGGCAGCCCCAGTTGATGGAGCCGTCGGGCAGGATGAGTCCGGGCGCGGGCTCGGGCTCGGGCAGCAGCACGGCGCTGGGCGCGGCCAGCACCTCGCGCGGCGCCACCACCACCTCGTGCCGCACGCCGCCCGCCACCACCACCTCGTGCCGCACGCCGCCCGACACCACGCTCCACGCGTCGCGCGCGCCCGAGCTCATGCTGCACTCGCACACTCTGGGACCGCTTACACTGGACAACAATGGAACGACTCACCCACCACAACAAGGGGCATGCAAAATCAATTGGAAACAGTGATGAATGTTTATAACAAAAATTAAATAAGTGGGAATTGTATCTGATTTACATTTACATGATATTAATATTCCTCTTAATGTATGTATGCAGTGTTATTATATTTGTGGCCCTATCCCACCACACACCCGCCACTGCAACTCCTGTATTCCAGGATCAACAGCGGCACGCACAGTATTGGCGCCGAGCAATGAAGCTCAGCGAATCTCAGGGGACCTAAATTGTCATAATCCTGCAACGAAGTTAATCAGAAAAGCAATGTAAAGGAGGAGTTGGAAAACAAAGAGTTGTCCACTTCCCTCCACAGCAAAGCGGGTGACAAAACATTGAGCTATGAGGTTTAACCTCACACAAAGAAAGACAATTACAATTACCAAAAAATTTGACGCAAGTAACGCACCACGGATAGATAACTATTGGTTAAATTGGACCTAACGTACGAACTGTTATACAGACTTCTAATAATAGGCATGGCAAAATCGCTGAAAGGCACGGAAATTCCTCCTAGATTCAACGAGGTCTGTATAATAAACAACACCAGACGTTACGTGCATACTATTGAGCATACTGTTACGCTCATCCGACCAAAGATTACACTCCCAAAGGATATGATGTGCGGACTGTTCTTATTCGCAATCATGTGTTGAGCATTGGCACATAGGAGAATCAACCAACCTAAATGAGAATAATTTAATACGAAAATTGCCGTGACCCGTTAGAAATTGCGACACGTAATGATCAATCTCAAGCCAAGTTTTTGCCAAGCGATCGCTAACCGAAGAAAAATATTGATAAAGATGACGGCCCTTTACCATTCTTCATTCATTCATTTGCCATTCTTCTATTAATTCCGAGTAAGTCTCGACGTATGGTTTAAATAATCGAGTTATTTTTGAAAAGTCGCGCGATGGAAGGAAATCTCTATCAATACCTTGCCTGTCAGCAAAATATAACGCGGCGCGACGCTGTACTTCCAGGTCGACTGGAAGCACACCCGCAAGAACAGGTAAAGCCTCAGTACTAACGGTTCTGTACGCCTTACACAAAAATATCAACGCCAAACGCTGACTCTGGAGCAACTTCCTTCTGACTGCGCCGACAGTTGCCCTATCGGCCCATACGGGGGGAAGCGTAACAAATACAACCCAAATATGTAGCTCCATAAATTACTTTTAAGGTATTAAACGATAGATAGTGTTATTATATTACCAAATGTATTGAGCATCATATCATAATCATTAGTCCATATGTCCCACTCCTCCTCCACTATTGAGTGGGTTTAAGCCTTAGTCTACTACTCTGGCTTAGTGCAGATTGGCGGACTACACACCTATGAAATTAACAAGAACTTTTTGGGTGTGCAGATTTCATCAAATGTTCTCCTTCACTTCCTTCATTAAAGCAAGTGGTAATTTCATTGTGAATATAATTCTAATACACATAACTTTGAAAAGACAGAGGCATGTGCCTGGAGTTTGAACCCACAACCACCGAGATTTACTACCATGCGCCTAAACCTCAGGGCCATCACTGCTTTATTATTGCCACTGCTAAGAGTATTTACAACTATTATAATTTTATTTGCAAAATTATTGTTTTAGTAAACCTCGCATATACAATATTGGTTGGTGTTTTTAAGTCTTAGTAACTAAAATTTACATGACATGACATACTATAGAATCAAACAAGTCTGAGTCACATGACAAACACTTATACTAAAAACAATAATTTACTTAAGAAGATGACAATTCATTATGTTTTAGGAAATTAAATCCCCTATTTTAAATATTTGAAAATATTTTAAAATGACTTGGAATAGTTTTACATATTGAACAAATAATTATTGTGTTATTAGTGAAGTATTGAAACAATGTCTGGATTGAAGTGAAATTAAAACATATTCAGAGAAATGAATGTAATACCAGTAACTAGTGGTTGCAGTTAAATAAGTGCTTGCAGCGATGGAGCCTGTGCTTGCACTCGTAGCTCTGTTGCCAGTGTCAGAGCAGCCCTGAGCTTGCGCAGATGATCTGCTTCAACTCTTAGTAGTATTCTTTGCTCATTCACTGAGAGAACATCCACATTAAGTGCTCCTGCCCCCCACTCGCCAAAAACAGATTTTACCCCTTCTTCTATAATTCGCCTCACCGCCAACTCGTTTCGACCAGCTGCACACCTGTGAATTGACATTTCTCTTAATATACTGTAATTAATTCATTAAGAAATTTATCAGTTTGCTGCTTTTGACTATAATTTTAAATAGTGCAACTATTGTGAACAGAACAACCTCGTTTATTAATAGTGACTCTAGAAAAGAATTTTGAAATAATTTATACATTTTCTTCAGTATTTTGGGACATTATGATAAAGTGAAACAAAACATGGTGCAACATTTGAATCTCCTTGTATTTTACAAATAAATAAAAGAGCAGGAAATTATTTGTGTGGTTTAGCTATGTCCAGTTTCAGATCTTAGCGTCCAAACCCATACACTTACTCGACGTTTAGATAGAAATATTGAGGACTCATTCGCCGTTTCTCAACACACAATGACGTAAAAACAATTGAAGTTGAATGAAGCCTATAACTCTTTTTTCTCAATTCAAGAAGTTTTCAATTTTCACCAACAAATATCGCGATCGATTCAGTCCACAGATTCCTTATTAGAGTTTACAAATCACACAGAAAAAGGGCAACAATTAGAGGTTATGTTTGTAATTTGTTTCTTCTTGACAATTTTCCTTCAAAGAAAAGTAAAGGTCTTTTTTTCATACAGCCATGTCATGAGTGTTATTAAATGTTATATTTATTTGCAAAAGTAACACCAAAATTGGCGTCTATTATAGTTTTGAAATTTAAAGTGATAATTTAAAATTAATTTCTTACTTTTGTATTTTTTTGACTCTGCCTCAGTACCTAAAGCAGAGGGCGTTTGACAAAGTCAAATATCATCGTTAAAACTTTAAGTTAAAAAACAGTGCAAAGAAAGTGCCAGTACGTTATTTCGAGGGAATGCTAACTGCATTTATTAGGTCAAAATTACAAATTCAAGGCCATGCTTGGGAGTTTATGGACTTGCTACGATTTTAATTAAATAATAATAAAATAATAAACACCAAGGTCAAATGCTACAAAATTCATTGAATTGGTTGAAAAAATGAATTAATTTTAGAATTTATTGTACGTCTCATGAACGTATATTACTGTCTATTAGTTACAGCATTAATTCAATCAAAAATCAACTATTCCATCGCTTCCATTCCATTGCTGGCATAGATTTAGAGAAATCGGGTGGCATAATGATATTAACGCCCTCTGGAGTCGAAGTTAGGAGGTGGTCAAGGAATTTTTTTTTTATTATTTTTCTATTATTGTCAGGGCTATATCAGAAAACATCTAGTGAAATTAAAACCCTGTTTAAAACGGTGTGAATACTCACACTCATTGATCGGGCACTGTAGTATTATCAATGCGAAAGAAACTCAAGTCGACCTATGCATAGAATAACGTTATGTCTATAATAGAGTTAAATTTGTTTATATATTGCATTAGTAAAGTAATAACAATCATGAATATTGTTGTTGTGTGAAGAACAGAAAAAAGATACTGATAATTTTGTGCCCAATTAAGTTTAAATCGCTGAGAAAGAGAAGTTGAAATTTTGCAAGTATAACTATTCTGCGCACAGGTCGAAGTTATCTTATGTTAAGCATTTACACCTAAATCACTAGACCGATTCGAACGACTTTTCTCTATATAAGTATTTGCTTATGTGTACCAGAGTATGTATTCTTATAAAAAAATTAACATTGCTCAGAAAGCCATAACAGGCATGTAAGTAAATTATAATTATTTCTAATTAAAGTGGATATCAATTATTTTGATTCTGGAGTGAATAATTAAATACCTAGAATTTAATCTTTTTGTTATTCTTTTCCGGTGACATTAACATAAAAATTGGTTTTATGATATAGTAAGTATGGAAATACTGCGAAAATTAAGGCTAATAGGTTCTACTACTAGAGTGGCATCATCACAGCGGAGGCAACATTTGTGGTATTACTCTTCGCGTTCGTTACTAGTCACTTATTAGGTATGTTGGTATTCGGATACTGAAGCAGTGAAGCGCGCTCCTAACCCAAGTCAAACCACCAATATAATGGTGATGGCTTTACTTACTTCGACTACTCAACGTCTCTACTAAATGAATATTGTTGATATCCACAATTATTTATTTATTTAATCTTTATATACACGTATGTATAAAGGCGGACTTAATGCCGTAGGCATTTTCTGCCAGTCTACCTTTGGGCGATGCAGTGATGAAAATCGGTAGGTGTATAGGTACTAAAGACGTTTTACATAAATAAGTGAGTAATATTTATACGTAGAAATACATAAATATAAAACTCAGCGAGATGACTCTGCTAGATCCTTAAGAAACTGTTCACGTACTCTCATTTTAAAAGCATCACGTGTATTGGACGCCCTTATTTTGAGTGGGAGCGCATTCCAAAGAAGAATAGATTGGATAGTGAAGAAGGAATGTGAAAAGTCAGAATTATATGGAGGACAGCGAAGAAGAAGATTATGAGATGAACGAAGATTTCGGCTGCAGTTAGACCCTAGGTATTGAAATGAAGGTGTTAAATAAGCAGGTGGATTTGGGGAGTGCAACAGAGAGTAAAGAGTATTGAGAGCACGCAAGCTACGGCGTTGACGAATGGAGAGCCATTTGAGCTGGGAGCGATGAGAAGATACGTGATCGTATTTGCGAAGATTATAAATAAATCGAATGCAGTTATTGAGAAGCCGGTCAAGTTTATTGAGTAGATCTGCATTCAGGTCAAAGTAGCACACATCACCATAGTCGATCAACGGGAATACCAAAGTTTGAACGAGCATTGTCTTCGTCTTGGGCGGAAGGAAATTCTTCAGGCGGTAAAGCATACGGAGTGTAAATGTAACATGCTGACACACGGAGATGACCTGGGCTCGCCAACTCAAGCTGGAGTCAATAAGTAGGCCTAGGTCCTTCACTACTGAACACCAATTGATGGTTGTGCCATCATATGTAATCGATGGAACTGATGCCATATCCAGTCTATATAGTAAGCGTTGACTACCAACAATAATAGCCTGGCATTTAGCGGGATTCACGCTTATGCCGTAACTATCAGACCAAGATTTAATGTACGACAGGCATATAAATGATACGTACACTGAAGATTTTTAGTTATGAGATTAATAAAAATTGAAAATAATAGAGGAGAAAGAATACCGCCTTGAGGAACGCCAGAGTTCAAATCACACCAATTAGACGACACCAATTACAAACTAGTTGAATGATATACACTTTTAAGTGTGTAATAAGCTCACTAGATTGTATTGAATAATTCATGTGACGCAAACAATAGAACAATACACATTAGACACTCCAAACTCTAAGTAGGACCCAAAACGGATTTAAAGTGACTTCTCAACCTACAATTCTTTCAATTCCTTCAAATATGAGTGGTCAATGGTCATGTATTAGGCACTGCGACTGCAATACCTACCTGTCGCCCTCACGCGTTCGCCTGCACGAGTTAGAATAACAAGCTAAGTTAGAAGTTATAGTACATCGCTTTCTCTGTCCCTATGTCCCTTTGTATGCTTAAATCTTTGAAACTACGCAACGGATTTTGATGCGGTTTTTTTTAATAGATAGAGTGGTTGAAGAGGCAGGTTTATATGTATGATAACATCCATTAAATATCAGCATTGCACCCGTGCGAAGCCGGGGCGGGTCGCTAGTACGTTATACTTAATGGTGTTAATTTCTTTGCAAATTGTGGTTTATTTTTGCATCGTGTATAATAAGGACACTTCATCATTACACTGGCTTCACGTGATCCGTTATCATGACTAATCCAATTGCGCGAAAATAATTCATCTTGGATTTGGCTGGAGACATCTTTTGCAAAGTCTAATAAAACATCAACAAAATATAAAAACCGAGTTACAAATATCTATACATAAGTAAGCATGTCACAGAAAACAAAATTGTACATAATATTTATCTGTGTATTTATTCAATTATAATCTTTAAAGGCTAATAAGTACTAATTTATAGTGATAGATATTCAGTAATGTAGGCACAAAAGTTAAGTATAATTTTTTAAATACTATCTTCTTCATCAACCCATATACGCCCACTGCTGGGCACGGGTCTCCTCTACCATTGAGAGAGTTTAGCTGGCCTAGTGCGGGTTGGCGGAGTAAATACTATAAATAGTAGATATTTACAACCCCACGGCGCAGTTGGTTTGACAACAGGCTGCAACAGTGTGTTTCCAAATCTATTTGTTTCGAAGTGATTAATGATCACGACCCTATAACTCCTATACTAGTGCGTGCCAGGGCTTTGTTCTTGTCTATTGAATGTACTTATTTCTTTTTTTCACAATTCATTACCAAACGTAGGTACCGATCTCTTTTAGCCGTATCTCAGGGCGCCACACTCCACAGCGATCCACAGCGATGGAACGGTCCGGAGCATCAATGGCTTATTTAAAATGACATACCCTTTTTTATTTAGTATTGTGTATGCAGGTTGTCATGTTGAATTGATTCTCTCAATAATCACTCCTCAGATCGCTTGATGTTGATTATTAATTTAAAACCGCATGGCGTGTAGTGCGACAGAATCCGGCGCTCCTTGGCCTACTGCCACTGTCCCACTAGCACGATTACACAATGTGATCGCGCGCCGTGTTAAGGATATCAACATTAACGCCTTATAAACTCAGCACGCGTAAGTTAAAATGATTTATCTAAACCTACTTTCCAATGTTACAATTGTGTGTATATTATATTTTATCTAAAATTTCAGAACGAATGTAGCAAATAGCCAAGTAGGGTGGAGCCAGTATAACGGCGAACGTCGCGGAGTGGCCGACTAGGGATGCGCGGTGGACAGCTATGGACTGATAAAAGCAGGGTTCAATCATGCCAACCCTTTAGTTACGTTACGTAAGACTTCCGCCTCAATATCTCCTTTGGGCACGGTATGCTTTTAGTCAAATTTATGTTGAGATCGAAACGACTTATTTACTAATTCACACTTTATACATTAGTATAGGTGTACTTAATGCCCAAGGCATTCTCTTACAGTCGAATCTAGGGTGATGCAGAAGTGAAAATTTATTATATTATCACAATTTTATCTTAAACCTGCTCCTTAATGTATACCATAAAGCGTAAATAATAGTGGCAAATCTATTCAATATGGGCTTAATATGTACCTAACCTCTCTAGTACAACTCGTAGCGACCATGGAATACATGAGGGTGAACGGGCCGGTTCCAGCGGGTTGGAACTTGGCGCCACTGCTCCATGTTGTGTGCGATGTCTGGGCAGCGACCACCGCGGATGGATAGCGAAGAGATCGGGAGTCGGTGCTCCGGTGCCTGTACTTTGTACGTGATTACCTTCTGTTCCCACACAAACCCACAGACACAGTGGGCCGCACGGCGGGTCGCGGCCGGTGTGTCGTGCACTAATGTGACGAGTGACGATAAACTCCCGCGAGTGTCGCCGCTCCGCCTACTTGTACTAGTAATCACCGCAAATGTGCTGCCCGGTGCACCCGCCGGCACGTGCTTCATATTACTTTTCTATGTGTAAAATCTGCAACCATCGCTTTAATGTACCATTCATTTTAATTAAATAATACTTAAGATGGCAATTTTCTATTCGCACGCAGCTTCGGGTCGGAAGTGATTAGGTAGTACATACAATATACATGTACTCACGACTTTGTTCCCGGTCGGACACGGGTACGTGTCTGTACCCAATATTTCTCAAGTTGTTGCTTAGGTCCTGGTTTTTGAGGCACGTTTCCAGTTTCCACGAGAAATTTTGTCTCTGAATAGTCATGATAATTGAATATACCTACCTTTTATTGCAGCTTTAGTCAAATTGACCATGTTGAATGAAAGGATCCTTTTCTGTATGGTCAAATAAGTAGCTAGTGTTAGCAGCCAGTAATTTAAGAACAACGCCTACAATCATTATCTTTACGGAAACATGCTTGAGGAGTAAAAGTAATCGTGATATGGTTTGTGTAGAGTCGAACCAAGGGACCACGTCAATTGCACTGATTCCATTGTATCAACGCGATTATTGTTTAGATATGACCATTGCAAAGGGTATAAGCTTTTTTTACTAGATTATCGGCTGCTGCCAAGCTTTATTTATAAATATTTAGTTCGCAAAAAAGTCAAGGTTGTTTCTTTAGGCGGCGACCTCACAAGTTTAGGAGGTTCGGCGCCATAATTGCAACCTTATTTTGATCGCAGCACGCTCTATAATAGTGTATACAACACGAGGTGATAAGATACGGCGCGTTCTCGGCGCGCGGCGCCGGCTCGTGTTGTGACGCGCCGTTCCGTTGGTCAGTGTTCAGTGCAGCGCCGACTGCGCGAGGGGAAACTGGTGCTGCGCGTCGCTCATATAAAATGAATATCATTTCGCTACTAGTGTGGACTTTAGAGAGAAACTGTTTCACAGTGTATACGGCATTAATTGTGTGCTTTGTGGGCTTTACCTTACTACATAAAAACAAATTGGAAACGCATTATAGGACTGTCGCGAAAAAGGAAAAATTGGCGCGAAACAATATTACAAGGAAAGGTAAGCAACTTCGTTACTGCATCAACAGACATTGATATAGAGTTACCTACTGTTTATTTTTCTCAGTGCGTACATTTTTATCTGAATGCAAATATCCCAACAACAGATGCGCCGGGGGTGCGGGCTGCGCGCACTCCTCCTGTTTTGAATCATCTGTTGTGTACTTAGTACTTACACCTTCTTTGGAAATATAATATATAGGTACATACTTATGACAAATTGTTAAAAGGCATTCCCAAGAGTGTAGAGTTTGCAAACTGTAGTAATGTGGCACGATACATTTAACCCTACCCGCTGCTCCCATTTTTTTTTGACTGAATTAGAAACATCAGACAGATACGACTTGACCTGCTCTGTGGCAAGGGGGCGTTAGAATCCCACCACGATATCCCCTGCCTGTCGTCAAAGGCGCCTCAAAGGGGCCTTTGGGGTCGCTGGACGCTCTGCGGGGCAGCGCGTTCTCACTGTTAGTGACCCCGAGAGGGGCGGCGGCACTGTGGCCTGTGTACGTCGCGGACGCCCATTCACAATCGGAGCGCCCGAATCAAGGTAGTGGGGCGTAACAGTAGTAGTACGTCTCGGGGGCGCTATGGATAACGGTGGGCGCCTCTCGCTCACGTACCATGGTCGCCCAGCTCGCCGCGGAGATGGCCATCATGGGGTTTTGGTCGGTATGCCGGTGTAGGGATTATGTTCGGGAACCAGCCCGGCACTAACATCTGCGCGGACATGATGTCGCTGCGCGCCGGGCTGGAAGACCGGTGACCTGGACATATGCTTCTCGCCCCCCTCCCCCGAGCGGGATGGAGAGCCATAAACAGCTTTCCCCTCGAGAACAAAAAAAAGACACGATGTGACGGAAGGCGGTTAAGTGTCTGAGTCCATTTGGGATATCAAAGTAGGAGTAACAGCTACAGGCACATGCAAGCCGCACAGGCACACGAGGGCGACGCCACCTCCTGCCGCGGCCACTCCGCGCGCACTCCGGCGCTCAGGCGGCGGGGCGGGCGGGGGGATGCACGCCGAACTTACACTACTTACTTATCAACTTAATCGTCGCAGGACGAGCAACTTTGCCGCTTAATATAATTACTTATTATATTTTTATAGCGTTACGTTGCACAGTGGAACCCCGGTAATCCGGCCTCTGTCTAATCCGGCACCCCTTGTAATCAACATTTCAACAATGGTAAAAAAAATAACAATGTCGATGATTTTCATGTATTGGTTGAGTCATAATTTCTGATTATTTTAGTATGTACATCAGTTTGTACACAATTATTTCCTAATGTAAAGTTGTGCATATTTTAAAATAATTAATGATGGTAATTTTAAAATAAAACACATAGAATTTCATCATTGAAACCAGAGAAACCATTGAAATCTGAAACCAGAGGCTATCCAAAATTATCGTTATATCACGTTTTTTACAGCTTGAGCATGTGGTTTATTAATATGGGCCTTAGGGTGGTCCAAAAATTTTTTTTTCTCTTTTTTCTTTTGGCCACCCCATGAATTTGTTACACGTACTCATAGTAATAACTTAATAAAATTTCAAGAAGATAGCTCAAATATAACAGGGTGCTCAGTGGAGTGCTGTTTTCGAATTTTTGTGAAAAATGCTTAATATTTACTTCCTGTTACAGGATAGCTTCTTGTATTAAATCATTTGCTAAACTAGTAAATATATATTAAAATAAACTATTTATCAGTTTTATTATTGAATTTAAATAATAAAACATAAATAGTTTTGATACTTATTTAGTAGATTGTGGAGTGAATTAGGGTAATAAAATATGTTCGTCTACTCGAAAAAAAGGCGCAATTTTTCTACTTGTGGTTCGAGATGTTAAGTCATTACTGAGATTTAACCAACTCCTAACTCTTCAGTTAGTTTTGCTCCGTTATCACCACTTCTTAAAATAAAAATAAAAATGTGGACAATTCCGCGGAACTAGTAAATAATAGAAGTATGGAGCAAATCTAATGTTCGGAACATTACAGCAACAGACAAGAAAATTATTGCGATAAAAAACTGATTTAGTTTTATAAGATCTGACTGCTTTTGAAGAAAAGTAGGAGAAGAAATTCTGAAGCTCAAAAGAAGAGAAAGGATTGTGTACAAAAAACTAGACCTATAAATTTTTGACATTGCCCATGTAAGCTCTATGAATGTGATAAATATTGCGAAAGACAAAGCATTTCTCATTGATCAAAGTGGAGACCGTAAAATGATTACAACAAAAGGTTTAAAGAAAGTTCTCTTCCACGGAAACAAATATCTGAAGATTTTACGGAAATAGCCGGTAAAAGTAATGCGTTATCTTCGGTTCGGTTCTAATGATATTTGTTTGATGAATTAGTTGCTTTGTTTTCTGACAAACTATCTGATTGTAAACAAAAAATAATTCTGATAGCGGTAACCGTTTGCTACGAGGTGATTGTATTGCTTTCGTTCTCATACAGATCTGCTCAAGCTTACCCTAGAAATTTCATTTGTAGCGTTCGTCACTCTTTTTGAAATTACCTCCTGACGCCCAGAACGGCAATATCGAACGCCTCCAAGGTAATAAATGCGTACCCGTAATTATACTATATATTTATGAGAGAGGTGTTACATTTATTTGTTCATTATAACACGATACTTATTAAAGAGGAAGAAAAGCAATTTTTACATCACATCACTGAAGAAAACTGAAAAATCGTTTCTATTGAAACTTCCAAAAAGAAGTTAATAAACATGGTTTTAAGAAATTGTGGCTGATATTATGTTAATTATTGCTTGGTTACCCAATTTTTGTTAAAATTAAATAATTTGGATACTAATTAAATTAAAATACTTGTAATATTGATAAACCTAAAATTGCACGTTTGTTAAAAACTTCCGACTCGATGAGCACCCCCTTAGATATAAGATAGGGGGCTGAAATTTTCCATGCATAATAGGAATAGTAGGTGTAACAAATCTAGAGGGTGGCAAAACCTATATTCGAAAAAAAATTTTCGCCATACAAGCTTGGACCACCCTAATGGGCCTGTATGTTGTTATGAGTGGCAGTAGTTATTGTAGAGTAAATGTAAATAGTTCAAGGAGAGTAAAGTGCGTAATATAATTTATTTAATTAACCCGACTAAGTACACATTGATTGTGCAGTCGACCAAACCTGACCGCGGGATGATAACCCGCGAGCTGTGACCCTCTGCTATTACCGTGCCCTCGCTCCACTAATCTTGCTATTTCTAATAATCACCGTATGGTTGTGGCGCGCCCCGTACTGAGCACTGCATACGCATCACTGGAAAGCCCTTCGGCTAAGACATGAAGATATTTTAATTATATAGTTAGTTAAAGTTATTATTAAGTATTTTAGGATGTGATAGTTCACGTCTCGGCATTTTTATAGTTTCGCCCGTTCCGTCCACACCTCACCTTGCAAACAGTTAGCGGCAGAAAGTTGAAACTTTGCATGTATACCACATACGAAGTACCACACACGTAATTTTTACCACATCAATAAACTGCTACAATTAAATGTTAATATAATACATCCATTTTGGATGTATTATGGGAGTTATTTATTTGTATACAAATTACAAGACAGCGATGAGCAACTCCACTACAGTACCGTGAGCATGATGTTATGCTCGCGTGTATCCCGCGGTGTGGCGTGTCATACCTATGTATATTGAGTAATACAAACAATGTGAGGTTGTTAACACGATTTATTTATGTAGGTTTACTTTTAAACTATCTAATTACATATGAACATATTAGTTTAATACAATACGTGTTTTTATTCCTTCTATGAAATGCTCTATTTCATTCATTGCCTATGTTTTTTCTCTATAAGCCAATAATCCAAATATTCCAGTAATATGACATCCTTTCGTTTGTAATAGTGCCGGATTAGGGAGGTTGTACTGTATATTCATTATTCATAGTAATAGAAAACAACCCCCCCTCTATCCACGTCCTATGGTGGGTGACTACGGAACCCTATTCTATGCGGGGCCCGACACGCACTTGTCCGGTTTGGTATTTATGGCCACATGATATCACAAAGAGTACGTTTAAAGTTGTGTTTGTACACACTTAAAATAAAAATGTCGACCCAAATGTGTGAGAATATAAATGTAAAATTAACAATGATATCAGTAAAGGAGGTCAATACACAATATTGGTCGAAGGTGACGCGAACTCGTCCTACCGCCTACATCACCATACATAATGAGCAGCGCCTCTGGAGCCGCCCCGCGCGCCGGCACTCGGCACCCGCGCCTGCCCGGCGTCGCTATCTGTTGCCTCAGCATTTGAGTGCGCGGATCTGTGCCGTGCGACCTTGTGCCAGACTATTATTTATATCATAAAAAAACATAATAATGTTTTTCCTGGTGCATAATGCGCTGTAGTTCAAATATAACGTCCCGTTCGGTCAATAATCAGGGGTATCTCACCCGGCACCCGACACTCATGCAACACTTGTGACATCTTCAATGCTGCAAATTTATAATTAATTAATTAGTTAAAACGGGTTCGTGAATGCCGCCGCGGCATGTCTACTTCGTTGCCATTGATTGTTTGTTTTGTTTGTCAGTGCATTCCTGTTTTCGTATAAAACGAAGAAAACACAACTTGTACTAGGCAGACTCCGAGTCGCATTTACCTAGGCACAGATTGTGTACGCATGGGACTCGGAAGTATCTGGCATTACAGAGTGTGACACAAGTGTGTGTCCAGTGTGGTGTGCAAGGTGTGTGTGGGTGTCGGTGGTCAACGCGCTCCATGCTCGTGTGCTCCCGCGGGTGTGCGGCTCCGATGGTGCGAGCGTGGGGTTTTATTTGTTCCATCGCGGAAACATTCCATGAAGCCGCTGTTACTCTTACCAGCACAATCAAGATCTATTTGGGTGCCAGACAGAGGGGCATGAGGCGGCTATTCTAGCCTAAGAAACTAGTTCAATCACACGCAGAGCACACAATTACAAAGTTAATTTTAAACAGGGGTGCGATGTACGTGGTGCGAACTACGTGTTACCACACATCCACCGCAACATTCGCATCTTTGCTGCATGCAGTCGTCTTTCGTAAGTCTTCTTCGTTGACCATTTCTTTTCTTTTTCAGCACAGATGCTAGCTCCCTTGACCTACCCTTCATCGTACCTACATTCCAACTTGCATACCTCAATCTCATTTCCCGGGCTAGTGTCTTACGTTGCCCCCGCCCGGGCTGGTGTAACAAACCTTGCCCATTTCTCACAGGAGCCTGGTGCTGCCCCTGCGCGTCGGCTACGGGGTACGGCCTAGGCCCTGTCACCTTTCTTATTATACATACTGCATAAATGTTTTTGCAAATGTTTTACGGCCGGCCGCCTGTCTGACACCAACTCTCCTTGGGACGTAGAAATAGCGTGTGTTTGGGTACAGGATATTGCAGGTAAGGATATTTGGCCTGATGCCACAGCTCGGGGGGGCCGAGGTCGCGAACTCGTAGCCCTGTTCCATGACTGGCTAGATCAATGGAAAAGGCATCCCCTGACCATTTATTAATATTTCTTGAAGGAAATTTAGAGTATTTCAAATATTCAAGCATAATAAAAAAATTAAAATTAGGCACTACCAAGGAGATTTGTTACACAAAATAAATTTCTGAACGCACGCCTTAATATTTGACAGCCAAAAAATGTCAATCCATTGATGAGAATTTTGCATTTTTAACATCTAAAATACGCAATTATTCGAATGTTATAGATAAATATTGTCGATTCAAAATGCTTATTTTAATACGTTCTTTTATTTGAGGGGGCCTCTAACTGCATCGACGGGATCAACATTAAATGACAGGAAATTTTGTATGGTATTAAAGTTCAAAATTACTTAAGTATCATTACAAACCTTTTGTATGGGAATATAGAAAAGTATTATTTTTAGACCTTTTCAGGCAATTTTTAAAATGTATCTCTCCGTAAGAACAATTCTCGTACTTCAAGGAATATTATAAAAAAAAAAAATTAGCGAAATCGGTACAGATTTGCGCTTAGGAACACATCGAGCAATTCATTTTTATAATATAGAACTCCTCCACTACGATTTAAACTTTATTGTATTGTATTTAAGTACAGTAAAGCAGTGATGGCCTCGAGGTTTGGGCGCGCGGTCGAGAGTCTCGGCGGTCGCGGGTTCGAACCCCAGGCACACACCTCTGACTTTTCGAAGTCATGTGTGTATTCACATTGAATTGTCACTTGCTTTAACGGTGAAGGAAAACATCGTGATGAAACCTGCACACCAAAGAGTTCTTAGAAATTTCTTAGGTGTGTAGTCCGCCAACCCGCACTAGGCCAGCGTGGTGGACTATGACCTAAACCCTCTCAATGGTAGAGGAGACCCGTGCTCAGAAGTGGGCGTATATGGGTTGATGAAGAAGAAGAAGATTTAAGTACAAATTGACTTAATTATTAAAACGAAACTTTTGTATGGATAAAGAAAACAATGAAAAGTCCCACGGGAACGCTGTCGAACGGGATAAAAAGTATCCTATGTTTTATTCCCGGTTCTAAGCTACCTCCCCACCAATTTGCAGCCAAATCACTTCAGCTGTTCTTGAGTTATAAGTGGTGTAACTAACACGACTTTCTTTTATATATATAGATTTTCGAAAATTAATGTCTAAAACAAACAAATATAACAGTACCTGAACTATGTAGACACTTTACAAAAAATAAATTTCTGAACGCACACATGATGTCCTCAAGAAAAAATAAAGTTGTGGCTTAAAGGTCTCAGCAACCAGGCCATAAGCTCAAAAAAAATAGTTGTTACACTATTTGACAGGATTGGACAACAAATGTTTGACATGTGATAAACAAATCAGCATCTATTGAAATGATTAAGTATTCATTACACATATCAAGTTTTCATTGTTTTTAAGATGTATTCTGCTATTAGGGACGGAAACAAATCCAACAAATCAAAAACCATGGCAAACGGTCCAGCCGTTCTCGAGTTATAAGTGTTGTAACAAACACGACTTTCTTTTATATATATATAGATTAAGTATGCTATTATACAATGTTTCCTGTCACTGCCGCGGGAATCGCATTCAGATCCATACCATCACTCGGGCCAATCTGTTCTGTGAAACTTACCAAAAACCGAGCATTACTGTACGAGTATATTGCATCACTAATTAATGACGGAAATACTTAGCAATCATTGAATCGCTATAGATAGATGACGACACCAGCGCCTGCGGCAAACTGTCAGCAGAGCGCCGGTGAGTGTACGAGTATGCAATATCACAAAAGATCTTTGAGTTGGAATGGATTTTCGCACCGGGTCAAGGGATATGGCCTGAGAGTTCCTATGTGTTTCCATCATGATAGGTTTTTATTTCTACAATCTTCAATTACTATCGCGAACAATTCGTAAACAGATTGTATACTAAACCAAGATCTACAATACTCTTCAAAAATGCTAATGTTTAAAACAAATTAACAATCTTTGGTCTGCATGGTCTGAATCTTGGTCTTGCTGCGGGGAATATGGGCGTCAGATTGTTCACATATGCATGTAACAATGTTTCTTGGAACAGACCTAAACCACATCCATGACGAACTAAATCTTTATCTTTTTAAAAATTCTTTCTTATTTACTACTTTCTGCTAAGTTCATCCAGATGAAGTGTTGAATTGGACGCGTGGCATACTTCCAGAGCGCGATGAGCCGGACGACAGTGACGAGGAGCGCGAACTGGCGCCGGCGCTCCCCGCCGACACGCCGCACGTCGCCTACCGCCCGCCGCGCCGGGAGGACTGGGAGGTGCTGCAGAGATCCAGGGAGTACTACGAGCTGATGGCCCAGCGGCGGACGGTACGAGACTTTAGCACGGAACCTATTCCACAGGAGGTTTTGGACAACCTCATTAAAACCGCTGGTATGTTCCCAAATATTGTGTGCGTTGCAACTTACAACGTGGTAAATGAATCAGAGAACGATCGAACGTTGGTTTTTCTGTGTTGATACCAGCTTGTGAACCAAGAGATTCGGCCCGAACGCCGAGACACCATTCATATGATCCACAAATTTTTGTTTAAGGTCTTAGTATTCGTGAGACCATAAAGTTCCTTGATACACATTACACACTACAAAAGACTTGTATCTTAGTGCTGGGTTGGAGGTATTTATGTAACTGTTCGATATATTGATTTATTTATTTTCGGTTCCACTAATTCTTCCCTAATTCTTCTAATTCGTGATGAAACCTGCACACGTAAAAGTTCTTAGGAATTTCTTAGGTGTGTAGTCTGCCAACCCGCACTAGGCCAGCGTGGTGGACTATGGCCTAAACCCACTCAATGGTAGAGGAGACCCGTGCTCAGCAGTGGGCGTGTATGGGTTGATGAAGAAGAAGAAGAAGATTTTTTCCCACCAATGCAATGTGTCAAATATGAGAATACGAGTTGCGAAGGAGCAGAGAATTTGAAGAATTTGTTTTCTCGAATTGAAAAAATATTAAAATAAATGAAATAGTTTTAACACATAAGAAAATTCGTGTAATGGAAGCGTAACAGTAAAATTCCATTTGATAAGTAATTGGGAGCATGAATTGGTCGCGCCGCGGCCACGTGACTCCGAACACAACACAACTCGAAGGGATGATAAGCGGGTTTTTATCTAGCCGCAGCGATATACAGCGATATATGTAAATTGTAAACATATTGCGGCCAGAGACCTTTCCCGTCTTTTTTCATTGTATTCTGATATATTGACAAAACTGCTAGCTCTGAGGTCAATTGAAACGATTGATCTTGATGAAATTTCTTGAAATTATGAGGTCATATGCCACCAATTAACATAATGTTAGCTTTTGTAAAGTAATTAAAGTATGCCGTGGCCTGAAAATTTTCACCTACTTTTGGTAAAGTACATACACAATTCCCGATCTCTGATGTCATCGAAGCCTCCAGTTCCTGTTACATTGCCTAAATCACCGTCAGCGAATCGGATCAACATATTTCTTGGAAAAAGGCCTCTTTTCACCATTTTAATATATCTCTGAACCTTCTCAATCATGTAATGTATGTTGCACACGACTTCGTCAACATTGCATTGTTCTACTGGGAACACCCGAGGGCCCATGATGCTCATGATCCACAACTGTGGGCGGGCTCTGAGGCTCGCCACGTATCTCAACGACCGGTCCCAGTGGTGGTCGTTGTGATAGCAAAACTCTTTCGCCGATCGCTTCATACTGTTCCATGCCGTTCTGTTGAATGCCATTCCGATGCTGCGGACGGTTGAATGCCATCCAGAAACGACAACGTAGCCGTTCTGTATGTGATAGTCAGAAAGTAGTGGTGGATAAGCACCCAAGTTTAACATTTCACACTGGGAACACTTATTTAACATTAATTTTGCCATAACTTTGCGCATATAAATAAAATCTTCCGTAACGATATTATTTTCTTCGAGAAACACTATGCTTCTATTAAAGCCGCGTAGCGCTTCGATATTTTCGAAAATATGATGGGCTTGCCACCACCAGCGGAGTTTACTTTGAGCCAATATCTCGTCTCTTTTGTTCTGATCTTCTCTGCACATGAACCCTTCAGAGCAAAACTGCAAATCCCTGCCCGGGTAAATTCTCGGGTGCAGCTGGACGCTGTACGGGTAAAATATCTGCATATATTTTGCAAAAGTTATATTTCTAATAATTCTGTTGATGTCGTAGTCGTAAAAGTCGTGTGAAAAGATCAGGAGGCTCTTCATGATTCCCACCACGTTCCTTAAGGAGTCTATCAGTGCTTTCAAGTAGATAATATTGTCATGCACTTGGATTACTACGACAAAAGTGCCCTGTCTCACTGCTCCATACAAATGTGTGTTGAAAATTTTCTGCCTCTCGTTTACCAATTTAATTTGATATTTATAATTAAGTATATTATCCACTCGATGCAATGCCTCCTTGAATTGCACATCCAAGAATTCCTCAGCCGTGGCGTTGTGGTCTCTCTCGTCGTAATAATTACGTAGAAACTGGTTTCTTTGCGCCCGTATGTACGCCACTCGCTTGTGAATAATTAAACTCAAATTCACAATCACAATTGTAAATATAAAAAAATATTTGAACCCGTTAATAGCAGAAGTCATTATGCGTATTTATCACAAACTGAAATTTATTTGTTTAAAGATTAATAAAAAACGCATGTAAATACGCCAAGAGTAAATAAATTGACGTTTGATTCATTTTAAAGTAAGCATTATGACGCCGACAACACGTGTGTCACAGCGACGGAATGAGAGCAAAACATTCCGACCAGTCATCTTCTGTCGGTAGTTTCGTTGGTATCATAAATGACTACGTATGTGTCGTATCCAACTAGCTTTATCAGCCGTTCTAGTAACAGCCTAGCCCTCTACTAAACGGCGCCGTTCAACTAACGGTCCGAATGATGTTCAGCCATTTCATCAAACAGCTAGCCAAATGGCTTGGAGTGTTAACGTTTAACTACTTTTTTTTTTTTTTTTGTTCTCGAGGGGAAAGCTGTTTATGGCTCTACTTCCCGCCAGCCCGGGGGAGGGGGGCGGGAAGCGTATGTCGGGGTCACCGGTCTTCCAGCCCGGCGCGCGGCGACGTCATATCCGCGCAGGTGTTAGTGCCGGGCTGGGTCCCTAACAAAATCCCTAAACCGGCATACCGACCAAAACCCCCCGGTGGCCATCTCCGCGCCAGATTGGGCGACCATGGTACGTGAGCGAGAAGCGCACACCGTTAACCACAGCCGCCCGGTGCGCCTCCGAGACGAAATTGTCTCGGCCGTCTCGGAGTTTTAAGGGGCGCAGTTGCACCCCCACTTCTTGGTTCAGGCGCCTCGGTTATGGATGGGCGCCCGCGACGGACACAGGCCACAGTGCCGCCGCCCCTCTCGGGGTCACTTTCAGTGAGGACGCGCTGCCCCCACAGCACGTCCAGCGACCCCAAGGGCCCCTTTAAGTCGCCTTTTACGACAGGCAGGGGATACCGTGGTGGGATTCTGACGCCCCCTTGCCACAGGGCAGAACGTTTAACTACTTGCCTAGCCTGGTCATTTAAATTTAGTTGTGACTGAGTCGAGCGCTTTAATTTTTAAATCTAATTTCAAGCGAAAAATATCATAATTTCATTTATATTCAGCCCACATGTACCCATTGCAAGTAATGGCAGTGATGGCCTCGAGGTTTAGGCGCGCGGTCGAGAATCTCGGCGGTCGCGGGTTCGAACCCCAGGCACACACCTCTGACTTTTCGAAGTTATGTGTGTATTCGAATTGAATTATCACTTGCTTTAACGGTCAAGGAAAACATCGTGATGAAAGAAATTCCTAAAAGTTTTTAGGAATTTCTTAGGTGCGTAGTCCGCCAACCCGCACTAGGCCAGCGTGGCGGACTATGGCCTAAACCCTCTTAATGGTAGAGGAGACCCGTGCTCAGCAGTGGGCGTATATGGGTTGATGAAGAAGAAGAAGAAGAATCTTTAGTCTTAATTTATAATGTTACTACTATAAGTTTATAGCTTGTAAGATTGTATCCAGTTCTGTGAACCTAATAAAAAAAAAAAAAATGAAGAAGAAGAAGAAGTACCCATTGCTGGGTACAGGCCTTCCAAATGCTCACCATTTTTTTCTCTTCGAAAATATTAATCACATTAATTATATACTCTTTCACCCTATCATACGAATGGCCTAAGCATTAGCCAGCCAGTTAATTAAATATTGTAATAAGGGCTACGGCTGAACACCACTCAGGCCATTAGTTGAACGGCGCCATTTAGTAAACAGGCTAGGCTGTTAATTGAATGGCTGATTAAGCTGGTTGACATATATATACCTACTATATTAAGAAAACAAGAATAATAATAAAATACAAAAGTGAATTGAATGGAATTTACTAAATATTAACATTAATAAGGGTCAATTATACACAAGACACGCGTAGACGACTGGGCAGCGCTTCCGCACTGTCCGACGACCGATGAATAGTCGACGTGGTGCGACTACCCGCCACCAATTTGATATCTAACTCTATAATAAATCCAATATTATGCAATTCATTTTATTTAAGTCAAATTGAAGTCCAATTGTCCAATTTTTCCAGGGACATCTCCATCAGGAGCGCACACTGAACCTTGGTCCTTCGTGGTCGTTCAAGATCCGAAGATGAAGGAAGCAATCAGAGAAATAATAGAGGAGGAAGAGGAATTAAACTACTCCAAGAGAATGTCCAGGCAGTGGGTGACAGATTTGAAACCGTTCGCTACAAAACCCATAAAGCCGTACTTGACGGACGCTCCGGCCCTCGTGCTCGTGTTCCGACAGACGCACTCCTGGCGACCTGACGGAAAGAAGAGAATGCATTACTATAGCGAAATCAGTACCGCCATTGCGGCTGGATTTTTGCTGGCCGCCATTCAGGTAATCACAAATTTGACGAATACTGGTAAATATCGTCGGTATCAATAGTGGCACATGCGGTGCCGTAGCTTGCGTGGAGCAGCCGACCCCCGGCTCGGCGTGCGCACGTGTGTGTTCGGTTGCAGTACTGCGGGCTGGTGGCGCTGACGTCGACGCCGCTGCACTGCGGGCCGCGCGTGGCGGCGCTGCTGGCGCGCCCGGCCGCCGAGCGCCTGGAGCTGCTGCTGCCCGTGGGCCGGCCCGCGCGCGCCGCCGCCGTGCCGCTGCTGCACAGGAAGCCGCTGCAGCAGATACGAGTCAACGTCTGATCTCCACCTCCGCACTCATATTTGTTACGTTTTTTAATTTTAATAAATTATACAATTACAACCATAAATTTTGTGTTTTTTTTTATTACAATCTCCACTTTGTATTGTTTTCTTGTGTTGATCGTTCTTGATTGGATCTAAAAGACGACGAGAGACAAGAGCATTTTCCTTCCAACCCTGACGCTGACGTTTCAGTTCACAATCATTTCGGCTGCCGTGGCATTCGACCTTTTTTATACCTTTCTATTCCGCCACAAATCCACCACACACACCCCATTACAACTTTTATGCTCTAAGTTCAACAGCTCGAATCTAAGGCAACCTAAACTTGTCACGATCCCGCAACGAAACTAGTCAGAGATAATGTACAAGAGAACTTGTAAATGTCCACTTTCCTCCAAAATAAAGCGGGAGACCAAGTATTGACTCATGAAGTTTCAACCTCATATAAAAAAGACAATTGCAAATCGTGAAATAAGACGCAATTTTTGCCCGTGGTGCATAAAGTAACTATATGATATTTAAGTAATAAAAAAATGAAATCTAAAGTGTGAACTGATGAGCTGTTAAGCTAGCTTCTTATAATAGGTATGGTAATTCAACGACGTGGTGTATGATAACTCGATATTGACAGCATACATACCTACTATATTGAGCATACTGTACTATTGTGCATCTAGCGGCTTCCTGCGATTTTCATCAAATCGTCGGTCCACCTTGAGGTGGACGTCCAAGGCTGCGCTCACCGATACGTGCCCTTACTTATGGGAACCTTTCTGCCCCAGCGGCCTTCAGATCTACTAGCTATGTGTGCTGCCCATTGCCATTTCAGCTTGCTAAACATTAACATCTACTCATAATGGTCAAAATAATTGAAAAATATACATATTAGTTTTTTATAAATTTATTAAAAAGACAAAAATTTCCAATCCAAACACGGCACAAGGTTTGCATACAAGTTGAGGGTTCAACGACGGCGGCGGCGGCAGCGGCGCCTGCGACGCCTGCAGCTCCGGCGGCGGCGACGCCTGCTGCGGCGACGGCGACAGCTGCGGCGGCGGCGGCGGCGGCGACAGCTCCGGCGACGGCGGCGCCGGCGACAGCAGCTGCGGCGGCGACGGCGCCGGCACTGCGGGCAAGCGACGCGCCGCTCGTACAGTCACCCCGTCACACACCGAAACGTGTTCTATGGGGGGGTGGTTTGTTGCGAGAGAGAATGTAGCAGTGTGGAGGAAGTACCGAGCGGCGCCGACGTCGCCGGCGGCAGCACGCGTCCGACGGCTCCGGCCCGCCCGAACGCGAGCGCGAGCGGGAGCCCGAGCGCCCGCGCGCCGTCATCTTGTCGCCATCGCGCCTGCAATCACAACACACATGTCCGGGCGGGTCGCCGTGCCGACACTTCGCCTCGGATAACTCAAGTACTATCGGAAACATCATGTTCAAAATCCGATCTGACGTCAGCGATATCACAAAACACTCGGGTATCGTTGGATATTGGGAAGGTCGTCGCTCGCGAGTACTGCAGAGTGTACTGACTGTGCGGGCCGCGCCGGCAGGCTGGCGGCGACGAACGGCTCTATGCAGAAAGGGTCTGGCTCGGCGTCTGATGATGCAGACGAGGTCCGCCTGTGGAGCGGGCGGAACGAGCCTTCGGACGTGTCGTCCGCGCGCCCCGCGCCCCCCGCGCGCCCACCGCGCCCCTCGCTGCGACGTACAGGGCGTATACATATTGTGTACGGGGGGCTCGGTGTAACGGTACACTAGAGTATTGTACAATGTAGTGCACGAAGTCAAAGTCTACGACGTTGGTGAACATCTTCATGATTTATTATGCAATGTAAATACGGTATTCAGTAAGAAGTCATACGTAGGCGCGAATGTGCTCGTTTCTGCTAAAAATGGAATACTGATACTTAGTCGCAACAAGTATTACCTTCTACCTATTCTCTCCTTGTCACCCGTATGATCACTGCAACAAATTAATACTTTTCACATTTTCCTCCCAAATTCGTATTAAGACCGTTGGTTAATGTATGTTTAAGACAGCACGATGACAGCGGCTGCCGCTCGGGCTCCTGAGCCCCGGCCCCGCGCGGCACTGCGGCGCTCGGACATCCTCCAGGCGGACCAACAGGAAGCCACGTCCATCACGGGCTTACACTCCTCGTCTCCCATACCATTATGTATATATACATATGTACATTACAATGTCCGTACACCTTAAAAGTATTAGTGTGTTTGGTATCGACAATTTTTTTTTAAATAAATTGAAATTACATAATGTATGTATATCCTAAGTTCCTTTTCTTTACTTATGTTATATCCTGTAATATTGTGGTCCTAATTTACTTCTATGCCGATGTACGTTTCTTTGCTGGGCTCCTACCTCCTATATTACGATATCAAAATAATTAAATGTTATGGATAAGATCTTATAGAAAATACAAATAATAAAACTTGTTCAGTATGTCCGTGATTCTTCAAACAACTTTGCCGTCAAAGTCAACGGAGACATTTTGTGAGTGCGGCGTGTGACGCGTCTCCCGGTGGCTGCCGTAAACTCCACGACTATGGTGTCGTCGTCAAGGGTATAGTTATAGGCCTATGTGAAGTAAATGAAAGGTTACTTGTTCTCGAGCTTGTCTTTCTGCTCGTCGTCCGCCTTCTTCCGCAGCGCCGGCGCGGGCTTGTGGTGGTGTCGGCGCGCGGCGGCGGCCCGGTCGCGCCTGCAACAACACGACAAGCTACATTACTACTCCGCGCTGTGGCGGGCGGCAGGCGCGCACCACACGCTGCTGCCGACACCACGCCACTGGTCAATGATGTGGAAATTAACTAGTTACGTTATTATCTCACTTGAACAAGAGATTGCCTTGTGGTCTAGTAGAATAAGTTATAGGTGGTAAGATTTTCTCATCATCGTCATCATGATCAGCTCATATATAGGCTTAAGCCTAGAAGTCATCCATCCGCCCTGTGAATTGGGGGTGTAAGAATTCCGCCACGGTATCCCCTACCTGTCGTAAGAGGCGACTAACAGGGGAAACTGGGGTGGCTGGGCGTACTGCGGGGGCGGTACCCTCTGATAGCAACCCCGAGATTGGCGGCAGAGGACGTGACCTCTTAACTGTCGCGGACGTTCACAAACGTCCAAATAGAGTAAGTGGAGGGCATACCGAGCTCTCCCAATTTGGAGGGGTCCATAACTGGACGGTGCGCTGGGCAGCGGACCATTTAGGGCACTTCTGACCCTGAGATGCTGTAAAATCCCCCTAAATGCGCGTGATGGTCACTGAGAGGTTTTAGTCGGTATGCTGGCGTAGGATTTTGGTTAGGGACTTAACTCAGGGAAGCGGACAACTGTTCTGCGCGCTGATTTGGAAGGCCAGAGACCCCGACATACCCCTCACGGCCTCCCCCGAGGGGGTTCGGTAGAAGGCTGTGCGCCTTAACCTCGAGGCCATCACTGCTTCTCCTATTTTTTTTCTATTAGGAAATATCAGTAGCAGCACGGAGTCTAAAAATGTGTCCCAAAAACAGCATCAGGCTCGCGCTCTACGTGGGACCGATATGTACCTGGTGCAAACGTGTTTGTGGAAATGCATTAGTGTGCATTCAAATGCATTGGGTACGAAAATGTTCCCCCCCAAGTCAGCCAATGTATGAGGTTCTTGCTCACTTTCTCTGGAAGTCGACGTAGGTCTTGAGTCTGGCGGTGTAGCGCGGCGCGTCGGTGTCGCTCCGCTTGCGCATGAACTCCACGAACTCCTCGTTCAGCTTCTTCGTCTTGTCATCGCGCTCGTCCGGCTCCATGCCGTCGCTGCAGCCCATCCCGGCTGCTCCCTCACCGCGACCTGCAACCCGCCACGTCACCACTCCGCCGCACACAACCACTAGCTACCACCTCACCACCAACCTTTTACACATTTGCTGTTACCAATAGTGGCATTTTATTGACTAAAGTAAATATACAAACAATTTTTTAAAATATATAATACTCTAAGACAATACGCGCGACATAGCAAAATTTTGTTTCGAGTGCTTCAACCCTTCTGCATATGAATAAATGTCAGAACGAAATTAAAACAAAGACCGCTATATGCCAGCTTTGTTTTTGTTCTTAAAGAGTTTGATTGATCAGCACATAAATTGCCATTAATAATAACTTACAGAGTCACTCACGCCTTCGGCTCCACAGGTAGGCAGAAGTACATATATATATTTTGCCAAATGTGATCTCTTAGAAATTCTTGATGGGAAATCTAATAAATAGTGTTTGACTCGCCGATAGTACTCAAGACCGAGCACTACGAAACAGTGCATTATACAAAAGAACATGAAAAATTTGCTGAATGGATGAATGTGGGTAATGATGATTTAGGATACTCCTCGCCGGGCGCATTGAGTTCACGTGACTCGTACATTGGAAAATACAATGTTTGGTGACTGAGATGGATAAAAAAACAAGCTCAGTTATAAAAATGAGTAATCGTCATTTTATGCATACCTACATATATATACATAAACTCACGCCTGTATACCCTGATGAGAGAGGCAAAGGTGCATTTCTGCACCCACATTTCGCCAGGTATGTTTCAGTCCCACGTAATAGGGGGCGAGCCTATTGCCGTTTTTCGGGCACATTTCCAGACTCCGTGTTGCTACTGAGAATTTCTGAATTGAAAACCCAATAACACTGCCCGACCAGAGAATCGAACCCAGTACCTTTAGATCGCACGGCACATACTCGTACGGCGAGATTACGAGGCAGTCACATCATTTATGTATTTATAATTTATTCATTTTATGCTTTTATAACAAAAAATATAAAAAAGTTTATTATAAAATTTCTGATTATATTGAAGATAACAACCCCTGGAAGTAAGTAAATTGATCGGAGGTTTTGTTGCTGCAATTTGTATCCATATGACATATTAAATTGAAAACAATGTTATTCTAATTTATTTAAAAAAATGTAATTTCGTGTTTTGCGGAGAGAGTTTCTTGCCGTTTCTTCTTCACAGCGATAACACGTTTCGAAGCGGCACTATACCTCATTCACGATAACTTGATTCTTTTGGCAGATGTCAATTTTTCTGAGACATTACTATGAAATAAAAAACGTATCATTTTATTATTTTAATGATTTGATTAATATAAAAAAATACATACAACACAAAAGTCCCTAAAGATATAAGCGTTATCCGAAAATTTTGAGATTTTATTGCTTCAAAATAAAATTAAAATAGGGACACTGAAAATAATAGACGCTTGTACGATGTTACATCGGTCGGACGGAAAGGGACGTAACATCGTTCATATCGAAGTCCACGTCGATAATTTTACTGAACACTATGATGATCATGGCTGTGCTCCTTTTTCTAAATAAAAACTGGTTTAAAGATAAAACTATTTAATTTTTCAACCGTAATTTTTACATACCGGGTTATTTTTGGACCTCCCGTCAACTTAAAATAGGTGGTTTTGACCATGAAACTAAACAACTTCTCCAAAGAAATATGGGTCGAAACGTGATAAATAATTCGACCCTCCCATAGAAAACTGCTCACGTGGTCGATTTCGTGTAGAAGGTCTGATTTTTTTTTTCACCCGTGTTTCTTTGGGGAAGTTGTTTACTTTCGTGGTCTAAAACACCTATATAAATTTGGCGGGAGGACTAAAAATAACCCTGTTATATTAAATAGGTACTTATTATGAACTTTGACCCACCATCGCTTACCTACATAATGTTTTACATGTCGAAAGTAATAAAGAATTTCACACATAATGCAGTATTTTAAAACGCAATATTTTTGAACTACTAGATATTTTCTGTTTCCCATCATTAGTCGATATGCCAAAAGAATCAAGTTATCGTGAATGAGATAAAGTTTTAAAAATAGTATAAAAAAGTGTTAAAATGACGATTCAAAAGTACTTGTAAAAGTGTATTAGAATAAAGAAGATTTGACTTTGAACATTCACGGCGTATTAGGATATTATGGGAAACCTTTATGAGAGTGGAGTGTTTAGAAGATACATCGTGCATGTGTACAAAGACATACACACACATAGACGGGTACACGCTAGGGAATGCAATCCCGATCCCGCGAGATCGGGATCCCGCGGGATCCCGAGTAATTTTTCGGGATCAATCCCGACGCATCATATGACGAGATCCCGTTCGAGATTGACGGGATTGGGCGGCAGTAGTCAGGATTTATTTCAGTGTGGAGGAACAAGGGGGCGATTTTTGCAGTTTGCATATAATTTCTTCGCCACGCTATTGCCAACCAGTGTTGAGTCGGAGAGGGCATTCTCAGCAGCGGGTTACATTGCAAAGGACATTAGATGCCGTTTAGCAGATGATACTATTATTTGGAAGCCTTTGTTTTTTAAGGAGTCATTTTCAAAATCACTCGTTTTTGGTAACTACTTCCTAATTCCTTTGAAATATGTTTATTATTTTGATTATCTAATTTACCTATGTTAATTTCCTTAAAACCTGATAATTATTTTTGGTTGGTAAGATTAAAAAAAAAGGATTTTATTTTCTTTGGAATAATATTTATTTATTTATTTATGTACTTTTTGTACACTATACAATAAAATAAATATAAAACATTAATTAAGCATAACGAATACGAGTTTTATCGCTAGCTGCGATCTCTTCCAGACAACCTGCGCGACTGGAATGAAAGGTCGTAGTTCTGGCAGTTGTCTTCAGAATTGTAAAATAGAAACAGAAAAAAATCTAATAATGTATATCAATAACAAATACATACATAAACATACATGAATGTAAAAAGAAGATATGTTAACTTAACATTGAATAGAAGATATTAGTGTAAAGATTGCATGAGTAATTTACAGAAATAAAAACAACACTATTAATAAAAGAATATAAATACTAAACGACATACATATAAGAATACGAATTTACCAAATAAAATATAAAGTTTAGAATGGTAAGTTCTGAGAAGTTTTTTAAAAGTGGAAAGCGATTTAGCTTTACGAATTGTTAGTGGTAATTCATTCCACAGACGTGCAGCATGGACTGTAAAAGAATTATTAAGAAATTTGGTGCTATGCTTATTTCAAGTGTTAAATTTTCTGAGGACCTAAGCGGTCGTGCATGTGTAGCGCTTAGAAAACGGAACCTATATTTAAGATAACGGGGAGCAGTGGGATTGAATAAAATTTGAAAAAGTAGCAAAAGAATACGAGTATTCCGGCAAAGGCGCATAGATACCCACTTGAGTTTATCACGAAGTTCAGAGACGTGGTCATGTCATATTTTATTATGTTATTTTACTTAACCTCACTATCACAAACAAGCAGTTATTAGTTTCTTTAGTCATCCAAATTAATTATTTTTTTAAAACTAGACGGGATCCCGAAAATTCCGGGATCCCGCGGGATTGATATTTCTAATCCCGCGGGATCTCGAATTTGCAATCTCGAGTCGGGATTGCATTCCCTAGTACACGCACATTGACGGAAAAAGAAGAAAATAGCCAATAGTGAATGAAGTGTGGCCAGAGTCGCGGCGAGAACATTGTTTTACTCTCTAAAAAATAGGTTAATGGGTTCTGTATTCGAGCGCCATGTAACATTGAGAACGTATTACTGCAACAATATCAAACATTTTCTTATTCTCACTTCTAACCAATTAATTACAAAGCATATTTTCGTTCAGAGAGATAGTTTAGGTCGGCGGAGTTAAAAATATAACTTGGAATTTCTTCGGCATTTTCCGGCGATGTTCGGCAGCGCGCGGCAGTGCGCGGGACGCCGCCCGCCCCGCAGCATGCGCGCGCGCACCGTACCGCTCACTGGCGCTGAACGTGTCCAACGCGCTTCATAGTCTTTATCAGAATGCAGTGTTTGTGTCGTCCGTGTGACTGTGGCTTGTGACCGTCGCCACCCCCTCGGGTGGTCATTTTAAACAATCAAAGACCAAATGTGTTGTGGGATTTAAAATAGTTCCGTTGTTTGAATGATCGATAAATTTTGTGTCCAATCTTCTATTATTTCGCGGCAGCTACTTTCAGCTAGACTTTTCGTTATTTTAATTTTCAGTGTGTTACTAAAACAAAACTTTGTAGGTAAAACTTATGTCATACTGCAAAACGATTCACGGCACTACCAGTCTATGTTATAATTTAAACTTAGTATCCCTCAAATTCCAGTGCAGTGAGACACAACAGTAGGAATATCGAGAGTAAACAAGTAAAATATATGTCGGTGTAAATCTAATGCATTCCTGGAAACCCCGCGGCGTCCCGTAGCCGCCGCCCGCCTCACAACGCACGTGCTTTTATTTTCTTTTAAAAATACATTCGGCACGAGTGACATGATGACGTCACTGAAGGACGGTGACGCCACCGACGCCAGTCGCGAAGACGAGAAACAAGCGAGCCTAGGGAGAGAGTCCAAAGAATTGTCGGATCTGCCTCCGACTGGGACCTCGCTACACAAACGCAGGAGAGGCGAGCCGCCCGCTTCCCTCTCAGTTAAATCTCCTCAAACGCCTTCCGACGCCGAAGGGTCCTCGCCGTGCACCGCGCGCACCCCAGAAGACTGGAGCCTCAACGATGGAGACATGCCGGATGCAGAACTCATATGCGAAAGCATGCTTCAAAGATTGAAAGAGAAAAACGACGCTCTATCCAGACGAGGCACTCAAGTGGCTCAGCACACCAAGGAGACCATGGAAGCGCTCGACCAGCTCGAGAAACTACTCGAGCTCTTGGACCAGCTAGTGGCGTTGAAAGAACACAACGCCCGACTCGTGCGCAGGCTGAGAGACGTCAAGCATTTAAAAAAACTTCACAGCGCACATAAAAAGATCGATCTGGAAAATGAAAAGCTAAGGTACGAGTACAAGGAGTTGGAGCTGATACAGGAGGCACTGGACGCCGAGCTGGAGTGCGAGTACGGGCAGATGCTGTTCGACTCGATGATGACGGGCGGCAGGATGAAGCGCTCGGGCTCCAAGTGGAAGGGGCACGCGAGGTTCGGCGGCTCCCTGCTCCGGAAGCAGCGGTCGCGCTCCGCGGGCGGCGACGACAGCGACGTCGCTCCGGGCACTCCGCTCAGACGGAGATCAGAAGGCGTCTTCTCTAAGGAAGTTGACAAATCAAGAATATCCAAATGGACTAAAGTGAAAGCAGCCTTCAGGTAAATGTCAAGACTGGTGTTACAGCGGCACGTGGTGTTGCGTCGCATCCGGTGCATGCATGTGCATCCTCTGACTGCATCAATTCAAATGTAACAAGTTAACGTCGCGAATGTGGAACATTAACCAAATTGCCAGGGGCGCGTAGAGTGCACCTCATGTTAAATTAGTAAAACGCTGTAATCAGTTGGAAATTGTTTGTTTTATTAGTTAGAGGCTGTCGGGCTGCTTCAGCGGCGGTAATTTTGAATTCCATACATCTCACACGAGAGCATATTTTTATAATATTGTTATTTCTTTTTTATTTACTACTTTGCTCGCGACTCCGTCCGCGTAGATTACAGGGTTGAGTTCTGAAAGAAAATAAATTGTCGTCTATTTTATTCCTCAGAGTCCTATTTATGTCCACCGAAATCATACAAATCGGTCAAATTATTAAAACGTGAAACCGAAGCGCGTCGGTCGGCTTGAGTATCATTATTGCGTGCTTGGTCATTATTTAAAACTGCAATATCTTCTAAGAATCTCGCTGAAATGAAATCAGGTAAAGGGCCATTTTTTAAATTAAATAATAATCATAATGAATCACGCATTCACTTGGATAAGGATAAATATATAATTTTAATAAAAACAATGTTTTATTTTAGAACAAATTTGGATCGCATAAAAGAGGTTATGGTGAACCAATCCTAAAAGATAGACGTATGCTGTCGTGGATTTTTTTCAGAACATTTAAAGGAGATCAATTCTGTCATACATTATTTCAGCGAAACATTAACCGTCGATAAATGTGCTATCTAACACTGAAAGATTTTTTAAATCGGACCAGTAGTTCCTGAAATGAGCGCGTTCAATCAAAGAAACAAACAAAATTTTCAGCTTTATAATATTAGCATGATTTTCCGGGATTTCTTATAATTATGATCGAATTTTAGACATATTATAAATATTTATTAATTGGATGATTGAAAATGAGTACTTCTTTGGGTATGACAATTATTTAAAATCATCATCAACCCCTATAAGTCCTACAACTGGTGGGTCTCCTTTACTATTAAGAGGGTTTGGGCCATAGTTATACGCTGCACATAGGTAGGTTTTTAAGTTTTATGCGGCCAAAATTATTTTACTTGCTAAAACTATTCTAAATGACATAATTGATAATGTAAAACAACTTTCTGTTGATTTTTTTAATTTTAATTCAAGAAAATATAATATTTATGAAAAAAAATTTCAAAAACCTAACGTGACATATATAAAAAAATATATATCATAAACGTACATTTTAAACGTTAGTGACTAATGAATTGACAGTCGTCACATACTCCATGCCAATTCGTTACTCCAGATCCTCATCGTCCGAGGATTCTGGTGAAGCGGAATCTGGTTTGGTGGGTAAAAGCATGTCGAAAGTCTACGGAGAAATGGAATTAGACATTTTTTTTTCTCCTTCTTTGTTTTATACTAATACTGCTAATGAGCGGATCAGAGCTCAATAATAGTCGATTGTAAATGTCGCAGTTGCACTGTTCGCGGGAAAATTTTCTTGCGTAATTTTCTCTATACATGCGAAAGTGCTTATTTCGGGCCTCTTGAGCCTCCTCCGGGAATGGGCCTATTGGAAGGATGGAATTCTTTATTATAGCAGTACCATGTATGAGCACTTTGTGCAAAGTAGGGGTCATCGGGTACCACCTATAGTGCTTCACGTATAATTTGGCGGTATCTAGTGCGTATTCATCATATTTCTTGACATCAATAATGTATCCACTTGAAATCGTTTCTAAAATTACTTTGGCTTTGCATTTTATCGTAGAGAAATTGACGGGTGACTAATTTTATTCCGGATGAGCCAGGAAAACCTACGACGAAAAAGAAAATTAAAATGATTTGGAACATTTTTCAACATAACTTTTTTTACCCTACCTGCACCTACCTGCAGCTGATTTTTATCAAAATCATAAGAAAAGAGTATTAAGTATTATAATAAAAAATAATTTTGAGGCGATAGGAAGCGATAATATAACTAAATTACGTTTAAATTGAAAAATCAAGAATATTTTTTCAAGAAAACGTTGTATGTTTTAGAGGTTTAAAATAAAGTATTTTTTATTATACTAGGTTGACAATTTCTTTAATAAATAATGGTATGTACCTGAAGCACTCGAATCCACATTGTTTACATTAATAACTCTCTTCAAATCAAAAATATTAACGACGAAAACAAGTCACTTTAACAACGTAAACAGCGAAAGCGCGGGCGCAGCGGGAGACTAACAAGATTCCACCACCTGCACACGTCCCCCACGCGGGTATTTAAGCCGAGAAGACCGGCTAATTATCACTTGTTCTATTGTTAACGTAGAAAAATATTCCATTTTGCATTTGTAACTAGTTTAAAATTTTCAATTTTGGCCGCATAAAACCCAAAAACCTACCTATGTGCGCTGCCCTTGTGCGGATTGGCGAAACAACACACCTAAGAAATTCCTAAGAAATTTTAGCTGTGCAGGTTTCATCACGATGTTTTCCTTGAAAAGTTGGAGGTGTGGGCCTGGGGTTCGAACCCGCGACCGTCTTAACCTCGAGGCCATCACTGCTTTTGCTAAGTTTTTCTATTAGGAAGTTATCAGTAGCAGCACGGAGTTGAGGAGTTTAAACGCTTTTTAGAATACATAGTTATAAACAATTTGTTATATACGTACAAATGTTTTGCAAATATGCTTCATTTATTAATTTTTATAATTTAAAATTTTGCATTAAATTGTAGTTCGTGACAGTTTAGTTCTTTAGACGACAAATGAGTATATGTGTCAGAGGCCAAATGCCAGCGTTCGGTGGGCCCGCCGTGCAGCGAACTTTTTACATTGGCGAATGATAACAGGAATATCTGTAATGAATTACGCTGCATCCTTTCCATGCACAGAGTAATATAAGTGGATGTCGATGAGGGTTCATTTGTGCAGGTGGGAGAAGGCCCAGTGGGCGGCGGGCGCGCTGGGCGGCGCAGCGGGCGCGGTGGCGGCGGGCGCCATGGTGGGCGCGGTGGCGCTGGCCGGCTCCTCGCCCGCCGCCACGCTGCACAACGCGGAGCCCCGGGACTCCGCCAGCCTCACGCCGGGCAGCGCCCTCTCGCTCACTCCCAACTCCTCGTGTGAAGAGCTCAGGATGGAAGCGAGTCAGCACCTGTCTAAGCTAATATTGATCAGTCTTTGTGTCCGTTTCCGTCGTGTTACATAACGGGTGTTGTGTTGCAGGCTGTCGCAAGGGCACGTTGCATGGGGACGAAATTAACATGGCCTTCCTGCAGGCGCCCCCGCAGGTAGGTCCGCTCACAGCGCGCGGCCGTGGCGTGTGACGTGCGAGTGATGGTATTGACGGCGAGTGTTGTGTGCAGGACGACAGCTCGGCGTCGCCGTCGCCCAACAAGCTGCACAAGAGCCCGTGGGGCAAGATGCGCGACATGATCCAGACGCACCGCGAGTCGGTGAAGAAGAAGTCAGTGCGCGGGTGGCGGGGCTCGCGGGACGCGCTGCCGCCGCGGCGCCGCTCGCTCAGCGACGGCGGCGACAGCGACGCGCCGCCCGCACTCACACTCACCATACCCTCGTCCGAGGAACTCGGTAACGTACCCCGCTTTATGACACGCCTCGTGTGTAGGCTCATACAACCACCATGGTCTACAAAAGAGAAAATATCCCAATGGCACTTGAACCTAACACGAGTCATGTTGACTTTTCACATTCGCGTGAAACTTTGGCTGGTGAATAATCTTATTTCCTACTAATTAAATATACGGAAAATGGGACAGAAATCATTTATGTGAGTAATTCGTTACATTCAATGGGCTTATTGTATTTCAAAAGATCTCATCAAAGAAATTCAAGAGATCTCTTTCTTGCTATTTTATAAGCGAGTCGTGTTTTCATTTTATTGTGTGGAGAAGTACTGATCCATTGCGCTCACGACATAGGCACAAGCCCCAGTATCGGTTTCCATGGCTCGCGTGGACCACCGTGCTGCCTACTAACTACTCAGTGCTGTACCCACTGTCTCACTAGCATCTGGCACTTCTGTTCACGTTCTCAATATTGTTCCAATCACAGTCATTGGTGGTGCTATCTCCTCACAACTCAACTCACAAGTGCGCTCTCCTCTGTAACGAAATGTAACAACTGAATCTCTCCATCAGTTCACAAAAATACATACTATGTTTAATTTCATTTTTAACTCATTGTTCTGCGAATGTTATATGAACTCACCTGTAGCATTTTCAAACATTTTATAGTGGTTTAAATGAAATTTGAATGAAATTTATGAGTCAATAAAATAAAAAAAAATACCAAATGACCAAAAATAATTAAGAAAACAGTTATTTGTTGATTGTTTACACTTGACTATCCATGTAACAATGACACCATAAATCTAAAAAAAGAAATTACAAATCGAACTTCCGATGTCAAAGTTCCGTGAGTGCGGAGGTCGCGTGCCATGTGCGGGGGTGCGGCGGCGGCGGCGGCGGGGAGGGGGGTCTGGGTTCAGCGCCGCCGCAGTGTGCTCCGGGGATTCTTCAGATTGGGGTCAAACATTTACATACATTTTACCAGCGTCCTCTTTTGCTCGCTCCTGTTACAGACGGGCCAGTGGGCCGCAACAAAAACATCACACCACATAAATGCTAAATCGTATTGAGTATTAAGAAAATTTTACATCTCTCGGTAAATATAGTTATTTATCCGTGGGCCGATAATTACGTCCAATTTCACCAATTTTGATTGTTTTTATTTAATGTGAAGATGAAACCTCATAGTTTAATGTTTTTGGCACCCGCTTTTCTATGAAGTGGACAGCTCTTTGTTTTCCGACTTCTCCTTTACTTTTTGTCTTTCTGATTAACTTCGTTGAGGGATTGTAACAAATTGGGTCACTTTAATTTCGCCGAGCTTCATTGCTCGACGTCAACGCTGTGCGCGCCGCTGTTGATGCTGGAGCACAGGAGTTACAGGGGCTGGTGGGTGGTGGTATAGGGCCATCCCACGATAAATTCGATGAATAAAACTGTTTCCACTCTGAGTTATATTGCGCGTAGTCGACGCGTGCTAGCGCCGGCCGGTGTCGGCGGACGGCGGGTGCAGTAGGTGCAGCTCGAGTACAGCGTGTTTTGTTTGTGAAGAGTGCGAGCCGGCGCACCCGGTGCTGAGGAAGCAGCGGTCGCTGGAGCTGGGCGCGCGGCCGCCGCAGCTCCGGCCGGCGCGCGCCTCCAAGTGGAGCAAGGTGAAGCGCGCCTTCCTCACGTCCGCCTCCGCGTCGGTCCCGTCCAGTCCCAACCGGCACAGCGCGTTCTTCACCGACGCAGGTACGTGCGCCGCCCCCCCGGCACTCCCGCCCCCCCGCACACTCCATCGCCGCGACACCACGCCACGCGAGGTCAGGATGCGCCCTACACTCGCGAACAATGTCTACACACTCCTTCACTCACCGACCAATACTCGCCTTCTCCTTGAGAGTATTTCGGTCTCGTTCGGCACATCCATCTTGCATTGCACATGACGGCACAGAAATAACGGTTCTAGAACATTTCATATCAACTAAAGTTCCCATAGTACGGTGGTCCATAAAATCTTTTTCGGTCAATTTATAGACGCGAAATATTTAGAGAATTTCCAAATATTTAGCTTTGGCTGTCAGAATGTATTTCTGGACAATTTTAACGGTAATGCGCAATTAACTGAATTAGGTACCCACATATGAGCATATCGCTTCAATGCGACGTCGGCATCGACCAACCACCGACAGTTTTAGCGCAAGGAGTCAAATTATCTGACCAGGGAATTTTGAACAAATACACAGAAAATTTTATATTTAATATTTTTTATCACCTTGTGATGATACACGTAGCCAGAAGGTGGATTGCGATGGAAGCATCACGGCGCGGCTATCATCAACTGCAATCACGAAACCTATAATGTTGATAATATTGAAAGACTGGACAATCATCATGATTTCTTATATGTCCCATTGCTGAGTACAGGCCGGTGCCCCCCCTGGTGGTCATTTCCGCGTCGATTGGGACGAACACGGTACGTGGGCCAAAAGCGCCCAAAGTTAATCGTCTCTGCCATCCCGGAGTTGTTGGCGGCGCAGTTGTCCTCTCCCGTAGCTTCTGCGGGCACGCCAAGGGCAGATGGGCTCTGGCGGCGGGCACAGGACCGCCGTGCCCCTAGGGGTCACTTTCAATGAAGACGCGCTGCGCCTGCACGCGCCCAGCAACCCCGAGGGCGCTTTAGAGTCGTCTTTCACGAATGGCAGAAGATACCGTGGTACGATTCTAGCGCCCAAAGGACTAAGAATTTTATAAGAACTTCTAGGTGCGCAGGTTTCCTAATGATATTGTCTTTGATTGTTAAAACACGTGATAATTCACTGTGATTAACATTTACGTAACTTTGAAGAGCCATAGGGCTGCGGCTAAGGTATGTAGCCACGACCACCGGGATATTGTCACGATCACGCGCATAATCTCGACGCTATCAAGCCTCGTTCTTTCGCCAAGAAATGATTGAAGCAATATTGTTCTCATTATTGTATTATATATTATACATAACTTGGAGTGTAGGGAAGGCTCGGTAAAATTGTGTGCAAATGCTAACTCAAGGTTTGTGAAGTTGTCACATTCCACATGTGTGTGAAGGAACATATACACTTGACATGTAAGCAGCAGCATGACAGCAGTCATCGGCGGTGAGCGCGGTGCTGCGCGGCGGCAGGGCTAGTGTGGCAATATAAACAGGTGAGGGCTGACTGGTGGCGAGCAGTAAACACTACGGACGTTACTAGGAATTGTTGCAGCCGGAAATTACGTGCCATGACTCACTCACGCAATCCAAAACGATATTTGATGCTTGCATCAACAGCGACTAGCCTCCACCGCTCAGCCCATACTATTTTATTGCGCTCTAAATATACGAGTATTATGCACATACAGTATATTTATATTGTTTATATCGAGTATCATTTAAAGCCAGCTTCATATGAAATTTAATGACAGTAACATAGTTACAAAGATACGTATCGATTCTTGGTAGGGCTTAATTCACCTCGCTTTTTTATAGGTTAGTAAGTCCAAGCTTCCTGTAAAGGACTCTTGAGTGTTGGGTATGCACGTTTCCCCACAATGTATAATTGGTTTTTAAACTGTATGTAATTCATTTATAACCAGTAACTCTGACAAACCGTTAGATGTATGGACGTTGATTTCGAACCCGGGACTATCAGGGAGCGTCGGTAGACCACAACTCCAGCTGCATGTCCGCCTTTAGTTTAAAAATTCTTCTCTAGATATTTTTTTCACTTGTATGAAACGCTTTGACATTTCGGATGTATGAGTAAATGGGTGATATGTTGACGGAATTTTACACGGTGCAGCATTGTAATATTGTGTCGATTCGTGGGACGGTTTACAAACGCAATTTTGTTACCCGGAAGCGATGTGAAGGAGTTAGGGGTGCATTTCTGCATCCGCGTGACGGTTTGCCAACTGTGTGTTATATACCACGAAGTACACGACGAGCCTGCAGAAGTGTAGCACGCCTCGACTCCACACTGCTTGCTGTTGCTGTTAGTGCAACGTTGTCACGCACCCAACGCCGCCTATCAGCCTTTCTCTTTATGATGATGAGTTTCAATAGAGTTAGCAAGAGGAGGCATTAAGGAGTGTACAGCAAGTGGGACATCCGGTCCTGGCGACAGTACCATCTCCCCAGTATAACGTGAGAATACACATAAACAGAAACTGAGCACTTATCTAGTGCCTCGAGGTGTAGTGCGCGGCGCGGAGTGTGGTGTGAGGAGTGTGGTGTGCAGCACCGAGCCCATGTCCATCCATTATACGTTGGCGTCTCGCCAGACGCCGATATGTGAATAATTAAACAACGTGAAATAGGGCATTCACCTGCTTTCTCCTTGTGACGCTCTATATACGTGTGGAATAACCACCGAAGCCCCGACTCCTGAATCGAGCAGCCCCGCCCCACTACATCGCGAACATGAATGTTAAAAGTCGTCTACTAGACGTATTATCTTTCACTCGACTCCTACATGCTTACTAAAATAAACAAAAATCAAATCTACGGCTTATAAACAGTTTCATAATGGCTCAAGATTAAATTCACATCATATTAATCTTCGCGGCTATAGAAATAATTCCAGTCCTCGCATCAGACGCTAACGTCATGCGCCAAATTGTACAATTTTCAATTCCATCGCGCGCCATGACCGGCCTCTGTTTATGGTTAGGTAAACAAAGAGAGTAATGTAAACAGCCACGAATGTTATCTTCTACGTCTCGTAAACACTTTGGTATTTCGTAAAGCTCGCCTATTTTTAATGTTGCATAAATAGCAGTTACCGTATGGCTAACAGCTACATTTTGATAGAAAGCTTTCGTTGATCTGGCACATATTCGTATATACGGACATATAGTTTCGTTATTCACAACTAGCTGTCCCGGCAAACTTCGTATCGCCCTACCACTTGATAAATGTCTTGTTACTTATTAACAGAATTTAATTTTTAACTACTTAAGTATATCATCATCCCCCTGCCCTGGTCCCAATTAATTACTTGGGGTCGGCGCAGTATCTCTTCTTTTTCCACACATCCCTGTCAGCCGTCATGTCTTCATTCACCCCTTTCTTTTTCATATCTTCAGTCACGCACTCCATCCATCTCTTTTTTGGCCTTCCTCGGCTCGCCCATCCATCCACTTTCATATTCATCACCTTTTTTTCCTACATATGATTAATTCCTTCTCTTAATGTGCCCATACCACGACAGACGGTTTCCTTTCATCTTTTCTATCACAGGAGCTACTTCCAGACTTACCCTAAAGTATTAATTTCTGACTCTGTCACTCCGTGTTACCACACATCCAACATAAGGATATTTGGCCTGATGCCACAGCTCGGGAGGCCGAGGTCGCGAACTCGTAGCCCTGTTCCATGACTGGCTAGATCAATGGAAAAGGCATCCCCTGACCATTTATTAATATTTCTTGAAGGAGTTTTAGAGTATTTTAGAGATTCAAGAATAATAAAAATTTAAAAATTAGGCACTACCAAGGAGATTTGTTACACAAAATAAATTTCTGACCGCACGCCTTATTATTTGACAGCCAAAAAATGTCAATCCATTGTCATGAGAATTCTGCATTTTTAACATCTAAAATACGCAATTATTCGAATGTTATAGATACATATTGTCGATTCAAAATGCTTATTTTAATCCGTTATTTTATTTAAGGGGGCCTCTAACTGCATCGACGGGATCAACATTAAATGACAGAAATTTTGTATGGTGTTAAAGTTCAAAATGACTTAAGTATTATTACGAACCTTTTATATGGGAATGTAGAAAAGTATTATTTTTAGACCTTTTCAGGCAATTTTAAAAATGTATCTCTCCGTAAGAACAATTCTCGTACTTCAAGGAATATTATAAAAAAAAAATTGCGAAATCGGTACAGCTGTTCTCAAGATTTGCGCTTAGGAACACATCGAGCAATTCATTTTTATAATATAGAACTTCTCCACTACGATTTAAACTTTATTGTATTGTATTTAAGTACAAATTGACTTAATTATTAAAACGAAACTTTTGTATGGATAAAGAAAACAATGAAAAGTCCCACGGGAACGCTGTCGAACGGGATAAAAAGTATCCTATGTTTTATTCCCGGTTCTAAGCTACCTCCCCACTAATTTTCAGCCAAATCACTTCAGCCGTTCTTGAGTTATAAGTGTTGTAACAAACACGACTTTCTTTTATATATATATAGATTTAAATTTTAGACATCAAGTTAGGTTACATACAAAAAGTACTGCCAAATAGTTGAAACAATATTAGTATAGTGCTGATGTCACCTTGGGAAACAATAAATAGCGACTATAATAGTTTACGATTCAACCAAATTTTATTATAATCGTCAATCAAAAGCCACTAACAAATCTATTAATATAATTAATTACCGGCGCGCCGAGCGTCACTCATTTTAATAGTGTTTCTCGCTACTCCATCGGCGTTCATAGATTTTAACTCATTTTGAAGTTTCATAAGTTTTTTCTTAAATTTTTTATCCAGCTCTTGTCCTTTCTCCGATAACATTCTTCTAATTAAAGTTTTCATCTCCTTCACATCTTGCGTGCCGCTCTCTACTCTGTCACTGTCAAAGTTATGTTTATTGTCGCCTTCTATGTCGAGAATGGTGGCATTATTTTCAAGCATATAATTGTCCACCTCCACAATGGAGGCGTTCCGATGCACGCAGTTCCTGACGTGCGCGAGCAGGCGGAACGCCTCGTCCTGCACCGAGCGGATGACCTCGATGAGGCACGCCTCGTGCATGGCTCCGTGCGCCAGCAGCTTGCTCAGCTCCACCACGCCCTCGATCAGCTTGCCCGTCACCTCCATCATGGCCGTCTTTATTAATGGGGACTGGAACGTCAAACATTTTATAATTTTCTTATAATTTTATCTCAAAGCTAGGCTTCATAGTTTAACACAATATTATTGCCATTTGGCGAAGCTTTACAAACCGTTAATAATTGAAAAAAAAATCTAACGAAATAATAGTTGTCGTTACCAATGAAACCGCTAAGAAATTCGTACAGAACAACATCGGAAAATCATAAAATAATAAACATCGTTTGAATAAAATAGCAAGTGGACAAAGTAGTGTAGTATTCATATGCACGAATTAGATTTGAAATGTAGCTAATTGATGTTAGAGATTGATCAGACGGGAAGTGTGAACAAACGCAAGTCTTCAACGTTCCGACATCAGCGCGCGTGCATTAGGCTCCGGCGAGCCGACACACTGACTGCAATCGGCGCGGCGATACAACTGTTGACGGAGCATTTGGAAGGCTTGTCACTATTAATACATGAGCCGTTAATGCTAAGGTTTACATCAAATAATAAATGCACGCTTGCGTTTCCATCTCCGCGCCCACATAAACTAATAGTTCCTGCGCGTATGCTTCTAACGCTGAAATGTGTTATTTGGCGTATCGTTTCAATGTGTATTATTTAATACGAGTATTATACAGAATTTAGGCATTTGATCCTATGCCTTTATCTTAATTATTCCGATATGGAAATACGTCGACTGCTGCTTGTGCGAGATGGGGTGCTTAGCTTTAAGGAAGACAACTACAAAACATGCTAGCGTACTAATTGATATTGCTATGATGATGGTACACATGAAGTGCGCATGTACAATTAAATAGTATAAAGAGCATGGTGCGCTGTTTAGATGAGTTTATTTCGATTCCGTGCCGGATGCGAAAAGTGTTTCATTAACGTTTGAAAGTGTATAAATCAACGTCCGCCGGCCGCAGATCCTAATTTACACCAGACTGATCCGAGAACCGTTTCATACCGTGTTCAGTTGAAGAGGAATATATATCTCTTGTTCAATATTTTAGTATTGTAATTTATTTCCACAACCTAAAGTGGTTGATTTCTAGGTTGATTAGAAAACGTCTTTTGCATATAACTAATAACGGAGCGATAATAAAATATAAAATGTCAACTGATTTGTAATGGTGGTAACAGTGTCTGGGCTAGTAGGTGCGGGTGGAGAGTGCAGCGCCCTGTGCTCGAGTGTTGACTGACTAGCCATGACCACAGCCAGGAGTGACGCCCACACAGCGACCCCGAAGTGTGACTCACTTGTTCATTGTCATCGTCATCACCATCATCATTAGCCCACATACGTCCTACTGCTGAGAACTGGCCTTTTCTACCATTGAGAGGGTTAGGCCTTAGTCCACCACGCTGGCCTAGTGCGCGCTGGTGGACTACACGCCTAAGAAATTCCTTAGAACTTTTATGTGTGCAGATTTCATCACGATGTTTTCCTACACCGTTAAAGCAAGTGATAATTCATTATGTACACACACATAAATTAGAAAAGTCAGAGGTGTGTGCCTAGTGTTGGAACCCAGGACCGCCGAGATTCTCGTCCGTGCGCCTTAACCTCGCCATCTTCTTCTTCTTCATCAACCCATATACGCCCACTGCTGAGCACGGGTCTCCTCTACCATTGAGAGGGTTTAGGCCATAGTCCACCACGCTGGCCTAGTGCGGGTTGGCGGACTACACACCTAAGAAATTACTAAGAACTCGTAGGTGTGCAGGTTTCATCACGATGTTTTCCTTCACCGTTAAAGCAAGTGACAATTCAATGTGAATACACACATAACTTCGAAAAGTCAGAGGTGTGTGCCTGGGGTTCGAACCCGCGACCGCCGAGATTCTCGACCGTGCGCCCAAACCTCGAGGCCGTCACTGCTTTCTTATTACACGATGGAGCTACACAGTACACACGTTGGGCTCGTGTGGGATACGTGACAGTGACCAGGGAGGCGGCGTGGGATCCACCACCGCACATGAAAGCGTTGGGGAGCGGCGCGGGTATGGTTGCACGCGGAGATGCTGTACCTTGGAGATGACGCACTTGATGACCTTCTTGAGCGACTCGTGGTCGTGGCCGCACGTTTTTAGTGAGCCATAAAGCTCTTTCTTTTGCTCGTACATCTGGAAATTAGAAGCGGACACCTGGAGCATGGTTTCCTTTTGATGTATTTTGGTTCTTATTTAAAACGCCACACCGCAGGCGGTATTTTACTTCGTGGAAATTTAGTTTTCATGAGCCGAGATAACGTTACAAGAACAATAGGATGTAATTAACAGAACAAACTTCGTTTTAGTGACCGTGCATTTTAAATATTTAAAGAGAGGAGGATTTCAAGTGACGTAGTTAGTCAACAGCGGCGTTGATACTTGTGTCACCGCGGTAAGTTGCAAGTCTTGTGTCGTAGGTTTGTTAGATTTATATTCAGATTTCAGATGGAAGAGATTGCCGTAGTCTGTGAATAAATAACTATTAATGAATATTGTAGTAATAATCTCTTCCAACCGATTGTCGGTCAAGGCGACCGCTTCTGTTGGATGTAGTAGTACCAAGCTCTCGATACTACTCAAGGAACAGAATCTTTGTTGCGAGTGGCAACACGATGTGCTTCTTTCCCAAACGTTAGTCTAAAAATAAAAGTTTTGGGAAGCGTGGGTGCAAAAACACTGGGACGTTGGCATAAATTACCTCAACACATTGTTACGAATACCTTAATTGAATTGCATTAGTGATTATGGATGTTAGATGTGCGAGGAGGCGCGGTCCGTACCGGGTGGAGGCCCTCCTTGATCATGTGCTTGAGCGCGAGCACGTTCCGCACAGCGAGCGCGGGGTCGTGCCCCACCAACGCGTACCCGCACACCACTAGCTGGTGCAGCGCCTTCTCCGCCAGCGCCCACGTCACGTTCTGCCCCTCCGACAGGCACTGCTCCAACTTCAGCGACACACACATTATTTATTTAGCTCAAATGGAATGCACAATGCTACTTGAACTCATTGCCGCCGACCTGCTGCTCATCGGTCTGTTTCAGTCCGTCCACCGTCGCCTGCAGGTCTGTGAGCCTGTCCTGGATGTGCACCGTGCCGTTTTGTAGCAACATTCTGATCTTGATCAGCACAAGATCTACAGACCTATGTTCATTAACAATTCAATTACAATTCAATAGAAAGTGGTCCTAGAAACTAGTTTCACTGTGAAATCTGAGCAACATCTGTCAAATGACCGGTTGAACTTATGAATAGTGACGCGGTCACAGAGACGAATAACACACGACGAGTGGCAGTTCTATATAAAACATTAGTTACTCTATGACAAAGATTCCAACACAGTGCGGTTGTCGTATTACACACGCACCTCTCGAGATCCACTTGGAACTTCCTCTCGATGCTCTGCAGCAGATCTTCGCCAAGTTTTTGTGTTATTTCATCTTCTATTACTTTATCTATTTCGCCTTTAGCCACTTCCATTGCCGCTATCACCTAGTAGATAGAGCAAGAGGTCAGCGATTTGCATCACCTTCATCCGTTCCAATGTAATGGTTCATGTATACTATAACATCTCACCCAACACGAGCCCAACAACGCAGCGACATACGATGCCACGCTCGTCCTCACGTTGCCACTCATCTTGTACATTTCATGTGACATGAAACAACAGAAATTATTCATGAAGACGTATCATTTATAGTGATCGATCATAAGAAATGCCGGTTCCCCGACTCCACCCGCGATACTCTTATAAGCCCCCAATAGTCACCATAGTTCTGAGCCAACAGTACTAATGCAAGCACTGCGTGATGTGTTTAATAGAGAGCCCTAAAAAAGCTTTTGTAAAAGAGACAAATACAAATCCATGTATCTCTCGCCGTAGAGTTTTGGCTTTTCGTCGTTCGGTTGGCCTGACTACATTCATACATTTTAAATTAATAATATCATACTTGTGAATCATAGTCGGAAACATTTTACACCGTGTTTTCTGAAGTAGTCTAGTAGCTTGCTATAGTTATTACCACCAAATAATAAGTACATACGATACTCAGCGTTTGCGTTGTGTTGGTTGCAATTTTCTAAGAAGATCTGGCACGCGGTTATTGTTTCCAGCTACCAGTCGAGCACAATGTTCCGCCGTACATATACATACGTGTGTGTACTTATACGTGGACACGCAGCACGCAGAGTGACACGGTGCGCGTGTATGTTCTACGTGTATGAGTATTTGTGTATAATGTTATAAGCGCTGCGTGTTTACGATATTGTCGGCAGTAAAACCAATTTTATAGCTTTTGAAGTGATGGTTACAAGTTCGGCGGCGCGGCGGAGGCGACTCGCGCCAATCTACGATATTACCGACACTGTTCTCGTTTCCATGCTAGTTTATGAGAAAAAGTGTGGAGCTAACATAAACCAACAAGTGTGAATGAAACACCATTTTTGTTAAACAATTATATTCAGATAATTAATTCAACAAGTCTTCGTGTTAATGCATTAACATTTCTTTCAGTACGATGAATCACATGCTATGAGGGTACAAGTTTAAGATTTGATGGAGAAGAAAGCTCAAGTCAGTCCTACCGTATATGTTTCTAAAAGTTGGTATAGCTCGCAACACGTCGACACACTGGAATTCAGTTTGTAAAGTAATATGTTCGTTGATGATGAGACTGGCGACAGATGGCGCGGTTCGTCGCTGTGCGCAAATATGTTTAAACAAACTGATCGCAAATGTCAAGTGGATGCGTTTACTGCGCGTGTTTCCCGCTGGTGCGGCTGTAGGAGCAGGTTCAGTCCCGCGGGCTCGGCGGCGAGGACTTGCAGCGCCTGTTCCGCGGAGACCTGCACGGGCGCGCGCCCGCCGCCCACCCGGCGCCGCCGACACCATCCCCCTGACACAAATATTTTGTACACAATCACGCGTGTCACGTACCATTCACTAACACTTTACTATAATTACGGCTATGTTAATAATACATCTAAACCCAAGAAAATAATGAAGTTAATGGATGATAAAATTTTGTTTATTAGATTATAAAATATTAGAATTATATAGGACCAGCAGTAGCGTGTATGTGGTATAATAGGTTTAAGTAGCAATATTTATTATTAAGAAAGCTCGAAGTTACACAAGAGCCCGCTAAAGAATCCGAGCAAAGAGTCAACTCACACCGACACTAATCTATAACAAAAGCATCGCTCATACATCTGCTTTCACTCCTCACAACACATTCATTTGAAACAAGACGAAACCATTTCGAGTGGGCGGCGATGATGTCTCAATTATAAAACAATGAACATGGTGCGAGCGCTCACCGCGTGAGAGCAGCAGATGACGGCACGCACATCGTTTCTGTCATATTTATTCAACAACACGTAGAACTGCAACAGAAACAATTAACAACATCAACGCTACGATGACGTACGCGGCTAGTCTTTCTCCACACATTTCAACGTCCGCCAGCGCCACTTTTGCCCGACATAACTGCATTTTTGTTCCCACTTTAAGAATGTTTTCTATATTATTCCCATACACACGAGTAACTGTATGTTAGTGTTTGGTACATCGGCGGCGCGGTGTGTGCGCACCTGCAGCTTGGCGCGGTGCAGCGCGTCCCGGGCGGCGCCGCCCGCCAGCGCCAGCGCGCCCGCCGCGTCGCGCGACACACTGCACACACCGACACTACAATAACTATATATTCATTGTACTACAACCTCCCGTAGGACAATACCATCGCGACACCAAAGTGTTTTCATTCAAAAACACTCATTTTACCAATCACTTCTAACTTATCACATAAGTGCCTACAAGAGTGTTAGTGACATTACATATACTTTAGCGCAAATTCATTAAAAATTAAAGAAAGAAAACGTAAATATTCTTACTTTAATATGATGGAGGAGAGTCGGCACACGCCAAGTGCCGCGGGGCTGGCACTTTGTGTCACCTCCTTCTTGACGCACTTCTCGTTGAGGTCGCCCAGCGGCAGGTACTGAGCAACAGTGTCATTAACAAACAGGGAGCACCGTGTGGCCATGTACCAACTACAAGAATTACAAGTAACAACACACTTACCAATATGAACATAGAAACCAAAATGTACAGGACTACTTTAGTTATGCACAAGATCGGACAATCACTTGCTGAAATAATACGAATTAATCATCATTACTGTCGTCGCGTCAACAAGTCATTTTAACGCTAAAGTCCCTCAGCGACAGGGAATATCGGTCGATATAAACAGCTAGATACAAAGTGTTGGCTTTCAGATTTAGATGTAACCCGTTGGTAAGTTTCGCTGAAACCTTTAGGGTTATGTAACGAGGACAGGCAGTGTACACGTAGAGTGCACATACCGACAGGAGGATGGGGCCGGTTCCCCTCCATGTGTAGTGTCCGCCCCGCGCCACACACACACACACAACGCACTCACACACGCTCTCGCTCACATATGGACATGTATAGCTCGTGCTCGGACAGAATAACGTCACATAACGAAAAATGCCCAAACGAGCGAGGCTCTATACGAATACAAATAATTTCAATTTGTTGTCAACATTTATAATCCAGTTGACGCGTTTTTCAGTTCTGACAATGGGTGTGATTAAACTTCGTGGAGTTTCGCCTATGATTGATAATTTAACCTCATTAAATGCTTTTCTGTGTATGTAGAGTTTGTCGATGGATTGATTTTAAAACTATTTTATTGTTTTATTTTAGAGAGCGTGCCCATTATCGATATCTTCTTCTTCTTCAACAACCCATATACGCCCACTGCTGAGCACGGGTCTCCTCTACCATTGAGAGGGTTTGGGCCATAGTCCACCACGCTGGCCTAGTGCGGGTTATTATCAATATAATGCCCATAAATGCTAAAGATTTGTAATTGACATAAGGCTAAACAAATTTGATTGCTGTTAATATTCTGTAAGTATGTAATCGAAAATATGTACAGAAAAGAATATATATATTTAAACGTTTGTCCTTATCGGTTAGCACTATTATCGAGGTGTAGTGAAGAGCCACGCCTAATGGATTTGGCTCCACAGACTTGCAGTTGGTAGACTGTCGTTAGTATTCGCTGGTAGCGAGGAAATTAAATACTGTAATAGTGTGAACTGTTTATAATTTTTTATTAATAACGTTCGCTTTGGGACAGGTACCGAGACATAGTTTTCCTTTTTCGACACACCGAGGACAATTACTGCTGGAGGTGTCGCGGCTGCTGCCCACCGACGGCTGCGACTTCTGACGGTTCAATTCTGTGCTCTTCTTCTTACTTGTCTTCACTTTTTCTGTCTCTTCTTGTTTGCTTATGTCGATTTTACTTCCCTTTGCGTTTTTATTTGAAGTGGTAGATTTTTTTGCCTCCAAAGTCTTTTCTTTCTTTATTTGTTCATTTATTTTGTCGTTCGGTTTCGATTTGTCTCTTTGCGTCGATTGAGCGCCATCGAAATTAAAGTTTTTATCTGTGTCGTAGCTGTTCACGTTGATGACCTAAAATAAAACAATCCAATTTAAGATATCAACTCGCTACATTACACTGTGGAAGTCTGTCGGCTTTCGTCGTTTCACGTTCTATTACAATTTAATTATCAAACTGATTAAGAACGTGAGTTCGTCGTAAGCTTAATCAATACGTGGTTGAGTACGCGATAACTGTCAACTGTAAAAAGGGAAGCGTGTAGAAAACTGGTCTGAGTGAAGTAGAGGTACCTGTGTGGGTCTCTGACAGGAGACGGCGCACTCGAACGTGCTCTGTACCAGCAAGTACAGATCGCCGATCTGAAACATTTTGACACTACAATATTCAACATGTTTAAATACATACACATTATTTACATGTTTCTGTAGTGACGTTCCCGGCGCCACGCCCACGCCATTCCAACGCAAACCACACGACTATGAGAAAGTATTATGGCAGCCCCGACCAGCTCGCCACACGAGCAGCCCGGGCGAGCGGCGCGCGACACAGCCTAGCTCACAGTACCGACTCGTGTGATGTGCCACGAGTGAAATGTTTACACCTCATTCGGTTCTCTAATACTTGGGACGGTTCACATGGACGGTGCAGTACTACTAATACAAATCAAGTCGTCATATCAATCAATACTTTTGGCACGCTCATAAAAGTAGTTATGAATTCAGTTTTAAAGTTCAACAATACGATGTATTATAATGTAGTTTGGTCGCGGTGAAATATCGCAACAATAAAAGCTCTTTACGTACGGAACGTTGATATAAGACAGAAGAAGACGCTCGATTATCGCGGGAAATAACTAAAATAACGCGCGCATATCTCGCGTGCCGCGCTGATTTACCGCCTAAACATCGGAAAACGGAAATTCTTGGACTGAATCCAGCACGGCGCAGTTCTGTTGGTAGCGTGAGCGTGTTGCGTTTACCACTTTGGTGATGTCGTAGAAGCACTTGGCCAGCGCCTGCACCGTGGTGTTGTACGCCGCGCTCGCCGGCTCGCACCGCCTGCAACCGCACCAATACGAATATCCTACGTGATCAACATTCACATTCAATCAAGTCTACACCAGCAGACGCTACCTCGACACAGTAGCATATTCATAGAGCAGAACGTGTACTATGACATTGTTGACCGCAAGTTTGTAGATGCAAGTAGTGCAGATAATACAGTGATTGAGATAGTTGCACCGCACACGCGCACCTGAGCACGCCGTCGATGGCGGGGCAGGGACAGAACTCGCAGATGCAGTCCCTTGCGGCGGCGGCGCTGGGCGCGGCGCGCTCCTCCGGCCCGCTCAGGCCGCTGAGGCCGCTGCACTCGCTGCGCCGGCACGACAGCCGACAGTTGCGGGACCATATCTCCCGGAGCGCCGACGCCGTCGCCGCGACGTCACGGTTCTCACATGTCTGAACAATAATCGCGACTGTTGATCAACAATGTTTTTCGAAAAGCACATGCTACTCACAATGTTGACTGTGTGCTACAAATGCGTCGTGTCCAAAATGGATAGGCTGTATTTTTTAGCGGAATTTGTAATTTAAATGGTATTCGTGAACAAAACTTATGATATACATTGATGAGTACAAAAGAAATCGAAGTACGCGCTGCATTCTATATAGAACTCACAACAATGTATAGCACCACGAAGAATATGGAGAATATAACGTATCCGGGAATCATTGGAAACCATTAGTCGCGAGGAGAGTGCCAATGGGCATGGTGAGCACGTCGACCCACGCGTCCGCTCACCGCCACGAGCCACTCTCACACATTTTGTGTCTTATAGTCCACTGATGATGTTTACATTGCATAAACGATAAATTTGTTTTGAGTGACTGTTCCCATGGCACTGTCATCGCATGTCAGGCTCAGTGTTGCGACAATTGTTAGTGATAAGTATCGATATCATGACATAAATCGGCTGCATCGTTTGTCCATCCGAATGTCATATTGTATGAGGTTTTGAAGCTATTTTCGTTTCGGTTTATCTGTCAATAGCATGTCGGGTATCGATCAATGATGTATGTAACGGGCCACATTACGAAGTTTCAATCAAGCGGAATGTACCGACGAGTATAATCTCTTACAGTTGTGTTCTCAATTTGGATTGTTATTACTTTTTCATGGCGTTGGTCGTCCGGGCAAATGATCAGTTTCTATTGGGCTCCGTACATCATCCCCGCCGAACGGGACACTTGGCATACCTACAACAGACATCGGTGATTCAGATAGAATCTACGTTTTCACATCGCCGTGTAAGGTGCGAAAAACTCGCTATTGTCAAACTTTGCCGAAACTTGCCTTCACTAACTTTGAGAATCTTCACTTCTTTAAAACCCTGAGAACGAGAAAAATTTACAAATAAAGGTCACGTATATTTTAGTTTGTTGAATACGCGCATCATCTTGCCGTCGTATTTATGCACGTCCTTTAAATTCTAAACCCTTAAGGATAAACGTGTAGGCTATTTGTATCCCTAAGGCTATATAAATCTGACTTTTTCAAGTTATATTCACAATACACGCATGTGGGCTGGTGATGTTAATGTATCAAGAACCTCTATACTCTATCATTTTATACCAATATTCAACTATCTTCGCCTTTTTTATAGAAAACTCATCATAAGCCTTCCCACGCTGACAGTGCAAAGTGTCCATGGTGTGGTCATGGACCCGCGGCAGTTGTTACACCTGCTGTATTGAGGAGTGTCGTGTGTGCAGAGACGGAGGGAGTGAGCAGCGGCTGCGAGGCGGGCGGCGTGCGCGACGAGATCGCGCGGGACTACGCGGCGCTGCAGTCGCGGCTGCACCGGGAGTTCTCCGCGCGCCGCGACAAGCTGCACGCCGCGCGCCGCCCGCCGCCCTCGCGACAAGCGCTCTACGGTGCGTCTCACACTACTCTCACATTACACATCTTCCCCGGAACAAACAATGCCGTTGTCTACCATCAAATTAATGAGCCACACGAAGTAAACTAGTTCCAGTCACCTAACATATCCTTAGGAACATATAATTATGCTAAACTAAAATATATATTCTAGTAGGGAATTATTGTAAGCGTTGTTAAATTAGCGATCTGACTTCATTTCAGCATCCCGCCCCGTGGCTACCGAAGAACAACTCTCGGTTGATTTTCGCAATCAGTTGACAGAATGGAAGAAGAAGGGAGTGAAGCAGCCTCTGCCGGTGCCCGCCCGCCAGGACCTCAGCGAAGACTTTCTTAAGAAATGGGGTACAAAACTTATGAATCCATTAAGTACACGACCTCTATGTGTAAGCGAGGATTTGTCTTCTGCCTTGTCAGTTGATTTAATAAGTTCCACAATTTATTTAAATTATTTCATTCTAAATTATTTCTTAAAGATATTATTTAAAGAGTATTTTAAAGAGTACCTGATCTCCATCATATAGTATGTATAAATTGACTCCTCCTCTCCCTTTATGTATAAAGATAGCCTCCTTTAAAATAGCTTGCCTGGGAATGCTGTATATCTTGCAGTTATTTAAATTTCACCTATCTGCACTAAGCCGGTGTGATCAAGAGACATCTTTTTCCAGTTAACCATAGAGGTAGAGAAAGATTGTGCTCGCAATTAGTTACATGGGCTAATAAATTAGCTACTCGGTTGGTACGAGTACCGACTCTTAGGTATTAATTTTCAGATGAATGGAAACGCATGAAAGAAACGAATTCCGTGCCAGCTTGGGAAGAAGAGACTAAACCGGACGAAGTTCTCGTTCAGACCTCCACGGGACTGTTCAAGTTTAAAGGTAAGTGACGTCATTAAACTGTCGTCAAGATCACAAGCGTTAGTTTCAACTAAGTTTCATTTCGACTGAGTCAGTGAGATGTACCTAACAAAGCGTTCGGAATCAACACGTGTACGAAAGTAACGAAGCAATTTGTTAGAAAACAGTTTTGGGGCTTTATGAAAACACCCCACTAGCATGATTATAGTTTTGGATACCGTGAAATGTAACAATAAAATTACATAAAAATATATTAAGTTTGCTAATGCATATGTATTAGTAAAGAGCAATAGATTGTCTCTGAAAAGATTATTACCTATAAGATTGTTAACCCTTTCAGACCTGGCGTACACAATTGTACACATATAATGTAAAAAAATATTTAAGTATTAATTTCACATTCTTTGCAACTAAAAACGGTTGTGTTAATTAGTTCACATAATAAACTACCGAAAACGATACTCCTAACGCCATTTCTTGGCGTTTATTGGCAGTTTTTGGCAATTTATGACCAGTAGCCGACCGAAGTTTGCATTGTGCAGGTAAGTTAATTTTTTTATATCTAAAAAATAGAAAATATCAAAGTATATGTAATGAAATATTTATAGGTCGATGTGTTATATTGTCGTCGTCATATTTTACAAACATGTTGTTGGTTTTAGTTATTTTTATACAAATATTCGTGATTTTTATATTTGTACTCAAATGTACACATCAGGCGCATACGATGTATTTCTTATTTGTTGTTGCACATCGTAGGTATTATTAAAATAAATTATAATTGTTATTGAATGGTGAAACTTTTTGCTTTTGATTTTACGAATTATGTTAATGTTATTTTCAGATATAAAATTAAAATTATGTAATTATTATGTTTTCGTGCGACGCTATTGGAGCACTAGAAGAAGGTTGCCTTTCTGATATAGAATTATCTTCTGATGACGTCCGAATCCGAATCCAGTTGTCCAAAAGGGAGCAGATGTCATCAGCCGGAACCAACGAGAAATATTCCCCCCAGTTTTGGATGATGATGATGATGGAGACGCTGGGTCATCGTGGGTCGAAATGAGTGATAACTTTTTACCAGAAGTGCCTTCCGCCTCTGAAGATACGCTTTTACAGAACATTACGCCAAAGCATAGTATTAGGTGGAGACACAAGGAAATAGTAAACACAACTTCATTAGCTTGGTTTCCACCCATTGCTATTGATCCCAGAGTTGAAAGGCCAGCAGATTATTATAACAGATACGTGCCTATTTATGCAACTATTTCAGACTATGGCTGAAATAACAAACTTATACGCTACATATTCCAATAAAGTAAGGTTTAAACCTACTACTGCCAAGGAAATAGAAATATTGTTTGCTTTCATTTGGCCACTGGAATATTTGGGTACCCGTGTTTAAAAATGTATTGGGAAACAAATATCAGCATTCCCTTGTTCACTAAAAACATGGCAATGAACCGATTTTTTGAGCTGCGTAACAATTTACATCTAGTTGATAATACAGCAATACCAGGTAATTCTAAAGCTAAAATAACTCGAGATGGTTTTGGACATTTTCCTACACACGATGAGCGCCCAAGCCCCTCATCGGAAAACATGGTGGAAAACGACGGGATGAGGGGGTAGAACCCAAATTAAATGCATAAAATGCAAGGTTCACTTATGCCTAACTAAGGATAAGAACTTTTTCTTAGCATTTCATGCATAGGATGCAATATTGATGCCTTTGATTTTAGTTTTATTTTGGACTGATTAAGGTGCAATTTGTTAAATCTACCCAAAGAAAAAGCCATTTTTTGTTAATTTTTATAAACAGAATACTATTATTTATATTTGTTATTTCATATTGCTTCGTATTTCCCAATAAAAAGTGGTAAAATAAATGTTTATCATTAAAGATAAACATCCTTTAACACTAATATATTCATTACGTTGGACGGATGTGTACACTTGTACACAAAAAGAAAAAGCTGTTTTTCTTGAAAAGCTTGTAATCAGGATTTTTTTGTTTATTTTTCCTTAGATGTATTTACATTAGCCTAGTTGCAGGCATTTTTTTCAGATCGATTACTGAAAAAAAAAGAATTCAGGTCTGAAAGGGTTAAGGATCAACGCATGGACATTTGTATGTGAATTAAAAAAAAATAGTAATAATAAATTCACATTATCTTTATTGTGTGAATGTTCCAGGAATTTCACGATCGTTCACTCGCAAGCTTCACGAATGGGAAAAATCCCGCGGAATCGCTCCGGAGGCGTCCACTTCTGCTCTTTTGCGCGCCGCTAAAGCGCGGGGCAAGATATCGCAGCCGCCGCTGACGCGCACGCAGTCGGACGGCAGTGTGGCGCCCTCCGCCGCCGGCTCGGGCCGCCTGCACGCCTCCAGCCTCAGCGTCAACGACGTCGACGACTTCGACTCCGAGTACGAGAGAGAGCATTCTGTGAGTCGCGTTTTATTTTTTTTTATTGGCATTGCTTCAATTCTTTATCAAAACTTAATTTAAGTATTTTTAGTAGATCAGAAATAAACAAGGAGTTAAGGACTCGTTTCCGTATACGTATTGTCTGTCTCTAAAATTTCGTAATTCACTTTGTAGATATAAATAAATAAAATTTGTGGGTGTGTCCGCAGCTCGATGGCCTGGACGAGCAGGACAGTCCCCACAGCCGCGGCGCGCTCATTGTGGAAGTGGAAGCCGAGGAAGTGTGCACGGCGGCTCCCTTGATGGCGGTGTCGCCGCGACATACACCTCAAAAACCTGTATACACATACGGACAAGCTGAAGCGCGGCTGCTGTGTGAAACCAGCTCAGCGGTCACTGGTACCGCAGTCTTGCAGCCAAATGGTGCTGGTAAGCCTAAAGATTCTTAAGATTCTTTTAATTTTATTTTAGCATAATTATTATTTAAATAGCTATCATGTTAAATATCTATCACAACAGTTTAAAACAAAGACTAAAGACAACAATTCCAACAGTCATTCTTTCAGAGTCCCGCAGAATGAAACCGAAAGAAACTGGTGCTAGATCTAAACCAATAAAAGAACAGGTAAATTAAGAATACTTTTAACATTTCAAATCTTATATACACATTTAAATATAGTAATCAACATATTGCAGACCAAACAAACAGAAAAAAATAGAAGAATGCTAAGTAGACAGACAAGTATAGAAGAGGATGCAATGTTTATTAAAAAAGCTATAGAAGAAGTAGAAAGGGGATCCAGTAGGTACAGAGATGATAACCTGGAGGATGATTCAGTAAAAGAATACTGCGAATATGAACGTCACGAAGAAGAGGTAAAGCCTTTAAAAACACCAGTTGAAAGGGTAACGAAACAAAACGCGAAAGGGTCGAGAGAAAGTGTTGAAGACGACAACAGAAAGAAAGACGCTGACAAGAACAACGGAAAGAAAAAATCAAAATCTCGTGCTAGATTAGAGAGGGAGCAGTCGAAACCCTCCGAAAGCGACACCGAGCCAGAGGTGAGCACCGTCACCGTTGAAATACCAAGGAGAAGGAAGAGGCCGCGACGAACCTCGGAGAAACCAAGGACTCCTCCCGCCTCACTGCACTCGGACTCCGAAGGAGAGGTACACACTCATAGCATAATTATATTTACTTATTACTTTCTCATGAATAATTATTTAATTTCATTTTTTTACAGTTTGACTTTTTTTCAGGTATTTGTTTTAAAATTCAAAGCTCCAGAGCCAAGAGACCGTTCTCCGGAGGTCATTGTCAAAACGACAAGAAAAATATTTTCACCGGTAGTCCGCAGTGGAGAATCAGTGCCCAGAGCCGTCATACCCGTAGATGTAGAAGACTTGGCTGAAGTCAGACCATCTGAACACACTTATCGAAACCAAGAGGTGAAAAAACGAGAACAAAAAGTGGTAAAGTATGAAAAGAAACAAGAAGAAAACCGTTCGAAAAGCGCCAACGACCTTTTAGAAAGTGAAGACCAAAAGAACAGATCCAGACCTCCGCTTCCTTCTTCACCATCATCGCAAAGGAAGCCGCAACCGAAAGAAACAGCGCCCTCTATTCGAATCATGATACAACGATACAATAAGAAAATTAACGAAGAAGGTACGTCCTCCTATCCTTGACACGTGTAGAGTACTTTTTATTTTATTTAATTTCTAACCAGAGATAAAACGTCCTGTTAATGTAAATATTTGAGAGATTTTTATTTCTTAAGGGCCAATATCTGGTGCTAGCAGTGGGGCATCATCGCCGGCTTGGAGATCACCTTCTACGGAAAGACGGAGACCTCCAGATATGCCTGTTGGAATTAACATAAGGTAGCATTATCCATTGATATCATATGATCCAAATGTACGCTGTAATTATCAATGGTCGACCTTATCGTTAAAGCGATCCCTTCCGAACAAGCAATGTTTAGCACCCTATAGAATATTATGCAGTATACTAAGTCAGAGTAAGTTCTATAATGTGTGACAATACCCCGATGTCTCCTACGGCAAAGCCTCGTTTTAGAATGGAATACAAAGTTAAAGAATTATGGCTCTATTAGTAATCTGTATTTTTTTAGAAACAATCCGTTCCTGGAAAGGGAAGTTCAGAAGTCAGCCAGCGCGTGTCAACTTTCCCGGCGGGAGAATACCACTAATGAGAAAATCCTCACGCCTGCAACCTCAGTTATTGATGGAGTTCTGAAATCTCACAGTGCTAACGCTCTGCATCCCGAACAATACAAACCTGAATCTCCTCCGACGCAACACAAAATCGAGAACAGTCAAGAAACCATAACTGGCACCGCTAGCACCGACACTATAGTACCCCGTCGCACAGCGAACAACTCGGAGATCAAAAGTCCTGAAGGCCAACCCTTACCTGTAATGAGGCAAATGTCAGAAACAATAGTTCCAAGCATATCCAAGCTGGTGGCAGACAATCCAGGATTGTTCGCGCGATCCATATCGTCCGTGGAGCCTCCTGCCACGTGGAGCGAGGTGGAGGGCACGACGGCGGTGCTGTCGGAGCGCGCGGCGCGGCTCAAGGCGGCCAGGGAGAAGTTCTTATCGAGCAGCGCGCCCATGCGGAGAGAAGGGACCAGCTCGGCGAGCGACCTGCGGCCCGCCGACAGGTGCGCCGCGCACGGAATCATATCTCTATTTAACCATTTCCTTGATGCCTTCCTCGGTGGTTTTGCCATAAGTTATTAACACAACTATTTAATACCATAATAATTTAATATATGGCCTTAAAATTTGTATACTGCCGAAAGTGTTCGCAGGTTTTTTTTTCAATAAAATCAACTTTTACGAAAATAATTCGGGCTCTTAGAGCAGTTGGCTTGCGTAACGAGAGGCCGCGGGTTAAATCCCCTGGCTAAGACAAATGTTTGTATGATTCATAAATATTTAATATCCATTATACAAGACTGTGAGTGTGGGGTCAAAACTTTGTATGTATGTGATTGTTGGGTAAAAAATATAACTTATTTATTGGGTATAATAAAGTTACAATATTGCATATTTTCGAGAGCATCGATTAACGAGAATGGGGGCTAATAATTTCAGGTCGAGCCGGATCAGTTGTGAGAGTGACGTGACAGAATCGCAAAGCTCGAGTAACCAGGAGTCGGCGGTGCTGGGGCGCAGCGCCTCCACCGGCATGGTCAGCGTGGAGCGGGACGCGTGGCAGAGAGTCGCCGGAGGTGCCGCATCATTTATTATATTATACGTACTGGCACTGTACAATTAACTTTGCCCGAATTGCTAGAATAGTTTATTGCATGTATTGTACTCTTCTTTGAATTTTGGTTTTAATACTGATATCACGACTATTGTTTCTATTTTCTTACTCCTAAGGTGGAGTAACGGAGCATAGTCACAAGGATGCACTAAATGTGTCCATGGAAGCATTGACGTCGATTATATTGATTGCCAATGAATGTAGAAGTGTTGTTACGCTACAGGCGCGCGCGGCGCGTCTCGGGAGGGCGGCGGGTGTGCGCGGGGCGCGCGGGGCCGGGCGCGGTTCAGCCTGGCGCGGCTGGCGGCCAAGCTGCGCCGCAAGGAGGACGGCGCCGTGTCGCGCCTCTGTCGGCAGAGCCTGCTCGTGCACCTCATCAACAAGCAGTGAATAAACCATACCTACTACACGTGCTCTTTATTTTCTCACCGCCTCTCCACTCTCACACACCGAACTCTGCTCGAATTTCGACCAAATTTCGTCAAAATATAAAATGTGCGCTGCAATTTTTGTTTACGCTTTTACTTGTCGATAGCTGCACAGTAACTGTTCCTCATTTAATAGGACTACTGCGCATGTGTGAGTTGGGTACACGAGAAAGGTGCCACTGTTTCACAGAGCTCTATATTACTACTATTTAGTAGCGGCCGGTATAAAATAAAATAAAAAAGCAAAAGGTCCTCAGACAGTAGTCCGAGTAGTGCTGATTTTCAGCCACTCCTGACGTTTGACAACACCGTTTCGCTACACGCAGAATAACAAAATAAACATATGGTTCTTTTAAAATGAAATAATAAAAATAAAACAGAATATCTAATGATTACTTAAACCACTAGAAGGAAACAACAAAATAAAAAAAAGTAATTACATTAGTTGCGGATCTCTAGAGCTATGCTTACACTGTGTATATTCCTCTTTGTGCGTGTGTGTGTGTGTGTGTTGGTGTTCGTGTTTGTGTGTGGAAGCTGTATGTTAGAAAAGTTTGCCTAGGCTATTGATTTGCCACCGAGAACGTTTTAAGTTTTCTGCAGCAAACTGTCGTCTCAACAAAGCGGATTTGTATTTTGTTTTAAAACAATCCACGCTCATATTATTCCTCATAGATGGGGGCAGATTATTCCAGATGTTTGCTGCAGTGTACTTAAAACAAGTTTTGTACCGTGTTGATTTATGCAATGGGATAACTAATAAATTCTGGTCAGCAGACCGCAAATTTTTATTAATGTCTTTAACCCAAGAGAGCTTTTCAAAAAGATATTCCGGTTTTTTATTCCATATTACTCTTTGGACGGTACATGCATACAATAACTCTCTTCTGGCTGCCATGTTTAGTATACCTTTTTTGTTAAGATATGGCGTAATGTGTTCTCTACGAGGTATATTAAAACAAAAACGCATGCAAGCATTTTGAACTCGCTGGATTGCCCTTTCAGTACTACAGCTTTTATTCTAGGGCCAAAAACAGAACTACAGTATTTAAACTGTGGGAGGACAAGCTGATCAGACAGAAGAATACGCAGTTTTTCGTTAATGTATGGTCTTATACTGTATAATATTTTCAATCTAAAAAATGCATTCCTAACTTTGGCATTTACGTGTTCTATTTATCTTTGCTCCCCATCCAGAACAAGACCAAGATTACATGCAGATGCTACGCATTTAATAATATGCTCGTTTATTTTTACCTTTTTTTCACAGTTTAGGGCCCTTTTTATTTGATGTTTTGTCCCTATCAATAGCATTTGTGATTTCATGGGATTCAATACAAGGTAGTTTTTTTGTGACCAGTTGTATATATTTTTCAAATCATTATTAACTATTTCAATAGCTTTTGTTGTATTTTTACTATCAAATGAATAATATAGTTGTGTGTCATCAGCATACAAGTGATATTTACAATTATTAATGCAGAAGGGTAAATCTGATGTAAATATGGAAAAGAGGATAGGACTCAACAAGGAACCTTGAGGGACCCCTCTGTGTAATGTTTCAGTGGAAGAGAATTTTTTTTCTTCATTTATGTCAACCGTAACAACAGTTTGCTCTCTATCCATTAAAAAAGTAGTAAACCATTGACAGGCATTTGCTAAGAATCCATATCTTTGTAATTTAGACAGCAAAAGTTCCGGGTGTAAGCAGTCGAAAGCTCTAGAGTAATCTAGTAATACCATGATACTACATAATCCCCTGTCCGAAGCCTCCGTCAGATCATCAGTTATGTGTAAGAGGGCGGTCTCTGTCCCATAGCCCCTGCGGAAGCCAGATTGACATTTTGGAATAATATTATTAGCGTTAACATAATTTAGTGTCTGATCAAGAACTATTTTTTCAATCACTTTAGATAATACTGGTAAAATCGAAATAGGGCGTAAATCATTAAAATCTGTTCATGGATTCTTTTTAGGCAAAGGTGTAACTCATGCTCTTTTCCAACCGGATGGGTAGGTATTTGTTTCAATAGATCTGTTCACTATTTTTGTAATAATAGGAAGAGTAAGGGCCGGCGCTCACTGCCGTCATAGCATAGCAGATTCAACTGCAGCATGCCGTGGCATGCCGTAGCATCCCGCAGCATGCCGTAGCATGCCGCGGCATGTCGTGGCATCGCTGAAAGCCCAACCACTCCGGTATCAGTTTTGCTCCGCGCGGATTCGAAGTTGGTTGTGTCGTTGCGCTACAGCATGCTGTGGAATGACGCGGCATGCTGTAGCATCCCGCGGCATGCCGCGTCATTTCACAACGCGCCGCGCCATCGCGTACCGTAATAAATTAACTTGAATTTTGACATCCTTGAAATAAGATTCAAAATAGCTTTATTACTAAAGAAATGCTTTGCTATGCTATGACGGCAGTGAGCGCCGGCCCTAACGTGTATTGTTGCCCGAATCATGTCGATATTTAGACCATCGAATCCTGAACCTTTCGTCTGGATATTATTAATTATTTTATGTACCTCGCTTTCTGTGGATGGATTAAGTTCAAACTGTTCATAAGACATGTTTGTGTTTTTATAAATTAATGAAGGGCTGATAGTTGATACAGAGTCCAGAGGCAATTTTAAAAAGTGGTCGTTTATTTTATCTGGATTGTTAAGGTGGTCCGAAATCAGGCTTGTATTAGGCTTGTCAAATCGTGTTGTATTTTTCAGATTTTTCCACAGTATTGTTGGGTGCTTAAGGTTGCTATTTATATATGTATCATAATATGCGTTGTTCTCCCACTCTATAGAAGCCGTAGTAAGGTTCCTAAGACTACGATAGTAATTTCTAGAGCGGTATAACAGCCCGGCTAAATTATTGCGTCTCCTGTCTTAAAACTCAAAACTAAGCTTCCATCGTATTGTGCATTCAATCAGTTCGGTCACTGAATGAAACAGATTCAATAAAATATTGCGATAAAATTGATTTATTTGCAGTGTGAATAGTTTATATTTTTGTTTTATGGCGCAGAAGTTGTGCGGTTGGCAAAGTCTATGTTTCGTCATTCTGAGGAAAATGTTGATTTTTGCCTTTCCCTAGAGAACCATCCTACTGCTTGATCATGTCTAGGTTTCTTCATGTAGTCAAGTGATGTACCAAGTGGAATGCATACGTTATACAGAACTCTTCGGTTGTTTTGTCGTTCAGTCAAATACCGAGACTAAATAGAACTATCTAATATTTTCCTAAGGCTTATATCGGATTAAAATACTCGAATACTAGCAATACTGAAATAAATTTTATAAGGTGGAAAGAGTTATTCGCATTTTTTAAGGTGTACTATGGTTGTGTAATATGTTTTAGCGCAGATATTTTAGCTACAATATTGAATACGAAAATTTATAGTTGTGTACTTTTGTTTTGGCGCAGTGAGTTTAATCTTTGTTCCTGGTATGTCAATGGTCTCCACGGTCCAGCATGTTTGTGTACCAGTGAGTCAGGCAGTCAGTCAGTCAGTGTGTCAGTGAGTCAGGGGAAGGAACGCAAGCAGTAGGACAATGCCAATGGCTGTATGAAAAGGGGATGGTGGTACTAATTACTTTATTCATTATCAAAAACACTACAAATACAGTGATTTTTATTAGTAACAATAAGAATCAAAAGAACACTTACAAACAACAATTAATGGGTAATTTGATTGAGGTAGATTCAATTATACTTATTTTTATAGCTAATTTAGATTTGTGGGAATATGAATGTTCGGGAACATCGTATAAATCGTAACGTGCACAAAATAAAATAATATTCATACTCCCACAAAGAGTTTCCTTAAATATGAATATGTGGCGGTGCAGGTCCGCCGGGGCGGGCCGGCCGCCGTTTGTACACGACGCAAGTGTGTTTCCGAAGCATGGCTCGTGGCTGGTTTTACATTAACTTACATACAACATTGAGCCACCGCACTAGCCGTTAACATTTCCATACATATAAACATTACACAACACGTACACCTGTATAAATGTTATTGGTGCTTTGGAACGAACATTATATAATATACCGTGTAAATACTATCAAGTTCCACTATTACAATTTACTCTCAAATCTCGTACTGTACACTTTGTATGAAAGTGGTCCGACATGTTTGTAGTGTTGGTTTGTTTACGTTTGTCACTTCCGCACGTACGCGTACAACTTAAATCTATTAGAATTATCAAAAATAGAATTTGAACAAGGTGCAGGCAGCACTGGCGGCCGCCGCCCAGCGCGCTGCGAGGAGGAAACCTTACGCTTTGTACAGAGGTGTGTTTGGTCCCCTGGGTCATTATTACTCTTCATCTCATCGTAACAAAGTCCACCAATAACACTCAATCACGCATAAAAATATTAAAATATAAAAATAAACAAATAAGAACAATATGAAAGCGCCACACGGCCGTACGAGAACTTAACACTGCTACACCGAGCGAACTACGTTACGTAATGTTGGACGCTTGTTCATAAGTACATTCTACAGTGCCATCTGCAACGTGTAGTGTCCTAGTCTGCAACTGTTCATGCGACAAGTGATTGACAAACGAAAGAAGGCGCGTGAAGTGTTGAGCTGGTCGCAGCGACATGTCCAGTCACCAGTGCTGTGTGGGCGGTGTGCACGCGCAGTACGCGCCGCCTGCCGTGCTATAATATAATCGTATAGCTGCCGGCTATCAATAAATTGCCAGCTTACTAACAACATTGAAAAATTTTAAAAATTGTTTTATTTCATATATGAACAACATTATATAGATATATATATTTATGTACAACAAATATATAAATTTTCTATTGCTTTGCAGTTACAGATGTATCACGAGGCAAGTTCATATATCAGTTTTTATAATTAAATTAAACAGACAACTAATAAACAGTTAAACAGTATGTACAAAGGTAAAATCTGTCACGTGAACAACTATTGCAACCGTTGGAATGTGTAGTGTGTGTGGGGGGTGGGGGTGGGAGGGGGATGTAAAGTGTAAACCGATATTCGCTAGTATATAGAGTGAGTGGAATGGTGCATCATACCCGCTCCGTGTTGGTCCGTACAAAGTACAGGCAGACAAACGTGACGTTCCCTAGTCGCCTCGGACACGCGCGCGAATCACTGCCCAATCATCATCGGACATCAGGCACGACATCAGGCTTTTCATGTTATTTTATTATATTTTTCACTCAAAGGACGGACGAAGCCAATGTGTAAATATGTATAAAATGAAAAACAAACGTCTACGTGTAACTCAAAGTGACAATTTTCTAACATTACAATAACTCCTACAATATAATGATGTTATAACAGTACGTTTGGCGCGCTCGTCGGTCTCGGCAACACATTCGTAACCTTACAAATTAAAATGTGCTTGTATAACAAAACATTAAACTATTCGATCAACAATACGACAATAAACACATGGAGGGAGCCGCGGAACAGGTCCTGCCACGAGAAATAAACTAGCACTATGTGTGACCAAGGAGCGGCCAAGCGAGCGCGCACCCGCCGCGCCGCGGGCGAGTGGCGGCCGGGCGGGGCCGCGCTACACACATTACCAATAAGTCTCAACATAAATATCATTGTACAATATTCAGGTATCGATTATTGCGTCTATAACACTTTTGGTTTATGAATACACGACATGTTCGCCGACGCCGTCTGAGAAACCCCGCGCCGCGTGCGTCCACACCGGTACCGAACGGGCACGCGTCGCAACAAAACACGAGCGCACCCACATACGTCAGGAGACGCCGTCGACTGTCCAGGATTTTTCAAACGGCGTTACAAGTAAGGTCAACATATAAACGTACAGTTTAAATACATAAATATCGGTTAAAATTAATCGTTAACACAACCTCGAGTGAACTTGTGAGAATATCAAACGACTTACAGCACTTAAAATATTAAAGTCAATTATCTGTATGTTTATGGTACAATCTTAAGCTATGGTGCATACGACGGTGTCCGTATAGTAACGTTATTGGAACATTCATGTGGCGGTGCACGTCCGCGTCATTTCCTGATCAGTAAAGTCAACCGCGACAGTTTGGTCGTCTACATATCTGTAGTACATGTGCCAAATACACTGCTACTGTAGCTAATTAGATAATAATTACGGCAAACTCCAACCAACGCCTGTCCGCACCGCACTCACTGCTCGTACTTCATCTATCGGGCCAACTTTACTGAGCACGATGGTTCCACTATCGAATTATAATATAACACTGTAAATACATTGAAAACATCAACATACTGCGTGTCTATGTTACTATATGTCATTCAATAGAAATAAAAATAACTGTTTACGAGAACCGGTAACATCCGTCACGGCGATAAAATGCAATACTGTATCGAAATAAGTGAATAACTATCGTTAGCTTATAGGATTGGGTGTGTGTGGGGATTGAACGCGCGTGACGAGTAGGTCGGTGCAGAGAACCGCACCTCGCCGTGGTGTGGCTTCCTTGTCGGCTCCACGAAGTGACCCTGGGCGACACGGTGCGACACAGTGAGACACAGCGCGACACCGTGAGACACGAGAGAGCACTCGTGGAGCCGACGGCGCACACCACGGCCACGTGACCGCGTTCATGAACCAGAATACAAGCTTTAAGACCCTGTGAAAAACCTAGCGTCGAAGATAAAATTCTAGATTTTAAAGTCCTAAAACTACGCCTAAGTCTAGTTTAACTTAGTGTAATTGAAATTCAGGTACATAGTCGGCGTTTTTTTTTTACTCCTTTTCAATTTAATCTTATAAAGTGAGTTTATTTTACACGTTATATTTACAAATGGAGAATACAGTAATTTATAGAGTCAAAAATGTACAATTAAATAGAAGAGAAACCTGCGGCGAGGGTGATTGAGACTTTCTGAATTTATACACCACTGTATCCCACGTCACTTATATAAATTGTACGCAGGTGCTTCCAACAGCACACACACACAGCGACCACTCCCGCACACACACACACACAGACACACACACACTGGTGTGCACTAGCGTCAGCCGCGGGGTCGGTCGGGCTCCACTCGCAACTTCGAACTAACCATTAGCAGAAATAATACATAATCGGTGTGATTAAAACATTTACAAGTAACTTATGAGTCTGTATACTTCTAGCAACGGGGGGAACTAGCTTCAGTGTACGGCATACGAGTTTAGGTGTGAGCCCGAGCGCGTATGCGTGCGTGTGCGAGAGTGTGCGTGTGTGTTCATGTGTGTGTGTGTGCGTGTGGAGGGCACCGCGCGCTCTACTTTACGTAACACCGAAGCATAACGTGTTGCAACTATTTTATTACATTACTTTAACGATATCGCAGTTTGAGGGAATTATAGAGAGACTGTCTCAGTTGACGTATTAAAATACACAGAATAATGCGTCCACTTATACTTGTTACCATCTGCTGAAGAGAAAAAAATACGCAACGCGAGGGTATAAAACGTTAATAAAAACCAGCGCCAGTCCTTACTGCTCTAACAATAAATAAAGTAAAATAACTAACGAGGGTGCGCGACCGGCGGCGACCACCACTCGCAGACGGCCCGGCGCCGGCCGCGCACCGCTCTCCAACTAAACTTAATCATTTTAACATTCAAAAATTTTCAACATCTTAAAGAATCTTACAACGAAGAAAATGAGGTAGATAAACGTTGTGATATGGAATCAATGAAAAACTAACTACATCTCGGTCAAATAAAACGAGGCGAGGCGTGCCGGCCGCGAGCGCCGGCGGCAGGGGGCGGGGGAGGGGAGGGGCTCGCGTAATACCTCTCGTCAACACATAACGATAACGCGGTTATAAACTATTTCTCATGTTAAATATCAGTACTTCGTTGTAATAAATTATTATTTTACATATAATCGTTTATATAGTATAATTATTTTTACAAAATTACCTCTACACTAGCCACTCGTCCTCTTAGGTTTTAAGTATCTGTAGAGAAAGGCGCCGGCGGTGCGCCGCGCTCTCACGGCACTGGAATGTTGCGTGAGTATAGCCATAGCGTCTCAGGCTTCGTCTGCCAGTGCCCCGTCCCGCGCGCCCCCCCACACCCCCGCACCGCCTGCGCCCCGCGCCGCGCGAACATTACCCATACCGACGTTTACGTAAAATCAGCCTTATAAAAATAAACGCGGTGCCGCGCGAACCGGCGCGGGGTGCGGGGCGCGGGTGTCCGGGGCGGGGGCGCGCGGGAGGTGATGGGGGGGCGGCGGGCGCCGCTCAGCCGTTGGGCTGCAGCGTGGGCGCCGCGGAGGTGCGGCGCAGCTGCGAGTTCATGTTGTCGTCGGGCAGCTTGTCCGAGTGTGCGGGGTGTGCGGGGGGCGCGGGGGGCGCGCGCGACGTGTCCAGCGGCTCGCAGTGCGCGGCGGGGGGTGCGGGGGGCGGGGCGCGCTCCTCCGGCCGCCGAGACACATCCAGCGGGCACTCGTAGCGACGGCCTTTACGCATTTTGCCATTTGGGGTCTTCGACTGTAAAAAAAATTAAAATTGTACTTTAATACAACTTACCGAGATACTTTATGATTATGTTGAAAAAAAGAAAACAACAGTATCGGTCCAAAGTAAGAGTAAATTGAATTGTTAAAGTACAAGATGATTGTTAAAGTAAGAGGGTATTTTGTTTTAATTCGATGCACAGCGGTGATGGTTGGTGCGTGAGTAGGGAGTGTGTGTACTCACGGAGGGGTTCTCAGTGATGTGCACGTGTCCGTTGAGCAGCGGCTCGCCGGCGTCCTTGCCGCCGCCGTTGGCGAGGCGGGCGGCCAGCGCCTGCGTCACAACGCCTTGCGCATGTTGGTGGCGCGGGGGCAGGCCGCCTCCCGCGCCACACACACGCACACAGGTAGGGCAGGGGAAATGTTATCCTAACTTCACTATATTTCATCGGATCTCCTTTCGAAATAGGCACAATGGTATTGTCAAATTTTATACAGGCATATAAGCCCTATTATCAACTTGAGTCAGGCCAATAAAGACTTGAATGCTATCTGATGAGTTTCAATAAATATTATTTCATTTCATTACGTTTTTCAATATTGATTTTAAGATAAATTTCCCAGTTACAGTTAAGAGGCTTTACAAACACAAGAGCACACCTACCTTCATTTCAGATCCCTCTTCCTCGGTGCCCTCGCCGGGCGAGGTGTTCCTCCGGCGAGACCTGGCCACAATTCGTTCATTTGTTTGCGTTTAATATGTTACCATTGTTTGTGAGTTCCGCCGATAAAATGGCTTTTAAAAAAATATTTTTCTTACACGATCACTAATCTCACGAACCAAGATCAAAGAAAAGTGAGCCATCATTCCATCTATATCTTTTTTTTTTAAACGCCTTAGCAGGCAGACGAGCAGACGGCCCGCCTGATGGTAAGCGGTCACCGCCGCTCATGGACTTGGCAATGCCAGGGGCACAGCCACGCCGCTGCCTACCGTGAGGAAAAACTCTTTTTAAGTCTCGCTTGAAGGCCATGTCATAGCGCTCGGGGAACACCGAGGCAGGGAGTTCATTCCAGAGGTTGCACGTACGTGGTAAAAATGACCTCTGGAAACGCACCGTACGCGTATGGTACGTCTCCAGGTGAAATGGATGAACTCTACTGCGGTGACGGGTGGTGCGATGGTAGAACGGCGATGCCGGTACCAACCCGAACAGTTCCTCGGAGCACTCCCCATGGAACAACCGATAGAACACACAAAGAGATCCAAAGTCTCTCCGCAGTCCTAACGGCTGTAGTTTCTCCGTGAGATCAGGATCATCGACGATGCGAACAGCCCGTCGCTGTAAGGAGTCATGTGGGTCGAGCTGGTATTTTGGGGCACCTGCCCAGAGATGCGAGTAGTACTCTACGTGGGGCCGGATTTGCGCCTTGTAGAGCGTCAATCTGTGCCCCGACGTGAAGTACCGCTTGGCTCTGTTCAGGATACCCAACTTTTTACTCGCCTATTTGGCTTTGTCCTCTAAATGACTCCTAAACTGGACTAAGCTCGAAATTTCGACTCCGAGGATCCCAATACTCTCGGAGATCTGGCGAGATACTCCTTGGAACTATGTCGCTATGACGAAAGGATCCTTCTTCGCAGTGAACGCGCAAACTTGTGTCTTCGCGGGGTTGAATTGAACCAGGTTCTTTTCTCCCCATTCGAAATTTATTTTATTCCCCATTTATTTTAGTAATTTGTAATTGGTACCTATCCTTCAAGAAGATTTGATAAGGACCTTCAAGAAGAGAGTCTATATTTTCCTCAAAGGCCGGCAACACACCGACGATTCCTACGGTATTGTGGGTGCGCATGGCCGGTGCTGACCACTCAACATCAGGCGGCTCACTTGCTCGTTTGCCTCCTTTTCCATGAAAAGGATCGCTTACCGTAATGGCGACCTTGATCTTTTCCTTTTCCTCCAGAAGAAGACGGCAGCAGTCCCGAGCAGGCACAGCAGTATCAGCGGAGTCACAATGCCAACACCTGCGGACACATGCAAACCAACATAATTAGGCTCCATACTGTACGAGTACTATCCCAGAGGTATATTCATAGTCTTGGCCATAATAGATATTTGACGATGGCACAAATATTTGCATCGGCCCGGGCCTCAAACTTGAACCGTTGGAAATTTCAAAGTAATACAGTTACAAAAGCTGTAAAACTATTTTGTTTTTTGAAAATAGCGAAAAATAGCATGTGTAATAGTGAGTAAACTTGCTGAGGTAGACGGAGGAGCTGTCCTGCGGCTGCGGCGCGATGGTGATGACCTGGTTCCGCTGGCTGACGCCGGGCGGCGCCACGATCACGTACGTCGGCTTGGACGGGTCCAGCCCCGTGATCTGTAACGGAACGATACGTGCTGACTACCTCACACCCTTCTGCCACTGTGAGCTATGTAGTTCATTCCACGATACTTTTTCTATTTTTGAGAATTACCTGTATAGTGTCTGTGTCACTATAGTATCGGTTTTTTTTCGGTCGAGTTTTAAATGTGTAGTAAGTACAATATGATATATATATAATTCTATTGTATGAAGTAAACGGGCTATAGAGGACAGGTAGTGAAGTATTACAAAAGGTGTTTTTACCGGGTAAGATCTCTTTTTGGTAACACACCCACGCAATATGGAGAGCAGAAATGAGCAGTAGCGTTGAATTCAAAAATAGGGTGACACTACAAAAGTAGTAAAGTAGTATTCCCTCGAGTGCGGTACGTGTGTGTATGTGTGCATGTGTAGTGACCGACCGTGACGTCAGCGCGCGTGACGTTGAGCACGGTCCAGGCGTGCAGCGGCTGCGTGATGTTCTGCGAGTAGTGCACGAGCCGCGGGCCGCGCGCGCCCCACCACACGCGCACGCCGCCGCGCACCGCCGCGTACGAGATCTGCGCCTCTGCAACACACCACACGTCACCGCACGTCGCCACAGCCCGCACCCCCGCCCGCCGCCCGCCGCCCGCGCACTCACCGCTGATCTGCGCCGGGATGGTGACGATGGAGCTGTGCCCGACGGGCTCGTAGCCGCTCACCATCACGTACAGCTCCCGCGTCAGATCCAGTCCGCTCAACTGCAATCGAACCGCACCCACGTTGAACATTTTTCGGCCGGAGGAGAAACGAAACGAGCGAGAGAAATTAATGGACACGCACCAGCACTGTGTTCCCGTTGATCTCGACGGTCGCCCACTGGTGGATGGGCAGCTTGAGCTCGTCGGAGTAGTGCACCTTGTACTCGTCGGGCACGCTGTTCCACGACACGCGCAGCGTCGTCGAGTTGATCACCTTGTACGTGAGGTCCTTGAACCGCTGTGGACCTGCCGACATCGCGCAACTTGAGCACTGTGCGCCCACGTGAAACTGCCACCGTGTCGGGTGTGTGCGTGTGTGCGTACCTTCAGGCTGCGTGCTGATGTGTATGGGCTTGCTGAAGTCCCCGCCCAGCAGGCGGCCGGGCACGCGCGCCTGCACGCGCACCGAGTACTCGCTGGCCGGCTGCAGCCCCGACACCGTCAGCGACAGCGCCGTGCTGCACAGCGTACACAACAATATGTAGCATGTGTACAATCATGACACATTTTTAATCTGATAATTGCGAATTGATTTTTGGGGCCAAGAATACCTACAGCAGAGTCGTTATGCATTGATACAAAGACAGTGAAATACGTGGTGTAGTATATGATGGTGGGTTTCGGGAAGAACTTTCACCTCTCGACGCAGTCCTCGTTGCCGTCGACCTTCCTGGTGCAGACCATGTAGGAGTAGGGCTCGGGCTCGCGCTCGGCCAGGTCGCAGCGCCAGCGCACGGTGAAGTCGCGCGCGCCCACGGCCGTCACCTCCACGTCCTGCGGCACCGCCTGCACGCCGCTGCAAGCACACTCGCGCTCAGTGCCACCCCACCCTCGCGCCGCCGCCGCCCGCGCCCAGACCAGAACCTCACCCGTCGTCGGGCCGGTTGCTCGCCACCGACGTGGACGTCCACGGCACCAGCGTCAGGTTCTGCTGCAGCCACGGCAGGGTCCGCGTGCCCAGCACCCGCACCTGCAGCGGGCTGTCGCGGGGCACTGCAACCGACACGCTCGCACTCACTAAGTGCGCCTCCAACACCGAGTGTACACATCACTCGAGTCATGGTAGGGGGTTGTATTTTAAGGAAAGGGAACGACTTGAAGTCCACTACCGGAATCTCAGAAAAGTCGGACAACTGATACCCGCCGAGCAGTGCTGTTTCATATACCAAAATGGTTGGGTAAGTGGGCGTCGCACTCATCGGAGCATTAGGAGGTGCTGATGGTGATGATATTACGTGTGTGGGTGTACCTGCGAGCGTGTAGTTGTGCTGCTCGGGCGGCAGCGGCACGTCGTGGTGCGCCGTGGCGTTGTGTGCGCGGTGCTGCACGCGCCACTGCGCCACGCGCCACTGCGCCGCGAACTGCTGCCACGACACCACCACCGCCTCGCCGCCCACGCGCACCAGCTTTATCGGCACTGCGACACACAACCACACTCAGCCTCTCCACTAGCTCGGCTCCCATTCCACCGACACCGAGCGACGGCTCGCTACACACCTCCTTGTCCCTGGCACACCACCGTCTCGGACATGTCGCTGGCGAGCGACTTGTTGGTCCTCTCCGAACGGATGTAAGCTCGCACCTGCGAACGTCATCACATTGCGTCATTGCACGTATCGTTTCAATCGCTCCACGACGAGAGCGAAAGAGTAGCAATCGGAAGGTGACTCACCTGAAACTCGTAAGGCGTGAGGGGCTCGCCGACATTGATGATCTGCTCGGTGTGAGTGGTGGGAAGGCTGGGCAGCGACGTGCCACCTGCGCGACGTCGGGCGGTTAGTGACGAGTGCCGGGGGAGTGTGTGTGTGTGTGAGAGAGAGAGACGTACCGGGTGGGTTGTAGTGCACGGTGTAGGCGGTGACGTTGCCGGGCACGGGGCGCCAGCGCACGAGCAGGCGCGCGGCGGCGGCGGGCTCGCAGCGCACGTGCGGCGGCGCGGCCGTCTGCTCGCCCGTCACGTCCAGCCGCGCCCACGCCGACGCCACGCCGCCGCCGCCCCACGCGAAGCACTGGTACACACCTGCATCACACGCTACACTCAAACAAACAAGTCGCACACACTACACGCACCCAACACACTTCAACTGCTTTTATTTCAGTATTTTTGTGGAACACAGCCGTGACGGCTGGCTGACAAATGATCGCGAGTATATCACACCAGGTGACACACGCATATTAGTCTATTTGTAACAGGATGTACACAGGCTAATCCCACGCACGCAACTACCTTAATGATGACACTGAGCGGTGGCATAAGTACCACAATCAGTAATCGATGTATGCCACCACTATGATAAGTAACAAGTGTACGGTGGGGCGTTGTATAAGAGTTAGTGGCGCTCACCGGCGTCGTCCGACGTCACGCTGCGGATGAGCAGCTCGATCCGTTTGCCGTCCACCGACGACAACATCACGATCTGAAACATTACACATCTCATTGACCTCGCGGCACACACGCTCTAATCGAATAGCGAGGGATACTAGATGTCGGTTGACACGAAGTGTCCGGTGGTGTCCTACAGGTGGCAGTGTGGTGAGGCGGTACGCACCCGTCCGGTGAGCATGAGCGGCTGCGCGTCCTTGTACCAGATGACGGCGGGCGCGGGCCGGCCGCTGGCGGTGCAGTTGAAGCGCACCGTGCTGGCCGGCAGGCTCTGCTTGGACGCGGGCGGCACCGACATCGCCGCCGCCTCCGTCACGCTCACGTTGAACTCCTGCAACACGTACCGCGCCCAGTGCACAACTAGCTGCCGCACTATGTCTATGCGACATAACTAATCATTATCATTCGCCAAGTCATTGCGAGAGTAAATGATGCAAATATATTTACGAAACAGTAATACAATGTAACACAATGTTGGCAAAATACTACGCATCGCGGCCGAGCGAGTTACCGGGACAATTAGCCGGCTCTGTAGCACTAATTATATCTACGTAATCGTTCTGTACGCAGCCGGGCCGAGGGACGAGCCCTACGCTGCTTGTAAACTCACTTGTAGGTAACACAGCGTGCTAATGTATTCAATTGCGAACCATTAGGCCAAAACATTTTGCAAAAAATGTCTTCTTAAAGTATTTCCCGTGACATTAGTGTAGTAGTGAGTTGTTTCGTCGAGTTGTGGTGGACGATGCGCGTACCTTGTGTATGTGCGGCTCGTCCTCTATGGCGCAGGAGTACTCGCCCTCGTCGGCGGGCTGCAGGTCGCGCAGCACCAGCACCTCGCGCGCGTGCTCCAGCTCGCTGGCGCGCCCGTCGCGCTCGCGCACGCGCCACACCACCTGCAACCAGCGGCCGCTGCTGCACTACGGTACCACGCAAGTCGAACAAATCCTACACAACAGTGTGCACAAACAGAGTACTCACGTCTTACAAACTATTCTTACACTACTGCGAGTCCAATGATACAGGATACCTGTTTATTTCTGAGCGAAGGTTACATAGGTATGAGTGATGAGTATGGTACGATAAGTGTGAGAAGGAGTATAGGTGTACCTTGGGGCGCGGGGTGCCGGTGACGGGGCAGGGCAGCACGAGGGTGTCGCCCCGGCGCGCGGCCAGCTGGCGCGGCACGTCCAGCGGCGCCAGCCCGCGCTCCGCCGCGCGCCGCGACACCGCCACGCGCGCGCCGCCGCTCGTACGCGTCGCGTTCAGCACCGGGTTGCTCGCCCTACATCTGTACACATACACCGCACACATTAATTACTCGCCCTTCAAACTCTAGTAACCACTTTTGGACACACCGAAGCATTTACCATCGACATTACCAGCGTTATCACTCATCAAATACTTTAAAAGTTATAAAGAAACTCTCTAACTACCACTCTATTGCAAAAATACTGAAGTAAACCTGTATAAGCCGGCATCTTCCTCCTGGACGTCTAGAATCAACAGTTGGTTGTCCAAATTAATGTATCTGAAAATTAAACATTATGTCATTTAAAAATAATTTATCTTGGTGATGTAAATAGCAATAACACATTGTGAAAACTCGTCAAGTTTCTATGTACAAGATGCGCAGTGTAATGTATAGTATGTAGGCGGTGTGTGTGTGTACCTGTGGTGCGGTGGCAGGGCGCGGCCGTCCCGCAGCCAGGAGTAGTGCGGCGCGGGCCCCGAGCCGATGTCGCAGCGCAGCACCAGCGGCTGTCCCAGCGCCGCGCTCGCGTCCGCCGGCGACGCCGAGAACTCCTCGTCCATGTCTGTAACCACACCCGAGGCTCAGCGACTATCCATTTACACATCCGAGTAACCAACACATTCATTTCTTGCGTCTAGTTGTAACCAATAGCACAAGTGATGTGTATCATTCTATTGTTACATAGAAAGAGACAAATACAGGTTTCTGTAATGTAGTGAATTACATTCTTACATATCGTGAGGAATTGCCCCACAACTATTTACATTGTCTCATGAATAAGAACATTTATATGTGCAGTCGGAGTGGTTCGATGAGAGTTGCCATTGCAAGAATGAAGAGATACCTCGCATGAGAAAAGTGAAACGAGAATTTCCTACAAAATAATGCGTGAGCGTGGTGCGTGGTGCGTGGTGCGTGGTGCATGTAGTGCACGGTGTATGCTTACCGCATACCAGACTCGCCGGGAAACACAACTTTTCACCCAACTATAGGTAAAATATTCTATTTACCCCTTGTTTTTTTGCCAAAACCAAAATATTAATGTCAACTTTGATATAATAATTTATTTGCGTCGTTCCCAATCTCTTTAAAATATAATATTTTAACAAATATTACACACAATAATAAAGAGCTAATAAGGCAATGTGTACCAATAATCACAGAAAGGCTGTATGAAGCCCAGTAATACATAAAACATGAACAGCTTTACCGCGCACTCGGGGGAACGCTACGCATCGTAGCACCTCTACGAAATCTGCGTAGAGGATACATTTCCGATATTTGTAGACTACATTTGTAGAACACGGTTCTCTTCGTGTTATTTTCTATTTCACAAAATATGTAATGTGCCTACGCGAAGGCGAGTCATACCGTAGTATAAAAATTACTGCGAATCACGATGTAGTTCGACGTCTTAGGTGAATTAATTTAATAACGCTTTCGACTTTCGATTCATTATGTTTTACGAGATTCCGTTCATTAGAATTATATGACATATTTATTACGTCCCTTGCGGTATTCATAAATATGACTTAATGAATGTTTATTTTAGCTACAACATTTCAATAGAACCCCTGAAGTAAAATTAATTATCTTGCTAACTTACTACAAATTGAGTTAAGTATTGAACTCTGACACTCGCATGACTAAAACTGGCACTCGATCAATAAAGTATTGATGGCTTCGAGTTTTGGGCTACTAGCACTTATTTAAAGTAAAGCATCCATCGGGAGGAAAGCAGCACCAATAGTCCACCAAGCCTCATTAAGTGGAATAAGGCCGAAGCCCTCCCAGCCCAAGAGGTGACATAAAAACAATTTGGATTAAGGCATCAAGTCAATGAGAGTGACACCTTTGCTACGCTATGTTATTTGCGAATACTCGTATGTAGGGACAGTGAAAAACTATGGCATAAGGATAAAATCTCCCGCGGGTGCTCTCTCGTCACAAATGGAGCAGGATACAAATAACAAGGAATAAAATCCCAGTGTGTGAGGTCCGTACCCCCCCCCCCCCCCCCCCCGCCGCCGCCGCACACACCCCCGCACCCTCCCAGCGCTCGGTGCCATTGCTCTCGCGACAGTTTCAACAAGCACTGCCACTTGCATTCGGTTGCTTCCATTCACGCCTCAATTCAACAGTTTCTACGTTGATTCCCAGATTCGGGAAAGTCTAACGTTTTTCTTTCGGGATATTTTTTTGTACAAGTACGGAATAAAGATAAATGTTCGCGATAAGCGCTCAATATTACATTGATTTGTGTCGCGTGTTACATTTTGAGGCAGTGGTGTCGTTACTATAGTAACAGTAACAGTCGCGCGTTTACCACCTAAACAGATATTATGTCCGGCGCGACCTGCCATCCAGTGGTGAACATACACCACATATGCTATTGAGGATTGGTTTGAACGAATGACGTGTAGTTTGTTGCGGCATTTTGTTAGGCGCCGCTCGTGCCGGCAGTTAATAACGTTATGAGGAACTCCAGAAACACGCACGCACTTTGTAGTTTTGTACACAGCACATAAATATTGATGGCGCGCGACGGAGCTAATATCGCAACCCCACCGCGACCACCCCCTGCCTCCCCCTAACCTACCCCCGCGCGCTCCGCACACCCCGCGCCCGTCCGCGCCGAGTGTAATGTAGTCCTGTTTGACAGCGCGGTGTGATGTTACACACGTGTCGGGGCTGTGCGGGATGTACACACCTCATCAGCCACACTTCTTTATAAACGTCTCAATTCAACTATTGATGGATGTCGGCTGTATTTCCCATCTCACGGGGCAGCTAAGTTAACGAAGAATTAGTAATTAATTCCACTTACAAACTTATCGCCACCTAGTTTATCAATATTTTGCTACAATTTCTTTTTTTAAGTCAGCTGGGTAGATAAGCAAGCTGTCCCACCTGGGCGTCACAGAATGCATTAAAGGACATAAAGTAAAAAAGTACCATTACGATTTCACATCTAAGTTTCTATATCCTAGCTACTCCACTGACTGATTTATTTTGAGTAGCATTTACATACATAGGTACAAAAATAATATTCGGAAACAAGACCAGTCTCCACAGCAGCCGTGTGTGCCCAGAAACGCGGTCAAACAACGGCATATGTTAGCAAGTATTCCAGCTATCTCTAGAGATGTGCCTATCCACCCCCCCCCCCCCACAACCCCCCGCTACAGAGCCGCATCCGCGCGGTAATCAATCACAGCACTTGATAGATTGGAGCGCGATGCGATGTGACCGGCGCGCCATCGGACGCTCATAATTCACGCGCTATTTTTGTATTTTCTTATAGTAGTTAGTCGGAAGTCCTCGGAGGAAACAGGCGAACTGTTATACGTCGTGAAAAAACGAACATTACGCTGTTCTAAAGTTAAGTCTTATTACAGATGTTAAAAGAACAGAGCATGCCGTGAAGAAGTAACATTTATTACACGTAAACAAAGATGGCAAAATCTTTGTTGAATAACAAAATTCTAATCATGTTTAGTATGAGGGACATACTAAACATGATCGATATTAGTAGCGTTTTCAATAGAAAAAGAAAATGTTACAAGATTTACTCTATTCGATATTTATACCAAAACAATATGTAATTGATTTGCGTAACAAATTGTTTGATACGAGTCTCCAAATCGCGGCCCAATAAGACTACGCTAGATAAAGGCTAGATGTACGAGTGAGGAGCGATACAGTTAATGGTAATGAAGGATATAATCGACAAGGGCTGGTTGCGTGTGGAATATCTGCGGGTCGGCGGTCGCGTGCCCGTACACTCGGTGCGTGAATTATTCATGGCAACATATCGACCATCCATCATCCCGCGCCCTACTTTTCCTTGGCAAGGCGCGCTAATTCTGCCGGAAGCGAAGCGCTGCGGCCGAGGAGATACCCCACTGACGCAGCTATTCTCATGGTTTGCACAAAAACATTAATTCTAGCATGCGTCATTAATGTCGCGGGTTCAAATACCACGCTCGCGCCTACAACTTACTGAAGTTAAAAATATATATGTTCAAAATAAATAAAGTACGTGAAACAAACATGATAGTTCTGTACGCGTGCCCTGTCTGTTCCTGTGCGTGCTGTGTCGCGCCGGGATAGCACATCCAACACGAAGGAATCACTGCAATCTCCAACAAGGGTGTGCTCCATTAACCTTTGTTACTTTCCACTACACCCTTCGACTCACTGAATTTCAGGTTGAAAATATTAAGGAGTAAACATACCGTAAGTTCTTTCATAGGCTTATAGTGAACATTTTGTTCAGCGCACAGGAAATGTAATAGTTTCTTTTTTGTCGAATACCTCAAAAAAAACTATGAAACACCCATTTCCATTATTTTCTTAAGGCTTCTTCTTAATGTTTCTAATAAAAAAAGAATAATAGTAATACTTATAAAAAGATTAAGTTTATCTTCTAGTTGTCAAACAAACGAATCGGGATAGTCTTACATCTCGAAGGAAATAATAGCCCACGACAATTATGAACTCAGCGTTCGTGGAATTATTCATGGAGCAATCTATTCGGGCTGCGAATAGTCCTCGGCTCGTCCTACACCGCACTTTGCAACGGAATGTACGAACTCGTTGTGTAACAAAATAATATTTTTCAAGGTGTGAATCAAACAACAGATATTTGACACTTGCATAATAACTACATATTACAGGTGTCGGTACATCCGCGGCGACTTGTGAGTACAAATGATAAAGTGCGTAGATGGCGCGTAGTGTGAGTGGTAGTACTGGCGCCCCCCGTGCGACCCCGCCACCGCACAGATTGATCACACCTGCTTGTTTTTGTTGCAACTCTCTCCACAGCACAATGGAAGCGATACAAATGCCATGAAATTGGAAAATCAGAAACGAGAACCACCATCAATGTGCATTCATATCTAATGTATAGTTTATATCATACTCCAACTGTTTGTAATAATAAATTGGAGTTGTGTCTTGGATCTGTACCTATCCCTCCACTGAAATGTAAGTGGAAGGATAAAATAACTGTGAGCAATTAGCTATTACCGTCGCAAAGATTTATCATCTCCATCCATACATGAACACAGGCCGAACACAGGTCTCTGGGGAATTTCATTGTAATCTACGAAAGCTTAAATATCTTTCAAGTACATACATAATATACTTACACAATTATTGTGATAAATATACAATCTTTGGCGTCTACACGATTAGTAGATGCAGCATAGTATCATATACAGTATAATAAACCGACCATACGGTTTATTCGACACATGAAGTACATTTACAATAACAGATCTGTGTGTATTACACGTTGAGCAAATCATAAAGTTTGCTGTGTTTCAGCACGTTGGGTATGAGGCTGAGCACGTGTAAGTCTAGCTCCATTATCGTAGAGACGTTCAAAAGAAAATAACACACGTCTGTGCGTACTGCGTACTGTTACACAACAGTGGCAACGATCTAAAGTAAACACTGACAATAAACGATATCCAAGGTAAAAGAGGCGCGAAGGCGTCTAAATGTTAACATAAACAATATAGTAATTGAATACTTCCTTGGTGTTCGGGCCCAACAAATACATCCTATTTTGTTCTTTACGCTGGTAATAGTCTGGAAATTGTGTTTGTGTAGGTTTAGTTTTACTGTTGAATGCTGCAAATTAGTTGGTATCCCGGGGTGGTGCGCGACAAAAAGCAGCCGGCTCATTGTGAGGCCTTTTGTTTGTAATGAACAGTGTCTGTGCCGTTATGATTACTAGCAACGTCTTAGTACCTACACCACATGGTCCGAGTGATTCTTCGGGAGAGCTCTAGAAGTCATTGATCAGGTCGCCGTGAGCGTGCCGAAATCAGTAATTGACTACAGTGTGTTAGTAGGTAAGGTATTTGTACTCACAAGCCAGCTTGAGTCGCAGCGGGTACCCGAGCAGCGGGCCGGCGCGGTGCGAGTACGTGCACTGGTACACGCCCTCGCCCTCGCCGCCCGCGCCCAGAGACACCTCCAGCGACCCGTTCCACAGCACGCTGCAACACACACACTCCTGTAGCGCACGCACTTATATACATAATCCCACGCTGGTATTCCCCGAAGAGGTGGCACCGGTGCATTTCGGCATCCATAATTCCATATATCACCAGGTAAGTATCAGTCCCACGTAATAAGTGTTGAGCTTATTTACATTTTTCTGGTACAGTTACAGACTCCATGCTGTTACTGAAAAATTCTTAATGGAAAAACCGTAGAAACCCGGATCTGTATCGGCACACACTTGAGGCAGTAAAAGTGTAAGTGTGATATGTCCAGTGATCGTTGGCAAGAGTAGTGCGAGTGTACGTACTCGTGCAGCGTGTGGTTGTCGCGGCGCCACACGTAGGGCGGGCGGCGTGCGCGGTCGTCGGGCTCCAGCGGCGGCGGCGGGCGGCGCGCGCCCACGCCCGGCACCGCGCACGGCAGCACCACGCGCCCCGCGCCGTGCCATCTCACCGGCACATCTACACACACATTGATACAATTACACACGGACACACGAGTCATTCAACACAGCAACATTCCCTATCTAAAATCTTAACAATTCCAAAGCTGCTTTTGCGACAATACTTTCGAGATAGATTTACGTTTCAATAGGACGCGCTCGGCGAAATTATCCCATTCGGAAAAGATATTTAGGAGCAAACAATTTATTCGAGTGTAACGCGACAATAAGCAACAGCTTCGAGTTGACAAAAGGAGGACAAAATCGATCGGGAATAACTGAATATAAATGAAGACATTAAAGTGTAGAAATAATTTGTAATAAGCAGAAAGGACGTACCGATGGTCGTTGGATGTCTCCATCTCGGCCGAGCGACTGTTTCTCTTACCTTGTGGCACCGCGGGACAGGCTGCCGACACAGCGAGCGGACCAAGGGCTACTTACGTTTTAGTTGTAGCTTGTACGGCAGTGCTATGTTCTCTTACCTTAATTGGTAGCTCATTAGTCTCGTAGTGAGACGTAGACTCGTTAGTGATCATTAGATGAGCTCGTCGTCGATCCCATGTCGAACATAGCCCTCGGGGTTAGAGGCCCTCCGAGCCCGACAAGGATAGTTATTAAACAATTGGATTACTGAACTCAAACTAGGAAGTTACTTTATGATAATATCGAGACATTTTAGCAGAAAAGCAATCTGTTTGCCGACATTGTTGCCCCTGAGAAGTTTCGCTCCTGGCACTTACAATAGTAAGTCTCTATGATATTTTTAGTGACTCGCAATATTGTGTATGATACAATGATATGATTTCAACCATATATTGGATTGGTGCCGGTCAATACGATCTATTCCAATAAGAAAATGTATACATGAAGGGCAAGACACACTTCCGCAGTCAACACGTTAATTTTCTAAAGTGTTACCGAAACGCCATCTACGAATACCACGCTTCATGCACAAATTGTGTGATGTTACAACTCATCCTGGACCACAATCCCGAGGGTTGTCGGCGACATCAGCTCCAAGTACAAAACATAATGTAACGTAACGATACCATCAGCCCACATACGTCCCATTGGTGGGCACACGCCTCCTCTACAACTGAGAAGGTTTAAGCTTTGGTTTACCACGTTGGGCTAGTGTGGATTGGTAGAATACACAACTAAGAAAATCCTATTAACTTTTAGGAGTGCAAGTTTCCTCACGATGTTTTCTTACACCGTTAATTATTAGGCTCGTACTCTTTCCTTGATGTAAACATACATTTCCCTTGCATTAGGAGTGTAGTAGGAACATTAAAGACCGGCCACGTGGACAAAACATACGAGATGAGGAAGCGGCGAGTTTCCGCGGACAAATCCCACTCGACAGTCCGCCAGGAAATGAGACGACCCTTCGTCGCGGCGCCACTACTAATACCAGCTTTTTAACCGTGAGACATGTACCGGGACTACCGGGTACTGGCACACCTTATCTAACAAACGTATAAATGACAGTCATCAGAGCGTTATCACGTAACTGTTCGCGAGGGGTAAAGGGGTGGGCAATTATTGTCGTGATGACTGGCGCCATATCGCAATGTAAACATATTTACAAATTTACACCAGCTTTAATTGTTTCTATAGGGCGTTGGGGCTCATGACAAATTTCAGTCCTGACGACTAAAGTACGGAATGAGTAAACATACAGATATATGACTTTAATATCAGTAAATTGCAAGGCATTATTTATTTTGGCAACTTTAATGACAAGGAACTTATCAGTGTGTCAGGATTCGTATAGACATCTTTTTATTTAGTCCTATAACTTTTGTTGTAACATTGCAACAGTTCTTACGATTGCATGCCGGAACCTTTACTGTATATTGCTTTAACAAGAGGCCTTTCGTTCAGGATGTAAATGTTGCCTAATGATCCGAAGCGGAATTTTGAGGTGTACTCCGAGCGGCACCTCTGTAAACCGATGGTACTATGAAATGGATATTATGAAACCGGTTGGAGGAAGGGGTTTCGGAGAGGGGGTGAGGTGTTGGGGAGGAGCGAGGGTCGCAAACACGGCCTACGTGTCTAAAACTAGTAAATAGATGTTTCTGAATAGCCGCAATCCGTAGATTTTGTCCTGAATTTATAATGTTCCAATTCTCTTCAAAGGCTAATGAATTTGTGTTAAAATTCATGTTATTTTCTATATTAGTTTTACTTTGTTTGAATGTAAAATAGGTTTGTTGAGGGTTGTCGGTACTCGTGGTCCAGTGAGGTGTAGTTCGGGGGACGTGAGTCGCAGTGCAGAGAGTGGCTTGTGATGTGTTGCGCCATCGACCACGCTCCGCTGGCTGCGTGGGTAACTCTTGAAGCGCTATTAATTGAGAGCGCCGATAGGAACGAGCCGACAGTCTTTGCCAATTCAGTTTCATTGGAGAATTCGATGTATTCACAGTGTAACAATGATATCATAGTAATATAAAGCACCGATTACTGATAAAACATACGGTATTCAAAGTTTGAGGACTGGCGACAATAATGTGGGTAAACATTGAGAAGCACTTTGTAAATATTTTTCCAAATGCAAAGTATCGAGTGTCGCCGTAATCCCCACGCTCGGCGGCGACGCGCCACGTCACACTTTCAACTACCCCATTCAAACTGTTTGTTTACTAACTTTAAGTAGCTTTGCACACATTCATATCAAACGGATCGCGTATGCTTCGCGTCGTGTTGTTCAATAATTAACATAAAAAAATAGCGCAATGGTCTCGTGGGTCGCCGGAGTGGAATCAGGCCACCATTTTGCGCGCCAAATTTATTAATTTTTAATTTGAGCAGAGTCCGCGGGCCGCGGCGTGCACGGGTGTGCGCGGGGCGTGCGCGGGGCGGCGGGGGCGCGGGCGCGCGGTACGCATCTACTGCGCAGGTCAAGGTTGGCCGCAGCCGTCCCGCTCGCACACACCTCCCCACGTGACGACAATGTCCGTTTTCCAATAACAATTTGTTACACTGTGTCACTGTTATACCGGCTCGCCGGCGAGCATGCTCACACCAATATATACTTTATTCGTATACCGCGTGGATTCAATGTACGCTGCGCTCGCCTCCAAACGTACACATGTTTATGAAATTACGACAGGTTTTTTTATAGTGTCTGCAGATTTGACGCCGAATTTTTGCACCAGTCTGTAGTATTGACGGGGAATGCGGAAGCGGTGTTTTTTCATTTACTATTGCGTCCAGATAGTAAACACACGCCGGAGACTTTCTCCACGAACTGTTGCTCATGCACGCGTACGAACGAACGAACAGAGTGCAGGGCAATGAGGGCTTGTCAACATGACAGTCTAGGCTTTACATTTCCGTAAGGGAGCGTGCGACTTGCCGGGGCGGCGACACACGGGCGCTCCGTACAACTGCGGTAGATCTCCACTCCCAGTTATGTGTGTAAAGTGCAAGTACCTCTTACATTGGTTTACACTAAGAGTTCCGGATATATAAACAATCAATTGAACGAATATTTAATAATAGATTTGTCATTTAAAAAATAACTCATGCCGTACGACTTACCTTTCCTATGTGATGGTTACGAGTATATTCCAGATGAAATATGTTTAAACTATTATAATTTAAACAGTAGATATGTTTACTTTTGTAATTATAATTATCTATTTAAATCAACATTTTTTTCAAACTGACACGAAAAACAATGTTACGCTGCTTGGTTCCTTTACATTTGGCACCATATAAAAGCTGTTACTTACGAGTCAGTTTGGGAATGTTTGAGATACCTAAGTACTATCTTACATTTGCATTCGTTAACTATAAAGTCAGTAAAGGCAACAATTGTCAATTAATTGCTAGACCGCAATGGAAGATTCGTTAGTTCTTGTCCTAAATTTAATAATTTAAGTATCCCGAACGTGTAGGCATGTGCTTATTTTGCATATAGCGTAGGAAATGCGGTGAATGCACAGTAAGGAAAATATTGATTAATCCACTAGGGTTTTTCGATGAAGTGGATTATAAGAATCTCCAGTAGTTTTTGTTAAACCCCGTTCTTTTCAGTCCACATTACATTCGCCATCGGGTACCAGAGTCTCTTCGGCAGACACTGGACTATTCTAATTTAACTCCTACATAATTTATTTTTGCTTACTTAAATCTTCCGACATGACATGTTATGGAAGATTAGCAGTGGTCGATATGTAATGAGATGCTATTATGAAACATTGGAGAGTTTTAAGTGGTTATGTTTATCCCGATGCAAGATTTTAATGTTTAATGTCAAAAACCTAGGGCTCCATATAGACTCTAATTTTAGTTGGCGAGCTCAAGTTAACTCTGTGTCGCGGAAAGTCACAGGCACTCTTCGTGCAAAACTTCGTGTTAAACTTCTTTCCCTCCAGAACCAAGGCGATGCTTGTGCAAGTCTTAATATTTCCTCTAATCGACTATGGTGACGTGTGCTATTTCGATCTGAATTCAGAACATCTCAATAAATATGACCGTCTTCTCAATAACTGCATTCGATTCATTTTTTACCTTCGTAAATATGATCATGTTTCTTTTTTCCGCTCTCAACTGAAGTGGTTTCTCTGCACCACTGTAAGGTTGACTGGTAGATAATGCCTTCGGCATTAAGTCCGCCTGTATACATTGTTAGTATATAAAGTTTAAATAAATAAATTTTAAAAAGACCCTGTGTTTTTGTTCGCCCTTTAAGCCGCTTTCATTAAGAAAAGTTCCCAATCCTTAATGAATGAAGGGTGTCTCACCATCACCATCGTTCTATTTGATATGAACGTGTCTAACTATAAGATAAGAACCTTGTCCGTAATATTCGTTCTACAAGTACTGTTTACTAACAAAACACTGTCAGTAAGTAATACAATCAAAGACATAAAAAGGTACAACTTGTAGACGAAGTTCTTTCTGCTGAATTATTATTTCAATAAGTATTGGTTATTTGGGCACTTGTCAAACTTGTCAGCCGAGGGAAAATTGTTCGGTAGAACAACGCTTTATTTATGGCACTGAAAATACATTGTGTTTTATTACGCACGAGGGTTTCGATAATGTTCACGAAAATATCGTAGAATTACCGAAATCCTACACGAGGAGGAACAATGTGAAAATTCTTTTGCGTTAGAGCCTTGATTGGTTACTAAGTGGCAGTGATGAAATTCATAATTTGGATTCAAAGACTTTCAGAAAGAGTATAAAATCCAACTAATACTCATAAATTTCAATAGATAGGTATAGGGTTTTGATAAACATTTTTATTATCAACAAGAAAAAAAAAATGTAGCTAAGATATTGTAATGTAAGAAGAAACATTGAATTATCTTGTGACTTACAGGTTGTAAGGCTGCCCTTAATGAAACATCAGACAAGTTTCTCCGCACGAAATAATGAGCTTTGAATAATAAATTAATGAACTTAAATATGTATTGGGAAACGACGAAGGTTAATAATTAGTAATTAAATTGTGTTGGGATCCTTCGGGTATAACAACGTACTTCCACTTCGGTTTGTACATACTCGTATCACACGGGTGACGAGACTGATACGTTTTAAAACTAGCTGTTTGCACTAGTGGAGATCATAGACGGAATCGCAAAAGTGCATCTGTATACAGTGAAGCGGTTTCGGCTGTGTATTGGTGTGTGTCTGCGTGTGCGTATGACTGTGCGTGTGTGTGTGTGTGTGCGAGAACATTGATGTAGGTCAGTTGTGTTGGTGTTGCGGTGCGGGGGTGGGGAGGAGGCGTAGGAGGGCGCCGCGCCGCTCTCTCTCGCTCCGAGGAGGAATTTATTGAACAAGTTAGCTCGTTAGCGCGGTGCACGCCGCACAGAGCGCTTCATTGCGTGCCCTTCACACAGCACACAGCACAGATATAAGGACAACGATGGCTCTGCGCTTATGGGATACCTACAGCATTACACGTCTCTAAACAATTATACTGAACCACATACAGATTGACTGCCACGTGGTCTCGCGGTACTACTTGTACCGTGCGATCTAGAGGTCCTAGGTTCGATTCCCGGGTCGGGCAAAGTGTTATTGGGTTTTTCCATTAGAAAATTCTCAGTAGCAGCACGGAGTCTGGAAATGTACCCGAAAAACGGCAATAGGCTCGCCCCCTATTACGTGGAACTGAAACATACCTGGCGAAATGTGGGTGCAGAAATGCATCTCTGCCTACCCCTTCGGGGAATATAGGCGTGAGGTATGTTTGTTTGTTGTACATACAGATTATTTACCATCCGATCAGGACTAGACATCTGGGAAGTCAGTTTCGATTTCGCCTTTAAGTTTTTACCACTGTTGCCTACGATACCTACCTTCAAACGAATATTACCAAGAATATCGTATGAATATGTGAAATACTAGTACTGTTTTATGAATTAACTAATAAATTAATATTTTCAAATAGAACCGTTAAAATAGTGACAGTATTGTTCTGGTAGAGTCGTAGCTCTATCACAGTTGTAGACTTTGAGATAGATAATCATTGTACGCACTGGAGTGAAATTACATATTATGTTCAAGTACAGCGTCATCGGCCAACAGTCCTTGTGGTCGTAAACATTCCTCAGCGCTAAATGTCTGAGATAACAAATAACCCGTGTACCGGTGATGGACGCGCCGGCCGGGACAAACTGCGGTTAAAAAACTATTTCCTTTCATAGGAGAAAGTTGAGTTTATGCCCTCCCTTATATCGGACGTATTATTTTATTATGAACCCGTACCCGCTCCGGGATCCTATATAACTGTTTTATAGGCCCAATAAAAAAATAATATGGTTCCATTGTTGGAATAACTATGCATTACACATACAATTTATAAGAGCTAAGCTCTTGCGAAAGCTCTCGTAAAATGTCCATCGTAAACCGAGTTTTTACGACTTTATCTGTTATTAATAATTAATGAAGTCCACAAATTTTTGCTCATATAAACATGCGGCGTATTGTGATTGCTTGAGGCGTGGCTCGAGGGTCCAAACTCGCAGCCTCGCGCGGAATCACACCTCATTTGGTACAATAATGCATACGCGTCTTTCCCATCTCGAGGACAACGTACAAGCGCTGTGGTTATCACACATACACGTCACTTTTCCGAATCCTCACAATTATACATTAAAATCGTGACATTGGCGTGCACAAATTGAAACCACAACGCGGCGGTTCACGAGGAAAAAACGCGCAATTACGCTAAGATTTGCACAAACAAACATGTATGAGTTAATTTGCAGCGCGCGGCGCAACGTGCACACAGCATTGTGTGGCATTACGTCACCCGGAGATGTGACGTGTGTGTGTGTGTGTGATGTGTGCGTGTGTGTGTGTGTGTGTGTGTGTGTGTGTGTGTGTGTGCGCGCGTGCATGTGCGGGCTGCGCCGATGTAACGATGACGCAACTCGCCGGCGCACACGCAGTGCATTGATCTCACTGCCACCACGCCGCGCCTCTACTCAGTACTCACTCACTGTGAACCAACAATCATATCACACGCATGCGCTTGGAGTCAGACATCCTAGCATTGTTTTACAATTGCACATCACTTTCATTTGCATGATACAGGTGACGACTAAACTGCAGCTCTGCCACCTCATGGTAAGTGGATCGCAGGCCAAATTGAGGGTCGCGTAGCAAAAGATGTTTACAACGCTCTCCGACCACCATACACAGAAACCATCCCATCTTAATATGTGACTTGCCTAGGTCAATATAAACAAGGATACGAATATCCTACACAATCACCTACCTCCTACCACTAACCAAACGGTTCAAAACACCCGTGCATCCTACAAAAACTATAGGACACGACGGGTGAAGCGTATTCGTACCGCGGTGCCACATTATTTCGTCTCGAGTCTACAACTTGCGATTTCCTATCTATGCATATACTTGTACATTATGTCAATAACAATTCCTTTTATACATACTTATATATGTATTATGTTATAAGGCGTGGAATGTGGATTAAACTACTGTAGGTCATGAAATATTCATTCCAATAAAATAATATAAATTGGCGAGCGTCGGTCGCTATTTTAGTAGTGATAGTACCGTTTGTGACATTCCATGGGCGTCCTGCGATCTCTTGAAAACAGGTCCGGCGTAAATAAATGAGAAGCTCGCACCCGCGGCCACACCGACACACAGCGCGACACACAGCGACACAGTGCGGCACACAGAGACACAGCGATGGCATCCGCGAGTCAGTACGTACAGACAAACATAATGCATATTTCATAAATGCGCGGCCCGGGACGCTGGTACAGGACATTATTAACGCGTGACGTCACGGCTCCCTGCGGAACACGGACGTGACGTCATCGCGACATTATTTATTGGCAAGGAATTCCGCCCGCGCCGACTGATCCAACGATGAATATTACATATTCGATAAAAGTTTTTTGCGTGGGCGTTATGCAGAAGGGTGGCCGCGGAATGTGGTGCAGTGGGACAGCACCGGACGGGACACGTGGAGCGGCGCGGGGTCACACATACCAACTATACACTGATATGTAATGTTCTATACATGGTGTCGGCGCGAGGTGAACACCGCCGTGTGAGAATAGCACTCCTACTGAATATGTATCGCAACATCTGGGGAATAACACAACAACATGTTTAAAAATCTGAATGATGATTAATGTATAGCCGAATCGGCCTGCGCTGTCATATATTTATAGTAGCCGGCTAAATAATAGGCCGAGTCGCGAACACGAGCCCCGCGGTACTATCGATCAGTACTGAGTGCAAATGTTACGATATTGTGTACTCATGCTCATTATAATACTTAAATAACCAATTGATTAGAACGTCCACTAGTGTTCTATTACGTATAGTCCGCTCTAATGGTTGCAGTGGCGGTGCATCCATAGAAGCTCAGAAACTTTTGCTTGCCTTGCCAAATTCTGAATAATATTAAGCTATGATTTTTACAATGAACAATTGTAAACAAAACATTACAAAATTAACGTGTAAAACTTTTGAGCTTCTATGAAAGTACCGCCACTGGATGGTAGGCTCTAACGTAATTGGTAATGGTTCTAAATCGAGTAGAGTTATAATAGCTGGGAAGGGGTGAAGAGCAAATGGCTGGCTACCGTTTGGGACACGTGTTCACAAATAAGTTTGTATACAGAATAATAGAAGCACATATCTCCCAGTGCTGCTTGTAATGAGTTCCGCACGTGAAGGCCGCGCTCGCCGGGCGCGGGGTGTTGTGTCGACTGCACAGCGTCACGGAGCGGTTATCGGCATAGTGTTCATTCAACACCGCGGCACATGTTACCGACGTGGGAATAAGTATTGTTCCGCGGCGCTGCAACCATTCACTCACTCCATTCATCTCGACACGTTCCGAGTGGATGTAAGACCTAGTTTAGTAATGTGTTATGTGCACAAATTGATTGGTTTCCCGCAGTCCGAGATGGTAGTACCAACGAAAGATCTGCAGCGGTGCAGCACTGAGGTGTCGGGCGGCGGACACACTCCCGCATAAAAACACATCGCGGACTATGAATGAACTTTAAAAGGTTTTTTCCTCTAAATCACTGTTGAATAAAACAAAGTGCTTTCTCACACAATTAATGGCACAAACTGGTTTGGCGAACACATTACTACACCTGTTTTTATTGAACACGTTCTGTCTCAAGGATATACGAGCTGGCGGTAGAAAAACATAGACTACGACTAATTAAATACCTTTGAATATTTATTATTGGTGTAAGTGTTCGGCAAATATTGAGCATAACGACCTTACGAATGTAGTGACGCGTATCGTTATGGCTTCGTTTCGCATCATTTACGCTTTAATACAAATCATGGCTGATTATAAAGTTTTGCCCTGTATAGTGAACTTTCGAAGAAAGGTCACCACGCTTGATCAGGTTTATTTAAGTTAACCTGAAACAAAATTTTCATATTCTTCGTAAAGTATAAGTTCTTAGCACCTGCATTAGCACGGCGCGGCGGTCGGCGGCGACCAAAACATGCAAGTCGTTTAAGTCTTTTGCATTGAGAAAGTGAAACATCATCACAGCGACGTGGTGCAGCGCGCAGGGAGACCTGGATCGACGTGACATTGTGCTGGTGTTGGTAAACAAGGCCAGAGAATACACTGCGTATAGATATATTAAAAAATGCAGTACAATTGGCGACACTGCGGGTTCCTGCGCCGGTCAATGACCGCGCCACGAGCGCCCCCGGGAGCCCTACATGTACTAATTAGCTAATTTGTATACGCGAACTGGAGCATGCACCAACGTCCACACTCGACAACGTGCAGTGAGCAGTAGGAGATACATGACATGGACGTTCAGTTTGCTACAACAAGTAACTTGTTGAAATTAAAAAGTAAAATTTGTATGTATGACATAAATAATAAAGTCAAGAATAACATGAGACCACACTTAGTAAAAATCTTTTATAGTATATCACCGATCGTTTATATCAGCAATGTTTTTACCACGTAGGTAAAGTATTCAGAACATTGAAGATTTACTCAAACTGGTTGTTATTAAGGAAACCAAAAAAATACCGAATAATAATTAATGTTAATTACATATGATTACACGACTAGAGTTACACAAACTAATAGGATTTGCCCGGTTTTATCTTTGTTGTGAGTATCTAACATAAATCAACTGTTTCAGCTGAAATTCCCTGATGTACGTACATAAGTGGACACGGGCCGAGCTTTATCTGCGATCCTATTCAATCAGTATCATTAAACAATGCATGTTATCTAAATACTATCATTTGTACATTTACTCGTATACCGCTGCAGCACATCGCATGCCAACGAACTATATATTAATTGTTAACACAAAAATTTGGGATCTAATTCAATTGAAATGAAGTTTAACCAACGGGATGATCCGTGTACTTCCCATCACGACTTCAACATATTTTTTTGATTCCTATACTCGTAACCATGGCAGAGTAAATAGACTTGGTAGAATCATGATAAGTGTCTAGGAGTCTTCAATAACTTTTACTACAGGTAGTGGAAAAATCACAGGAAGCACATTTGGTTTAATAAAATTTAAATTAAAGTAATTAACAGGTTTTTAATTCAATGTGACAAGTGGCAACGCTATGCAAAACGCAACTTAAAGAATTCTCAGGCGCATCTACGGATACGTTTTCTTTATATTTCATATTTCGTTTTAACTATGGGTGAATTTCCTTCATATTAAACAGTAACATGGGAGTAACGAATAAGTTATTCAGAAAGCACTTAAGTGAATTGTTTCCAGCTTCGTACGCAAGTAACTGGAAAAACCTATAACACAATAAATACATATTTAAACATGTATATATACATACTCGTAAAAACATTTTTCATACATCATACTTATTTACGAATGAGAATTTAATAGTAAAATATTTTTGTGCGATTTTGATGGTCTTGAGAAAGTTTGGGAGTAACGGACAGATAAGGGCTGTTCAAAACCGGGATGGTTGGCGCGTATTAGGGAAGAGTTGTTAAGCAGTGGACGGCGATAGGCCGAGTGTCTAAAATATTTTTTCCAAATCCTAAGTAAATAAAGTGAGTGTATGAGTAGGAAGTTGTACGTAGTGCTATGGGCGCGGAGAGTGCGCACGTAACGGGTCTGTGGGCGCCGGCGCAGTGTCGCGGCGTCGCCAAACAACAGCTCCGTGTGCGCAGACGCATGCATTAGTTGCCGCCGCACGCCGCGTGAACGGCCTCGTCCAAGGCTGTCTGCCGCTGATGCAATTCAATCACTTTTCATTCGGATTGTGTATCCTCTAATCTCACACCTTTTACGACAGTTTCGCGACATGTTCCTGCGGCGCGCCTCATCAATGAGAGCGGGCGCGGGGACTGGGCGCACCAATAATTCACAATTACAAGCTCCAATACCCTAGCAATCTAAGTACATGGACTTAAAAAGTCATTTGTAATAACCCTTTGTCTTGATTTTCTTACACAGATATACTTTTATATTTTTTATGATAGAGAAGCAGAACATTTAAACGCTTTCCGATTAAAAACGAAGACGACTTGATTTTGAAAAAGGGAAGATTCTCAAAAAAATTACTCGGACAGAGTTAGCTTTAGATTTTGATAGTTTCATTCACTTCCGAAACGTAATTGAAGAGCTTGGTCATTGTAGAAGGTGAACAGGAAGGTGGTGCTAATGTAATGCGTTATGCGACAGTATGCACATGAGCGCGGGTGTCGGTACCTCACGCGCCTCCCGCGGCCGGATGTGTTCTCGGTAATAGTGGACGGTTTACGAGCTGGATTTCCTGCGAGAAGTCATAACGGGTACATGTTAGATCGCATTATGGGGCGCAATACAGCCTGTACGGCTAATAGCTATAGGCTGTAGGCGGGTGTCGGAGGGCTGCGGGCGCGCCCACGAGCCCTCCCCTCACTGTTATTGTACTTGGGGTAGTCCTCCCAAGGTCGCGCGCGGATCAATGTGAACGACGACGGGTTTAGCGCATCGCTCTTTAAAGCTCCACATAATTTTAGAACAACCTTTATTGGGTACGCATTGTATAATACAACATGTGGTTTAATTTAAAAATAGATAGGAAGTAAAACTGCCAGTTTTCCGACAGTGTACCTTGACCAGTGTTATCCTGACATTTGTATGGTAATGATTATAATATACTCGTAAATAGTACGCAATTATTTCATACAATTTTGCGCTCGTAATACATATGTTATATTCTTCAGGGGCTTGCATGACCTTATCGAACTAAAATATTTTATAAAATTTTTAGTCCCTATTACTTTCACTTAAAACACGTGTTGTATAAAAAATACTTTGACTGGGGTGTAAAAGTGAATTTTTGGTAGATATTGGAACGATATTGTGAGCGTGGTGTACACTGAAGGCTGCGCGGAGGAAGTGCAAGTGCGTTCCGAGAAGAGTGTGTCGCTCGGAGAATACAAACGTGGAGTCCGCGCGCTTCCGGCATGGTACAGCGGCGCGGCGCGTGACCTGCATTACAAACACACGCTATTTTCGGCACATACCAGCTATTTACTTATAATTACACAAATTCTACAGACACATTACTGTGAGCCTCGTCCGCGAGATAAAAATAAACTATTTATTGACCCACGTGTATAGAATCACGTCAGTGACCACGCCACGTCACTTCATACATGCCATCGGAATGTATGCGGACTTCACTGCGGCCCGGGAGATATTTGACAACGTGCAGTGGCGGTTCAAATAAAATTGTAGTTGATCTCTCGCCAGTTAATACAATAATGCGGATCTTTCGCGTATTGTAAGTGAATCCTCCCGAGACTTCAGCAAATTTAATTTTATTACATTCAGTCGGTACAGATCAATAATTATTTAATGTACTCGTTCACAACATCGCTACCCGTTACTTAGGTAAAACTATCGCGTATCTGAAATAATCACAATTTACATAAAAAGTTAAAAGCTTTCTGCAATGAAACCACTCAAGTGCATGTTTGGCAGTAAAACCACTTTAATTGCTACTTACTCGAACCACATTACAGCACAACAACATTGTAATATTTGCTGCAATATGACTCTATTAAAGAAAGTGCAAAACGCTGAAGAACTGGTTAATAGCTCAATTCAATTTACATAAGGACTAGCTTTTACCCGCGACTCCAGTCGCGTAGACTTCCAAGCCTGGGTTCTGATAGAAAATATGTGAATGTATAAATGGGTTGATCACTGAGTTGTGAGTAAAAGAGTTGTCTTTTCAGTATAGAGCAGTAATAGTGCGCCGCGCGACCCTCACTCGCGGACATCCTCCTCGTCCGCATGCATTAAGTAACGCGCCCGCTTCTCACGAGTATACCTTCATGTTTTACACACTAACACACACATGTCTCTATTACTACTGCAATTGATTTTATATCAACATGTTGGTCACCAAAAGCAGGTATTGCTGCACCTTGTCTATGGCTTTTCACAGGATCATCAGCCCATTTACGTCCCATGACTGAGCACGGACCTCCTTCGCCTTTTAGAAGGTCTAGGCCTTAGTCCATTACCCGAGCCTAGTGCGTTTTTTTAATTTATAATACCCAGAATATAATCTCTTATCCAAATAAGGATCAAATATTCATGTGAAGCGCCTTTTGCTTCTAATGTAAATAAGCAAAACTAAATTCTGTGATATTAACAAAAGAAAACTTTTTGTAAAGTTGGAGCAAGATATCGGAAAATGTGATTTTTCCCCGGTGTAAAATGAAGCGATATCGGTGCGAGCCGCTGCTCGTTAGTAATAAATGTAAATATATTAATGAATGGGGTCCGTGTAATCAAATATCATCGCGCCGTGTACTCGTTAACGTTTTTAATGCGCCTGGTGGCTCGCGAGTCGCGAGTCGCGCCCCGAGCGACCGGCGGGCAGCTACTTCCACACCGGTGTAATAATATCAGCAGCTAGTGGCTACATCTCCACTACCATCATTCTCCTGCCCTGATCCCAATTCTTGTTTGGGGTCGGCGCAGCATGTTTTGTCCTTCCTTCGTGTGTGGAAGGACAAAACATGCTGCAGAACAGTTTTGGCAGATGTTTTACGGCCGGCCGCCTGCCTGACGCCAACCCTCCACTACCACAATAAATTAATACATAATGTTGTTGTTTAAGTAAGTGTTTAGTTAGAAACACACGTAGAAGTTTCGCGCGCCACGAGGAGCCGCGCACCGTGCCCACAAAGTAATTGCTCATAATAACATGAGTGTCGCACCCCACACGTCACACTCGTACTCGGGCGACACACGGTGGTGCGGGGTGCGGGGGTGGCACCAGGGGGGGGGGGTGCACACGCTGCTTTAAAAGAGCGTTGGTAATAACTCACTGGATCGTATGTTTTTGTATTATGTTAATGTGGGCGGGCACGGCGCAAGCGAGTGCGGCGCAGCGGACACACACCACACAACACACGGTGTGCCTTGTCTATGACACTGACATACGTGCCTTATGGTAAAATTACTGCATATATGCTGTGACCAAAACGCTTCGAGGGAATGTTGTTGCATAATTAGCTAAAGTGTATTACGTGATATAGTACAGAAGTTGTTGACTATTGGTTTCGAACATTACCTAAATGACATAGTATTTAAAGTTGAAAATTATTTTCTTTTATATCTTTGACGAAATCTTTACTTTACGCTATCCCCCGTGAATTGCGCATTATATTACTTGAACATACGGTGACGTCACGTAATTCCGGAGTCCCCACTTCCCCAGACAAGAAATTAAATGAGACGAAATGAAGTAATGTCCGCGAGGGCCGCGGTAGGGTCCGGCGGCCGCCAGGCGCGATACAGCCGATACAGCAAGCAAAGGGTTCCTTAATGTGTTTTATTTGCATTTTATTACGTAAGGGCAAGAGGGCCGCGCGGGGCACGCGATGTGTGCGCCACACCACTTGCCTCTCGGAACCACTTGTGTATATGTCATGTGGATATTTTATTGTACCTTCTACGGAACGACATAATAAATATTGTCAACTGACACCTCCTTCCACTCCTCACATTAATGGACAAATTATTCAAAGACATAACGCAATAAATAGCAACTACCAATCTTAGTGTATTTATCTGCGTTTATTAAAATTCTACAAGTGCCAACGCTCTATACTCGTTTATTACATAGAAATTGTTTCCGTACAGAGACCGAAGTTACCGCCTCTAGTTAACGACCAAGCCTCTCAGTCTGATGAAAAGGCTCGGAAATACGAAATCAAAAACTGCAGGCTGTGACTAATGAGTTGAAGACGTGGTGCGGGCGCCGAAACAAAGGCTCCGGTGGCGACAGTGTTTCATGGTGTATTTACAGTGGGCGCGAGGGGGCGCGAGGGGGCGCGCGGCGGGGTCATCGGCCGAGCACTCACACGGTGCACTCCCGGGGTGACCAGCCCTGCAATGGTTTATTAGGGACCGATGCAACAGCTGCAGCCGACTAGCGTGCCGTCCACCAACAACACCTGATTGGCATTAGCGTTGCGATGAAGATCGGCTCTCTCATTTACGCTTTAAGAACCTTTTAACCGGCTAATATTAACTACCGGGAAGTTGGAACTCGTGTTCCAGCCGGTCTTTGCGTCACGAATATTGTTCCCGAAGAGAGCAAAGTGTTTTTAGATCTTTCTAATGGTTTTCCATAGTGGCACGGGGACCGAAAACAGCAAAATAGACTATTCCGTAGGGTATTTAATAAATACGGGGTTTAAGGTCAAATGTTACGATGACATTGACTATTGCAACTAGTAGATACAAATACAAAACATGGAGTTAGAACCAAGTCTTATTGAATTAAGATATTCATTATTGAAAACAAAACAAAACTAATTAGATATCCTCGTTAAGTCAACTGTATTGCTATTACGTATGTTAACTAAGTAGCAAGTACTGCTTTTCGTGTGTCGCGAGAAGGTCGAGCTCTCGTGTTCCCCCGCGGTTCCGCCCGTGTCCGTGTGTACAGCGGCAGGCGAGCGTTTAGTGCAGCCGTTAGCGTGGCGCACTAACTGGGGTGGTAATTACACCGGGTTCGATGCCCGGCCGGAACACTGTCTGATGCACTCGCCACGCTAGCCACGTTACGGCTCTCCGCGGTCACTAACACTATATAAAACCGCCGGATTGTGCTACAGTTGTCGCGGTTCAGTAGAATCGCGATGTCCTTTAATTCTGATGATGACGTAGACGTGTAGTAAAACATATTAAATCCTGTATATAAATATTACTACGAGAAAATTACCAGATCACTAACCCATGGAATGACCATAAAACGACCTCTTGTTTGTAATACAGGCTTTTTAGCAGCTAATCCATGAAGGATGTAAAATTAACAAAGAAAATAAAAATTGGATAAGACACCGTAGTGTATAAGAGTGTAGAGTTTTGCCATTGTTGCGGCAGTGCGACGTGCGTTGGACGGACCATTAGTCTCCGGCAGCGCGCGACTCTCTCGCATCCATCACACAGTTCGTCCACAATCACACCTGGCATGTGTCACGGAGCAGGCTACCAACACCTCTTTACTGACACTCTACACAATATTGTCATCGTTTCGTACAACATAATGGACCTATACATAGGACGTAACATAACAAGTTACTTTACATTTATCGTAATAAACAAATATATTTTATTTAGCTTCTATCAACAATGTATACTAACCAAGCTCTACACTAACCAATGACTTTACAGTGCAGATATTTCGAGTATTCAGCGTGCTGTGTACTGCTAATATTAAAACAGTTGGACAAATGGTTTTCGTACTGTTGGTAGATAGCATCGACCACCTCAAGCTGCAGTGAAGCGCGACACGTATTTACGAGCGAAGGGTCCCGCGTACAAAGCAAGTGCGCCGGTACAAACTAATGAGCACTAAAAGTGCAAGAAATGAGGCAGCACGGGAGCGGCTAATAGCTAGGTATTAATAGAGCGGGCAGGTGGCGTGCGCCTGCTGCCGACACACTGCACCGGTGCTCGCAGTCCTCACAGGTCTACTACATTCCTATAAACGTTGTCCAAATAGCGGTTATCTACACAACTGCTCAATTAAATACCAGCTGAAATGCGGGGCAAAGGCTCTCCTCAGCCTTCCCTGAACTCACGTTCCAAAGCGATGCCATTTGTTTGTCCAACGTTCGTACTCAAAGAATTCACATGAAGTACCAGATTCTACGAAGTTGACATTGGATTATTAATTAGTTATGTTTGTCATTAGATCGCTCGCGAAGATCGGGCGCGTATCTCGGCACAATTTGGTGAAGTAAATTTGAAAGCATAACAAGGTTATTGTGTGTTGCGAGCGGGTGGCGAACAATGACGTCACAGTATAACTATCGCTGGATAGAGTTACCGGCGGCTCGTTTGATATGTAAGCCCCTTGGAATGTGATATAGAGAAGTGTACACAAGTGACGGGTGGCGACGTGATCGTCGCTCCGGAGGGATTTGTATGTAAAGTTCATTTGGCGAATAGTTCGCGTGGAGGGAACAATTCCTCCAATATTGAACATTACTCAGGGTCGGGACACGCTCGCCGGATCCCGTTAGAAACTTGTAATAGGGATCATATAACTATTTGTTACCCATTATGAATGGAGGTAATGTAACAATACATGTAGAACATATCGTTGAGCAAACTGTTGATAGTCAACGAAAGCACAAAAAGTGCTAACCAAAGCGCGTCTAACTTGAGGTATGGATCTTCCTAATTAAAAGAACCTCCTACTTGTAAATACGATGAAGGGACACTTTGTGGAAGCCTAACTTAGGATTGATTTATTTAGTCCCGACAGAAATGTGTAAAGTAACACTTGTATTTCGATATTTTTTTAAACGCGGTGGTCTGGCGAAGGTAATTACTTATATAACCAATAAACTAAGGTTAACTCACCTCAAATAAGTAGACAAAATCAACTGCTTTTAAATAAGATAATCAGTTGGAGATATTTGTGGCTTTCTAACGTGACACCAATTGAAAGAATTGGTGCAATTGGTTGTTAATTAAGTGTAATTCATTAAACCTTGAAGCGAGTGGCATTTCTCGTCCATACGCAAACATGGTAATACTCGTGCATATGTAGTGACTAGTGATGCACGCGAGCGCGGCGCCGTGTGTATATAAATGTGTTGATTAGATGTGTCGGTCGTGCGGGGGGAGGGGTACCATGCAGCGCGGGTCCCGTACACCACGGCACGCTGCATTAGACCAGGAATGTGTCCGTTACGACGCATGCCGATGCAAGTACTGACCGACATTCCTAAGCGGAGGTTCTCCCACGGCCGCCCCCTCCCCCGCCCCCGCCCCCTCCACACCACGCCTCGCACAGTCCCCTCCGGAAATACCTGCGCCCGCGCAACCGCCACGCAAAGCCTAAGGGTGAACGCACTCAATACCACTACAGTTCGGAAATCGCGCGGATGCCTCCGAAAGGTCAATCGTGTAATTTATATATTACGTTGTGTTTTCACTGGTGTTTATTTTATATGGACACACACACTAACTGCTTGAAAACCGTTGGATTATAATTAACTGAATAAATAAACACTCTTGAACGTACAGAAAGATAAAGTATACTATGAATTACAATATGTCCTCTGTAAATACCTGTTGTCCAACCACTGTTGAATACTTTCGCACAGTTATAGCAAATGAGCTGACATAAAATGAATTTGTGTAATTAACTTCGATAGGTAATGTTGAAGTTGGTTGGCTGATTGCAAGAATGGCACCTGGCAGTCCAGCAGCACCAGGATGAATTTGTGAATACTGGCGGGCTTGTTGGCAGGGAGGGCGCCTCTCTACGCGACTCACTTTGTCCACAGCACGTTTACGAGGGGCGGCCGGCGTTATCCCCGCCAACGGCACACTTCCCCAAATACTTAACAACTACTGAAGGGTTATCGCGCACATCACCACAACTTTGTTTAATGTTAAGTAACCGCAATGAAAATGTTAATATTAAATAAATACACCCAACAGTCAAATTCGTAGTTTTGACCTCACACTAGGATAAGTCCGGGGTCGTTGGCGTTAGAAACTACGCGGGACTTTTTGGTCTCAGGAACACCCAATCCTGAAACATACATATGTAGTATGTTTGTGGGTCACACAAAAAAGAGACAAATCTCGGTGTGGAGATCGAACTTGCGGCCTCAAGTTTAGCATTCACTCGCCAGCGCAAGGCAGCGCGTGTGACACACACAACCCTTGTGTAACCCAAAGCCAAAGACTTAGTTTATTTTAGAGTATCGAAGGTCAGGGCTACGACACCGGATATCGCTATCCGACGGAACTTTTTGCGCAGGCGTATCGGATAGAGCGCTCCGTACGAAAACAATTATATTGGCTTACATGAAACCGATACGCATATCGTGACGTGACACGCCGCCTTGCCGACATTCACTCGCTGTGTTATTAAACGACGATACAATTTAACACAATACTCGCCGCGTATGCTGAATGGGTCAAAGAAATTCACATTACATAAACCAGAGCAATAAATATCATATGCTTTATTGGTTTTACTCTACTAACCAATTCGTCCTACTTGATGAACGAATAATAACTAGCTAGGTGTTACCGGACGGCAAATGTCCCTACATATTTATCTAGAAAATATATCACCATTGTTGAAAATGTCCTGTAAAATGAATTCTGGGACAAGGATGACCGTTCCACTTATGTATGTATTCATAGGCTTCAGTACTTGAGCAGTGAGCTATGTCATATGCATTGCCACCTGCACTGCCAACGGAATCACTTCTTCATATCAATATTAGAGCACATTTCAATATGCACGGTCGCTCGGGGAATGGATCGGCCATATAACAGTTTTATTTACCTGCTTAATCACATCTCAATTAAATTACAATCACTACAGCGTTGAATGTTATTTGTTCCTCGGACGGAAGTGTCTCCTTACAACCCACTCCGTCCCACGTTGTATTGACTCTTGTAGGATAACACATGTGACGAAAAGTGTCCAAGTGTAGGTGTACGAGTGCATGCGACTAGGTGTAGTGCACGGTGGCGCGCCCGGGAGGTGAACGCACTAATGACGGCGAGTGAGTAGAGCCTCCGAGGTGACCGCCGACACCGCAGTACGATTACCCGCCGCCTTGCATCAAGTACAACACTTCACCCGCTGGCCGCTACCCACTATATTTTAATCATTCTATGGATTTCCGCAAAAAAGATTAGCACTTCTGCCTGGGTAACTTTGGAGGCCGTTACTGGCTAACTAGCAAACTCCGGCTCCTATACCAGTTCGAGATTTGTGCATAAATACTGTACGAAACAAACTAGTGGGCGTAGGAATATAACTCTACTGACACGTGGTTCAAATAATTCGTAAATAAAAATAGTAAACCATAACCATCACTATAATTATATCGATTTGACAATAAATATTTATTACGAAACAAGCTATAAAAGAATCTACTGCCGTATTTGTCGATTACTTTAAGTAGTAAAACTATAAAATAAGTCATCAACAAAATATTTCCTCTCGCAACACAGGCGGTTAAAAAACAATCGATTAATCCATTGAGAGGTGCCACAGAAATGGCAAAAAACCGTAGTAACATTGCGAGCGAATTAACTCAGATGAGGCGAGGCCGATTGGGGAAATCCAATAATGCAACAGTCGGTTGTAAAAGGTGGCGCACTGTGAGTGTGCCATAGCCGCGCCACAGCCTCGCCACAGCCGCGCCACAGCCGCACCACCGCCACGCCACCGGCACCGCGCCCACTAGACAGCAGCTCGCCCACACACAAAACAACAAATTAAACACCTTCACCGATTCATTGTGTTTTTATCGACGCGAGAAATATAAGGAAAAGCTTTCATAGAACGATTAGCGTCGCGAAAAAATTATGTCAAATCGGAATCTAAATAATGGAGCATTTCATTCACGAGGTGGAAAATTAAAAGAAAAATTGTAAACGTTATTCGGCGTTATTGAGATTATGAGAACGGCCGCGCTCCACCGTTATCCAATTTGCGGCAAACGTGAGGGAGCGGCGCTCGCCTCCGCACACACACACACACACACACACGCACACACGCAGTGTATGCACACGGCAGGCCGACAACAATTACAATTCACTTGGAGTTCCTTGAATCGCGCGCCGTGATAGCTTTATTGTACCGCTTTGAATCAAGAGCGGAACCAACGCCTTCGTAAAAACTCTCATTCAATGAATCTCCCACACAGACATTCAACTATTTCCCAATAGCTAATAATTTATTTTCGGCCGAAAACAATTATTTTTTGCTGGCCTACGCCTCTTTTTTGTTTGGATTCCAATGTAACCTGAAAGGTTTAAGCGAAAATAAACTTGATTGTTAAGAAGGCTCGCGTGTTTTCGTTAAGTAGTTTCCAGAACCCCGTAGAACTAGAAAAAAAATCAACTTCAGTTTGTATATTGATTGTAGCGTGAAGGTATGCACCAAAAGTGGAGATACTGCCTTTCCGTGACACTATCACTAAGTAGAGACTGCACAAAACATAAAACCTTGGTTTACGAGAAACATCTAATGTTTCTAGCTCTCAGCCATAGAGACAACTAATGCAGTCTATTACTTAATCAATAAGTACAAAAGCATGAACAATTCAATTGAATATGAAACGAAACTTCATAACACAAATGATTCATCACCCCCAGACACCAAAGGTTTTCTGGTAGACCTGGGCCTCCTCAAACACTTCCAGAGTGAGCTGACACAATTTGTCGGCCTTGCCTGGCGATTTTAAAGAGTTGCGTGACATATTTTAGGTTAAGCTCTTTCTCATAAGGGAGTTAAAATCTGCTTTAAATTAGATATTTTTCGTTTTGCTGAGCGCCCCGCTATTGTGAGGACAGTTTGTTGTAGTGTGCGCATCTCCCCGCGACGAGAGCCCTCGACAGGACCAGCGCTATTCACGGCGTTTCCATTCATAAGTTGTGTTCATGGTTTATGTTTTATTCTGTAGCAGTTTGATTTGACGTAGGGTCGGTCCACAGCACGGGCAGTCTCCGGGGAGACGGCAATGGAGGCGGCTGGAAGTCACTAAACAATTTACGTTTATGACACAAGCTATACAGATATTTTAACTTCATTAAATGTTTCATATGTTTCTACTATTTAACACAAGCCCATAAGGTTTCAAAACACATTCATTTACTTTGTATTTAAATTCTGTTGGCAAATTATCAAACATATTATTTAACATTGTTATTGCAAGAAAACCGTGGAGAAAAATAAAAATTACCTACAATACACAGTTCGGTAATACATAAAAAGTGAAACTACATAAGCGGTGGGAGTACCCACCCATCCATGGTTAAATATCATCAAGGTTTCCCGTTCGAAGCGAACTTTCCTCAGATTTGCGTTCACGAGTTCGCGACTTTTGGATACGTTTGTGCGCTGAAATCTGTTTTAATTACCGCGAAATCAAAACGGTTTAATGTAGGCGCACACTTCGCTCACGGCTTAACTACACACTTTAAGTTGAAGAGAACACATTGTGATCACCGCGCGCTCGACTCTGCTCGTTCCGCCGCTCCATCAACACGCTCCTAATTAATTAACATTATCTTTAAGTATATAGCCCGTTTGTCAAACGCCGCGGTGCCCCACACTAAATCCCACGTACTTGTGAACATGGATCAAGTTGTCGGTGTGGATGTTGTCGTTGATCAAGTGCCGTTACTCGCAAGCCCCGTCCCAGGTACAGCAGCGAGCAGTTAGGAGAGTGCGGCGGGTAGCAACAGCGCATTAGAGAGTGCGCCAGCGCAGGGGGCGGGTCGCGCACGATCTGGTATGCGCCAGCAGTCACGACACTAACAAATGCCCGCCGGCGACACGGCCTGGGAATCGAACCGCGGACGCCGCATCGCGCCTTTTCCTCGTACTGCTTAACATAATGCACATTCTGTGTACCAGCAACTAGTCGCTTTATAACCTATTTATATGTGCAGAGACTTATGGCCGCCGTTTACACTAACTAGTTCGCGGAACTGGCGGCCCCGCGCAGGACATTTTCCCACACCGTCTCACTCAACTATGCAACTGTGTCTCTTGGAGCTGAGCATAAGCCTTCCCGTCCAGACACGTACAACTTAGAAGTGATAAACATATTTCCAGAAACGATAAACTTTAACAACTTTGACTAGATAACTGGTAATCCTAGCAGTGCCCTAAGGACTCTCAGGTCCACAATGACCGTGTTAATGAGAGTGTTAATTTGATTTTATTACTAATGAAGGAGCTGCTTGTTCCATGGGTAAAGTGTCGTATTGGAGATATATTTTACCGAAAATGGCTATCGAAAAGCAATATATATGTGTGAATATATTGCTGAAGTTATAGCGGCACGTTATCACCCAGCAAGCGGTAAGCGGTGCGGCCCCGCGACAAGCGAGTCTCGCGAGCGACAATACAACGGAATAGTTGCGAACAGGAAACTCAGATAAACACAGTCCGCTGGCGGCGATATATTTCTAAGAAGCCGACCGTAACAATTACTAATTTAGCGTACTATTGGAAGCTATTAGCAAAGTAAATGCTCTTCAACTAGATTTGTAACACTAGACGCGCCGAACTAACCATTTACACGCGTATTGTACTGCCATCTCCACGATTATCTCGCAACAATTAATAGAATAATGTTCACCTCGACAAGAGAGTTCATGAGGAATGTTCAGTAAAAACATGGCAACAGTTTCATATAAAAGCCTGCAGATTAAACGGTTTATTCAAATCCAAATCCAAAGCCTTATAAACCAATAATCAATGGGAGCGAAAGTAAATCCGAAAAGACATGCTCATTGTGTGGTTGTTACGTTTTGTTATCTAATTATTTGACGCGCGAGAGGTTCCGCTGCGGTTTCAGACCAGCTTGTACATCTGGCACCACGAAACGATTTGATTACTAACTATAATATGTAACATCATCATGTTTGCGCAATCAAAAAATCGTATTAAAATAAATTGTCTAATCGAGCCTTAGATACTATAATTAATTTTTTTCTCTAAACTGTGCAGTCAAGGCGTCGCCACGCCAATGAAAGCAGTTATGAAAATGATAAAAAGCGCAATAAAGTATGCAAAATGTCTTACAGATTATAATCGTGAAGGTGTGTCAACTCTACAAGCTTCTGTTCTTTGAGGAAAACATAATACGATTTAAAACATTATGCACTTAACGTGAGAAATAACACAGTATAAAGATCTCCGAGGTGAGTGAGGAATTGCTACAGGAAAGGTAGGGAATTGTATACACTTCATCAGTAATATTCAACTCCACAGAGGTATTTGTGACGATGTTTTCCTGTATGTGGTTTTTTGTAATTTAAGTTCTACTAATTACCTATTAGTTGATATTTTATATATAAGAGTATTGGATTAACCAATATAAATTATAACGAAAAAACAAGAATAATTATGTGAGATTTAGATTGTTTATTAACTATAATCAATATCGATATGGATGGATGGAGTACATTACAATACAAATATTACAATATTAAATGTGTAACTCGATATATTATTAAACTGAATCTAGTGTACATAACATTTTGTTACGTGCAGGCGGATGTAATTAATCTAAATAAAAAAGTCGTTATATTTTGTGCAAAATGTAGTTATTATAATGTTGTTATCAAACTGATCTTGAGGTGAAGGCATTCCAAAATCGCGAAGTGTAAAGAGGTATTAGTACGCGAGGCAACAGTTTTTGTGAATGGCACGTAGTGAAATGCAACAGGGTTCGTTGAACTATTGACGTTTGAACCAACATGGCCGACACCGGGAAATTGAGAGCACTTAGTCAGATTGCCTTCGCGATATTTTTTAACAACTTTTTGCCGTTTCACTTGCTTTATTCAGTCTCAAGTTTATTTAACCGAACCGCTCCGAAATGCACGGATATTTGCACGACGAAAACAGTTAACCAAAATCCTACATTTTTAGTTTACCTCACAAATTGTAAATGTTATATTTGTGTACATGAGATGAAAAAATTAGAATTACATAACAATTTCTTAAGTAAGATTTATTTTCGAACTCATCCTCAAAGATGTGAAAATTCCTAAAAGGGATTTGTTAATGTTTCCTTTTATGGAACGAATCGTTAGTAATGAGCTTTTATAGTCTAGCGAAGTAGTTTCTGTTGCAAATGACAAACAAGTCTTCAGTCCACCCGTTAGTAAGTTGTTTCGCCGATGACGGAATCGAACATTTCCAGTGGCACAGTCTGAAGACAAAGCGCTACACAAGATATGTACTACATATTTACTGTTAAGTTAAAAACAAAAAATAAAATGAATTTACAAAATCAAATTAAAAGCGGACACGCGATATATTTAGATGTGGTTATTAAATATTTTGTGAAACGTTTTCGATTATCTTTTAGATGGAAACGGGCGCTGCAGGTGACTACGTTCACACGCCGGGTCTATAACTAGAGTTTTCGTGAGAAAGTTTTTCAGAGTTGGTCTTTTCATGGAATGTTTTGGGACGTTATAAAATAAGGTAATTTTATTTATGGTAAAATATTACGAAATAATTTCATATAGGTTTTATTTATTTTCGGTACTGATAAATAATTATTCATTAGCAGAGCTTCTAAATCGCTGTCCATCGAGTGTTGTTGCATAGCCACTGTCAGCCAAGTCTGCTGGGGTGTGCGACCAGCCGGTGTGCCGGGATACCAACAAGTACCTAATTGTCGGTCGGAACCTAATCGGATCTTTTTCGCTGGTAAAATATCTAGTTTATCAGTACTGCACTTCAATGGTACCATTTCAGTTTTTTTGCGTAGTTTTGCAAACAATAAATCCTTGGTAAATCGTCTTGGATTTTGTATATGCAAAGGTATGAATATATTCCCTATTTATTAGTAGATAATAATATATTCCTGTTTAACGTCGGTGGTCCCATCGCTTGGCCGACATCCAACACAACTTACTAGCATTGAACGCAGCGCACCATCATACAGCGACCTCATTCGTTGCATGTTCAGCTATTACTAAGTATAAATAGTCCCTTTGAACTGTTGGTTGTGCGGGGGGTGGCGGGTGGTGGCTGCGGGGTGCGGGGCGAACGGTCACCACGTTTCCTGGCTGACTGATTAATTATGTGACACTCCATAGTAAACAAACTAGAAGCGGAGTGTCTCGCCTACGTACGGACGACACATGAATACACGCCTTGTTGTGTTTCGCCTACAATAACAACACATCTACATTACGTGTGTGCACGTGGACACAGTATTACACTATTACAAAATGATAGAAACCTGCACAAAATAATAGCTTACCTACTGTGTTACATAAGTGAGTGCAGAGGAACAGGAAAATTTGCCTGGTGATAAAGTCGTCCTTTACAGGCAAGTAGGATTTTTTTCCTTTGGGAACCATTTGAAAAGTGTTCCATCTCCCGGATTGATATTAGTTGAGAGAATGGTCTCATTTTTCCTTTAGCTAAAAATACTCTTGTTATATGAAATTATGGCATCGTCTTTGATCAAATAGAATGAGACTTCTAGTAGACTCCTGCATTTTTTGTATGCATAGAGAATTGTCTTGAGGTGTGCTATAAAAAATGTGTAAGTATTTCAAAGTTGGTTTGTATATGTAGAGTGCATTATAAGTGCTTCAATACATAAAACAATAACTATGCGCTTAGATTGAAATGACTGCTTCAAAGTCTCTGTGTACCACAACGTAAGATTTGGGCTTGAGATATCCTGCCGGACTGAAATAGCTACAGGGTTCAAAAGGCCGGTGTCTTACATCGGATGGATAGGATGCGGAATGTAAAGAAGGAAACATAAAACGCGGCCTCCCTGCAGCCCAGTGATCCCGGGCTCGTGTGTTTCAGTGTGAGCTCGCGAGCTCATCTCCGCGACGGCGACATAAACAAGTCGCGCCGCCCACCACAACAGCGCTGCTTATAACATAAGATATACACACGTGGTTTCGGCGCTCATAAAGTTATTTGTCGGCCGGCGGGGGCGCGTCTTTATACCCGTTAATTAAAAGGGAATATATTTCATGGGCGCGTTGTTTCACCAGCGCGCAGGCCTGATTACGTCCCCGGGGCCGGCACTACGCTCCCTGTAAATAATCTCAGTCACACCACTGTTTGCGGCATAATTAATCACCTCGTTTGAAAATACTATCTGCTCATAATAACGCTTAAAACGTTATGTAAATTTCACCGAATACTCAACGTTGCGGCGACAGCATGTAGATCGGGTATCACAAATGTCCATCAGATGTCATTAAACGATCAAGTTCTGATTGGAAACATGTTCTAATCAAATTTCCAATAAATACAGCAACTTCCTTCTTATGCGATTGAACGTATTGTCAAAAATAGTCTAACATTATTATGCACGAAAAATTAAAAAAATAAACTAAGAAAACATTCATAAAATTCGTATTTTTTTAAACTTTACAAGTAACAATTTACAAAAGTGTTCGGTTTATCAGTAGAAGTATGATACATAAACATATATTATCTATAACTAGTATATTAATATTCTTAAGTGATCTAAAAGCTCGTCGCGGCCGAGGTCTTTGCATTAACGAAATTGCGCGACAAGCTTTTAAATCACTTAAGAATATTAATATACTAGTTATAGATAATATATGTTTATGTATCATACTTCTACTGATAAACCGAACACTTTTGTAAATTGTTACTTGTAAAGTTTAAAAAAATACAAATTTTATGAATGTTTTCTTAGTTTATTTTTTTAATTTTTCGTGCATAATAAAAGCTTGATTTTAAAATGTGTTTTTCACCGTTAATTTATTTTTAACTTTTTAGTTGGAAATATTTCTAAGTCTATCCATTTCGTAGTCATACCGAAATTCAACTCAATCGGTCCATGAAAACTAGTGTTCCTATGGGCACCTTCCAACTTCTCATGACACCAGATCAACGATACCTTGTTATTATGTTGTCACTAAAAATACAAAGGCATACCAAATTTTAGCTTACTTGGTCCACAGGAATCGGAGTTCCTATGGGCTTCTTCCAACTCCTCATCAGATCAGCTTCATGATACCATATTTTTGTATTATTACCGAAGTTACGAAGACACACCAAATTTCAGTTCAATTGGACCACAAGAATCGGAGTTCCTATGGGCATCTTCCAACTCTTCCTCAGATCAGCTCTATGATACCTTGTTATTATATTGTCACCGAAATTACATAGGTATACCAAATTTCAGCTCAATCGGTCCAAAGGAATCGGAGTTCCTGTGGGCTTCTTCCAACTCCTCAATAGATCAGCTCCATAATATCATATTTTTGTATTGTTACCGAAGCCACGAAGACATACCAAATTTCAGCTCAATTGGACCACAGAAATCGAAGTTCCTATGGGCATCTTCCAACTCTTCGTCAGATCAGCACCATGATACCATATTTGTGTATTGTTGTCGAAGTTACAAAGACATACCAAATTTCAGCTCAATCGGTCCACAATAACCGATGTTACTATGGTCATCTTCCAACCTCATCATCAGACCAGCTCCATGGTACCATATTATTGTATTGTCATCCAAGTTACGTAGGTATACCAAGTTTCAGCACAATCGGTCTATTGGAAGTGGTTCAAATCTCCATTGCAAGATTTGTAAACATACAAACATACATACATACATACATACATACATACATACATACAAAAGTGAAGTTAAATAAAAGCTTGTAAAAAAGATTCTGCTACATATTTAAATTTTATTATGATCATATTCCAACGAGTGAGTACACGACATTAACCACGACATTAAATCACCCATTTTTGTGTTGAAAGCTGATCGTTCCACTTGAAGGAGCCATGAAGTGTACAATACGGGCGTGAAGTCGGTGCGTCGCGTGGGAGATGTCGGCGGTTTCCGATAGGGCGGCTATTTAGGAATGGTTATTAAAGTATAAGCCGCAGTCGGCAGCGGAACCCGATGCTCGCGATCAATCACTCTTACCTCGATGTGCGCATTAACTCTTTGTGCCGAGCTATTTAACCTTTAGAGCCCTTTGTGCCGCCTCTCACGTGACGATTTTTAAAAATAACATCTTAAATAACATTTGCATAATGTTTTCATAGTAAAAATTTACAAATGATGTATTCTAAAGTTTTTTTTTAAGGTTTCACCTGATATAATCGATAGGCGTAATGACAGTAAGAATTAAGATATATTCCGAACATCGCGGTTCCGAACTTCTGCGATCGCCCCACATCCCGACCGACCTCCATATCGCATACTAGTATCGCGAGACCAAAAGGGAGTTATTACTTTTTATTACATTATTTTTTCATTTAATTGTCCCTCAACCGTCGTTCGGATTGACCCCCACAACTCATAATAAATGCATGTATGATAATTTGTGGGTTTTATATGAAACGCTTGCAGTTTCATTCACGAAAGGCTTCAGCCTAGATCTAAAAAAAAACTTTTATATGTAACCGACGATTACCGTGAGCGATAGAGGAATGTGGGGCCGCAGGCACAACCCGACCCTCGGTAAAATTTCATCAGAATGGCAATTTTACTAATCGGAGTGGCAATTTTAGGAGTACCGTGATACGGATTTTGTGTCTATCACATTTTCGCATATTTAATAGAAAATTATTTAAGGCATTATTTTTGTCTTCAAAAAATTTCCGACAATCTCCTGTTTGTTTTTATACGAGTGAAGCTCTGTGGCCAGTACAATGACAATGAGTACATTTGACCGTATAATACACTCAGTACAGGTCGGTGCGTGTAAGTGCGATTACACGAATGTGTCGGCCGCGGTCTCGGCACTAGCTCCAACGGGCTCGAACTACACGTCGCCGATGTCGCACACAAAATGTAAACGGAAAACTATTGCAAGCGCCGCGTACACACGGGTGCCCGCCCTCACTGTACGTACTGCTACCAATAACCTATATAACCTACGTACTACCCACTATTAACTACTGCCGATTTCACTTTTTTTATTCTCTCATGGCAATAAGAAATAGCAATGGCCGTCAACTGCTTGTCCGTTCAATAGAGACATAGCAAGATCAGCTTGACTGAGTAATATGCTGTAAAAGCACAGTGGTTGCCGCGCCAGGGCTCGGTGGCGGCGCGGTGGTCGCTGCTTCACTCGCCAGACACCAGCACAAAAAGCACATTCCCTGTACGGAGGGCGATCACACGACGTGCGCGCAACGATGCGAACTAATTAAATTAAACGTTTTATAGATTCCATCGCGTGTATTTAAGTTATTAAATTTAATTTGGTTATTTGTATGCCTTTGTAGACGCCGCGATCGCGTGGAAGTATGCGCGCAACACGATAATGGCGCGCTCGGATAAAAACTTATCCAACGGGATTCCATTATAACTATTACTACGCTACCGGCAAATTACTAAACACTATACGTTTCATGGAACTTTCAGGCTTTATGTTTGTTTCCACAGAATGGAATATTACCGCCGCCATGTTGTAATTGACTACTCAATTTAAAATAAGCAAGTGTAGATACAGTGTACACTTGCAGGTCGGCGTGTTGTGGAGGGCGCGCCCTTGTGTTGTCGTGCTGGCGATGTTCAATGCCTCCCCTGGGCATCGATCGCCGCCTGCCGCCACCAGCAGCGACACTCCATGCGCCCACAGCACGCGACCAATGTGCACAGATATAACGCACCATCTGATGCTATCTATATATTTACTAACTAACATCCTTATGAATCCTTTCAGAGATGCAGGTTAAACAATTATCCACATATTTTGGTGTATGACTAATGGCTATATACCCAATATTAGGCATGAAATCAGTAGACTTTCGATATAGCCCATTTTTTATGATGTAGTTATGACTGAAATTTTATAACTAATACGTGCGTTGGTCCGAATATATCATTGCATAACTGTTTCGATATGAAAATATGTACCTTAAACAAAAACTGCCAACTGAATTTAAGCTACGGGGCCTACATACGCTATAAGCAGCTATATATGTATGTATGTATATATAAGTACAACGTAGTACACGACATGTACCGTCAGCTTTATCTGGTGACGTAACGTTTTCAGAAGCGAGCTTGTTTCTAACATGAGATATTACACTTATAAAAGCGTGACGTGCGGCCGGGTAGTCCCGGGCGTCCCTCGGGCTGCGCAGGTGCTCTTTATATCTGCGTGGCGAAGCCCCGGCCGCGGCCACGGGTCAATCCGCGGACTCGCTTCACTAATGGAATAACCCATCGGATACAAATGGCTTTAACTTTGGAATGTTTCATACACATTGAATTATCTCTATCTTCAACAGTGAAGGAAAACCATCGCGATGAAACCTGCACACGTCAATGTTCTTAGGAATTTCTTACTTGTGTAGTCCGCCAACCCGCACTAGGCCGGCGTGGTGGACTATGGCCTAAACCCTCTCAATGGTAGAGGAGACCCGTGCTCAGCAGTGGGCGAATATGTCATATGGGATGATGACATTAGACATATTTTATTGATAACGTCACACCGTGTATAAAACGTTTGATAAATAGTTGCGAGCCCGAGGCGCGTGTTACGAGTGGACACAAGAAGTGTCACCGGGCGTCGCTCCTCCACTCGAGTGCGTGAATTATGAGGAATATCAGTCTCCATCGAGGTGTATGTCAATATTTACACAACAACTGGCACTATACACAATTTGTACATCGTACCACGCAACAGAAATATTGTAAGATTCAAGTCGTAGTATAATCTTTATTGGTTCGCTACGCAATTCCAACCGGGCGATTATTATAAATGTCCCCCTGAGATGGAGATTCATGTGGAATTTGGACATTTGGATGCAACACAAAATACCGAAATGAAACATTACATTATCCTACGACTGTAAAATTTCAACCAAAATGTTTCATGACCTCTTAATGTTCTTTCACACCACACTCAAAATGTCTGACCAACTGAGTCAACTTCTTATACATTAAACTATTAATTGGTTGCAGGGACCACCTCACGTGTCATGAGCGACGTTCATTAACATGTGAAAAAGATTTTTTTAAATCGTGCTAATAATGTTCACAACAAAAATGTTCACGCTCTATTCATATCTTGAGGATAATTCACGTCTAGCATTGAATTATCAATTCAGATTATTTATATTCCGTTTATAATTCACATTTAGTATTCTATGAGTTGAATTCATTATTCCTCATTTAGTTTCACTGTATGGAATAAATATTGTTACTTAAATCTTGTATATTAATATCCACCATAGCGTCATGAAGAAATAAAAAAAAAATGTACATAAAACTGTTTCGCAAGGAGTAGACGTGGTGTAGCAAATGATCTGTCGCGGTACGCTCGGCCGTTGACCTTGCCGGAAGCCCAAAAAATACTCTTCCGATCCCCCACCCCTTCCACCCTCCACGTGACGTCACCAACGCTGCCAACTAATCATTCAGGAATCATGGTTAAATTAAAGTTGTAAATGAATCATGTTGTACATTATGGTGCGGAGTATATTGGGAGATGGCAGGTTGTAGCTCGAGGCGCACACGTTAGTTTGGGCATTGGATCCTTGGCACGAAAAACAAAGTGCGAACATTAATTATTCACAAGTTTAGCGTTGAAATAAAACGAAACGACGTAAAAACAAAGTGGGCCTTGAGAGAGAACGCCTTCCCGTGGCGCGCGGGCCTCCGCGCCGACACACAGCCAAGGTGTTTCTAGTTTCTACCACATTTTTACTTGCTATATGCCATTAAAATAACATGAAAAAGTTCATCAAAACATCTGCATAAATCTACATTAATAATCTTATTTACTTGTAGATGTCTAATAAGCAGAAATAATTAGAATTATTTAGTGTTTACAGTTTAGTGAAGTGGAAAATATGTAGTCACGATAAATTTATAAAGTATACACCTGAGTACATTTTATATTTTTATCCAGTTTGATTGGATTTTTCCATCACGAATTCTGAGCAGCAATAAGAAGCCTAATAATTTACCTCTATTCTTTTACATGGAACACACTTTGCAACAGGCTAAATCTGATTTCAGTAATATACCAACAATTTTCATTCGCGGATAAGGGCTTGAGGATTTTTCTTATGTATGAATTTCTTTATAAGCTATAGTTGTTTTGCATGTAAAGAGCTGTCTCGCGAGAAGCTCAGTGAGCGGCGTCGCTGGCGCTGTGTCGCGCGCGCGGCGCCGTGCGTCGGGTAATACCTGCTAGTAACAGCGTGATACGTAGTACGTTGGGCCCCATGACGCATGCGTTCGTTACGGCGCGCGTACACACACACACACACACACACACACACACACACACGCACGGTGAGGCCATCACGGCCGCGCGCTTTACTTCATATATATTTTTAAACCACCATGGCCGGCCCTGCCGATGGGCATCGCGGAATTTTCTACACTACACGGAAAATTACGGTGTGGGAGCATCTCACGCGCGGGTCGCGTGGAACGTATGTAGCATGGACATTCTGTCCCTTCCAAGCAACATTTACGGGCTGTGAGATGTGTATGGAGGTTGTGGCGCAGTTGGCAGCGGCAGCCGGCGGCTGGCGTGTTAGAGAGGCTCGCCGAGGGACCACACCAATTAGCATGTGGGCCTCTTCAGAGGGAGTGGTGGCGGCGCCGAGACAAACAGTCGGCACTACAGTGGTGCCACAAACTGCGCAGTAGTGTGACGTGCGCACCACCACCACACTTGTGCTTTACATATCCACACCATGTCCGATGAACCAACACATCGACAAGAACACCACGAGCCGATGTCTAAACACAACGAGCACTAAGTTAACCTATCCTAGCAAAAAATGTGTAATGTAACTCAGTGCGTCACGCTTCGCGGCATTCGTACATTGCATGGAGCGTGTAAGAAATAATTGTGAAATGACTAAATATTTTATAGGTTTTTGGAATTGCGCAATACATTTTTGCATGGCCGTTCCTTCAATGATGATTAAACCAATGTTGCCAATGTAACACATTAAGGTGCTACATCGGTTGTCGTGTGCAAGTTGTTATTATAATTAAGCATTGTGTGTCATATGTCATGTATGCTCTGTATACATAGATAGAAATAACTCGATCGGTATCGAACTTATAAGTATGTCATCATCAACTCATATACATCATATCATCACAATATTTTATTTTCATCGATAAAGTATGTGATTAATTGTTGCGAATACACACATAACTAAGACTTTCGACGGTGCGCCTAGACCTCAACTCCTCAAGTACCTATATAATATATTGTATATGTGTAATAGGGCTCTGCTGTAGTGACACGTGTCAGACTACTAACCTACAGAAGCCAGCATAAAGTACCTAGTCCCGCTCGGTTTCCGCTGGTGGGTGAGATTTCTGTTGTAAGAGGCAGTATTGCCGCCTGCAATATTGTTGTCTAATAAGCGACCAATGACTTGACTCTTGGGTGATTCCCGCCATGGCACCGTTACTTACGTGCCAGCAAATAACAAAAAATACATTAAACATAGCCCACATAAATAATGGCCACACGAGCGGTTTATGAAGTTGTAACGAGTACATATTTGTAGCGCGGTGTCGTCATGTTTCCGAAGAGATTTAATTAAGGCGTCTTAGACATGTACAAGCGACGGTGTAATCCTTTGTGACATTGTCCTCTCAGCGAGGAGTTCGTCTCAGTTACCGGGAAGTGTATCGCGAGTCGCGACTCCACGCCATTCCGCTAAACATTCCGCCTGCTTCAGATTTAAATCTTAAATGTTCGACCTTTGTCTCGTCGTATCCGACTAGAGCCGGCCGCGCGGGAGGCGTCACTTGATTAGTATTTTAATGAAGCTACAGGTACTTGGCGTGTTTGCTTGTATTTGCTGTGCGTGAGGATTTACGTATGTATTTGCAGTGTGTGAGCGAGTGCGCGTCGTTTGGCGGCCGATGGCATCATTTGTGGAAACTTATCAAATAATCCGTAGTGTTCCTTGACCTCCTTGCGGCGCACAAACACGCGAAAAAATAGTCTGTCGTAGTGTCTAGCGCCTAAATATGAAGGCCGTTTGGTGTTTAGAAATGTTTATAATTGTCTGGCGGCGTGTACTGCGCGCTGCACCCGGCGTCTGTGGCGCGGACTGTGCGCCGGCGAGCGCGGGAACATCGCGGTAGTACTACTCGCACTTACTACGCGGGGCTACAGTCAATCTGATACAACCAGCTGTTGAAGGATTCCGCACTAATACACTACCATGTCATGTATGAGAGCGTGTAAACACCGGACAAAAGGATCATACGAGTAGAAGTGCAACTGGCGATGCGTCGTCGTCGGTACAAGAGTGAGCCAGGACCTGTCATGCACCACCTCCACTTTTGCTATCAGTTTCAAGGCCTTCTAGTCTATTGTGTTTGTCTATTCCACGTTCCAATGCGTGATGAAAGTCACTGCCAAATGATTACTGGGATTTTCTTCAACATTCCACATAGAAAATTTATTTTTCTTTGACCCTCTTATGAAATTAATTGGAGGTGAAAACACTTTTAAGCTCCGCTCGTTCATTTTGTGGGTATCGTTATGTGAACCCGCCGCAACTGATCCTAGGTTTCCGTAGCTGTAAGATAGTGTAAGTGATGCGTAGTGGAGATGTCGGCATGCCGTGTAAGGCAGTACGGCGCGCGTTACGCGTATAATATTAGCATGTTGTTTACAGAGCGCGGGCCGAGAGGCAGCGCGGGGGCCGGCCGCGGGCCGCGACCCACCGGCCGTGTCGCCACTCATTCAATTTATTATTTCACAACGAGAACATTACGAAAATAAAACGCCAGACAAACAACTCCTAGCGACATAACTTTGCGACGCGGGTATTTATAGCGAGCACGGCGACACGGCAGGGCGGCACGGGGCCCCGTGGCGAGCAGGCCCGACACTTTTTCATTTCGCGTCGTTCATGTTACACATCAACTCTGAAATAATTCCGAGAATACAAAAAACGCGTACACGCACCGATCTCGTGTCGATTAAATAACAAACAGGTCAACGATAAACAGAAGCGCCACGTCACCCGCCCCAGTTAATGCCTATTCGCACAATTGATGGTGTGCTTCGGTATGCCCTACACCCTTCAGCGCCTCGTAACCCGGCCGAGCGGCGGAGGCGCGCGCACTGGCGGCCGCCGGTGTGTTTCGCGACGTCAGAATTTGGTCGGTTTGCTTCGCACAAGGTCACTCGATCTAATAAACTCGTGCGTAAGACACTAGAAAAAAATACTTCATTAACGACCGGTGGCGTGACGTTTCGGAACAAAGAATAAAGCGCGTCCAGAAGCGGTCGTACCTAGTAATCGGAAAATGTTTAAATAGCGGAAATCTCATGTTCTGTGTAATAATTCTAGGACAAGTTGGTTTGAGGTATAGCAATGTAGCTTATAGTTTGCTTGTATTTAAACTGCACTAAGGCTGCGAGTGTCGGTACTGGCACTGCCGGCGCCGGCGCCAACATAGCGTCAGTATTATGTTTGCCGAGAGTCATGTGTTCTACTGTGAATCTTAGTATTTAAGTTTATTCAGTTGGCGTGCATGTTCCAATTCATCGCATTCTGTCAAGTAAATGATGTTTGTTTAAGAAGTGCGTTAAATATGAGCACGTCTACGATTAACCGACAGACTACTGGTGTAGTGACTCATAACAGATAGTTTTTTTCATTTGTATTGATCGTCTCGCAATAACATCTGTACAAACGTGCACACACATTCCATCGGTTCTACTCTGTAATTGTGTCTCTGGCATTTACATTAAAAAACCCTTGTTCCTCAGGCCAATTTAAAAAAGAAAACGATAAAAAATCCTTTATCATGCAGTCAGTGAGGGTATTATTTATTAAATTACTTCCCATAGTCCCTTTATCATGTCTCTCCATTACGAAAGCTAGAATTCAATTCTTTCCTTATTTAAAACCTCTATTCTCCTTTTATATTTAAAAAATATGTGGAAAAAACGTACGCCAGTGGAGGAGGGACTTTGTAAAATAACTGCTTACATGAAAAAGAAAGAATCGTTCAAAGAGAATTGTTACGTTTGCAACAATAGCGGCCTTGAACCGTCTGCCGACATTACTCAGTCAGTAAAAGGTAAGTCGTAGGCACAGTACACCTGTTTGCATATTTTGTATCTATTATAATCTATGGCGCGAGTTCAACGGCCGGGGCCGCGACTCGAGCAGGTTCCGAATTTCGACACATCGCTTAGAATTACTTTTATTCAGGCAATGAATATTAGGTATTTAGTAGAGGCCCGTGGGCTGGTGGGGCGGCGGCCTGCAGGCTGCGGCTGGCGCCCGCCGCCGACACCAACCACGGCTAAAACTGAGGCCTCTGGAAAATGCCCACTCACCTTGGACTCGATTTATTGCTCATTTACTTATCGATACCTTTGTACTCATTTCACAATGATAATGTTTACTGAAGTAAAGAGTGCACCACACGTTGGTACGCGTTAGTCACGTGCCATAAATAATAACCAACATAATAATTTGTGTAACGACTACGTACTTTATCGGAAATTAGTACAATTTGTGTAAGTCGCTAGCAGGAATGCGTTATAGAAACAAAACAGTTACCTAAGGCATTAAATTGGAAATCGGAGTGGAAATTGCCATGTTGTTTATGATACTTGTCGCGTATGAGAACTTACTAGAAACTTTGTTAGGTGTTTTGTTTCGAGTGTCAGGATGATACGGAGACCGCTTTTGTGGCGCATTTGTTCAGTGTACGGTGAAGCAAATATTTTTACACTTCCGTACTTTCGGAAGCACGTTACTGTCTATTGAAGACTTGTATTCTTCGGTGTCCTTTTATTAAATCATATATTGTGCATGAAGGATCTTCATTCATTTCACAACTAACGATATGTGAAATTTATAAGAGGGTAGGAAAATATATTGATTTATTGACTGGTTGTCGCTGTTCGCCAGAAACCGGCTTGTGAAACGAGGGGCTGCAGGTTCGAGACAGACGTTTTTGGAATCATCCACATAATGCCGCGATTCTAGGTGTTGGTAAGACCAAAAACTCTTGTGTTTTATGATTCTTGCGACACAATCTAACCGTAGAACCAGAGTTATATATGAATATTTCTAAATACATATGTGCTTGCTAGATGTATAGGAATGAAGTAAAGGATCTATGATAGAAGAACAAGTTTTAAATACGATGTCTATCCTATATTTTGATAATGACAACAACATTAATAAAGCCTGGTGGCCCACATTGTTTCATAACGTGTTTCGTTCGCGGAGAACTTTGGCCTCTAATAAAGTTACGAAGGATCGCTTCCCGACACACAATACTAGAAGTTGCGTACAGTTCTCGTAGCAGATGTCGCTCCCGTATTAATAACCTGATGATGCTGGACCTCAGCTAGCTCAGCATATCATCTTTTACTGTCTTTTGACGTCTGTATCGGATAATCGTCAACATTTCAGTTGATTTTATAAATCATACTGTCGAGAAAGTACACAATACCTATGTATTTATCGGAATTCAGATTTCAGATGTCGTGTAGTACCTAATAGGAATTAAGTTAGTACAGAAAACATAAAACTGATGTTTATAAAACTGCTTCACTCGAGATGAATGCATTATTGCATTTTTTACGCCGGTATCTCAGAAGGATTAGGTAGAGTTCTATTTTTTATTCGTTTCTACAATTGTGTTTAAAGTTCCAAGTAATAGGGAGTGAGAATGTTATAACTTTAGGCCGCTAAAAAATTCTATCATACAGTCAAATCAATGTAAGAAGAATAGCTTAAACATCGGCGACACTGTGAGAGCGAACTAAAAGTAAGTACCCGCGCGTTAGGTCAAGATGAACTAACTTAGATGTTGTGTCGCACAGGCTGGGAGCTCGGAAGGCGTTCAAATATTTCAGTAACAACATGTGTGTGGAAGTGACGGCTGGAAGTTATTACTCCTGTAGGCGGACCTAAGAACGTTCCCTCAAACATTCTTGCTTTGTGTAATTTGGACATGACTTCTTCGGGTACTACTCCCTTTCTCGATGAGAGGTCAAAGGTCAGTTTCGGACAGTTTTATTATAGTATTAAAACGATGATTAGACATGTCACTGAAAACACTAGTGAAAATGCACTTTTTCTACTCCATTAAAGATAGAGGCGTCTATGTGTGTGTTTGTGAAAAAAATATATTAAATCTACATCACATTACAAAATACTTAAAACAAATCGTAATAAAACAAGAACGTAAATTTCCGGCGATCTTGCAGATACATTTTAAATTTCATTATCATTACAACTATTTCTGTACACGTATATCGTAACATGCAAACCGTTTTAAACTAAAAATGCTCAAACATACACAACGGAACGGCTTTTCATAAACAGCCTATACGAGTCCTAAAATGTTGTGTATGTGAAGGGGAACATTAGTGGGTCGTTAGGTAACTAACAAGTCGCATTCCCACAGGCCAGTGTGCGCGAAAAAACCCAGCGACCGTCACCGCGGCCGTTCACGGACAAATGCTTCCGAGACTAGTCTAACCTGATCGCGAATAATCACTACCCCACCGAATAGCGGCTCACCGGCCCACCGGCCCCCGGCCCACTGGCCCAGCAGCCCAGCAGCCCGGCGGCCCTGCGCCTAGTGATGGACGTGGACTCCGGGCGCGCAGTATCGATGTTCACATATCGACATAATGCGTCGCCATTTGCATAACCGGTGCACTGAGTCCACACTCGGTAATGAAACAGGATCTCTTCAAACATACTCTAATGTGTGAAGCGTCGGCTTGCACTGCGTTTATTACAATCTATTATTACAACTAAGGAAATTACTGTTTGCTCAGGATTAAATTGTTAATGTCGATATGAGTTTCACAAATAAATTTAAGCCACAGTAAACGTGAAGCTTTATTTGGGAGCTTAAATATAAACAACAAATATTTTACGTTATGTTAGCGACGGAGGAATATATTATAATGTGTATGGACGATGTACTATTTCAATACTTATTTTAACGTTAATATCCGTTATTTTATAGTTATAATGCGTAACTTTTAATGTTAAAACACGTTACATCTAAAGTTACAACGTTATTTAGATTTCAAGCATGTTGTATGTTTAAAGTAAAAATGCCAAGATGCTAAGTTCTGACATAGCACGGCCGACGGCATTAATACTGGTATAAGTTGAATATGTTATAACTGTGTAACTGTATTATGCAAAAAAATGTTTGAAATGCGAGATAATAATTAAGTGATAATGAAAGGTTTCCAAGTTGACCTCACGTAATGTTCACAAAAACACAATGTGATTTGTGCGCGGAAACTAAACTGACCGGCGCACGCACAGCGTTTGTGGCGCGACGCACAACAAGAGTTATCTGAGCACTGCGACAATTTTCTTCATAACATTAAAGTTCTATTACGATTGTACGAGGTACGAATGTACTGCGGTGTGTACCGACGGCGGCGCGAGGCAGCCCGGCCGCACTACGGCCACAATCCAAGCTCACTACTCAATGGAAGTGTGCCACTGCGCGTGTCCTTGGACATAACCTATTATGTATGTATGTATATCGTATATTTTTTGTGTGTCTGTATATCTTGATAATCGATCATGGGCCATTTGAATTTCATCCCGCTTCCTTTTTCAATAATAGACGCTTTTATTCGTCTATTTTTACTTTATACGCGAACGAGCCTGTGGAGCTAGTCGTTGTTTATCGCTTGAGCTCGGGTTGCCGCTCCTCGTACTGTATTGAGAAAGGAACCATGCGCAGAGACGTGTCCTAGGCTCCAAGGTGTCATGGCGGGGCGGTAATATGGTGGTATGGAAAATATTACCATTTCGGATTCCACATCGTTGAGGCCGCTCAGTTCTAGTATTAGCACCTGGTGACATTATTCACTAGATTTTTGAGTTGAGTTCACTTGTTAGTTATTAACCAAACGGTTTCAATAAGAGAATTTAGAACCCGCACATCGTGTTTGTAGCAAAAGACAAATGTTGAGATTGTTTGAGAAATGTCTGTATGTGTGCTTGGGGGCACCCCTCGGCGTACATCTCGGCATTCGGCCGCCCCTACAGATAACTCAGATAAACGCTCAAGGTCATGTTCGACAACATTACGACTCTCCTTTATTGCTGAGGTGCGCATCAATATCACAACTTAGGGATTTTATTTACAAACGCTAAAAAAATAATAAACTACTTAAAATGAATGATTGTAATTTGTTTTATAGCTATTATAAGAGCGAAAAGACATTTATATAAGTTATAAGGGGCTCTATCCATTGTCGTAGAAGGTCGAGGTCAACTTCATATGCTACCGGCGCAATATGGTCACATTTTGTGTACCCCAATTTTGTTCGCGCATAATGAATATAATGAATAGCAGTGTCGTTAATCAGTGTGAAAAAATACGTTCCGCCCCCGCCACTCTTATCCTTCGGTTTTTACTTATAAAACACAATTTTTACCATATACTAAAAAAGTAAGATAATAAATAAAAGCTAAGTTGAAAATAATGTCCTGCTTGGCGAGTTGTCGTGGCTCCCCTAACGTTACCCCTAGTCGGCGGAATTAAAAGTGGTATTGAATGAGCATTGTGCCTAATCCCGTTGGCGAGTGAATAGAGTTGTCCACGGAGCATCGCGGGAACAAACTGGTTCGCCAGCGCCGGCCCAGCATCTGGACCGAGATTAGCGGACGCACACTACAATACTACTTGGAGTATCGCCATGTTGCCTACACAACCTGCTTGCGAGCTGGGCTGGTCGCGCGAAAATGACAATGTTACGGTGTTCGCCCTTGTAACAACTTGCGCATACATTACAACAGTCTAATTACTAATTAACCAGCCATAGGATCGAGGGAGCGATAGCCCACAGAAAAATTCATACGAAATTATAGATGGTTATCCCGCAATTGAATCACTATCTCCCTTCATTATAACTTTCTAGAAGGTTTCTTTCATTAATATATTTTTGTGTCGCTATGTCGAGTGACCCGTGACGTCAGATAAAGCGATACAAAACTTCTCAGTTGTGAAAGTTGCGAACAAAATAAGTAATGTCCGGAATCGGTTTTTACGACTCCATTTAATTGTCCTCAATTCAGCCATATAATTTTATTATTTTATTATCTGCAATAAAACATACATAAAATGTTATATCCCACACAAGAAGTATTGTAATTAAACATTATTATAAATACTCATGGAACCTAGTTGCCAAATAAAGCTGATTTTCACAATTTACGACTTCAATTAATGGCAGGAGAGTCTACAATAAGCCAAAACTGATTTGGTACATAAGCAACGGGTGTAGAAAGACAATATTATTAGTACTTATGTTACTGTACACATTGTCGAAAATAACTGAACCAAAGGTGAAGTAAGTGATATGTAAATGCTGTATTTAATATGATTGAGTGAGGAGCGTGGAGCCACGTCACCCGGCTACTGATTAAGTTATGGAATGGCTCCGTCCCACTGAACTACTATACTAACAATAACTATACTATTAGCGTTCTATCATCTTTCCCACTTTAACTATTTAGTAAACCAATTGCCGGGATTAATAGTGATGTCGAATGAGCTGAGGTTCCCGAATCGAGCCGAATCAATCATAACACAATATCATTAGATGTTGAGGTAATCAGACGATGCTCATGGAACTGTCTAACATACTGGCATTGTTGCCCTATAGCTAATTAATTCGACACTATTAAGTATAAAACTTCACTATATTTAATCACAGAGCGGCCGTATGTTTGAATGAGATGGCAGGCACGGTATAACACGTGGGCAAGTCTACCATTGTCCGCGGCGAGGGGAGGTCACGCAGTCTCCATCTCTCCTCTCCACAGCGCTCCTTTATACTCAATATAATTGTACACATCAATATTTAATTTTAATTGCTTCGACATTTTTTGTTCAACCTCACGAGCGACGAGTTAATAAAACTACAGAATAAACGTTTTGTGCGCGAGCGAGCCCGTTGTGCGTAGTTGTGTTAAACAAAAAGAGTTATGAAAGGCGGAGGATCCCCTGTAGATGGACGTTGTTCATTGAAACGTTTACAATAACGATACAGGACAGCGGCGCGCCGGTGCCGTGCGTGCAACTTTACGAAAGCTCATTTCCTTCAAATCAGGTTTGTACCCTCGCCGCGCACTATAAAAGCAATGTAAAATTGCCCACAGCGCCGAGCGCCGAGCGGTGAGCGGTGAGCGGTCATCATAAACGCTGAATCTCTGTCTCAACACAATGAGGCGGTGTCCCCTCGCTGCCCGCTCCCCCTCCCCCCCACCCCCCCACATCCCCCCGCACCCCTCCCGGCTCCCACTCGGCGTAATGGTGTGAGCAGCGAGCTCCGAGCACCGAGCGCACTCGCTTGGGGAAGGTCAGGAACGGGCTCCTTTTAAATTACGCCACACCTCCACTTACACCAGACAGATATCCGTTTTTATTCATGCTCACGGAATATTCAATGGTTTTCGGCCGTTCTAACTAGCGTATCCAAAGTATGCAGCGATACGTAACATCTTATCAGACTGCGGTGTTGTACAACATCTTTAATTAGTTGATGGGTCGAAATTTGTGTTAATTCGAACGACAATGATTGTATGCCTCCAAACCTGAAATATAGCTCAACCACTAACATATCCTAAAGAATGTAAGGATGACATGACAACACTAAACGCAATTTTTTTAGATTGCAAGATTTAATTATTGGGTTATCTAAATATAACACGTTACTTCATTATCTTGTGGGTGGTAGACCTTTCTTAAACAAAGTATGTGCAGTCTATAAAACAACGAGTGTTAGCACGTGCTCTGTTAATATAATTATAGTCTAGATACCTTAACTTGGGTGCCTCATCATTCATTACTGGAAACACTTACTTTTTATCATAAAAATGTGTAATTGTAAGCGGTTTCGCAGGAGTTTAGTCCTGACATCGAACACATGGGAAGGGGGATGTTTCTACGCCAAGTTAGTTTGATAAGAGCAAGCCAGTCGAGTGCTAGGCGCTATGTGACGTCACACGAGTCAGACTTGGTCGCGCACTCGCTCACATTACAGTGTAAGGCGCTTCAACAAGCGACGCGGCGACACACGACGCTTTATGTCGCCAAGGGACACCAACAAACAACTCGTTATGTTGCCATCACAACTGATTCACAGATTGCATCGCGGTATCAACAAACACGCACATGTTTTGCGTCTAGAAATTTCGTAATATACTTTAAAAGTTTTTGTTTTTATATTTTCATCAGGTAACTCTCCATAGAAATAGCAGTAGCAGTAATAGAACTTAAATCAGAAATTACAAAATGAGGATGCAGGTGAACATCTCGTTGTACCCATTTCGGTATACAGGCATGAACATACAAAGATGCCTGACCAAAATGCTAACATAACCACAGGTTGACTCAAATAAATTTACTAAATTACGTTTTATTGCTCCCAATGAATCACAGAGAAATGATTAAGATGATCACAAATCAGCAACCAAAGCATTTCCTGAAATATTTGGGATAATGCCGTTACTTTAGTATGCATTAATTCTAAATGTACAACAATCCATGGTCCCGTTAGGGGCCGAACACGGGTCGGTTTCGTATTTTGTACCATTTTAATAAAGTATTGTTTCAATAAATTCCTGACCCTTTTTTGTTTACTTTGGAGCGCAAAGCTCGCATTTTATTCCACAAAATATACCTTTTCATTTTGTTTGACACCAAAGAGTTGTGAGTATAATTAAAACTGTGTCGGAACATCGCAAACAAGGTTTTTTTTATGAAACTCTGCGGAAAAGTAACCTTAAATACATTTACTTTGACCAAACGAAGCGATGAATTAGAGTATTCCGGAAAAGGATCTAGCAATTGCTCCTTTGTTCAAATAATGAGCTGTTGGATTTATGGTAAGAACATGTTACATATTAATGAGATTCCAAACCAAACAATCCCTACTCCGTGCCTGCTGCGTATTGATATATGTAGTTGTGAAAACACTCGGCGCAGAAAATGAATGTTGTCTTATAAAGCTTGTTATGATCATGTGCATCGTTGCAATCCATCCACCGCACACTACGCACGACACTGGATGCCACCGGCGCTGACTTATCGCTCACTACGCTCATTAACATTCACCGCTACATTTTCTGAAGCTCTATTTCTAATTGAATACGCAATAGCAATAAACTTCCCAACGTACAAAGTATCCTACACTTCCTGCTCTTATAGAATCCTGGGTCTCCCCTTTGGGATGTTTTTCACTAGCCACAACAAGAGTACATTTCCTGGAGAATAGAAATATCCGCAGAAAAGTTACAGACCTTCTGTCTGAAGGTGATCCAGCAACGTCTTGAGACTTCCATTTAACTATGATGGTCTAACGTCCGACCTTAAGATCCCCTTTTTATATGCACACTGATCTATCATCCTCTAAACCTTACATAGCATAACACAATACTCTTTATCAATACTAATACAAAATCCTTTGCACAGAGAAATAGTCAAGTGCCACTCAACATTGCGTTCTAGTTGATTTTTTCTGCTGGAGCAGAATGTTTTACATATATCATTCCACCCTCGTTGCCGCCTCGCGACCATATGCTACGGCTCAACCCCACTCGAACGCATATTCGCGAATGCTAGCGTATATATTATTTGATCGGGGAGTGATCTACAGCCTCACTTGTCTACATATTCGTAATGTATGCTTTGCTTCCTCTCCTCTTTGAATCTATTACATTATGTTATCCAATATTCCATAACGAGGCATCGTGTTTATTTTACCCTATAAATTACAATGTTAATAATTTTGTTAATAGCTTCAGCTACTTGCGTATATGATAAACGACAATATCCTTTCATTAAAAATACAAAACACTCTCCAACCTGGTTACCAAAACGCAAGTTGATCTTTTAAGATTAATATAGACACAATGTCCTGGGTGTCTGTATATTGTAGTCATTCGGCTCGTCTACGCCACTTCCGAAATGATTATTAGATGATAGTTCAAGCACTTGGTACGGTTTCGTAACAATTGCCGCTCCATTCACAATCGCATTACGGTGTTAGTCATCCAGTCACATTCAAGTTCCTTGCGCCTACTAGTAAATAGAAGATGCAACCAAAAAAAAACAATTATTTGTTTTTGCTGCTGAAGCCAGCCATAATAATACAAGTAATATTTGCATAACATTTTGAACAGAAGAGTGACTCAATTATTTACTCATGGAGCAAAAAGTGCTGTCTCACACACTCCCCACACGGTAAGGTAGGGTGGGCGGCACGGAACACATCACATACAAGTCTTACACTAGTGAGGATCGCAATTCCTATGGATGTATCACTATCAATGTAGTGGTACCGTGGGCTAAGCCGCTTATAAAACAAAACATATTGGTACCCAACAATGCCTAGTTACAGGAAGCAATGACAATAGGAATCTCCGCACAGTCGGCAAGGCCCCACCCAGCCGTGAAACTACTGTACCGTGTGATCGGTATCGCGACCGGACAGATCCGACGACAAACATTATGCTGCTGAAGAATTTCGGAAAAACGCTACCTCTGTCCCCACTGTTATAACTGTTTACAGGAAGTACCAAAAACATCTGTAGACATTAATTATTGTTGCCTTTTATTTAGTAATAGTTCAGAGTACTAGGTAGTTCAAAGAACAAATAAAGATTGAATGATTAACGTTTTACTTAAAGTATTGCGTCAGTTACAAACTTAAATTCAGTTTGTATTGGTTCCCAAGAACATGTAATTGTTAATTAACCGTCCGGTCAATGACCGGGTACCCGGGTATCCATTTTAACTTTGCAGTTAGAATTTAATAACTTTTTCTTAAAAAAAATACAAAACCTTCTGGATCCCCAAAATTTAAGTAGTTTTAAACCCCATTTTTGTTAAAAATTATTATAATTAATTATATAATAATAGTAATTAACTATCAAACTTGACACCTCCTTCGTTCAATGACCAGGCACCCGGGTACCCACTGAAAGTATTACGCATGAACGTCGGTAATACTCGCTAAAAAAACTAATTGTTTAAGGTATTTTTGTAATTTAACTTTAAAAATAATTAAAAAATTATATAGTTTATAATTTATTTTATTTAAATAATTTTTTTTTATTAGCAATAGCAAAAATAGTAAGTAAAAAGCACATAATTCCCGTCATAATTCTATTAGTCTAAATTTCTTTTATTATATATTTATTTATATTGTATACTTTTTAAAATGATACACTGCTAAACGAAAATAAAAGTAAATTTTATCATGACGTTCATTTCAACCCATGTTCATCAGAAATAAGGTTTTTCATACTGAACATATTTTTCTAGTTTTCGCGACGTTTCTTTTTTTAATTGTCTTAAAAATACTGGGACCTTGATTATTTACTTGTTATAGTTTACACATATGGATTGATAGCTCGGCCAGGAAAAGATTCAATCGCCACTTTTGTTTAGAAATGCCTCAAAATTTGAGGATTCTTCGAACGATTTATAACGAAAGGAGTACGCAGTTGTTTGCCCAATAGCCGAAAAATAATCGTCGCTCATGCCATTTTTAACAGGCATTTATGATTTTCATTATATAGAAGATATGGTGAAAGTCAGGCAACATCGAGAATATTATAGAGATATGCTAGAAGCCATCTTTGCGTTGTAGTATATCAACCAAGCATTTTCTCCATAGTGTCCACTCCAGCTTTTGACCAGTCACAAAATTCAATAATTGCGGGTTTTTTCTTTGCACCAATACTAATTTTTGCTCCGTGATGCATTGAAGATATTATAATTATTGCCTTTTTGGAACATAACTGCACATAGTTATGTTTTTTATGAACTTTAAACGCAGTCGATAATGGCCTCTCGCGTTTTCGATTAAGCTATTGCTGGTGGAATAAATGCCTTATTTTTCTCCAAAATGCTGACAATCGTCAAGTTTCACGATAGTAAACATTGTACCAATGGAAGAGTAAGAAAATAATTATCCAATAATAATGGTATCAACTCGTAATGTTCCTTCTTGATTCTTGATACGGAGCCACCAAGACTGAAAATTTTCACCAACATTTTTTCACGTTACGTATTTATTAATATATGTATACCTTTTTTTATTTTTACAGCAGATTTTAAACGTGATTGGCAATAAAATAAGGTAGTACCGACATATAACGTCTGTTCACTGGGATTTTAAAATTATTGTTTGGGCTGAAGGGCCGATTACTCCCAAATAGGCCCCTGAAAGGTCTAGAACCTTCTATGGGGCGTATAAACTGTATATAATGTTCATAGTTATTTCATATGCCACGTAGATAGCTTACTAATAACTTATCTACTGTCACCTTATATGTGGGTACCTGGGTACCCGGTTATTGAACGAATGCTGAAAGTTTGGTCATTGACCGGAAGGTTAATGAAGTGCATATGAAACTTTCCGCGCCATCCTATGTGGGTGGAGTCGTGTAGGGTGATCGAGTGGGGGGCCTACTGCTGGTTTTTGCATAGTTTTGAGTGTCCAAGCGAGGTGACTAGTTGCGGCGGAACCTCGGCGAATCTCTCCCGCCACTCTACCGCACCAGTGATAACAATAATACGCACAATTAATATCGGCGTGAGCTAAATTATAATGAGTTCGTAAACTCCGTCTGTGTTAGTATAGTAAATAAAAAAATATTACAATACGCATATAAAAAATGTTGTTCGTCCCGCGGCTGAACAAAATACTAGAAACGTAGATTTATTGTCATAGAAATTTCTTGGTAAATGTGTCTCACGCACACATGTCCAGACGAACTGATCTCATATTTTCTCGGAAATAATTGTCATTTGGACGACGATAGTGTAACGATCGGCACACAATGTGCTGTGGTTTCGACAACTGTTTCTATACTTTAGTATGTGGAGGGCAGTCGCAGAGACGTTGAAGGCGAAAACCGGCTCTAAAGCCAGAGGCCACGGGTTCGATATGCGCGCCGAAACTAAAGTACATTGCTAACTATATCACAGCCTCATTTCCTGTAAGAAATGTTGATTGTTTAATGAATTTAACATTATTATAACTGTATCAGATTGTTATTTCCTGCCAAACAGTGCGACGGCGTTATATAAGTTCACGTAACTTATGTAGCGCCAGGTATTTACCCACGCTCGCAAATAACTTAATGCCAGTCTCATTCATAATAAATCACATACGTAGGTACTTATTAATAAGCTTTACGATGTGGAACTATTCGCTGAATTCATTACAATTGTCTGCCAAACATTTCAACTGTGTTTCGTTTTTCTGCGTAGATATTATTACGTTTTAGAATATCTGACAATAGTATTTGAAAGAGCTGCGTTCCATTTCACGCATAAATACATCAAAGCGAACATCTCAGCCGATGCAAGGTAATTAGGAGTGATCGAATGCTATGGAGAGTGCCCAAATCGCCGTCGAGGTCCCCCCCTCCCCGCTGCCCCGCACCCCCCGCGCGTGCCCCGCCGTGGCCACGGTCGGCGTGCACCACATTTGGTCAATAAACAAACGTACGCTGTCGGCGGGAGTGAGAAGGCTCGCGGCGGCGGCGCGGCGGTAGTGGCGGTGCGGCGCGGAGTGTCGCGGAGTGCGCGCGCGCCGGGCCCCTGACCTTGTGCCAGCGGCGCCCTCCGCCGCGCGCCGTGCACGCCACTTTGATTTCGGCTATTTTATATATTCAATATTTATAAAGTATGTGCCGGCCACAATACGCACCGCCACTACTGCGCGACGTACTCCACACACAAACTGCTAGGCCATATTATTAATAACCCGCGTGAAGAATTAGTTACGCAACACGTCTGCAGCGTACAGTCTAGACGCACGTACGTTGAACCTCCTATTGACAACACATCTCTTGTATTTAAAATTACAACACACAAATACCTGACAGAAATGGCTCGTCCTTGAAACTGTGAGACGGGCGACAGCGATCGCAGTTCCGACACTAGTTCATGCCTTAGTGGAAAAGTGTTTCACGACAGCTGCTACGTTTAATTTGATACAAGCACTGCGTGTTATCGTTTTGCCTTACACTATGAACGTAAGGTAGAGCGAGCAATACTGATCGTGGGAAAGATCTAGAAACGCGCGGTTTCCACTTAAGTATGGGACTGTTGGACAAGTCACGTTCAACTCGCTAAAACTATTAAAACATGAATGTTATTGGACCACAAGCCATTTTATGGCAAGATTTTTACGTGACGTTGGCTATCAGACGTCGACGTGTATGCCTGTTCAAGTATCAAACTCTTTAGTCGCTTTGACAAAGATTCTTATTATATAATGTGAAACAATTAATAAATAAATACACCTTAAAGTCACATACATAATTCTGGCCACACACTTTGTGAGTTGTGACGTGGGTGAAATTACGAGGGACTTTATGGTCGCGCCAACAACCAGGCCGAAAGCATAATATTATGTATATTCGTGGATCACAGAAACATTTGTTTCAATGAGGGAATCGAAGCCGCGTCCTATCGTTTCAAAAACTTGTTTCTAACCAATGCAACTTGGAGCTGGCAAAGTTTCAGAAAATAGAAGAAAAAATACAATTATCTATTATTGTGAAGTTCACAGAGACCCAAGTCGTGTCGAACGAAGCTGATCATCAACCCAGCAGACTCTTCTCAATTCCGAAGGATCATCAATAAATTGGCAATCGTCAATTTGAAGTGTTCGTGAATAATTAAATAATTGAAATAGATTTTTCCTGTTCCCGTAAAAATCTGTTAAAATGGCCGTTTGTTTTCCTGCTCAATAAAGTTCTAATAATAGTTTAAATGTGGTCGCCTTATTCACCTTGCCCTACTGGGCTAAACACACGCAATTAAGGTCAATTTACTGGAATTATCCTGTCTGTAGCACATATGTATACGCTTATATACATACTATATACAATAACGAATAATTAAAAATAAGGACGTCCCGTATCCTCGCAGTAATGTGTAAAGTTTAATAAGAATTAAAACAAACTCAGTTATATTCTGAATGAATTGTTGAGATTTGTCGGTAATTAAAGCTCCCACAGCAGCATGCTCCGTGCTCTACATCTGTTTAAGGACTCCCGAGGCGGTAAATAAAAATTGAGAATAAGAAAAACATTCTTATATAGCTTAACAGTAATATTGTGGTCTGTAATAACATAATAGTATTACTAAGCCACGTTTTTTTCGCCACAATATCCCGTTGTTTATGGTAACGCAAATCCTAGCGATAGAGATTGGCAACCGAACCTTCAATTGCTGTGTAACAAATCTGATCTTATCAACTACGTAATTGAACTCGACGGAACAGATGAAATGTCAGATTCTTGGCCCCGTCTTGGGGATGTTTCCGAGTGAAATTATCCGTTTTTGGTGATATCTACAGCTTCGGAAATATCCTATTTAGTGTTCGCATTCTTTACTAAATTCCTCTCTTATAAATCTAAGTGCGGGTGTCGAATAAGAAATAAGACTCCTTCAGGCATACAACCTCCATCATATTTATTAGATCGCTATGAACATCGAGATCGACGTTACGAGAAAGCGAACAACATATATGTATACATTAGCGGGAATGTGTGTATTACCAGTAGAGTAATGTATACAGTTCAAATATGTGTAGCAGTATTGGGTAAATGAGTGGAGATATTCGTTTACATAGGAGTTGTAGGTCATGTTAGTTTTGTTGGGAGCGCGGCTCCCGCTCGACGTATTTCACTGGTAATGCGAGCAGCCATCTCGTGCTTAGGCTGATAGTGGGGAATTTGGCTCGCCGCCCGTTTTATACAAATTAATATTGAGCCAATAACTTGCCTTGCAAAATTACAATAAAATCTGGCTTCTAAGGAGTTATATGTTTGTTTATTGTAACAGCGCTATTTAGCACAATATTTATAACGTCGTTGATGCGAGCGTCGATGGCGACTCGACTCGCATACTGCTGGCTAGTACTTACACAGCAACAAACTCGTCCACGCACAATGTTAACCTTATTCATTACCGATACTTACAAGTACGATTTATCACCTCATTATGGTCTAGCTTCCCAGCGTTTTGACAACATTGCATGAGTTGTTAGTAAAGGATATGCCTATTGTTTTGTTATATGTTACACGTGCCATAATGTTATCATATAAAACGCCCTATAAAACACGCGGGACAGTATATTATCTTTGATAGTTGTAGCATAGTTGGTAGTACCTTCGTCCTTTAATAACATAATCAGAGCGTGTAAAATAAATATAAGGAGACTCGTACTAACAGCACACAACATGTTACGCTTGCCGTTCCCGAGTATGATCAACAATTTATTAGTCGTGTCGACCTTGGGCCACGGGGCCACGCAGCATTTTGCCGCGCTCTGTGGAAATATTAACCGGCCTCTCGCGCATTTCCACTGAAAAATTGCCGTGATGAATGGACACGCTCCAGATTAATTGTCGCACCGGCCGCCCGGTAGTGTGACCAGCCAATTTACATACACTCACATACACACAAACACGACGCCAACAAACAAAGGACCGTGTGATCACATCGAGCTGTTACTACTGCCTTATCAGCTTGTGAAAACGTTTAATATAATCAAAAACGCCCCGCTTTTAATGTATCACTTAATTATTTGTTATCGCATATTCTCATTGATTGATGAATTTACAATGTTCCCAAATAATTCATATATTTTATGGAGAACTATGACCTCAGTTAACTAATAGTTACTGCAAACACATAACATAACAAAGTCATTATTTGATATTAGGTTTTTGCTGATCCATCGTACTAGTAAATACTAGTATCGAAGCGGTCGCGCTTTCTTAAAATTTAAAAATTTCTTAGAATTTCCAATCAAGTAGAAGTTCGCCAATCCGCACTAGGTCAACGTTAGTCTAGCTAAGGGGTAAGTCCTCCGAGTTATAGAGGGGCGCTCAAGTTATACGGGTACATGATAAATATGAACTGTTTGTATTGCTAGTTGTATCAATTTGAAGCATATTCACTTAGTCTTGCTTAATCTTATTAGTGTATTTAAGCTCCCCTTATAAAGTGATAGGTATGTATTAGCTTTTTATCACTGAGAGACGACTAAATTGAGAAGGTAGGTATTACTCAGTAATGAAGTGAAAATAAATTGCAATTTTCTATCCATGAGTTTATATGTACACATAACTAAATTCCCAATGGCAACTAGTCGAAAACAATAGGGTGTGTTGAAAGTGACCACATCGGTGTAAGTGAGACGGGTTTAATTAGTGTATTCCGGTGGTAACGCTTGCCTGCCGCCCATAATCCCCACAACACCACACAAAAACCAAACTTTGCGCACCGAGTAATTGGATTTACCTGTTTACTAAACTAGAGCTTGTTAATAAAACAAGTATAAATAGAAGTCTATACGCGGCGAATCAAAAGGATTCATAAGTAACAGGCGGTAAATTACAACATGTAACCAAACAACCTCGACACTATAATATAAATGAAATATTTTTACTCGCTCATATTTGATAACACCCTGACTTATATAACTTATGATTTTATGAACAAGATTGCGTAATTGAGATTATACATTTAACTTTGTCGCGAACATTATACTTTGTTATGTCGTACAATGATATAACAACGAAGTTAAGTTTTGTGCTAAACGATAAGAAAAAGCAAGTGTAAATACTGTTAATACGTTGAATGAATAAGTATTTTTATGTTGATCAAAATCCCATATTCCAGCTGAGGCTTGTAAAAGTTAGAGATAACTTAGTTTTGCGTGACGACTTGGTCAAAAGCGCAAAAGGTGGAACACAATAACACAATTTATTTCCATTACTCGTGAAGGTATGAACTCGGCTGTTACACACGAAGAATCGGCTACAAAAGGAAACATTAGGGCCGACGTTTCGCTGAGTGTGGAAATGTTCTGAGCTCCAACAAAAGAATAAATTCTCTTCGATGTAAGTGGCCCTCGGATCAGCTGAGCGTGAGCGAGCACATGTACACTCGCGCAACACTCGCTCAACTGTCGCTACCGGCCCGCAAATGTATCGAAACGTACCCTTATACACTTATTATTCATGTATTCTCTATACAAAGGAGATACAATGAGCCTTAACGTTGGATCAATAAAGTTACGTCACAAATATGAATCGAAAGCTAGTAATGATACATCTTCACTTAAATCGTTACATGTTACATTTATAGAAGTCGTATGCTTTCACGGTCATTCATTCGTAATTAACGATTGCACTTTATATATTTAACAAAGTAAACATATCAGACGATGCAAAACCAGTTTATGGTTGTATGTTTTCGATGCATATAACTTTTTATATGAAATAGAGTTGTAATTCCGCTGGGTTGAGGAGCGAGTTTAATCTACTGCTTATTGATGCTATGAGTCACCGCACCGACTCATTGTTTTATTTTATGACTTTATTGAAAATTGCTTTTTTTCATTATTTATTATCTTGTTATTGGAAGATGAATCGTAGCGAACCCGAAATCATAGTCGCGGCGTAAAACCGGGTCACTGAGCTTGCTATTCCGTGGCGCGGCCTCCAAGCATGTAGTATCCTAGTTCTTCAGCTTAATGATTGTTGGTATCCGTATGTAATGTGTTCCAGCCCGCATTAGTTTAGCGGTCGGCCAATAATCCTCTCGGCCAAATGGACAAAAGTCCGACAAACTTGACAAGTATAGCGTATTCAAAGTTACCTTCTTGACATGTTGTTCGAAAAGAAACGTTTAATGTTGATGAACACCGTCCGGCCGGCGAGATTACTCATCAAATCTCACGTAATAAAGTTGGAACACAAACAATAAGTTGGCAAATAAAAGCAACAACTCAATTATTTTGCAGTCATAAACCCGTGCAGAGTAAGTGATATATGAGAGAGGAGATAATGTCTGGTCGTCCATGCGTGTTCCACAGTAATGAGGCGACTAGACGCAAATTGCCGTCTATTTGGTATTGATGTGGGGCTCGGGGGTCGGGTACTTATCGCGACCTTGCCTGCGACCTAATTTTTGTGTTTACCCGAGCAGCTGATCTCCACCGAGCGCCGGTAACGAGCGAGCTGAGCCCGCATCTGTTACCGAATTTGTATCATTTCGCAATATATAAACCAGACCTGAATTGTCCGCACACATCCTTTCGGACGTCGTTGGTTCGACGCTACGCTATGAAATTAGAAAAAGCGAATTCGATACCCGCAAAGAGACAAATATTTGTATCGTACTTAAATATTTATTGATGCTTCTCAGAACATATGGACTTAAGTGGAGTGTGCGAGTGACACACGCGAGCCTCATGCGTGGCCCAGAGGCTAGTGAAGCGAACAATTGCCTGAGAAACTATTAACTGCGGATTACATTTCCGCGGCGGTACAAATTGTTATTTATTACTGTTGTGCATGCAGTTAATAATGCAGCGCGCATTTACTACCACTACACCAGGGAATTAACAAAATCAGAGATGGCGAAAATTTTGTAAGTTTCAATATTAAACCATCATTCGAAAGGTCCTCATTCCAATTTAATGCAACAGGGCCTAATATCTAAAAGCTTTCGCGCAATCAGTAGTAGATATAGTATATACGAGTATTACTGCTGGGTTCAAATCTGCTTATTCTTGAAGTATGGAATTATTTATTTTGTACTGAAAATAAATGATTTGAGGGTTTAGTTCAATAGTTACAAGGTGTAACATCAACATAAATATTTCTTGTATTCAAGGAGCAGCATCTCCAACGCGGCGGAAAACAATTGAAAGTATCGTCAATCGGCGCATTGATCAATATTTATTTTGTTTAAATGGGTAGCGCACTCCGCGCACACAACTCACGCCAAATTGCGCTGGTCAGGGGCCACCACTGAGAATATTGCGCACTTAATAATTCGCAATACAGGTCAATTCTTACTACATATCTTGGAATTGCGTGTAAATATCTATTATTTGGATGGAACCGGTGTGAAAATACCCACACACGCCCACGCAATGCGTCGCGACTTGGATCAAGCTTAACAACCATTGTAAATGGACTGGCATCATTTTATTATTGTGCGATCTTCGCAACTTTCGATGATTTTTTACGTTATAGTTGTACCATCAAGTGAGTAGGTACCAGTGCGGTCACTTTAAACACAAATTCTTTAATGTACTTCAATAACATCGTTGAGAAGCTTTATTGGCATAGTGATTTTTGTATATAAAGTAAGAAACTTTTCGACAATTTTATAAACTAAAGCTCAGTTATTTAATTTATATTTAAAATGAAGATTATAGCTTGACACACGTTTACTATAAAGATCAATAACAACGTAGCGATACACAATTTGTAATAATGTAGAGTGAAAGAAATCTTGCCGATAAGTATTACTTAACACAGATGCTACACGCAAGTATACAAAGTGATAATCGAGTTTTTTCGATTAATAATGATCTTATTAAATACTGTAACACTACTCACTTTGATGAATCGCACTTCGCTGTTTTACAAATTAACATGCATTTAATATGAAATTCAACATCCAAAATAAAGAGCTTGTTTTTAATAATTATTTGTAAACTTCTAAGAATATCATTTTATTTATTCGTGTATATTTAAAATTTCACAATTATAAGAATCTATTATCTACCACTAAAATTTTAGTTTTTATAATTCAAATTCCTTGTATCCTCAAGTGATGATAAAGTTTTAATCTCTTTGAAATATAATAATGTGGAAACTAAAACAGAGATAGTATGTGTATTTATCTTTGTTGGTTTTATAAAGCATCACGCCAAGAAATTGTCAAAATTAACATCTCTGGGAAATAAGCCATCTAACTAATGTGGCAAAGCACTGTAGGTGTCCCTTCCGCAAGTCCCGAGCCCAGTGTATAAAGCAGGCGTGTTGAAGCAGACAATTTCCGATCAATTTATTATGCAAACAGCGGCGTAAACAAGCGGCGAGCGGCGAGATCTTGAACCGGTAACCCAAATCGCTAGGTGAGGAAACTACGAAGCAGACGCCGCCACCGCGCGGGCCCCTACACTCCAGCACCGCCGCTCCATAGGAAACTGCTTTAAAACTATGTCTTACATTCAGTGGAAGATAAAATGAAATCATAGTTATAGCGACTACTCATCAACGTTTAAATATACCAAATATATTGAGTCTCATTCGGTGTACTGAAATTTATATGTTGAATTATTAAAACCAACAACTAAAGAGTACATTAGTACATTGTATAGTTTATGTAAACACAGTTTCCTCGTCAGCGCGCCGTATAACAGTACATGTGATCCTCTCGGCCGACATCGAGCCATCAATATTATACGTTTTATTGATACAGTCAATAAATGTTAGTTCCGCAAACACGTATACGATGCGGAGTAAAATGCTAACATGAAATCATGTTACATAACAATTTGAAGACATCCTCTTGAAAATTCAATATTTTTACCGCGCTAATTACATTTGCCAACACTGAAAGCTACAGTACATATTGCATATAGTTTCTAGTTAGTATTCATAACAATAATGTTTAATCTATCTAGTAAGTAACGAGAGTCGTCAAGTCGATCACACCGCTGCGGGTCGGACAGAGTGTCGTCTGCGAGTAATTCCAAACTTCCATCTTGACTAAAGGGAACAGATTAAAGTGACAAGCTGTTTACCGGACTTGAAATGGTTCGTTCAGAACAGGATGCCTACTACGACAGAAGAAAATCACACTTTATTCTCGAACTTAATAACCATTGTTATAGAAAAGCCTGCTGTTAGGGGCATTATGGATCGTAGTTTAGGTTTGACTACGAATTAAATACATGCTGTTGAAATATCCGGTGCGTTCCCAGCGGGTTTTGCCGTCGACTTTACACTGGTACTCCAATTATGGTGGAAGGATCGGCGGCTCATTACTGCGCCCTCGCCCTCGGTAAATATCCACTAAAGTCACGACTGGCAATATATTGCAACAGTAATTAAAAAATATTACATTAGCAAACTTTAATAAAGGGTAATGAAAAATTTTACGTTAATCCGACAACTATTACAAACTACGTTCCAAGTAATATAACTTAACTGATTATTTGAGGCTTGGTCAACAGACCAGAAAATAAAATATTTTAACGTGTGAACACTTGCAGCAACGTTCGGGAGTTACAAGGATATAACAGACTTATGTAACACTGAAGGTGTTACTGTAACATCCGGTAGTCGAGATACCCGCCAGTCCCAACGGTAGAACACAAAATACGTTTTACTGCATCAAAAGTTTTAAGCGGGCGGAGTGCGTGAATATGTCGCGCGGGTGTCGTCTTAACTCGTATGTAGCGTGAGAAACATAATCTCATGGAGTTCTTATTAGAATGATTTTATTTCGTATCGAAATGGAATTTTCTTTATTCCGATATATTTAACATTACACGAGCTATTGTAGGTACGAGCTATAGAATACAGAAAACAAAACAATATTTTTCTCGCAAGAAAAACATTAGATAGTTTCACAATGCAATAGTCTCAAAGTAAATATGTTTTCATTTGCCATTTTTCTATGTTATCAAAAAAGCTTTCAATTAAAGCTACCTACGTTCCGCCTAACGCAGCATTGTACAGTGTACACCCAAACATTAGTTTTCTTCATAATGTAGAATAAGGATTTCATATCGCAAATATAGATATAATTTAATAACATACAAACGCAAATCTCCGGTACTAGAACAATATTGAATATATATGAAAGAGTATGTGTATCAGCAAATACACATCCCCAGAGCTTTGTTTACAGAACATAAACTATCACATTACATTCTTTATCAGAGTAAAGCAATCAAAATCTTTGTTCGGCCTAAAAAGTATAGATTTTTCAGTAAACGCTAGATGGACGGGGTCGTAAAAAACGGTTGTGCGATCGGACGTCCTCTGTGGGTGAGCGTCGACCCGGGGGTGATGTCCGGAGGTCAGGACCTGCCTTCCAAACGTACTTTATTATGAGGCCAACACTCTTGGAAACTTCGTTATGGAGCTCACATAGCCCGCGTACCATGCGAACTGTGCGTCACACACATTGCCATAACTCATGGCAAATTGGATTTTTACGAGACTCCTACTAGAATTGCACTTTCAATGCGATTCTCGATGGCTATAACATCATATTATACGAATTAGTCGACATTGAACTCGGGACAATCTATTTGGACGACATTGCGCCTACCATCCAACACATTTTTGTTCAAATAAAAAATACGAACTCAAATTATCATACTTCGTTGTAATTTTGATAACGGTGGGTCGAAAAAATTTACAATGCATATTTAGTACAATATTCTTCGACTCAAAAAAACAAAAGTCATCTCTTGTAGGATATTTTGAGCGTTATCAAGAAGGTGGTCTATAGATAAAAGAAAATTAAATTGTATAACTTCAGCAAATATCCATCCTAAGTAAACGTTAGTGAATCGTGTAAAAAGTTTGCGAACGTTTCCGAACTCTTTGGCCCTTATTGAATTGGCAGCTTCCGAACGATCTTAAACACAACTCAATACTTTGAGATTTTTATTGGATGAAGTTTTCTTGGTAAGTCCATAACGTGATAATTTTTATGGCCGTTTTATTGTTGTGGGGGAAATATTGCTTTGGAACTTTTGTAACGGTTGGTTCGTTAGGGCTTTATGTTACTTCTAGGGAAGTTCTATCGACCAAACGAGATGAAAAACATCGGCAAATGTATACTACTAGAAGAATTTTATCGCCTGCTAAGTTTAAGTAAATCACCACTTAATTTGTTTTTAAATACTTGTTTCAGCCAATAGGACTCATTTCCGTGGTACTGTTTTAAAACTATCAATAATTATATTATTTCAGGTAAAATTAAGCTGTTTGTAAATTCTGATATAATTTAATTCTGCGATACCCAATCATTGTAAAAAAGATTGCGAATTGGGTTCCGTTTTGTCCACAAGTATAAACCTTGGAGCCTTTTATTTAATTATATTAAAAAAAAACTATACTTCTCAATTACATTATTTTTACTCTATTTTGAATATATCTTAAACATTATGCATGCATTAAGCAAATTACGACTTTTATTTTTTCCTAGCAATACTAATTTAATAAATGGAACTTATTCATAATTACTTGCAAATGGTCTTGAGATAGACACATGTTTCATTATTAGATTTAAATATATTTATTTATTTACCTTTTTGCGGCACTGAATGCATTGTTTTATTACCGCAGAAATCTCCAACCGAAATGATTTATGGTGTCTGACGTCATCCAATGGGAATCTTATCTCTGATGGGACGGCTCACTCTTTTTATTTTAAATGGTCATCCATGGGTTACATCATTAACTGCATTCTTACGTTTTAAGCTAACAAGCATTTTAAGAATCGTCAATGAGTTTGTAATATTTTAAAATACCCGTAAAATGCGGATTAGATATTCGCGCCAATGTATGAAACAGAAAATAATGTCTAGGCCACTGATAAAAGAATCCCGGTAAAAATCACATTACGATATTTAAGATGATGGATGACGATTTTCGAGTTGCTAATCGACAAAAAAAAAGAAAAACTTGTCCACCACACTTCAGTATTCTTCGCATCGATAACATAACAACAACCTTTGTTAATGATGACAAAATATTAAAACCGCACGTAAACAATTGATATAAAACAGTACAAAACTCTTACGAGTCGTGTTTATTAGAATATTGTTAGAAAGGAAGCCTCCGGGCGCGTAAGTAAAGCGCTGCCACAGTGTTGTTTTGGACTGGCACAGGCCGGCACAGCCCTGTGTGCACAGCGTGTGTAATGTATAGGTGTAGTGTAGTGTGTAGTGCGTAGTGGCAACAACACGGAAACAGGTTGTATCGATCAGCTTACCGTGAGTTGTTTATCGGCGGGCGCTGGTCGCATCTCCTGCTCTATATCTAGACTTACATGGCGGACCGAAAGCACGCAGCTATAAGGTATAGGTAGGCTAGGTTAGGCCGGTGACCCGCTGGCCGGCGACGCAAACAAGGCTGGCGCATGCGTCCGCCGCAGTAAACACCGCTGCTCCCGGGCCCGAGCACGTGGAGGGAGCCTGCACCCCGCCAGCCGCACTGAAACTGCACCAAACAACTGACCGTCGGCGGCTGCCGCGATAACACCCAGCACCAACACTCGCAGTAATGACACCGCCATATAATCACAAGCATTTGCACAACACTCGAAATATGTTCGATTAGCGGGCTGCGTAGAGACGTACGGCGCAGCCCGCTGCCTCCGGCGCACTGACGCGGCCGCGGCCTCGCCCCTCCCGCCGCCCGCCAGAACCTTGTCCATTCAACGCATTTCTGTCATGAGCAAATCGATAATGACATTATACTTCCGCTTTCAAGCACGCGCGCTGCATCCAAACTAGGGCTGTGGAGTGTCGGTGCACACGCCGAGCGCTGCACCGGGATGCGCCACGCAACGCACGCAGGATATCGCAACTCGCAACTTTACTATATTATCTTTTTTCTTAGTAAAAACATGCACAAACGCAACTGAACTTGCGATAGAGTCGTTCACTCGCGCAGTGACTCACAATTGTATGGTCAAATGGAATACATTAAGTTTTAACTTTCGAAGGTTTTACTTTAACTTTACATTTAAATGAATTCCCGTAACCGTTTAATAAAGTTCGTCATCCCTAGTAGATGTATGTCAGTGAGTGCACGGACAGTGCTCGCCACTCGCTCCTGCCTGCGTATGGCACGGCAGTGTGTGGCGCGCGGCATGTGGCATGTGGCGTGTGGCGTGTGTCGAAGTTTTCGCGGCGCGGCGGTGCAGAGCGACTAGCGTAACAGTCGTAAAAGGCACTCGCTACCAAACTAGTTTTTACGTAGTAATACTCTTCTAATTGATTTTTTACGACTTACTCTAACCTTTCTTAGCGATAAGTCAAGGCCTTTGTTTGTGCAACGAGATTAAAAAAGTGTTGATGAACAAGGGCATTTCGAATTATGTTAACGTATTTTTGTAGTGTTGTACAAAACATTTGTTCTCAAAATACCAACGGATAACCATCTTAAAAATATTAATAATCATTACCAAATTCTCGGTCAACCTTCAGCTCTAAAAGTTTGTAAAAAACCTTATGTTGTCTTTTTACAGGGTGTAAATCCTGAATAATATTACAAAATTTTAACACAAAGTTTTTCCTAACCTTTTATTCAAGAATTAATCGTAAATACCTGATACAGGTAATACGGCGCTCAACTTTTAGTGGCTTAGAATAGTTCATAGCTTTTTGTATTTATCATAAGTTTTGCTTAACAAATAAAAATAATAAATAAATCTACTTATTGTAAGCGAGTGTTACTTAACAGTCGCATAAACAGAGAACGTCGGAAATTCCGACTCGGAATGCGTTTAATGCATATCTTGAGGTAATCTCAAACGCGTCCTATTACCAATTAAAAAAAGCAATTTGTTTACTAACTACCTTCACTGTTTACGTTGACTACTCTCGTTCATATCACACTGGTGGAGGAACTAATTTTAAACTTTTGTGGAAGACATTTGTATTCGTAATACTTGCGTATTGAAGAATGTTTTTAATTTTTTGCTTCGGTTGCTCTACACTGGCTATAGTTTACATTGATAAATGATTTTTACAACTGTCCATTGGCAAATTAGGCGAACACAATGTCTTATAATAATAATATCGTAATAAACACAATCATGTTTCATGAGATGTGATATAAATAGATACACAATATATGTAAGTCTAAAAACAAGCGCTTCCTTTCTGTCGCAAAAGTGAGATAACTTTTCCCGGCACAAGAAAGGAACCTGGGTTATCAATGGTCACGATGGCCCTCCATTTATATCGCAGAACATGCTATTAAATAATTCATCCGTTCGAGCTCCGCGGCTGGGAATGCGTGTCCGGTTTTCCTTCCAAGTATTGACCTCGGTGAGTCATTGCAGGCTCTCGTCACTTACTTTCAGCTGTGAATAACCATGAAATATAACTTGTCAATTTTAATAACTTTAGTAAAAGTAAGATAATTCTTATCCAATCCCATCACACCCATTTTATGCAGTAGAGTCAATTGCGGCGCGCAATTAGTGACAAAGTGACACCTAGCAGTGAAGCTTAGTAGTAAGAGTAAGTGCTTAAGGAATCCTGATTTGTCTTGAACCCGTAACTTTATTAAAAATAAATTAGATAATATAAATGCAAAAAAACACAAAAAGTAGTCCCCTTTTCTCCGAAGCAAAGTGAAAAAACATAAAATCTATATTATATGGTTGTAACTTGTAAAATAGCTGCTCATGTTTTTTTTAAATCAATGTCCATGTACCAAACGACTATTGGGCATGTAAGTGGACAGACTCTACGTGACTCCTTGTGTAAACAATCTTTATTGGTATTTATATTAGAATCTGACATAGATTAGGTTCGATGACAATGCTGACAATGTTAAACTGACTCCACAGGCATAAGGCACTTTAATTGCACCTTTAGATGGTTGACGGCCACAATCTAATCTAGTCCCTAGCGTGAGCCAATATGAAATGATCATTCATACAGCAAATAGTCTCTATCTACTCTACCACAATCTACGTTCTCCATTCCACTCCAATTCACTGCGCGCATAATGTAAATTGTAGTCCGGGTGACAATTGCAGAAAAATGCATGTACTAGAAAAAATCGAAAAATATTAAAATGATAAAATGGCTAATGTTCAATTAATTTTTTATTGAAAATGAAAGTTTTCGAGCAGCCATTTGTAAGAGGCTCGTTAACACCTATCGTATCGATCATTGTGAAATACTATCTAATTAGTAATTGTGTTTTTTGGACAATGTTATTATCTTCTTACTTGGCCCTTAAAATCTTTTATATGCGCCTAACTTATAGGTGGAACAACTCTCCATAATTATTCCAGAAGATGTCTAACTTATTGAGAGCTTTACGCCATCTTGTTTATAATATGCATAGTTGGAGCATATTTACTCGATAAAAACTTCCCTTTAATGATAGTAACGTCGCCTAGATGAAGTTGACCGGAAAACAATGTCAGAAAATAACAAGTTTGCACAACAAATACACTGGCCAGCTAGACGTCTATACACATCGTCTAATCGGTATTTTTGTATATTTTTTTCATAAACACGTATTGAATACCTTATGCAAATGCCCAGAGATTTCTCATAGCATTTGTAACTAGTCACGCGAGAGCGGAGTAATGTTGTGTTACTCCCATCAAATAACGGCACTTGCAGAAAAAGAAATACTTTTGGAATGCTATTAGATTTACCACAACAGAGATTACAGGCCATCTACGTACGGGAAAACGGAAGCGATTATTTTAAACTGCGCCGGTTGTGGTTTGTAAAGAACGTGCATTATTTCCTTAGTTCTACGTATTGCTTGATACAGAATTGTGCTATGTTAATCGTCGGTCATTACAAATCTATGATGTGCCGTACTAGGTACCTAAGTATTGAAACGCTACCGTTTTCTCCTGCGAATATGGACACTCAGCCGACAGTTGTTAACATTCTACAGTTTACTGAATGCAAACTGTTGTTGGTTTGTGGTAGTATAAGTACACGTTTTTCAAAAATATACCTTCTACACTTAACTGGCCACAACGGAATGTGATTGAGAAAGCTAAGTTATCTATGTATGCTTCTAGTAATCTTCATAAAACAATTATGTAAATGTAACGCCATAGAAGCATTATAGAGTGATCGCATGAAAGCATACTTTTTAAAAATATTTAATTAAAACCAAAAATTAAAACTGACTATCAAGTGGATTGACAAAGTTGCGCACAGGATATTTTTAACACAGCAACATAGTCTCCTAGGGATGCATATCCTGTGACGTGAGCCGCGGGAACAATGGGTCGTATTAATGTGATATTTAACGACGTATCGTCCCTTTCGCGAGCCCACTGAATGTGTAATGCAACATTGACGTCAAGAGCATGGCTGAGGAACGAGGCATCCGGCCGCCGCTCCTGTTGCGCTTCAATTCACTTCAAACCAACCTCCGTACTGTCGCATTAAAAAGGAATTTCCCGCGATTGTTCTAACGTACAACACCCTTTCGCAATAAACGTCCATAAATTATTGCAGTTGGTTGTATAAACTGGTTATATAAAATCAATGGAAATATCTAAGCAGTGTAGTCCGATATTGAAGTGTAGCGAATTTAATTTCCTTTTGTTTCTGTTATGCTACATTCCAATGTCCAATAGGCAAAAATGTATCTAGAGGAGACCGGATAAATCTTCATCAACCCATATACGCCCACTGCTGAGCACGGGTATCCTCTATCATTGAGAGGGTTTAGGCCATAGTCCACCACGCTGGCCTAGTGCGGGTTGGCGGACTACACACCTAAGGAATTCCTAAGAACTCTTAGGTGTGCAGGTTTCATCACGATGTTTTCCTTCACCGTTAAAGCAAGTGATAATCCAATGTGAATACACACATGACTTCGAAAAGTCAGAGGTGTGTGCCTGGGGTTCGAACCCGCGACCGCCGAGATTCTCGACCGCGCGCCCAAACCTCGAGGCCATCAATGCTTGCATTAAATTCTGTTCATGACAGAATTATTGAAGATGTTTCATATGGTAACTCTGTGTAATCGAATTATTAGAAACAAATACTTTTTTAAAGTGATCAATTGAATTTGATCCCTGGATCACTAAGGTTCACGTGGATAATTAATTATCATGTATATGCGAGCACGCCTAAAAATTCTAATGAATTCCTTGAGTGTCAAACCGGCAATTCGTATTAGGCTAGTGCAGCGTAATGGACCAAGGGGTAACTCTTCTCAGCTGAAGAGGAGGCCTGTGTCCAGCAGTGGAACGTATAAATGCTGATAATGATTATTACTAAATTACATGACCCCTTATTCAGTCGATACATTTATATTGCAATTTTATATACTTCAAATAATGGACGATTAATGCACTGTTGCAAAGACTGATTTTCTCATGTTTCAAATGTCTGTTTTAGACTCTTAGTGCAAATGCCATCTATTGGGCGATAAAAAAACATTTACAAGAGTTAGATTCTAGGGCATCTATACTAATATTATAAAGCTGTAGAGTTTGTTTGTTTGAACGCTAGGATCTCAGAAACTACTGGACCGATTTGAAAAATTATTTCAGTGTTAGATAGCACATTTATTGCGCAAGGCTATATATCATCACGCTTAGACCAAAAGGAGCGGAGCAGCAATAAAGAATGTTTCAAAATCGGGTAGGTACTTTATTTTCGTTTTGAAAGCTTTCGTCGCGTGCGCTGCGGAAACGGTTAGTTTCGTAAAAATAATGCATGACAGAATTGTTCTCCTTAAAAAGTCCTAAAAAAAGTCTGCGACCGCATATGTCAGTCCTTTAGGATTGGTTCACTATAACCTCTTTTATGCTAACCAAATTTGTTCTAAAACAAAGCATTGTTTGTAAAGGTGTTTTTATAAAAATTATATTAATCCTTATCCAAATAAATGCGTTATTCATCACTAGTATTTAATTTAAAAGAAATTTGCCATTACTTCGTTTGATTTCAATGAGGATCTTAGAAGATATGGCAGTTTTAAAAAAATGAACAAGCGCGCAATAATGATGCACAAGGCGCCGACCGACGCGTTACGGTTTTACGTTTAAATAATTTGATCGATTTGTATGGTTTCTGGTATTGACAATGGACATTAGGGTGGAGTGAAAAAATGTTTTTCTGAATTTTAAGTTTCCTGGTTCCTCAAACAGTGATCCATCATAATGGAAATATTTTTGCAAAATACCAGCTTTCTCACTCAATATCTTGAGGTGGCGCATTAGATATGAAGGTAGAAAAATAAGAAAAAAAAGAGTTACAAATAAAAAAATATTTTTGACAATAATACTGTATATTTTACTGAATTTATAATTAAAACTACTAGTACAATGAATAAATATAATAAAGTACACTAAAAATAACACTTTAGTGTTCAGTATCTGAAGCCCCAGTGTCTTCTTTTTGGCGAAAATACTGAGATTTGGTGTCAAATACCTACTGTATTTCTTGCCTGGATTTTATTCTAGTACGAATGAAACCATCTCTAGTAACGAATCCACAAACAGAGGCCGAAGCTTCTGTTAAAAGTTTGTCACACCTTTCGACTGCTTGAGTGTAGCAAGGATACTTCTCAATATGAAACAATTTACCTCCAGATGAAATTTTTGCAGTAACTTCCTAGTCGCTGCATTTCATTGTTACAGGAGGTTCCGTTATCTTCTCTTTTGCCATTCAATCAAATCATAATGATTTGTCGCTTCTTCTTTAGTTTTGGTAACTGGAATTCACGAACTTTCTTACCGTTGGACTCTTTTCTTGCCTTTTAAACTCTCCGAAGAGCCAACTCTCGTACTTTTTGATTATCATCTTGTAACATAGCCAGCAATAGATTTTCTGGGTATATTAAAAAAGCATTTCTTTGAATAGTATTTAGCACAACACTTTTCAAGTTATCTCGCAAATACATACTTCTTTTGACCATATTAAAGACGTGAATCGGACCAAATTTGTAATAGGTTTTTGACTTGATATCAAACCAATTTGGTGCGTAAACATTCATGATGAAAATGGCCAGTTCTTCCAAATTATTTGACGGTTTAGCTGTGCCAATATACAAGCAAAGAGTTATGTTAGCCCTAATTGAATATTGAGAATGGGCTAGTTTTACTTAGTCACACATTTACATAGTTCTCGGGTCATCGTAGAATATCTGCTTTTTGGAATCATTACGTAATTTTTCCATATTCTTGTGCTTTCGATAATATGAAATCAGCCTAGATACGACTTGTTGATGGGTAATTGTAGATATAGATGCTTTACTCCAGATTGCTTCAATATCGGAAATAATCATTTTACTTAAATCTTTGACTGAAGAAACCTTTCCATTATTCAAGTCTAACATTTCATTTCTAATCCATAAATAGTGTTTAATTATGTCACGATATTTAGGTAACTAGTTATCACTGAATTTGATTGGATCACCAAATATAGGACACCGGATATCTTTACGCGTTTTTGGCATTTTTTATGAAAATTTACTTAATCTTGGCACTATTTCAAAACCGTATATTAAAGTTTTATAAGAAAATACTATATTTAGGTATATTGAGATCACACTTAGACGAGGTTAAAAACGGTATATTTGTAAGCAAAGCATTTAAGAATAACTCTTTTTTTATGGTAGGCTTATATGTAAAAATATTAAATTTTTTGAAACTATTAATTCAATGCGCCACCTGAAAATAAAGTCGTAGACCTTTCATTTTTTGCATGAATAAAGCTTTTACATGTGGTCACCAATTAATAATACAGGAGATTTGAAAAGAGCAAAAAATTTTTTTTTCGTCTGTTTCACTCCACCCTAATGGACATACACAGGACTCTGAGGAGTAAAATAGACTACAACTTATTTTCTTTCTGAACTCAACCCTGTAGTCTACGCGGACGGAGTCGCGGGCAAAAGCTAGTTAGAGTTACTGATAATTGCACGCTACTTAGCGCGTTAATTTATTAGATTTTCGAGCATGTCTAAATTTCGTACTGCTATTGAGACTACTTTTGCTACATGGAAACTCAGAGTAACATTGTCGACCCGGGAATCTGAAAATTGATCGTAAAGGATAATATACTATGCCGCACGACCACGAGTTGCCAATAAAGAGAAAAACGAAGTTTGATATAATTAAAACTACCTTTTATTATAACCATTTATTCAGAAAAAAGACATATTGACAAAAAAAGAACACTGCGTAAAATAAACGATGATGTTTCGAGACAACTTGCCGGGGTCTTGTACACAAATAATTGCACGTACAAAGGGTATTAAGGTTTATCAGAATTATTCTTGTAAACACAAACTCATATAGTAATTATATTTGTTAAAAACAACCCAGGTACCTACATATTCTAACACAGATACAAACTAATACCTTAGTCACATACTATAGTCGGCAAATAAAAACTATTTTAAGCGATGCAATTGCACTTGATGTAACGTGACACAAATATATTGCAAATAACCAAAAGTACAGATTGTTATGGACTCAGTAGTGCTGTAATAATCACTTATTAAATAGACGCAAATCTTAGTCGGAGTTAGTACGGGAGGGACGCATAGTAGCACTATGACATAGCTTATGTTTTTAAATATATCTACCACATGCACTATAGATATATTTTCGTCAGGATATATTATATCCACACATTTCAATTTTGAGAAACACTAAACTGTTTACAAAAGTTAAAAAAGTATGCGTAATACTTTATTATATCTGTAGTAAACAGGTAGCTGCTAAGGGCCCCTCCAGTAATATTCACAGCAAACGTCAAGATTAACTCACATAACATCAAAATATATACCACAAAATATCTTAATTAACATTACCATCGAACTTAAACTAAACACTATGCTATTGAATCTTTATTCAAATAATTCATCATTCTTTTGAAAAAAAAAAACTTAAAAATAAGTAATATTTAAAACCAATCAAATATGATACATTTGTAGATATCTCAAGCTTCTTATTACATACTATATAATATAATGGTGTTGCAATACCATGTCAAGTAATGTAGTAATATATCTCCTTATATACCAAGACATTCAATTGAACAATATCTTGCATAAATCCTACCTGATTTTTTCATGTTGCATGTACATAATAACACAAACTTCAAATTGTCTTACTTTCGTAGCTTTTAAAATCATTTATTTATTTTATAGCACGTGGTGAAAAATAATCACTTACAAGATGGAGTAGTAGTGAAGATAAAATAAAATGCTATAAATACTTTCATTCACAACTATACAATTTTAAAATTACATTTTGATTGCAAAATATGGTTAAGGTACACTTTATACTAATTTACGTACTCTATGATCCATAAATTCATCAATACGATAGGATTTGGGCGGTTTGAGTAACGAAACAAATAGTATCTTAGTCGTTTTATTAATGCGTATGAGAGGATACATTACATTAAAATCCACTCTTTTCAAACATTTTTAACATATTTTTAGCAAGTATAACGAGAGTGGCGCGAGTTGCATACATTTCACATGTAGTAGATTATTATGTGTGACTCGCCAACCCACACTAGGCCGGCGTGGTAGACTAAAGTCTAACTCCCTTCATTTTAGTAAGGGCCCAGCAGCGGGACGTATAAGAGCTGATAATGATATATTAAACCATCGATTCCTAACCTGTGGTCCGCGGACCCCTGGGGGTCCGCGAGTATATGTATGGGGGTCCGTGGTGTCATCTCTGGATCATACATAAATGCTAATGTCTCGTAATCGCTACGCTTACTTAACATTTTTTTTATTAAAGGGGTCCGTGAAAACTGTCCCTAAATTCCTAGGGGTCCGTGGCTGAAACGCTGTATTAAACCATATTAATACATTAAATGTGATGAAGAAATAAATGCGATTAATCAAAAGATTGCGATACAAATAATAAAGGCAGGTGTCTATATGTAAAGTGAGCGACAAGTCGAGATGGTGCTCGGGTAGTGAGGTATGTCGCTGAGTCGGAAGTCACATGGTACACAAAAAACATAATATTTATTCTGATAAAAAATAATTTGGTACATAATTAGAAAAACACAAAAAAATACAGACGAATTGATAACCTTCTCCTTTTTTGAAGTCGGCTAAAAATGTCATGTCGACCTGTCGCGTACTATACAAGTACCGCGATACAGCAGAAGAATAACAATTTAATATTATGGGTAAGTGATTACTATTTAATGTATCTGCTTTGTGTGTGTAGTCGTGCGGTGTACGTGTGTTCACCGCGGCGAGGCGGAGCGGCGCCGCTCCCGGCTGTCTCTGCGTCGCTCGGAGCGCTCGTGCCGCTCGTAGCGCTCGTAGCGCTCGTAGCGCTCGTGCCGCGAGTAGCGCCGCGGCCGAGACCTACACAACAAACATGATACAACGATTGTCTCTCATATGGTTTCACTAATCATAAATGCTTTGTGGTTCTGTTGACACAAAGTGAGTGTCCACATCACAATGTATACATGAAGTTCTGCTCTTTAAGTGTATCATTACATGAAGCAACAATGTAGTGTACCTGGGGCTGTCGCTGCGTTTCCTGCGCTCCCTGTCGACGGAGCGGCGCCGGGACTTGTCGCCCGCGTGCTCGCCCGAGCTGCTCGACGAGTCGCGCTTCTTTTTAGCCTCTGTATACGAAAAGATTCTTTTATGAATGACTCAACAAACGGGATAAAATATTCTAACAAAACTATATACAGAGTGTCTTCAGACTATGAACGAAAACTAAGATAGGCAATAGCTAAAGTAATTATAAACCTACTGGCATTAAAAAAAACCCGTCAAAAATACAAATATTGACATTCTCCATACCAACCACGTCCATTTAACACCGATTTTTTTTAACGCCAGGGGGTTTATAATCGCAATAGCTATTACCTGGCGTCGTTTCCGATCACGGCTTGAATACACCCTGTATGAATACTAAGCGGCTAAGACTAAGGTAAGGAGCAGTGGTACCGACCGGCGGCCGCCTTGTTCTGTCGGTCTCGCTGGCGCGACTTGATGAGGCGCACGATCTCCATCAACTCCTTGCGGGCCTCGTTCCTCTCCTCTTCCTGATTAACATATTATATTACATCATCACATCAGCCAATTATGGTCCACTGCTGGACATAGGCCTCCCCATATTATATTACAATACATTAAAATTGTCTCGCGATACATCCATGTGCCGTGTACCGTGACCCCTGGTGCGACTCTCTGGTCAGGCAAAGTAATATTACAGAATATTAACATTGAAATATTAGTGTAGCAATGTCATACATTACTGTTAGACAAAGTGGTGTTCATCAAAAAATTACCTTCTTTTTATCAACATCGTTCGAGTCTTTTTGCTGTTCTCCCGAAGTCGGCGAATGTTTTCCATCTACAGCTTTCGGTGTTTTTGTCCTGTAACAACTTTTTTAGTTAGTTGGTTATCCAGGGAATCAATATTTTATTTTAATTCGGATAAACACCACATCGAGATTTAAAAAATTTACCTCTCTTGTGAGGGCGACCTGGAACGTCTCTGGTTATTTTTTTCACTGTCTCCTAACCTAGATCGCTCTTCACTTCTTTTTTCTCTCTTTTTGTCTTTTTCTGACGATCTGTCTCGTTCCCTCTCCACAGATTTCTGTCGCTTGTCACTCGCACCAGACCTGGATTTGTAGTCGTCGTCTCTTTCAGAATTTTTGTGACTCCTACCAGATTCTTTATCGTCGAAATGTTTACGACCCTTGCTCTCTTTATCTTCAGAATTTTTGCGATCTCTGTCGTTGGACTTGGACCGCTTTCGGCCTCTGGTATCGCTGTCAGAGTGTTTGCGGGACCTGTCGTCGCTGTCTGAGTACTTGCGGCTCCTGCTGTCCTTGTCTTCCGAGTGTTTCCGATTGGCTCTGTCACCGGAGTCTGCGCGTTTGTGATCTCTGCCCTCGTCTGAAGATTTCCGAGCCCTGTCTTCTGATCGTGTGTGTTTGCGGTCGTTGTCCGTGTCGGAATGTGTCCGGTTGCTGTCCTGGTGTGCGGAGTGCTTGCGCCTGGTGTCCGGCGCGCTGCCGGGCGCGTGGCTGCGGCCGCGCGAGTGCCGCGCGCTGCGGGCTCGGGAGCCGCGCTCCTCTCTCTCCTTGTACTTATCTTTGTCTTTGTCGCGTTGGTCTGAACGATCACCGCGATCTTCTTTTCTGTAAGCAATATCATCAATTTAAAACCCTGTACAATCACGACATGTTTACGTTTTAAATCGCCCTGGAGTTTTATGCCTCTAATATTATGATCAACGCGGAGATTATTAAAATAATTGTGCCCGGTATAAAAAGCCACAGGAGGCTGTTATTGTTATTGATTTAAGCCTACTTGTTGTATTAAACAGCTTGATTGCTACCTGTTGTCTTTCTGTTTGTCCTTGTCCCTGTTGAACGTGCTCCGCAGCAGGCTGAAGGGGTCGTACCCGTGGTCTGGTTGTGACGCCGGCGCGGGCTTGGCGGCCGAGCCCAGCCCCTCAGGGTGCGCTGACACGTGTGTTGATACATGTGTTGACACGTGCGCCACGGCGGACGGCAGCTTGGGCGCCGCGTACCCCACCGTGGACGATAACCCTTCCCGGCGACGGTGGTCGTGACGAGCTTCTCTGTATTCAAATCACCTCAATTATTATATTCAGTATTTTTTTATTTTTATATGGTAAATATTGAGTTTGAAGCAAAATTGTAATACACAATCATGTTTTAAATTTTATTAACATATTAATTTTTTTTAACTCGTTCTAGTATATGTATGTTCATAGAAAACATTATGAAGCATGTATGTGTGTATGTGTTAACATGTGTATGTGAGCGTATGTATGACTATACGTCATGAGTGTGTGTTAGTTAAAAGTAAGCAGATCGTGATCGAAAACTTAATTTTCGATAAGTAATACTTATAGTGGTTAGATACAACTTTTTTCAGGATTCAGATGTTTTTTTTACTATTAATTTTTTTGCATTAGCGATCACCACACTAATTGCTTGTCTAAGTTCCCCGCCACTGTGTATCGCTATGTGTGTACCTGTCGTCCCCGTGCTTGGGGTTGACTCCGAGCGCCAGCGCGAGCAGGTCGGCGCGCGACCCCGCGCCCCCCGCGCCGCCCCCGCCCCCCGCGCCGCCCGCGCGCCGGGACACTCCCCCGCCGCCGCCATGCGACCACTCGCCCTCTGCAACACACACACACGTGCACTTCAACAGTTTATGCAGAGGAGCTGCTCTGTACCTCGACGTAGAGAACATTACGATTCAGTTTGAGCAACGTCATCTACGTGACCGCTTACAGCTGGGCAACCATAATAGAGTCAATATAGAATAGAAAGTATCAATGACCTCTCAAATCCTGAACAGTAAGTAATATGATCGGACGATTAATGTTATTTCATACAGCCCCTGAGCTATGGTGGTAAATACGAAAGTACTAATGTGGACTTATTATTCAAGTCTAATAATATTGCTCTCGCATAAACTTGCCTGATTATTATTTGTCTCATAAAATTTTAAATAATCGCCTCTACCAATAAAATGTTTAAAAACTTATTATACTCACCGTCATGATCGACCTCTTCTTCGAAATCTAGTGCATTGTAATCGATTCTCTCGTGACGGGAATGTTCTGAAAGAGGACTCATATTACAAACAGTCCTTTCATAATGAATATCAATTCTATTTATTTTACCAACCCAGCGTTGTATCGCATTCCCCCTCCTCTTTCTCTCTGGGGTTCTCTGGAGTGCCTCCTTCATCTGCAAATAAAAATATATGTGTAAAGTATACTTATACACCATACCAAAACATAGCATAATATACATAACATAGCATGCAATAATAATGGGGTCACATGTTAAAAGTAAAGATATATTCAAACAAATTAATTTAATTACAAAATAATACAATAGTAAACATATTTTGATACATAATAATATATAGATATTTATATAAATTGCTTTTGGTTTATTTCTATATCCAATCCAAATTTGTGGCTGACCTACTGAAAAAAAATTATAATAGCTTTCAATTATTCATATTTTTTATTTGATGTTGCAAATTAACTAATTTATTAGTAATTGCAGGATTCCTTATTATGGTAGAAAGTAAAAACACAGAACCGTAAAGTTATTATTAAAAATAGCAAGAAATACTTTAAACAGAATAAACATGTGTGCTCCCATTAATGCACTTTTGGAGGATGTTGCTTTTGCCTCATGTTAAAAAACTATTGAAGGTAAATAAAAATGTAAATAGTTAGTAGTACATGGGGCCGACTAAACCATTATTTCACAATCTATGTTCCTGTATACAAAGAAAAAACAAGAGAGGGGTGTTAAAACACAAAAAGTTCTACATAAATAATTATTTTAATACAATTAATATCATAAAATAAACTTTTCTGACACAAAAAGCTATAATATACACATACATAATTCTGTCTATAGACATAAACATAATTAAAACACAGTATATAATGTAATACAGTTAGATAAAAATAAATCGTTTAAAATTAAAGATGCCTGCCTGGAAACATTGAAACTTGGTTGCTGGAGGCATCGATACAGCCTCTTCAATAATATCCGTGGCACTGGAAAGGCAGCTTAACACGTTTTCTCAACAAAAAAGTATATAAAATCGGTCACATATAAACAATTGTTTTACTTGAGGTTAGACACGTGCATTTTGTTTTCAGTAGGGTTTGTTGGCGTTTGAATTTGCGTGATTAAGAAAAATACAGTGTTCGGAATCAAATTTACTCGATAGCAAAAAATAACACTTGAAGGGGACTTGTCTTGTGTAAGAGTTAAGTTGTACTCACTGGACGGGGGGTGGTGCGGTTGCGCGGCGCGGGTCGCGTCTCGTGCCGCGTCTCGTGCCGTGTCTCGCGCGTTGTCTCGCACGTTGTCTCGCGGCACGTCTCGCTGGTCGCCGCGCTCCGAGCGCTCCTGCTCTGCACGCTGAGACGTAGGGGAAATCTCAACCGCATGTTATACACATTACGACACTGGTATATTCATTAATGAACCTACGCTAGTTTGAGACCACATCGTCTGTCTATAAACCGGAAAAATATTGTTATAATAGTAATGACTGATAAGCCTTACTTAATAACTGATCCTGTTGTACAAGTATGTACCATGTGATACATAGTTAGGGGTTCAATTTCACTATTAATCAGTTTTTTTGGACTATAAATTGTCAGTATAGGCGTTTGAAATACGCCTGAAAAGTGGCCGTAAACTTTAAAGAAACGAAATTAAAATACGATAGAATAAATGTAAACGTTAAAATGCACATGTGCAGAGATGCATACTGTGTGTGAAATGTATTATTGCAAGATAAATATATAAAGCGCTGTGTTACCTCGAACTCGGACAGTTTGATGATGCGGCGCTGCGCCTGGCGCCAGTGCGGCGGCGTCACCGAGCGCGAGCGCGAGCGCGACGGCGTGCGGTAGCGCTGCACACACACACACACACACACATATATATCAACAAAAACTTTACTATGTATCCCTAATACATGATAACCAGCAAACATCGATAAACAACTGGCACACCATACTGCGGTCAAGTCAAATGAAAATTTATTTACAACAAAATTTAAGTTATTTACTACAGACATTAGGTCATGTAAGTGATGTATATTGATAACATTAAAATTTAAAAAGTTTCAATAGGTAACACGCCCGAAATTTATTATTCCAACACTCTATTGTGGATATTGCAAATTTTGTCATGACTGTTTCAACTGTTTAACGATATAAATATACACATGATGAATATATACTCACAAACACGCCTCTCCCCTTGATGATCCTGCCGCTTCGGGTGTACGCGTGACGCTCTCTCTCGCGGTACCGCGTCCTGACACATACATTACAATACGATATTATCATAAAATACCAACACAAAAATAATTTCAGAATTAAACAAATTTCGAGTCAGATTAATATGTAATAATATGATTAAAACATAGTAAGAAAATGTTATACCCTTGGTACGACCTAAATCTAGACTAGAGCAATTATGGCCAGAATAGTCATTTTTAAAAATAATAAACATATTTGTGTTCATAAAAGTAAAAAAAAATAAATAAAACCCGATATTACTTACATCATAAATTGGTAAAAACTGAAAATTTACAACTTTTACTATTATACAAAATACCAACACGTATCCACTAAGCTTGATTAGCATTCATGAAATGTACAACAAATTATCTTCTATCTATCTAGTTCCAACCGATCCCGGTGGAGGTCATAGGGGGAGGCCCATATCCAGCAGTGAACCACAATTGGCTGATGATGATGATGATGATGATGACGACGACGACGACGATGATGATGATATTAACTACAAAGAAGGTCCACCATACCTCTCGCGATCCCTCCTGGGCTCGTTCCGTTCGTGTTCCCGCGCGGCGCGCATGAGGAACCGGTTGGTGGGCACGTCGGGGATCTCGCGCGGGTCGATCTTCGACGTCTGCACCAGCGGGTGAGTGCCGCCCTCCGCCTCCTCCTCCTCCTCCTCCGCGGACTGGCCAGAGTGACGCCTGCCACATAACAACACAGGGTTTATAGCTATGGAGGCTAGTGGGTTAACACTATGTATAACATTAAGGTTATTAGTAAGTTAATGATTGAAACATTTGATTAGAGATTTACCTTTTCTTTTTCTTTTCCTTTTTATCCTTTTTCTTTTTCTTGTCCTTCTTTTGAGATCGGTCAGATTCCTCACCACTCTCTTTCGATTCTTTGTCTTGCTTTCTTTTTTTACCTGAAATGATATGTTATTTTATTTTTTTTTATTTTTATTAAAAATAGGTCTCCCAACTAAGATTACACATGATATTCTTAAAGTTACATATTAAATAGAAAACTTTGTGCATCTTAAACATAGGACGACACAGCTTGCACAATTTAGACATATAATCAGCTATAAAATTGAATACAAAAAAAAATTGAATACAAAAAAAAGACTCAAAATCACAACAAAACATAACATTTTAACAAAATGATAGCGAAAAGATGAAAGAGAAACAAATGAAATCAAAAAAAATATTAATCAAAATAACTTAAATTTAAATAAAATTAAATGCTACTAAAATTAATCAACGAATCAGTACCAAAGCAAAATTAAAATCATAAGACCACTTACAGTACATAAAATTATGAGGCGTCAACACTTAGATCATCAGCTAGTGCATTTGAAATAAGTCGTTTGAATTTCGGCAAGGTGTTATTGAATATATCTATGTCCTGAGAGTTGGCTGATATTTCATTGTATTTGTACGATAATCTGGCTATAGGCGAATGCAAACCGAGGTTCGTTCGGGCACGTGGGGCTTTAAATAATGGGCTACGGTAACGAGGGACTCTTCGCTGTACATTTATACATATCTTGCTCAACAGATCAGGGCAGTCGGTATGATTATTTAATATTTTAAAAAGAAATATAAGGTCGGACATGCTCCGACGTGCCTGTAAAGACATTAGGTTAAAGAAACGCAGTCGGTTCTCGTATGAATTTACTGATCTTTTGACCTTAGCTCGATAGGCCAAAATTCGAACGAAACCTTTTTGCACGTTCTCAATCCTTGCCACGTGAGTCCGATAAGAAGGATTCCACACCGTACTGCAATACTCTAATTTACTCCTGACAAAGCTGTTATATAGTAATATTGTGGTAGACTGCAGTTTGAAATCCTTAGAGGAACGCAAAACGAATCCTAGGCATTTACGAGCCGAGCTTATTATGTGGTCATAATGTTCAGTAAAACGCATTTCACTATCCATATAGACACCTAAATCGCGGATGCTATTCACTTTGTTCAATGGTGTTCCCTGTATATTATACGCTGATTTTACTATATCACGCTTTCGCGTGAATGTTATGTGGTAACATTTATTACTGTTTAAGACCATTTTATTTTTTGCACACCACAGATTAAGGGCGTCTAGATCAGTTTGCAATAATTTTGTGTCCAATTCTGACTGTATTACACGAGTTAATTTTAAATCATCCGCAAAAAGGTAAGGAATGGAATTTTTAAATGTATGTGGAAGGTCATTTATAAATATGTTAAAAAATAGAGGGCCCAAGTTAGATCCCTGAGGTACGCCCGATGAAGCTACGAATGGTATAGATTCTGTTCCATTAATAACGACAGAAGAAAGCCTCTCTTCTAAATATGAACTTGTAGTGTGCTGGAGGACTACTTGAAGTGAAAGACCACTTGTACTGTCGTATGTCGAATGTGTATTTTATTGGGAAACATGCACTCCTTATATACAAATTAGACCAGCGAGAGTGGCGCCCTCTGCGGGCAAGCGCGGCCGAAAAAGCGCGGGAAACGAGCGCGTGCCAACGCGCGCCCCGCGTCCGTGCCCCCGCGCGCCCCGCGTCCGCGCGACTCTCGCTCACCTATAAATATTAGGCGCGTCGCGGTTTCGCGGTTATTCAGCGCGGCGCGTCGTCGGAAGAATCATCGGGCAGCTACTCGTCGTGTGCGGTGTGCGTCGCTCGTCGTGGGTCTCCAGAACTGTCGCCGGGCCGTGCTGCGTGTGTCGTCGAGCTTCGCTTCGTGATCAGCGGTGATGGCGTTTTCACGCCGCACTTGCTGTGGTTTCATTTGACTTGACGTCAAAAGTATGTGGCATTTTCATGCCGCGCCCTTCCATTATCCAAAGTCTATAAAAGACTTATAAACGAATTATTATTCTACTCGCTGTGTTTTATTTATTATTCCCTCTCTGTGTTTTATTTCTTGTATTCCTGGTATATGGTATATTTGGTATGTCACGGTAAGGTAAGGTAAGGTGGTTGGTCTTGAGAGGTAAAAGGTAAGTATGCATGTTCTCTGTATGTGCGCGTGACGCCACAGTACTCCCCCTCAAGTGAAACGCACGGAGGGTTTCACTGAGCGTCCCGATCGTGTGACGTAGGGCTGCTTTGACGGCGGCGCTGCTTCTGACGATCGTGGCTCCGTGACTGTGGTGTCTGCCGGATTCTTGCTCGAAGTAGGTGTCGAGGTAATCACGGCGCTTTCTTCATTGAATAAGTAGGCTGGTTTTAGTCTGTCTATTGATATTATTGTTGTGCGTAGTGGTAATTTTATTTTGAATGTTTTGCCACTACGCTCAAGTACTTCAAACGGTCCGTCGTAGGGCGGTGTCAATGAACTGCGTACCGTGTCGTTCCGAATGAACACGTGACTGCAGGTTGCGAGATCTTTATATACAAATGCATTCTTGCTTGTGGCGTATGTTTTATGTACTGGTGATAATGTTGACATAGTTTCTGTTAATCGGCGGACGAATTCGGTGTCTTCTATTTTTGGCTGAGTAGGCACAAAAAAATCAGATGGAACTCGTAGGGTGCATCCGTAGGTCATTAATGCAGGGCTGACATTGTTGTCACGCAGGGCTGTGCGTAGGCCGAGTAACACTGTGGGCAAATCTTCCGTCCAGTGTGTGTTTGCGCCTCTTGCCATGAGCGCGGACTTCAGCGTGCGATGCCACCTTTCAATTTGACCATTAGCTTGCGGGTGAAATGGTGTTGTCCGGATACGTGTAACACCAAACTTTTTCATGAGTTCGTTGAATAGCGCGGACTCGAATTGACGGCCTTGATCGGTCGTCACTCGCGCGGGGCATCCGAAACGTGCGATCCATCCTTTGTAAAATGCGCGCGCGATTGTTTCAGCTGTAATGTCGCGCGTCGGGACTGCTTCGGGCCATTTCGTGCATCGGTCGATCATTGTGACGCAATATTTGTATTCGTTTGATGTAGGTAACGGGCCGATTATGTCGATGTGCACGTGTTCGAAGCGGCTTGATGGCGGGAATTCGCCTAGCGGGCTACTGACGTGTCGATTTATTTTGGCGCGTTGACATCCGATGCATGCTTTAGTCCATAAACCGATATCTTTATTCATTGACGGCCAAAAATATTTTGATGTTATTATCTTCCGCGTCGTACGAATTCCGGGGTGGCTTATTTCGTGTTGCGCTTGGAATGCGGCGTAACGATAAGCGGGCGGGAGGTACGGGCGGGGATGTGTAGTTGTGATGTCACAGGTCAATGAGCGATGCATTCCCGGTAGCGTAATTTGAGTGAATTTTAAGTTTGGTTTGATTTTTAATTTTTGTAACTCGGCGTCGGTGTCTTGGTCTTCTGATAATTTATTGTAATCGATGTTTGAAAAATGTTCTATTGCTTCTATGCGTGATAAGGCGTCTGCTGCGTGGTTCCGGTCTCCGTGCACGTACTTTATGGATGAACAGAATTGACTAATGAAGTGTAGTTGTCTCTCTCTTCTGGGCGTGTCACTGCTACTCGGCGGTCTAGTGAGTGCGTGCGAGAGTGGCTTGTGATCGGTCCATATAGTCAAATCGTTGTTTCCTTCTATGAGTCGGCGAAAATGTTTTACAGCTGTGTAGATGGCTAATAATTCGCGATCGTACACACTGTAGCGGCGCTGTGTTTCACTCATTGTTTTTGAGTAAAATGCGAGCGGTCTCCATTTGTTATTAATTTTTTGTTGAAGGACGGCGCCTATACTCTTGTCGGAGGCGTCGGTCATGAGACATAGTGGTGCACTAGACGTTGGATGTGTTAATGTAGTGGCCTTCAGGATACTTTCGCGGCATAGTTCAAAGGCGGCGTCAGCTTCGGGTGTCCAATTAATTATTGTCTTATCGTTCTTCTTTTTGTTGTGGAGATATTTATTTAATTCGTGTTGTAGTTCGGCTTGATGAGGTAGGCAGTCGCGATAAAAATTTATCATACCGAGAAATCTTCGTAATTCTTGCACCGTCTGTGGTTTCGGGTAACTCGATATAACTTTAGTGCGTTCGTCGGTAGGTTTGATTCCTGACTGGCTAACTTCATATCCCAGAAATTCAATTTTTTCTTTGCCGAATTCGCACTTATTGATGTTTAGTGATACGCCGTATTTGTTAAGGCGTTCGATCACTTGCTCCAGATGTTTTCTGTGTTCTTCGGCGTTGGTGGAGTAAACTAATAAGTCGTCCACAAAACAAAATACGATGTCGTCAAGGCCGCGTAGTACTTCGTGCATGAATCTCTGGAATGTTTGTCCCGAGTTGCGTAGGCCAAACGTCATGCAATTAAATTCAAATAGGCCAAACGGTGTTATAATTGCTGTTTTGGCCGCGTCGTCCTTTTCTATAGGTATCCAAAAATATGCCATTTTTAAATCTAATTTCGAGAATATTGTTTTTCCATGTAGCTGGTATGTGAAGTCTTGAATGCGCGGGATTGGATATCTGTCTGGGACTGTTACTGCGTTGAGGCGTCTGTAGTCGCCACATACACGTAGTGACCCATCTTTCTTCTTTACTACGTGTAGTGGACTGGCCCAGGGACTTTTCGATGGCTTGCAAATACCCATGTTTATCATGTTTTCGAATTCTTCTTTCGCGGCTTTGTACTTGTCCGGCGGCAGTGGGCGTGGCTTTGAGTATATCGGCGCGCCCGTTGTTTCGATGTGGTGAGTGACGTCGTGTTTCGCGGGCGATTTCAAGGACATCGGGCGTAGTATGTCGGGATATTTAGATAAGATGTCGTGGTATGGATGATCTTGATTTAATGTGAAAACACTTGGGTCGGTGCTGTTTGTCTTGATGGCGTTTATATGTAGTTCAGTGACGCTGTCTATTAATTTTCTTCGATGCAGGTCAATGATTAATTTATGGCTCTTCAAGAAGTCTGCGCCCAAAATTGATGTTTTCACGTCGGCGATGATGAATGTCCACTTGAAACTTCGGCGTAGTCCTAGGTTGAGCTCTAATGTACGCTCTCCGTAGGTACGTATCGGCGTGTTGTTGGCCGCGAACAATTGATACGACGTGGATTCTTTTGATCGATCGCTTCTCTTGGCTGCAAGCACGGAGATATCTGCTCCGGTGTCGATCAAAAATTTTTCCCGCGTGCGAACGTCAATGACGCATAGGCGGTGACTAATACTAGGAACATCGATACCCGCCGCTATCGGTGTTGTTTCTAGTTTAAATTCTTCTTAGAGCATGGAGATATACACCGGCGAGCTTTATCGCCGAAACGGTAATGGTATCGGCATAACCATTCTCTGTCCCCCGGTTTGATTGTTGAAGTGCTGCGATCAGCTGATGTTATACTTCGCGAGCGCGCGCGGCGGCGTTGATCAAACGGACGGCCGCGGCGTTGTTGAGCGTGGAATGTGTTTCTTTTGGCGCGTAACTCGGCGATTTCGACGGACATGCGCTCGAGTTGTTTTGATATTATGTCCATTTGGCTATCTTGTTTGGTAGTGCAGCTAGGTGAGGTGACGCAGGCGACCGTCGGGCAGAGATTTGTATGCTCGCGTATTTTGTCTGCGATTGTGGCGAGCGTGTCGAGACTTTTTTCCGTGGTTATGGCTAAAATGCTTCGTATTTGCTCCGGCATTTGTCTCAGCCATATTAATTTTAGCGCGTCGTCTGTGAGCATTTTTCTGTTGAGCTCTTGCATACGGCGTAGGAGTTGGCTGGGTTTATCGTCGCCGAGCTCCAAACCGCCGAGAAGTTTCTCCAGCTGGCTATTAGCCGACTCTTGGTAAACGGCCATTAGGCGTTCTTTTGTCCGCTGGTATTTATTTTCGCCGTGGACGTCGAGGATAACGTCGCTGATTTCCTGGATATCTCTCACGTCGAGTGCTGGGATGACAAGCTCGAACTTTTGTTGTTCGCTGGGTTTCTGAGCGGCGACGACGGCTTCAAACTGCGCGAACCATAGTAGCGCGTTTTGGCGCCAAAATGGTGGAATGCGGGACTGCAGGGATACGGCGGCGATGTGATGTTCTTGATTTTGCATGGTGGAATCTGGATTTCTTGCAGAATGACGATGTGGAATAATCTTCGGGCAAACGGGCAGAGGTTCTTCTATTCAGATGGTTTCTTTTTTATTCTTGCTTGCTGTTCTTCTTCGGGGTCACCAATTGTAGTGTGCTGGAGGACTACTTGAAGTGAAAGACCACTTGTACTGTCGTATGTCGAATGTGTATTTTATTGGGAAACATGCACTCCTTATATACAAATTAGACCAGCGAGAGTGGCGCCCTCTGCGGGCAAGCGCGGCCGAAAAAGCGCGGGAAACGAGCGCGTGCCAACGCGCGCCCCGCGTCCGTGCCCCCGCGCGCCCCGCGTCCGCGCGACTCTCGCTCACCTATAAATATTAGGCGCGTCGCGGTTTCGCGGTTATTCAGCGCGGCGCGTCGTCGGAAGAATCATCGGGCAGCTACTCGTCGTGTGCGGTGTGCGTCGCTCGTCGTGGGTCTCCAGAACTGTCGCCGGGCCGTGCTGCGTGTGTCGTCGAGCTTCGCTTCGTGATCAGCGGTGATGGCGTTTTCACGCCGCACTTGCTGTGGTTTCATTTGACTTGACGTCAAAAGTATGTGGCATTTTCATGCCGCGCCCTTCCATTATCCAAAGTCTATAAAAGACTTATAAACGAATTATTATTCTACTCGCTGTGTTTTATTTATTATTCCCTCTCTGTGTTTTATTTCTTGTATTCCTGGTATATGGTATATTTGGTATGTCACGGTAAGGTAAGGTAAGGTGGTTGGTCTTGAGAGGTAAAAGGTAAGTATGCATGTTCTCTGTATGTGCGCGTGACGCCACAAACTACACCACTGTAAAGCAACATTAGTAATACCAACCATCTGTAATTTTTGGGTGATTAAATTGTGGTTTACTTTGTCAAATGCTTTAGAGAAGTCTGTATAAATAGCATCGACTTGTAAACCTTGATCTACAGCTGTTGATAAATTGCTGACAAAGGTGACTAGATTCGTATTAGTTGATTTTTTATTCCTAAATCCATGCTGGTTGTCGGACAGATAAAATTTGACATGGTTGTACAAAATTGGATAAACCAGCTGTTCAAATACCTTAGACAGAGTAGACAGAATTGAAATGGGGCGATAATTACTGATTATTTCACGTTTCCCATTTTTGTAAATTGGTACTATTCTAGCACGCTTCCATTCAGTTGGGAATATGCCGGAGTTTAGGGATGCGTTATAAATATTTACAAGCGGTATAGATAGTTGAGCGGCACACTGCATCAGAAAAATTGGAGGTATGTTATCAGGGCCGGTTCCTTTAGAGATGTCAAGCGCCTTAAGCTTTTTTGTTACGTTGTCAGTAGAAATTATTAAATTATTAATTTCTGGCATATTGGAGTTAATACTATAATCATTACTAAATTTATCATCTCGAATTGATGGTTCATACACTGAAGAGAATTGTTTGGCAAATAAATTGCATATATCTTTAGTATTACTTACTTGTTCGTCTAGAAGAGACATTTGCATCGGGTAAGATGATTCATGCTTACGTAATTTTTTTACATGAGTCCAGAAGTATTTAGAATGTTTTGTTATCGCGGTTTCAACGTCAGAAATATATTTCTTGTAACACAGCTTCAAAAGTATGTTGGAATCTTTTCGTAAGTAATTAAATTCTATGATGTCAAGTGGGTCTTTATACTTCTTAACTTTTTTATGTAATGTGGCTTTCCGATTTAGCATTCTTTTCAGCACGGGAGAGTACCAGAAAGGATATTTTCCCCGGTGATATACAGTGATTGGCACATGTTTCATGATTATTTCTTTTATAATGATATAGAATTTGTCAACCATACCGTTTACATCACTACATGATTTGAATTCCTCGGTCCAATTAATATTCTCTAAAAGTTCCGTAATTGATTCGTAATCAGCTTTGTAAAAGTTATATTTTTTTATAGGTTTAGATGTAATTTTCGTTTTAGTGTAGATGGACGGGGTAAAATCAATAGGAGGGTGATATCTATCTACCTCTCTTACAGGGTCAATGCATTCATTGATGTTGATGGTATTAATATCAGACAGAACAAGATCAAGAGTTTTTTTTTGAAAATTTTTAATATGATTAAACTGTTTCAAGTTGTGCAAATCCATAAAATCAACTAAAGTATCCCTAAAGTAGCCAGCACCAGATGAAGGTGTTAATGCGTTGCCGTCATCGGACTCATTTTGTATCCAGCCGATATTGCCTGTGTTAAAATCGCCTACAATTATGGTACAACTATTGCTACTAACGTCCATTACTGATGAACAGTTATCGATAAAATGTTCAAAAGATTGTCTGCTTAATGGTGGGGGTAAATACACAGCACACAAGTTTAATGTTTTATAAGTGTTGTTGCTCTGTAAGTTAATTGCAACCCACAGGTCCTCGCAATTGCTTTCCCACTGAGGAATTCGTCGTGAGTCAATTTTTTTAGTAATCGCTATCAATACTCCCCCTCCTGTCTTTTTGTAACTGTTGAATGAAGAAGTTTCCCTATCCCGTCTATATACCAAGAAATTATCACCAAACAATTCAGTATCATATACACTACTAGTAAGCCAAGTCTCAGTCATAATATAAACATCATAATCACTATTGCATAAATGTTGACGTACCTCTGCCATACTACTATTTAAGCCTCTTGTATTTTGGTAATAGAATCTAATAGAATCGAATTTAACAGTGTAATTATAAATAGACTACACGATAGATAAATTTGATACAACTTAAAAAAAGAAAAAAGATACAGTTAAGTCACTTGTTTCAATCTATCTAAGCAACTAATTAAGATTGTGTCTGAAGTTTCGTCTTTCCGCATGAAAATCCTGCCATTACGGATCCACAAAAACTTATAACCCAATTCCTTAGATCGCGTACGGGCTTCAGCATGGATGAGTTTATTCTCAGGCGAGAGATGTTCTGCAACATATATTGGCTGGGGGTTGTCAGTACCAATTCCCAAATGGGAAGTATTCAGCTTGTCTTTTTTATTGATCTTATTAAATGTGATTGCTGCAGCAAGGAATGTATTACGTAATCGAGTGCTACTGAATTTGACGATTATAGATCTAGGTCTTTTATTCTGTGGGTCTTTTTTAGCAATCCTGGTACAGTGTTGTATATCCGACTCGTTGATGTTGCAGTTCATTACTTTTCCAAGTTGCTTCACAGTAGTAATTAGGTTTTCAGCTCGATGTTCTGGAACGCATTGAATTTCGACATTATCAGCCCGAGCATGCTGTTCCATAAGATTCATGCGCTTAGTAATATCTTTAACAGTGTTTTCCAAAAGGGTATTGCTCTTTTCTAACTCTTGAATCTTAGCGGACTTATCTTCTAATAAGTGTTTCATCTCTTCATACTTGTCGTTAAAAAAGGACAATGATTGTTGAAAGCTACTTATTGCCTCGTTTATTTTATTAAAATGTTCTTCCATTATATTTTTTACTGTGTCTCGTAATACCCGGCCCATTTCGTCTCTAATCATTGCTCTAAGTGAATCACTAGTAAGATCTATTGTTAATGTACTGCAAGTTGGGGTTGGTGATTCACACGGAGATGGAAGTGTGTCAGAAGTAATCGCATTCTGTGGAGAATTGCATCCGTCGCGCTGGCAGGGGCTGTTGGGTCGTGGCATTCGGATCGGTGTATTTGTATTATCATATTTTGGTTGTTTGTTAAGACAGGCAGGGCATTTCCATATTCCTCTGCTCTCAATGCTCATCGATCGGAATTGTTTTTCGGGTATATTTGCACATATAAGGTCATACCACAAGTTACAGTGGGGGCATTGGATGCCATTCCTACCTTTAAAGGTTTGCATGCAACCTGCACAACTTTTTGTTGCCATACTTAAGCCACTGATATTGACAGATGAATTTAAATATTATGATTTTTTTAAATTATCTATATGAGTATGAATAGTCCGAATTTTATTAACTTGCTAGAATTAAAAATCACAACACAAATTTTGATCGGAAAAAATATTAAGAATGTGGGGCTTGAACTCGGGTGCTGTCGCGTATACACCAAGAAGAACGCTCGGGACCGTAAGGCCAACTTACACCCAGCGCTGCGTGTCGAAATTATTGTTCTTATTGTAAGTTCTGCAGATCATAAAGAACGTTACGAGTGTATTCAAAATTTGAATATTGCAATATTGACAACCGCCACGAAGATTGTTTCTCACAGTTATTGCACTATTTCTTCTTGCGACACATTTACTGACACTTTGTTTTAGTTATGATTTTAGAGTTGTATATGGGTCAATCAACTTTTAAATGTACCATCAATGATAGATTTTATATATCAATTTTTTTTTCTTAAATTTGTATATTTTATACGTATTTGTTGTTGATAATTATTTATATTTAAGGAATTCAAATAGAGCAGAACAATTTATGGTAAATTTATTTAAAAAATTCACATGACTGTAGTTAAGATAGTCCCTTGGACATTTAAAAATTCAGTCAAATTGTTAATTTACTTTTAAATATTAGAATCATATTTGAAAAACCTTACTGTTCTTTTAAAGTAAAAATGACGATAATCTGTCTTTAGGAGATAAGAAAAAAGTGGTTGTCCAGTGGACATAGACGTTTGTCCATAGGAAATACTCGGGTGTCCAAAGGGGACTCTATGATGAAAATCGTATGTATTTCTTCTTTTATGTAATAAAAAAACAACTATTTGAAAATAATTATCAGTATTAGAAGAGAAAATATTGAATAATTCAGACAACGATCTTGGATGTCCAAGGGACTGGTGGTGATATTTATTAGTCTTTCCGCTCCCTGGTAATAAATAATAATATTTTGAATTAGGTCTTACGCACAGTAAAAAATATACATTAAATTGAATATATTCCACTTTAATTTACTACAACATATAAAATACAAAAGTTTTTGTGCTGGTTGTCCAGTGGACACACAATAAAGCCACGCTCTTTTTCAAAATACACTCGGTCGACTGGCGCCGCGGAAAAGATGAAATCAAAATCGAGGCTGGATGAATGTTGTCACGAAATAAATCGACTTGAGTTCCAAGCAGTAGTCACGCCATAAATGTTTGGATTTTGGAACTTTTTTACCGTTGTTCGGTGGAAGTCAGAATAATAAAATATAATAGGGACTAAAATAAACATGCAAAAAGGTCGTTAAGGTTTTAAAGCAAACAAAATCTATTTACTAGGATCATAGTAGATATTGTAATTAATAATTATGTTTCATTGTAATGGATTGCCATATATAATTTTTTTGGAAAAATTAATGTTTCATTGTACTAACCTACTGGGGGACAAATTTACATAGTACTGATAGGACAGATAAAAGTTGATTGACCCATATATTATATTGATGTTTTAGGTTTAAGAATTAGTTCAGTGTTTGTTTATCGAAAGTTTGTTGACTCACTTTTTAAACTTGAGTTTTTATCACTTTTCACCAAAACTGTTTTGAGATAACACTTGTACTTAGTAGTTGCACTATTGAGACTACAATGCACTAATTATATTTGAATTTATAGTAGTTTGAATAATTTAAAAGATTTTAAATATACGGAGCTGATGTTTCCCGTGGCAGGTGTTGCCACTTTAATCAGCTATTGATCAGCTATCGGTTCAGATAATTTTCGTTCCATTGCAAATGACTTTTGTTTTTGTATGTGATGTGGGCGGACTATAACAATATGTGTAGTGACCTGCAGTGAGCCTGACGAGTTGTCCGCAGTTGTCGACGCGCACGTCCTGCAGCGGGCGCGCGTTGCGGTCCACCGCCAGCGCCTCCAGCTGCCGCACCAGCGCGCCGCCGCTCGCCACGTGCCCGAACACTACGTGCACACTGACACACACACGATCAGTACCACACCTCACTACACCACACTACACCACACCACACCCCCGCCCCGATACTCACTTGTCGAGATGCGGTGCCGGCTGTGTTGTTCTACAACACACAGAACACAACAACAATGATAGCGAGCGCTGCACGGGCGCCGCCCTCCGCCGCTCTACACAACGCATACACACAGGTTCCGTCACTGCTGGCCACGGGCCAAGCAGGACACACACTGAAACTCAATGCTCACTGTTTCATCAACATTATTTATGTGGATTGCTACAACATGTCCTCTAGACTAGTACATTCATTTCAAAGCTAAAATATTGACAACCTAACATCAAACAGAGATTTAAAAAGCACAATGGGAGCAAGAAAATTTAAAAAGCTAAAGGTAATAGCCTAAATTAAAAAAATATTTAATTATTATAGCAATGTAAATTAATGTTTGAGTAGTGGTCCCTTGTGGTTTCATAGCAATATTTCTATAACCAATGTCTTACCACTCCATTCCTTGCAAACTTACATAAAGAATTGTGAACCATTTGTGTCCTTCCCTCTGTTGGCCATAGACAGCAGAAATGGCCTGTCATGTTTCAACTCAAAAGTTTCATCTGCAACAATACATCAATTTTCAATATTGAATTCAAATAAAACTGCATGAAAATTATATTTCTTCAACCATACATAATTGTATGGAGGAAACTAGAATAATAAAGTTTACCTTCAAATGTACCACCATATATAGACTCGCCACCAGTCCCGTTAGCATTGGTAAAATCACCTCCTTGTATCATGAAATCCTTCACAACCCTATGAAATACCATGCCCTGGAAAATACAAAATGTTTTTTAGTGTGATACTATTTCTCTAATGTTGTTTCAACTTTCAGCATTCATTTGTTACAATAATCGACAAAAGAGTAATGATCATCAAGGGAAACCACAAGTCTCAATCAAAAACAATGCTATACATATTATTACATTCTAACATCTCATTTTATAGAAATCACATAAAAATAATATAAACCTGTAGAAAATATCAAAAATTGTTATACTAAACTATGATATATTACAGAGCAGTTAAATTAAAATGTAATAAATATGATGAATCTAATAGAAAAAGACAAAAAAAAAGCAAAAATGTGTGTTTAATTATAATATATTGGACATGAAAACATACAGCTACAGAAGCCAGATATAAACCAATACCACTAGTTAAATTATAAAATGTCCACTGTGTGTAGAAGCTGCTAAATTTAATAAAAAAGAATCTGTAAAAATACAATATAATTTTAGGATGAGATTCATGGATATTCATGAATCAAATAGGGATGTATATATCAAAGTTGCCGTGGTGTAATAGTTTAACACAAATGTACCAAAAATGCAACCAAAATATGATTTATGATGAAGGAAAGACCAGAAAGGGTTCTATTAAGCTAATACTTTAATGCATCTCTGGATATTTACTTCCCTATTTGTGCATTTTTATTGGATACTTCCTAAGTATTATCACATCCTAAAATTGTGTATATTAAATGATTCTTTATCATTTAATTTAGCAGCTTCTATATACAGTGAACTTTTTATAATTTAAATATTGGCTTTGGAGTTTCATTAAACAAGGGTAAAAAAATATACCTCCAGCTGCTTTTTTACACTCATGGAAGATACCCTAATTGGTAACTCTTAAATTATACGATAAATATTATTGTATGTCGGACTGCTACCTGAGTCTTCTCAAGATTAATAGACACCTACAAAATTGTGTACTATGTCTATGAATCTCATACTGGTTATGTACAAAATTACTAACCTTATATGTGAGCGGCTTTCCGGTGACTTTTCCGAGTCCCATTTCTCCTGTGCACAACTCGCGGAAGTTTTTAGCAGTTTTAGGCGCCACATCATTGAACAACTCAAATACAATCCGCCCGGAAGGCAAGCCTCCAATGGATATGTCCATGAAAACCCGATCCCGGGGTGGTTTCTCATCCCCGTCAACAGTCATATTTCTTTTTTCGTATCTGTCTTATAATTGATAACTTTTGAACAGATATATACCACGTTAACTGATAGAAAACAATGGAAAAATACAAATATTCTTTAAAAACGCCAAATTTTTTTACACGAGTCGCAAATCGCGACTAGACTTTTATTACACAGATTACTTTCAAATAGAGGTTGCTTAAATTTTAATCCCCTGTACACTGTGAACGAATGAAGAATGAATATAGAAAAACATTTTAATATTTTTATTTAGGGCATTGGATTGGATGAATTTGCAATAGCAATAAGGAGTTTGAAACGTTATATTTTATTAGTGTTATCACTCTGATCTCTAAAAATAAATGACCAGTAGGCACAGATTTAGATATATATTTAGATTCGTACTTTTTGTATAGTCTGATGTCTGTATAAGAGTGAGGTGTGTTTCTATGTACACAATTTAATTAATTATGTATTCTTTCATAGAACAACATCTCATCAGTTAACAAGAAATTCCTTAAGATGTGTTACTCCCAAATTCACATAATTTTTAATCGATCTAAATTAAACATCCATACGTCAGGTTATTTCTATTTTCGTTACTCTTCTCTTGCGAATATGTATATTCTGTGGTCCAACGACTATTTTGCGTCGTGCGAGCAAAGCATTTTTATTTAAGCTGTGGTTGCGCGTCGGTGCGATAAACGGTAATGGCGGACAGCCGAAGCAAAAATTGCGAAGTTTTCTCGTAAACAATTTGTAAAAGTAGATTGTCCTAAGGTGCGTTTTATAGCTAGCATTCGTAATTTTAGCGACAAAACTAACAAACAGTCATGTTAGGCTCCGGTGATAGCGGTTTTGTAATAAAATTGCGCGGCCTGCCTTTTTCTACTACAGTGGAAGATGTCCTCGATTTTTTGGGCAATGTCAACGTGGTAAACGGAAAAGAAGGTCAGTTTTGAAAATTTCCTGTTTCCTATAATAAAGGGGCTAATTTACTTTATGTACATGGTTAAAACAAATTTATATATGTTATGTGGGGTCATTTCAAAATGGCAGCGATTTAAATTTTGTCATTTTGAGGTGTGTTTGAACTCAGATTAAAATTCCTAAGTCAAGCAGTTAGCAGGTAAGTAAATGCCAATACTGGTGCATAGTATGAATAAATTCGCTTTTCTTAGTATGTAAAGAAACATCAAGGTTGTACGATTCACAAATATATGTGGGCGTGAATATGCGATTACGGCTAACAACATGCGGCTGCGTGGAATTGTAATGGCTAGCAAACACTTTCTTTTTGCATGCCAAGCACCACCTTTTAGGTACCTTTAACACTGAAGATTGCTTTTAATCCCCCGATTGCTCATTATAAGTTAATGAATAATTTTTGAAAAGCTTGGAACTATCTTAGTATTTTTTATTATGTTGAACTTAGTGAAAGGCAATTGTTTGGAAATGGAAAAGCATAGTAAGTAAAGTTTATAACAGTTAAAAATATATTTTTATAATCTTTCTTTGTATATGAAAGAAATTTAGTTAAGATGTAAGGTATGATAAGATTAGGTTAATTTGGGCAGGGTAATTCCTAAGCTATATCAAAGGAAAAATATCCACAAATATTTTCTTTGTGCATAGATTTTAGTGGTATTGATAAACTATTGGTTTGTTTTAGGTTTTTTTTGTAATCAGAAATTTTATTTCATGTGTACTTACTGTGTAGTTTCAGAATTATGTAATTATCTATCAATTTTATAAATTTTTAATTATTGATTATTATTTGATTGTAAATTTGTACCATATTTGCGAAATTAAAACACAAAAAAAATTGGTTTTAATGCAGATTAAAAACTATTACTTTCTCTGAATAATATAATATAAACATGTATAAATTTGTGGCAACAACTTTCTCCTGTTATTGTAATTTATCTATTGTCACTCAGCATATTTTTTAAATACAAAACTATTTTATTTTCCAGGAGTTCATTTAACTGAAGTTCGTCCTGGCAGACCATCAGGAGAATGTTTTGTGGAGGTGGAAAGCCAGGAAGATGTTGAGGCTGCCCTCAAGAAAGACAAAGAAAACATGGGCAAAAGATATATAGAAAGTAAGTTTATCAATCTCAATATAAACATGTAACAACCCTGTTATGTCTTTACCTATAATAAAACCAATCAAAACCATATTACACTTTAAAAAGTTTTACACTTTACTGCATATAAAAAACTCATTAATGTTCTTATTTCAGTATTTTCTACTGATCGCCAAGACATGGAATGGGCTCTAAATGCCATGCGTCAGAGTGAGAATGGTTTTGAAGGAATACCTAATGTCACCAATGACATGGGTATTGTCAAACTTCGAGGACTACCATTTGGTTGCTCCAAAGAAGAAATCATCCAGTTCTTTGACGGTAAGTTTAATGTTATAGTCTTGGTAAATTGTTTGCATCCAGGGTATGACTAGGATACACTGTTGATTTTACACTTGATTTGTAAATTTAGGCAATGGAGATGTAGTTGGCAGGAAAACATTGAAAAATTTATGAAAATAATATTTTGATGAAAAATACTATGTTTTGCAAATTTCATTTGAATATTAATTGTTTATTTCTTTCTTTAATTTTTTTCTCACTGATATTGGAAAGTCTAATTTACGAACATGGCTTGTCTTTTGAAACACGAGCAACATTCATTTCACTGTGAAAATATGATAATTTACAATGCCAACCAAGTGTAGAGTTGTGAAAGCATTGACCGCAACGAAGCGTCGGCGGCGCGTTGGCAAAATGCATAACATGATCTTTATTTGCACGTCGGTTGGGGCCAGGGATCGCCGTCGCTCCGGACGGGGTTCACTTGCTATCGGACCACACGGGGCGGGCATCGGGAGAGGCGTTCGTACACTTCGTTGACAAGGAGAGCGCTCAGGAGGCTCTCAACAGAGACAGGGAGAAGATAGGACACAGGTGGGGGGTTCAGTTCTATTAAATGAGCGCCCGTGCTCCTATATTGTACCACTGACGTGTGGGGATGTGGGGCAATTGATGTTACTACTACTAAAAATAATAAGCGACAGTGTATTGTGATTGTTATTTACTATGGCGCTAGGAGCTTAGCTTGTGGCACTTATTGCCTATGCCTACTCCTGTGAATTTCAGGCGTGAGTATGTATGTATGTGTTATTTACTATCAAATTTTATATTGTGATTCCAAATTCTAAAACTATGATAATTTTTTAGTATGGTTACATTTAAAAGTTTTAAGATTTCTTTATTAATATTGAATGCAATTCATAGTATGACATACCCATATATAATATGTGTTTATCATTTTTTCAATAACAATTACTGGCATGTATCATGTACATATCTATTTTTGTCAAATAAATATGTAATATAATAAAAATATTTATAAAGAGTATGATCTGAATAGAAATGTATAAATTAATGTAAGATAAAATGTAAACTTGATAAATATTGTTAAGAAATTGCCCTATATGCCCACCGCAGGGCCAAAGATCACGGCGCCAATTATATTTGGTGTAGTGGGATAAGTTTGGGACCTCCATGCTAATGGTGATGCTTTATGATTTTTAGAACTATATTGATATAGCAGCAATACGAACCGTTGCCGGTTCCAACGGGTCACATTTTCTGGGCACTTCTACAAATCATAAAGACCAGTAGCACTTGGGTGGCGTTACAGTTAAACCGCGGTTGCCGCTAAATAACGGCGACATACGTATAAACAAATAAATATGGTGCACTTTACACTGGTGCCGCAGACACTTTACGTTGTTCAGGCCGCGGACTAGTGCTACTACGTGCATTCACATTGAAGTTGGTGCGAGCCGTTGTGGTATATAATTATATTATTAGATAGTATTGTAACGTAAAGTATCTAGAATGCAAACCTGAACTTTTTAAAGTGTCGCAAACTATACAACGTGCTCTGAACGAGTGCAAATGTGATTGGTAATTGAGTTGTCTAAGGTTGGGCGTGCGAGGAGGGAGGGGCACGCGGGGCGGTGTGGGGCCGGTGAGGGGAGGTGGGGAGGTGACGACACGCGCGCGGGACGGCGCCGACCAGTGCACATGTGTAGATAATGTCGTGTCTATGGTATAGTGTACGGACACAAAAGGTTTTCTCTTTCAGATTCAAACAATTAATATTGTATTGTACATGTATCAAGCAAATGTGTATCGGCCACACTTCACAATGTAATAACTGAACAAATTAAAACAACTCATGTTGCAATTATTACATTTTGAACTTGTGATAAATAAAGTTGTTAAATATGATTGTATTGCATTGGAGATGAGTGGAGTTTAATGTTATTAATATGTACAGAGCTGAGACAAGTCTAAGCGAAAATGTCACTCAACATAAACTTCATCAATTTATAAAATAAATGTCGGCTAAAAATAAGTAGTAGTTTACTAGGATCAGATCAGTTGCCAGAAATAAGTTTATTAAATACGCAAAAATCAAGTAGTCGCGACGTTTGGACATTATATTTTTAAATTGTGACTTTGAAATCGACGGTGCCGTAGAATTTACTCTGTTACAGAAATCAATTTATGGCGCTTTTCTACTAAAATCTACTACTATATACTAAAAATGAATAGAGACGTTCCGTTTGCGTTTGGATTGTCCATAGTGTATATAATGAGAATTAGGACAGCAGGTGATATTTTCGCTTAGACTAGGTATGTGTGTCCAGCGAGTATGTGATGACGGCGCGTGGCCGGCAGGTACATCGAGGTGTTCGTGAGCTCTGCGGAGGAGGTGCGCGCGTACGCGGCGCGGGCGGAGGGCGGCGGGCGGGCGGCGCGCGCGGCGAGGCCCACGCCGTACGAGCGCGCCGACCGCGGGGACCGGTTCACCTCGCGCTTCGGACGCGGCGGCCGCGGCGCGGGGTTCGCCAGGGGTGGTCAGTACGAGTTTGGCTTATTTCGCCAAAAATAATACGAAGACAGATTTCATTTATTGCTAGTATGGATAGTACCAGTACCTACCTGCCTTGGGGAGGCTTATGCCCAGCAGTGGACGTCTCTTGACTGACGGTGATGATGGTGGACAATGTGTTTAGAATTGCTATGTATCTAGACGCCCTCAGTAGCATGGTTTGCAAGACAACAGCTTGTAAATGAGACGTCACTCATGTTCAAATATTTTCATGAAATGAAAATATTTCATTAGGCTCTGTTCTCGTAATAGTGATACTTATTTAGATTTGCAAATTACTTTGGGGTGGGATCTTGTATGATGATCAAATCTGTAGGAAAACTTAAGTAACCGACAAAGCCCAACAGATTAGTAAGTTGAAGTGGCAATGGGCGGATCACATAGCTTGGAGAACTGATGGCCGATTGGGCCAAAACGTTCTCGTCCACCACGAGGTCAGACGACCCGGCAAAGGTCGCGGGCTAACGTTGGACGAGGCCTGCCTCCTAAAGAGGGAGGCCTATGTTTAGCAGTGGACTTCCTTAAGCTGATGAATAGGATTGGGATCTTTTATGTAAGTAGAGCATATTAATTTATTTATGATCTCTACAGGTGGCGGGTTCGGCGGCGGTCGCGGGTCGTTCCGGCGCGGCGCGGGGGGCGCGGGCGGCGGGGGCGGCGGCGCGGGCTGCCACTCCGTGCACATGCGCGGGCTGCCCTTCAAGGCGTCGCCGCAGGACATCGCATACGTGAGTATCCGCACACTACTTGTTTCATGTACCTTTACATCCAAGTCTTCACTATTACATTAAAAAAAAAAATCGTTTTTAAATCCTTTCAAACAAGCCAATGTATGTGACATATTATAGTAGACAAAGAATGAATACCCATAGTGATCATGATAATATTTGAACACGTTATTTGGTGTGCAAAAACATTTCATAATTCTAATGCCCATTACGAATTCATTTTTCAGTTTTTCAAGCCAATCCGTCCTCTAAACATCAACATATTGTACGACAACAGCGGCCGTCCCTCCGGCGAGGCCGACGTCGAGTTCGAGTGCCATGAGGACGCCATGAGGGTAAGACACTTTGACACCTTACCAATTATAGACAGTTATATGATTAAATTGTTTATGTACATAAATACATACGATCCTCAGGACTTGTTAGATTAGCTTTTGTTTTGAAGTGGCAGTAAACTAAGTTTATATTTATAAGTAACGCGTATGTATGATGTTTCAGGCGATGCGAAGAGACAAGAACAACATGGACCACCGCTACATCGAGTTGTTCCTGAACTCCGCCCCGGGCGGCGCGGGCGGCGGCGGCGGGTTCGTCAAGCCCAACAGGAACTTCCGGAACTACTGAGGGACGCGGGCCATGCACGAGACTCACTCCTGCGCATCTACATACCAACCACTACAATTTACCAACGGAAATAACACTAGGCCACACTTATACACTGCGCCTCAACATGATTTAGTTTAAACACTGAAGGCATTCGCCAAACTTCTGATTTAGGTTCATAGTGACTTAATGTCTTAATTAAAACGATGTTGATTTGCGTTGTAATTTATTATTTAAATATTAAAACATGTATTGGCTATTTATATCGCTATAGTTAGAGGCGAGTTGGGGTCAATTTTCGTATGATATGATGTTACGATAAGTGCCGTAGTGTAGCGCGGCCGCGGTTGGTATCTGATGTGTGCGTCACAAAGGTGGACTTTTAAATATATTTATATTTTACAACGGTAATTGGATATTACAATGATAAAGTTAGTTGTCGAAAATGAGAAGTCGTGAGCATCGAATTGTGAAGATGTTTTGGAAATTTTATTTCATAAATCTGCAATGGCTGCACAGTTGTGGCGGATAACGCTTTGCGTTGTGGTGAAAACAGAAGGAACGAGGGAAGTCTTATAATATAGTAGTTACTAATGCTAAAGTCGAAGTGTCCTTGTTGAAAAAAATACTTAATGTAAATAACAATGGTGTGTAAAGAGCATTCCCAATGTATTTTATATTGTTTTAATTGAGTACGAAATACTTAGACGCTAAATTATACCACGCTGAGATTTAGTACATGTATTGTAAATTATTTCTATACAGAGAAGTTTTAGGTATGCATTATACAAAAGATAACATCTTTTCCATTTTATTTTAACACAATTTTCTATGAAATTTCCTTATTTTACTGCCATCTTTTTGTTTCTTACTAAACTTCTTATTTTATAAAATATTTTTTTAATCAAAATACTGAAGTGTCTTCAGATGATATTTTACAAATAAAAAGATATTTAAGATTAATAACGCCAAATTATAAATAGTCTGATTGACATGCAGCAATAAACAATTTGAGCCTTCTATATTTATATAGTATGTGTAGCATTAGAGGATTGAAGATTTTTTTTAGAATATATTGATTGAATGCCCGTCTGTCGGGGCGGGGTTCCACACTAGTTCGGTCGCCATGACTGTGCAGTGGTCGCACGTCGCTACCATAGTATTACACTGTACAATAGATTGTGTTAATTAATTCCAAATCTACCTCCACTTGTAAAAATTATTTGTAAAGAGATGAAACACTGGTTTATAATAAACTTTTTCATATTCTACTGCTGTTTTTCTTTTAATGCCTTAATATTTTCAGCCATCTCAGCCAAACTCTTCGTAACCACAATGACTGCCAATTTAGTGTGAGAAAAAGCAAGTACACCAAAATGGAATCGTATTTGAGATTAAAGATTCATCCAAAATAGTGATGCGCAAGTGTGTCTGCTCCCAAAATTAGCGTGTGTAAATCTCGCGCAGAAAAGACCGGCCTTACTGTAATGCTGTTGAAAGATGTTTGAAAAAATATTTTAGCAACACAACACTTGCTATAAACGAAAAGTAATCCTTCGTCTTTTGTGTTTGGCTCATGGATAGGGGCGTGGTCGAGACAATTAACCGCAGTTGCAATTTCAAACAAACACCCCTAACTAACTACAGAAAATCGTCTTTTCAAAGTATTTGTTATATTTATAACCGCTACTGTGTCCCCAAATTGGCCTATATAAATATCCATTACTAATGTAATAGATTGTGGCTATTTACGATAACAATCACAATTATTGATCAGATATATCAAGTTGATTAAATTAGATCATAAAGATAATTTGTATCTATTTCGATGTGGCACACGATAGGCGGAGTTTCTAACGCCAGGCGGATAACTACAAACAACTTGCTCTATTCAAGTAGCGCCATTATAAATGTATGCCTACAACGTTCCTCGTAATTAAAATTCGGACGCCAGTTATTAAATCAACGATAGGGGAATATCATAATATAAGTTAAGCCTCAGTTTCATATTATGCAGCAAGATGACTGTTCACTATAAAAAAATTATAGCAGATATCATGTTCCATGATGAGAAAACTATACATCTAAGTAGTAAATGTGTTTGCAATACGTAATTTGTAATTAAATCGAATAGCAACTTATCAACTTGTTTATTCTTCTCAATAAGGTACTTGTTAGAATAATTACTATTATGTTATTGCTGGTGAGATCATTGAAAAGCAGTCTTAATATTTTTGATATTATCAGACATAGGTATAGACGCCATTTTAAGTCGAATGTTAAAATTAGAAAAGAAATACTGATTCTTCAATAATTAATAACTTTATGCCAACGTTGGAGATTAAAGTCACAAACATATCTATTGTCTTGAAGGACACAAAAAGTTAGTTGTGCGTACTATGAACACCTTTTCATCAGGCTGCGAGAGACAGGCGGCTATAAATATAAACCTCACAGAATAAATCATGAGGAATCATTAGTGGGGCACTTGGGAGACGACGAGCCACTGTCGAGCGGAGCGATAAGCGACACAAATAGCGGGTAACATATTAATATGATGAGTAATAGATTTCAAATCGAACTGATATTATACTTATGAAATATATAAAATGCACTTCAATTTTACATTTAACTTCGAAAGCATTTTTTGAAAAAATTAATAATTGATAATATTAAAGTTAGGAAAAATATACTAACAATAAACTAGGTACAATAATGCAGTGATAAATAGCTATGATAATGTTGCATATATTATTACGTGTTGCAAGTGGTATCCGCTGTCGCGCGTGTGTGTGTGTCGGCGGGCCGGTTGGACCGCAGGGCGCCGGCGGCGGCGGCCCGGCGCGGCAGCGCGGCACCCGCGCGCGACGCTCACAAATAAGCGGGCGCCGATCGCTGTTGTCTCCTTGCACCGGCCCATCGCACCGCGACACCCCACATACACACCACTCTTATCTATGCCCTCTAGTGTAATGCTCTCATCAACTGAGGTATACAAAAAATAACCTATCGAAATGCACTATTCAAGTAGTTACAGGTGATGTTAAATAACTCATAATAAGTTTTTTTTATTCTTGGCTAATTAATGATTATTAACTGGAGTATAGTAATTAGAAGAAGAAATGAAGAATACCGAATTGTACACAACACCAACATGACTTTCACTAAGTAGCTAAATAGAACTTTAATAGAAACTTCTGTAAACTTTACGAAGACACTTTATATCCTTCTCATGCAGTTCATTGATATAATTGGATGGATAACTATGAGTCATAGTGCGGATTGTAAAACATTGGCAGTATGCATAGCTCGTCGATTCCCATGATATGGCTAAAATTTTTAAAGTAGAACTGAAGTACAGTTTTCGTCTATGCTTTTAAGTTAGTAGAAGTAAAGAATTATTGGTTTGTGATCAATTTTCATTTTCTAAACTGATTCTTTACGTAGTCTGGTAATAGGCCCCACAAACGAAAACAGCCTTTTACATTGCCAATGAAACTTTGATAGAAATATAATCTTTTATCTAGATGTCAGTGCATGTACTTAATTTTAAACAATAAGCCAAGGCAGGATTTAATACTTTCACAGGTACATAGGTAACACGGTGCAACATGTGGCCAGAATTACACACGATACAGAATAGGAGACACGAATACAGGTGGTACAGGTAGGTAGTGCTACGCTAGCACATAACGATGTGTTATGCTGCATGTCATTCAACCAAACATTCATTCATCATTTGAAACAAATATTTGTGGATCACACATACATTTGTATCGGTGCGGGGATCGTACCCGCGACGTTTCGTTTCACAAGCTGGCAAATCATTTATGCAACTGTCAGAAATATATTCAGGAAGAATACACGAGAATTATAAGAATCCTGATAATTCAAATTATCTACCGAGTTGAAACGAGGTCGTGTCCTTAAAAATATTCACATATCTTAATCATTGTCTTTGTCCTTCTCAAATTTATTTTAAGTTTTTTTGTTGTAACTTTCTGACGGTACAACAATAGATGGTTGTATTTTAGTACCTATATGTAACACTGTGGTCAACTTCAAAATGTCTGAAAATTATTCCCGACGTAGGTGAATGCAAAGCATTTTGCTGAGCCATTGCATTTTTTTTTTAATTTATTTCATACGTTCTTTTCTGTCTTTATGATATATTTTCAATATAAGAATGTACATAATATATTCAGTCTGTTAATTGAACTGTTACTAGTTTTTAAGGACATAATATCTTTCTTTGTCAGCCAGATGGTCGGATGACATAGCCCATGTAGCTGGAAAGGTATGGATGAGGGAAGCCCAAGACCGAGAAAAATGGCGAGCTTTGGGGGAGGCCCATACCCAGCAGTGGGTACGTGCGGGCTGAATATGATGATGATGATGATGATATCTTTCTCGTGATAGCTTTAGTCATCTTTCTCTATGGCGACAATAGGAATAAAGCTAGTTATTTTTTAGAATATAAGTGGTTTGGTGACACACTGTACACTTTACATTTATTTCATAAATGGATAAACAAAAACAAAACTCTATCAATTTAAAAATGGAAAAATTATGAAACTACGGGAGAACAATTTAGTTCATTCGCAATTTAAGTATTCCAGACATACAAAAATAGCGAACATAAGTTGTTATTGTGAATATGAAATTACCACATACGTACGTCTAAGCTACGTATATGATGGACCAAAGCATGGGATTTTATTTTTCTTATCTATCGTGTAAAACACATTTCCGGCGGGCGGCGGGCATGAGGGCTGCCCTCTCCCTCTGAGTACTTGGAGGGCTTATGTCATACCGTCAATAAATCGCCGTCTCGCCCTAATTTATATAATGCTGTGACAATGGTATGCAATGCAAACATTGAAAAACTATTGGACAACTCTCGCGCGGCCTCGCAACCAGCGGACGGCGGAAATGACAATAAAAATGTCTTCATTTCTAATTTGGATTTTGGAAAGAAGTATTTTTGAGAGAGTAACATGTAGATAACCAATTTAAAGTTAAGGACAATAAAGAGATGCTTCTTAAATATTTTTACTTAATTAGCACTTTATAATTAATCCTGATAATGCAATTTATAACCTCTTTAATTTATCTCTTCAATACCCAAAGTGTTCCTCACCGCGGAATGAGTAATAGTAATAGTAATTACAGATATATACATAGCTGTAATATGTATAATGTTCTACATGTGCGTGTGTGTTGTGGCGCAGGCTCGGTGGCCGCACTGGCGAGCGCCGCCGCACAGGAGCTCGTAGCCGGCGCCCGCCGCCGGCGCCGCCGCGACGCACCAGCGCTACAGATGCTCCAACCTTTATTATAAACAACTATACCCCTAAATATTGATCTATTTTTGTAGCAACCTACTCACAGCACCCCACTGTCAGATGCTACCGGGGAAGTACGAGTAATTATACAAAACAATATTATGACACTATTTAAATAATTTGTGAATTATGATTTATGCGTTTTATTTACACTATCCAATGGAACCATAGAAGACTTAAGGTTCATCACCAACAAATTATAAGAATAATTTGGGTCGTAAAATTATGAATTGAAGTAGTACATCCTGTCCTTTTCCATACAAAAAAATAACCAAATTGCTCCAGTAAGTAACTATGAAAGAGATACCGCCGCGTTAATATTAGTATGCAGTTCACGCGAGCCCGAGATTATTTTGCGAAAAATGTTTGCAGAACTTGAGGTGTGTCGTTAAGTTGGTATTGTTTTATGAACAATAGGAAGGCAATAGCGTTGTAGTGATTGGGCGCCCCTTGTAGGTTGCATCCTGTGCGGCGCCCTGGCTCCGGCGCGCTGTCGGCCGCCGCGCCGCCGCCGACCGAAACACCGCGCCACGGAGCCCACACCAAGGTCACATGACTGGCCCTCGATGACGGATTGATAACTTGCTTAATGGGAAACATTCAACTACCACAACAAAGATAATGAAATAAGTCGACATAGAAAATAGATTTTTAAAACTAGAACTCAGGAGTTTAAAGTTTTACAAGCGTGACGTAATTAAAATAGACCATTGTTGTAATTTAGAATCTTGGTCATTTCAATGTGCCCTTTATTGCAAGTGATGCAACTTTTTTTTATAAAAAAAAGGACTTATGTCAAAGATCAGAAAGAAAGTTTACGTCTGGCAAGTCTTGCAGACAATTGGTAAGTTACCAAATAATTTTTTCAAATAACTATGAAACTAAACAGTAAGTAACAAGTAGAAACACAATAAAATAATGATCTCACAAAAACGGAACAGAATTATTTTTATTGTCACCAATCATGTGTGTGTGACAAAATGGCCGGCGGAATTTGGCGCCAAAAAGTATCGCCCGGGCGGCGCTGCTCGCGGCGACGGCGGGCCACGGCGACTTGTAAACATCGCCGCCTTCTGTTCGCACTACTTTTGTATTCCAGTTGTTGATTGATATTCCTATTATTGACGGGAATTAACTCTACTTTATACATTTTATTATGATTTATAGCCAAAACGACGAATTACCACTACGTATAAGTGTAGATGTGATAGGTGCATAAAAATTTAAAAATAATTTTAACTTAAAAACAATATCAGTCAGTGCAAGTAAAATCCAATAGCATATATTAAATTATAGCAGTTTTAGAGGAATTTTAAGACTGTATATGTTACTTTCCGTTCTTTCGATTTAATTTTGTATTAGAAACTTTCACTTTTATATATTCTATTTAATTTGATATTATTTATGTTTTGATATAATCACCAGATAGTCCAGTAAAAGTTACGTACTTACAAATGTCAGATTATTTTGTCAATACGTAACTTCACTTATTCTTCTACGTAGAGTGAGCGTAAAACCAGCTGTGGTCCGCGAGAGCACGGATTCTATTCCCACGTCTAACAAATGTGCTATAAAAAGTATGTTTGTTTTGGTGTCTGTGTGCCAAAAGCCAGAAGTCTTCTTTAGTTTTCAATACTAACGATATTAGAAACCGATATTTTTAGACATCAATGAATTGGACGTACATTAACATTGTATCGAGACGATTTTGTTATCAAAACTGAACTAGATATAGTATAAAATATTTAAGTGATTTTGGTTAGCCTGCGTAACATTCAGTTGTTATTTTAAAACATAAGTAAAACTTTGTCCCAAAAATTAATTATTAGCGTGGTAGAGCCACAGTATTAACTGGACTAACGCCGACTCGGCCGAAAAATTAGTATTCCTGTATTCTTTGATTCGTTGAGGCAAATTTAAAATAATGTGAAAATTCACATACAAAAACATATTGAGGATAGCTAACTACCTCTTGTTCTTAATGCCTCATGGGCACCCCAAGTTTTAACAAAGTTAGAGATGGCCAGTGCTTGATCATTTTTAACTAAGAATTATTTATAAATAAAGCTCCACGCTTTTTATCTTTACGTCACCTAAGTTTCCACTGGCTGAGAATGCTATAGGCATTAAATCTTGTCTTTACATTTTTTATGTATAAAGTGTGAATAAATAAATAAACGGCGAAAAGAAGAGCATGACGATGCAAAGAAATTGAAGATGGAGCTATTAAAGAGCGATCCATCACATTAACTGGGTTATTTGTCGATATGTAAAGCAGCGTGTGAGGTGGAGGAGAGGCTGGGGATTGATTCGCCGTGACTACGGGAAACCACTCGCACCTCGTCAATCAATGTGATCGCTTATTTATTGCCGTATTGAATAAAACAACCGTTTTCAAACAGGATCTTTAAAATATGCATAGATGCAAAAAGGCTCTATTTCATAGCGTTTCGTACCTTTATGCATATTAATATAATATGTTTTCTCACACAGTATGTCACAGTGTTTTGGTATTGTGTATGGTCACCGATACCCAAGGCCCATATTTATAAGTATGGGTAATGATGTATTAAGAAGCATATAGGTTACTAAAAATCAAAACTTTTTAGTTTTGGTTTAGTACTAGCATGTTCGCTATTATTATATAAGTTATCGTTAAATATTGTTACGAGAACTATTGTTGAACTTAAGCCCTGACCCGTAATACTCTGATCCTGAAAGTATTCCACCTATGCATAAGATTTTATTTCCTTTTGACTTTGTATTTTACGGCATTCAGAAAGTACTATAACATTCAAGCTTCGATAATCTGTCAATCGTAAAGTTATATTTAATTTCTTTTATTTATTAAATACTAGCTTTTGCCCGCGACTCCATCCGCGTAGACTCTAGGGTTAAGTGTAGAAAGATTTTTGCATTTATTACATGTTTATCCCACGGGAATACATTTTCCAGGATAAAATTATCCCATGTTAATTCTCTTAGCCCTACCTATCTCTACACCAAAAATTATTCAAATCGGTTTGGTAGATCCAGAAATACCCATTTCCACGGGAATACTTCATTTTCCGGGATAAAAACTATTCCATGTTAAGTCTGTGAGCTCTACCTCTCTCTATAGGCTATAGCAAATTTCATTCAAATCGCTTTGGTAGATCCAAAAATACTAATTCCCACGGGAATACTACATGTTCCGGGATAAAAGTATCCTATGTTTTATTCTGATGTATAAGCTATATTATTGTAAAGTTTCGTTAAAATCCATTCCGTAGTTTTACGTGAAAGCGTAACAGACAGACAGACAGAGTTACTTTCGCATTTATAATATTAGTATGGATTTTAGTCACTACCTAGGAATACTATCTTGTAGCAAAGCTATTTATAATTTTTATATATTTAAAACAATTGTTATAAAAAATTGTAGATCTGATACGTGTCTATCCGGGGCTCTCTGTAATTCGACAAGCCTATATTTACATTTTTTAATTTTTTATTAATATAAAGTATATATTTAGTGTTTAAACTGGTTGCAACTAGGCACGCCAACTAAACAATAAAAAGGGTCTTAGGCAGTACTCTATAATCCGAAAAATTCAGACATTCAAACAGTCCGACTGTGCCCTGCAAAAAGTTTGTGGATTACCGGAGGTCCACTGTACTATTATAATTCAGAAGTAACATGGAAATTAGAAAAGTAACACTTTTTAAATTTTCATTATGCTGTAGACGTGAGCAATGTCCAGAAGAAATGTACCATGACAAATAAAACAACAACAAAATTAAATTCCCCCGCGCATATTCCGTTGATTAAAATTACAAAAGTTTCATTCAGTTTTATTATTTTTTCAATTCAATGAACACAGTAATTTGTGAAGTCTGTCCTTTGCGACCTATTCATTAGTGTATATGGGTAATAATATTAATTAGACTGTCTGACTGAATGATAGAAATATATATTAAAATATTGAATTTATACTATATGAAAAATCCTGATTTGTTCACAGGTTATATACCTATGTTGACCCAGCCTCTATTTTCGCTTGATATAAAAGTACACAAATGAACCTTCCCGGAACAAAAGAAAGGAGGGTCGTGTGTTTTTAATGCTGGCATTTTTGATAATTTTAACACAATTCAAAGTGCAATAAATTAGATATTAAATGTAAACATACAGATGTATTTACAAAGATCGTATGAATTATGAATGCATTATGACATACGTCGGAGAAGTGAGTTGTTTATTTGCCGATCAGTAAATATGCGCGGAGTACGCAGTAAAGTATAACATTGTTTTACGAAGTTGTGGTGGTGCGAGCGTGCAGACAGACAGACATTTACATTTTTACATGGCATTACGTAAAGTCAATCAGACACCTTGTTGGCGCTCTGTACCGACATGAAGACGCCTAGTAAGTGCGCTGTCACTTCGGGAGCGATGCAATGGGTAGTATTGTTCTTATAAATGCTCAGTCCATTCTTATGAACAAATAATAAAATTTTAAAGTTTTATATTGCAGTTTAAAGAATTAAGCTTGCCATACAATTCGATAATTTTGTACATGGAATTCGTCTTGGTTTGAAAACTGATGTTTATTTAATCCGATCCAATTTGATATAGAAATAAATCCGGTAAGAAGTATAGGTAATACCATAGTATTTCTCTAACTCTCCTAAATAACAATTGAAATTGTTTAGAGAAATCTATATTTGCAAAGTTTCTACCGTAATAGATTTACGAGTGTTTAGTGTAGCGGAGTATGCGACGTCGCCAGGTTGAGAGAGTGTGGCGAACTCGGCCACCGTCCGAAATTCTTTACGGTACGGAGGAGGGCGAAGGGCGAGCAAAGAACGGTCACTCACTAGCTCGATGGTAATGCAAGCATTCATAATCAGCCCCTATTTCGTCCACTGTTGGACATAGGCCTCTCCTATGGCACGCCACTGGGCTCGATCTTCGGCTCTTCTCATCCAACCGCTGCCAGCCACCTTGCGGATATCGTCACCCCACCTAGCCGGAGGGCGTCCTACACTACGTTTGCCGAGCCGTGGTCTCCACTCCAGAACACGTTTACACCAACGGTTGTCGGTTCTGCGACAGATGTGACCCGCCCACTGCCACTTCAGCTTGCTGATTTTTTGGGCTATGTCGTAAACTTTGGTTCTCTGTCGGATAACATCATTTCTAATCTTATCTTTCAGAGAAACACCTAACATAGCCCGCTCCATTGCTCGCTGAGCGACCTTAAGTTGGTGGACCAGTCGCACCGTCAGTGTCCACGTCTCGGCACCGTATGTCATGACGGGAAGGACGCACTCGTTAAAGACTTTCGTCTTTAGGCTCTGTGGTATGGGTGACGAAAAGACTCGACGAAGTTTTTTAAATGCTGCCCAACCGAGCTGTATTCTTCTTTGGGTCTCCTTCTCGAAGTTGTTCCTACCTACTTGTATAATTGTACCAAGGTAAATGTACTCAGGAACAACTTCGAGAGTTACTCCATCTATGGCAATCGGTTCCGGAATAACCTGTCGATTGAACATGACCTTGGTTTTATCCAAGTTCATCCGGAGACCGATGCGTGATGAAGAATAAGCCAGATCAGACAGCATTTGTTGTAAATCTTTAACGGTTTCAGCCATGATGACGATGTCGTCCGCAAATCTCAGGTGTGAGATGTACTCGCCGTTTATGTTTATGCCGCGTCCTTTCCAGTTCAGTGTCTTAAACATATCTTCCAATGCATTTGTGAATAGTTTTGGGGAAATAACGTCCCCTTGTCTCACACCTCGATGCATTGGAATCGGTTTAGACTGCTGGTTCTGTACTCGGACGGTCATAGTGGCAGCGTCATATAGACATCTCAGCACCTGGATGTATCGCCAGTCGACTTGGCACCGTTGTAAAGATTCCAGAACAGACCAGATTTCGATAGAGTCAAAGGCCTTCTCATAGTCCACAAAGGCAAGACACATGGGCTGATTATACTCTTCTGTCTTCTGTATAATTTGCCGCACTGTGTGGATATGGTCTATGGTGCTATATCCTCTTCGAAACCCGGCCTGCTCGGGAGGTTGAAACTCGTCGAGTCTGCGCGCGAGACGGTTCGTAATCACCCTTGAAAACAGCTTATAGGCGTGGCTTAGCAGGGAGATGGGCCGATAATTCTTCAATAGGGTTTTGTCGCCTTTTTTGAAGAATAAGACGACTATACTCCTGCTCCACGCCTTAGGAGTTCTCCCCGAAAAGAGGACGGAATTAAATATGCGCTGGAGTTGTTTCAGCACAGGAACTCCGCCAGCCTTTATGAGCTCCGTTGTAATTCCATCCTCTCCGGGGGCTTTTCCGTTCTTAAGCTGCCCAAGAGCGATCTCGATCTCGTCTAGGCTGACCTCTGGCAGCTCTTCGGAGTAATGGCGGATTAAAGTGGCTCTCGGGTCTTCACTCTCAGGTGGGGGACGGGATGCATGTGATGTATAAAGTTCGCCATAAAAGTCTTGAATCTCTGCGAAAATCTCCGGCTTAGCTGCGACGATTTCTCCACTACGTTTTCGCAACTTCGTCAGTTGGCTTCGGCTCAGGGCTTGAACAAAAACTTTAGACCCCCGATTTTGCTCAATCGCTTCTTTAATGGAGCGTGTATTGGAGCTTCGGAGGTCACGTCGTACCAGTTTTGTAATTCTTTTGTTCAAAGCCCGTTGCTCTGACGGAGCGGTAGTGGTGCCTTCACGTCGCTGCTGCATTAGCTGCAGAGATTCTGCAGAAAGTTTGGACTTTCTACGGGTTTGATGCGTCTTACAGAACCTCGTCCCTTCTTCCCGGAGGATACCCACCACTTTGGTGAGTTCATGGTCAATGTCCATTGTGGTTTCCAGGGCAGCGAAACGGTTTTCCAGTTTAATCTGGAACACTTCGGAACCTACCACGGATTTGAGCAGGTTTGGTCGGAGCGTAGACTTCACCAGACGGGCTCGTTCAAGCTTGTAATCTATATTTAGAGTGCCTCGGACGAGTCGGTGATCGCTTCCGGTCTTAAACCTAGCGATCACTGAGACATCTCTAAATATACGCTTTTTATCGGTCATGATGAAGTCAATCTCATTTTTAGTCATAGCGTCGGGACTTTGCCACGTCCACTTCCGCTGGGGCTGCTTCTTAAAGAATGAGTTCATTAAGAAGAACCCCTCTTGCTCTAGGAAGTTGACGAGCATTTGTCCCCTATGATTTCTGCTGCCAAATCCGTGGGGTCCTACTACCGTTTCGCCGCATGTTTGTACTCCCACTTTAGCATTTAGATCCCCCATGACAACATTGAAGTGGGCCTTTGAGGTGTTGTGCAAGGCCTTTGAAATGTCTTCGTACATTTCCTCAACTTCATCATCCGAATGCGTCGAGGTCGGCGCGTACACTTGGATGACTTTGAGGCTGTATCTCTCCGTTAGTCGGACCACAAGGTACGCCACCCTCGTCGACACACTGGAGATTTCTATAACATTGTCACGGAGGGTCTTGTGGACCAGGAACCCGACGCCGCCTTGGGATGGTTGGTCTCCCTCTCTGAAATACATAAGATGGCCCGACTCCAGAGTTATAGTGTCCTCCCCCTCTCTTCGGACTTCATTCAGCCCTAGAATGTGCCATCTTATGTATTGCAGTTCCTCCTCTAGTAAAGCCAGATGTTCGTCGAGCCGTAGCGTGCGTCCATTGTAAGTAGCGAGGGTCAGTTGTTGTTGACGGCCTACCGTAACCCGGAGATTCTTCGCACCCCCTGTCCCGCCGGAACCATGGCCGCCGTCTTGGCCAGGAATAGCGGGACTACCGGGAACTGGGGGCCTTTGCGCGTGTTTTGCCATTGGAGGTGATGCCCATAATCGCCACGCTGGGCAGGCGGGTTGGCGATCGCAGTTGTTTCTCGCACCAGTGACGCTGCTGCCCGTCACTGGTCTGTGTGGCTTACGGAACGGTTATACCGCCGCTTGTCGGTCGCCAGAGCCTCGTTCGCTAGTCGGCAGGATGTACCACGTGCAGGAGAGGTTGGCTTGGAGCCCTAGGTTGGCAGTCGTGCTCCCTTACATCCCTATTATTATTAATTATTAAGCAAGCATTATTGGAACATAAAAACATTTGTAATAAATATGTAGCTAACTTTAATAACACTATTGTTCCGTTTATTTTTAAGGGTTCTATATTACCGTGTTTTTACTATATGCGGAATAAAAAGCATTAATTTTTTCAAATCTTCATAGATTAGAGTAGAAGAATGACAAGCAGAAAAAGGCTTAAAGAAGAAATGTACTCTACACATTTCATGACCGAGTATTATGAAAAGAAAAGGAGTGCGTGAAGAGATGACGGCTGATAGGGATGTTTGGAAGAATAAAACATACTGCGCCGAAACCAAATAGAATTGGGAACAGGGCTAAACCATGATGATAAGTTAATTATCTCAACTTTTTTCCATTAATTTTGAAGCGCATGTAACGCCTTTAGGTGTTCATAGATGGCGCTATGCTCTTTTCGTCAGGAGAACCTTTTGATAGTTTACCCGAGATATACTAAACTACAGCATGAACAGTAGAGATTTTTAAAGTTTACAAACTGTTTCAAATCTACCTGTTGGAGCAACCAATATATAGAATCGTCCTTCTGAGTTCTTGTAAGTATTTATCTTTATTTGGAACTCATATATTTTTACTGTATGATATGTAACCTATGTCATCATCAATCATCATCATCAGCCTTTAATCGTCCACTGTTGGACATAGGCCTCTCCTATGGCACGCCACTGGGCTCGATCTTCGGCTCTCCTCATCCAACCGTTGCCAGCCACCTTGCGGATATCGTCACCCCACCTAGCCAGAGGGCGTCCTACACTACGTTTGCCGAGCCGTGGTCTCCACTCCAGAACACGTTTACCCCAACGGTTGTCGGTTCTGCGACAGATGTGACCTATGTATTCCTGCATAATATTTATACACAGTGTGTATATCTTTAAAGATTTTTCACGAACTAAAAATGATGAACTTAAAAAAAGTGCAAAGTTTTGAAGTTTTGTGTGAAGGCCGCTATAGGCGCACTAGGCCAGCGTGTTGGACTACATCATACGAAATCAAATTCTGTTAATAAGAGAGGGTCCAAATCCAGCAGTGGAGTATAGAAGTTGATATAGATAAATAATAAATACCCAACCCACAAAGCAACATTGACACCTAATTATCTACAAAGATAAGTTCACAACTAAATAGTTCTAAAACTAATTAGTTTTCGTAGTTGCGGTCCGCGATCGTAGTACCCACTTCCGACAAGATATTAAGTAAATACGAGGATCATATTGATTGCTGCTATTTAATTGACATTAATTGATACAACTAACTTGCCAACGACAAAATCCTCATTAGTAGTCCCAAATATGTTTCATTTTCCACATGTACAACATGATTGGATCACTAAGACATGTTAGGAAGATGATGCATGTCGGGCGGCGTGTGCTAGCTCGGCGGTAGCTGGGAGCCGAGCTCAGCCGCGCCGGCGACGCGCACAGCCCGCCGGCGACGCGCCGACACTGAAGGACGCAACCTGCGAACAAAACAGGGGGACAATACTCATATTACTTGTGAAATTTGTTTGTTACTAATTTTAACGTCTTTTTAGTGTTTCAATTGGCTAGAGTTGACGAAATGTTGATTGCTTCAGGTATGTATACTGCCGGTTTAGTGGACTTAGGATGAAATTTCTCTGAAGTATGTACACATACGGCTGGTAACTTAACTATATAGTGTGGGAATATGGTATTTATTTGGCTGCTACATAAGCTTTAGTCGTGAGTTTCTAAAGAAAGTTATCAGCATTACCTAAAATTACAATTAGATGCAAATGCTTTTTGATAATTTGCTTAAGGACGTAAAAATTCCAAAACATGTAAAGCATTAAACATTTGCAATAAGCAAACGAGGGCGAATCATAATTTAACTTCTTATTAAAAATATTTCATAATATTTTCTGAATAAGTTTTACCAAAGTATTAACTAACAGCCGGCTCTTCTGTTTTTTTACTTACATTTCCCTGAAGAATATTTTCTTTTCCAGAATAATATGTTAAAAGAAACCCACCCAAATCTTAAAGCCAAATAGTATTCGAAATTATCTTTCCCTTTGCCATATGAAACAGCTAGTGAATCCAAATTTCATATCCATAATTCGTAATGTTTTCAGCGCTACATTTTTGTTGTGTGTTACATACAGTTGGGGGGTCCGTATCCCCGTGAGAGTGCCTGCGTGCGGCCCCTCGGCCGGTCACCTACACCGCCACTGGCAATCCGCGCTGTTTGTTACAGTTTTATTGTACTTCGTTATTGAGAACATTTCACGCACTCATGCTTTCTACAACACTATCAGTGTAGCACGATAATTAATTTAATTGTCAAAGTTGTTACATAAATAAATATAGTAATAATTATTGGTACTAGTTTGTTATTATTTATCCTAAAAATACCTATACCATACGAGTACTTTATTAAAGTATCTGTTACAAATGCCCTGACCCACTGCTGGGAAAGGGTCTCCTCCTACCATTTGAGAGGGTTAGGCCATAATCACACGTGTGAATATAAATTGCCTCCGGCAGGGTCGGTCGGTCGGGCCTCCTGTATTATAACGAGGGTTTCTGTCTTAGTCAACCACGATGGCCTAGTGCGGGCTGGCGGACCATTACCGATAAGAGCAGCATTCTAGAGTATAGAATTCATAGATCCCACCTCGTGAAGCTGTCAGCATTCACCTCTATTTTTGTAAGTACATACCTAGTTACTGACGCACAAAAGTTTACAAAATTTACTACCCCTTCTTTCTCCTTAAAAAAAAACAAGATTCTATGAATTTTAGTAGTGTAATCGTCAATCCGCATGAGGCCAGCGTGATCGACTAAGGTCTAAAGCCTCTTAATTGTAAAGGAGAACCGTGTCCACTGTCCAGCAGTGAATCGTAATTGTGCTGATAGTAATAAAACTGATAGTGATAAAACTATCAATTACAATATAACCTATATGGGATACGATTTCAGTTTACTAGGTAGAGCACAAACATTATTTTGTATCTCGGTAAATATCATCCTTTACATTTTGGAAACTATATCAATATGTGTTGAAAATAGCGCCGGATCATCACATCTTTACTCACAATTTTTCCCCATGATTTTTATCTTGAGCTCGATCCAATTTTAAATTCCTCGCCGAATTATTAATTTTATAATTCCGGGAATTATTTTATATTCTCTGAAAAAATAATTCACTGGAAAAGACCTTTTTTTCACCAGGCGTTCCAACGACACACGAGGAAATATATGAGGTAAGTTATGCAGTACCTATACCTACTAAATTTTACTCCAGAACTAAGGCTGACGAGGGAATTTCTTGTGCTCTTATTTTCTGCACAGCGATTAAAAATTTTGTAAAAAGACTGCTATAACGTCTTTAGTTATTGAATTAAAACATTGAAATCAATTATTTGTGCTTCTTAAAGAATTGAGTTATAAAACTGAACGCATCCGAAAAAGCATGAAAAACTTTGAATTGACAGAAGTGTTACAAAGTGCGCGTAAATCCCGTAGCTGGTGCTCGTAACGTGGGTTGTGCTGAAGCCATGAGCCCATTGAGTTTCATTCACAAACGGTGCACATAAATACGGAGGTTTTCGCGCTCTCCGGCCATTCCCGCGACACGCGCCGGCGATGACACGCCACGCCGCCAACGGACCAAACATTCGCTAACATTTTAATACGCGAACATTACAGTTCCTAATTAACATTATGAGACATTCGTAGTTAAGTGAGTGCATTTATGCAGAGTGATGTGTCACAAAAAATTCACGAATTTATGAAGTGAGTAATAATTTTATAAGTTTTATTTAATTGTGTAAGACATAAAAATCTAAATAATAAGGTAATTAATAATTAATAAATTAATTACCTAATTATTTAGATTTCTATGGTGTAAGATGCTTGATAATAATAACGGAACGTAATTAAAAAGTTATTTGTTCCTTTATTAACATAAAATATTTATAAATTAAGGATTAATAATAAGGCTTATTGAGATTAGGAATAATAAATATTATTCTTAATTAGTAAGTTTTTAATATAACGTTAATGTAGCAGTCATTACCTAATTCTTATTAGATTCGTTGGAGACTATATTCATTGGTTTGGATATAAATAGCAGATTAATAATGTTGTACTTTTGTTTTATTATTAAAATATAATATTGTTAATATAAAAAAATACATGCATTAACGAAAAAAACATATAGAACCAGATGTACTAAGGCCTTGACTTGGAAATGAGTTTTACTTTTCAACCTTGATCGTAGCTTTTAAAGGTTGCATCGGTTGAATTGTCGATGCAAAATGTGCATATGCCAAGAGCAGTTGGTTAAAAAATTTATATTTATTGCAAATTAAGATTAGTTTACATATTTTTTGTTTTACCTAAAAATATGGATAAGGATTTGTTTGCTTATAAATCAATTATGAACGTACTTGTATTTTCTGAATTTGTGTAGAAAAAAATTGGCATATTTTATTTGATGCCCCTAATATGTTTTTCGTGTAACGCGATGTACATAACACGTATGATTATTAAAAAATCTGGTTTCTTCTCTTTGAAATTAAAGTTCTAAAACTTTTTTGCAATATGTAAAAAACTCTGTTACTTTACCTGTTTTACATTGTACTTTTGCTCTAATAACGTTTAGTATTAAATACAACTGTGGCGCTGGTTTCGTACTGGGTGGAACTAAATTGTTTGGTAAAAGTTCTTGCCGATAACGTTAGATGGCAGCCGTAGTACAAATATGGTATTTGCAATGTCGCCGGACGGGAGAACTTATAATATTGTAATATCTCAATAAATATTTAAAGAAAATTTAAACTATTCGTTCAACAACCTTAATATTAGTTGGATGATTGAACATAAAATTTTAGAAATATTATTATAGTCCATTTGGACTTAGATAAGCATCTGCATTTTTTTTTTAATCTCATGAATCGGAAGTGAGAGAAAAGCTTTTCTTTTTGGTTGTTCAAAGAAGAAAAAAATAAGTAAGAATAGCTTCTAATTATTTACAATTTACTGTACTTGCAACATAAATAAATGGAGGAACTAAACTAAAACTAAACTTGTTTTTTAAAGTTCGACAATAGATTTGCAAGTGGACAACTCTTTGTTTTCCAACTCCTCCTTTACATTACTTTTCTGATTAACTTCGTTGCGGGATTGTGTCAATTTAGGTCCCCTTAGATTCGCTGAGCTTCATTGCTCGGCGCCAATACTGTGCGTGCCGCTGTTGATCCTGTAGTACAGGAGTTGCAGTGGCGGGTGTGTGGTGGGATAGGGCCAAAAAAATAGATTTGCAATACACCATGTTCACCGAAATTGACGATTACTTGTTTATCTCTATTGGCTTATAAGAAATTTATATTCTTGTCCCTTGTGGTCATTCATCTATTATGGACATTCATAAACCGACCACTCATAAATAAGGAAATAGAAGAAAACCTTGTGGCATTATCCGTTTCAAATAGAATTAATACAAGCAATTGTGACAACAGTTGTGAAACTGTGATAACCATTCTTTCCTTCTTTTCTTTCTCATGGTTAGTAAATAATAAATAGACTATAGTTGGAATAAGATTGATGATAATTATTCTCTCTTTTTTTATTTCTCATGGTTAGTAAATTTATTTGTTATTAGACTATAGTTAGAATATGGGAGTGCATTTAATTATTATTTCCTTTCTCGTTTGCTTTTATTATATCGGCCGGTGGGAGATAATAGTTTCTCCGATCAATGCTCTATCGGGCGCCGTTGGTTACCGTCAGGTGCACCGCGGTCACTTCGTGGACCAATTAAATAAAAAAACAGGATGAAACCGTCATTTTGCAGATGTCTATACACCGTTTTTTTACTATTTCCGTTTGTCATTTTAGAGTTCATCGAGTAAAGTTTATAAAAAATCGCCTGAAGTCTAGTTAGTTGTCGTTGTAAACAAAATTTTGTATTTAGAAAAATAAAGTAAATTATCTTAATTTTAATTAGGCGTTTTATAAATTGTATTGACATAGGTACCAGGAAATTTTCACATAATATGGATATATCAATAGTTTGAATGGCAGTTACGGCCCGTGGGCAATAAACGCTTCGCATGCTCTCGCTCCACGGAAATGAGTCACTAGGACGAGTTTTTGCACGGCATTCGGCATTAAAGATATTTAGTCGGGACGATCTGTTTGGAGTACGTGAATGTAAGAGCGGCGACGTCGGTGCGGCCTCAACACCAGCGCGGTGGTGTCGGCGCGAACCGTGAGATGTGGAGATTGCTCGTTATCTCGCAGGAGCGGCGTTATTTATTAACTTGATGTGTCTTTTTAGCTCTGCGCATTCCGTGCGTTCGACGGACATAGAGCTCCGCTGGTAGATCCGACATGCCATTGCTACAATTCAAAGTATAGCCTTTTGGTGACCATGTTTGAAAAAAATATTTGTGGGTCACAAAAATAAAAAAATCGACAAAGTTATTGAATTAAATTGCGACAATCTATTAATAGTGCGTAAAATTGCATATAATATTATTAATATTAACATAGGCACATTGCATTAACATAGACTTATTAAATGTATTGTAAACTCCTTTTCCTCTGTGGGAGTGTTGAAAAAATACTCAAAGTTATTTACGATATTCAAGTTGATGCAGACTTCCGAGTCGCCGGACACAGTTAAGTGAAAATTGGAATTGTTTACTGTCTACTGAGATGTGAGTCACAAAATAATTTTATTGCGGATGTGACCTTCAGATACCCAAGTCGTTTTTCTTGAGTTTGAGGACTTGTGAGTAAAAGTACTTACGTACGTATGAGACGCGGACTTATTTGCTTTAAACAATATTTTGAACGATTACCAATTTAAATAGATAAATTGTTTAGGAAAGAAATATAAAACTCGATATAAAATTATATCCATGAGCACGGGCATGCAGTTTGTCTCTGAGAGGGAGCGGTTAGTTGTGTAGTGGTGAGCGCGGCGCGCCGGCGGCGGCTCTGCGGCGCGGTGAGTGTGTGCCGTGGCGGCGGGTGGCGCCGCACGCACACACGCGCGCCCACCTGACGCCGCCGGTGGCGCCAGCCGCGCCCCCGCCCCGCGCGCCCCGCCGCCGACATGCCGCGCCCCGCGCCCCCGCACACCGCACCGCCGGCGCGCCGCCGCCGTCGCGCCTCGGGGCTGCCAGCGCTCTCTATTAGCCCACATATAGGCACATTTGCGACACACAAATTATAATATTGAATTTAATTTTGTTCTGAATATAATAGTTCGACTTGGGATATTCGTGCGAAATCGTATAAATTGAGATCGTTAATGTTAGTTCCTAAAATGTACGGGCCTTTGAACATAAATTGAAGATAAATAATTTAAGAAACATTTACATTATAACAATATTTATACGATTAATACGCGTTTTTTAAAATTAAACAAATATTTTAATATTCCCATAATGTCATTGTAAGTAGTATTAAGAGATAATAAAAAATATATATTTTGTTTCGTAAGCTCAGCAAATGGCACATAGACATAAAAAACTTATGTTAAATAAACAATGAGCGAAAATGTAAAGCAGAAGTGACGTGTTCATTGAGTTTTTGCCGAATGAAAAAAGTTCTCCCCACACGCGGGCGCGGGTAATGTCGGCGTGCAGGTGGGCACGGCGGCGGCGGCGGCGCGTCCGATTCGTCCGGCGGCGCGGGAGCGGGAGCGGGCGCGGGCACGGCGGCGTGCGCGGGCCGGCGCGGCCGCGGCCGCAGTCGAGTGCGGGCGCGCGGCGAGCGATGTGGTGCCGCCGTAGTGAGTGTGTCGCGTGGCGCGAGCGGCCGCGCGACTCGTGACGCCGTCGCCGGCATGTGATGTTTCGGAGGCGCGCCCTGCGTCGCCGGCTCGCGTCGGCCGGCGCGCCCTCCCTGCCCGACGAGCAGCTGCGGCGGCTGGCGCGCGCGCTGGACGCGGGCGCCGCCGGCGCCGAGTGCGTGCCGGCCGCGCGCGCCGCCTCCCAGCTGCGACTCGCCGTCACCCGCGCCTTCAGGTTCCCGGAGCTGCGCGATCTCACCGAACTCCGCCGGCTGCCGCACTGCGAGGACCACCAGTGCTGCAACCCTTACCACTGGAGTCGTCTCTGCAAGCCCGGTACGGCCCCAGCAACAAGTGCGCAGCGTAAACACGCATTTCTGTGTTATGTGTTATAAAGTGAATGGATGATCGCCGAATGAATGGTCAATGTGCCGCGGTGCCGGACGTGCGTGGAGTCTCGCCCGCGGGCGCACACGGAGCGCCACTCCAGGATCTGTTCGGTTTTAGTTACTACACTTCCTAACCTCATGTAACAGTGTGGCCGGTTATCTACGAACCACTTGTTGTGACATGCGTGACACACTGCGCGAATGTTGTCGAGTCGTGCGTTGAGAGTGGTGGCCGTGGCTGCGCTGGTCGGCTGCACCCGCCAGTGCACCCGGCGACTGGCGAGTGCCGCGATGCATTTCCACGCGCCCGCGGGCCAACTTCACGTGTGTTGCATCAGGTTATCATTGCTAATCGTTATCAGTGTGTTTATCGCTACTGTTTGTTTCTGTATGTATTGTTACGTTAGCGGTGACGTCACGCGGCGGTGTTGCGTGCCGGTGCCGCTGCGGGCACAGCGCGGCGCCCACAGTGCGCGCACCGACCTCACTCGTAGTCTTCTCGTATCACGCACCATTACAATTACAATAATTTATAATATCAGTGCATTGAGTCGGCGTGTTCTGTGCGCCGCCGATGTTTTTTCATCCCTGTGTTAGATTGTACAAAGTAAACAAAACCGCTCGACTTTGGCGGGCTATTTTTAGACTCTGACATCAGTTGGAAGTTTACGTTTTTGAAGTAATGTGGCAAAGGTCGCGCTTTCTTTCCCATTTCGAATTTATCCTCGATTGACTTGTGCGTCTAATGGTAATCGAATGTGATTCCTGATTAGAATTTTGACGGCCCTTTCTTTTCGGGTAACAAATAGTAAAAGTAACGCGAAAGAATAAGTGATAAGAAAGTGAAACAAAATGTTCGCAGCGAGTGTATGAGGTGAGGCGGTGTGTGTGTGTGCGCTGGGCCGCGGGGTGTGTGAAAAGCGGCTAGCAAACAGCTAATCTTTGCGTAGCGAGGGTCATACGTTCGCGATAAGTAGACAAGGTCACGGCGCTGGCGCCGGCGTGCCGCGTCGCTCGGCGCGCGCAGCCCGTTAACTTTTTAATTCGTCAGGCAATGGCGCTACCGCCGCGCCGCCGCCACCACCGCCGGCCTTTGTTAGGTAAACGGTTGGCCGACTGTTTGTCACCTCACTTATCATCTTTTAAGTCTTTTATACCAACACTTAGATGAATATACTATCTAGTTAATATTTCACCGAATGTGTAGCCAAGACGCGGCGAAAGTATGCGCAGGAGTTTGCGTTAAAATTCAATAAAAACTTTTGTAACAAAGACAGGTTGTTATCCCATCGTTATCTAATCTCACATGAAAATAGTATTTTTACCACCAAACAAGTGTTATACAGTTATCCGGCGCCAAACAAACTTATATTGGCTTTTTTTTAGTGTTTTCTGAGGTCGGATGATAGGGCAATGAGAGCTCTTCTAGAAAGCTTATTGTCAATTAGTAATGTGCAATTACAATGACAGTTAATAGGTAAGTGTCAAAACCTGTTAAGACAAATCATGAGGGAACTCGGGGTTTTCATATCAAAATCAGGTTTCTTTTGAAAACAAGTGTTTATTTAAATTTTCAAATGGTTTTTCTTACATCCGGATGCTTTAGTTTATTCGTTGAATAATAATTCAAATGTTTTTGTTAATGATAAAAATATTCAATACTTTGTCTAAGCATTAGAAATATGTAAATAACTCCTCTACTGTAAACATAGAATTATATATTTACATCTAGAATATGCTGAACTTAAATTGAGATATTGCAATAATTAAAAATAACAATATGTGCTCATAAAACGCACCAGAACACAATTTTATGGCTACTTTTAATATAATCAAATGGGAGATTTTTCACACCACATATTGCATTAATAAATCTAGGATTTTTTTTAAACATCTATCAAGTAAGTACGTAGATTTTTGTTACCGTTAAAACGCGTTAAAGTTTCTTATAAATAACATTCTTGAAATGAAAATCTCAAAGTGATGTTTTGGTTTCGCACGAATGACTGTAGCCAAACAGCGGCGCCAAGATTTCCGTACGGTGTAATATAAAAAGGATTTTTATAGTAGTATTCATTTAGACTTGGTGTAAACATTAGATCTCTATAAACACTTACGTACATTCCATTACGCGAATATATATTAAAATTGAGTTTTAAGTGACGTGAAAATTCTTCATTGTGTGTTTGTCCCATTTTTCAACCCAATAATCCCTGTTTAGTAATTTCGGAGATGAGTTCAAACGAACCTTTCTTTTATGATCCTCTTCTTAGAGGCATATTCAAAAACGCAACAGAATCCACTGCATCGATCTAAAAAAAGTTTTGTTTGATTAGTAAATAAACGGCGCCTAGGCAAGAGGGTTCAGTAGGCCCGGAGGAGTGTCGGTAGTAAAAAGTGACCATGACACCGGCTCACGCGCAGGCGCAGCGCCCACACGGGCGCGCCCACGTGCCGCCACCACGTGGGCGTGCCCACAATGCCTCATCATATTAATTGAGAAGAAAGCTAACTAAAAATATGAATATTAATGTGTAGTACCCTTAAGTAAAATTATTAATACTCGTCTCTTGCACTTCGAAAGTTTTTTCTTTTTCTTAGTCTTCTGAATTCATATTTCAGATATGAATCTAGTAGGCTAATACTACAATATTAATTCATACTTTGTCTTTTGCTTTTATTCGTCACATCTTGGATCTAAAAAGTGCTCTGCTTGTCGTAAGGTGAACTTATATGCAAATCTTTTGAACACGGAATTTATCACAGTTACCCCTAGGTAAATTGTTCACTGTACACAGAGAGGAGCCAGAACGGTCCCTTTTTCATGCTATAATAAAAATCTTATTAGACATAATATTTTGCTCACACATGAGAGCAGTAGTACCGGCGTGCGCCGTGCGGTAGTCGAGTCGCGATGACAACACATTCACTTTCGCTCTTGGGCTCTACATAAAAGGACACATTACTTGTGCGCAGTTGCGTAATGCGAAATGCGAATATCTAGTCTGGATTTATTCCGTTTTTGGGACGCTTTCCATTCTGTCTCGGTTCACCGAGGTGTTGGTGTTATTTATCGTCTCATTCATTCGTACTCGTGATGCGAGATAATTTTAAAATAAATATAGTTTGAGCTCTCGATACATTTTGATCTTTGGCAGCGTTTATCTATGTTTAGAGAACGTACATATTTTGTAAACATGTTTGGGCACTATACGCGATTCTTTACAACTTAATGATCTCAAAATGTTATAAATTATCGAACGTATTCCATTGTTGGACATAATTTACGTCGCCAACATGTTTTCAAACAATAAACGACTTATTGATTTTGTTTTTTCATGTCAAACGCTAATATATCGCTTCGTTTGACCTGAGTTCTAAATATCAAATGAGAAATATTCATTTTTGGACGCGTTTGTACGATTTGTACGCAGTTGGATACGGCTTGGGGTTCCGTCGTACTTTGATGAAGAATTAGAACTGGTCATTTATCTGTTCAACCTAATGATTATTTCGCTAAGAAAAATTAAGCAAAGACTCAATGAATTCAAATGTCACCCAATAGATTACTATTTATTTATCCATTTCTCTAACTTCTTTATCGGAGTAACCGCTAAGGCACCTGATTCTATTTCCCACTTGAGAAAAACGATTATTATTTCATAGCAGATGATATAATTCCGCCCAGGCAGGATTATTGCCATAAAATCGCCAAATTTCAATATAATTACACAAGAGTATAAATCGAGATGAGTTAATAGATTGATTGATTTGGGGTCCACCTGGTGACAGTAGATAAAATTTGTGGGGTGTGAGGAGCCCACCTGTTCGTCTCTTATCTACATTAGCGAATAGATTAGAATTGTCCGCTCTTCTAAGTTTTATATGCTATGAACATACATAAATATGTATCATCGTCCTCATCAACAGCCCTCAAATCGTCTACTGCTGGAGATAAATTTGTATTTCATCAATTTCTCATTTATACGGGTGTAGAATTCGCACTCCTAGTACCACTATGCAGTGATGGCCTCGAGGTGTGGGCGCGCGGTCGAGAATCTCGGCGGTCGCGGGTTCGAACCCCAGGCACACACCTCTGACTTTTCGAAGTCATGTGTGTATTCACATTGAATTATCACTTGCTTTAACGGTGAAGGAAAACATCGTGATGAAACCTGCACACCTAAAAGTTCTTAGTAATTTCTTAGGTGTGTAGTCCGCCAACCCGCACTAGGCCAGCGTGGTGGACTATGGCCTAAACCCTCTCAATGGTAGAGGAGACCCGTGCTCAGCAGTGGGCGTATATGGGCTGAAGAAGAAGAAGAAGAAGTACCACTATGATCACCAATTATTTGGCGGCCTCTTTGAAAGTTTGTTAAGGATGAATTTTCGTAGAAACATAAACAGGCTTTGCTTCAACAAAGCAGTATATGTTTGTTAGTTCGATACCTGTCACTGGTATTCCTACGTTGATAAAGCCAGTTTATTAATTGCATGTCGGTTGCCGTGACGTAGTGGGCCAGAACCGGCTGCGAGTCGAGAGGCCGCGGGTTCGAATCCGACACTGTGATAAATACTTATGCTGTGGGGCCCGTTATTTGTTTTTGGTTTTAGTATTCTAGTTTGAGATTCTGAATGTGACATTTCGCTTGTTTTAAATCAAGAATTCTGGTCACAAGTCGTTGCGGAGATGGGACTTGTCGTGATCTTAGTTTCCGTTGGATAATATCTATTCGGTTACATCAGCCGGCGCTCACACACGGAATATCTTGACACTTCACTCTCATTGGTGACCATCAAACCAGACTTCAGTGGTAATGGTATTGCGTCCTTACTATGTATAATTACTTATGTCATGCGTCACACACTCTGGGTGACCTTGGCACCCGAGCACTTTCTATTATAGGAACTGTCGTGTCGTCAAAAGCTTGTTTAATGCTTAGCACACGGCGGCATCGTCACGTCGTTTTCAAAAACATTTAAAGCGTATCAATTGAATTATCCACGGTCCACGCGGACTCGTCCTCGCCAGTCGGCGCGCGCTGCAAACTCGTCCACTTTACCATCGACACATGTTGATTGCGCACCTGTCCGCTCCATGTACATTTTTTCACCGACCCCATAAAGTATATCTAGTTTACAACCGCATCTCGTCACCCCCACCTTCTAAATATACGCACCGCAAGACCTTGGCTTCCAATCTTAACGTTAATAATGTAGGAATCTCAACTATGGTGTCGGACATATTTGTGCACATCAATCTGTATAGCGTAGTAGGTGCGCGGCGCGAGCGCACACTCGCGAGCCGCGACCCCGCCGGCCTCTATTTGTGAATGTTTTTGTGCGAGCCGGCGCTTTCCGACCGCGACCGCCCGGGTACGCACCGGGGGCCGCGGCCCACGGGACGGAGGGGCTCTTATCTTATCGCGCAGGCGGCGACGCGACGCCGGCCCGCAGGACCCGACACCGCAGCAGACCTCGCGCGACACTCGCTTTCGGCTCCAGCGCGGAAATCGGTGGGCCACATCCGGCGATTAAGCCCGCATGGGCCGAGAGTGCTGGTCGGGTGGCGCTCCGGGCGCAGGTAGGGGCGCGCCGGTGTGTCCCGCGCCGCCGCGTGACGCGCCACCGCACGAAAATCCATCTGTTGATGTTGGAGCGTCGCGCCGGTGGCGGCACGGCCGATATTTATTTAGCCATAATTGCTTGTCGGCTGGCTGGCGCCGGCGCCGTGTCGCGCCGCCGGGGGGCTCGCGCGGGGCCGGCGGGGCGCGGGCGGAGGAGGCGCGCGCGCACGGGGGGCAGGCGGCGGCGGGGGAGTAGCGCTGCGCCGGCGCAGGTACACCCGTACCGCTTCGTTACCTCCACTCGATTTCGTGATCTTTTTTCTCCCGTTTCGTTGCAGTCGGCTCATGTTTTGGGAACTCTTTGTTGAATTTGTGAATGGTACACTCGTTACGTCCGGACGCTCGATGCATTGTTTGGAGTGAATAGTTTTGTACACAATTGATAATTATCGTTGTTGCTTGGTAGTCTTAGGGCCGGGGTAGCGTCCCCGCAGGACTCCCTGGTGCTCTCCGATAGGAGTGCAGCAGTGGATGCGTTGTGTCCGGGGTGTACCGGGTGCGCGGGCGAGAGTCGCAGCGCGTGCGTCACGGCGGCACCTGTACCACAACCGGTCGCTCCCGGCCGGGGCTCTTGCGAAACTGGTAAAATTGTCGTGTTTTATTACCCACACGTAGCACACGGACGCGACGCGTTGACGAGCGACCGATTTGCTGCTTGTTTAGGAAGCTCGTTCGGCGAGCACATTCATTATTTTAGGGCCCCCGAGTGGACTAGACCCGGCCGAGTGGCCGTGTGGGCGCCGGCGTCACAATACGCGCCACAAATTACGATTATTACTTATTTACTCTGCGCGTAATAACTGCGCATTAGAATTAAGTATTCCGCTCGGCTCTATCTGATATTTTATGTACATTAATTCATACACTGCGATCTGCTGTATTTCTTATAAATAATTAATATGGTGTTAAATTGTTTATATCCTTATTGAATTTTATGTATTCATGAGTTATTTATGTCTCAAACGATTTGCGTTTACACTTTCCTAGAAGATGTGCTTAACGACGTGGACACTCGAATCTAATAAGGAATCTCAAAAGCATTGAATGAATCACTTCCTATTAAGTCATTGATAATTGCTGGCGCCCCGCCCATCTAATCTATGACTTGACAAAGTTTTCGCGTGGATACTTCTGCATTTCGGATTAATTTCGGTGTTATAATCTGATTTTATAAATTTCTGAAGAACTCCTGCTAAAAAAATATAATTTCCATAAACTTTAATTTCATTTTCTTCTCCCTTGCTAAAATCTAATAGAAGCCGTATTTCTTCAATTATCAGCACCTGTTATAGATTTATTTAATTGTTTAAAACTCTTCTAGAAACCCAAAAACAATCCTGGATAAACTTACCGTATCCATCTCAAGCTATCAAAGAAAATTGTAAATCAATTCAGTACAAAACGCGCAATGGATTTTGCGTAATATTAGTGTGGATAAGACTTCGTTTTTTCAAAATTTTACCTACTATAGTTCATTTGATTTCATTAATTGAGTCGCTTATTGGTTATAAGCGTGCATAAGCGAGGCAGTAGTATAGTGAGTGGTCGGTGCACGCTCGCAGTGCTTTAGTAATGTGGCAAGAATGGTCGGCCAGCAGGTTATCGCTCAGCAGAGGCCTTTCGGGGATTACACCGACCGTTACCAATTAAGTAGACGATTTATACACTAGCTCGCACCCGCGGCTGCCTTCACTATATCAACATGGTATGCGTTACACACAAACGGTTGAGTTTCAATTTGTTATTATTGTGAAGTGTAGAAAAAAATAATTTGTGAAATATTCGAAATTTTGATAAATGAAATATTGCACTATATGCAACAATTGAAGAGGAGTTTACAATGCACTGTTGCTAAATATTGTTCATGCCACAAATATTTTCAATGAAATTACAAATGAATTATGCTAATATTAAGTTCCACATAAAATCCAAATCAGTCTTTTCCTCGTCTATTCTGACCACAACTTAAATTATTTATGAAATACAAATATGTACTCTAAACTTCAAACAAAATTTCCCTAATCCTTACAGCCTCGGATGTGAACCCGCTAATGAGCGATAATGAATTCTTGTTTATAGCCGGTACATTAAAAACGAATATAAAATTGTAAGCCATACGAATTGATTAACATTGAACGTACTAATGTAATTGCGTATTCATATGTTTTGCTATAAAGCCTAAATCTTGGGTTGATTTTTATGATCTGTAGGTATGTATGAAATATCTATTTATTTTGTTAGGAGAAATTCAGTTGGAAAAATCCTAGGGCACTCCAGATAAAGTTCGAATAATTGTGACGAATTTTGTCATTGGTACATGGTAATTATTTCTAAAATCAAAACACAGGATTTTCAATCAGATGGTAATTCATTTGGCTTCTTAAAAACAGACGAGGCTTAGATAGTCACTACACCTCCTATTTCTTCGAAAGTATTTTTTGCTAAAACATGAACAATATTTACATTGCGTTATCAGTTACTAAATAAAAATCTAGTAAATATGGAACTTTGTATTTATTACTCGTTAGGTAGAGACTGTGGGGAGAGCCCTGATATATGCGCGACACACGGTTTGGAAATCCCCTAACATTATGTTCTATGACTATTAACATTAAGCGATTCTTCACGCAAGCTAATCAGATAGTTCCTATATTTGTAGCTTTTCATGAGTCAAGCATTTAGGTATCTTCCAGCAACACCTGAATCATTATTTTGCTTGTAGCTTGAAGAAATTTTCATTTTATTTCCCGCGAGGACAGTTTAGTAAGTCTAGTCGGATCCTCTTAAATTTTGAAGAGTGTATCTTAAGGAATAAGTTTACTTATAAAACTGCCTCAGAGCCTCTGCATTCTGGTTTTCCTTCACTGTAAACCATTGTAGAAAGTTTCTAATTTCATCTCATTTTGATTTGATTAGCGTATTAAATAATCAATTTTGTATATGTAATATGTATATCATTTAAACGATCGGCTTGGTGTCGGTTGTGAATAGTGAAGTTATAGACAAACTAGACGTCGAGTTATGAGTCCTAACTTACTAATGAGGTTTTATTAAATACGTTAGTAAGTAGTAATAAAGGTGTGTTTGGTGAATGGCCGCTAGTAATTGGGAGTAATTTGGTGGAGAGCGGCGCCGCGGCCGCCCGCCTCCGTGATTGTTTCCTATGAATAATTTAAATAATTTAAACTTTAATATCCCCTTCTATTATGATTGCATTACCACTCGTTTGATCTCTTGATTTTTCAATGCTTTATTGCCACTTCGTTATCTCACGATTTATTGCATATTAATGTATTCAGAACATGAAAATCAATTGGTGTTTTCCTAGTAGATCCACGCTGCAGTTTATTTGTAAACTTTATTAAGCGGAAAGTTGACATAAGGATACAACTTTTGGGAATTTAGTATTGCAGTATCGTATTATTAATAGCTGAAATTCTGTCATAGTCGTGCTCTTATAGTCGAAATGAGCCGCTGAGGCTAAAAGAAAACATTAAACATCAAAGTTACCACACTGCATCTTCATTCCTATTAGACTTGCATTCTGTACACCGTACATCCCCAGAAACTCCTGCCCATTCTTAGCTACTAATGTTGGTACAAAATAATGCGGTTATAAATAATAGTGCAGAGTTATTGTTTACACAATTGTATTTCTTATTCATTGTGTTGATATGTGGGGGCGTGCGGAGACAAGGTCCAAGCTCGCGAGACATTTCTTACGTATTCCTGCGTCACTGAGCCCACCACGTACTATATCTAAAAAATACATTCAGTTGCGTAATCAATAATTAGTTGTTTATTTGTTGAGCTCTGTTTATAGAATAATTACTTGTGCTCTATTATATAGGTAAAGGAGTTTGTGAAATCTATTTTGGGGGAAGATTGGCTCGTGGTAATTTAAATTTTGAAGGCATTTATAGGGTAACCAGTGCATATTCGGATCCAGTTAAAATTTTACACAGTTTTAAATCTGGGCCAGTGGAATGAAATTCGCGTAGAGTCCTCTTGTCCAAAAGCTGAATGATGTAAAACTGAAAGCGTTGACGGAAGTGCAGTGTGTTATATTAATGACATCCACACGCTCAGTAACCTTGACGTGAGCCACTTCCCAAGTACGCGAAACGAGCCTTATTTAGGACCTATGTAGGTACATAATACAGTGGTCGCATTTTCGCTTTCTTTACATTCACTAATCGCTTCCTGTGTCATTGTTCCGCCATTCCGAGCGCATGTGAAATATTCATTATAGTACTACAAGCATTTTTAAATATATCTTCCACTCGAAGCTATAGTCGTTTATAAAATAGGTAAAGTTCGTAAGTAACATACTTTGTTTAAATGCCTGCAGCAGTGATGAGTCACATGCAATCATTTAACTGAATATTTCACGAACATGTTTTAATTTTATGTGATCATGTCATTTTTATTTCTAAGAAGTGTGATTGCGCGTTATAAGGCTTGTTCTTATAATGGAGGAATTTTGGTTTCCGCGAATCATAACTCCTTAGTTTTTAAATATTTTTGTTTTCTTTTAAATCTAGAATAACTAAACAATTGACTTTTATATGGACACTGAAATTCAGATAGATTCGAAAATATCTTTTATAAGAAAAATGCCTAAACATGAGCAAAATTGTCACTTTCCTGTGGGGCGATTTTCCAAAACGCAAGTTTTCTACCGACATAATACGTAAAGTAAATACATAAATAAATCAATCAATAACTAATCACAGTAACAATTAGTAAAACTTTGCTAAAACTTAAAAAAGAGTTTCGTGTCACCCTATTTTTTGACGATTTTTAATCATAGAATAGGGGCGACAAGAATTGTGTATCACATTCCTGTCAGCTAAAAACGTGTCAAGAATACCTATAAATTGAATATTGAGCGCTGTTGCCAGATTTCTATGACAAAGTATGAAGGTAGGTAAACTCACTGCCGCTTATAGTTCCGCGTAACAGCCAATCAAACAGTCGCTACGAAGCTCTCATCGACCGCAGACGCGTTCGGGACAGACAACTTCTCACTTGTATGGTAAGTATTTACGTGAACAATATTTAGATTTCTTATACACTTTTTATTATTTTAAATAATATACCTAGTATAAATATTCCATGAAGTAGTGAAATGTCATTCAAAGACAGCGTTTTTGTGTTTTTTATGAATAACCTCAAAATTATCACTTTCCTGTATATCACTTGTCTGGGTCTGTTTAGACAGGAAAGTGATAACATAACAGGAAAGTGATACATTTACTTTGATATCTATTTTTTTCCTAACATTTTATATTTTAACCCGTTGAGGCCTTGTTTCCACAGAAACCAAAATGCCACAACCTAAGAAAAAAAAGACCAGGGAAAAAGTACTAGCACAAAAGCGAAAAAATGAAAGAAAACGTTATGAAAAAATGAAAAATGATTCAGAGAAGTTAGGTACTTTGAAAGAAAAGAAAAAACAGTATTATTTAAAGTCAAGAAGTACAGGAAAAATAAAAACAATATCCAAAATGATTGAACGTGAAAAAAGGCACTGCAAGAAGTCGTGGCGAGCAAGATCTAGTAAATACTATAAGAAAAAATGTGCTGCGAGAAAGAGTGCTACAGATTTTATAAGAGCGAGCACTCCATCAAGCATATGTAGTGAATACTTTCAGTTGGGTGTCTTAGTATATTTAACACCGACAGCAAACGTTGACGATATCTTTGACCAGTCATACTCTGAAAGGAATTCTCCCAGAAGCCCGAGCATACTCAATCCTCCGGACACGGATGATATTTTGAGCTTTACTAGTGATGTGACATTTAACATTGATGATCCTGATGGTTTGTTTAGCGGTCCTGTTTTAAACATAGACCCTAAAGACTTGTTTCCAGAAAATGAAGAGAGGCCGAAAAGGAAAAGAAAAACAAGAAGAGATTAAAAAAACCAAGACTAATAATAAGAGATTAAAAAAACTAAAACTAATGTAGGTATTTAGAGAATTTTCGACAGATTAATTTTTAAAAAATATTGTGATTATAAATGCCATTCTAATAATCAAGTTTCTTTAAAGTTATTACCTCAAAAAAGGCTGCTGATTCTTTTTGTTACTTATGTATAACAAATTCATTTCATAGAATAGGTTGATTAATTGTTCTCTTTAAGAAAAATTTTGACTATTAAGTTACAGACTTGTTTAAAACAGACTACCATTATTTCTTGTCCCTAACTATTAAAATTTTGTAATTCATTGTTTCTAAATAAAAAATAAATATGATAATTTGTGTTTAATAATCTCACTTTCCTGGTTATTTCTCACTTTTCAGGCAGTAAAATAACTTTCACATTATAAGATTGTTAACAGTTTTTAATAAATGTATAAAATATATATAGTCAATAATATACACGTCACTTATTATGCATTTTTATACATATTTCATGTTTATTTTCATTTTCCTGTGCTATATATCACTTGCCTGTCTTAATTTTTTTTTAAAAGGCCTATAATTTAATTATTTACCCTAATTTTGTCTGACCCGCAAAACTAGTGCTTCTTTATGTAAAAATCTTGACCTCTGGCCACACAGCATACTAAATTTAAGAAAAAAAGCATGGGACTAATAATGTTCCCTTAATATTCCTTCATAATAAGAACTACCCATAAGAAACATTTATGTATAACAAATTCCCCGCGTTCAGTACAAGTCAATACGGGAAGAACGTTTGACCTCTTTGTACATATAAGTTTGTTCTACCTCGATGCCCTATTTGGACCATGGTGTGTTAACATGGTGTCCGTCACTTTGTCGTGTTAGAGTGATGGTTGGAGCAGACAGTGCGAGTATGTTGTGGTGTGGAGAAGCGAGGGTCCGGTGGTGGAGTGGTGGTGCAGTGGCAGTGGCAGTGTCGGGAGGTGCGCAGTGTCGGCGCGGGCGCTCGCGTGGGTGCCCACGACACGCGGCCGGCCGGCGCCGCCGCTGGCGCCATCCGACATGTTATAATTCGGGCGAGCTATTTCTGTCGATTCACACGCGCCCGCCATGCCCGCGCTCCCAACGCTTACCACGCTACCAATGCTACCGCTCTAACAGAACGCTTGTTTTTTTAAATTCCACATATCTCTGGCGTACGCTCGCCGCGGACAAAGTTTTGGCAAACATCGTTGGAATTGTTCTCAGCTGTTGCACCTCCACTGGCGCCGAGTGGTGATCCAAGTCGCACGGTTCATAGGGTAACGAGCAATTACACTGCTATTTAGACATTGATTAAACGGTTCACATGCGAACAGTCAGTGCACCTAATTGCAGAGATCGAACAAGTAATGTTTTTTAGAAGTACATAAATTAGGTAACCGGGCTTGGAGTTCAATGTGCCAAAAATATGGCTTGCGAAACAACATGTTAGGTGAGCGATGTTTTTGGCGGTGTTTCTTTATGTATCTGGTGAGATGATTAGTATCTGTGAGGTCGTTGTCCACGGCTGCCGAAGTTTCCACGCACTGTACACAAGCCTGCGTGACATTCAGTAGGCGGCGGGTGCGCGCGTGCCTGCGCAGGCGCCGACCCCCCCCCCCCCACTCCCCCCACTGTCCCGGCGGCGTTGTCCTTCACGCGCTGCGGTGCCGGCCGCCATGGAGTGTGACGTGCGGATGTGGCGCCAACTGTCACATTAACATTCAATCAATAAAGTATTTTTAAGAGCTATCGATGATGACCACATCGCTTTTTATATTCCAAACTTGATCAATTTGCATTTCGCTAGACGCCTCTAAAATATGTATTACGTCTTATTCGCGAATCCCTTTCGGTGGAGTCGTATTAACATGTAAAAGTTTGCCAGTTTGCGATATTTATAGTGGTTCGCATTGTGTTGACTTAACATTTAGTCAGGCCGCCCGGCACACATTCTCCGAGGCGGGAAAGTGTAAAAACTACGGAGCACGCGTTTCATTCATGATTCACATTGTAACCGTGAATAAAGCTATAAAATTATTTAACTCTTTTACGAATTATCCGCTTTTTGTGTTCGTTTATAAACTTAGATATGCATAATTGGCCAACGATCGTTACGGCTTACAAAAAGTTTGGTTTAAAATCGGTACGAGTTATTCCGATATGAACATCTATTTTGATTTGTCACGTAAATTGGGCACGTCGGCGTGTCGCTTGATGCCAAGTGTATGACGCCACAGTGGGTGGGTGATGTGATGTGGAGTACACTACGTGGTGTGATGATCACATGTGTGGTGGTGGTGTGCTCGTGGGGTGTGGGGCTCGCCGGCCGAGGTCGCGTCACACGTCGTGACTCACGGACAGACACGAGAAAACTGTCACGAGACGTCTCCCGCGCCTCCTTGTGGGATAACTTAGCGTTGACTTATTCGGATGTTGTAAATATTTTATTACTTTTTCAATTTCATTTAATGAACCTTTTGCGGTTTATTGAGGAAATGCGACCGCTGTGTCCAGTATCTCTGAATGGCGCGTTAATTCGGATGATTCACACACGTTGCACCGGTGCGGCGTCGGCGACGGTTGTTGAAACTGCGCCGGCGCCGCACGTCCATTTCGCGGTACCTGATTATGCGGCCGCTTGTAAACTCGCCTCGTGGCAGCTTAATGGATCAAATGGCGCCTCGGCGATCGTGCGGGACACCGCTCCGCTCCCGCCGCGGGTTTTACCAAGCGGCTGACGAATATATTGCTGGTCTGTTCCAATTTTGTACGTGTTGGCCATTATTTGGGATATAGGCTCGCATGTTTAGCATCATGTTTTCTTCGTGTTCAATACTTATTTAGTATTCAGGCGAGCGACTCACGAAGCTGTTAAGAGATGGATTATGTTTGTGCAGTTAATGTTTGGTATATTTACACGAATTTGTTTCGTTCTCCAACGTGTGTGTTGTGCATTGCGTAAGTTGCACATGTTTGCAACATAACACCCCGAGTGGCACTCGCAAACGCCGCGTCAATAAATCAGTAGAACAGGATTATCAATAACTGCTACGTTTAATAGGAAAACAGTCTCGCATTCATTACAGCGGCTGAATAAATTTTTAGTTATTTATTACGTGGCGGGCAGCGCTTGCGACACCGCTCCGCCATGCCGCCACACGTCCCCTGTGCCTGTAGTGTATAGTGTACAGTGCGCAGTGTACCGACAGCCGATACATGATTAATACCGCGGGCACCAGCGAGCGGCCGACCGGTCCGCCGCTCAGTGCGCCGCACCACACCAAGGACAAACTCACTGACAACCTACGGTATTTATTGCTGTATATTGAATGTTCCGATTAATTACACATGCCGAGCCTCCATACGTGCCCACTGGCGCTGGTGCCGCGCCGTTCGGGCCCCACAATCTGCGCTCTACACTGCCGCCGCAAGAAGTATTCTCGCGCGCCCGCTCCGCACACTAATTGAAACACGATATTGCGCTCCGCGACGAACAACATTCGACTCTACCCTGCTCGTGTTTTGACTCACTTTGATTCGCGATCGTATCGTGTTTAAACTTCGAATTAAACCAACTAATGATTTCTAATTAATACATTTGGGAATTTGTACTTTGTCTATGTTCGCGAGGGTCCTTTTTCCCATGTTGCGGATCGGGTTCATGTGACGTAACACTGGTAAAAGAACTTTCAGTCACGCCACTGTACATTATATTTATATGAAGCTCACAATTGCGAGAAGGTCGGAAAGGCCGTGCGCGGCGAGGTTGCGTAATGTGTTCTATCAAGTCCAAATAAGGTTCGTATTTGTGCGGAGCGGGAATCAAGGTTGTAGTTAGTGCGTCCGCAGGCGGACATGAAAGTCAACAACTGATAGTATTTATATCTGCTAGATGCTCTGCGTTTAGGGTCATTTACTCTCGCATTGCTTAGTGTTTGGAGTGGCGGTGCTGTGTAGTGCGGGCCGGCGGCGTGGTGAGCGTGAGTCAGTGGTCGCTGTGCTCGCATACTTGCGCGGCATGCGTACAGTTGAAGGCACGGCATGCGCGGCAAGTGTAACGGGCGGCCGGGCGGCGCGGGTGAGGCGCTCCCTCATCGGAACCGTTTCTCTGCGATACAATATAAAACACTTTGAGCGCACTTAACGATTGTATCAAGTAATAAAAACGCAATAAAACCGTGCGTTTGATTTATGCTGCATCTCGGAAATGTCGGTGGCCGATGTGTCGGCGCGGCAGGTGCGCGGGCGGCCGGCGCCGCTCCACCGCGCTCCGCTGCGGACGATTGTTTTGACATTTCTTGCGCAAACGCACCTCAAGCGCTTCTGGGAATGCGGGCCGAGTTATAAGTCATAAAATGTTATTGAATTGGATATTATAATGCGGGAGCGATTGGTATTCAGCGAGCGGTCGGCATCGATTCGGTAGAAAAACAATGTTGACACGTCCGCCGACGGCTGGCGCCGAATTGCAAATGACAATTGCACAATTCACATTCGGAATTGGAAAACGTTAATGGCGTCCGAAATGGTAAATGTGGAATGGCGCGTGTCGGCGGCTCTTGCGAATGGAATACATCGCACACCGGGTTCTAAGTGGGTTGTTTAACGCGCTTTGAGGGCGCCGCGACACCGCGCCGACACCGCAACGGCTACGTGACGACACCGCCACGACTACGTGACGACACCGGCGCGGCGCCGGCGGGCCGAGCCTGCTGCCTGGTGCCTTTGTCGGACATTCATAAGGAGTTAGTTTAGGAAGTAGGACATTACCGTTTGCATAATAAGTATTCAATTTGAACATTATCAATAGAAAATTTTGAGATTGGCGTCAATCAGTATCTCATTTTTACGTTGAATTGTATTTCTAAGTAAAATTCTATATAACTCGTAGGCAACTATTATTATCTTCAAGACTTGGAGTAATTTTAAGTCTTCCCTAAAGGTTTATACAGAGGCATGGTGGAAATGCCCTGTATCCTTGTATACCAACTTTTTTATGATACATTCCTCTATTTTTATGTGATTTGTGACAATTTCACACACATATTTGTCAACCAGTCCAAAAACAGACACCAAATGGCTCTTCTAATTCGAATGAAATTGCCCAAAATTACAATGTTCCACAAAAAATATTCACAAAAGGATGCTTAAGGCGGTCGTTACGAGCTATCAAAATATAGGTTAGTCATCGTCGGAGCGGCGGATGGCGACGGGTTCGATTCTCGGCGGGGTAATTACGCGCGGGCCGGATTCCTTTACCTGCTCCGGTCACTCGTGTGTTTGTTTTAGAGTTGCCTTTTATTTTTGGGCCGATGATTGGTGGCTGTTGAGAGCCTTTTGAAGGAATTCATTATTATCATGAATATATATGGGTTTGTTTGAACCGCTTTGTGGTACTACTTATTCATTCCAACTTTATTCATACTTACTTCAGTACTCAAAACTTTAATGGATATTTCTAATATAGATCTTAGCGCTAATTCTTGGCCTAAACAGTTGCGAGCTTTCGAAGTAATTGTATAACATTATTAATGTTATTCAAGATATAATGTAGAGCATCTTGCTAATCCACTGAAGCCTTTGAGTTAGTTAAATACTCGTACGTCGGCAAATGTTCTACATACATCGCGCAGTTACTTACAGGGCCGGTGAATGATAGGCTTACTTACAAGTCAATGATTACGGAATTCACTTTTATATTTGCAAATATTACACAAATGACAAAATGAAAGCATCGTGAATACGGCTTAGAGAAAAAACATAACTGATGTGAATCTTTCTATAACTTCTTTATCATTGCTTTTAATTTTAAAATGATCTCTGCCTACTCTATCGATATACAGGGTGTATTTAGACCGTGATCGAAAACTGAGGCAGGTAATAGCGATAGTGATAACAAACCCCCTGGCATTAAAGAAAACTCCGACTAACAATAAAATTTTTAAAGTTTTCCATACAAACCACATACTTTTAACACCGATGGTTGTATGGAAAACGTCAAAATTTTTATTTTTTGTCGCGATTTTTAATATCGCCACTGGGTTTGTGATCACCCTCGCTATTACCTGCCTCAGTTTTCGATCACGGTCTAAATACACCCTGTATACAGGCGCGAGTGCGGATGTATGTATGTATTCTTATACAAATATACAAAATCGCCTTGAGAGAAGACACAGTACAAATTATACATGTCATCCGTATATGTAATCATACATGTATGTATGTCATTAATATAAATAATTAATATTGAGTTCTGTTTGTTACAGAAACCCCTCCACCACCATACAGTCGGTACGCGATGGATGACCTCAAACCTAAAGGTATGTACTGAGCACTTCATTTCACTATCAACTCCATGCATACGATTTCAAATGAGCATAAACAACTCGGCAAACATTCGGCATCTAGGACAAGAACCACGCTCCGAATGCGTTTAATAATTTACATTCGATAAATGATGTGAATAAATTTCAATGTAGTATTATGGCGGGTATAAAAGTGCATTATAATGTGATACATCACGGTTGTCGTGTTTGGGTATCGGTTAGGAAAAGGCGGGAGATGTAGGAATCTGACCGCGGCCGGCGCCCGCGCCCGCGCCGCTTCCAGGAAGTTGGCCGGCTGTAGTGATGTACCCCGAATGATATATCGACAGTGTTTATATTTTCAATTCGATTATAAAGTAAAAATTAGTTTAATTAATAATACACAAATCGATTATATGAATAAATCAACAATGGAAATATTTTTGTTTAACACCAATGTAAACAATATTATATGTTTAGTATAATTTGAAACGGATTAATTTACACGAATCTCATTGAGATGCATCGGTAATACACATGAGTGAGACACTTGTGTGACGTCACGCGAGGTTTACAAGTGCCATTTACAATCGAGGCAACGTTTAAACGATCCGCACAGATCGTAAACACGCCACACATAATTTCGTATCGCACGTTATTTTCCTAATCGTAAAAATAATTTTAATACATAATGAATGGCTTAACTCGCATGTTTGAGGAAAACGCTCATAATTTATGGTAACGTTTGTCTTATTTACAACTTTGACATTTGTTCATTTGAATAAAACGAAAACAAAAGCGATTGTCTGTGATTCATTGAGCGGGCTCGTGTTGGTTCTGTGGCACAATTTGTGTGTCCAGCAAGGTGTCGCGAGTGGTCGCCACTCGTGTTTTGTTGCAACCTGTTTGCATCTGATCATATTTGTGTGAATGCACGACAGGTCTGTAGTGGGTACATTCATCAAATGTTGCCCACTCAATGTTTATGTACAGTTTAATATCTAATACAATTAATAAAATACTCGTTTATCCATGATTTTTGAATGAATACTTAAATTTAAGAAAAAGCTCAAAAATTGTCTTGTAAAAGCTTTCAAAGCTGGTTAGGCGATGAAAATGAAAAAAGCTACGTTAATTGTTTGTTATACAGGACAAATATCTGCATAAAATAAATTGAGTTCTTAAACGACGTCCTAAATATTTATTATGAACATAAGACCGATTTATTTTAACATTTTCAACATAAGCTCATCGAAATCCATAGTAAAAAACGCCTCTCAGCCTCTTAGCGCGGATCAGCAGTCTAAACAGCCTGTAAGAGCGATCCAAACAATGATCCATTAATGTGAACAAACACGAGCAAATCAGACGCATACAAAAAGCCATGTTTGCAGAATCGGCCGAATGTACGCAGTAGCGACTGGCGAGGTACCGCGGCCGCTGTCACTTGCGCTTATCTGAGCTAATTAAATAGCGGCGACGCTTGCGTCTTCGGACAATTGATAAATCACTCAATAACATTATCTAATTAATTGTCGGTTTCGAAATACGGGGTACAGATGCAAAGTTCATGTACGTGCTCCGTTCCAACTGCGTTTCTCTTACAACTACTCTGTATACACTTTTTGTATATCACAGATTACCTAACCACCGTTTTAGTAACAGCTTACAGCACACGACATGATACCGTAAAAGACAGATCATGTCTTTTTTAGATGTATTCAGAACGATGGGAATTTAAAAACACCTTGTGCTCTAGACGCAAAAAATCCACTATAGATACCTTAGCGAATTCAATTTCGTAGATCAAGTTATCGATAATCGCGAAGTATCGATAAATAATTAGTAGCATCGATAATGTTGCCGTTGGGCCGGCGAGCTGGTCCCGCGGCGCATTCCGACGGCGGCCATCTTCACGGGGCATTATTAATGCGGCCCGCAGCGCTGCGCCCGCGCACCGCACGCAACACGCACGCATCTCTTCTCATCTCACTACCAAGTACTGTTTGTTTTAAAACACCACGAATCTTCGGTATAGAGATGGTTTAATTCGAGACCGATATGGTAGAGCGAGTTTCGCTTTTAAAATAACGTTTTGTTCTTGTAGTTTAACAGACATTTAGCTGTTTTAACATTTTAATATTGCTGATTGTTGTCATTTGATTCATGATAATTTATTTTGTTAATGAGATATTTTTAGTTTAGATGTTAATTGCGCTTTTTCGATGGGGAAACAATAATGAATTTATACGATGATTTCCGCACAGATAACGATTAACGTATTAGCTACTTTGTATCTCAGCTTGTACTGTTCTGTATAGAATTAATTCAAATAACACTACGTAATAAATTTTGGTATGCGCGTGATTGTTCCGATCCGGCCGTATTTAAATGTAAATGTCGACCAATTTGAGGGTCGTTAAATTCCCCACAGTTTTAGGCGTGTAATGTTTTTTATGACACGATACAAAATTGACTAAGCCGTCGTCCATCACGAGACAGGAAATCCCACGGTCGCAATCAATGCGGGTTGGTGCGAGGGTGCAAAATTCTATGGCCCGGGATTCCCTCCCTTCATCATAGGTATTCCCGGAGCTCCCCGTGCGTTTTTCATTGGTTTTTGGCGCCTGTCTGAGTCGCCACCGGCTGAGCATCCCCTCTGTTTGCGTTCGTATTTGCAATGCAATCTAACTCCCTGCGCCGACACTCCGCTTTACGACCGGCACAACACTTTCACACGGGGCGTTTGCGTATTTATTGAACATTTTCAGATCACGAGCCATCTCTGAAACTTATATTTGCGGAGAATTCGAAGTTATTTGTAATTAGCTGCTGAATTTACTTTGTAGACTAAATATAAGCTCTTATTGGTAGTTGCGTTATTTTAGCTACTTTTGGTGTAGACCCCGTTCCACGATGCATCACCAGAGTATCTCAAGGTGACAACGGAAGTCATTCGTCAGAGCCGTATCTAAGGTGTAAAATATTCGCGTACCTTTATTGGAGCCATTAAACTTATTTTAGTTAGAAGTCCATTAACTGTATCGGCTGAATGGAGCGAGCCCTTTTTTCCGATACCGCTCCATTACCGCTCTCGCGTGCTTCCTGGAACTCATTCATTTGTCGCCGCGAGACCATTTTGGTTTTTAAGAGCGGCATTTTGGCCGGTGTGTACATATTTGCGTGTGTGAGTGGATTTTGGTAGTGAGATGATGTGGTTGGGGTTTGAGCTTTATGTCTGTGTGCGGAGAGTTGTTTTTGGTTTGTCGGCGGGTGGGAGAGCTGGTGCTGGTCGGGCGAGTGCGCGAGTGCGGCGGGTGGCTGTGTTTGTGAGCGGAGTGCGCGATAACACGTTGTCCATTAGCGTTATCGCGAGTTATCGAGGCGCCGGCGCCGAGCTCGCGCCGGACTGCGCCGCACAATCTCGATGGCCGCAGCCCGCCGGCTCTACTGCACACACCGCAAATACACTGCGCCCCTACACTACACTACACAACACACGACCGCTCATTGTTCACCTTAATGACGCTCATTAGCGCCGAGCAAAAATATTACGCACATTTTGCATGTTCTCGCAGACAAAGCTTTTGTTATATTATTTAATTCAGACAATAGACAGCGAGTAAAACGAACAAGGAAGCTCATAGAATGTTTTTAATCTCAGCGTGAATTTGAAAACAAACTTATTCAAGCTAAATTAGACGCACCTCCCTAAAATATTAGAAAATAAAAGAGTGATAAGAAGCTTCAAGGGCCCTGTTAATTCGTCGCCCACCTCCGATATTTTAGTTAATCTGTGAGTATTATTTAAGTGCGGTGTGTTGGTCGGCTAGAGGCGGCCGGTAATGCGTCGGTGTCGCCTCCGCTATTTATCTACAAAGAATGTTGTCCAAAGTGCTTTTAAACTTATTACTCGTACGTGGGTTTATGGTAGGGGAAAGTGAAACGGAACGCACTCGCTATACCTCACCTCGCCCGTTTTATTGTGTGATAATTGTTATGTTCTTTTTTGGTGACTAATTACACGAAAGCTAGCTTTAAAGTCTTAGAATATAGTATTATATAGCTACGCAAGCAAGGAATGATGTTTACGTCGAATTAAAAACTTGTTTTGATGCAACCATGTTAAGTAGAGTCTTGGTAGTAGTAAAGTCTTCGAAAAAGACGTACATACATGAATAAAGAGGATAACGTCAGCTGAGTAGGCGAAAGAAGATGTGTTTGAATCATAGTCCTACCTACGGCTAGATAGAAGAATCAATTTAAGCCCCTATTTTCATCCCCTAATCAAACACCTATTGGCCCACGTGTAACAATAAAAATATATAGTATAGTACGTATGATGTAAACAGAAGATGTGAATTGTCGGGTGTCGGTTTGTAAACAATCCGGCGCGGCGGAACGCTGCGGTATCCATGTTCCAGCTGAGACATCTCCTTTACACCTCACGACGTCTCACCGACGCCATTACCGACATTTTACATTTTAACTTCTGTAAATAACCTTATCGGTCACACGCGATAAGGTCGATTAAATTCCGTACGCAACATAAATAAAATTTCATTCCGTAAACTCATCATAATTAGTGTATCTATTAATGCACTTTATCTTTTATTGCCGACGATCACATGCGAACAATTTACTTTGCGTTATCAACAAATGTTTTGCACCTACTCATTTTTTCAGTTGGTCTGATAATTATTAATAGTCGAATGAGTGTTCCTTCAACCTACATAAGTTTGCAAACACGATGCTTTTGTGTATTGGGTACTAGCATCTGTCAGAGACAATGTGAACAGGTTAGTAACTAGGCTTCTAGGGACAAAATTTAAATGGTAGAGCCCGCGCCATGACAGGAAAGTATAAGCTGGCTTGACCGAGGAGAGAGAGGTGGTGACTAGTGGGCGATTTTAGGATATTTTAACCTGTCTGGATAGCGTCCATTTTGTATAACTTATCACTTTTTTGTATTCCTAACAAAATATTTAAAAAATAAGTAGAGAAGAAATCATAATCGTGATTCATTAATATCAAAATTCCGCGGTAGAAAGTCATGTATATGTCCGAACACCAACTAGTGTTGACTGAACCTACACTTCGATTCACAGATCGGTGTATCACTTGCATTGTCAATCTCGTCCCTTGTAAAGAGCCTCTGATAGATGTCATTGAGCTCCCAAGCATTCGGCGGCGACCACTAGGGACTGCGACCATGGTAGCCGGCGCAGCGTGGTCGCAGTGTGGTCGCGCCGTGGTCGCAGCTGCTCGCACTGTTACGTCACACGCGCCGCGCGTAGTAACGTTAACTACCGTAGTAACGGTAGGCGAATGCCTCGCGATATCGATCGACCATTGAGGTTTCTTCTTATTTTTCGTATTCTTGTAAATTAAAAAAAAACTCTGTCTTTGAATGTGAGTGATGAGTGTAATAAGAGATTTGAAGTCACAAATTTAGTTTGCAAGTTGGTATTTTTTGGCTATTTTCTCAGCCAGGAAAAAATATCATAAGTCATCGCCATCGGATTTATAACACGTTTTTATTCTTATTTCGTGGATGCTGCGTGAGAAGTTTACTTTTAGTGGCATTATTTAAGATTTTTCAGACGCCTCTCATTTATTGAAAGAGTTTTTCGCAGGATCGATATTCAGCTAGTCTATCCCTCTATATTTTACTCGAAAAGCATAGAACCAAACAACTATGCGTTAGCGTATATTTCAGCTATCAATAAGTTCTTGCAAGAGCTTATATTTTCATTCCTCGTGTCTGGGAATAAGTTGAGCGATGCGATGTTTCAATACCATGTTTCAATATTGTTGAGAAACGCGTCGACACGTGGAGCGGCCGCGTCCGTGCCAACATTATGTGCACCGTGTTTTGTTAGCTTTCGTATATATGTACCCATAGTTTATACACCATCCGTGCTGTATATATGTACAAATCGCTATACTTCTGCCGGTTGATAAGCGTGTTTCTATTGGATTGGTAATTCAGTTAAATGTTTTTTGGTAGAGAAATGTCCGTGATTTTAATTGCAAAAGTTTTGATTTTGGCCTTTTAATTTAGAGGGGATCTCTTTGTCAAAACTATTAATTTTAACTCGCTTTCAAAAGCATTGTATTCGCTTTTTATTCCCAAAATGTCAGTAGTGTTAACTAATGTTTTCGTTTCATATAACTTACGCATTAGTTTAAATTTCTTTGTACCTATATTTACGCCCGAAAAATGCTGTAAATCTCGATTTTCGAGTGAGATTTTATCACCCAACAATTAATCCTGCATTAAAGATACGGCCGTAGACTTGATCTCGGATCTCGGTATATTTATATACGGATAAGTATGCGCAGCTATTAACATAATGGCGATTAAGTCAAGGACGGTGGTGTAACACGACATACAATACAAGTTAGAATACTTGCCACTTGTACTTGCTTACAGTCACTTGCCGTATTTGCTATTGTACGAATAGCTGGTTATTTATCCCCGTGAAATGTATCTTTATGAGACCATATACTTTCCGAAACAAGGTACAATTTTGTGAAGAGACAGGGTTTAAGTCTAACAATTTAAAGGCGTTTACTAAGTTTTTTAAAGTAGGTACAACTTTATTTTTATGCGAATTCAAGTAAGTCAAAGAAGCGAAAATTAACCGCCTCTGATGGCTTCGTTTAAAAAAAATCGTCATTTGTTAATTGCATCTAATTGTAAGGGAAGTCTTGTTTTTCCTGCCTTAAATATGAGAGAAATCTTGTATAATGCGTGTCACTTGCGGTATGCGTTAAGTTGTTCTTAGAAAATTATTATCGCTTTAATGAAACATTAATCAGAATTGTACAGACGTAGACGATGTTCTAAAGCATCAAAAATAAGGAAAAAGCAGTTATTGTTTTTGTAGAACAAAAATTTTATCACGACTCATTCTCTGAAAGGATAGACGGAATTACATTTGCCGAAGTTTGGATAGCTATTCTAACATCGTTTTTGTAAAGACTCCATAGAACGTCATATTTATTTCTAGTTCTGTTTTACTACTTCCTACTTCGTAAAATTTGTTCTATTAAAAAATACATGACGCATAAGGAAGAGAATGAAATAACTTCTATAAAATTCTGGTAAAATTGGTCAGATTCCTCGCAACATCACGTGATGAGATGTAAGGCAAAAATAAGAAATATGATTGGCATTAGCTCAATACAAGAACCATAAAATCCACATACATGTTCCAGAATCAAGTTTATCTCAACTGGCAACATTTCTCGCTCGGCACATTGCGCGTGTGTGCGTGTGTTTGTATGCGTGTGTGTGTGCGTCTGAAATTTGATACACCACTAATACGATACGAAAGGTACGTCCTGACAACACGTGAATTCCAATTTTAGCTATTAGTTTTAATAATTGTCCAATTGAGGCTGCAAACAGGTTGCCTTCGCGTATCGCATTCCGTACAATTCATCGCTATTGGGGATTATGACTTAGAGATATTAACAGCTACGATATTTTACGTAAAAACAAAAAATGCACACATATACCTAATAGAAAAACATATGGTTTGCCATTGTGATAGCATAAAACAATGTTATTAATAGCTGCTAGAAGTCAAAACAGCATTATTTTCTCATTGAATCAGGACTACGCACGATGTTTAAAACTGAGAAAATTCTGCCTTAAATCCTACATGAAGTCCCACCACGTGCTGTATACTGTCGTGCATAATTTTCTTCCTAGAAACAACAAACACTTTCGAACCTCCGGCCACTCGCTTCACGATCTCTGTGCAACCGACAGAGCTGTCAATTCGCAAAATTAAATTGTCAGCACATAACAATAATTCAGACGACGCTTGTTTTCTCGTCGGACGATAAATAATACGGCCACTCGTAGTTTTATTAGTAATGTGTGTGTGTTTGTGTGTGTATGTGTGTGTGTATGAGTGTTTGTGAGTGTGTGTGTGTGTGCCGCAGGTGGCCGTCGTGATGTCATGCCGGACTGGTCCTTAGAGGCGGCATTTTTTACGCCACTCCGATTCAAGATTGATTTTCATATCGGAAACTTTGTTGATACAAGGAAATGTTGGGTACGGAATACGGATCAAAGCAATTGCGTGGTGTGCGGACAATTGTAAATAGAAGTAAGGGTGATTTTAGTTAGAGAATTATCGAACTAAAGAATGTTTGACTGTGTAAAGATCTTTGATTAGTTGTTTTAATTCTCATTTAATAAATTAATATATTAATTTAAATGTGGATTTCCTGATGATCTATTTCAATATCGTTTAACTGAATGACAACTTAGAAAAGTGTAACAATAGCTTATTTCTCCCAAAAAGACCTTTGGATGTTCAATTATTGGTGACTGTTAAAACCGTAATATTTATGTAGTCACCTATAGGATTTGAGTAACTTCTTATAAGAGAGAAAGAGGTGGAAGAAGAAGAGGGAGACCTTTGCCTTTGTAGGATTTATAATACATAATATGTTATTAAAAATGTATGTATGTCTAAAGCAGTTATTAATAAGTATGCATGTATTGTCCGCAGAACACGGCGAAAGTACTAAGGATGCAAGGAGGACGGACCACGAGCGGCTTGGCACCGGCTCGCTCGCTACTGACGGAGAAGGTAAGCTTTACTACAAACACACATACATATGAATCCCTGAAAGTATAGAAATTCTGCACACACCTTCGAGAATTGGGTATAAGTCCCACGTAATAGGGGGAGATACTACTGCTGTTATTCGGTCATACTTCAGGACCGAAGAAAAACCAATAGCTCTTTGCCTAACCCCCGGTTCGGATCCATAATTTTTACTTCGCAGGGCACATATCTTCCCTAACCTAACTAGATTTCATACAAAACTATGAGAGGTTGAGAGTTCATTCCTCCGGTTTCGCGTGACGAGAGACTTATAAATGTTGTTTAAGGTCTAGTAAGTTCGTTTCGTTTTAATTACATCTTACTAAACAACAATCACGACACCTGTGCTTGAAGGTCGATTTTTCTCCACAAGGTCCAGTAATGGCCCTGGGTACAACAAACACAAACGGAATTTGCGATCTAAGCGCAATAAATTTAAAAAATATCTCGACTGTTTTTAAAACCTAGATGTTAATTTAACAACTCTTTTGTACTGTGGAATGCCTATAGGCAGTGTTAGTAAAATGTAGATATTTATGAGTCCAGTCCCAATAACTACCTAGCCGAGTTCTTAATGTGGCAGGCATCCCGTAGAATATTAATACAGTTGACTCTCTGGGTCATCGCCCCTAATGACATCACGACATGAAATAAGCCGATGACATCGCCTATAAAATTACCATACTTTAGCGTTTTGTACTTATTTAGTTTAACTATGAACACATTATCTACATCTTCATTAGGAGAGCCATGGGAAATGTGCATCCTATTGCTTGTAAATTCTCACGGTTACTGGTTGTGTTATCGTTTTTTTTGGCTTTTTTAAATTATTTACGCTGATTTTCGAATCCTTAAGGGAATTTGCCCCCTCGATTGCCGGGTTGTCTATCCATGAAGTAGATGAAAAAGTCCGCGGATCGTACCGGTTGTCGGGTGGTGGTGGCGCGCGTCCGTGGTTCCTATGGCCACGTGTGTCGGCGTAACCTTGACGATCGATTGGCGCGGCCGGCGGCACAGCGCCACCACGGCGCCGCCCCCACACCGCCGCCACACCACCACGGGATCCTACCACTCATGCCTGGGTATGCGCCACTCGCTCAATTATGAACGCCGGCTCGCAACCCTTTCATTCTCTTATTCAAGTCAAACCCTTACGTAATCTATTCAAAGTGTCTATATTTGACGTTGTATTTCCTAATTTATTCGGTTTCCCCCTGTCCAGATATCAAAGTACATCATGTAACACAGGCCAAGATTATCTATGACGGTAGCCCGTTGATATTTGATGGTAATTTTCCACTGTCGTTCTGAGAACTGGTCCAGTATTTACAAGCATCTGTCAACGGTTTCATCATCCCGCTAGAAGGTTCCTTTCTCCGCACGTTTTGGCATACGCGGCGTTTTTTAATCAGGGGATAGGCAAAAAATCCAAATCCATCAGCGAGTGCGGCGGATCGAGTTACGCGAACAAAGAGCAACTGTTGGAGCCAACTCTGCACTGATGTCACATCCAAAATATCATAACCGACTCGATACAAATAGTTAATTTTTTTCCCTAAGTATTGGAGCCAAACACTTTTGATATTGTCCATTTGTTTGACAGTGTCAGTCTGTCATGTTCGGAAGAGTATTAGAATATCCAGCGGCCACAAATTGTCTATCAATTCGTTGTCTTGTTACATTTGAGTCTTTGTTTATTTCATGTAACTTTAAGTTACTTATCCAAATACATGAAAGTTGTACACATCTCTTCATCTATATATTGAACAGAATAATCTCACATGTTATTTGAATCAACGCGAGAACGCTTAGGTAACTACAGGTCACATCCATATCTCCTCGCGATAACTGCTGAGATGATGTAATTCATATTTAAAGCATGGATGACAACCCATCACAATAGTTGTCAATGTCTAACATTGATTGTTGTTGCAGAGCGTCAGAGCTGGGAGACGGAGTGGTGTAGACTGGCGTACTGGGAGCTGACGCAGCGCGTGGGTCGCCAGTTCGGTGTCCGGGTGAGGGCCGTGGACGTGTTCGGCGGGGGCGGCGGCGCGTGCGGCTCGGGCCGGCACGGGCTGTGTCTCGACGCGTTGGACAACCGGGACGCGCCGCAGGCTGAACAGGTGAGATATCTACTGCTAGTCAAATAGCCTAAGTTAGCTAGAGCAACTTTGCATGGTGACTAAGTAAACTTTCAGTCTTCTTTAGTATATGTGGTGGTGTAATTTTAAGGGTCATCAAATACCTTTTATTATTATGAGTGTATTTGCTATTGAAGAATATTTGTTATCGAAGCAATTCGTTTGAAGAATGGAAGAAGTGTATATGACTCGTTTGAATGTGTATTCATATCCTGCTGGCCACGAATGCACTCACGCGCGGCATTCTTCCACGTCCAGCTAATTCAATACAAATGCATGCAAATCAAACATAGTTTCGCAGGAAAGTGTAATATTAATTGAAGTGTGCGCCGGTCTCCGCGGGGGCTGGCAGATAACCTCCAGATAAGGGTCGAGATAAGGCGCATGTACGCCCAAACTGGTGATAACTTGACGCTCTCGGTTCGCACGCGCACCACACTACCATTCTACTTCATTTAATCTCCATCATACGCAAACCTCTAGACCCAGGGAATTAGACGTCCAATATAACATCATTAGTACAGTTGAAGCAAACGATCCTTAGAGAAATCGGAGGCCTATTGAGATTTCAAGCATACTCCGATTTGCATGCAGCGACATCTCTTGGCAAATGTCCACGATATTCTTCTAATCTAACTTCCAATCTGCTACAGTTCACATTCTTGGCTATTTGGGTATAGATTTTATTAAGGAGTCATTAATTGTTGATTCCGACGTGAGTGCAATCGTTAAATTATACTGTGACAATAACAAGATGGCTCTTATTTGAGCAAAATGAAAAAATAATTAGTTTTAGAATTTATATGTACAATTCTCATTTGAAACAACCATACTAAAGTCTAATTTTCAATATACTAAAGATATGCTTATGTCTATTCCAGGTGCGTAAGACCCGCGCTAAGATCGGCCTGGGCGTGACGCTGTCGCTGGAGTCGGACGGCGTGTGGCTGTACAACCGCAGCGAGGAGCCGGTGTTCGTGAGCTCGCCCGCGCTGGACGCGGCGGCCGCCAAGGCGCTGCTGGTGTGGCGGGTGGCGCCCGGCCACTGCCTGTGCGTGTTCGACCCCGCGCGCCCGCCGCCCGCCGTGTCCCTCCCGCACATCGGGCCCGTCGACCCCAGGTCCGTCCGCATCTCCTTCGCCAAGGGCTGGGGGCCCAAATACTCGCGCAGGGACGTCACCGCCTGCCCCTGCTGGCTGGAGGTCCTCCTCGCTCCCCCGAGCTGACGCTAATAGACCCCCACGCTGTCTGTTGCTGACATTCACCCAGTGATTTTGCTCCGAGTACAAAAGTATTGAGATCGCGACCAATATGTATATATTCTATTTATTCTGTTCTCGTTGACAAATGGCTGCATTTGGACATTGTGGACTACGGACCATTGCAAGTGAAGTGTATAGACCTTTTGTATGAACTTTAAAGTGCACGATTTATTTTGGGTTCTAATGCGTGTACATTCGAGGCCGTGGAGTACAAGTTTATAGTTTCATTTACGTTTATTTACCAGTTGGTGTATTATATTTAATTTCATTTCAGTCTATTATTTTGGCCTCAGATGTACACGTTTTAGAACGCCGATATTGCACGTCTAACGGGACCCAATGCTTTGGGCCAACTATCCACATTAGTGGATCTTAATTGTTATTTCATTTTGTTATATTTTTATGAAAAATCATGGAAAATATACAATAATGTGACAATTGTATATGTCGAAATTTAATTAATGTCCTTCAAGGTAATAAATATGGACAGATATAAACATCAATAAATCAAGCAGGTTTTTTAAAACAGGGGCGTATTAGTCAAATTTCGATATGTATATTGTCGCACTGGGGGTTCTGACCCCCAACAGTCACATTAGACTGTAAGTACCACAAAATGTAAATATTCCAGTTGATAAATTATATTCATTTATATTTATTGAGGCCTTGTTCTATGTTGGTTAGAGTTTGGAGTATTGTAATAGACAAGACATTCTTTCACGAGGGGTGGCTCGGGACCTGCTAGTGGCATTATGTTTACATTATTTCATTTAAATATTAGAAGTGAATTTGTGTTTTAAGTGATTTTTATATTTACCAGTTGATAAAGTCTATTTTATAATAAGAAATTAACTGCCTGCATATTGATTAGTTGAAATAAAAATACTGATTTTATAAATAGACAAATACTTCAAAATTTATCGTATTACAATTTAGCATCTCGCTCAGATTGGAGTGCTCCTTTATCCCGCGCCCGAGCGCCACCTCGTGAGAGGGTCCGGAAGTGAGGCCTTGCGCTGTGGCCGGTATGTTGTGCATAGTCTTCAAGTTTTTGGAATTTGTACATAACGTTGTATAGTGGTTGGCTTTAAGGAACCCTGAGACTGTATATATACAAATTCTATGTAATATATTATGTGTAATAAAACACTATTTATAATAAATAAATATGCCTTAATTCTAGCATGTAACATAGGTGTAACCACGATTTTTTTGTACAAAACGTTTTATTTGACAATGAGTTTTTGTATTGCGAGTCGATATTGTGCAAAAAGGCTGTGTGATAAGCATTTTACAGAATCGATGCGGTGGGCCCCGCGTCGCCGGGGCGGCGGCGGCCCTGTAGTCTACGAGTTTATTTAATTAAAAAAAGATCTGTCAATATGAAGTGTAAATCGTGCAATGATGAAATAGATAAGTGACACGAGATAAACATTGTGCCTTGCGTTGTATTCAAATAATATATATAAAGAAGTAATCTATCCGACATTGATGTAGGGTAAAGCAGTCAATTTCACTGGCCTATACGTATCTATAGTTTTGTATACAACATGTATATATATATATAAACTCGAATTGTAAGGGTGTATCGCTTACAGAGTGACTTGACAATAATGTTCTTTCTAGTCTGTAAAAATCTTGCTTTGTCATAATCCACTAGACACTAGTGTACTCGTTAAGTGAGCGGCCAGTCGTTGGCCAGTCGGTGGGCAGTCGGTCGACAGTCGGCCGACCGTCGGTGGACAGTTGGCCATCTCGCCGGCGCCTTCATTACGGCAGCTTGATCACAATCAAATATTGTAACATTGTTTACGGAAGCCATTGTACAAAACGTGCAGTCACAAATAGCACCCCAGCATAATTTCTTTGTTATTTATTTATGTTATACAGCTGTTTAGTCATCGCATTAGACTGATGTAGTGCGTTAAATTGTGTTCGGCGAACTTTCAACAGCGCATTCCCGATTTACGTCCATTGATATTGTGAAGCTCTGTCACTATCACAGGCAATAAGTCTTACAGCTATTTTTTTTATTGAAACCTCACTTAAATCTATTATTATTATATTTTGTACTCTTTTTATTAAAGCTATGGTTTAAAGATCATTTATACATTTTTAGACGAAAGAAATCCAGTAATTTTTTATATTTCTTTTAATATAGTAGTTAATTTATCAATCGTTAATACTCAGACAATGTATGAAATATGTTGTTTTTTTCTCATTAGCTTATTTAGTATCGGCGTGCGTTGTTGAAAGTTCCGCATGAATTTATAATATAAACAAATCTTAATAAATGTAGATAGTAATTTGTTCTCCCAGATTCGCCGATTTATTGTTAAGTTGTGAGTCTGACTGATGACGGATGCGATTAGAAATATGATAAATTATGAATAAACAAAGAGAAATATTTTTAATACAACACGTTTCATTTCATCTCCTACTCTGTTACAATAGACTTTTGTTACGACATTTACAATTACAAACAAATGATTTACATAAAAATTACTACTATTCTAGCTTCTTTAGTGTCGTATTTGGTACGAGGAAACTACACAAGCCGCATGCTGGAACAAAAGATTAAATACAAATTAGAAAATGAATAAAGCGCCACCTATTATTTTAATTTGAACTAAGTCTTGGAATTACGTTATAAACACTATATTTTTGATAACGCCGCACAGAATTTAATACTTTAAACGACTAGAAAATAATTATTAAATATTTTATAAATGTGCAAAAATATCTTTGTAGAAGAATGCCTATTCAAAACTTTTGTAATTATCCTAGAGAACATGTCTGGTACCTTAAGAGAACGATAGATGGCAGTGTTTTAAATATGACTTACTTGCTAAAACAACGGCGATTGTCACGAAAGGCGGAATACAACCATATTGGATAAGGGCCGGGAAGGTTACTGTGCCTGTTATGGTGCCGACACGACCGAACATCAGGAAAGTGGCCATTGCCATCACTCTGCAATAAGAAAGATAACATAAAAGTAAAATACATTTGATTATAGTAGCGACATCTAGTGACAGTTGTAATGATTTCAAAGAACTGAAAATTATAAAGACCTAAAACTGGTTTAATGTCCACCATAATCATACATCTATTAATTCTTTCGTGTATGAAGCAAACGATATCTCAACTAAAAAATAATTCTATAGTTGAATTCTGTTTATTGATGAAAAAAGCCGAGCCTATTAAACACCTTTGTTTAATAAAATGACATTTTCCCATCCATCCATCCAGCAATTAATGATTCACGGCCAGCAATTTTTGTATACGGCTTATTTGTGACTACAATTTTGAAAAACTAAATATGAATACAATTGAAAAAACTCGTTGCTCATTGTTTCTGTCACCCGCTTTGCTATGGAGTGGAAGTAGACAACTCTTTGTATTCCAAATTTTCCCTATGTTGTCTTTCTGACCAACTTAATCGCGAGATTATGACAAATTAAGTCCGTTTCAATACTGATCGTGCTGTTGATACGGAGCACACGACTTACTATGGCTGATTTGTGGTAGGATAGTACCTGAGCGAGGTGGGGAAGAGGTCGACGCAGATGCTGGAGAGCGAGGCGCCGCTGAGCGCGGTGAAGGCGAGCGCCGACGTCACCATCAGCACCACGGCCAGCGAGCTCGTGCCCGCGTGCGGCAGCAGCACCAGCACGCACGCGCTCGCCACGCTGCACGACCCGGCCACCACCTTCTTGCCGCATCTGGGTACATGAAATCCAAATTGTCACATGAAATGTCTCCTTAAATCCATTTTTTTATGGAAAAAGGAGTCAAACGAGCAACTATGTAACAACTGATGTTAAGTGGTATCATCATAAGATGTATCATATCAGATCATCCGTCTTGCCGGCCTTTGAATAAAATATCTAAGGTTCCTGAGTCGGTTGGGAAATACCGTCGAGGCAAGCTGATTCCGCAAAGATGTTACGCGAGGAATGAAAAAGCGGTTGAACCGCACTGTTGAGGAACGCCATTCATCCAGAATTCAGTCATTTCAAGTGTTCTAAAAGTAATTACAACTTGAGACTTCATGGCTTACAGCATTACTATAACGACGATCCAGGGCTGGGCAAATTACATGCTTTTCTTTAATTGAAATACAAAATACAAAATACTTTATCACAAGTAATTAAAATACGAAATACAAAATACTTTTAAGTAAGGTATTTGAAATATAAAATACAAAATACAGTATTTTAGCTATTTGTAATTAAAATACCAAATACAAAATACTTAATAAGTAATCTGCATGGTCTGGAAAGATGAGGAAAAAAAGATTCATCATCATCATCATCAGAGCATCCACTGCTGGACATAGGTCTCTCCCAATGACTTCCACCGGGATCGGTTGGAAGCCGCCTGCAGCTATCGACGTCCCGCGACCTTGACAAGGTCGTCCGACCACCTTGTCGAGGGACGTCCCACGCTGCGCTTACCTGTACGTGGCCTCCACTGGAGAACTTTCTGGCCCCATCAGCCATCAGTTCTCCGCGCCATGTGACCGGCTCATTTCCTCTTCAACGTGCTAATCCATTGGGCTATATCAGTTACTTTAGTTCTCCTACGAATCTCCTCATTACTGAGGCGATCTCGTAGGGAAACCCCGAGCATAGCCCTCTCCATAACTCGTTGAGTGACTCTGAACCGTCCAATAACGTCTTTAATGAGATGCCACGTCTCAGTGCCGCACGTCATCACTGGTAACACACAACTATTGGAGACTTTCGTCTTCAGGCACAGAGGTATTTCGGACGAGAAGACGTCTCGCAACTTCCCGAACGCTGCCCAACCGAGTTGGATTCGACGATTTACCTCTCTCTCGAAGGTCGACATGCCTAACCATTATTTAGGACCACTCGTCCTAAATAGACATATTCGTCAATAACTTCGAGAGTCGAGCTCCTAACTGCGATTGAGGTGGGGACAACATGAATATTCGACATGATTTTCGTCTTGTTCATGTTCATTTCAAACCCACCTATTGGGAGACCCGATTGAGGTTTTCGAGCGTAGTGCTAAGGTCCTTCAGCCATTCTGCCATGACTACAATATCGTCGGCAAACCGAAGGGGTATGATATACTTGCTGTTGATGTTGATACCGAATCCTTTCCACTCCAAGAGCTTGAAGGCGTTTTCCAGCACAGTAGTGAACAGTTTCGGAGATATAACATCTCCCTGTCTCACGCCTCTCTATAGTGGAATAGCCTTCGTGCTCTGATCTTGTACTCGGACCGACATGGTGGCGTTGCTGTATATTCTTTCCAACACCTTGATGTACCGGCAGTCAATGTGGCACCGCTGGAGGGATTCTAGCACAGCCCACGTCTAGATCGAATCAACGGCTTTTTCATAGTCTACAAACGCTAAACAAAGCGGCAAGTTATATTCCTCGGTTTTTTGTATAACTTGCTGAAGCGTATGGATGTGATCTAAGGTGCTAAAGCCAAGAGTGTGAACGAGAGTTTTGTGGTCTATCTCTACGGCGAGGTCTAAAATGCTTAGATCCCGCCGCGGATACCTTCTACCAAACCGCTGTTTAACTCGTCCACTACACGGTTTTCTTCTAGAATCTAGACACTCAAAGCGAATTTTCAAATCGAGTTAAAAGGTCTCGGAGTTTTGGATATGAGCGCGAGTAGGTCAAATCAAGCGACGCCTTTCTAACTGGACGTTGATATTCAATGAGCCTCTAACCATTCGGTGATCACTGCCGGTTTTCACCCTGTTGATCACAAAGACGTCACTGAAGTTTATCTCATTTCTCGTAGAACCGTCAGGACTCAGCCAGGTCCATTTCCTGTGAGGCGGCTTCTGGAAGAAAGAATTCATCGCAAAGAGTCCCTCTTTCTCCAGAAAATCGGTCTGTTTCTAACCCCTGGGGTTGCGTTGCCCATGTCCAAATTGCCCCAGTTTCAACTGCGCATCGCTTCTCATGCCCAACTTTGCGTTGAAGTCTCCTATAACAACATTGAAGTACGTTTTGGAAGTATGTATGGCTCGACGTATGTTCTCATAGATCTCCTCTACTTCTTCATCTGGGTGTATCGAGGTCGGCGCGTATACCTTTATGAGCTTCAACGAATATCTTTTGAATATTCTGAGTATGAGGTACACTGCCTTGTTCGACACACTTTCATTGGATACGATGTTGTTAATGAGAGACCTGTGGATGAGAAATCCGACTCCTCCTCGGGACATCGGACTTCAGGGTTGTCATGACCTCCCCGACTTTTCGGACTTCCGACATGTCCCAGTGTTATCCACTTAATTCAATCAACAATCTTCTCGTTTGTCCTCAAAGTGTGTAACCATGGCCAGTCGTCGTTGGGTGTGGTAGCCGGAGCCAACCCGGGGATTCTTAGCATCCCCTGCCCCGCCGTTACCATGGCCGCTGCCGTAACCAGGAATAGTGGGGCTGCCGGGGACTGGAGGCCTGGTCCTAGTTTCACTCATTGAGAGGATTATGCTGTTTCTCGCCACTTACCACTATTGCGCTCATGGTGGTTAATTGTATTTTAATATTAATGTATTTTAAAGCCTCAAGTATTTAAAATACTAATTACAAAATACCTCGGCGTCAGGTATTTAAAATACAAATTACAAATTACATTTTAAGGAAGTAATTGAAATACAAATACAAAATACGTATTTGTATTTCAATTACGTATTTTAATTACAAGTAATTAAAATACTGCCCAACCCTGCGACGATCTACGTATATAGGCTTTAGTTTTGAAGATATTGTTTTGATTTAACCTTTAATAACATTACCTGTTGATGAGAGCGCCTCCAATTCCGTACGTAAGCACGGAGCCCACTCCGACAGCCACACTCTGCAGGTAGGTCAGCATGTCTGTGGCTATGGGCACGCACGGCGCCAGCTCGAGGTCTGGTGGCGGCAGAGGTCTGGGCGCGATGGCTGAGCACAGGCTCTCAGATGAATCGGAGCCTATCATCGCAGCCAGTTGAGGGTACCACAGGCGAATGGTGTTCGAGCTGAAATCAAAATGTTATGGGCTTTAGGGTCATTTATGCTGGTATAATATTGGTAATCACCACTTGAGCTTGACACCAATAAGGTTTATAACATAGAGATACTGGAAAAATACATGAAACAAACTTATATCCCGTAGGTATTTTGAATAACAGTTAAATTTCGGCCAAAATAGGATTCCTATTACAACCTACTACAAAATTTTCAATTTCTTATAAGGATATTCAGATCAATTGCCTGATGCTAGCCTTTATTTATTGGGCATTCGCAACAGCCAAGTGCCAATGAATTGCCAATAACCGAAACTGTGCGGTTCGCACCGAGTGCGGCCGGCCAGACAATTAATGTAATCTCGTTAGAATTAACTCCATGTAGTTTGAGAAGTTTCTGAAAGTGAGATTGTTGAGAGTTTGCAAAAGTACGATGATGTAAATAATATGTTGCAAATAGACAGTGAACATATTTATTTTTGGACTTTTTTCAACGCTTGATAAATTAAAGAAAGAATTGAAGAACTTTTCAATCTACAAATTGCTTAATCATGAGAAACTAGAGAGCTTCAAGCATGCATCATATACCTGAAATCATTGGCTTTCTAAAGAGGCGGGCATGTAAGCATGGTCAATTAGGCAACATCTTTCAAATGTTAAGTTTGTTAAAAAGCAATTTAGGTAGTTGTTGCCAAAAAATCTTTACCTTTAACTATTGTACATACAGGGAAATACAATAAACCAGGCTTATTTTTGGCCCCTTATTATTCCATTTAATGTCTTTACTAACCCGAACATGCACGAGGCGTTCACTAGACAGATGAGTAACAGCCACTTGGCGTGTGGTGGTCGGAAGAGCGGCGTGAGTTGCGCCACTCCGCCGCGCAGCGCCGCCACGCCGCGACCTTGGTGCTCTTGCTTCTCCTCCACCAGGGTTTTGATCTGTTGGATTTTATTTAGCTTACATTCTTTGGTTTTTGGATATGTTATTTCTGGGTTGTTTGCTGCTGAATCTACTACATTTATTTTTAAATGATTATTTACATTAACCGTTGCTTGGAATGGAGAAATTACCCTATATTCGATGAATTTTTACGTTTTTTACAAATTCTTTCCAGTAAAATGTCAGAAATTATCAAATAATATTCAAGTAGTGGAGGTACTTCCAAAGTAGCCCAAAAGTCTAGTTTGTGTTAAAAATTCTGATTCTGAATCTTTAACCTTTAACTTTGACATAAATTTGTGATTTTTCAAAAAGAATTACAAACTATGACTTGATCTACTAATTACCGGGAACTCCTTGGGATCGTTGCCGGTATTCATCATGTAGATCTTGTGAAACACTGCCATCGCCTCCTCATTCCTGCCCCTTGACATCAGAAACTTAGGACTTTCAGGCAGACACAGAAACGCTAAGCCGGTCATCAGTGGTACCAGCCCAGTGGCCATCAGGAACACATTCCACGAGTGAATGACTGGAACAGCAATCAAATTAAATATGAGTGGAAAATTGGTTTAGGCAATATGAGATGTGCAGTCTACTGACCTACTTATATGAGTGGGTTTTTGTAAGTATCCATCACACCTCCAGATTCAAGATAGATGCATTTTCTAAGGTCTATCAAATCATATTAGTTCAGTTGTTAGTTTAGTATATCTTAGCATTTATTTATTTATTAAAACTTTATATACACGTATGTATATAAAGTATGTATAATTATATAACATTTACCCCTTCATCTTTGTATAATACTGGCTTTATAAGATTAATCACATTTTGAACTATTTATTTTTGCTGCCATACTAATTTGAACTTTATAATTGATAAATTTTTATTACCAATAACTCCAGGCCAGATGGTAATGTCCCAGTCGTTGTTGAGGAGCGCCCACGCTAGGAGCGGGAGCGTGGTGTTGGCCAGCGTGTAGAACAAACTTGTCAGGAGGATCACACGGGCTCGAAGCTCTTTTCTGTGCAACTCCGCTATGTATGATATGAGCACAGCAAATGGACCGTTGAACCTGAAAACGTGAAATTCAGGAGCTAGTAAAAGAAGAGGATAAAAATGTGACTAATGTAACTGATACTATATATATGTGGAGTCAGTATAACATCGTCAGCATTGTCATCGAACCTAATCTAGGTCAGATTTTAATATAAATATGAATAAAGATTACTGCACACAAAGGAGTCACGCAGAGTCACCCATTAGCACGCACCAAGATCAGTCGTTTTATTTACCTCGCTGCTACCTCATCACATAACCTCACACGTGTACCATAGCTGCACCAGCATCGGTACACAACGTGACGCTGTCCACTTACATTGGTGACCCCGACGTGATCATTTACATTGGTGACCCCGACGTGATACTTTTACACGCCACCTCAGGATTTGCAATGTTTTTTGTTGAAATTAAAGAAAGTGTATAACGAAAGTGATGAAACAACAATTTTAAATTAAAATTTTGAATACATTTGTCATTAATATTATTTTACTATCACTGTTCTTAAAACCTCAGAAAACAAATGAGTAGCTATAGGTACTATTTTGAATGAAAAAAAATTGAGCTTACAGAAACCCGCTGGCGAATCTGGTGACGAGCAGCATCGGGAAATTTTGACTGAGCGCTGCTGCGATCTCCACCAGGCCGGAACAGAAGAAGCCCCACACCATGATCTTCCTTCTGCCGAGGGTGTCTGACAGGAAACCCCACACCATCGCTGAGGAAATCATACCTAAAACACAGAGAAAAAGTTGGTATGACCATTGACCATATCTTCAGATGTAGGTATGAAAATGTATCAAATTCATTGACACTTAATTGCCATGGCTAAAATATAATCTACTTTTAATTTAAGATTTAAACTAGGTTAAAGGCATATAATGTTCAGGTTAAAACAAAAAAAAGGTCCGGTAAAAAAGGAAATTATTTTTTAAATTAATGGATTATGTTGAAGCATAATGTGTGCATAATATAATGGCCAAATTTCACTTCTAGTGAAATATATTTTTTTTTGAGATTTGATGCAATACTTCCAATTATTGGTATTCCAAGTATTGGTACAATGACTCATGTTTCCGTTGCGTGGCATCATTCATTACGGTCACAAATAAGAGCAGACAATGCCTAGATACAGGAGATCTAGTAAAATGATTTCTGTCTGCAGCGAGAACAAACAATGCTATTTGAACACACGATAATTATTTTCCACTGAAATGTTTACCTTTAACGTTTACTGAATCGTGTATTGCGAAACGTAACTCAAATATCTGGTAGGTCAGGATTTCGTAAGTTTTGGGGAAAATTTGGTAATTTATCTTAATTCGTAAAACGTAAATTTTCGTTGATATATATGAGTGTATATTATGGTGTACAAGTGTTAAATACATATTGTTGAGATGCAACATAATCATAATGGTCACTTTTTCTCTCACTATATACAAATGAAAAAGAAAAAGGCGCACAATTTTGTAGCATACATGGGCACCAAGGGTCAAACAAAAAATTGTGTATGTTTGCAACAATTCAGAATATCGTAATCTTCAAACAACTAGACTCCTAGATCTACTCGTACCTCCATAAGTCATGGCTGTAACAGTGCCCATGTCGAGGAGGCTGAGGTCCATGTCGCACTGCGCCCGCGTGAAGATGTAGGACACGGAGCTGGTCACCGACACGGCGCTCCAGAAGGCGGGCAGCGTGCACAGCATCAGGCAGATGTTGTACCGGCCGTAGCCAGTCGCTGCGATAGCCTCTTCGAAGTCTGATGCCGCTGGTTGGGACGCTGAAAGTATAAGAGGCTTTTGAATATTTTATGGAAGCTTGGCCAAAACATTTTACAACGTTATCTAAGGATTCTAAGGGATCAAATTAAACCCGAAAATTCTTATTCTTTACATGACCATTAAATCATTCTTAATCTGTTTCGATAATAAAACTACTGGAACTTTCAGTGTTGCAAATTGGCTATACTCGTACAATTTTCTTTTGAGATATAGCATTATAAAGCTAAGTACATAATTTCTTTTGCGTTTATAATTTGATAGATTACTAAGCAGCTAACTACATTAGATGGTATCTTTCAGAAATCTTCCAAAAGAAATTTTTAATACGTTAAATGACTCGAAAGTTTTATAATGTGTCCAGAGTAGTTAAATTTGTAAATGTTCAAATATAATCAAATGGTCACTACGAGAACAAAATTAGTAATCTAATCGGTATTTTTTCAAATAATAGGAGAGTAAAGAGTGGGCCTGATAGTAGAAAGTACACAGCAGTGTTAGATGGTAAGCGAGTAAAAATATTTGGTAATTTTGTGCACAGAAAGGCCACTATCGCTTCTGCGTCACAGATGGCGAGTTGTGTATATTGTACAGTACACAAAAGTACTTTAAGATAACACTAACTATAATAACTTTACTATATTTTGTTCATCTCATATAATTGTCTTTGGTAAATCTTTCCTAATATTTTTGTAAATCTATCCATAAAAAGCACATCATTTCTCATAAAATTATAGCCATTTATTATAGTACCGATCGGAAGCTTTTGTTTCCGTCCCCTCACTATTCAAATCCCAGAGACAGATCTCTAACATTTTGAAGGTATGCTATTGATAATCCACAATGCATTTAAATGATGCACCGCTGAAAATCCCTGGCACTTTTTATGTGAAGTCTGGCGTCCTACACTAAGCGAGCATAGACTAGGGTCTTGTTTCTCCTAGTTCTTGAGAAGACCTGTGCTGCATAGAACGTACAATGTACATAATATATGTAAGACCCCATTTATGTCAAACTTACACGAAAGTAAAACAATAATCATGGTGTTCAGCTCAAACAATATCTGTTACAAAGGATAGGGGATCAACTCTACCCTTTCTTAGGTATCCACCTCAAAGAAGGGTAGCGTATTCCTAGCAGCTAACTTTAGATTGATAACGAGTGTGTTGCAACAGTTTCATTGTATTTACATGTTGATTGTTGAATGCACAGAGGTCTGCGGGCGTGGCGGAGGCCTGGCAGCCCGCCAGCAACCATTTTATAGGCGTCGGGATCACACGCACGTAATTACAAAGTTTATGCCTTTGTTTTGATTGTAAACTCATTTGTTGTTCAATGAAAGTGCAAGAAACGCACAGAATTTCAACACCTTTGTCTTTTAATATCGCTTTTAGTTTTGTTTTGGAGGTAAAAAATAGAGAGAGAAAGAGAGAGAGAAAGAAAGAGAGAGATGTAATAAATTTATCTAGAGTATAAATAAATTGAATATTAATAAGGAAAATATGAACTTCCAGGAACAAGCAAACTTAAGTACTAAGTAGTAAGTCTTGTTAAATATGGTTAAATCTAAAGCTCAGACACTGTATATTTTAAGTTTTGATTTCTGGCCTTATTCCTACCACAACCTCGTCATTATAACTTGTGTGCTCCAGGATCAACAGCAGTAGTGTAGTAGCAAGCTCAACGATTCTAACGGAACCTAATTTGTCATAACTTCGCGAAGAAATTAATTAGAAATATGATCCAAAGCAGAAGTTATAAACGAGTTGTCCATTTATGTCCACAGCAACGCAGCATACATTGAATTATATGGTTTTCCCCCAAATAAAAGATTAGTACAAGTGGTGAAACTAGACACAATTACGCATCATGGGTAAATAACGATATGATATTTAATAAATAAGAGGGACCTAAAATGCCATGCATGCCAACTTCAATGCTAGAATTATTAGTTATGTTAGACAAAAATATCTAAGTACTCTACAAATAAGTATAGTTAGTGTCTATAGAATTGAAGAGTACATACCCTGAGCCAATTTCTCCAAGTTCGAAGACGATAGACCAGTTACTTTGTATAAATGGTCGTGAGGGATCTCCTCTTGCACCCTCGGCGCTTCCGCGTCCTGTCCTGTCGTCACCATTTTCTCTTTTTAATTTAGAATGCCAGGATCTATTAAATCTATTTTTTTATTTGGTATATTTTTTAAATTCTATCACAGTAATTTTTTAACGAATAAATCAATCGATTATTGGTAATGTATCGATTTATGACACCGCATGTGGTGGGGTATAAAAGGTTTCCTCGAACACGATCCTGGCATTCTGTTGACTATCGCGCAACTCGTGTTACGAACGCGTATGATACAATTTTATACATTCTATGTAAGAGTGTCGTATCTCCAAAGTTTGCCGTGGGATCAGCCCAGCGTGTTGGGTACACAGTTTTTCCGCACATCTCCATACAATATTATCACACGGCAAACAAAACTGCCGTTGAAATAGACTACTGAAAACCTTATTGATACTTGTATGACGGTGTTGTAGGTTTGTTTCGCGGTTTGAAGACATTTACTATAAGAAATTAATGTCTCAGGGCGTTTAAATTCGGTTTTATATGATTTGGCATATATTTTATGCAATTATTTGTCGTTTGATAAAACTAGAACCTTTCTTGGGCTTTTCTAGTTTTTTGTTCAGAAAATTAAGGAAATACGAACAAAATTCTACATTATTCTACACAAACTGTATTGTCTTATAAATCAGAGAGCACGGGTGGAACCGCGTGTAATTTCTAGTGTATCATATGTGTAATTTCTATAGATATAAAGCTAATATTGAAAGAAGTGGAGTGACGGTTTGTTTGCGTGTTTACACCTATGTAATTGAATGTTAATTTGTGAATTGTTTTGCGATTCAAATGCGTTGCATCCTACACAATATTTATCATTGGGCTTAATATAGACGAGATGCAAGGTGGTGCTCGGTTAGTAACAATGCCGAGACCCGTACGACGAATAGTTTCACGAAAATAAGATACAATATAGAAAAGCTAGGGTAAATTAAAAATCTTAATAGCTGAGGTACGACCAAAAAATTCAGGCTGCAAACCAGATTTTTCCAGTCTGGGCCAGAGATAGCTGTCCCCTCATTATCTATCATTGTTTAAATTGATTCTGATAAGTTGTTTGCGTAACTTGCATAAGTCTTATTCGCTCCGAAGTGCATGCGCGCGGGTGAGTTAAAGCTTTGGCGATCGCGCGTTTAAATCCTTGTCATAAACATGACTTCGTAGTTGTGTGTATAAGTTATGTGATAATCAATTATCGCATAAAATAAAATGTTTTCAAAACTTATTAGGAGTTTCTTAGGTGTGTAGTCCTAAGGCTAGCGTGGTAGACCAAAACCTAACTCCTCTCAGTTAAGCAGGAGGCCAAAGCCCTTCCAAAATCAATAGTCCGCCTGGCGTTTGAACTGGCGACCGCAGAGATTTTGACCCGACTGCGTATCTAAACCTCGAGGACATCCCGACTTCAAAGAAGGCGATTATCTTCAAGTAGGTAATCGAAAATTCATGGTATGGAACCTATAAATGATTAATAGCAGGAGTAAGCGTTTTCCATGTCACAATCATTCATAGATCATCATTGAAGAAACAAACAAGATTTTTTCGCGTCATATTATGTTTTTGTTACGAGCTTGAATACCAATTTAATTGACGAGAAAGTGATAATTGAGTATTCGTTCTCATTCTCTAAGATGACAAAACCCTTCCTACGAAAAATTCTTTTGTCTTTCATTACGTCCGAATATAAGATAAAGGTGCGATGACCTATCTGCATGTGCCAAAGAGAATGACTTTGTACAGTCGTTGTTTGTGTGGAAAACGATTGGAAGGTCGTCTCGATAAAACAATATTAATTGTTGCATAACGTTTTTCTTACGCATTCGTATTTATATTTTAATATTCATTAAAGCTTTCGTAAATGTACTTATCAGATAAGTTATAAAAAAATATAATTTTGAATATGTTTTCGGTTGTAGTATAACATTCATTGATGATTCGAAGGATAAGGGTCTTTGTATGAAAAATATTTTAAAACAAAATATTGATGTAGTTTAACAGGATTCTAAAGATTAAATCACGATTTTAGGTATATTAGCCGAGAAAATCCTTTCAGTGGTTAACTACGTTGGGTGACAGTTTAAAACATGACATCTGTCGGCCCCATCCTACTGACCGTATTATTTGTGGCCTAAAGCTAAAATTTACTTTAGATGGAATCTGATCCTAAATTTAAATATTCAAAAATCACAATTTTTTTTCATTTTTCAGTCTGTAAAAAAAGTCATGAAAAATTATTTTAACGCTATCTATAATTGTGAAATTGCATTATTTCATTTACTACGTAGTAATGTAATGGTACAACAGATGGCGCTAAATAAGATTCTTAATTTGTATTCTTGTGTGGTATATTTTTTTTTGCATCATGTTCGACTTTGTAAACTTAATTAAAAGGAAAATAAATGAAAACCTTTTCCTATGATAACCTGGTAAATGCTAATGGACTGATCTTGGAAGGCATAGAATTACCTCCAAAGAACAGACGTCGTCAGTCAATCGCGAATGAATCAGAAGCTTACGGACAGAGAAAAGACTGTTTTGTTTTGTTGTAGTACATAAACAAATGTATATTCATTACAATTTAGAGGTTTCGATTCCCGCTGACTCAGCTTTTTCAGTCGGAAATGCTCAGTAACCGGACAGTTTTTGAAATTTTGCCCTAAAACCGGTAATAGGCTTCACCCCTATAGCATAAGAGAATAAAATATAATGGTGGCTGCACAACAGTACTTCTGCCCACCCCTCCGGGCAGTAGAGGCGTGAGGCTATGAATGTAATTTATAGACTTATAGACATTTATAGTAAAGTATTAATTTGAGAAATGTTAGAAATGGCTTGTAATAACGTCATCGTGTTTGGGCACACGGGTGTGGGAGGGCTTGCGGTTCAATGAAGCGATATAATATGTACAGACTAAAATCAGCATTTATAATTAAATACTTGGATTCCACACCCACGATCACCATAACCACATATCACCCACCCAAGATATGTTTTTAGTACTCCTGTTAAAAGTTCGCCCTCCGACGAGTTATTCTGATTTTCAGCAAATTATTTTCTGTTAATAGTTGAATTTAATTTGTGCACCTTTCATTTTCCTTTTAGCAGTAGCATCCTTAGTTGTCTGTAAGATTGCTTTGTGCGTTTTGAATTAATAAATAAGTAAGAAATTGGTATCGAGATTTTGATTAGACAAAAATGAACTAGTGAGTTGTGACACTGATTGATTGATTGCGCCTAATTTTAACTTATTGTTAGAGCCGACGATCAGCAGCCCTGAATGAAAGTTATAGCAATCGAGGGCTTAATAGTGTTTTAAAAACTACTCTGAAGAAACAAAGCCTTTATATTTCTAATTTCACTTACTGCGGGATCAAACACGACAATTCTCAAACGGTAGCCACTGCCAATAAATCTACAAATACATTATGAAGGGGAACTAATATCAAACGTTTGGTTTATAGTGAAATAATATAAATGGAGCGATTGATCGGTGCAAGCCCTACAGTGCGGGGAAATTTGTGCGAAGCCGCACTAATGCTGATTGAATAGTTCAAAATCACGATGTTACCTCGTGCCTCCTCGGGGTCACTCGTTTCAGGGAAAATAATGATGCTTCTTTTTATATACGCGTTCAATCATTATTTGGAACAAGGAATCGCTAATGTTGTTTAGGGAGAAAGTTAGTGCATAATGTAAGGTAACTAAAGATATGTCTGTAGGTTTGAATGGATCCTCTACGTTTGAGGTGTGTTAGGCTACGGGTAGCTTGCTACGGGTCTTATACAGATTACGCTACTTTTAGATAAGAATTCAAAATGTACCTTGGTATACACAATATTGAGCAGTAGTGTTCGAAGGCTATATTAGAAGGCTCTCTTCTATATCTGTCACAATAAAAAAATTATTTAACATCCCACGTTATTACAAATTATTACGAAATAAAATATCTAATTTACGACATTCACGTCTTATTACAGCCACAGTCACAAAATCTTAGTAAAATATTAATTGGTGAGGTACCTATGCCCTAAGTATTAGGCATACCTAAATCTATTTCTGTGTCACGCTTTCAACCCAATAAACATATAATAACGTAAAGTTAATGTATTGTCATTTGTTTAATGTATTAACCAACCACCAAACAAACCAAACATGGCTTTTCACTTCGTTAGCGCGGTCGTGTCGGACAAGCGCGGTTTTTTGCCATTGGGTTATTTCCTATAGCAAATCCGGTTAATGCCTTAGCGTGAAAACCTTTATTTATACCCCAATATTTAGAACTGCTGTTGGTCTAGAAACCACGATAGTTTTTTTTATTTTAGTTGCACACCGGAGTTCCTTAGCCCCCCTTTTAACTAGGCGATAATTTTGTCTGCCCTGATAATTAAATTCATTACTAGCCTCTCTCACATCCACTGCTGGACAAAGCCCTCTCTAATGCGTCATTGTGCTGGATGTTCGGCCCTCCTCATCCAACCGCAGCCAACCACCTTCCGAATATCCTTACTCACCTAACCAGAGGGCATCCTACACAACGTTTGCCGAGCCGTGATTTTCACTCCAAAACACGTTTCCCCCAACGGTTATCTGTTCTGCGACAAATATGACTTGCCCACTTCCATTTCCCTTCGACAATATTTTGGCTATGTCAATAATTTTGGTTCTCTGTCGGATCGGCATCATTTCTGATCTTATCCTTTAAAAAAACAACTAACATTGAATTGAATTCACGATTGCATAACGTATTTCTCATACAACAAAACTTTCAGCATTCCTTTTATTTCTTAGAATTTTATCAGATACACAGTTGTGATCCATATCCAATTATCCATAAATAGGCATATAGTTGTAACCAACACTTTTTATGGCCAATCTATTTTACTATGTTTTATTAATAACCGTCAAATTGTATGATAACATCAAACGATAAAATCCAATGAATTATGTTGGGTCGATGTAATTACCAATTTGATCAACAGATGGCGGTAATTTATTGACAAGGAAAAATAATAGTATTTATTAAACATAAGGAACATTTTGTAATATTAAACATGTTTATAATTATTTTTTATGCTTTAAAAATATTTATCAAAAGTTAATTCATTTTACTTAACAAGTGTATTGGCGGTATTTAAGTATTAGCCATTATAATTATTTATTTATGTGGGTAGATTTTAACCCAAAGGTCTTCGCAGTGTTTCGAGTTACTGGGGTGTGGTGGTTATCGCTTTAATGGAAATTTTAATGTTCTGACACAGTATAGTATTATTTTAATTATTGATAAACATTATGAATGATTTAATTAATATAGAATTGATGTACTGTGCAGTCTTATTATTTTTGTTTGTGTATATTTTTGTTACTTTTGTCGCACGAGGTTCTCCTAATGAAAACTCCGGCAGCCATGGTAAGAATGCATTGTATTTTAATATATATTTTGATAAAGATTATATTCTATGTCGATATAATTATACCCGAGAACTAACGCAATACTTGGTATACCTCTGAAGTTTTATATGAAAAACCCTACTGTTTATGTGACCATGTGTTTATTTTTTTTTATTTATTGAGTGCGATATATATTTGTGATTCAATAGCGTCATCACGGAACAATTTTCTCATTCCTATCCTTTTAAAAACATTTGAAAATCAATTTGAAATCACCAAAAAGGGGATATGTCTAGCCAGCACTGTCCTCGGCGTCACAAGCCATCATCGAAGACCAGTCGTCTTTATTGGGAGCTTATCCTGCTGTTGAAAAGTGCGTGATACGTGTGGTCGGGCTGTGGTTTTGTGGCGGCTCTCGGTACGTGTAGGAGCGGCGGCACAGTTCGTCCGCGACCCTCCACCACCACGCACGCTTCCAACAAATGACGCCAAAATACCGCACGCGGGTCAAATTAAAGTGAACTAGAACCAATGGGATAAGTAAACCCAAGTGACATTGCATAGTGAAATATCAAAAGACGCATATTGTTCTACTCGTGTGATATTAGCTTAAGTATTTAAAACTAGATTTAATTGTTAGTTAAGTGTTCGTGTTTCAGATGGAGGAACACGCAGGTGAGTTTAATTTTGCGATTTAGATACATCGAATTATGCGTTTTTTTGGTTTTAAAAATTATGGTGATAAAAATTGCGCCTTAGATAATTTTTTAGGGCTACAGATGTTCCTTTTTAAAAAGTTTAAAGATAAAATAGTAATCGCACTTTACGAGTTTGGCTCAAGCTTTCTACGAGGGATCTTTGAAAATTTTGTAGCAGTTTTGATATAACGATTCCAATAATGTTAATAAAATAGTTTCTAAACCATAAGTACAATTATGAGAATTTTAATAACTATTTTTAATTGATTATAATCAGTAAGTGGAGAGAGCATTGATTTAGGCTAGACATTCCAGATCAATTGTATGAACTTGTTCAACAATATTTCTTGTAGTCAGCGTAAGTTCGCTTAGATTTAATTTTGGACATCGATAATAGCGATGTAGTTAATATTTTATTTCCTTCAATTAAAAAAAAATATTCAGTAATGTTTCTCGTAGGTAAATTCCACAAAGTGCTTGTGAAACTGTTTCATTAGCTAATAGAATTGTATTGACCTACGTTGGCTGATATAAAACAATATGCTTAATTTGTTAGTTGGTTCATTTAGTTGTGCGTCGTAGTTGAACGGTTTAGGGACGTACGGACTTTAGCTGTTAACAGTTTGTAGTATAAATTGTATTACATACTTTCTTTCTATGCACTAGTTAGGTAATAAATGTTTTTTTATTACATGTGGTGTCCTTTTGTCAGGATATATACATACAGAGGTATAATTATTAGTCTATTTCATTAGTAATTTAGAGTTACAATTGAATTATATTGAAGTATATAAAGCAATTTAAGGTCTAATAATTCTTATCTATGCTAATTAACAATCTAGGTGATTCAAACAATATTTTTATTTTTGTCTGCTTTTTTGTGACTAGCAAAAGAAAAACGTTTCATTTTCTTCAAGGTTTTGTTAAGAAAATGACGACATAGTTATTATCCCTGTGACGCCACGGTGGGCGTAGGGGCTGTTAAGTTGGGATTTAACGATGACGTCATGGAACAATATGTCTCCTTGGTTTTATTGACTGAGTCGAGGGTGTCAAATGGTTCTTATTAATATCGGAGACAAAGGATTAAAATACGTTCTCATATTTTCTGAAGATAGTATGAAAATTCCCAATCTTATAGGGTTAGATGGACTCAACAAGTGGTTTTCTCTCCGCCCTATCCCGTTTTCTACATCTTCGTGACTTTATCAATCTCGTGAAATTTAGGAATTGTTTCTTTTCGAAGTCTTTTTAAGGACGAGAATTAAAGCGATGGTGCTGAATCAAGGGGAAGTTTTGTTTTAATCTTTCGTAGTATTGCTGTTGCAATCAATTTGGATAAAACCATATTTTCTGCTTAACAAAATTTATTCATCATCCGAGACCTTTTGTTAATAGATTGATGTTATAACATTCTGATTTTTTTGGGCTTTTTTTTAAAAAAGGTTAAGGACGAAAATGGAAAATTGATCCGAGTCGAAGCAATGGAAGTACAGAAAGTTAAGTTTTCTGTCAGTGCATCCGACCTGTTGATATCTTTGTATCTCCCGCTTCGTACCGTAAAGAAGATGACAACAAAGTTTTCAACTTTATTTTCTTTCTGATTAATTTCGTTCATCATCATCAGCCGAAAGACGTTCACTGCTGGTCTAAGGCCTCCTTCAAAGACTTCCAAAATGCTCCGTCGGAATTAGTTGGAATGCAGTTAAGTCTTCATCGTTTATAGGCTTTGCATTCGATGTGTTTGTATAAGAAAACTGAGGTTTACATCTTTACTTTTAATGTCTTTGTGTTCTGCCCTCCTTTGGTCGTCATCATGATTTTGATGATGATGTACGTCACACTGTGGGGCACAGGCCTGATCTACAACAGAGAAGGTTTACTCCTTAGTCAGCCAAACAACACTAGTGGTCTAAAAATTATATTGAGTCCATAACAGAGATACAATCTAATTGTATTTTGTAACAGAATGTATTAAATTAGAACCGCCGATGGCTCGACGCCGGTTCTAGTCCCTGCATTGCACAACAGTCACATATGTTACAAAAACGAAAATCTATTTGTGTTCACTAATGTGGATTCGGCCCGTGCTATCAAGAGGCAGCTCACTTTCATATTCACTATGAGACATCAGTCTCCTCTACGGTAAATAGGCTTTAGACTGTAGATTCTTGGACTTAGTCCAACGTGGTGGGCTAAAGAGTTAGGTAAACTTGTCATACCATAAAGAAACGAGGTACTTTCATAATCTCTCTGTTTGTCTAAATGGAAATGCTATTTTTATTACTGCTGAACTGAATTTTATGAATTGATGGATTTTTTCGCAAATTTATAGACTGAATACTTTGCAAAGAAGCTCAGGCAAAAGTTAATTCATTATAATTATAGCTTTCGTGTTACATTTGTTTACTACAACAATTAGTGATTCGCACAAAGGTTACGTGGCGGGGTTGGTGTTATACTAAATAGACTGATAGGTATTGTTATCCGCCATTACGATAGTTGTTCTTCTCTTCCTTAATCTTTTTGGTTTTCTTTTAAATCCCATTAAATATTTCTGAAGAAGTTATTCTCCTGAAAGAGTTATTCTCCCTTTTAAAATTGCAAGTTAAAAGCGCGATTTGGGTATTTCAATTTTCATCTCTAATATTTTCTTTAAAAGTTACGAAGTCTCTTTTCATAATCAATATCACTTAGTGCATTTTTATTATAATGAATACTTTAGGATTTAGTGTAATTAAAATCATGGTCTGCTTTAACAGATGAAGTGAATTTTCGTTATTAACTTACTAAAATTACTAAGGGCTTCGGTGCCTCGGAGCACAAGTACATACTTCGATTATGTGGCGTGCGACTTAGAGGGCTGGGGCTTGATTCCCGGGTCGGGCAAACACGGGTAACAAATAAATTGTAAATCTAGCAATGAAAAATCTATGTCCTACCATACGTGCTGTAATATGGTTTTCGCTACACTTTCATGGCTCTTCATATCTTTACGCCAATCCAATAATTTACAAAAGTATCAGTCACGATTGTATAAATGTTTTTACTCTCATAATTCTAGACTTTTGTTAATACTTGCATGATTTTGTAGACATTATGACGTCATATCCTGGTGTTATTTAAAATTAGTTTTGTGTACAAAGTTGTCTGTTGTAACAGAAACAATGATTTGACCTTGCTGTACTTGCGTAATAGATTATTTAGTAGCTAAATAGTCTGCCGAATAGTCGCGAGTTCGAAGCCAAGACACACTACTTTGCAGATTATGTTTTTAAGGTACTTAATAGTTTTCTGCAAAACATTTTATATTTGTAGTCGATGGACCTGTTTGAGAGATGCTTAGTGTAAACCTTAAATTTTAACGACCGAGGATGACGGTGTTTAGCTGTGGATCCATAAATATATTTATTTATTTTTGACCAACACAACTTTCGCAAGCTTATTTATTATCCTTATACATAGTGTGATACAAAATTTACCTAATTATTTAATCAAAATAATATGAAAAAGCAGTGATGGCCTCGAGGTTTAGGCGAGCGGTCGAGAATCGGACTTTTCAAAGTTATGTGTGTATTCAAATTGAATGATCACTTGCTTTAACGGTGAAGGAAAACATCGAGATGAAACCTGCACACCTAAGAGTTCTTAGAAATTTCTTAGGTGTGTAGTCCGCCAACCCGCACTAGGCCAGCGTGGCGGACTATGGCCTAAACCCTCTCAATGGTAGAGGAGACCCGTGCTCAGCAGTGGCCGTATATGGGTTGATGAAGAAGAAGAATATGAAAAAATACTTTAATAAGAAATTTACCAATCATATCTTAGAGTCACAAAACTAAGGAATAAGGATAATACCATGTTTATGGATAATATTGGACTTCACACGTTTTTGGCAAGTTACTTACGAGAAATCCCGGTTATAATTTATGTTTGTATTAGTTCTCCAAATATTTACAAGTAGTAGTAAACAGTATAAACAGTCGAATTCAATGTTAGGGTACAACATATTAACTGTCTTAATAACATCGAGGAATCATGACTACGTATAGAATTACCATTAAAATACTATTATTATTTATGAATTTTCTTTCATACGCTGACTTCGTATACTTCAGTGCTTTAATAAAATATTTAAAAAATAACAAATTTAAAACCAAAAACAGTTTCAAAATATTTAATCATACAAACAGTAGAAAAATCGTATGAAGTACTTAATAAAAAATGTGCTAACATAACAAAGAAAATGAGAATCGAATACCAGTAATTTATAGTAGCCTATCCAGATTTTTACAAAAATATAAATGTAATAACAACATTCATTACAAAGTATTGCGTCAAACTTTGTTGTTAATAAATAGGTGCAATATCCAGCTTCTAATCTACGAACTGACTGCAAGTCAATGTCCATCAATCGTTGTCAATGTAAATATTTTGCAATTTTTTACATATTGCGTTTATATCTATACTGCAAGTTTCAACTAGTCAAATCGTGCATACTTCATATGAATTATATATTGATCAACTTTATCTTACATTGGCAAAGTATAAGTGAGTTCATACATAAACCTTATGCCCGTATTCCCAGAAGGGGTAGGCAGAGATGCATTTCTGTACTCACGTTTTGTCAGATATGTCTCAGTCCCATGTAATAAGGGGCGAGCCTATTGCCGTTTTTCGGGCATATTTCTAGCTGCGTGGTATCACTGAGATTTTACTGATACATAATTCCGGAAAAATACAATAACACTTCGCCCGACCCGGGAATCGAACCCAAGACCTCTAATTCGTACTGCACATACTTTCACCGGGAGACCAGGAGGCAGTCTAAGCGAGATTCTTTAATCTGAAATTGTGAAATCATGAGAGCTGTACATGAAAGATTATTTTGATACTATTAATATCCATTTTATTTTTAGTTTTTCACTGTGCCTTGTCGAAGTAAGAAGGTATACAACTGGTATTTCGTAATAACTTATCGTAGTTTTATTACCCATTTGTAATTAAACTCGATAGCAGTTGCCACTCGGTCTGCTAATCTTTGAATCCAAGCATTCTTTGGGGCCTGTACCCGCGAAGATATATAAAGAAATGTTATTTCTACCCTCAATATTTAACTAGTTAGGATACACCCAAATTCTTAGTAGCACCACAGAATCTAAAATTGTGCTAAAAACAGCGATAAGGTTACGATTACTACGAAATCCACCTCTGCCTACCCCTTCGAGGAACACATAATAATGAATAATTTTATAGGTAGTATATTTCGTATCCTCATAGATATTCATGGTTGCCACATGTTGCGTCAAATAAACCGTTCAAATACGTCGTATTTTGTTTGTTGAATATAAACAGCTGCTGGCCGACCTATCATTTGAAATTGCCCACGGAAATAAATTCGCAAACAAAACGGGCAGTAAAGAGTGATGACAAAAAACATCGGCTGTCTCCCCTCCCCGCGCAAACTCCATCAATTTATTGTTATCGCCCAATAAAATGGTCATTGTTTTTCGAACTCCGTTTATAACCGTTTTTATTCTTGATGCTGTAGTCACGTGGCGGTTATTGGGTGAAGATTAAAAAGCCCGGGCTGGGGAAATATGATTTGCGTTTTATGTGAATGTAATAGTTTATTTCTATTTACGAAGTTTAATATACGGATTCCGTTTGATGCTTCAGTGAAAATTTTAGTTATTTCTCTGGATTGGTTGTTTTATGTTGCCAGAAGAAAATATATGTGACATTTTTTGGTAAGCAATAGGATTGTAAGTATTAGAAGTAATTCGTGTATGGGTTCGGGTATAGTTAAACAGTATTCATTGTGTTTGAAATGTTGTTTAGTTTAATCATGTCAAGTGTTTTCACGAGTAAAGATTCAGCTTATATTATCTGAGTTGTGTTTATTGTTCACTAGTTTTCGACCACGAAAAACCGTTAATACAAATTAGTACTGAACCAAAATTTGTCAAAATAAATTCAGTGGTATTAGCATAGGGATAAATAAGTAAACTGCGTAAATGGCGTTTTAACAATGAAACTTCAAGTACTTATGTTGACAATCAAGATCAAGCTATTCCTTGAAATGCATTTTTTTAAATCTTAGATATTTACTTCCTTTTTTAATCGCTTTAGTAAACATATGGACCTTTACTCTATTGGCACAGTTTTGTCGAGTAAACGTAGCATATATTTCTTCTGTTATCTATCTTGTCACAATTGTTACAAAGAGGGCGCAATTAAAAATAATTAAAAGGATATAACTCTGATAAGTTGTGTTGCTTTCTCTCGGGATGTGTGCCAATACTGACAGTATTATGTACCATATTTTTAAATTTATTCTTACCGGGTATATTTATAAGAAAATTGAAAACAATAATGACTATCTCCTATCGCGGCACGACTGTTTCGTGTGATCCAGGGTTCTGAGTTCGATTTTCGGGTAGAAAAATGTGTTATTAAACTTTTCCATTTGCAAAATAGTCAGTTGTGGAACGAAGTCCATAAATGTGCTTGTAAAACGGTATTTTTTACAGTTCGGATGATACTTTTGGGATACTGCATTAAGTGAGGGAAGATAATTTTGGGTAAAATATACCTTGCTTGATAATACCCTTTTAAAAGTCGAAGAATTTGAATTTAATAATGTATATAACTCTAGTCTTATTAAGACACTTATCTATTTTAGTATCTACGTCAAGTTTTTGAAATTCCCACACATGAATTAGAACATAATCGCTTTTTGCGAATGTTCACGGTCAAACGTTTGAAGAGTAAATGTTTTGTTGATAAACACAATGAGTATGCAAACAGTCACGTGTTTCCGATACGTACGATTCGTTCGGGACATTGTGCTCGTTATGCTATTTTATTACTTATTGACTGATGAGTGAAGTGTTCAAGTTAACTCAAGTTTTTGTTTGTTATATAACACTGGGTACGAAAGTGTATTGGAATTGAAACTGTCGGCCTCAAGTACTTACTTCTCAAAAAATGTTACAAGTTATTTTTATATTTCGCCGTTGAAGTACTTTTTTGTAGACAAAACAGAACATCAACTTTTGTGAATTCTTGAAATTACCGCTACCGTCGTTAAAAGTCAGTCACTAGGCCTTCCAATATAAATTTTTGTAATGCTTAATAGCCTTCATCACCAAATTGTGTTTCGCGAGCTAGTGTCGAAGGCCACAGTTTTTGTCGATTCAGCGGAGTGTGTTGGTGGATTAGTGGCTAGATTACTGTCAGGATCCTGTAAATGTATGGCTTCTCTTCATTTAATCACTCTCGCCGAATGTTGATGTAACCTTTGGTTTTTGTTCTTGTAATTTCAGGAGTGGTTTTTCAATTCTGGTGTAAAGGCCATTAAGGTCCGGGATATATTTCTGCACCACTATCGGAAAATATACAAGATTTTTTTTTCTCTCTGGAACCTATTCTGAAGTCCATATGAGGAGGGTAAAGCAAAAGTTATTATAAATTAGACACTTTACATTCAGAAGTGGTCCTAGCAATACCCTCCTGTTTAGCGCATTGTATATACTCATTCGTACTGATGCAAAAATGCTTGGTTATTTCTCATTTTCTACTGTATGAGATTATAATTGGCTTTGAATTTTGTATGAATTGAAGAAAGATGTTGCATTATCTATAATTGGGACAAAGTGTCGTTTATTACATTAGTATCTGGACAGTGAACTAGTTAATCTGCAATGTCACCTCAGTATCTGTTGTGTGTTGTAAACAACAGTTTGTCGTAATGCGTTGTTTATCTGTTGCATGTAGTGTTGCAATAGTATTTTTGGATTTTAATGGCAAAAGTGACGTATGTAACCAGAAAGTTACTTCGGGATGAAAATCTTTATGGATAGGCAAAAGTGTTATTCCCACGTCGTAAGAAGAGAGCTTAGGTAGTTATTCGACTACATATTTAGATTAGGTAATACTGAGACTTTACTTACTTACTTTGTGATTGTCCCAGGAGTCGATCCCAGACACAATTTATTCAATTGTAGCATCTATGTCATATTTATTGTTTGACTTATTACAGATTTCTTTACAATAGGGATGTCGGAAATGCAATAAAATATCGATATATATATATCAGTATTATTTTTTTGTTGATTTCAAATATATTGACTCGGTATTGTTTATTTAAACGTTTATTCCATGAAACATATCTGAAGAGCTCTATACAAAATCAGTAAATATTTATAAATAAACTTGATACGAAACACTCGTTCAACATGATTGACACGTTTTGTGTTGAAACGAGAATACCTTTTAGAATAAAATCACTTTTTCTTGTAGCTTCGCTTGGGTAATACTTACAAATCAAGATTGGAAATATAATCGTACGAAAAAATAATTGCAATTTCATTTTGCGTTATCCCCTCTTAATCGTAGATGAAGCCCATGCCCAGCAGTGGGACTTAAATGGATGGATGATGATGATGATCCTGGTAGACAGGATCTGACTGGACTGGTTACCAGACTACAGTAGTAAAGTGGGGTTCAATGTCTCTGCTCGGCCGAGCCTATGAGACTGCATCTTTGACGTCAGAGGTCCTCGTTATCAGTCGTTATCAGTCTGCACTCGAGTGGATCTGTTATTACATAGATAAAGGAAAAAGCACCCGCTAAATTGTTTATAGACATTTGTTAGCCAAAGCGATTTTTTGTCCGTTTATGTGTTTATTGTGGAATCTAACTAAATCTAATCTTTATCAGCCCTGTGAAGTGGTGGGTTAAATCGCGTCCTCTAAGAAATATTATAAGTTACAAATTAAATTTGTAACATATAAAGTTTTTATCTAATCAAGTCTGTAGACTTAATTTTAATAAAAAAATATTGAGTTTCTTTGCAAAAATTCGGGCCCGCTAGAAAATTTTAAAATACACTTTAGTAATTTTTTTATTTGATACCACGTCTCATTGCGACTAAATCTTGTGAACACAATAAGTTTTTGTCTTAAAAGAGGGTATTTTGAAATTCGCCAAAATTTCGATTACTTGTCGCAACACAGAATGGGTAGGAGTGGTGCGCGTGCGCTCGTCCTTGTGGTGTGCTTCCACTCTGTCGGCGCCGCGCTGTCTTTGTGAGGCGGTCGCGACGTTAGCAGAGATTTGAATATATTTGGACTTCCCAATAGCATTTAGTTTGTCTATGTGATATGTCACTATTATAAAACAATATTTAAAAATCGTTAAAAAAATATTTTGAAGCCTTAAAAACGTAATATATAACCTAATAGGGTAGATTAAATATACGTATACGTTAAAGTGATCGTACTGTCATGTGACGAAAGTAGTAAAAAGGTTTAATAAAAAAGTTAAATGAAATCGATTGTGATTATCACAAAACCATTAATGTATCGAATTCAACCTATTTTTAATTAAATTCACATATTTGAGTGGTGGGCTTATGGTAGTCGCTTGTCGCTACTACAGCATTTATGGCCCTATCCCACCACACACCCGCCACTGCAACTCCTGTACTACAGGATCAACAGCGGCACGCACAGTATTGGCGCCGAGCAATGAAGCTCTGCGAATCTAAGGGGACCTAAATTGTCACAATCCCGCAACGAAGTTAATCAGAAGCAATGTAAAGGAGGAGTTGGAAAACAAAGAATTGTCCACTTCCCTCCACAGCAAAGCGGGTGACAAAATATTGAGCTATGAGGTTTAACCTCACATAAAGAAAGACAATTATAATTACCAAAAAATTAGACGCAATTGACGCACCACGGATTAATAACTATTGCTTAAATTGGACCTAACGGGCGAACTGATATACAGACTTCCAATAATAGGCATGGCAAAATCGCTGAAAGGCACGGAAATTCCTCCTAGATTCAACGAGGTCTGTATAATAAACTACACCAGACGTTACGTGTACTGACGTTATGTGCTACTACAGCATATACAAATATCCAACCATGAAGATACATTTTGAATTTTATATAATATTATATTTTATGTTATATATGTAATCGACATAGCCCTAAAATAAACTAGTTGACACGAGCATACCCGAGGGAATAGTGTTCTCATTTCGCGTAATAATTCACGCGGTAATAATTGTTTGATAGCTGTAGTTTCTGTTTATCCTTTATTGGCTTTAGTGTCGTCATAATATACAAGATACAGAACAAGCGGGCTCGACCATCGCAGTATCAGTTCGGTAGTATATTGGATAATCATTTAGTGATGATTTGCGATGATTACAGACTTAATTTAAAGATCGTAGATAGTCCGCCAACTCGTTATAGGTCAGTTTTGTGGACTATAAGCGAAATCCTCTCAAATATAGAGGTTTTTGTATAAGGAATGATAGTTACTGAATAAATAAATTGTTTTATGACTCAGTTAGGTAATGTAGAATCGCTTCTTTTTTTTAGAGTAGCCTATGTTCTTCCTAAGTTCCATTCTAAAAATCTTCCAAATTTATATATGGTACCTATATGCGCGAAAGGGTAACTAGTCAAAGACTACATTTGGGTTTATAATATCAGAATTTATTATATCAAGATGTCCAGAAATCAGATCGTGTTAGAGACAAGAAGCTCCAACCAGTAATTGCCTTAACTATACCATATTAAAAGTTACATGCAAGTCGACTAACAAACAACACGCTTAGTAATTACCATGAGAAGACAAAGAACGAAAATATTTAACCAGCAATTAATCCAACACACGATCTGGCTGAATCCAGTGGGATCCAGAAACAACTGCTTGTATTTAAGGCAGTGGTGGTTGGTTGCGCAGATAGCAGCCAATTGCCACGATGCGCTACTGCGGATCAATTGAGGATTAAAAGTTCGCAGCGACAATTTACAGCATTCCTTTGACAATCATTAGTAAAGCACAGTGGAGCAATTACAACCGATTAATGCTTGCGGTATCACAAACGGAATGTCACTGAGGTTACGAAACTCTCATCAGAGCTTGGTACAGCCAAGTTCTAAAATAATTGACGCAATAGAATTTAAAGTGGTAATAAAGATTTATAATATTTTGTAAAGCTCTTAGTCTATTTTATAGTGATTTAATAAAGCTTACCACATTTCAAGTACTTTAAAACCCTTAGAATAGGCAAATTTACGTTTGCATTCACAACAATTAACTTACCGATTATAAAAATGAAATATGAGTGCTTTTTATTAGATTTTAAACATTCATGTTAAGATAATATTATATTTTTTCCTGCGAAGTTTTTTCTAACAATAAAATGTTCATGATTCGAAGATTTGATGGGAATTATGAAATAAATATGTTATTTAATTAACATAATCTGTCATGAATAAAGATACAACGTATATAAAGTTATTCTTGTGATATAAATATATTTTATATTGCTCTATGATTGTTGTAAATATATAATAGTTTTCACTAACGATACTTCCTTTTCACATAATACATAAGTGGAGTTACAAAGTAGTTAATGAATACCTAAGTAAACGAAGCTGTTTAACATATCTTCCTAATTACCTGAGAACTGCAGTCTTATTGCTTATATGGTTAGTGAATCAAGCTGTAATATATTTTGTTTTTTTGACGTAAGTAGTACCAGTACACTTATCCACAACTACTTTTCACAAACTGATAAGGTCTTTTGTTATTCATACTTAATAAAATGTTTATAAATACAACCGCTATTTCTATTCAGTGCGAAATTGTCACATCACTATATCAGTCTAAAAGAATCTTACCCTAAGAAAGTTCTTGACTTATGCGATCACGTGAATGTAATAATTATCATATCGTGAGTAATGCGTGATATTACATGGGGCATTAAACCTATGACATTATTGAATAAAAGTCGTAAATAAATTGGTTCTTTGCACTCACTATCACGCAGAATGTTTGGGTGCCAACGTAACCTTGAACTATTTCTCTGAGATAATTATATAAATGATGTATTAATAATATCTTATTTTATTGGCAATAACTGAAATTGCGAAATTAGATGCGTCACTGCCCTAATTTCGTAGGATAGTCAAAATATTGTCAACAGCAGTGATAGATTTCACTGATTAGTGCACAGATGTCCTATCACCTAATTTAGTTTACGGGAGAAGTATCTACAAAGCTCCCAACAAGTTAACATTAAGAATTTTGTAGGATGCTGAAATACCATAATAAACTGACTGATGACCATGACGTACTTTAAAGCAAGCTGTAAATACAAAGTTCTGAATGGACCCATAAAACAGTTGCATCATTAAGATCCAATCTCAAAGTTAAAATGCTAATATGATCACTCAACTAGATCGAATGACGAACCATCTGAGACATAAACACACTGCATACATTTAATTGCTGAAAGCGCATTAATGGGTGTGGGAGCGTGGCTAGTCGAGCGACGAGCTTTTCGACGTATAATTTGAATTTATCAAGTCGTCTAGTTTTCCACTGCACTCCCGTCAGCTAATACAAAATAAATTTGACCTAAATACACATCTCAAGGCGAATGGAGTGAGACGGTAAACAGTTGTCACGCACTGGAACTGTCTGGCTGTCTCTGTGACTGTTTGTATGTGGTCTACTGTGTTCTTCGACATACTCTTACATAATTATAGGTTCTTTTTTTGTTATATACGAATATTGGATAGAAAAGACCCAGTTCTGACGATAGGTCTTTTAGAAAATTTAATGAATGTCTTAATTGATGTGATCGATTACTTCGTGTATATCCTGCTATTTTACGTATTGCTTTTTCCATATATGCTCAATATTTTTGCAGTCTGCGTTACTAAACTTATTTTTGTTCTGTTACCATTTCCACAGATTGTTATCCGAGGTTCCCATGCCAATTCTTTTATCGCTACTCCCATTTCTTTCTGTTTCGTTGCTCAATGTTTTCATAGCCCCTCAGCCCTCGAATACATTTAATAGTATTGTCTGTAGAGTATTGGTGCGACAGAGCTAGTGGTTTATATATAGGCTGAGGTCCACGTCGTGCCGCTATTTCCAACCGCGCTGCTGTCATTACCAGCGTCTAGGTCGGCAATAAAAGTTCGACGCACTCAGTTCAAGGGTGCTGGGATGAAAGCGAGCATTTACTAACACTTTCACCACTTTCATCCTTGACATTAAGCAGTTGAGAGTTTTGCTTATGTCATCATCAGTCCATATACATATGTAGGTATGTCCTACTGTTAGGAACGGTCCTCATCTACTATTGAGAGGGTTAAGGCCTATGTTTTGCTCCTGTATTTTATTTTTTAATTGCAAAACTATGTATAATGAACTAGCGACTCCTTATAAATTATTAAATAAATGATTGAATATTATTTTGATCATAAATAGTATTCAAAGAATAGAATAGAATTTTTAACATGATAAAGAGGGTTGACAACATTGACTGTAATATTAAAAACTGCCTTTAAAAAATCTTTCAAAAATATTTTAGTTGATCTAAATAATAAATCAAACACATAATAAGGCAACAAAACAAACAAAAGAGAATTGACAGCAACATCATTCACGTATGCCCTTCATTAATTTTTAATGATGTCCACATAGATACACGAACACATTCGCAGCACATAGCGTCGGAACAGAATGCAAATGACTCGCTGTTGTTTAGTGTTTTGGCAGCGATGGCTACTGATATTGGTATTTTTGTTGGCAGAGACCAAAGACCGGGTGCAGAGAGCGCCTTTCGAGACAGCATTGCATCACGCCGGTACGTATTATTCAGCCATTAATACTTCCATACTGTTCTAGCTGAAACAGAATTTGAATGTTTGATATTCGGCTTCATTGCTTATAGACATTGTGTTGGGTTTCCCTGCTGGTGTAGTTGTAGGAAGATTGATGATTATAGATAAAACTATGATGCCTAAAAACTGAAGTTTAGGTTAGTGTGTTGAAAATTGATTTGAATATTGAGAATTATAAAAATGAAAGTCTGTTTGTTTTAATAAGAAAACTTAACAATTTTGTCATGAATGTATATCAATGACTATTAGCATTTTGCTACTTATAATTTGTATGGATTGTTTTGTGCCTAATTATTTTAACCGGTAAATATGTTTATGTTATTTTACTTATTAGTTTTAATTTTAGTATCCTTTTGACTCGTTTTCTATTTCTTATATAAATATAATAAATCACGGATGATTAACAAACCACGGGTAATCGGTAAATATACATATTTTTAATATTTCGTATAGGAATGACAGCGTTATAATCTACACATTTACGTATCGGATACTATGTCTACAATGAAGACATATTTATTTCACCACGGAGGAGTAAACAAGGAAACTCCTGACAGTAGACAAAGCTGTCGCCTGTACATTTGCAACACGAAACCTCGCGTGTAGCAAACCTTCCTTGAAAAATCCTTTTCATAATTTTTTAAACAATATATTCATGATGTTGATTCAAAATTCACACTAGAATAAGTAATTAGTAAATTGTTAAGTTTAAAGTAACATAAACAACAAACCATTTGCTTAATAAATTAATTGGTTAGTGGTGTTTCAGTAGCACCTATTTTACATGACATGTTTAGCACGTGACGATAGCAATTATAACGCACTGCCTTTTTATGTACTCACATGACATAAAATTAGGCTTGATTAATTCACCCAAGGTCAAGTAATTTAATTAAAGTAATGTTTAAGAAAATACTTCTTATTACGTTTCTATCTTTGGTAGTTCTATGTAAAACAGTCCATAAAACTGTTTATCTCCTGTTTAAGCATGTAAAGCAACTTGAAATATCCTCCTCCTCCTCGCGTCGTTCACCTCATTGCTGAGGGTCGTGATCCCCTGCACCAACAGCAGTCGTTCTTCTTACTATGCTGCGCCACCTGTTCCTATCTTTGGCATTGTGGAGCGCAGCATAGAGTCTCAATTTAGTCGCCGAGCAGATTTGGTCCGACCATCTGATAGGGCACCGGCCTCTCGGACGTTTGCCCTCGACTTTGCCAGTAATCATCAATTGTTCGAGGTTACCTCCATCTTTTCTAGCTATATGACCAAAGAACACCAGTACTCGGCGCAAACAGATGGTAGAAAGCCTGGTTTTTATTTGGAGATCGCTGAGAATGGATGCGTTGGTGCGGAATGCGTTCCAAGGAATCTGTAACATTTTCCTCCAGCACCACATCTCGAAAGCATCGATACGATCTCGATCGGCCTTTCTTAAAGTCCAAGTTTCTGATCCATAGTTGAATATGGAGAAGACTAGGGAATTGACTAGTCTGAATTTTGTTTTCCTCGTGATGTTACGGTCTTTCCATATTTTGTGCAGCTGTGTCATTGCATTTTTGGCCATACCTATACGCCTTCTAATTTCTTTTTCACAGGATCCTGAGTTACAAATGATAGATCCTAAATAATTAAAGTCTTCTACTGTTTCGACTGGTAGGACTCCTGTCATCTGCAACTGGTTGGCTCGGTCTATTACCATCAATTTAGTCTTGTCATGGTTAATCTTAAGACCAAGTTCTACGCTAATCTTTTCCATCCTGTTTAAGAGCTGCGCCATTTGGTCTTCGTTGGCAGCTAGCAGTGTGGTGTCGTCTGCAAAGCGAAGATTAGAGATCTTGGTGCCACCTATAGTGACACCACCTTCCCAGCTCTCGCAAGTTTTTCTCATAATGTACTCACCATAGGCGTTAAACAGAATGGGAGATAGGATGCAACCCTGGCGTACGCCTTTTTCGAAACAGAAGGAGCCGGATATCGCTTTTTCAACCTTAACAGCACCCTTGTTATTGCAGTAGAGTGATTGAATAAGGGCCGCTAAGTGTTTAGGAACACCGAATTCATCCAGTATTCGCCATAAAGCCGACCAGATGACGCAGTCGAAAGCTTTACTGTAGTCGATGAAGCACAAGATTACGGGATTATTGAACTCATATGATTTTTCTATGATTTGGCGAATGTTTAAGATCTGTTCACGAGTCCCTTTGCCTTTTACAAAACCTGCCTGCTCTTGTGGGATTTGCCAATCCAAGTAATGCCGGATGCGTCTGTTAATAATGTGAAGCATTATTTTACTTGCATGAGATATTAGTGCTAGGGTCCTGTAGTTATCGCACTTGGAGGTTGAGCCTTTTTTGTGTAGTGGTAGAATAACCGATTTAGCCCACTCATCAGGCCATTGACCTGTATGCCAGATGTTGTTGCATATCTTAAGGAAGGCTTCCGCTCCAGGTCCTCCCATAGCTTTGATAATCTCAGCTGTTAGTTGATCCGGGCCAGGGGCTTTCTTGTCTTTGAGCGATGAGATAGCGGCGGAGACCTCAGATATTAATATGGGGGGTTCCAGATCTAAGTGTTCCCATTTAATAGCTGTGTGTGGTGATAAATGATCTTGCGGTTTTTTATAGAGTTTCTCGCAGTATTTTCGCCATCTTTCAGCTATTGAATCTAGGTCTTGAAGTAGTGCGCCATTTTCATCCTCGATTACCCAAGTTCTTGGTTTGAACTGCTTGGCAAGAAGTTTCACTTTTTTGAAGAGGTCAGAACTTTGTATTTTTAGGGAATGGTCTTCAATTTCTTGGCAGATACGTTCAACAAAGTTGTTCTTATCACGACGACAGAGTTGTTGAATTTTCCTGCATAAGTGTGAATACTTCATAATATCCTCCTCACTCGTCAGTTCTCTAGATTTAAGGCATTTACGTTGTTCAATCATGTTCCAGGTGTCGTTGGAAAGCCATGATTGTCTACGCGTGGGTGGTGAGCGTTGACTGGTGTTCCTTTCTACAGACTTCCATATTAGTTCTTTCAAGTGGTTCCATTGAACGTTAGCAACTGTGGTAGCAGGTAACGGTTGACAGGCTAAAGCGTTACTTATGTCACACTTGAACGCACTTTGTTCCTGAGGAGCTAAAGTGTGCGGTCTCCATGGAGGGCTCTTTGTTAGTGACTTTAGTCTTAAGGAGAATTTTGCGACAAGAAGACTATGATCCGATCCGCAGTCTGCACCAGGAAAAGTTTTCACATTGGTGATTGATGTCCGCCAGCGAGTGTTAATAATGATATAATCAATTTGATTGCGATAGCGGTCTCCCGGTGATTTCCAAGTGTACAGACGTCGGATGTGGTGCTGAAAGCAGGTGTTCATTATGGTGAGTTTCTTGTCGATGCAGAACTCAAGCATTCTAGATCCTCTGTCATTTCTTGAGCCGATGCCAAATTTTCCAACTATATTCTTAATGTGAACGTCTTGTGCGGTGCAACCCAACTTAGCGTTCCAATCACCAATTATCAGTGTGATCTCCCGATTGGGTATGCCTGAAAGAGTAAGTTCGAGGTTGGAATAGAATTGGTCGATATCCTCCTCTCTTGCGGTCGATGTCGGAGCATACACCACAACAATGTTTATAGTACACGGGCGCGAGTTTAGTTTTACCGTCATCATCCTGTCATTTATCGGATTGTATCCCAGAACGTACTTGTTAAGGTGATGTGGTATCCAAACAGCAACTCCGTTGAAGCTAGAATCCGAAGATCCTGAGAAGTACAGGGTGTTACCGTTGTTGGTGCTTTGGTGTCCTTGCCCCCTCATGTGAGTTTCAGTCATGCCTAGTATGGCTAGGTTGTAGGCCATTGCTTCCTTTTCAACCATGTCCAGTTTTCCCGGATTCAGTAACCCACGAACATTCCATGTACCAATCCGCCGCTGTTCACGGATTGAGATTTTTTTATTCGCTACACCAGTAGCATTTCTGCTAGCTAAAACCTGGTGTGACGTCCCAGTAGCAGCTTCGGTCGCCAATTTCACACCATCCGGCCCGGTAACCGGATGGCGCCGGTTGTTAATCGGATCGCCCAACAAACTCGCACTATTCCTAGAACTTTCCATTGGGGGGATTTTCTTGGGTTAATACTCGTGGTGGCCACCCAATTCCTTCCACGGTCATAGTTTTGAGGGGTATTTAGGCCCTCACGGCTATGAAGCCGCTACATGCAGTGTGCATGAAGGGACGGGATAGGTAATCGCCGCCCGACACTCGGCGTTGGGTATTTTTACAACTTGAAATATAACTCTATTAATTTCATCACCATGAAATTTACTAGTAAAATTAATGTATCCCAGCGTATCTTGAACGAAAAAGATATTTCCGTTCCTGAATCCAATTAACCTAATTCGCGATTAGCTTTCTAGTCCAGGTGTGCGTAATCGCGACAGCTTTCGCAGTTTGTCAAGCCGTGACCCGGGCGTGGCCCGCCCATATTTGCCGGGCTATTTCGGGCCTCGTTACGTGCCAGCCTGACCTTTATGCTGAGACTAAATGGCCTGGTAATCTTATTAAATCCTCCAGGGCTGGGGCAATGTTGGACTCACAAGTGTATTTTTTTTTCTTGTATTGTTTTTGGGATGTAGTAAATGTTAAGCATATGATGGTAGATGGAATCAACAGGTTTCAGGTCTTGAAAAGTCATAGATGTGCTGCCAGTGTTTCAAATGTAAAGAAAATTGTAATATACATGACATGACTACTAGTGGCAAATACACTGTCGGTGCTGCCGAATTTGATACTATTGATATTGGTAAAGGTGATGAAGGGTGCGAAGAGATATACGTTAAAGAATACATGTTGAGTCTTGTGTATATGACCCGAAGGTAAACCAGCTCTTGGCAACAAATACACTGGTTCCCGTAATATTAGTTTGAGTGATCAAATATGCAGACGTGCAAAGCGTTCGAAATGCCAGATACCGCAGCGTGTTGATTGCAGATTCCTCTCGTTTTTATTCCTCATATATTAAATTAATAACCGTTGAAATGTTTCTGTTTATTTTTTCGCATTGAAAGAATGTTTTCTTGTGCGTATGTTTTGTTATTGGTGTAATTATTTTTGGCCGCGTCTAGTTCTGCTCTCCGTGGGCTAGACTAGCTGATTTGTTTGTTTCGGTTTGTTTACTGAGATTTCCACGAAAACGCTGCTTTCCTTATGATTCAATTGATGTTCATTATACAACAGATTGTTATTGTTTGTGTTTGTTGGGACAGGTATTGCTTGAAATATAACAGGCTGAATTCTGCTGTTATTTTTGTTACATTATCAGAAAATTGGTTTGGATTCTCAGACGTCAACTGAAATTAAACGGTCTGTGAGAAACATAAAGCTTGAGTATAAGTTATGTGAAGCAATGTGACTTGTTCATGAGACATTTACAATCGAGGGCCTTTGTAAATATTTTCAGCATTATATTTTGATCTTGGCGGTTATATGTTTTTTGTTGTTGTTTAAGTTTATTAATTTATTTTCACTAAGTAACTATGAGGTTGGTACATCCTTGTCGATTAGAACCCATTATAAACTAGTCAATTAAAAGAAGATCAATGCGGGTGAATTTTTTTTGTTTACACCAACATGTAGAGGATTCCTAACAGAATATTAAGTGCCCGGTACTTCAATTTACGAATTATTGTCATAGTTCGGTAGTCATTGGATAAACAAAACAAGCAAATGAGTTATATTCCTTTCGTGAATATTCCATCGTGCCAAGCACAAAGTCAGCGAGTTTATATCCTCACGAGAACCATAAAGTTAGTTAACATAGCAATTCGTCATAAAAACGGGCCATTAATCTTGTCATATATTCGTACGTCCGAATTGTGAAGGAAATTTCCGCAGCAATCAAATGACAAGTATTTTAGTTGAAGCATTAGAGACATCCCATTCTGTGCCAATTCCCGCTTGATTTTTATCTGTACCATCAAATTATTTTGAGTATGTCTGCGATAATTCTATTTTTCACGCGATATACAGAAAGAGGAACAGCTGAACCACATACTCGATATGACATGATTTTATTGGCTCAGTTTTTGATGGCCCTACATTAGAAAACAAACTACTATTACCATAGATTATTTATTAAGTGTCTTCAACATCGTCAGATTTTTTAGGGTTAGGGCTGTTCTAAGTCAAAGCTGCTTTAAGTAGTAGTGGAGCTTTTAACATTTTACCCAATTTGTGTATTAGTTTCGATCTGTCCCTGGGGTGTTGACGATGCTTGATATTTAGTATTAATCTAGCTTAGACCCTTTTGTTCTCAATCATTGAATAATGTTAACTTGACACATTAATAGACTAAATAATAAAGCAAGGATATTTCGGAGCGAAAGTTCACAACCTGTTGATTAAATTCAAGGGCACGGCATGAAAGTGTGCTAAAAGAATGTTAAGATGAATTCTGATAGTAGTTACCTATTTGTAGGTTTTACATAATCTTCAGAAGTTTGTTACGAAGGCAAGCAACAGCTGGTCTGCACCGTATATTTTCATTTGAAACGTGGAACATTAGTCTTTTCTACACGTATGTAGGTGTGTTCAAACATCGGTTTTTCATAATTCCACATAAACATCGTTTTAGATGATTAACTGCGTACTATTTGAGTTAAAAAGCTGTTAGATCGGTTTTACTTTTATATAATATTATCATTCATGATTAACTTAAAAAATATATTTTTTTTTAATTTTTATTAGTATTTTTTATTTATTTATAAAAAGCGATTTTAGTATATTGGATATTGATCACTTTTAAATATGAAACAGCTTGGAACCGTATTAATACATATTTGTGCATAATTTACAAATTAACATTGGTCGGCCATTTTGTAAGTGTGGTGACGCGACTCGATTCTCAAGATGGCCGTGAGACGCGAACGAAAATAAGTTTTCCCGCCAAAATAAACCCTGTCATTGCGATCAAAGAACTCTGCGCGTTTCTCTCGCACTTTATTGTTTCTTTTGAACTGATGCAAGATTTTTTGAACTTTTGCATACCACTTGTTGAGATTATAAAATCGGAGGAAAACAGAATCCCTTTAGTTTCACATTTGTTTGTTTTGAAATTATTCGTGTGATTGATAAGTTTCTTGTTATGTCTTTGGTATTAGCTGTCATAATCAAAGGCAATATGTATTCTCCACATGTTAAACAACCAGAGAACGAAGACGCTTTTTTCTTTGTTTGTCCGTTTATCTGCTAACTTAAAATTAAATTAAAGTTTAAAACGGTTATGATTATAATCAGTTGGATTATCTTTCAATTTTATCTGTACATTGTAAAGGGTTCATATAATTTTTGAATTTTTACTTGCAACCAAGACCGATATAATGATTTGAATTATTTTCGTCAGTTGCGTGTTGTCTTTTTGCTGCAGTGGCAAAAATTAAATACGATTTTCTTTCCGGTTACTATATACCTTTGACTGCAACAGCCTTAAAGTCAAAAAGCCAAAGTTATGTGTGTATTCGAATTGAATTATCACTTGCTTTAACGGTGAAGGAAAACATCGTGATAAAACCTGCACACCTAAAAGTTCCTAGGAATTTCTTAGGTGTGTAGTCCGCCAACCCGCACTAGGCCAGCGTGGTGGACTATGGCCTAAACCCTCTCAATGGTAGAGGAGACCCGTGCTCAGCAGTGGGCGTATATGGGTTGATGAAGAAGAAGAAGAAGAATCAAAATATTTACGACTCCTAGCAGACCTAGCGGACGCTAACTGACCATGTATAACAATAATGTTATTAAAATTAATTCAAACTAATTTTAGTAGTTCTGTGGGCGACTGTGGCCTCCAGCGACCTTGCGACGTCACCGTTGCCGCCCCTAGTTAGCTAAAAGCCCTGTGCTGGTTAATGGCAGTGACAACAAACTTGTAAGGTTGGCGGTAGACTGTTGAAGACTTTTTATAAATATTTCATCATACATTGTGATATTAGGTTCGTGTAATCATGGGTTTTTCAGCTTATAGTATTGATAGTTATGTTATAAATGCATGAATGAGCTGATAAAATATTGGAAATTGAACTATTGTGTCGGTTTGAAGAAACTCTTTAGAATTTGTTGGAGTTATTCAAACGTGTAGCTACATAAGTCAAATGTTTGACTAAGTACTTATTACTGAAATGTGTGACACTTTCGATTTAATACAATCTTATCGCGGTTTATCCCCGATCTAAAACAACTATTTTGTGTTGCTGTAATTTATTAATTTAATGGATTTTTTTTAGCCTAATGTATGTATAATTTAATTTTTATGTTAGTACAGAAATATAATATTTTTATACTAGTTAAAATTAATTATATTCTTTCGCTTTGTACACTCGCCTTTAATTCTCTCTTTCTGCCCGAGTCTCTAATTGTTTTACAGCGATGATTAAACCAATTATATCGTTGTTAAAATAATGTCTATATCTTTATTACTTTTCTATTGTAAAGTTATAGCCACCAAAAAAAAGAAATATACTAAAACCAAATCTCACAATTTACTTCTACGGAAAAAATTATGGCAAAAAGAATCTTGTTCTATTTACTTAAATCTGGCTTGAAAAAAGTTTTCTATCTCTATATCCAAAAAAACTGAGTGTTAAAGTTATTTTTGCTCAATTTTGTGGTATAATTCGTAAATATGGAAGATTCTTTCTAGTTATCACTATGAATAGACTTCACATTTAGTATCGGGTGTATTGTCAGTTTGCCGCGCGAGTATAAATTCGAAGGTTAAGTGATAAAACTGAATAGGTGTGCAAGAAAGTAACTTCAAGGTTAATGCTCTCTTTTTCTGAAATACGACAATTTGAAATGGCTAACCATACACCATTATGTTAATGATGAAACCGTATGTACCTGTAGTGGAAAGTAATAGGGCTCGACCGAGATGGATTTTTTGTTCTCGGCCGAGACCGAGACCAAGACCGAGAATAAAACAAAGTCTCGGCCGAGACCGAGAACCGAGACCGAGAATAGACAAAGCGTGATTTTTTTAATACTGTTAATTTTTTTAATACGCTACTACTACTACATGTCCCTCGACATAAAATTGCTCTCCTAAACAGTTGTTCACTTGCTTAACTAGTAGGCGGCGCAGTTAAAAAATTATTTGTTGCAGGCTTAAGCACTAAGCAACTTATAAGGTGACAAAAACCAATACTCAAAAATATTAGCATTTCTTTGATTACCGAGCTTGTACTATATTTATGCGTGGCCACGCGCGGTAAAATTTTAATACCGATTCGAAAAAAGTTACAGTCTCGGTTATGACCGAGAATCTCGGCTAGACATAGCCGAGAACCAAGACAAATTTCTCGGTAGGATTTGTAGCCGAGAATGCCGAGACCGAGATCGAGACCGAGATCTCGGTGGAGCCTTAGAAAGTACTTACAGATTTTATTGATTTTTTTAAACACGTTTCATTCAATACATTCTCTTAGAGTACTAACAATAAGTTTGCGTCGTGGTCTTGTTGCATAGGTGCGATCATGCGTTGCATGCGTGTGATCTAGGAGTCCCGGGTTCGATAACCGTATCCGTCAAGCGTTATTGGGTTTTTCCATGAGGAAATCCTGGTTAGCAGCACGAAGTCTGGAAATGCACCCAAAAACGTAGGATTAATACATACATAGCGAAACATGGATCCAGAAATGTACTAAATGCAGCAAATGAGAATGTAATAGCTATTCCAGTTAAGGAGTGCCGGTTTTATTACATTGCAGTAAGTCTTTTTTATGTCACTTTTTGTGAAGGTCGTCGCCTAAGCTAGCGTGGTGAACTAAGGCATAATCTAGATAGACGTCTTATGTGATCCATGTCCAGTAGTGATTCGTATATGGATGGAAGATGAGTGTTCGAAATATAAACCCAGTATGAACAATAGTGCTTTGTTCCTTTGTCAACAAGCACTTACAAGTTACAGGCTTATGTCGCGTATATATATTGATGTCGTCTGCTCGGCACCAGAGACGGATTATGGCGGGCGTAGGTTTGTAGACATGTATGAAGCACTAAAGACTTTAGAAATATTTTCTTCATCTTCATCAACCCATATACGCCCACTGCTGAGCACGGGTCTCCTCTACCATTGAGAGGGTTTAGGCCATAGTCCCCCACGCTGGCCTAGTGCGGGTTGGCGGACTACCCACCTAAGAAATTTCTAAGAACTCTTAGGTGTGCAGGTTTCATCACGATGTTTTCCTTCACCGTTAAAGCAAGTGATAATTCAATGTGAATACACACATAACTTCGAAAAGTCAGAGGTGTGTGCCTGGGGTTCGAACCCGCGACCGTTGAGATTTTCGACCGCGCGCCCAAACCTCGAGGCCATCACTGCTATTTTACGAAGGTAAAATATCGCAAATATAGAAGATAATAGAAAAAATAATAGATTTTTTTATAGATGTACTAGTATTTAAAGTTGAGCATTTTCTTATCACACCAAATGTGACTTACATTTTATAATGTTTTCTGTTTTTTAAAACACTACATTCTAAGCATTTTTCTGGGTGTCATTTTTCATATTTCATTCGGGTAGGGAGAGATGAATTTTTACACTTATCTTTCGCAAACTTTTTTTACTTCCACAAAAATATCTTAAGCAAAATAATCCAGTCTCCGTGCTACTTAGACATTCTGGATTCCATTCAAAAAAGTCTTCATTCAGTAAAATCGTTGATCTTACCCCTAAGAAATACAGTTTCCTTGCTGCTTCTTAGAGATTCTTCAATAAATACCGTTTGTTCATTCAGATGTCTCCTGATATAACACTTGAGTCGGCCCTGCGTGCTATACTCGCGGCACGTGGGTGTATTGAGCGGGCACAGGGGTTTCCCGTGGAAAATACCCGGCGCACGTCGATACTATATGCCCAACTAATGTTAGCTTTAGGCACGATACAGCTCGGATTCAGTGGCGTGCCTAGGGTGTCAAACTAAGGCAAGCCCAAATGTTTATTTAGTAGCAGCATATTTTTTTTGGTACGTAGGACTAATAAATACCTACCGGTTAGTACTCACATTCACGTTTATAGCGTTATTTTATAAATAAACAATCGTTAAGTTCGTTATTCGGAACTATGTAAGGCAAGTCGGGCTTTCGGGCTTCTATGGAAGTACCGCCACTGCTCGGATTGTATCCCTTTTCACCCTTTTGTTCTTTTGTTTTTTTCAATTAGTAGTATACTTTTGTTTTGTTCGTAGGTTATTGGAGAAAGACTGTTTCTCTGCTAGCCTTAGTTTATTTTATTGCCGGGGATAGGCAGCGTCGGTTTAAAAAAGGAATAGACGATAGTCCGCCAATATCGTCGTGTTGAATTAAGGAAATACCTTACGATAAAGTCGCAGGTTTTAAGTCATAATAACTTCAAAATTCAGCTCATCATCAGCCCATATCTCTCCCTCTGGAGGGCAAATAATTCTTAAGAACTGAGTGTATTTATGCCTTAGTCCATCAGAAATTACTAAAATATTTTAGGTGTCCTGATTTCTTCACGATGTTTTCCTTTACCATAAAAGAACGTGATAATTTATTGTGAATACGGTGGAGAATCTTGGCGGTCTCGGGTTCAAGCCCCACGCACAGACCTCCGTCTTTTCAAACTTACATACATAGTTATACCTACTGTGTATATTCACGAGATCCTCCTATTACCGATATTACGTTGTACTTGCAAATTAGTGTGCAAAATATTATTAATAATGTTGTGTTATCAAGGAACCGCGCCGCTTTCTGTATAAAAGTCATATAAACAAACAGGCTTTGTTGGCGTAATGAATGTAAACAGCGCGTATTGTGCGCGCTCGGCTGAAAGATCCGCCAATCTGGTTCCTATCAATACGTCATAACGAGACCACATGCCAGTCAGGGTTCAATTCTCCAATAAAATATAGATTTTGGGTTATTCCAGTTAATTTATAGTCTTGCCTCTGCAAATTTTGTTACGCAACTAATTACTGAAAAGAATCGTTTTGTCCATATTATCATTGATAAATTTCTAATGAGGAAGTGATAAGTGATTGTTTCGCATAATATCAGTTCATTTTTAGAGTGTTATAACAATAATTTTATCACAGTTCATCTTGATTTATTTCCCACACCATCTTCTTGTCTCAAACTGAGCACATTTTATGCACTTTTCCATAAGCTCTTCTCACAGCTGTTAAGAAAGTAGACTCAATTTTATACCTGGGGTCGCAAGAATTTATTTCGGTTTTTAGTACGTCTACAGACAAATTTAAGTGTGGCAATTTCTACGGAACCACACCTAGTGCAACTCACGCTTGTCCATGCTATTTTGTTATCAGTGTTGACAGAACAGTGAAGTTCCCCCGCGCGTGAGATTAAACAGTCCTCAAAACAGAAGTAAATTGGCGTTGTACTTTAATTAATAAGACTTATGGTTATGTCTTTTACTGACTTTCAGATGAGAGGACGTTTATTTATATCTTGTTTGTATTTCATTATCCATTTGCTGGTTTCAAAGTATATTCGTATCAAATACACCAATACTGTGTTGAAATGCATCTTTGCTTCCATTTAAGTTTTGAAATCATCAGTGTAGTCGTACGTGTGCATTTTCGAGGGACTTTTATTTAATAAAAATAGAACAAGCTTTAGTAAATTCATATTATTTGAACAGTAATGCACTCGAAGCGTCTTACAAACTCAAAATTTGGCAGCAAATTAGTTAAGTTTTGTGTTAATCCCATGTTTTGCACGCTGGAAATGGGCCAAAAATTCCTATGGCATGCGTAAACCTGTTTTGGATTACCTGTGGGAATCAATTACACGGAGGAAAATTTCCATAAAGCTCATGCTTTTTGGAGGTAAAGTGTCTATATCATTTAATTTTACCAACTGTTTCACAAAATTGATTTGGTCAAGTAATCAATATAAAAAATATATACAACAAATTTCCCCTTAGAAAATTAAAATTCAATTTTAAATGTAAGTATTATCCAGAATAATAGTTACTCATAAGCTGATACATTTTTCATTGTGTTAAAAAAAATCCAAAAAAAATTAGAAAATCATATCTTTCATTTAGTTTTTGGGAGGACGGCAAAGAGATCGTACTCCCTTACGTGTGTTTCATAACATTACACAAAAATTTTAAAAAAATATTCACAGTCAACGGTATTTTATAAACACAGAACACTTAATATTAATTATTGCAAGAAAATATTACTGTTAATTAAAAATCAAACCAAAGATTTATCTCAAAGATGTGTTTAATATAATTTACTGCACGCCACTATTGTTCAAAATAAACGTAATTTCTGTCAATCGCGCGCCTGTTATTGTCTGAACATAGGAAATTTATTCGAAAAGCGAAAAGATAAATACGCCGAATTAACGTCCGCGTAGAATATAAAACTGGGATCGTGTTTAATGTATCTTCAATGAGGTTAATTGTTTGAGATACGAGTTACTTACGAACGTGTTATATAGTTTTTCTGTTAACTTGTTGCGAAATTGTACATTGTTTATCCTTTAAATGTAATGAGGACAGTTATTTATTATTGTAACAGACGCACCAACAACACACTCGTAAATCACAAATCAATTTTTATGAGAACATGTTCAGGAAAAACGGCAATAGCCTTGCCTCTTATTACGTGGCGAAATGTGGATGTAGAAATCCACCTTTATCTATCCCTACAGGGATTGCGTTAGGCTATGTATGTATTATATAAATATTTACCATTGCCTGGAAAACAAAGCTAAGATAAATTTATGGTTTTGTTATTTCATGTTCATTGTAACACTTTGAGCCAATTTAGCTTTAAAATATTGTATGCGAATATATTATAGTCTCTGTTTTCTTAAAATAAATTGGTCTCATGGAGTGAAATTAAATTCATTGAGTCCAGATCCGCGGACAAAGTAATATAATACAAGCGCGACATAGCCATGAAATAGCTAGAATTTACCGATTACTTAATTGTCAATTCCGTATATTATTAAGTTTTTACTTTGATTTCTCTATTAAAATGTTACTTTGTAAAGCTCCCAAATGTGAAAATGACCGTATAGCTGCAGGTAAAGTTTTGATATATTAATTATAATACATAGTTTGAATATCGGTATTTATGTCGACCAAAAGAATAACTTATTTTTCACGGCGCCACGTAAAAACTATGTTAATTTAGTGTAGTATATTTTTGTTGATACGTTAACAAAGACAGACAATTATTTAACTAATTATATTGATAAACAATACACACAAACATTACGCAAATTGTACTAGAAACTACGAGGCAAAATGATTGTACTTTATATTACCGTTTCATCTTCTTTTATAATTTCTTTCAACCAACCACATAAAGAGGCTTTAAGAAAACTAAAGCACTACGGAACCCTGAAGAGTTTTCCGCTGCATTTCCCGAGTTTTCCTCGTAAAGTCCGTTTCAAACTTTATTTATCCGAAGTTCAGTTGTCGCACGTGCGTGGGCGCAGTAGCGGGTCAATGTACTCTCCACTTTGTTTTTTTACACAAATCTTTCGCGCCGAAAGAAATATTGGATTCTTGAATTAATATATTTATGCTTATATTACTTCGCGGATTTATGAAAATGATAGTTATTGTTGGATCTGGCTTGTGTTAGTAAGCGAAAGCATTGGGTACATCCATATAATCTTTTGTTTAGCGATATAAGTTTTTGAGTATAAATATGCTCAAATTAATAACATTTTTGAGCTAATGAAAGTGTAAAGTCTGATTTTATAAATAGCAGTCGTGAAAAAATTACTTTTCCAATGGAATGGTAAGGGCAAATTAAAGATACAATAGGGCGTATTTGCGCTGATGACAATGATAGAAGGTATAAATTATATAAGATAGATAAGGATTTCAGGCCGTATGATATGTGTTCTGTCTATTGCACCCTTACAAGGATATGGTCTAAATATTATTTAATAATACGTTCTGTTTCGGAGTAAATATGTAAAAAAAGTTAAAGCGTTATTAATTTTTTTTAGCCCTTAATTTGACAATGTATGCCCTGGCATACATGAAATTTGAAAAAAATATTATGTTTAAAAAATTGCAGAAATAACATGGTTTATTATTTTTATCTACTTTCAACACTATCTATTTTTAAAAGAAAATATAAAACAGATGTCTGACAACACTCGTTTATGTGTATCAATTACAATTACAACAAAAAAAAAAAGCTTTTTACTGCATTTTATACTTTGCCAAATTAAGGGTTAATGCACTCTCTTCCTTTATCATAATATGATGATTTAGTGACAATTTTTCTTCCAGTAAAATGAAATTAAAAAATATATAATATGTTGTAGAATTTGTTTTTGCATAGAGTTTGGCACCTGCGTTATTCCTATTCTCAGAAAGAAAATAGTAAATATGTTATTACACTTCGCAGTAATGGGGCATCTTTCATAAAGTGCTTGCTTTCATGTTCGAAACCCGGATCGTTAATTTTGTTTAATGTTTGCATAAAAATATTTTGAGGTTCGATAAACTCCTCTGTTAGTTCAAAACTAAATTAGAATTAATCGAAAATAATCGTTCTTCATCATCATCAACTAACATATGTCCCACTGCTGGGCACGGTCCCCCTTCACCACTTTTAGATGTCAGTCCATCATGGCCATGTGCGGGTTGGTGGACAAACGCCTAAAAATTAAAAAAAATTATATAACAGGAAATATTTCTTCTTCTCTTATCACAGATGTAACATTAACGGTCAAAGAGCGTCTAAACTTCGTGTATGCAAAAATTGCATTATAATATAAATTTTATATCTCTTATAGCTTATAGCTTAGCTTTCGTCCGCCAACCCGCACTAGGCCAGCGTGGTGGACTATGGCCTAAACCCTCTCAATGGTAGAGGAGACCCGTGCTCAGCAGTGGGCGTATATGGGTTGATGAAGAAGAAGAAGAAGATTATAGCTTGTGTCCGCCAATCCACTTCGGGCCATCGTGGTAGACAAAGGCCTAAACCAGACCCAGGCCAGATATGGCCAGATAATGAACAGTTTAGTAATTATGTCGATTACTTCTACTAAGCAGCACGCTTTCAGTTTGACAGCCCCGTGGTGCAGTTGACTAGACACCAGCTTGCGAAACGAGCGGCCGCGGGTTCGATCCCCGCACCGAGACAAATGTTTGTGTGATCCACAAATATTTGTTTCGGGTCTGGGTGTTTGTGAGACCGAAATGTCTCTCGTAGTTTCTGATACCCACGACACAAGACTCATATCTTAGTGTGGGGTCAGGACTATGTATGTGACTGTTGGGTGTATTTATTTATTTATTATTTATTAGTATACTATTTGCATCTTAGACTTCACTCAGTCTATCTCATCGGCACAGTATATAAACAAGAGCTGCAATGTACTCGGCAGACCAAACAAGATCCCGTTTTAGTTGGTCAGTGTTTGTGAGACGCATCTCAATTTGAGAAGCATAAGACGTCACTTGGCGCGGAGTCAAACCATGATATAGTTATCCAACGAATGACGCTTAGCCGTATCAGTAGCCTCTTAAGGAATTTATCATTATACTAGTGTGTAAATTAGCTATAGGGTCCGAGATATAGGTTCAATTCTCGGGTCGAAAAAATGTTTGAGGAAGTTCTAGGCAACAGGATTCAGTCTAGAAATTTTCCGCTCAGTACATAACAATCGCGCCAATTTTAGTGTGCGCTCAAAAGTTCACCTTTCTGAATATAATTGTGTAGTGATATGTATTAATTTAGTACCTATTTTCTCGCAACTCTTGAAAGTGAAAATGAGTATTCAAATAGACTTTTGCAAGTTCTTCTAAATCGTCACTTTATACTCCCGCTTCGGAACATCTTTTCGCTGTTGCAGAAGAAACTGCAAGGAACTCAATCAGCAAGATGAAATGTCATGTTTTTTTCATTCAGCCAAGACAAATCAATTTAATTCTTGTACAGCTCCTACAAAAGAAGATACTTTTACAGAATTAAAAGGAAAATAATGCTAGAAATATAAATATGCATATTGAATCGAACCCTAAACGCTGCGATCGTCAGTTATTAAATAAGTAGGTCGAGCGACTTGTTTGTACACAGAAGAGCGTAGCTGTATAGCGCTTAAAATAGATTGCCATTACAAAGTCCACGGTTCGGTTCGGTGACAGAGCACGTGTCGCCGCTAAAATTATCTATATCTATAAACATTGCTCACGTTTGTTTTTATTTATGTTTTTTATGCGATGTCGTAAGATTTGTTGTAAGACGCTACTCGATTTCTTCAAGATTTAATTTAAAAATCATATATAAATATTTACATAGCGTCTGAATTTCCCCCAAGGAAATCTGCACCTACATTTCATCAAGTATGTATCGGATACATTTATATGGGGCGCATCTTTACACTTATATTTGAAATTATTGTTGTTTAACTAAGATTAATAATAATATTCGTGTTTTTGAAAGCCAAACTGGGCTTTCGGGTTTCTATCGAAGTACTGCCACTGGTTAAATTGGCAAAGATAAACTCGAAAACAAAAGGAATCTTTTAACAAACAACAAAATTATAGTTCTTTTGAATAGTATTTTGTTTAAATACCAGGACCCGTCTATTTAGTTATTTTACAGTCTACATTAAAACGAGAATTCCATTGAGTCATGTACTAAATACGGGATAGTTTAGACGAAATACTCCCATTAGTCTAGTCCCGGATGCAGTGGTTTTTGTTGTGTATCACTGCGGACCATTTCCGTTACAATTCCAAAACTTTATGAGTCTAATTTATTTATTATAAATAAAACACGTAGGCATTCCTGAATACATTAGACTTGTGCTCTGGATATCCTAAATTTAAAATATTGACGAATATTTCTTGATCATTTACTTTTACAGCTGATGAAAGGAAACCGTCTGTCGTGGTATGGGCACATTATGAGAAGGGATGAATCATATGTAGGAAAAAAGGTGATGAATATGAAAGTGGATGGATGGGCGAGCCGAGGAAGGCCAAAGAAGATATGGATGGAGTGCGTGACTGAAGATATGAAAAAGAAAGGGGTGAATGAAGACATGACGGCTGACAGGGATGTGTGGAAGGAGAAAACATACTGCGCCGACCCCAAGGAATAAATTGGGACCAGGGCAGGGGAATGATGATTTAATTTTACAACACAATATAAAATTAAAACTCGCATTTATTTTGTATGTGATTCCTGGGGTCAAAATAACTTTTTATTTTTGCAACCAGTATTTAGTACGTACTTTCATGAAGTAAAAATCATGTAGGTAAATTAGCGACACGTATATGCAATTTAACAAAATGCATAAGGAAATTAATGGACTAAAATAGTCTTCATGCTAAATAAATAGACTCAAGATAGGCTAGCTATTTCGCAGATTGATAGAAATACCTACAGTCTGCGAATTGCGATCTAGAAATATTGTATTCGAATCCTGAACAGAAAATGTATAATTGGGATTTTCATTACGGAATTCTCTATACCATCACGGAGTGTAGAAAAGGGCCCGGTCGACAGCAATAGGCTCTTTACGTGTCTACCCTTTCATGTCATAATTGCGTGAGATTAAGCATGGATAGACAATAGACATACATATCAGTGGCGGTACTTCCATAGAAGCCCGAAAGCCCGACTTGCCTTACATAGTTCCGAATAACGAACTTAACGATTGTTTATTTATAAAATAACGCTATAAACGTGAATGTGAATACTAACCGGTAGGTATTTATTAGTCCTACGTACCAAAAAAAATATGCTGCTACTAAATAAACATTTGGGCTTGACTTAGTTTGACACCCTAGGCACGCCACTGATACATATATATCTAATAATGACCTGAAATCCGCTGCCATTACCTGATAAACGGCCATGTTCAACAGTCCATGTTTCCAAATTGATCTAATGTTTCAACAATAAATGTAAAATGTTTGTTATGTTGTTTACGAGAATAATTCCGAAATTATCGGTCTATTTTTGGATCGCATTAGATAAATGCCTAACAATCCTTTTGTTTATTGAAATTAGTCTTTCAATGCACAGATAATTTAACCTTTTAATATATAAATAGTGTTATTGATAACGAGTGTTAATTAATTGGATATAATTACTAGTTGTCTAACACGTGTTTAGCTGGAGTAGATTCATTACGTAATTAATTTCGTTGCTAATAGTTTGGCTTCAGCTAAAGCTGTACAAGGTCAATGGGCCGAGCCTCTGATAAGTTATTGGCGATCGATGGTTTGTTAAATTCATCATCATCAACCCATATACATCTCATTGCTTGGCTCGGGTCTTATCTACGTCTTAGAGGCGTTATTTCATTAGTCCATTACACTAGCCCAGTAGGGGTTAGGGGACTAACCAATTAAGAATATTTAGGCGTGTGGAATTCCTCACAATATTTTGCTTCACCGTTAAAGTTAGTAATAATTTATTCAGAATACCTCGAAAAGTCCCGGGGTTTGAACCTGCGATCGACTTGTAACTCGTCTGCCCGGTTAAACTTTGATGCGACTACTTGTTAAATTTAGGTGTTTTTTTTTCTCTTTTTTATGGCATTTAAGATATTGACAGTGTTTTGACTGGCAAAAAATGATCCTTATTGTCTCTCACCGTTATTTTTCTTTCCGATAGTAACTGGTATAAACGAGTTGAAACCGGGCTGTGACATTGATGTGAGTGCCGTTGAAAAAACATATACTGGTTCCTATTTTGGCGAAACCAGCTTCCAGCATGGGTTTTCAGTAAACTTATCGCAATGGTATTACGAGTAATTCATGCATAAATTAAATTAAATTCTTGTACTATTTGGTCATTTTGGACCAGTTTGGGCATATATGTCGTTATTTTTTTAATCCCAATTATATTCCAGCATGGTTCTACTACTTCTTTGTTCAAACGAAATCAATATCCCAAACATAAATCTATCCGCCCTGTGGATTGGGGGTGTAAGAATTCCGCCACGGTATCCCCTACCTGTCGTAAGAGGCGACTAACAGGGGTACTGGGGTAGCAGGGCTTACTGCGGGGGCGGTACCCTATGATAGCAACCCCGAGATTGGCGGCAGAGGCCGTGACCTCTTAACTGTCGCGGACGTTCCCGAAAGGCGAACGTCCAAACAGATTAAGTGGAGGGCATACCAAGCCCTCCCAATTTGGAGGGGTCCATAATTGGACGGTGCGCTGGGCGGCAGCGGACCATTTAGGGCACTTCTGGCCCTGAGATGCCGCAAAACCGCCCTAAATGCGTGTGATGGTCACCGAGAGGTTTTAGTCGGTATGCTGGCGTAGCCAGTGACCCCGACATACCCCTTACGGCCTCCCCCGAGGTACCGAACAGGGATGCTTAAGGCGCTTTCCTCTCGTGATAAAAAAAAAAAAAAATAAACATAAATCTATAAACTTTTATAAACAATAATTATAAGTGTTCACAAAGTTATCACGTCTATAAAGTTGAAGCGGTGAGCTAAGTGACAGCTAAGTTGTAGTTAAGTATGGAGTAAATTAGATTTGTGCGGGCGACAAAATCGTATCGTATTAATCGCACGAGGCGCCGGTTAGCCGGGGCGGCCTCCTACGATATCCAGGGGTTGCACTAGGGTACGTATATGTGGTGTGAAAGTGCTGTTAATGGAATTTTATTGTCCCAGCACATAAACGTCGCCCTACTAGAAAGTTTAATCAAGGGGGGTTAAGTTGGACGTCTTGTTGGGTTTTATATTTCTGTAGAGGAGTATAGAAATATTAGTAAAGGCTTTAGCTATTGAACCATCTACTGGAGTTCATTTGATAATGCAAATTGTAAGTTGTAGTACCGACGCCAACTCGTGCTAGGCCAGCGTTGTGGGCTAAAGTCTAAAGTCACAGAGGAGTAGAGCGTATATAGGTTGATGAAGATGGTGATGATCATAAATAAAAGAATATGCATAGATATAAGGAAATAAAGTCAGAATTTTCGCGCAGTTGCATGCTGATACCGGATTCAACAAGTTTCAATTCCGCCGCACATTTCCGTGGAAGCAATAAAGTTAACAACACCGATATAAATCTGTCACAATAACAGAGTGACAAGCGCGCCAATGACAATGTTTCATTGTCTTTTTAAAATCGATTGTTTCGATTAGATGGGAATTGAAGCGGTATTGAAAATACTTTAGCTAACGAGACTCAATAGATTCAAGAACGACTCATTCATATTAATGTTGTGGGGATGGTATGTGCATTTGTCTGTGCAATATCAAGGATTCGCATCAAAATTTATAATATCTTACTACATACTCGAACACACCTTTGAACGATTTAAGTATTCCCGTTCCCGTTTTTTCATCTTTATTTTTGGACTTAAACTAAAGTTGTACATTTTGCTGCTAGATTATTATAGTATTACTATCCTACCACATATCTGCCAATGCAACTCCTGTAGGCTAGGATCAATGGTGGCACAGAAATGACAGCAGTGAAGCTTACCAAGAGCATAGTGTGGGCATTGGACTTTCATTGCTGTCCTCTCGAAAAAAAAAAGAAAAAAAAAGTAGCCTTCCAGTGGCTAATAGCTTAGATTGTTAAGAATTCATTTCTTTACAGGTTACGGCTGTTTCCAATGGCTGCTGTTGATGTCATGTGGCGGGGTGTACGCGGTGTGCGCGCTCAGCACCACCACCCTCAGCTTCGTGCTGCCCGCCGCCGAGTCCGACTTCCAGCTCATGTCCAGCGATAAGGGACGCCTCACAGCCACACCGCTTATTGGTAATATACTACTTTGTGAACAATCATAAATCTGTTCTGTTTATGGTTTGTGCGTTAAAGGGATATTTAGATGAAGCTTATATCAATCAAGTCTTTTCACATTTTTTCTGCTGACTTGCTGTTAAAAAAGAATAATGGCTACGTAGCGGAAAGTACAACGTAGCACTTCCACCCACTGGGAATTTCGTTGGATGCAGTCTTCTTCCGAGAGTTCCCTGTGAAAGTCATGGGAAGAGGCCTATGTTTAGCAGTGGATGTCTTTTAGCTGATGAATAAATTCTCAGCAATATTCCAAGTCTAAATTTAACGAGAATGATGAGACAACATTGTATCTGTCTTTAAGCAATCTACATAGATGTAAAGTCCTTTTTGCGACCTGGTAATATGCCAGTTTTGATGCCCAGGGTCTTCTAAATCATTTTCTGTCTAAAATAGGCCATCTGCTGCAAACAACAATTCTTAACGATAACCTTATGTTTTCCAGGAATGTGTGTGGGGTCCTACTTCTGGGGCAATTTGGCTGATGCGCGGGGTCGCAAGAAGGCTATAATCGGTGCCCTGTTGCTCGACGCCTTGGCAGCCTTCCTGTCCAGCGTGGTGCAGTCGTTCCCCGCATTTTTAGCTTGCAGGTATTTAAACTTAATACCAAGGATTTAATTTACTGTACCATTAAGTTTAAGGGTTTTGGCAAATTCAAATTAGTTAAGTCACCGACTCATATTAACTTAGACATACGGTTTTTACGAGTATCGATTCACATTCACATGGTGCGAGTATTTGTCATCCTATTCAATTCTTTACAAGTAATAGTTAATAGTGATTGTCTTTTCAAGGCCTCGAGCTATTTCTAGATTAATCAATTAAGCTATGGGGTTCCATAGTGTTGTTAAGCTATTAATAACATCAAATGAATTGAAATAATTACTCCAGAGTACTAGTTCGAACGTCAGGCGGCAAGAGTTGCGAAATTAATTGCTTTATATTTATGCAGAATTTATGTGCACAGGAAAATACAACACATGCATTATTGTTAATGGAAATATGGATGTTGTTATGATAAACTAGAGTTGTTCATACCTATTGTTTTAATATTCAAGGATTTCTTTCTTTAAATTATTTTTGTTGGGTTTTACCGATTATACAATCTTATATTTACGCTAAATTTTTGACTAGGTTTATGAGATGGTGTGTTCATATTTCATGCTTCGTATTTTTGTTTGTATGCTTCAACGTTAAAGGAATATATCGCAATGAAACCTATACAGTCTAAGAAATTTCGTAAGTGTGTAATCCGTCAACCAGCATTGGGCCTAGGCCCAAGGCCTAAAGTGGTGGAATAAAGCCAAAACCCTCTCAATGTTAGAGTAGGCACGTGCTCAGCAGTTAGTCGTACTGATGATAATGACTTTTAATAGTTACTTATGTCTTTACGCCAAATATCAAAATCACTTCAAAGCCACAGCCACCCTGACCTAACTATTCGTTGTAGAATTGTGATGAATGCAGGTTCTTCTCCGGATTTGGGATCATCGGCGCCACGGGCCTCATCTTCCCGTACTTTGGGGACTTTCTGTCTCTTCGCCATCGGGATGTCATGCTGTGCAGGCTTGAAGTTTTCTGGACCATTGGGACTATACTGTTGCCAGGTAAGATATTATTTCGAACTGTGTAAATAGTTTTTGCTCGTAAGGTCGAAGACGATCACGTCAATTGGTATTATTAGTTCAATAACACCAATTACTCAAATCAAAAACGTCTTCATCATCTTCAAAGTCTAAAACACGTGAAAAAATGCAATTAATAATGAGTGCATGAAATCATTCATTAGTAATTCTGGACAGAAAAGAATAAAAGCATGAATTATTTACCGTAATGAAGGTCTTTAGAATAATACTGTTTAAACTTATCATCTAATTACTTGTATTGAGTTACATCCATTTGTATAAAATAAATAAGAATTGATAAAGTAAATTGAATGCGTGAGGAAGTGCACCGATGCAAGTTGTTGATTGGCAGAGCGCGCTCATGCCAATTAAATTTAGAAATACTACCGCGGCCTTCCTGGTGTCGTCGAAAGGTCGCATTCTACTTCACGTACCCTTGATCGAATTCCTCCCTTTGTATGTTTATTAACAACATGTTTTGTACGAGTAATCAAGTTCCCAAAATACCAGATGCTTTTCTTTCTACTCGTTTTGCGTTGGAATTCAAATAATCCTCATATTTGTTACCGGAACTGCTGTAATGTCGTTAACTATTCCTATTACTTTATATTCTGAAAATTCTTTTCACCCAGGAGTGCAGAAACTGATTCATGATCTTCAAATAAATTTTTCAGGCATAGCGTTCCTGATCATTCCCAACCAGATCTTCAACCTAACAGCAGAAGGAGCAGACTTCCAGTATACATCATGGCGAGTGTTCGTGGCTGCCTGTGGTATCCCCAGTCTCCTGGTGGTTCTGCTTCTGCTCCCGTTCCCCGAGAGCCCGAGGTACCTGCTGCACGCCAACAGGCCGGAGCAGGCCCTGCAAGTGCTGCAGAGGATCTTCGTAGTCAACACTAAGTTAAATGAGAAGGACTTCCCGGTAAGTATCTTGGGGCAGCTAAGAAATGCTTGTTAAAGACAAAAGAGAGTTAGTCGAGATCTCTTCCAATGAGTGTCGTCAGCATATTAGCTTTATTTGAACCGCATAGTACTTGGTAAAAACAGCCATGAGTGCGATGGCAATATATTTGATGTAATTTCATAAGTGAATGCAAATGTTCGTGTTTGAGGTAGAACAGATGTGAAGTAAAATTTTGTGTACAACAAACGCATCTTTGAATTAGACAAATCCAAAATTCATTGCTTGCTCATTTGTAAAGATGTAAAATTAATAAAGTACCGAATACAGACTTTGTGTGTCTTGATTACTTCATTTTGAATTCATTAGTTAATTACGGTATTCGTATGATAGATTATATTGATGAATAAACAGTACGTTCCCTCATTATTCGCACGTAGCTCTTCAAAATACATTTTTTCCAAATTTCGTCACCTCACAATTGTACGATTCCAGGTGGAATCCATGATTAGCGCGGGAGACGGTGACGAGGAGGAGGTGGTGTCTGCGGACAACAACGGCAACGAGACGAAGGCGCCGCTCACGTGGGCCCAGCGGTGGGACGCCTTCTGGGTGCGCAAGAAGATGCTCGTCACTCCTCCCTACATCGGTCTTCTCGTGTTGTGCTGTTTCGTGGACTTTGGTCTCATGTTCAGGTGAGATATTAACTCTTGTATTACTTACATTTTTTCTCTACGACTCTTAAGAAAAAACAACTTGAAAAACCTGGCCTTAAATATGTTTAATCAAAACCATTTTTTATTGTTTCATTTCCATTATAAACAGTCTTTAGTAAATGTACACTTCTTCTTCTTCTTCTTCTTATCTTCTTCAACCCATATTCGCCCACTGCTGAGCACGGGTCTCCTCTACCATTGAGAGGGTTTAGGCCATAGTCCACCACGCTGGCCTAGTGCGGGTTGGCGGACTACACACCTAAGAAATTCCTAAGAACTCTTAGGTGTACAGGTTTCATCACGATGTTTTCCTTCACCGTTAAAGCAAGTGATAATTCAATATGAATACACACATAACTTCGAAAGTCAGAGGTGTGTGCCTGGGGTTCGAACCCGCGACCGTCGAGATTCTCGACCGCGCGCCCAAACCTCGAGGCCATCACTGCTTGTACACTAAAGGACATAAATATCGGTGTAAAGATTTCAAATGCCTGTTGAAACTAGCTTGTATTCGCCGATTCCTCTCACTCTTTGCTCCTATATTTTTTATCCCTTTATATTGTGGTCTCAGCAATAAATGTTCTGTTGCAGTTATTACACGCTGATGATGTGGTTCCCGGACCTGTTTGAGAGATTTAGCCAGTTCTCGTCCCTCTATCCTGATGAATCGAAGGGAGTGTGCGAGGTGTCCCTGGCACTCGCCAACGACACATTGGAAACTACTGCAAGTTCTCTTTTTTAATATATTCATAGATTTCTATAGAAATTTGTAAAGGGTATTTGAAACTACTAGTCAATTTCCTTAGGCTTATATTTGACCAACACCATGTTAGCTTCCTCGCATGGCAAGTGAATTAAAATATGCCCATGTATTTATATTTATGTTTTTGAGAATTACATAAAGAACTTAATAATTCTTGACCCTTCTTCTACCTTACCCATTCTTTCTATCCAAAAATACTAGATACTATGTACCAGACAACCTCAAAAGTAACCAAATTAAAGCCCTCCCCATGACAGAGGAAGCCCATGCCTAGCAGTCCCACTGCTATACGGGCTGATGATAAAATCTAACAAATTAAGCTATACATCACGAATTTTATTATTATATTTCAGGGTAAATCGCACACGCTGGGCGACCAGGTGTACATCCACACGCTGGTGGTGGCTCTGAGCTGCGTCCCCACCGCGCTGTGGGTCGGTCTCACCATCAACATCGTCGGAAAGAAACTTATGCTTGGTAAGAATTACTTCTGGTTACTTCACTCTACTAAATATGTTGTTTTGTCACTTTGTATATTAATTTTAATGGGGTCTTGATTGAACAATCGTTAGCTTAATGTTAAGAAGGAGAATAATGCGATTTGATTATAGTATAAACATTTTTATGTTACTAGATTAATTGTGTCATTTTTCTTTATCATTTCTCTTTGCTACATGTTTCATGTAAAAGTTGTATGATAACGTACAAGATTTAATTCAACTACATTAGCAATTTACATTTAATTTGTTTTAAAAATTGTGACTTGATTTCAATTGTAATGTTTGTATATTTCATTTATTTCCAGTAATAATGTTAATAAGCTCCGGGCTGGCTGCGCTGGGTTTGAACCTGGTGCGTTCGTCGCTTGAGAATTTGATTTTGTCGTGTGTGTTCGAGGCGATCGTGAGCTGTACCGAGGCTGTGCTATTCTGTGTTATCTGCGAGATATTTCCTACTAAAGTAGCGTAAGTAAAAACAACTTCAAAAGGAATTTAAATATCGATAATTGTGTATATTATTTTAATATATTCTAGAATGTTTATTCAGGATTTTAAAACAATTTGAAAATCGCCTTGATTTCATTATATAATTTTTACTACATTTTACAGTTCCATTTTAAACCGCTAGATGGCGCTTTACATATAATTTAGCACTATTTTTTTTTTTTATTTGTGTATTTGCAAACAGGGCAACAGCCATGGCGGTAACAGTGATGTGTGGGCGCATCGGAGCGATAGTGGGCAACGTGGTGTTCGGAGCCCTGGTGGATAAGCACTGCGTCGTGCCCATTTATATGTTCGGAACCTTCCTCATAAGTCAGTATTTCTTTAATTTTTTTTTATTTAGCCCTGAGGCTTAGGCCCGCGGTTTAGACAGTATTTAGGCGGTCATAGGCTCAAACAACTATGATCAAGCTCAAGCAATTATGATTTTATACAGTGAAGAAATACATCGTGAGGAGACCTGCAAGATGCAAATAAATTAAGGACTTTTTATTTAGTATCTCTTTTATGTCTATGATGTTTGAAGTTTATTGGGGGACCTATTACCTAAACTATTATCGAATACTGTCAATCCTACAAAAAAAATGATTTTTTGCAAAACATTCAATTTTGCCGAAAGGCTAACAGTTTTTGGAGCTATAACAACGAGTTTACAGAACTAATGTGTGTTGTATTTTTTCCAGCAAGCGGTTTGCTGTGTATAATACTCCCGAAGAGTACTCGGCCGGAGCGGCCGCAGTGAGCATACTGTCGCCTACACAATGCTATATTTTTATATGAATAAAATTATTATATCTTACACATAACGCGACTTTTATTTACTACTGAAATTTTCCATCCACTTCAATAAGCCCCATTCCACGCCCGCCACTGTAACTCGTGTGCTCAAGGGTCAACAGCAAGCATAGTCTTCACGACGAGCAATGAAGCTCAGCAAATCTAAGAGAACCTAATTTTTCATGATCTCGCAAAGATATTAATCTGAAATTTATTAAAAAGGAGGATCATCATCTTGATCATCATCATCAGCCAAAGGACGTCCACTACTGGACATAGGCCTCCCCCAGAGACATCCAAAGTGCTCTATTGGAGGAAAGAATGTAAATACTTCAAAAAACAAACGCATTTGAATATTGAAGGAAAACATCATGAGGAAACATGTAGATATGAAAAGACTTAGGAGTTTTTTTGCTAGTGCATGGTGGACTGAGGCCTAACCTCTCTCAGGAGTAGAGGAAGCTCATGTCAAGCTGTGGAACGCATTTGGGCTGGTGATATTTAATTATAGCCGATTACTGACGACCTTCTCTGTTTAAAGAATGATAATTACGCTAATTCATACAAAAAATCATAATTGTGACGCAAATGTTACTTTATTCATATGCAACCTCACGCTTCTACTTCCCGTAAGGGTAGGCAGATGCGTATATATGCACCCACATTTCGCCTGGTATGTATCGGTATAACAGCTCCTCAATAGTAGGTTATAACGTTTACCCATTATATAATACAATAAATATAAAGAACTCATACTAAAATAACCAAATATACCAAAATTCATTCAATTCAGTTTGGTAGTCAGAGGCAATTCAATGCAATACATAATTAAACCTTTCCTCTTTATAATATTTATATAGGTATATCTTAAAGTGTACGATGTCCTGCAGCACGACGATTGCCGCGGGTTCGATCCCTGTACAGAGACAAACATTTGTACGTAACTTTAACGTTTGTGTCGGGTGTGGGTTATTGAAACGTCAAAAATTTTTGAATTTGGAGTTTTAAAATTGTGATGTCAACGATACAGGACCTTGGGGTGAAAACTTTGTTTGTGAGTGTTGATTACATATAAATAACCACGCTTGGTGTCACAAATGAGAGATAGTCTGAATTATTTCCAATATTTGCATTATATTAGAATAAAAAAAAATGTTTACATAACTATCTAACAACTAACGTGTTATCAAGTTTTAAAATTATAATTGTAAATAATTTTACCAACTGTTGCATGTTAGTTCTACGTAGACTTATTGTCTTCTTGAGTATTGTTAAAGGTGAACATCCATGCGGTTGCATTAAACAAAAAAATTACTATTGAATTCAGTGATTTGGTTCTTTTTTGGTTGTTCCTTGAAAAAGACACGTGAAGATAGAAGAGTTGAGTTTTTTATATAGGTACTTATGTTTATTCTTTTACATACTTTTTCTTGCTTCGCTCCATCCAAAGATTGTCTAGAAGAGATCGCTTTCGATAGTAAGTACGCATTTTGTTCCACGATTTTATTGATAATACATACATACTCTCAGCCTATCGCCGTCCACTGCTGAACGTAGGCCTCCCCAAGAAAGCGCCAACCATCCCGGTCTTCTGCAGCCCTCATCCATCCGTTACCCGCCACCTTTCTCAAGTCGTCGGACCATCGTGCTGCAGGACGTCCTACACTACGTCTGCCTAATTATTGATAATAACTGTTTTTAAAAATGTTGATGTCAACAATACTAATCTCCGAGTATCAATCTATTTATCAAGAGTTTATTTGTAGTTATTAAGATTTTATTTTTTACTTAACAGATTAAAGATCCTTGCAAGTGAACAGCTCAATGTGCGGCCACCGACTGATTAAGGAGGGGAAGCCTTTACGATCATTACAACATAACTATCTACATTATTTGTAGATCAGTGTATATTAAACTTTACAGTGTAACATATTACTAGACATAATTATGTATAAATATAATAGCCAACATATGTATGTATGGAATAGTTTATAAAGAAACGCTTGTCGTAGACGGTTCACTCTCAACAGAACTCGTTTTGAAAAACAAAACCAAAAAAAAGAAGAATATCTATAACAAAGTTTATGTAAATTAGTGACTTCCTACGTGATTTCGAGAGTTCGTGACTGAAAATGTTGGAGAGAAAGATTAAGAGATTTTTAACTAGTGTTACCGTGTCGATTGATATCAGTGGAAAAGATCCCGGGGTGAATATTCCTAAGTCTGTGGACGGAACTTATAGTTATGAGCACGCTATATCTTTGGCAGGTATGTACGGTACTTTTGATATTATTTTATATCCCTGAACACTGTCTGTGTCATTGTTTTATGGTTAACGTCTGTGCCGTGCGGTCTGGAGGTCCGAAATCCCATTTTCTAATAGAGCGAAGTTTTCTTGAAGTTTCTAATAGGAATTTCTCAAGAGCAAAACGGAGTCTGGAAATGGCTCTTCATAAATGCTAATGCCAAAATTTGGGTGTTCATCTGAAAAGTAATTATAATTGTTCTTGAAAACAATTAGTTTGCTTGTTTACCGCCCGCTAGTAGCATTTACCTTTCCATAAAACATTGCTATACTTAGGGAAGTTCAAACATCTCTTGTTTTGTTTCACGTAAAAGGACGGCAAAATAAACGCATTAGACTTAAGACAATGTTAGACATACAAGAAACAAATTATTAATTCTTAGAAAAGAAAAAACAACAGATAAGGTTTAAATAAATTTGAAACATTATCACTGAATAATTGGTAATGAACTCGCTAAGAGATCTTTTTACGTAACTCAAAATTTCTCGGAATAAAAACAGACATCGTGTACAAAATAAATAAATAACTATATTGTAAAATATAATACTAAGATTATTTTTATAGTTGAACAAAGCATTACAAACATGTGTGTAAACATATACCTTTGTGTGTAGTAAAAAAAGATAGAAAAAAAATTTAGATCATGGAAAATTAATTCTTATTACGTAGTAAAAAACACGTGTTTAGGTACATAAAATATAATAGGCTTTTAAAGAATTCATATTTTTCTACTCCCTAGTATACACACAGGATGTATTCAGTCCGTAATCGGAAACTCAGGCAGGTAATCACTACATAGTATAAAACAAAGTCGCTTTCTCTGTCCCTATGTCCCTTTGTATGCTTAAATCTTTGAAATTACGCAACGGATTTTGATGCGTTTGTTTTTAATAGATAGAGTGATTGAAGAAGAAGGTTTATATGTATGATAACATCCATTAAATATCAGCTTTGCAGCCGTGCGAAGCCGGGGCGGGTCGCTAGTAACTAATAACTAAGGTCATTATAAGCCCCCTGGTATTAAACAAAATCCTTACAAAATTACGTGTTCCTAACATCCATAGGTGTAAAATGTATATGGTGGTTAGGAAAACGTTTTAATATTTATGTTTTGTCGGGATTTTTTTATCGGTACGGGTTTCTAATTAACTTAGCTATTACCTGTTTAATTCCCAATCACGGTCTTAATACACCTGTGTAGAATCTCTTGAATGGGGTACTCTAAAATCATATCTTGTTGTCAGGCAATGGTTGGTACAACCGGGGTCTCCTTACAATCCTCAGCATAGCTCTTTTGGGCATGGGGATCGACATTTTCGGCTTCTCCGTTATAGTGACTGGTTGTACGTGTGACTTCAACCTCAGTCTCGGGCAGAAGAGCATACTTATGTCCATGCCATTCGTTGGTAAGTGCTGCAAAATCTTTTTTAATTTATTAACTCGTTAGATATTAGGCGATTTAGTTGGTTCATTAAAATGTTTAGTAGCGATTGGTAATTCATTGACAATGCTGAGAAGAATATTATTGGAATTGGGCCCTATTATTGGAAGCTAACATAACGGCTCGTACTGTAACTCCGATTTATTCATCAAATTACAGCTTTTCCCCTGAGGTACGTTATTTGCTTCTAGTTTGAACAATTGTATTCTAACAATAATTATGCTCTTAAATTTGAGAGTGAAACCTCGTGGTTCAATAGTTTGTCTTATATCTTTATATATGTACGAGTAGGTTCCCTTAGATTCGCCCAGCTTCAATGCTTGACGTTAATACCGTGCGTGATGCTAATGATCCACAGTGGTGGATTTGTGGTGGGACAGTGCTCAATCCCAAAAAACTAATTAAGTATGCGAACCAACGCGTTTTTATGACTATTATGTGCATTTATATTTAAGGCTTTACTAAAAAAGCAATGAACTTAAAATCTTCTTTCCAGGTGCAATAGGGATGGCGTATGTCTGGGGCTACATCTCAGACACGAAAGGTAGAAAGACGTGTCTCCTGTATGGAATGTGGGGGAGTTTCATAGCCTCTGCATTAAGTGCTTTCTCGCCTAATTGGATCGTGTTGGCTGTACTAAAGGTCTTCAGTACTAGTTTGTAAGTATTAGCAAGAAAATTTGTATTTGGTTCGTATTTGACGCTTGTTTTTGTTTTCTTTTTAAATTAGTATTTTCTTTAACTAAGTAGAAGTATAAGACAATTTGTCAGTACAAACAGCTTATATTAGTCCTGTTGCCAAGGGCCTCCTCTACAAAAAAAAAGGATTTAGGCTTCATTTTACGACGCTGACATAGGGCTTACAAGCGGACATACTTTTAAGTAAGCCACGTAATTAAAGTAAGTGACTTAAAAAAGTCAGACGCGTTTGCCTGGGGTTTGAATCTTCGACCACTAAGACAACCCTGCGTCTGATATACAAAGCCATCGCGACATTTATACGACACGATATATTTGTTCATGAAAGAATAGCAATAATTTATCAAACACCAAAAAAGTTGTAATAGAAGTTACAAGAATTAGCGTGTTAAACATTAATTTTAATGTATTCAAATTCATTGATAGTTAGTATTATTTGGTATACATACATGCATATTATGTAAGAATTTGTAACAACGATATGATAAAATAAACCTCGTGTTTAAAGAGGTTTTAAGTCTAATGAGAATTTTTAAATTTAAAGGAAATCGTGGTATTTTCCTTATCTTAAAATGGACGTTAACCTAATGTAATTAATTTAGATTCACTTGATTCAGAATAGTTACAGCACAAATATTCACAATGAATTGTCGCCCATTTAAACGGTGAAGTAAAACATCGTGAGGAGAGTTGCACACCTAAAACTTCTTAGGATTTAATAGGTGTGCAGTCGACAATACCGTACTTGGCATGGCTAATGGACTAGCCCCTCTCAGTTCTAAAGGAGGCTCGTGCCCAAAAGTGTGACGTTTTGTAATATACTGATAGCTCGAAAGGTTTACATACTAATAGCTCGAAAATTCTCAGATGCAGCTCAGCGCAGTCATGTACAGTAGCACTCTTGGGAGAGTCATGCGCAGAGAGGGTCAGAGGGTTTTACCTCCTCATCATGAGCAGCGTTCTCATGCTGTTTCTCCTGTGTTATGTCGGTGAGGAAATTTATCATATCTTCTAAAAATTGAATTTTAAATCTCTTAGTTTTATTATGGCGTTCTGAGATAAAAAAATGGTCGAGTAATGGCTTGGTGTAAATAAATTATACATATTTGATCTTTAAGCTTTAGCCATAAGTACTTCTTCTTCTTCTTCTTCATCAACCCATATACGCCCACTGCTGAGCACGGGTCTCCTCTACCATTGAGAGGGTTTAGGCCATAGTCCGCCACGCTGGCCTACTGCGGGTTGGCGGACTGCACACCTAAGAAATTCCTAAGAACTTTTTAGGTGTGCAGGTTTCATCACGATGTTTTCCTTCACCGTTAAAGCCCGTTGAATTATAAGTACTTACCATAGAGAAAACTTTCTTTTACAGTACCGGGTTACTTCATACTAAATCTCAGTTTCTCCGTAAACATTGGTGTGATGACGTTCACTCCGTGGCGTCTGCTGGCCATCGTTATGGCGCTCCCGCTTGGTATCAGCGCCTTTGGCCTTCATTTCTTCTACGAGAGTCCCAAGCTACTGGTCAACTTGGGCAAAGACGTTCAAGCGTTGGAGTATCTTGAAGGAATCTGGACTAGAAATGGTGGAAGACCGGGCGAATATCCTGTAAGTTGTTTTAAACTTATGTTAGTTGTTAATATGTTGCCTACTATATTTTTAGGTAAGATTAAGGTTGAAATTGAGAAAGTTCGATTCCTAAGTCGGGTAACGTGTAATTGAAATTTCTCTGTAGCAAGAATATTTTTTTTTCTATAAATAAAATATAAAAAAATACAAGTATTTATGTGTTAATAACAATTTGCATGATGTTTGAGATATTTCTTTGGTGAGTAGTCCACCTATCCAGACGAGGCAAACGTGGACTAACCTAGCGAGATAGACTAATGCCTCAACCCTCACAGTTTTCTACAAGAGCCTAAGGTAGGACAACGCGTCTATATGGCTTGAAGGTGATGATGAAGATTGACTGTGATTGTGTGTGTTGTAGATACTATGAAAATTTGGATTTATAGTTTTTGTTAGTCTATAAATAGTATTTTTGTTATAAAACATATTGTTACAATAGTAGACTAAGATATTTAAATGCACGTGTTCATTATTATGCATGGGTAAAACGGGAATGCCATCATACGGATGTATTTTTAACGCTTACGACAAAATGTCTTTTTTTGAACCTATTAGCATCATTGAAAATCAAATTCGAAGTCAAAATATTCAAAAACCTGACAAAAGATCTTTTGAATTGTCAAATTTCTGTAAATTTTCAAAAATCTCTTAGAAACGTGATTCGGGTGTGAAACGGTTACCACAGAAGTAAAAAAATTTACTGCATATAGTTTAGATGATATACATATTACATATGTATATGTATGTAGGAAGGTATTAACATTATAAAGAGATTTGTATTCTTACATTTGCATATTTAGAAAAAAATCTTCCTAGATTTGAATGTTTTTTGGAATAAATCTTATCTATATAAGAACTTTGGAATACAACCTAGGCTATTATTATTCTTTCACTAGCGCTGAGGTGAAGTGAGGCTCTATCTCATGTGTCTAATAAGTATATATTTATTGATTTCAGGTGAAAAAAGTGTTCGTAAATGACGAGAAAAATCTCACGGAAAAATCAAGTTCGATACTACAGTCTCTGATTGCGCAGACATTACCGTTGTTCAGACCACCACTACTTTGGAACACATTGCAAGTCTTCTATCTAACCACAATTATTTACAGCATGTAAGTGGATTTATCTAAAATATTACATAAATACTTACATAACCCCACGGCTGTAGCCATCTTCTTCTTCTTCTTCATCAACCCATATTCGCTCACTGCTGAGTACGGGTCTCCTCTACCATTGAGAGGGTAGCCATCACAGGATCTTAAAAGAATTCTGATGGGCTCGAGTAATAAATTGGAAATTAGTTCCAGTATAAAGGGATGGTTGTTTAAACATTAAATCGAATAAAAATTATAATAGGCAATAAGATTATTTTCATACCATCGTCGCGTCGGCCCTTATGCGTCCCACTGTTGGGCACGGGCCGCCTCTACAACTGAGAGGGTTAAGTCCTTTGTCTAGTAGTGTAGGTTGTCGGACTACACACCTACAAAATTCCTAAGAACTTTTAAGGTTTCTTTATGATATTTCTTTTACCGTGAAGGGAAGTTCAATTTAAATAGAGATATAGCCCCAAATAATCAAAGGTGTATGCTTAGGGCTTGAATCCGCGACCGCCAAGATTCTCCACAGCGCGTCTAAGCCTCGAAACCTTTACTACTAATTTCATATGTACATATGTGTGGAATTAATAAAAAATAGTAAAACTACGTTATGAGTTATGACATTGATCTAGTGCAACTTTGTAGTTAATGTTCTAAGGAATTTTTACAAGTCTTAAGTAGGTTTCCTTGTAACATATATTTTTCTAATGAAACTTATACGCCCATTAAATATTTTGCAATACACACATGCAATTACATATACTGATACGTTTATCATTTTCTTTAAATATTTGTCGTGTTTATAAGCGATAAAGTAGTGGTGGCCTCGAGGTTCAGGCGCACGGTCGAGAATCTCGGCGGTCGCGGGTCAAACCCCAAGCACTTTTCACTTTTCAAAGTTATGTGTATTCACACTGAATTATCACTCGCTTCAACGGTGAAGGAAAACGTCGTGATGAAACCTGCATGTTTAAAAGTTCAAAGGAATTTCTTAGGTGTGTAGTCCGCCAACCCGCACTAGGCCAGCGTGGTGGATTATGGCCTAAACCCTCTCAATGGTAGAGGAGGCCCGTGCCCAGCAGTGGGATATACATGGGCTAATAATGTGTTTCTCAAGGCGGTGCGATCTTTACTTTATAATATATTATAATATTATGCACAGTTGCTCATGTTTTAGAATGCATTAGATGTTTAAGGAAAATTCTTATAATATTACTCGCGTTATAGATTTTTTGTGTAATTACTTGTCGGGATGTAGGTACGTCAATTACTGGCAAACGTGTCGCGTTACCATAGCTAGATATTACTTTATTATGGACCAGGGTCTTCTCAAGAATACATTTGAGTAATGTGCGATGAAAAAAGAGTTACAAAGCGAAGTTTTAGCTACATAAGTCATTTTGTTCAATGATTTGTTGGTTAAGGGGGTTTTAAGGTAGTATTTTCCGAAGCGATAAGATTAAGTTAAGAAAATAATCTATTATTCTTTTCTCACGATGTTTTCCATCACAGTTGAAATAAGCAATAATTCAAAGTGAATACACAGATAATTTCCAAGTCAGAAGTGCGTAGTGGGATATGAACCCAAGACCGCCGAGATTCTCGAGGCTCACACTTCATTCATTTTCAGTCATACAAACCTCATATGAAGAGTAGGACGATTAACGATACAGTTGCCTTTATGGCGATTAGAGATAATAATAATTATCGACAGAGATTTTTGTTACTGTAAATAAGTTTCTCGTTAAAAATGAATATAAAAGTAATGATTATATAGAAGTGTGTATTGCATAACCCGATAAATGACTACCATAATTTCGTAAGATAAAGACGACATTTACCTACAATTTCACATTAATATACCGGCCTGTTCAATGCTTCTTAAAGTGAATAAAAGAAGTTGGAAAAGTGATAGGACGAATAAAACAAATGGGTCAACAAATTGTACAAACTTTATGAACAGATTTGGGTAATGTAAGACAACATAACAGGCATTGCCACAGGTTATTGTTAATTTTCAATACATCTTCTATACATTGCATAACTAAAATACCAAAAATAAAATTTTAAAATCAATAATAGTTAGCAACAAAATTCAAACAAACTTAAACTATTGTAAAAATTAATTTATGGATACATTCTGTGAAACAATACGTGGAATGCTTTGTTGTAATTAAAGTTTACTCAAAATATTTACATACATACATATGACAATATCAAATATTATTCATATTATACATACTTACATTTACGCATTTTTTAGTACCTGCATTTCGCCAAATTTGTATTCATCCCACGTAATATTTAAAGCTATTATCGTTTTCCGAGCAACAAAATAAGACCTCTACATCGCATATTCTTATACCGCGAGACCACGAGGTAGTCACTAAATTACACAAAATAAATGCGATTAAGAGAGATGGACATCGAAAGGCGACTTAAAGGGGTCCTTGGGATCGCTGGGCGCGGGGGCAGCGCGTCCACACTGAAAGTGACCCCGAGAGAGGCGGTGGCACTGTGGCCTGTGTACGTCGCGGGCGCCCATCCACAACTAGAAGTTCAGATAATTTGATAATTGTTAACATTTACATTCGTTTTCGTTTCAGTAACAATAGTCTGGTCATGTGGATGCCTTTAATAGTGGATGCGGTTGCATTAAGAGTTCGTTCTGACGATGGATATTCCAAGAGTCTGTGTGCCATTATATCAAGCTCGCAAGGACAAAATACCACCGTAACAAATGTAGGTACTTTCATTGTTATAAAATTTTATGATACGGGCATTTTATGTGGTTTTATGATACGTTTGTTTACGAATGTGATAATTTTAAAGATGCAAATTTTAATGTCTTAATGCTAATAATATGTTACGATTTATTTGAACTATTGTAATTATTGAATTCTTCATAAATATAATTTGAACTAAATTCAGAACAAATATCTTAAAATATTGAAAATTTATTTTCTGTTATTTTCTAGGAACAAAACTGAATTAATTCTACTTTTCATTATTGTTGAAAAAAAATTATTTGAACTAATGTACGATTAAAACACCTCAAAATATTGAAAATTTAAACAAACAAAAACAAAACAAACGAATTATTCTACGTTTCATCTGAAATCATTAACTATAACTTATGTTATGACAATAATTAACCATACCTAATAAATCTTTTTCAGACATGCATTTCATCAATAGAAACAAGCACACTTTTCTCAGGCGTTGCCCACGGGATCATATTTGCTGGAATCACTCTGTGTGTGTCTAAATTGGCTTCAAAGAAGAAGTATCTGTTGATTACGTTCCTGATGATCCCTATGCTGTCGACAATAGGGGCTATATTTAATGAGAACAACGTTGTCACTTTGGTTCTGTACGTCGGCATGCTAATGACCAACTTGTGCATGGGAATACTTTTTGCTTATTACGTCGACATGTTCCCGACTTCTCATCGGTAAGTAAGCTCGCATCAAATATATTTATTAACTTTAACAACTTATGTCTAAAATATATCAAAGGGTTTTTAATTAGCTTCGTGTTATGCTGTTATGGTGTGTTGTATCAAAGATGACAATTCTATCTTGCATATTGTATGTGTGTTTGATGATGTATTCATAAATCTGAATTATATAATTAAATAATAATAAAAAATATAAAATTTCACATTTTTGAGAGTAGTATCAGGAAATAGGAAAAATTTGTCATAGTTTTATTTATTACTAGCTTTTGCTCGCGACTCCGTCCGCGTAGACTACAGGGTTGAGATCAGAAGGAAAATAAGTTGTAGTCTATTTTACTTCTCAGAGTCCTATTTATGTCCATACCAAAATTCATACAATTCGGTCAAATTGTTCAAACGTGAAACCGTAACGCGTCGATCGGCGCCTTGTGCATCATTACTGCGCGCTTGATCAATATTTTAAAACTGCAATATCTTCTAAGATACTCAGTGAAATCAAATGATGTAAAGGGCAATTTTATTTAAAATGAAATACTTGTAATGAATAACGTATTTATTTGGATAAGGATTAATATCATATTTATAAAAAGACCTTCACAAATAAAACTTTATTTTAAAATAAATTTGGTTAGGATAAAAAACGTTATAGTGAGCCAACCTTAAAGAATAGACATATGCTGTCGCGGACTTTTTTTTAGAACTTTTAAAGAGAAACATTTCTCTCATACATTATTTTAGCGAAACTTTAACCGTTTTCGCAGCGCACGCCGCGGAAGCGCACAAAAAGGAAAAAATGTCCCCGATATCGAAACATTCTTTATTGCTGCTCCGCTCCTATTCGTCGTAGCGTGATGTTATATAGCCTATAACCTTCCTCGATAAATGTGCTACCTAACAGTGAAAGAATTTTTCAAATCGGACCAGTAGTTCCTGAGATCCTAGCGTTCAAACAAACAAACAAACAAACAAACAAACAAACAAACAAACAAACAAACAAACAAACAAACAAACAAACAAACAAACAAACAAACAAACAAACAAACAAACAAACAAACAAACAAACAAACAAACAAACAAACAAACAAACAAACAAACAAACAAACAAACAAACAAACAAACAAACAAACAAACAAACAAACAAACAAACAAACAAACAAACAAACAAACAAACAAACAAACAAACAAACAAACAAACAAACAAACAAACAAACAAACAAACAAACAAACAAACAAACAAACAAACAAACAAACAAACAAACAAACAAACAAACAAACAAACAAACAAACAAACAAACAAACAAACAAACAAACAAACAAACAAACAAACAAACAAACAAACAAACAAACAAACAAAACAAACAAACAAACAAACAAACAAACAAACAAACAAACAAACAAACAAACAAACAAACAAACAAACAAACAAACAAACAAACAAACAAACAAACAAACAAACAAACAAACAAACAAACAAACAAACAAACAAACAAACAAACAAACAAACAAACAAACAAACAAACAAACAAACAAACAAACAAACAAACAAACAAACAAACAAACAAACAAACAAACAAACAAACAAACAAACAAACAAACAAACAAACAAACAAACAAACAAACAAACAAACAAACAAACAAACAAACAAACAAACAAACAAACAAACAAACAAACAAACAAACAAACAAACAAACAAACAAACAAACAAACAAACAAACAAACAAACAAACAAACAAACAAACAAACAAACAAACAAACAAACAAACAAACAAACAAACAAACAAACAAACAAACAAACAAACAAACAAACAAACAAACAAACAAACAAACAAACAAACAAACAAACAAACAAACAAACAAACAAACAAACAAACAAACAAACAAACAAACAAACAAACAAACAAACAAACAAACAAACAAACAAACAAACAAACAAACAAACAAACAAACAAACAAACAAACAAACAAACAAACAAACAAACAAACAAACAAACAAACAAACAAACAAACAAACAAACAAACAAACAAACAAACAAACAAACAAACAAACAAACAAACAAACAAACAAACAAACAAACAAACAAACAAACAAACAAACAAACAAACAAACAAACAAACAAACAAACAAACAAACAAACAAACAAACAAACAAACAAACAAACAAACAAACAAACAAACAAACAAACAAACAAACAAACAAACAAACAAACAAACAAACAAACAAACAAACAAACAAACAAACAAACAAACAAACAAACAAACAAACAAACAAACAAACAAACAAACAAACAAACAAACAAACAAACAAACAAACAAACAAACAAACAAACAAACAAACAAACAAACAAACAAACAAACAAACAAACAAACAAACAAACAAACAAACAAACAAACAAACAAACAAACAAACAAACAAACAAACAAACAAACAAACAAACAAACAAACAAACAAACAAACAAACAAACAAACAAACAAACAAACAAACAAACAAACAAACAAACAAACAAACAAACAAACAAACAAACAAACAAACAAACAAACAAACAAACAAACAAACAAACAAACAAACAAACAAACAAACAAACAAACAAACAAACAAACAAACAAACAAACAAACAAACAAACAAACAAACAAACAAACAAACAAACAAACAAACAAACAAACAAACAAACAAACAAACAAACAAACAAACAAACAAACAAACAAACAAACAAACAAACAAACAAACAAACAAACAAACAAACAAACAAACAAACAAACAAACAAACAAACAAACAAACAAACAAACAAACAAACAAACAAACAAACAAACAAACAAACAAACAAACAAACAAACAAACAAACAAACAAACAAACAAACAAACAAACAAACAAACAAACAAACAAACAAACAAACAAACAAACAAACAAACAAACAAACAAACAAACAAACAAACAAACAAACAAACAAACAAACAAACAAACAAACAAACAAACAAACAAACAAACAAACAAACAAACAAACAAACAAACAAACAAACAAACAAACAAACAAACAAACAAACAAACAAACAAACAAACAAACAAACAAACAAACAAACAAACAAACAAACAAACAAACAAACAAACAAACAAACAAACAAACAAACAAACAAACAAACAAACAAACAAACAAACAAACAAACAAACAAACAAACAAACAAACAAACAAACAAACAAACAAACAAACAAACAAACAAACAAACAAACAAACAAACAAACAAACAAACAAACAAACAAACAAACAAACAAACAAACAAACAAACAAACAAACAAACAAACAAACAAACAAACAAACAAACAAACAAACAAACAAACAAACAAACAAACAAACAAACAAACAAACAAACAAACAAACAAACAAACAAACAAACAAACAAACAAACAAACAAACAAACAAACAAACAAACAAACAAACAAACAAACAAACAAACAAACAAACAAACAAACAAACAAACAAACAAACAAACAAACAAACAAACAAACAAACAAACAAACAAACAAACAAACAAACAAACAAACAAACAAACAAACAAACAAACAAACAAACAAACAAACAAACAAACAAACAAACAAACAAACAAACAAACAAACAAACAAACAAACAAACAAACAAACAAACAAACAAACAAACAAACAAACAAACAAACAAACAAACAAACAAACAAACAAACAAACAAACAAACAAACAAACAAACAAACAAACAAACAAACAAACAAACAAACAAACAAACAAACAAACAAACAAACAAACAAACAAACAAACAAACAAACAAACAAACAAACAAACAAACAAACAAACAAACAAACAAACAAACAAACAAACAAACAAACAAACAAACAAACAAACAAACAAACAAACAAACAAACAAACAAACAAACAAACAAACAAACAAACAAACAAACAAACAAACAAACAAACAAACAAACAAACAAACAAACAAACAAACAAACAAACAAACAAACAAACAAACAAACAAACAAACAAACAAACAAACAAACAAACAAACAAACAAACAAACAAACAAACAAACAAACAAACAAACAAACAAACAAACAAACAAACAAACAAACAAACAAACAAACAAACAAACAAACAAACAAACAAACAAACAAACAAACAAACAAACAAACAAACAAACAAACAAACAAACAAACAAACAAACAAACAAACAAACAAACAAACAAACAAACAAACAAACAAACAAACAAACAAACAAACAAACAAACAAACAAACAAACAAACAAACAAACAAACAAACAAACAAACAAACAAACAAACAAACAAACAAACAAACAAACAAACAAACAAACAAACAAACAAACAAACAAACAAACAAACAAACAAACAAACAAACAAACAAACAAACAAACAAACAAACAAACAAACAAACAAACAAACAAACAAACAAACAAACAAACAAACAAACAAACAAACAAACAAACAAACAAACAAACAAACAAACAAACAAACAAACAAACAAACAAACAAACAAACAAACAAACAAACAAACAAACAAACAAACAAACAAACAAACAAACAAACAAACAAACAAACAAACAAACAAACAAACAAACAAACAAACAAACAAACAAACAAACAAACAAACAAACAAACAAACAAACAAACAAACAAACAAACAAACAAACAAACAAACAAACAAACAAACAAACAAACTCTTCAGCTTTATAATATTAGTATAGATAGTATGTTCTGTTTTAAGATTATGCGACTACAATTTGAATAGGTACTAATGTATTACAGAAATGTGGTAGTTTCATAAATAGAGCCTTTTGAAAATCACAAGCTATAACTGTTTTTTCCCAGCGGCATGGCGGCGTGTTTGGGAGTGATGGTGGCCAGGCTGAGCGGGCTGGTTGGAGTAAATGTCCTCGGATCTCTCATCACCACCCATTGCTCCGCTACCTTCTACGCTTTCGGCGCTTACTTACTCAGTAAGTCAGGTTTCATCACCATGAACAGCCAAGTCCACGTGCCGAAGTTGGCTTAAGACTGGTTTGTCTAACGTGAGGCCGAGGGTTCGATGCCCGCACTGAGTTAATGTTTATTTGATGTACAAATGTTTACTGCGGGTCTGGGTGTTTGTTAGTGACTGTTAGATGTATTAATTAATTATATTGGTATCTGGTGATAATTGCAGTTTTCTATAGCGATTAGCAAGGAACAGTAGTTTTAGGAATCATTGCCATTCTCGGGTACAAAATTGTACATAGATTGAATTAGCATTTGACAACTCATGGCCCAGACACTAGCTTGCGAAATAAGAGGCTGCGGGTTCGATTCCCGCACAGAGACATAAATGTGTGTGTAACCAACAAATATTTGTAATTTCAAAGTTTCTCATAATTTCTGATACTCACGACATAAGTGACATAATTCATATCTTAATATGGCGTCAAAACTATGTATGTGGCCGTTGGATGTATTTATTATCATTATTTTTTAGAAACTCGTCATATATCACATACAATCAACATTTAAAATTACCATAAAGTTTACATTTTCTTTTGTATTACAGGTGGTGTCGTAGTCTCGTGTTTTCTGCCGTAGCACGTTTTATTTATCTGCGACAAGCGTTAAACTATTATTGTAATAAATAGCTTTATATTTTGTAATCTCATTAAAATTCGTTATTGTTTTATTTTGCATAAGTATTTCCTTTGTTAGTATGAAGCGTTGGAGCTAAAATTAACAATAGTAACTATTTTGATGCCATTTAATGAAGAAGTCAATGAGCAAATATTTTAATTTTTTTTCTATTTAAGAAAGACTTTTGTGTAATTTTATGTTCTTGCAAAATGACTCTTTTTTACACAGTAATTTCAACGATTATATCGACCTATGCATAGAATAAGGTTACTTATGACTATAACACCAAAGAACTTTTTATGTCTATAATAATAATAATAAATAAATAAATACACCCAACAGTCACATACATAGTCCTGACCCCACACTAAGATACGAGTCTTGTATCGTGGGTATCAGAAACTACGAGAGACTTTTCGGTCTCACAAACACCCAGACCCATAATAATAGAGTTAAAATTGTTTATATATTGCACTAGTTAAATAATAATGATCATACATTTTGTTGTTGTTTGAAGAACATACAAAATAACTGATAATTTTGTGCCCAATTAAGTTTAAATTGCTGAGAAAGAGAAGTTGTGCAAAAGCACATATAACTTTATTCTGCGCATAGGTCGATATAACCCTTATGTATTGTAAGTCTAAAAAATAAATTGCAATAAAAGTTAGATTCCGTAGGCGACTAGTTACAATCTGATTTTAATTTCGTTTCGTAAATTAGATTTCGTTTTAGCTCCTGCGAGTTGTTAAAAGCAAGAATTCGCATAGATATCTGTTCTTAGCAAACAATACTAGGCGTAAGCCAATTTAATTTTTTCGAACTTATCAGAAGTGGGTAAAGATATGACACGGGCCAACCCCTTTTTTGAATAGGTATATAGCAGTGGCGGTACTTCCATAGAAGCCCGAAAGCCCGACTTGCCTTACATAGTTCCGAATAACGAACTTAACGATTGTTTATTTATAAAATAACGCTATAAACGTGAATGTGAGTACTAACCGGTAGGTATTTATTAGTCCTACGTACCAAAAAAAATATGCTGCTACTAAATAAACATTTGGGCTTGCCTTAGTTTGACACCCTAGGCACGCCACTGGTATATAGGTACATATGTAGGTACCTACTCACGACTGTGTCAGGCATATAATTTGCTGATAAGATAACCAAGCAGCATTGCCTGCCCCGGGATCGAACTTAGGAACTTCATTTCGCACATCACACAGTCGCGAGACCATAAGGCAGTAATTGAAATAAATCAATATAGAAATATTATTTTAATATATTTCCACATTTGAATTGAAATATCGTAAAATTTCTTGCCCTCTATCTAACCATATTATTTCGAAATGTCAAAGGTACATGCCTGAAATTGAATCAGGGACCACAGCGACAGACATCGGGCGCCAGAACCGTGACGCAAATACTTAGATTTATTTCTATGTGTATATGATTTATTAAAAAAAGGTAATATTAAGAGTCCTCGAAACCGACGTTCTTGCATGAAAGTATTAGGTATGTCAGTGGAGGAAGCGAAAGAGGTGTGTTTGGATATCCTGTATGTAGTATATAAGTATGATTAAGTATATATATATTTTAAGCACTGTATATTTTTAAGAGAGTGTTGCTGCAAGGGATCACGACTAGCGTTTGCAATCCCGCAGTAATTTTTTTCCCGCGGCAAATTTGCGCAATCCTGCGGGATTTGTCGCAAACATAAAAGTAAAAAATATGCATATAAGAATGATATTATTACCTGTTACACTATATACAAAAAGTAATAATAGAAACATACATACAATGTATCTAATTGAAGAAGATTTTTTTTTATAGTTCTTTTAAGGTTAGGCCTCCAGTCCATAAAATTTCGCGAGGAATTTCTTGCATAAATGCGGGTATACCGCAGTACTGATTAACATGGGGAAAACGCGGAAATGCGGAATTGCAACATCCTAATCACTACCCTCTGCAATAAAAAAACGACGACTCGAGGAGGAGGAGAAGTGTTAGAGTGTATAATGTGAGAAAGGGAAGAAAATACCTACATAATTAAGGAAATAAACCTTTTTTTAACTTCACAAAGCAGTTGTATAAAACAAAACAGCGTAGTTTAAACAAACATTTCCACACACGGTTTCCAATAGATTTGTGTCAACGCGCTGAAATTCAGTCATTTCTCGTATTTAAACCTAGTACCACGCGAAAATAACTTAGAAACTAGTGTTTAAAAATATTGTAATTAATTAATCGTTTTACTGTCATTTATATATAACGTAAATAATAAATTTATATTAATTGTGTTTATTAATTTTGATTTATTTATATAAATATTGAAACATTTTTCAATGCTGTCGGCATATTTAGTAAATAAAAAGAATAAACGAGTAATTTAACTCATCTGATCAAATAATGGAATAAATTATTTTACATCAGATTAATTATAAATTAAAATAGTGACGCCGTGTTTCTATGTAAATAAAATTATTTATTTAACAGCGCGCCGACCAATTCAAATACCCCAAACATCTCAGTTTATTGACATTTACTTATGTAAAATAATTTAATATTCAAATCATTGTAAAAATGTGCGCAGTGTATTCGTCTATGTGAGGTGTAACGTGTGTGATTTGTGTTCAAAGTATGTAAAAATAGTATTTTTGAATTGACATTTCCAACCTCGGATTCTTTTTCGAAAACATTTTATTTCGCTCCTACCCACAAAAAATAATTACCTTATAAAAATTATAGTGAAAAAATAGACTTTACCTAAAGACTTGATAAAATGGTGGCTACTGAGGATGACGGTGGGTGGTCCAAGAAAGGTCCTGTGTGGACCATAAGTCAGGGTAACAGACAAGAGATTAAGTACTCATACGGAGAAGCTATTAACTTGGCGGGTAAGTAATTATTTTCATTAAAATAATTATAAAGCGACCGCTTCTAATGGCAAGGCTCGCTCTGCTAAGTACTTAGTGCCGATTTTTAGCTATATTTTTTAATTTTAAATGAGAAAATTTGACACATGTATTTAAAATATGGGAAAGTGCATAGAAATTAAATAAGAACCTTATAGGGAGATGTAAATCCTGTAGTTTTAGTATCAACATCAGCTGTTATACATACGTATATATGACTGTGTTGTATTTATTTCTTTGAAGGGTTGATTTCCGAAGTTGTTCATTGTTATTTTCTATGAAATAATATTCTAGGGATAAAGGTAAATTGTATTTTGTAAATATGGCTCTAATATGTTATTTTAAATAGGTTGTTGGAGAGTAAATATTAATTTTTTTTTGATAAATCATACGAACTTTCGAATGACTTTCGCTCATTGAAAATGAAGCGAAAATAGGAAAAAAGACATCGTCTTAATTAGTTCTGCGGGTTCTTGGCTTTAAACTATCAAGGACCAGAGAAGTAATGCATATGGTAAATATATTAATGCTTCTATTCCCCGAAAGGGTAGGCTAAATACATAGATACCTACATATTATCAAATTGTTCAGTAGTGCAAGACAATAAAAATTATAATTTCAATTAATTATTAATAGACGACCTCCAAAAAATCTTGAAGTTAAAATAATCCCTAGAAGTATAAAAATTCTGCGATATGAACAGCCACGAACTAGGCGTCCTAAGTAATGTATATACACAACGCTTAACTGTTTATTAACAAAGGCTTCTGATATCATAACATAACTTATGTGATAACAGATAAAGCCTTTAAGTATTGTGTAAATATATAAAGAAAGGTGAATGTTACAGAAATACACGGATTTTATAAGGCTATTACACACTGGAACATAGTTCGCAAGTAATTCACGTTTTTTGTCTGATGAAGATGATGATGATGACTATTATGATGATGAAAATAACGATGATGATGGTGATGCAGATGATGATGATGCAAATGATGATGATAAGGATGACAATAATGATGATAATAATAAAATACTAGCTGTTCCGTCCAATTTCTCCCCGTTTTGCAAAGATGCTTTGCTCCTGCAGTGATAGCATAAACCTTTCTCAATAAGTGGATTATTCAACATTAAAATAATATTTCAATTCGAATTAATAGATTTTGAGATAATTACGATCAATCAATCAAAGAAGAAAACTTTTTTCACATTTTCATAAAACTCCTTTTGAAGACTAAGATTTGAATGCATAGTTTGGGTAGCAGCTAGATAAATATTTGATAAATTTCCATGTAATATACAGTCAACTTAGCAATATATACAGTTTTTAGTCCAATGTTAATTATATTCTTTGATAACAGTATAATTACGGATATTTCTTCAGTTAAGACGGTTATATAAAAAAAGCAATTATCTAATTAAATATGTGAATATAGCCAGTTGTTCAAATTAATATTAAATATGATGAATGCTGACAAACCTATTATAATTCAAAGAAAAATATCAAAGGAAGGATTTATTTAAATTTGATAATGCCATGAATGTACTCTATTTATTTAGAAAAGTGTATCTAAATAAGAGTTATCATCGACATTAATACTATAAAGTTGAAGTTTTTTTTGTTTTATTGATTGGTTACTGTTAAATACTGATTACAGAACCGATTTATAGAGAAAGACAAAACTGGAAAATAATATTGCGACGTTCAACAACGAGTGCAATTATTAAAACATGTATAAATATTGATATATAATATGATATATGTACATATGACTATCATTAGAATATTCGAATGGTAACAAGCATTCAGCTAATCAGGGTCGTAATGTTTTTTTATTGCGGTTCGAATCCTTAAGCCCGGGCATGCTTTTTATGACCTTTTAATCTTATGTATTCATCATTTCATTTCATCATCAACCCATATACGTCCCACTGCTGGGCACGGGTCTCCTACCATTGAGAGGGTTAAGGCCATAGTCCACCACGTTGGTATAGTGCGGGTTGGCGGACTACACACCTAAGAAAGTCCTAAGAATTTTTAGGTATGCAGGTTTTATCACGATGTTTTCCTTCACCGTTAAAGCGATTACAATATGTATATTATTATTTATGTATTAGTGTGTGACTATTAGGTGTATATTTCTCATTTAGTGTAAATCGTAACTCTTTGGGTTAAAACATCATACCTTTTGAAGTTAATATTAATAGCCATGAAAAAGGGCACAAGGTTATTTTTAAGTACCTTCCGAGTTGAAACAACCGTATTATTTACAGATCTATAATAAGTACAAGTTTACTGCAATAGGTTTATTTTCAAGGCGTTTTTCTATTATATCAATAATACTGTAACGAATTATTTTGAATAGAGGTTGGAATTGAACACTCATAGTATTTCACTTCATCAACCCATATACGCCGACTGCTGAGCACGGGTCTCCTCTACCATTGAGAGGGTTTAGGCCATAGTCCACCACGCTGGCCTAGTGCGGGTTGGCGGACTACACACCTAAGAAATTCCTAAGAACTCTTAGATGTGCAGGTTTTATCACGATGTTTTCCTTCACCGTTAAAGCAAGTGATAATTCAATGTAAATACACACATAACTTCGAAAAGTCACAGGTGTGTGCCTGGGGTTCGAACCCGCGACCGCCGAGATTCTCGACCGCGCGCCCATACCTCGAGGCCATCACTGCTTCATAGTATAGTATTCTGCTGCTCATAGTATTTACATAAATTATTTTTAATATTCGTAATATATACTTGACTAGTGATTCGGTCCGTTTGTTGCAAAGATTTTTTTCTGTTTTGTGTGTAAAGAGGTTTAGACCTATAAAATTCTTATTGGGCATCTAAGTAAAATCAGGTTTCGTTGAAATATGCAGCTACGTACTTTATCAATGAGAATATTTGCACACCGAAAAAAATTAAGAAAAGTAGGCGATTTTGCTTAATTGACATAATACTTATTGTGTTTAAATTCGCTAATTTTATTAAAATATGTGTTTGGTGAGTAGGGCAAGAGGGAATGGTACTTAATTTGCATACGATTAAAATGAAGAGCACTGATAGCACCAATTTAGGTTGAAACTAGACTCTCACTTTTCATTTTATTTTTTCTCTACGTTCTTAGACAGCTTGCTTTTAGTGAATTTTAATAGAAAACCTCAATAGAACTTAGACCAACCATTACAGCACAAACTATATAGGTACGTATGAAGAGACATTACCCGAATATTATTAAACATTTGTTTGAATTGTAAACTTTTTTGTATTAAGTAATCTCAAGTGATGATGCAGTGATGGCCTCGAGGTTTAGGCGCGCGATCGAGAATCTCGGCGGTCGCGGGTTCAAACCCCAGGCACACACCTCTGACTTTTCGAAAGTTATGTGTGTATTCAAATTGAATTATCACTTGCTTTAACGGTGAAGGAAAACATCGTGATAAAACCTGCACACCTAGAAGTTCTTAGGTGTGTAGTCCGCCAACCCGCACTAGGCCAGCGTGGTGGACTATGGCCTAACACCCTCTCAATGGTAGAGGAGACCCGTGCTCAGCAGTGGGCGTATATGGGTTGATGAAGAAGAAGAAGAAGTAATCTTAACACCAATACATTCAAAGCTTTAAGACACGTGAAATTATTTGAGCGTAGTGTAATCTTCAGCGCAATTAGGTCGTGTATTTTAATTATACAAAATAATAATATGATTAGAGGTTCTCATTAGTCGATCTACTTTTGTTCTAGTATATATTCTGTTTATCAAATACACAACAACTTATTTTAATTATCTTTCTGAGGCGTAACAATCACTTTTTTTTATTCTACATTTAAGAAGAGATAAAAACCTACCTGATGCTTAGTATGAGGTTGTCCGAATAGAAAATACTTTCTATTTAACTTCTAATTCAATTTAGCTGTCCTGTGTCTTGTCTTAGAGCTATTGGATATATTGCTCTAATAGGAGCCGAGTATCAATATAAAATTTGACAAATCTGTAATGAAATATTCCTTTAAAAGTGTAAAGTTTTCAATACGGAGTTGAGAGAAATACTATCAAAGTCAAAGTCATTTTAATTTCCAGGCAATGGGTGGTATAGCGTGAGTCTCCTGATAACGCTTAGTATGACCACCCTGGCCATGGGTCTCGACATGTTCGGCTTCTCCGTGGTGGTGGCTGGAGCCACCTGCGACTTCAACCTCGACCTGCAGCAGACCGGCGTTCTCTTATCCATGGCCTTTGTTGGTAAGCTTTATAATTTTCGGACTTACGTACATATTTAGCAATTTCTGATCTGTTTCACATTTACCCATGTTATTTTAAGCCCAATTCTATGTATCGAAAATTGGGAGGAAATTATTTAGTTAATAATGTCACCTGTTTTTCTGTGCAGGGGTGTTTCTAACTTCTCCTATTGGAGAAACGCCATAGGAGATTAGAGATAAAATAGGGAATTGCTAAGCATTGGGGCTCTTAAAGATCTACTGTTTAGTGTGAAAGAATTAGGTATGTGGAAATATTTGATTACTCTCTGTTTCAGGTCCTATTGTGATGGCGTATCCTTGGGGATATATATCCGATACCCAAGGTCGGAAGAGGAGTCTTCTGATATCCATGTGGGTCAGTTTCATAGTGTCTGCGGCCAGTGCCTTCTCGCCTCACTGGATCATCATGGCTGTGCTCAAGTTTATTAGCACCAGTTTGTTAGTATTTTGATTGCTTATTTTTTATTTGATTAATTACCAAATGCATGAATGCCTATCTCTTATAGATTATATAGGAGGCCTTTGTCATGCTGTGCGACCTATAGATTTTAAGAGAAATATATTTAAAGTTTCATTCGTGAGGAATTATTATTTTATTAAGTTTCTCTATATTTACAGTTGCAGCTGCACCCAATCGGCAGCTTACACGTTGCTTGGCGAGTGCACCCATGAGAATGTCCGTGATGCCTATATTCTTATCATGACTAGCGTCCTCGATTTTTGCCTAGCTGTATATGTCAGTAAGTATACTTTCTAATTATTAAAATTATAGAGAGATAACGTATAAATAAAATGGGCGATATACATAGAATCAAATTTACATAATGATAATAACTTCTGTTTAGTGTAGATGTCGACATTTCTACGTCCACATTTCAATTTCGATATATAAAATTCGACATGATAGGGTGAGAAAATAGACTGCCATTCCTTAAAAGGTGCACTATCAGTAATCTTGGCCCAGAACACACTATATCAGACCAATCTTCAGACTGGCTTCTTTTTACTCCATAATCTAGTTATATAAAAGTATGCTGAGTATTATATCGTTGACAATTTTCATATTTTCAGTTTTCGACTACTTCATAGTGAATTTGGATTTCGCCTATGACCTTGGATTCATAAGTTTCACCCCATGGCGACTTCTGAGCCTTGTTTTGGCACTACCTTTGGGATTGGGAGCTCTTGGTATGCATTTCTTCTACGAGAGCCCCAAATTCCTCGTCAACATGGGTCGTACTGATGAAGCTCTTGACATCTTAAAGAATATTTGGAGACGAAATGGAGGCAAGCCCGGAAAATATCCTGTAAGATTTTTTATTCATATAAATAAATAAATAAATACACCTAACAGTCACATACATAGCTCTGACCCCACACTAGGTTACAAGACCTGTGTCGTGGGTAGGGAATGCAATCCCGATCCCGCGAGATCGGGATCCCGCGGGATCCCGAGTAATTTTTCGGGATCAATCCCGACGCATCATATGACGAGATCCCGTTCGAGATTGACGGGATTAGGCGGCAGTAGTCAGGATTTATTTCAGTGTGGAGGAACAAGGGGGCGATTTTTGCAGTTTGCATATAATTGCTTCGCCACGCTATTGTCAACCAGTGTTGAGTCGGAGAGGGCATACTCAACAGCGGGTTACATTGCAAAGGACATTAGATGCCGTTTAGCAGATGATACTATTAATAGGTACTCTTTGTTTTTTAAGGAGTCATTTTCAAAATCACTCATTTTAGGTAACTACTTCCTAATTCCTTTGAAATATGTTTATTATTTTGATTACCTAATTTACCTATATTATTTTCCTTAAAACCTGATAATTATTTTTGGTTGGTAAGATTAAAGAATAAAGGTTTTTGTTTTCTTTCGACTAATATTTATTTATTTATTTATATACTTTTTGTACACTATACAATAAAATAAATATAGAACATTAATAAAGCATAACGAATACAATATAGGCACAATAGGCGGTCATATCGCTAGCTGCGATCTCTTCCAGACAACCTACGCGACTGGAATGAAAGGTCGTAGTTCTGGCAGTTGTCTTCAGAATTGTATAAAAGAAACAGAAAAAAATTTAATAATGTATATCAATAAAAATACATACAAAAACATACATGAATGTAAAAAGAAGATATGTTAACTTAACATTGAATAGAAGATATTGGTGTAAAGATTGCATGAAATCAAAACAACACTATTAATAAAAGAATATAAATACTAAACGACATACATATACGAATACGAATTTACTAAATAAAATATAAAGTTAAGAATAGTAAGCTCTGAGAAGTTTTTTAAAAGTGGAAAGCGATTTAGCTTTACGAATTGTTAGTGGCAATTCATTCCACAGACGTGCAGCATGGACTGTAAAAGAATTATTAAGAAATTTGGTGCTATGCTGAGGAATTTCAAGTGTTAGATTTTCTGAGGACCTAAGCGGTCGTGCATGTGTAGCACTTAGAAAACGAAACCTATCTTTAAGATAACGGGGAGCAGTGGGATTGAATAAAAATTCAAAGAGTAGCAAAAGAATACGAGTATTCCGGCGAAGGCGCATAGATACCCACTTGAGTTTATCACGAAATTCAGAGGCGTATTTTACTTAAGCTCTCTATCACAAACAAGCAGTTATTCGTTTTTTTGGTCATCCAAATAATTTTTTTTTTTTAAACAAGACGGGATCCCGAAAATTCCGGGATCCCGCGGGATTGATATTTCTAATCCCGCGGGATCTCGAATTTGCAATCTCGAGTCGGGATTGCATTCCCTAGTCGTGGGTATCAGACACTACGAGAGACTTTTTCGGTCTCACAAACACCCAGACCCGAAACAAATATTTGTGGTTCACACAAACATTTGTCTCGGTGCGGGGATCGAACCCGCGGCCTCTCGTTTCGCAAGCTGGTGTCTAGCCAACTGCGCCATGGGGGCTGTCACACACATATGCACATTAATGATTGTATCCTCGAAAGGGTAGCCAAAGATGTGCTGCTGTATCCACCATTAGCAATACCAAGTTTTACTTAGTAAAGGGCGAGCCTATTACTGTTTTTGGGGAAAATTTTCGAGCAAAAAAAATCTCAATGTAATAACCGATAAAACTATCCGGTCCACGACTCTAACCCATGTATTTTTTAATAACAAATTGCTTTTAGGTTAAAAACATATATTTAGAAGAAGAAGGAAATGAGAGAAGTAAAGATGTTTCTTTCCTACGATCTCTATGGGAGCAGATAGCGCCTTTGTTCAAACCGCCACTTCTTTACAAAAGTTTACAACTGTACTTCTTGGCTGCTGTAGTATATGGCACGTAAGTAATTTTTTTGCTCCTTTTTCTACATTTAGGCAAGCAAAAATAATATGCGGAACCAAAAAACTGATTCAGCAAAAAAAAACTGATATAGGCCAGAATATCCCAGAGGGAATTCAGTCATAGGCTAATAATTATATATTACACTATTTTGATTGAAAATGATTTTACTGATAAACCTAATATTTCTGAGCATATATAGGAGTAGTATAGCTCAGGCTTTTTCAAATCAGGATGAAAATATTATGTTATTATTAGTTTTGTTTCATTTCCAGTAATAACAGCTACTTCGTCTGGTTTCCCTTCTTGGCGGAGAAGTTTATCGCGGGCTTTTCGCAGCCACATACCAACACTTCTCAAGAGCAAATCGATGGCCTCTGCAACATCATCATCAGCGAATACAACGCTTCTTCTATAAATGTTAGCAATAGTTTTAAATACTGCATTTTGTATTGTATGTACTTATATGTTTATTGCATAAGTCTTCTTCTTCTTCATCAACCCATATACGCCCACTGCTGAGCGCGGGTCTCCTCTACCACTGAGAGGGTTTAGGCCATAGTCCGCCACGCTGGCCTAGTGCGGGTTGGCGGACTACACACCTAAGAAATTCCTAAGAACTCTTAGGTGTGCAGGTTTCATCACGATGTTTTCCTTCACCGTTAAAGCAAGTGATAATTCAATGTGAATACACACATAACTTCGAAAAGTCAGAGGTGTGTGCCTGGGGTTCGAACCCGCGACCGTCGACATTCTCGACCGCGCGCCCAAACCTCGAGGCCATCACTGCTCGCTCGAGGCCATCACTGCTCGCATAAGTAAGTCTAAGTAAAAAAATAAGTCGTATTGGTCTTGCGTCGACCGGTATAACCTAATTTTAATATTTAATCAACAGTAAACTATGCATAAGTGAATCACTCAGTGTCTCAAATAAAGGCACTTTTTCGCGCCAGTATAATTTGCCTTTTTTCCGCAGGCAAGCTGTTCTACATCCGTGGACCTGAGCTTAGTGTGGGCCAGCCTCGCCCAAGGAGTTAGCTTCGTCATCATACTCCTTGCGATTTCCAAGATAGCATATCGGAAGAAGACCCTGATGATTCTCATTCTCGTGGTGTCGACCTTATCCAGCATCGGAGCTGTTCTCATTCATGACAACATCACCAGTTTCATCATGTTCTTCGGAGTTCTGTTCAACGAGCTGTGTATTGGTTTTATACTCTCGTATTTTGTGGATCTTTATCCAACGTCTTATAGGTAAGAATTCAACATTGTTTTAATGTGGTATTGGAATGATTGCACATGTTACTGCTGTCATAGTAATGTATAAATTAATTGTCACTTAAATGTAATACTTGAATTAATGCATTTAATTAAAGTCGTCTAGAAGATATTTTTTTATAATGAAATTCTAGGAAGCTTGATGGCTTGCTTAAATTTCGAACTTAATAGTGCATGCATAATTAAACCGTAAATATTTTTTGCGCACAATTAAAATGTTTTAATGATATTGACATATGAAGTTAATTAATTCGTACCCGATTAGTGTTTGCACTATTTTAACCGTGAGAGGTCCTTTTTAAGCTACCAAAGTGAATAGACTGGACAAATAACGTAATTAAAATGTTCCCAAGTCTATGAGCTCAAAAATTTCCTAAGGTAGTGTTAAGCAAAATATTTTCTATATGCTACATTAGGTTAGGTTACATTAGGTTTAGGCGCGCGGTCGAGAATCTCGGCGGTCGCGGGTTCGAACCCCAGGCACACACCTCTGACTTTTCGAAGTTATGTGTGTATTCAAATTGAATTATCACGTGCTTTAACGGTGAAGGAAAACATCGTGATGAAACCTGCACACCTAAGAGTTCTTAGGAATTTCTTAGGTGTGTAGTCCGCCAACCCGCACTAGGCCAGCGTGGTGGACTATGGCCTTAACCCTCTCAATGGTAGAGGAGACCCGTGCTCAGCAGTGGGCGTATATGGGTTGATGAAGAAGAAGAAGAAGACATTAAAAGCATACTTAGAATTAATGCAGCTGATATATCCTTTTTGATCTTAATTTTTAGAGGAACAGCTGCGTGCATAGGCGTGATGGTGGCCAGAACGAGTTCTTTGGTTGGTATCAACGTCCTCGGAGCCTATATAACGTCCCACTGTGCCACCATGTTCTATGGCTGTGGAGCTCTTATGTTCGGTAAGAATTTATTACTATATACAATAAAAGTCTAGTACATACATACTTCTATAAAAGTACAGTAATGACTGCGTCGAGGAGGATAAGGCGCGCAGTCGAGAATTTTGTCGAAGTTATGTGTGTGTTCATAATGAATTATAGCATATTTTAACGATTTAAGAAAAATATCGTGAACCTGCACATCTTAAAGTTCTTAGGAATTTCTTAGGTGTGTAGTCCACCAGCCTGAACTAAGTCAGCGTTGTTTTATCGATAGGTTTTTTCGCATATGATGCAATTCCAGTTTTCTGCCGTCTACCTGACAGTTTCATAGATTTTACACGGTCTCTAAAAATGTACGCACGGAAAGCGCAGTAATACTTTATATGATTCGAAAATCATATTCTTGACCCTTTGAGTCAAGCATTAATTTGTATCGTGGAACCGAAAAGGTTTTTTAAAAAGTATTTATAGTTTTCTATATATATTTATAGATGTTATTTCTTCCATAGGTGCTATATTGGTGTCCTGCTTGCTGCCTCCGGATAAATCTAGAAAGTAGTGTCTACTCTGACGATACCAATTTATAGAATAATTCCGAAGCGCTTTAGAGTACAAAAGTATTGTTAATATTCGCCTGATACCTAATAAATATATAAGTAATTAGATTTTATTGCTATTATATTAATTTTGTTTTACGCTCCTTATGTTTAAGTTTTGGCAAATTAATTTTAAGTCAACTCTACTGATAAAGATTTATCGTAATCATATTTGTCTTTGAAAAATGTTTGTTAAAATAGAAACGTATTTATTTACTTAGTTAGATTAATTGCTGTGACTGATTTGTCAGTTCCTTAGTACAGTAAGCTAAAGCATCGGTTTGTAAAACGAAAGCCCGCGGGTTCGATCTCCGCGCGCGCCGTGTCTTTAGGAGTTTCAACAAAAATTGCCTTCGGGTATAGATGTTTGTGCGACTGAAAATTCTTTCGTAGTTTTTAATACCCACGATACAAGACTAGTATCTAAGTGCCAACCCGCACTAGGCCAGCGTGGCGGACTATGGCCTAAACCCTCTCAATGGTAGAGGAGACCCGTGCTCAGCAGTGGGCGTATATGGGTTGATGAAGAAGAAGAAGATCTAAGTGTGGGCTCACTACGTGCCACTGTTTGGTGTTATTATGACAAATCTAATACCACGTATCGTGCGAGTCTTTTCGGTGTTTTTTGGGGTATGATAGTGTTTAGAATAGCATTAATTATGCGTAGCAGCTCCGAAAGTTTTAGCGCCTGCCAACCTTTGATACAACGTACGTTTGTTGCTAATAATTCGCAGGAACTTATTTTTCTTACGTATGACTTCATTTTATTTATATCATCGTAATATCAGCAAATACTTTTACGGAAATTCTGTTAGGTACAGTACGATCTAAAAATACGTAAATTATGTTAGGTTGTATGTTACATTAATAGTCCCGGAAACGAAATTAATTCAAATATTTAATTTTTTTATTTTAAAACATATTTTGGAGTCATACCTATTACTTTACATAAGAAAAATGCCTAAAAAACGGAAATCTTCTGTATGTAACGTCCTCGTTTTGTCTTAGTCATTGTTCAAACAACTAGAAGTTCACAAAACGTTCTCATCGAAGACGTATTTTGCGTAAAACAAACGAATTTTAATGGTTAATTGTTAATTTATTTGTTTAAAATTTGCATATTGTTACCACAATCCTCTTTCTTGTTTGTCATGGTCAAAACTTATGGTATTTTTCTCATGACTTCACCCTGATGTGTCTCCATCTTTATAAGTAAATTATTAGCTCTTTTGATTGTCTACATACTCCTGAACTTTACGAATAATAATAATTCCCGATCAAGAATTATTTAAAACAATTTTTAAGGGATAATGGAATGAGGAATCAACTGGTGTATTGTTGAAAAGATGCCTGTATCGACCGGTATGGTAACTACCATATCTAAAGTGATAATCAGCTTGCATTTTTGTCGGAAGCTCTTTCATAGAAAATACTGGCTAATACATTTCCAATCTTATTCAGCAATTTTACAATGGTAGGCAATAATCATAACTAAAACGCGTATTTCAGACAAATAAAACAATATTTTGTTGTTACCATAAATTTTATATTGCTAATATTATTTAGGGCTGTTGATGATGATGATGATGATGAATAATATTATTTAATTCTACTCTACTTGGTGTTAGGACCGTAATTTTTGTGGAGAATCTTGGTGGTTGCGGGTTCGAAACCCAGGCACACACCGCTGACTTTTCGGAGTTATGTAGGTATTCACAATGAATTATCACTTGCCGTAATTGTAAAGGGAAACATCATAATGAAACCTGACAATTCTTCGGTTTGTAGTCCGCCAACCTGCACTAAGCCAGCATAGTGGACTAATGCCTAAAACCCCTTCAACGGAGGCCCGTGCTTGTTTTGTAAACAAGTTAACTAATGATACATATAATAGAGTTTTACACGTGGACATTACCCAGACAATTTTTTGTCCTTGATTCTTCATGGCAAATAGCTAAAAAAATTGCCATTTATTCTATAAAAGCCTTTATTCTTGTCAAAAGCTTCTATTACGTGAGGAATACAGGTTTGAGTGTCTAGATATTCTTACTTTCAAAGTTGAAAATTAATACAGGATAGCAAAAACAAAGAGCTAGAAAAAAGTACGGTAAAAACTGCAGCATTAGGTCAAATGTTACAACGTTAGGTTAGGTTAGGGATAAGTTTTTAACACCGCAATAAATGGTCTTACATAGCAATTAGCATGTCGTGAAGTAAGTTATAATGTTGCCAAATTATATAATTTTTCCTTACCATATCGATTACACAAAAAATCCCGACAAGAAAAAAACGTCGACGAAATAAAAGTTTTGAAAATGTCGAGCTTTTTATTGTTGTCTGTTTTTTTTCAAATGTGTTTGTAATCATTGTAACTATTACCGGTTTTACGTTTGTTTATATCCCATTAATATATTATGAATAATAAAACATCATAGGACGTTTATCATAACTTAAAAAGACTTAAACTTAAATCTTAATACATTTAATGAAATAATGGATTAGTATCACGAAATTAGCGTGCAATTATTTTTTTATGGTTGCTATTGTCCTATCAGAACTAGTTTCAAGTTCTCATGTTATTAATGTATTTATGACGTCCAAATTTTAAACGAACGGCTTGTTGTTTACAAGCACGAGTAGATAAATAATTATAGTAATAGTCCTTACACATACTCCTGAGTTTTGCTGAACATTGTAATATAATTTTCATAAAGCGCTTGAGTAGTCTCCTAACACTATGGATAAATTACATTAAATTTTATTCAGTTTAAACCATTACTTTAACTCTCTTACTTTGTCACTCATTTACTAATTGACTTCCGATACAAAACTTCAAGGTACTTTGAGAAGATTCAAATTTACACAATTACTGAAGCTGCTATAATAGATCACTTCTCATCATAAAAGCGTTATCAAATCATCATCTATGGAACAAAAAACTATTTTTTTTAGGTGAGCCTACGCAAATAAAGAACTTAGATTGCAATCAGACAAAAAAATAAAACATAAGCGTTAGAACTGATTGCTTAAGTTCCCCTTAATTCCAATGTAGACGTAAATATATTTACGTAAAAAAGTTTAATTAAACAGAAAAATATTCTTCTGGTTATCTTCAAGTTATCGAAAAATTCTCACCTTCTTAAAAAACCTAAAACAATTTATATGTTTATTTAATTTTCATGATACAAGATATTGGTAATTTTTTTCGTGCAACTTCCACTTCTATGTAACTCATTATTTCTGTATATTTTTGTAAACCTAGGATGTTTCATAATTTACATATTTTTGTCTATATATGAATATACTTACTTTAAGAAGACATAGAACAATAGTATTACAAATTATGCAACTAAAATTTAAAATAAAATAAGTAAGGATTTAGGCAGACGTAGTGTAGGACGTCCTGCAGCACCATAGTCCGACGACTTGAGAAAGGTGGCGGGAAACGGATGGATGAGGGCTGCTCAAGACCGGGATGGTTGGCGCTTTCTTGGGGAGGCCTACGTTCAGTAGTGGACGGCGATAGGCTGATTGATTGATTGATTGAAGTAAGGATTCTACAATAAATCCTAGGTACCGATGTAAAAATTTAGTTACGAAATTTTGTTTGTTTGTTAGGCGTTTATAGCTAAGACGGTTTAAGCCTCATGTCACCAAGCTGGCCTATTACAAGGATGCTGACAACAACTTAGTAGTTCCTTAGAAGTTTTGTGAAGAATTGTGGAAAAAGGGGTGTCGTGGGCAAAAGCTTTGGAACTGCTAAACAAAAAATTTTCTTATATAAATTAAAAGTTCCCACGCTCTAGGTAAGAGTTAAATAGCTATGCATTTTTATATGTTTTTGTGGGAGTGGAAATCGACTAGAGACTTATTTTCCAAAGCATACGAATACCTATAAAATTATTTTCCTAAATAAATAATATTTGCTAAATACTATATAATATTATCACTATTACTTTAACTACAAGTTAAAAATTATTGCCCAAGCAGACCAGATAAAGTGACTATTTCACCTAAGCCTTTGGGCACCTCGTAGAAAGTATTTTTTTATTGTTTATAATAAAATAGTACTTCCAGAGACATAAAAATATTCGAATTATTGAATATTCGCATATATTAACATTACTTGTAAATTTGAAGTTTAACCCGCACTAGGCCAGCGTGGTCGAGTCATACCTAAAACCTTAATACCTCAGTTGTAGAAGAAGACCGTGCTTAGCAGTGGGTTGACGATGATGATAAAAGTTGAAATGAATGCTATTCTAAGCCCTCTTTCCCTTTAAGTGCTTAACATAGAAGTAGAAAGGGGAGTAGAGATTGCTGATCTTAATAAGCCGAGATATGGAATTTTTCTCAGTACAAATCTTCTTGACCCCATCAAAATAATGATTTTAATTACAAAAATAACTCCCAGACATGCAAGTAACAAGTACTTACTCACATTGTAAGGTCCGTTATCTTGTTATACATACAATAATGTTTCGAGTAATTAATAAAACAATGAGGCATAAATTGTTCTGGAAAGTAAGAAGAATAAATGGTTAAACTTTTAACCCAGTTATTTGAAAATTTTGAGTACATAAATTCATACTCTACTCACGGTGTCAATGAGTAGATACCCAGAAATTTTTTTCTCACAAACTGCAGCAGCAATTGTTTGTGGCTGTGGTAGTGGTGATTTTTTTTTCGGATGGGTAGACCTATACGTAGAAAGTGCCTCTATGCTGTTTTTGACAATAATCGATCAACCAAGGAATTGAACCTCAAGATCTTGACGCCAACTTAAAATGTGAAAATACCGTGACAGGATATGGTTGCATAATTATAATTTCATAAGAAAAACAATTTAAAATGGAAAATTCATGGGAGGGTTTTGGTTGAATAGTCTCAGTCTCATCAGTCCATATACGTCCCACTGCTGGGCACGGGTCTCCTCTACCATTAAGAGGGTTTAAGCCTAAGTCCACCCCGCTGGCCTAGTGCGGGTTGGCGAACTATACACTAAGAAATTCCCAAGAACTTTTAGATGTGTAGGTTACATCGCGATGTTTTCCTTCACCGTTAAAGCAAGTGATAATTCAATGTAAATACACATAATTTCGGAAAGTCAGAGCTGTGTGCCTGGGGTTTGAACCAGCGACCGCTGAGATTCTCGACCGCGCGCCTAAACGTCGAGGCAAATACTACTTTTTTTGGTGTAATAGATAGAACGTTAATTGGTTCTATATAGTTATTCGGACGCTATTAGGAATAACATTATGTCATACGTATCAGAAAGTGCAAAATATTTTTTGTCTTGCAATAACTACATACATACAAATGTAGAACACGCAGCGGAGATCGAACCCGCTGACATAGACGGATCTTGTTAAACATGTTTTAAATGAACTGCTCCTCAGACGCTAAAAAAACTAATATAAATTCATTCATGAAACTTATTTAAGCAAAATTAAATTCACATAAAAATTCGTATTTAATAATTTGACTTAGAACCAGTTCCCATTTTCTTTAAAAAACTATTATATGAATGGCAATATTAACTTGATGATAAGTAAGATAAGAAGATGATAAGTATCTTATTTTCTCTACTGATTTAATTATTATTTTATATTGTTAATTTTATAAACAAATCAATGGTATAAATCAAAAACAAGCCTTTTCTACAACTAAGATTTTTTTTTTATCTTAATTGATTATAGAGGGTTTGATCACAATGATAAAGTCACCCTCGAAATTTCACCTAACAACTAACTTTTAACTTACATTCTACGTCTAATACATATATTTGCAATTTTGACTAACATCTTTGCCTCATGTGGTAATGGATGGGCCAGAATGTTATTACATATTCCAACCGTAAATAAGTTACCGCCAAATTTGCTCAGAGATTCCGTTCTCTCCACTTCGTTTCTTACACATTCCACTAAAATGTGGTAAACATCTTCCACTACTTGACACTCGGCACAATTTGGAGAATTGACTTTACCCATAAGATGTCCAAAGCTGTTCAGTGGAATGTGTCCAGAACGTAATCTCATTAGCGTCATTATATCCAATCTAGACATATTGGATCCCACAAACCATGGAAACGTGCGTATCTCTGTATAGTTTTATATCAAATTTCTTTACTCAAAGATCTTTCGTCGAAGTGCTGTTTCCAAATCAACTTACACTTAGCTATATGGAACTATACTTGCTATATGGAAGCCAGGTCATTTCAATTCCGTCCACATGGGCTTCTTTTGCTAGTCTGTCTGCCGTTTCATTGCCATATACCCCAATATGTGACGGTGACCATTGTAAAACTATAATTTTGTTCCTTCTTCTTATTTCGGTTAGTGTTTCCAATATTTCATAAGCTATTGGCGCGCCTTGGAAATTCGTAGTACATTTGGGTAGATGTTGTAGTGCACTTTTAGTCTGTCAAAATGACATCTGTATCTGACTGCTTCACAAGATGAGATATATGACAGTGCTTCTGCAATTGCAATGAGCTCCGTATACATGATGCATATATCAGCCTCTATTTTAATTTTAATTCATACCTTCGTTTGGGGGTCAAATGTGCCCACGCCAGATATGTTTCCCTCTTTAGAACCGTTCGTAAACAATTTGTAATAATTACTATATTGGCCTGTCAAGTATTCCTGAACAATTCTGCGGAGGTGATGCGAGTCATAGCTTTGCTTGGGGTGGCTAATAAGAGAGATATGCGGCTTTATATTGGATATATCTACACTACTAATCCATTTACTTAATAAAAATCCTTTATTTAGAGGATTATGATATAGTGGTATTTCCTTAAGTTGCTCATGCATAATAATCAATAATGGTTTTGATTTGCGCCTCCAAGGCAGGCGGTGACTTAGCAGATATAACTCATTTAACATTTGAAATGTATCAGTAGAATTTGTTTTTGTTCGCAACCAATATTTACCGGCAAGATAGTATCTGCGCACATTTAAAGGTTGAAGATGCAGTTCACATTCCATGACGTGTATAGCCGTGGAACGAATAAACCGTCCAATAACGCATGCACTGATTTTGTATCTTTTCTAGTTTTTCTATATATTTTTTACATCCGTTACCATAAATGAAGCATGCATAGTCCAACCTACTCCGTATACAAGAAATATATAGGCGCCTTAAATGTCAAGATGCATCCCCCAGCCAGGGCCAGATAATATTTTAAATAGATTTATTATTTTGTCGCACTTTTCTTTGACATTGTTGATATGCGTACTCCATCTTAAATTTTTGTCCAGCCAAATGCCTAAATATTTATGTTTTTCTACAACTTGTAATGTTTTGTTATTTACTGAAATATTGATAGGGTTCCTAACATACCATTTTAAAAAACGCAAACTTTACTTTTGGATGACGATATATTTAAACCTACACCTGAAAAATATGAAGATAGTTTGTTTAAAGGTGATTGTAAACATCGAGATCCTATTTCTATGTCATGACAACTGATATGGAGCACAAAATCATCCGCATATTGTGAGATATGGATACTGTCGAAGAGTTTACATGCATTGCTGGTAATACTATTAAATAAAAGAGGTGAGAGTGGATCGCCTTGGGCCAAGCCGCGATGAGTGTAACGACAAAGAATGGAATTTTCTAATTTAATGTTAATTTTTCTGCTTTTTAAATATGACCATAGATATTGACTCATTTTTGTACCTCATCATCATCATCATCAACCCATATACGCCCACTGCTGAGCACGGGTCTCCTCTACCATTGAGAGAGTTTAGGCCATAGTCAGCCACGCTGGCCTAGTGCGGGTTGGCGGACTACACACCTAAGAAATTCCTAAAAACTTTTAGGTGTGCAGGTTTCATCACGATGTTTTCCTTCACCGTTAAAGCAAGTGATAATTCAATGTGAATACACACATAACTTCGAAAAGTCAGAGGTGTGTGCCTGGGGTTCGAACCCGCGGCCGCCGAGATTCTCGAATTTATTCACGAATTTGTACCTACGCCTATCTAAAGAATGTATCAAGCTGGTGACGTCAACATTATTGTACGCATTGTCAACGTCTATGAAGCAAGCAATAGTAGCCATACCTTTTAAGAAGCCTAGTTGAATTCTTGTAACTAAGCTGGTTATGTCTGAGAAGATTTAAGCTTCAATCCACCTCATTGGCCTAGAACGGGTTGGCGGACTACCAACACTCATGTAAAATTCCTATCAACTCTTTTAGTTGTGCACTTTTTACTTATTAAGTGATAATTTAATTTTCATAAATTCAATAAATACACGCAGTATGTAACAATAATTTACTTTAATTTCATAAAAATCATGCAATAAAGATGTTAATACATGCAGTGGAAAATGTCATAAAACTCCCATATATGACAGAAATTCATTGCAAATCATTTTAATTGTGATATAGGAACCAAGAAAATTATTTCTTCACTAGTATTCTTTTATGTCACAAATATTGTCACAATTTTTTTATGTCACAAAATGTTTGACACAAATTTAATCAAAATTCTTAACAGTTTTTTCCCAGGGTCATTGTCCACTACCCCAGTGGGTACTAGAACTTAAAAGGGCCTATAATACTGAAAGCTATTCCAAAGTGATGACTTGCGTGTTACAATAAACTCCACGTTTATATTTGAATATTTTAGAAGAGACTTGTCATTAGACATTTACACGCAGTCCGCGCAACGCACTTCTACGATACAATAGTTAAACTGTTATTTTATTCATTTTTTTTTGTATTATTTTACAACTCATCAAGTTATAATATTTGTTTATTTAATTGTGATGGTTTCGCATAGTTTGGGTAAGTGGACCTTTTGTTTACTAGAAATTTATGTTTTCTAGATGAGTGAGAAGTAAATGGAAATGTATTTTTTCCCCCATTGATCTTTTTTGTAATGGTGATCCCGCCTCTTGCTGTCGCGGCTTAAGCTGATGAGTGGCTGGCGATCTAGATATCCCAGGGTCGATTTCCGGGTCAAGCGAAATGTTATTGAGTTTTGATTCGGAAATTTTCAATAGCACGGAGACTGAATGTAAAGCCTTACGTAGAACGGGTGTTTGGCGAAAGTTGGATAAAGAAATGTACCACTAACTACCTTTATAGGAGTACTCATTAAGTTTTTTTTATGGAAGAGAGGAGGCGCGTGACGTATGTAGGCTGATGATGGTGATGATAATTGAGGAAAGCTGTAGGCTTTTTTCGCCACAGTACAAGTTACGACTAATAAGTGGGTTTCTCAATTATTTAATAGAAAATTCAATAGAAAATGGATTAAGTGCCTAAAATAAAGAAAAGTGCTAAGGATCCAGGGTATGCACATTAGGTATGGTTAAGCAGTGATGGCCTCGAGGTTTGGGCGCACGGTCGAGAATCTCGGCGGTCGCGGGTTCGAACCCCAGGCACACACCTCTGACTTTTCGAAGTTATGTGTGTATTCACATTGAATTATCACTTGCTTTATCGGTGAAGGAAAACATCGTGATGAAACCTGCACACCTAAGAGTTCTTAGGAATTTCTTAGGTGTGTAGTCCGCCAACCCGCACTAGGCCAGCGTGGTGGACTATGGCCTAAACCCTCACAATGGTAGAGGAGACCCGTGCTCAGCAGTGGGCGTATATGGGTTGATGAAGAATAAAGAAGATACCATAGACATACCTATTTCCCTATTTCGTGGTATTTAGTAAGTGATAAATCGGTGTAGAAATCTGTCTGCTCTAGTAGGATACAAGCTTGATTATATGTAAAGTTATCTACATTAAGTATGTCTAATTAAATTGTAGCCATATTTAAATGTATTAAACATTTAGTTTTCCTATTGTGCGAAAACTACAAAAAAATTAAAGACGACAGTAATTAAATTGAATGGAAATATAATGTGTGGGAATCTTTAAATATTCATCGTGCGACATGCCAGTCATATATAAGGAACATATGTATTTATAACGCGAGACCACGAAGCAGGCCACATATTACAGTTTTATTTAAACTGTCTGTATGTTATGTCTGTTCTCGTGTACCCTGTCTGTGTGTGTATTCGAACTTGCGACATTCTGATAACTGAACCGTCGCTATTTGTCTTATACTTATACTCAGACTATCGCCGTCCACTGCTGAACGTAGGCCTCCTCCAGAAAGAGCTAACCATCCCGGTCTCGAGCAGTCCTCATCCATTCGTTTCCCGCCACCTTTCTCAAGTCGGCGGTCCATCGTGCTTCAGGTCGTCCCACAATACGTCTGCCAAATACTTACGCTTCTTGTCTAGTAACAAGCAATTGTTTTGCAAGGGCAAGCCGCAAATTTTAATCGTCCAATTCTTCTTCTTCATCAACCCGTATACGCCCACTGCTGAGCGCGGGTCTCCTCTACCACTGAGAGGGTTTAGGCCATAGTCCGCCACGCTGGCCTAGTGCGGGTTGGCGGACTACACACCTAAGAAATTCCTAAGAACTCTTAGGTGTGCAGGTTTCATCACGATGTTTTCCTTCACCGTTAAAGCAAGTGATAATTCAATGTGAATACACACATAACTTCGAAAAGTCAGAGGTGTGTGCCTGGGGTTCGAACCCGCGACCGTCGACATTCTCGACCGCGCGCCCAAACCTCGAGGCCATCACTGCTCGCTCGAGGCCATCACTGCTCGCATAAGTAAGTCTAAGTAAAAAAATAAGTCGTATTGGTCTTGCGTCGACCGGTATAACCTAATTTTAATATTTAATCAACAGTAAACTATGCATAAGTGAATCACTCAGTGTCTCAAATAAAGGCACTTTTTCGCGCCAGTATAATTTGCCTTTTTTCCGCAGGCAAGCTGTTCTACATCCGTGGACCTGAGCTTAGTGTGGGCCAGCCTCGCCCAAGGAGTTAGCTTCGTCATCATACTCCTTGCGATTTCCAAGATAGCATATCGGAAGAAGACCCTGATGATTCTCATTCTCGTGGTGTCGACCTTATCCAGCATCGGAGCTGTTCTCATTCATGACAACATCACCAGTTTCATCATGTTCTTCGGAGTTCTGTTCAACGAGCTGTGTATTGGTTTTATACTCTCGTATTTTGTGGATCTTTATCCAACGTCTTATAGGTAAGAATTCAACATTGTTTTAATGTGGTATTGGAATGATTGCACATGTTACTGCTGTCATAGTAATGTATAAATTAATTGTCACTTAAATGTAATACTTGAATTAATGCATTTAATTAAAGTCGTCTAGAAGATATTTTTTTATAATGAAATTCTAGGAAGCTTGATGGCTTGCTTAAATTTCGAACTTAATAGTGCATGCATAATTAAACCGTAAATATTTTTTGCGCACAATTAAAATGTTTTAATGATATTGACATATGAAGTTAATTAATTCGTACCCGATTAGTGTTTGCACTATTTTAACCGTGAGAGGTCCTTTTTAAGCTACCAAAGTGAATAGACTGGACAAATAACGTAATTAAAATGTTCCCAAGTCTATGAGCTCAAAAATTTCCTAAGGTAGTGTTAAGCAAAATATTTTCTATATGCTACATTAGGTTAGGTTACATTAGGTTTAGGCGCGCGGTCGAGAATCTCGGCGGTCGCGGGTTCGAACCCCAGGCACACACCTCTGACTTTTCGAAGTTATGTGTGTATTCAAATTGAATTATCACGTGCTTTAACGGTGAAGGAAAACATCGTGATGAAACCTGCACACCTAAGAGTTCTTAGGAATTTCTTAGGTGTGTAGTCCGCCAACCCGCACTAGGCCAGCGTGGTGGACTATGGCCTTAACCCTCTCAATGGTAGAGGAGACCCGTGCTCAGCAGTGGGCGTATATGGGTTGATGAAGAAGAAGAAGAAGACATTAAAAGCATACTTAGAATTAATGCAGCTGATATATCCTTTTTGATCTTAATTTTTAGAGGAACAGCTGCGTGCATAGGCGTGATGGTGGCCAGAACGAGTTCTTTGGTTGGTATCAACGTCCTCGGAGCCTATATAACGTCCCACTGTGCCACCATGTTCTATGGCTGTGGAGCTCTTATGTTCGGTAAGAATTTATTACTATATACAATAAAAGTCTAGTACATACATACTTCTATAAAAGTACAGTAATGACTGCGTCGAGGAGGATAAGGCGCGCAGTCGAGAATTTTGTCGAAGTTATGTGTGTGTTCATAATGAATTATAGCATATTTTAACGATTTAAGAAAAATATCGTGAACCTGCACATCTTAAAGTTCTTAGGAATTTCTTAGGTGTGTAGTCCACCAGCCTGAACTAAGTCAGCGTTGTTTTATCGATAGGTTTTTTCGCATATGATGCAATTCCAGTTTTCTGCCGTCTACCTGACAGTTTCATAGATTTTACACGGTCTCTAAAAATGTACGCACGGAAAGCGCAGTAATACTTTATATGATTCGAAAATCATATTCTTGACCCTTTGAGTCAAGCATTAATTTGTATCGTGGAACCGAAAAGGTTTTTTAAAAAGTATTTATAGTTTTCTATATATATTTATAGATGTTATTTCTTCCATAGGTGCTATATTGGTGTCCTGCTTGCTGCCTCCGGATAAATCTAGAAAGTAGTGTCTACTCTGACGATACCAATTTATAGAATAATTCCGAAGCGCTTTAGAGTACAAAAGTATTGTTAATATTCGCCTGATACCTAATAAATATATAAGTAATTAGATTTTATTGCTATTATATTAATTTTGTTTTACGCTCCTTATGTTTAAGTTTTGGCAAATTAATTTTAAGTCAACTCTACTGATAAAGATTTATCGTAATCATATTTGTCTTTGAAAAATGTTTGTTAAAATAGAAACGTATTTATTTACTTAGTTAGATTAATTGCTGTGACTGATTTGTCAGTTCCTTAGTACAGTAAGCTAAAGCATCGGTTTGTAAAACGAAAGCCCGCGGGTTCGATCTCCGCGCGCGCCGTGTCTTTAGGAGTTTCAACAAAAATTGCCTTCGGGTATAGATGTTTGTGCGACTGAAAATTCTTTCGTAGTTTTTAATACCCACGATACAAGACTAGTATCTAAGTGCCAACCCGCACTAGGCCAGCGTGGCGGACTATGGCCTAAACCCTCTCAATGGTAGAGGAGACCCGTGCTCAGCAGTGGGCGTATATGGGTTGATGAAGAAGAAGAAGATCTAAGTGTGGGCTCACTACGTGCCACTGTTTGGTGTTATTATGACAAATCTAATACCACGTATCGTGCGAGTCTTTTCGGTGTTTTTTGGGGTATGATAGTGTTTAGAATAGCATTAATTATGCGTAGCAGCTCCGAAAGTTTTAGCGCCTGCCAACCTTTGATACAACGTACGTTTGTTGCTAATAATTCGCAGGAACTTATTTTTCTTACGTATGACTTCATTTTATTTATATCATCGTAATATCAGCAAATACTTTTACGGAAATTCTGGTAGGTACAGTACGATCTAAAAATACGTAAATTATGTTAGGTTGTATGTTGCATTAATAGTCCCGGAAACGAAATTAATTCAAATATTTAATTTATTTATTTTAAAACATATTTTGGAGTCATACCTATTACTTTACATAAGAAAAATGCCTAAAAAACGGAAATCTTCTGTATGTAACGTCCTCGTTTTGTCTTAGTCATTGTTCAAACAACTAGAAGTTCACAAAACGTTCTCATCGAAGACGTATTTTGCGTAAAACAAACGAATTTTAATGGTTAATTGTTAATTTATTTGTTTAAAATTTGCATATTGTTACCACAATCCTCTTTCTTGTTTGTCGTGGACAAAACTTATGGTATTTTTCTCATGACTTCGCCCTGATGTGTCTCCATCTTTATAAATAAAAAACTATTAGCTCTTTTGATTGTCTACATAGTCCTGAAGTTTAGCATGAACTTTACGAATTATAATTTTTCCCGATCAAGAATTTTAAAACCATTTTTAAGGGATGATGGAATGAGGAATCAACTGGTGTTTTGTTAAAAGGATGCCTGTATCCACCTCTATAGTAACTACCATATCTAAAGTGATAATCAGCTTGCATTTTTGTCGGAAGCTCTTTCATACAAAATACTGGCTAATACATTTCCAATCTTATTCAGCACGTTTAAAATGGTAGGCACTAGGCAATAATCATAACTAAAATTCGTATTTCAGACAAATAAAACAACATTTTGTTGTTACCATAAATTTTATATTGCTAATAATATTATTTAATTCTACTCTACTTGGTGTTAGGACCGTAATTTTTGTGGAGAATCTTGGTGGTTGCGGGTTCGAAACCCAGGCACACACCGCTGACTTTTCGGAGTTATGTAGGTATTCACAATGAATTATCACTTGCCGTAATTGTAAAGGGAAACATCATAATGAAACCTGAAAATTCTTCGGTTTGTAGTCCGCCAACCTGCACTAAGCCAGCATAGTGGACTAGGGCCTAAAACCCCCTCAACGGAGGCCCGTGCAGCCATTATAATATTGATAATATTATAATGGCTGTTCTACGTGAAAACAAGTTAATGTTATAATAGGCAATAAATGTAACCTTTTTTGTAAACAAGTTAACTAATGATACATATAATAGAGTTTTACACGTGGACATTATCCAGACAATTTTTGTCCTTGATTCTTCATGGCAAACAGCTAAAAACCTCCTAAAAAAATTGCCATTTATTCTTTAAAAGCCTTTATTCTTGCCAAAAGCTTCTATTACGTGAGGAATACAGGTTTGAATGCCTAGATATTCTTACTTTCAAAGATTAAAGTTGAAAATTAATACAGGATAGCAAAAACCAAGAGCTAGAAAAAAGTACGGTAAAAACTGCAGCATTAGGTCAAATGTTACAACGTTAGGTTAGGTTAGTGATAAATTTTTAACACTGCAATAAACAGTCTTACATAGCAATTAGCATGTCGTGAATTTGGTCGTTATGTTGCCAAATTACATAATTCTTCCTTACCATATCGATTACACAAAAAATCCCGACAAGAAAAAAACGTCGACGAAATAAAAGTATTGAAAATGTCAAGATTTTTATTGTTGTCTGTTTTTTTTTAAATGTGTTTGTAATCATTGTAACTATTACCGGTTTTACGTTTGTTTATATCCCATTAATATATTATGAACAATAAATCATCATAGGACGTTTATCATAACCTCAAACAATGATATTAACAATTTATGTAGTAAGAAAAAAGGTATTAAATCTTAATACATTTAATGAAATTATGGATTAGTATCACGAAATTAGCGTGCAATTATTTTTTTATGATTTCTATTGTCCTATCAGAACTAGTTTCAAGTTCTCATGTTATTAATGTATTTATGACGTCCAAATTTTAAACAAACGGCTTGTTGTTTACAAGCACGATATATAAATAACTAGCTGTCCCGGCAAACTTCGTATCGCCCTACCAGTCAATGAATGTCTTGTTACTTATTAACAGAATTTAATTTTTAATTACTTAGGTATATCATCATCCCCTTGCCCTGGTCCCAATTAATTACTTGGGGTCGGCGCAGTATCTCTTCTTTTTCCACACATCCCTGTCAGCCGTCATGTTTTCATTCACCCCTTTCTTTTTCATATCTTCAGCCACGCACTCCATCCATCTCTTTTTTGGCCTTCCTCGGCTCGCCCATCCATCCACTTTCATGTTCATCACTTTTTTTTCCTACATATGATTAATTCCTTCTCTTAATGTGCCCATACCATGACAGACGGTTTCCTTTCATCTTTTCTATCACAGGAGCTACTTTCAGACTTACCCTAAAGTATTCATTTCTGACTCTGTCACTCCGTGTTATACCACTTTGCTGCATGCAGTTGTCTTTCGTAAGTCTTCGTCGTTGACCATTTTTTTTTTCCCTTGACCTACCATTTGTCGTACCTACATTCCAACTTGCATACCTCAATCTCATTTCCCGGGCTAGTGTCTTACGTTGCCCGCGCCCGGGCTGGTGTAACAAACCTTGCCCATTTCTCATAGGAACCGGGTGCTGCCCCTGCGCGTCGGCTACGGGGGACGGCCTAGGCCCTGTCACCTTTCTTATTATACATACTGTATAAATGTTTTGGCAAATGTTTTACGGCCGCCCGCCTGTCTGACACCAACTCTCCTTGGGGCTTTCGTTCTTTTGGTAAAGGGGTAGAGATAGCGTGTGTTTGGGTACAGGATATTGCAGGTAACGATTTTTGGCCTGATGGTAAGGATGCCACAGTCCCGGATAAGGAAATAGTGGGAGACTCCAACAGCTCGGGGGGCCGAGGTCGCGAACTCATAGCCCTGTTCCATGACTGGCTAGATCAATGGAAAAGGCATCCCCTGACCATTTATTAATATTTCTTGATGGAGATTTAGAATATTTTAGATATTCAAGCATAATAAAAAATAAAATATTAGGCACTACCAAGGAGATTTGTTACACAAAATAAATTTCTGAACGCCTTAATATTTGACAGCCAAAAAATGTCAATCCATTGTCATGAGAATTCTGCATTTTTAACATCTAAAATACGCAATAATTCGAATGTTATAGATACATATTGTCGATTCAAAATGCTTATTTTAATAAGTTCTTTTATTTGAGGGGGCCTCTAACTGCATCGACGGGATGACCATTAAATGACAGGAAATTTTGTATGGTGTTAAAGTTCAAAATGACTTAAGTATCATTACGAACCTTTTGTATGGGAATATAGAAAAGTATTATTTTTAGACCTTTTCAGGCAATTATTAAAATGTATCTCTCCGTAAGAACAATCCTCGTACTTCAAGGAATATTATAAAAAAAGAATTAGCGAAATCGGTTCAGCTGTTCTCGAGATTTGCGCTTAGGAACACATCGAGCAATTCATTTTTATAACATAGAACTCCTCCACTACGATTTAAACTTTATTGTATTGTATTAAAGTTTAAATTGACTTAATTATTAAAACGAAACTTTTGTATGGATAAAGAAAACAATGAAAAGTCCCACGGGAACGCTATCGAACGGGATAAAAAGTATCCTATGTCCGTCTCCTGGCTCTAAGCTACCTCCCTACCAATTTTCAGCCAAATCTGTTCTGCCGTTCTTGAGTTATAAGTGGTGTAACTAACACGACTTTCTTTTATATATATAGATTATAGTAATAGTCCTTACACATACTCTTGAGTTTTGCTGAACCTAGTAATATAATTTTAATGAACAAAATGGTAAGTTTTATATTTCATTCAGTTTAAACCATTACTTTAACTCTCTTGCTATAATAGATCACTTCTCATCATAAAAGCGTTATCAAATCATCATCTAAGGAACAAAAAACTATTTTTTTAGGTGAGCCTACGCAAAACAAGAACTTAGATTGCAATCAGATAAAAAATAAAACATTAGCGTTAGAACTGATTGCTCAAATTCCCATTAATTCCAATGTAGACGTAAATATATTTACGTAAAAAGGTTTAATGCTGACAACAACTTAGTAGTTCCTTCGAAGTTTTGTGAAGAATTGTGGAAAAAGGGGTGTCGTGGGCAAAAGCTTTGGAACTGCTAAACAACCAATTTTCTTATATAAATTAAAAGTTCTCACGCTCTAGGTAAGAGTTAAATAGCTATGCATTTTTATATGTTTTTGTGGGAGTGGAATTCGACTAGAGACTTATTTTCCAAAGCATACGAATACCTATAAAATTATTTTCCTAAATAAATAATATTTGCTAAATACTATATAATATTATCACTATTACTTTAACTACAAGTTAAAAATTATTGCCCAAGCAGACCAGATAAAGTGACTATTTCACCTAAGCCTTTGGGCGCCTCGTAGAAAGTATTTTTTTTTATTGTTTATAATAAAATAGTACTTCCAGAGACATAAAAATATTCGAATTATTGAATATTCGCATATATTAACATTACTTGTAAATTTGAAGTTTAACCCGCACTAGGCCAGCGTGGTGGACTCATACCTAAAACCTTAATACCTCAGTTGTAGAAGAAGACTGTGCTTAGCAGTGGGTTGATGAAGATGATAAAAGTTGAAATGAATGCTATTCTAAGCCCTCTTTCCCTTTAAGTGCTTAACATAGAAGTAGAAAGGGGAGTAGAGATTGCTGATCTTAATAAGCCGAGATATGGAATTTTTCTCAGTACAAATCTTCTTGACCCTATCAAAATAATGATTTTAATTACAAAAATAACTCCCAGACATGCAAATTACAAGTACTTACTCATATTGTAAGGTCCGTTATCTTGTTATACATAGAATAATGTTTCGAGTAATTAATAAAACAATGAGGCATAAATTGTTCTGGAAAGTAAGAAGAATAAATGGTTAAACTTTTTTTAACCCAGTTATTTGAAAATATTGCGTACATAAATTCATACTCTACTCACGGTGTAAATGAGTAGATACCCAGAATTTTTTTTCTCACAAACTGCAGCAGCAATTGTTTGTGGCTGTGGTAGTGGTGATTTTTTTTTCGGATGGATAGACCTATACGTAGAAAGTGCCTCTATGCTGTTTTTGACAATAATCGAAGGAAAAATCAAATATAACTTATGTTCGATCGATCAAGGAATTGAACCTCAAGATCTTGACGCCAACTTAAAATGTGAAAATACCGTGACAGGATATGGTTGCATAATTATAATTTCATAGGAAAAACAATTTAAAATAGAAAATTCATGAGAGGGTTTTGGTTTAATAGTCTTAGTCTCATCAGTCCATATACATCCCGCTGCTGGGCACGGGTCTTCTCTACCATTAAGAGGGTTTAGGCCTAAGTCCACCCCGCTGGCCTAGTGCGGGTTGGCGAACTATACACTAAGAAATTCCCAAGAACTTTTAGATGTGCAGGTTACATCGCGATGTTTTCCTTCACCGTTAAAGCAAGTGATAATTCAATGTAAATACACATAATTTCGGAAAGTCAGAGCTGTGTGCCTGGGGTTCGAACCAGCAATCGCTGAGATTCTCGACCGCGCGCCTAAACGTCGAGGCAAATACTACTTTTTTGGTGTAATAGATAGAACGTTAACTGGTTCTGTATAGTTATTCGGACGCTATTAGGAATAACATTATGCCATACGTATCAGAAAGTGCAAAATATTTTTTGTTTTGCAATAACTACATACATACATATGTAGATCACGCAGCGGAGATCGAACCCGCTGACACAGACGGATCTTGTTAAACAAGTTTTAAATGAACTGCTCCTCAGACGCAAAAAAAACTAATATAAATTCATTCATGAAACTTAAATAAGCAAAATTAAATTCACATAAAAATTCGTATTTAATAATTTGACTTAGAACCAGTTCCCGTGTTCTTTTAAAACTATTATATGAATGGCAAAATTAACTTGATGATAAGTAAGATAAGAAGAAGATAAGTAAACACAACAACAACAACTATATGCGTCTGTGTCGTCGTCGACTGAGTCTGTTCATGCCCCCGGAATTAGCGCGTACACTCCAGGGTGGAAATGCTCCCACCGTAAGAGCCATTCATTTACTGAATCGTTTTATCGCTGGGGTCCAAGATGTTGACCTATTTGATGATGTAGTATTGCTAATTATTAATTTATTCAAATGTTATTTTAGTTGTAATTGTTTTGTGTGTAATATATAATTTATTTGTGTTTTGCGTAGAATGTATATATATTTTTTTATGTTTTGTGTACCTCTTAAGCAATGTAAGCGCTATGGTGAATACTGTCAGCTTGTATTGTGTTTTATAATGTAAATAAATAAATAAATAAATAAGTATCTTATTTTCTCTACTGATTTAATTATTATTTTATTTTGTTAATTTTATAAACAAATCAACGGTATAAATCAAAAACAAGCCTTTTCTACAACTAAGTAGTTTTTTTATCTTAATTGATTATAGAGGGTTTGATCACAATGATAAAGTCACCCTCGAAATTTCACTTAACAACTAACTCTTAACTTACATTCTACGTCTAATACATATATTTGCAATTTTGACTAACATCTTTGCCTCATGTGATAATGGATGGGCCAGAATGTTATTACATATTCCAACCGTAAATAAGTTACCGCCAAATTTGCTCAGAAATTCCGTTCTCTCCACTTCATTTCTTACACATTCCACTAAAATGTGGTAAACATCTTCCACTACTTGACACTCGGCACAATTTGGAGAATTGACTTTACCCATAAGATGTCCAAAGCTGTTCAGTGGAATATGTCCAGAACGTAATCTCATTAGCGTCATTATATCCAATCTAGACATATTGGATCTTAGAAGGTAGCTGTGGCTAGTGCGGTCATTTCCAACCTCTTATAAATTAATATACAATAAAATTTACTTCAGACAATAAAAGCGTTACTTCTTCAAGATATATATTTCTGAATTAAAAATATGACAAATACAATTTTTGTTTTTTTTTTTTTTTTAAGAAATAAAACTGACATTGCAAAAATACATAAACCAACCAGATCTAAATTGATATCAAAAGAGGTTGTATAATCTGAGATTACTATTCAACATTGGATCCTACAAACCATGGAAACGTGCTTATCTCTGTATAGTTTTATATCAAATTTCTTTACTCAAAGATCTTTCGTCGAAGTGCTGTTTCCAAATCTGCTTACACTTAGCTATATGGAACTATACTTGCTATATGGAAGCCAGGACATTTCAATTCCGTCCACATGGGCTTCTTTTGCTAGTCTGTCTGCCGTTTCATTGCCATATACCCCAATATGTGACGGTGGCCATTGTAAAACTATAATTTTGTTCCTTCTTATTTCGGTTAGTGTTTCAGATATTTCATAAGCTATTGGCGCGCCTTGGAAATAGTACATTTGGCTAGATGTTGTAGTGCGCTTTTAGAGTCTGTCAAAATGACATCTGTATCTGACTGCTTCACAAGATGAGATATATGACAGTGCTTCTGCAATTGCAATGAGCTCCGTATACATGATGCATATATCAGCCTCTATTTTAATTTTTATTCATACCTTCGTTTGGGGATCAAATGTGCCCACGCCAGGTATGTTTCCCTCTTTAGAACCGTCCGTAAACAATTTGTAATAATTACTATATTGGCCTGTCAAGTATTCCTGAAGAATTCTGCGGAGGTGATGCGAGTCATAGCTTTGCTTGGGGTGGCTAATAAGAGAGATATGCGGCTTTATATTGGATATATCTACACTACTAATCCATTTACTTAATAAAAATCCTTTATTTAGAGGATTATGATATAGTGGTATTTCCTTAAGTTGCTCATGCATAATGATCAATAATGGTTTTGATTTGCGCCTCCAAGGCAGGCGGTGACTTAGCAGATATAACTCATTTAACATTTGAAATATATCAGTAGAATTTGTTTTTGTTCGCAACCAATATTTACCGGCAAGATTGTATCTGCGTACATTTAAAGGATGAAGATGCAGTTTACATTCCATGGCGTGTATAGCCGTGGAACGAATAAACCGTCCAATAACACGCATGCACTGGTTTTGTATCTTTTCTAGTTTTTCTATATATTTTTTACATCCGTTACCATAAATGAAGCATGCATAGTACAATCTACTCCGTATACAAGAAATATATAGGCGCCTTAAATGTCGAGGAAGCATCCCCCAGCCAGGTCCAGATAATATTTTAAATAGGTTTATTATTTTATCGCACTTTTCTTTGACATTGTTGATATGCGTACTCCATCTTAAATTTTTGTCCAGCCAAATGCCTAAATATTTATATTTTTCTACAACTTGTAATGTTTTGTTATTTACTGAAATATTGATAGGGTTCCTTAACATACCATTTTTAAAAACGCAAACTTTACTTTTGGATGACGATATATTTAAACCTACACCTGAAAAATATGAAGATGGTTTGTTTAATACTGATTGTAAACATCGAGATCCTATTTCCATGTCATGACAACTGATATGGAGCACAAAATCATCCGCATATTGTGAGATATGGATATTGTCGAAGAGTTTACATGCATCGCTGGTAACAATATTAAATAAAAGGGGTGAGAGTGGATCGCCTTGGGCCAAGCCGCGATGAGTGTAACGACAAAGAATGGAATTTTCAAATTTAATGTAAATTTTTCTGCTTTTTAAATATGACCATAGATATTGACACATTTTTGTACCTACGCCTATCTAAAGAATGTATCGAAGCTGGTGATGTCAACATTATTGTACGCATTGTCAATGTCTATGAAGCAAGCAATAGTAGCTATGCATTTTAAGAAGCCTAGTTGAATTCTTGTAACTAAGCTGGTTATGTCTGAGAAGATTTAAGCTTCAGTCCACCTCATTGGCCTAGTGCGGGTTGGCGGACTACCAACACTCATGTAAAATTCCTATCAACTCTTTTTACTTATTCAGTGATAATTTAATTTTCATAAATTCAATAAATACACGCAGTATGTAACAATAATTTATTTTATTTCATAAAAATCATGCAATAAAGATGTTAATACATGCACTGGAAAATGTCATAAAACTCCCATATATGACAGAAATTCATTGCAAATCATTTTAATTGTGATATAGGAACCAAGAAAATTTTTTCTTCACTAGTATTTTTTTATGTCACAAATATTTTCACAATTTTTTTATGTCACAAAATGTTTGTCACAAATTTAATCAAAGTTCTTAACAATTTTTTCCCAGGGTCATTGGCCACTACCCCAGTGGGTACTAGAACTTAAAAGGGCCTATAATACTGAAAGCTATCCAAAAGTGATGACTTGCGTGTTACAATAAACTCCACGTTTATATTTGAATATTTTAGAAGAGACTTGTCATTAGACATTTATACGCAGTCCGCGCAACGCACTTCTACGATACAATAGTTAAACTGTTATTTTATTCATTTTTTTTTGTTTTATTTTACAACTCATCAAGTTGATTATTATAATATTTGTTAATTAATAGTGATGGTTTCGCATAGTTTGGGTAAGTGGACCTTTTGTTTACTAGAAATTTATATTTTCTAGATGAGTGAGAAGTAAATGGAAATGTATTTTTTCCCTATTGATCTTTTTTGTAATGGTGATCCCGCCTCTTGCTGTCGCGGCTTAAGCTGATGAGTGGCTTGCGATCTAGATATCCCAGGGTCGATTTCCGGGTCAAGCGAAATGTTATTGAGTTATGATTCGGAAGTTTTCAATAGCACGGAGACTGAATGTAAACCCGTAGTACGGGTAGTTACGTAGTACGGGTGTTTGGCGAAAGTTGGATAAAAAAAATGTACCACTAACTACCTTTATAGAAGTACTCATTAAGTTTTTTTATGGAAGAGAGGAGGCGCGTGACGTATGTAGGCTGATGATGATAATTGAGGAAAGCTGTAGGCTTTTTTCGCCACAGTACAAGTTACGACTAATAAGTGGGTTTCTCAATTATTTAATAGAAAATTCAATAGAAAATGGATTAAGTGTCTAAAATAAAGAAAAGTGCTAAGGATCCAGGGTATGCACATTAGGTATGGTTAAGCAGTGATGGCCTCGAGGTTTGGGCGCACGGTCGAGAATCTCGGCGGTCGCGGATTCGAACCCCAGGCACACACCTCTGACTTTTCGAAGTTATGTGTGTATTCACATTGAATTATCACTTGCTTTATCGGTGAAGGAAAACATCGTGATGAAACCTGCACACCTAAGAGTTCTTAGGAATTACTTAGGTGTGTAGTCCGCCAACCCGCACTAGGCCAGCGTGGTGGACTATGGCCTAAACCCTCACAATGGTAGAGGAGACCCGTGCTCAGCAGTGGGCGTATATGTGTTGATGAGGAAGAAAGAAGATACCATAGACATGCCTATTTCCCTATTTCGTGGTATATAATAAGTGATAAATCGGTGTGAAATCTGCCTACTCTAGTAGGGTACAAGCTTGATTATATGTAAAGTTATCTACATTAGTATGTGTAATTAAATTGTAGCCATATTTAAATGTATTAAACATTTAGTTTTCCTATTGTGCGAAAACTACAAAAAAATTAAAGACGACAGTAATTAAATTGAATGGAAATATGATGTGTGGGAATCTTTAAATATTCGTCGTGCGACATGCCAGTCATATATAAGGAACATTATGTATTTATAACGCGAGACCACGAAGCAGGCCACATATTACAGTTTTATTTAAACTGTCTGTAAGTTATGGCTGTTCTCGTGTACCCTGTCTGTGTGTGTATTCGAACTTGCGACATTCTGATAACTAAACCGTCGCTATTTGTCTTATACTTATACTCAGCCTATCGCCGTCCACTGCTGAACGTAGGCCTCCCCCAGAAAGAGCTAACCATCCCGGTCTCGAGCAGTCCTCATCCATCCGTTTCCCGCCACCTTTCTCAAGTCGGCGGTCCATCGTGCTTCAGGTCGTCCCACAATACGTCTGCCAAATACTTACGCTTCTTGTCTAGTAACAAGCAATTGTTTTGCAAGGGCAAGCCGCAAATTATAATCGTCCAATTCTTCTTCTTTATCAACCCGTATACGCCCACTGCTGAGCACGGGTCTCCTCTACCATTGAGAGAGTTTAGGCCATAGTCCGCCACGCTGGCCTAGTGCGGGTTGGCGGACTACACACCTGAGAAATTCCTAAGAACTTTTAGGTGTGCAGCTTTCATCACGATGTTTCCTTCACCGTTAAAGCAAGTGATAATTCAATTTGAATACACACATGACTTCGAAAAGTCAGAGGTGTGTGCCTGGGGTTCGAACCCGCGACCGCCGAGATTCTCGACCGCGCGCCTAAACCTCGAGGCCATCACTGCTTATCGTAATCGTCCAATTATGTAAATTAAAAAACACTAATTATTTTATTTGCGTTAACGGCTGAGTCTTGACAAAAACGTGTGAAAATGGACTCAGAAAAATAAAGTTTATTTACTATAATCGAAAAACAGAAATTTTTTTGTGGTTTTTAAAAATATTCGAATTTGGATATTTCTAATGAAAGTTCACGTAATTTAACGGTGAAGGAAAACTACGCACTTCAATTCTTAGGCAAATTTTAGATGTCATCATCATCATCATCATCATCAGCCTTTATTCGTCCACTGTTGGACATAGGCCTCTCCTATGAGGCTATGGCACGCCAATTTTAGATGTAGAGTTTGCCAATCCACAGTAGGCTAGAGTGATAGACCTAACCTTTTCTTTTTCTTTTAGCTGCTGGGAAGACCCGTGCCTATCAGTAGGACATACCTACATATAATTATAAGCTGATATTAGATAAAGTAATGGTGGTAGGGTTTAAAATTGTCTCTGAAAGTCTCGAAATACGGAAAAATTAGGTAAAAAAACCCTGTTAGAAATTATGCTATCCACAAATCATTGACCCTTTATATTGATAACCTTATATTTGCTTTCTTTTTTTTATATTTATATTTATATTATTTTTTTTTAATTTGCTTTCTTATTTTTAGGTATAGCAGAATAAAAAAGTTATTGCTTTAAGCGAAAACAATGCCTTTTGTTCTTTTTTTATTCGATCTTTATCATGAAAAATGACGCCTAAATTTATCATACATCTCAAAATTAGTTTTGTTTTTTCGCGATCCAAAGATAAATGTAACGTTATTTTTGTTTCAGACACTCATTAATTGAATAGATACGTAAATGACGTGTAATGTAATCGAAGGAAGACAACATGGGCTACATAACTAGCAAAAAAATTGAGCCTTCGGTTCTTGATAAGAGTAAGTATTGGATATAATAATATTTTCTACTCACGAGGATATTTGTAACATTTACTGTATTTTTTATCTAATCTACTTTTTGGAAGGATATCCAACTATCTATTATAATTATCAATAATAATAAAAATCTGTGGAAAAAGCTGGGTTGATTGTATAAAGAACTTAATTTTATGAATTTGTAATCGGGTGGAACCGCGCCTGAACCTTAGTACATTAGTAGAACTATCAATACGTCCCTCTGCTGGGCATAAGCCTTCTCTAGAACTGTGAAGGTTGAGGCCTTAGTCCATCTCGCTGACCTGGTATGATTTGGCGGACTAGATATTAGAAACATTCGTGAGAACTTTCAGTTGGGCAGGTTTCCTCGCGATGTTTTCCTTCACCGTAAAGTATGTGATAATTTATTGTGAATACCATCACTGGAATATTTTAATGAATAATCCATCCAATTCTTATGTTTTTATTTTTCGGTTATGTTAAATAAACTTCAGTTTAATGAGTTAATTTTCACACGTTTTTGTTGAAACCTTGCCGTTTACGCAAATGAAATAACTTGTGTTTTGGAATTAATATAATTTAAGTAATAATTGCGACTTGTCCTTCTCAAGTTATTACTCGTAACAATCTAGTCTTAGCGACGGCTTAGTTGTAAATACACAAGACTTTGAAAGGCCAGAGATTTTTTATTCTGTAACCGCCAAGATTTTTGACCGTAGGCCTAAACCTCGATGCCATCACTGCTTAACATTGAAAATTCTAAATAAATCTTTAAGCATTTGTTATAAGAACTTAACTTACGGTATTCATCATTTAGAGTTCTTAGCTAAAGTTGAAATTCGGGCAAATAGTATAAAAGGCGTGTATGCTGTATATATTTCTAAAGGTATTTTTTTTTATTTTCAGGAAAATTACTAAAACTGATAATTTTCGGAGTGTTGTGTCTGTTGGGAGCTCTCGTGTTGGTTCTAGTAGACCCGATCATACTGCTTAGCAATTATGTAAGTGTTATTTTTTATTTATTAATTATGTATATGAAAGCTCTGCGGGGTAGTTACGAGATACAAGTTTGCGAAACGAGAGGCTGATGGTTAGATACCCGTACCAAGACAAATGTTTGTGTGATCCACAAAGATTTATTTAAGGTCTGAGTGTTTGTGAGACTGTAAAGTTTATCCTAGTGTAGATTCAGAACTTTCTATTCGTACACAAATATAAATCAAAGTAAACAGCATGTAATATATGATTTGAACAATTCCCCTCAAAATGAAAGGTACAATTTTCACATCCATAAGAAGACGTATCGTGTGGAATTATTTAAAATATTTAGCTTCTAATTTCAAAAGAAACCTAAAACTAGCATGTTTTACAAGTCACAAACCAAAACTTAAGTTAGAATGTTGATGACAGCAAGACGTATAGAAAGATGGATTTTGTCAGAAAGTATTTGAATGATAAGGTTCTCATTGATTATGCGAATGCTGATACTACCTATTTTACGTCGAAAAGAAATTAAATTATGGTCATTGAAATATATAAAAATGTAGTAGTCTTACGCTAAATATTATATCAATCAATCAATCAATCAGCCTATCGCCGTCCACTGCTGAACGTAGGCCTCCCCAAGAAAGCGCCTATTATATAATTATATATACCTAATTAATAGTCACTTTTCACTAGCAAATAAAATGCAACACAATCTCTCAACACTGTTTTTTATTCTTATTTGTTTTGTTTTTAAAAAACGACATTAACTAAGACTTGCAACATGTTAATCTTGCATCCACACTTTTTATTGTGTTATGTCACTCACTGTTAGTTTTTCCATTCACAATCTATACTAATATTATAAAGCTGAAGAGTTTGTTTGTTTGTTTGTTTGAACGCTAGGATCTCAGGAACTACTGGTCCGATTTGAAAAATTCTTTCACTGTTAGATAGCACATTTATCGAGGAAGGTTATAGACTATTTATCATCACGCTACGACCAATAGGAGCGGAGCAGCAATAAAGAATGTTTCAAAATCGGGGACATTTTTCCTTTTTGTGAGCTTCCGCTGCGTACGCTGCCGAAACGGTTAAAGTTCCGCTAAAATAATGTATGACAGAATTGTTCCCCTTTAAAAATTCTAAAAAAAAGTCCGTGACAGCATATGTCTATCTTTTAAGGTTGGCTCACTATAGCGTTTTTTATTCTAACCAAATTTATTTTAAATAAAGCATTATTTGTGAAGGTGTTTTTACAAACACGATGTTAATCCTTATCCAAATAAATACGTTATTCATTACAAGTATTTAATACAAAATAAAGTTGTCCTTTACATCATTTGATTTCAATAAGTATCTTAGAAGATATCGCAGTTTAAAAATAATGATCAAGCGCGCAATAATGATACTCAAGGCGTCGACCGGCGCGTTACGGTTTCACGTTGAAACAATTTGACTGATTTGTATGATTTTTGTATATTTAAGTAAATGGGGCTCTGCGGAGTAAAATACTACAACTTATTTTCTTTCTGAACCCAACCCTGTAGTCCACGCAGACGGAGTTGCGCGCAAAAGCTAGTATGTTATAAAGCGAGATATACCAAAAAAAACTGTGATTACAAGGGATGGTAAGTGTGAAGGAGATATTGAAAGAAGGGTAAAGTTGGGCAACAGTGTTAATGGTGCCTTGTACTCCATCGCGGCAAGCAAAAACATATCGGACCGCGCTAAATTAGCGATACACCAAGGAGTCCTGGTGCCAACACTAATGTATGGAAGTGAGTCTTGGGTATGGCAGAAGAAGCACGAAAGTAAAATTAATGCAGTTGAGATGAGAGCGCTAAGAAGCATGTGTGGAGTGAAATTGGTAGATAGAGTGAGGAATAGTGTGATAAGGGAAAAATGTGGATTGAAAGTCGACGTAGTGACCAAAATTGAAAAGGGGATGCTTAAATGGTTTGGCCACATTGAAAGGATGAATGGTTCCAGAGTTACGAAAGAGATTTACTGCGCGGGAATGAGTGGTGAAGTCGGTCGAGGACGGCCCAGGTGCACCTATAAAGACCACATAGGTAATTTATTCAGAAAGGGTAATATAAAGAGTCCTCGAAACCGACGTGCATGCATGAAGAGGATAATGTCAGTGGAAGAAGCGAAAGAGGTGTGTTTGGACCGTGACATTTGGCGCTCTATAGTCTCTGCCTACCCTAACGGGAGACAGGCGTGAGTTTATGTATGTATGTATGTATATACCAAAAAAAACTAAGATTATCGATTGAATATCAGATTACGTAAAACTTCATTTGTTTGTTTGTAGTATTTTTATAATTTGTTGTTCTGTTATATCAAGGTTGATTACTTAGTTAAATAATGGTCTTTGTCTTGTCATTTCTTGAATACAATACCAATTTAGCAGAGATGATACCGCTAACTTAAACCAAACCAATTAATGAAATGTTTTTTACCACATAACTAAGGGGATCCAGGTTTCTTAAGGATTTTCTGAAGCATAAAACTATGATTTATCAGATTTTGCTAAGATTCAGTAGGCAAATAGTATTACGACACAGGTGTTATTAAGAAATAATTATCTAATACTCTTAAGAGGCGATCCAAAATTTTTATAAAGATATATGGACAAGATAACACACCGATGATTCCTCTGGTATGGTTGGTGTTCATGGGCGGTGCTGACTACTTAACATCAGGCGGTTCACTAGCTCGTTTACCTCTTGTTTCCTTAAAAAAAAAGTGTATATTAACGAGAACTAAGGTTGTCGAAATCTAGTAAATATAGGTGACGTATCTAATGTTCCACATTTCAGTATGGCCGCATCAGTAACGGATCCTACGTCCACGAGCTCTTCAAGAAGGAGTCACCGGGCATACACCTCGCGGCATATCTCTTCAATATCACGAATGCAGACGAGTTCGTCTCGGGCGAAGACCAGAAGCTCAAGGTGGAGGAAGTCGGCCCTTTTACTTACCAGTAAGTACTTCTATCATCAGCTATCTTACTTATATTTATCATCATCAGTCCATATACATCCCACTGCTGGGCACGGACCTTCTATATCACTGTGGCGGTTTATTGTTGGCAGAGTATGGATTGCTCATCTAACTTATACTTTAGCTGAATAGACGTCTCTTTGCTATAAGACTTCTATCAGGTAAGTCCGTACGGATTAAATAAGTTGTATTGGGACAGAGAGGTTGCACGTTCAGTTCCTGGTTCTGATTTTAATTCTGTTATTTTTAAGTGTCAACATGGAGTATGGAAATGTTAATCCTAAATGGTTGTATCTTCTATATTCGGTTCAAATAATCTAGCAAATAAAATATTTAAAAACCCCAATAATACCAAACTTAAATGAGTTTTAACTGGCTATTCCAGAGAGTTCCGATCGCACAGAGATCTAGAAATAGACGAAGATGCTGGAGTGATGAGGTACACGCCGCGCATCAAATCTGTGTTCCTTCCAGAGCACTCCATCGGCAGAGCTGAAGATGTACATGTTACTATGCCAAATATCGCTATGCTGGTAAGTGATCCATGAAATAAGTTATCTAGATTATGACTATAAAGTAAGTAGAGACTTCAAGAAAATTGTTTCTGGAGTGGTGACCTATAGGATGAAATACGAGGTCTGTTGGGGTAAGTTGAATAGGCTGTGGTCGCCAATCCCAGGCACTCTGTTCTTGACCCAATCTTAATGGTTTCTGGCTTTTGTCTAAAGGTCCATGGCTAATGGCACTCCTTTTATCTTTGTATCTACTAGTTGTGGGAAAATTCTGCACTTATCCTATGAAGACTGAATAACAAAAGGCAAACCTTTACTCTAATATATTAGTATACAACATTAAAACGCCTGTCAAACTTTCTGAGCAAAACGTACCGTGTATGTTTTTTATATTATGTTGAATCTTGCTCCGCGACAGCGCAAATAAAAAAAAGTAACTTATGTCTTTTTCCAATGTATTATCAAAGTCCGTACTAAAAATTAACTAAGTCAGCCCTGCGACTTAGATGTAATAGACAAAGTTTTAGTTAAACAATAGTTGTGGGAAGCTTTATACAGCTATAAAAGGATAAGATGCCTTTTACTAATTTAAATAAATTTTTACTCAATAATACTAACATTTACAGAGTCTAGCGTCGAAAGTGAGCCAGTTTTCATACTTGCCTCGCATGGGCTACAACCTGCTGACGGAGAGGCTCAACTCCAAGCCGATAGTGAAGATGACTGTGAAGGACTACTTGTGGGGATACGACGAGCCGCTGATCAAACTAGGCAACACTATCATGCCTGAAATCGTGGATTTTGATATCCTTGGTATACTGGATAGGGTAAGTAGTATTAGATTGAACACTTCTTCTTCATGAAAGAATACGTTTATTATAAATTTTCATTGTTACTTTCTGTTGTTTCTTGCTGATCTAACCTTATATATATTATCTTATGTAATTAGCCTTTAGTTGGAGTGGACTCAGAACTATTTCTATGACTCTTAGGTCTTCTTCTTCATCAACCCATATACGCCCACTGCTGAGCACGGGTCTCCCCTACCATTGAGAGGGTTTAGGCCATATTCCACCACGCTGGCCTAGTGCGGGTTGGCGGACTACACACCTAAGAAATTCCTAAGAACTTTTAGGTGTGCAGGTTTCATCACGATGTTTTCCTTCGCCGTTAAAGCAAGTGATAAGACTCTTAGGTGTTCTCATTTATTTATTTTAAGCCTAGCCTGGTTGCCATTCAACTTAAGGTTAATTGAAGGAGATAACCAGAATTGCTAATAAAAATAATTTACTTAATTAGCAAAGAGACCATTTCCCACTTAGTAAATAAAAAATTTAATAAACATGAATAAATCTTTATTAATCGATATATTCGTCATCTTTATATTACAGTTGTATGACAAGAAAGCAAGATATAATTTTGAGCTTAGTATAAAGGAAGAGGACAAGTTTGTAATCAAGTCAGTGAATGGAAACAAAGGACTGAATATGTGGGAATACGAGAAACCTGAAAAAAGGTAACTATATATATGAATAGATAACCTGAATATCTACATGAAAATTATAGTATTTTAGCAATAAAAATGAAATAAAAATATTTAATTTTGTAATCACTTAATGGCAGAAATTTTAAAAATGGTTTAAATAAGGACATTAAATAATGAGAATGTTCCATAGACATAGTTTTCCTTTCTGATTAATTTGATTGCATATTTAACCTAAAGTAGATACCAACAATTTACAATCTTTCGACTAAACCAAAAGTAACATTTTCTCCATACTTCCATAGATCATCGTGCAACAGCTTTGCCGATAGCTACGAAGGAATCGCATACCCTCCCAATCTCGAACCAGAGCGGCCTATCAAGATCTACAGGAACATCCTGTGCAGATTCTTAGAACTAGAATTTATCGAGAAGAAGACGACGGAGTTTGGGGTTGATGGACTTTTCTATAAGATCAGCAACAAAACGTTTACAGTGAATAATTCAACAAACTGCTTGTGCAGTAAAGGCGTGTGTGCTGAAGGGATATCAGACATGGCGCCGTGTTTTTATGGTAAGCAAAATTGTTTACCACAACATAGATTTATAAGAAGTCTTGCTATAGAAGAGATCATACAAATGACATATGTTCTAATATAGACTAAAGTAGTAATAACTACTTATGAGTGATGACCCGAAAATTAAACTGACTAGATACATCAATATAAACCCATTGGATACTATAATTCATATTCCACGAAAATAATAATAAATAAATAAATACACCCCACAGTCACACACATAGTCCTGACCCCACACCAAGATACGAGTCTTGTGTCGTGGGTATCAGAAACTACGAGAGACTTTTCGGTCTCACAAACACCCAGACCCGAAAAAAATATTTGTGGATAACACGAACACTTGTCTCGGTGCGGGGATTGAACCCGCGGCCGCTCGTTTCGCAAGCTGGTGTCTAGCCAACTGCGCCACGGGGCTGTCAAATTTCAATAATCAGCCCATATCCGACCCACTACTAGGCCTCTAGCACCTAAGACAGTTGAGGCCTTAATCCACTATGATTAATACATGCTCATGCTAAAATTTCAGGGCTGCCAGTAGTAATATCCAACGCACACTTTATGTACGCTGACCCTAAGATCTACGACCGCGTAGACGGGATGCACCCTAACGAAGAAGACCACGGCAGTGAATTCACTTTTGATCCTGTAAGTATTTTAAACCTAAGTAGAATAAGAAGAACTACGGCGATACGGCTCGGCGCAATATGTTGGTAGAATTTTGTTGATAATATAGAATTAGTTCGTTTACTTCAATAAAGACTTTTTTACTTTGTTAACTGTCAAAAATATTTGGAAAACTATATAGGTAAAACACATTCACAAATGATTCTAATACGTGTTGCATTGCGTGAGAGAAGATATACAGGGTGTATTTAGACCGTGATCGAAAACTGAGGCAGGTAATAGCGAGGGTGATCACAAACCCAGTGGCGATTTAAAAATCGCAAAAAAAAAATAAAAATTTTGACGTTTTCCATACAACCATCGGTGTTAAAAGTATGTGGTTTGTATGGAAAACATCAAAAATTTTATTGTTTGTCGGGATTTTCTTTAATGCCAGGGGGTTTGTAATCACTATCGCTATTACCTGCCTCAGTTTTCGATCACGGTCTAAATACACCCTGTATAGGAAAGGGGTGACTGACGCCAAGACGGCTGATAGGGATGTGTGACAGGACAAAACATACAGCGTCGACCCCAAAAAAAAATTGGGAACAGGGCAAGAACACGATAATGAGACGTGGCTTTCAAAAATTGTGCTTTCAGAAACTAGGCGTGGTAATGACGACCAGGTTCGCAGTGCAAGTGAACGTTCTAGTTCGAGATGTGAGGTTCAACCACGAGGCGAGCAAGTTTTCAGACATGGTTGTGCCCGTCGCATATTTTAAAGTTGTAAGTGTATTTCAGATATTTTTATTGTTTTTATTACGGAGCTAAGGGAAACCTTGAAGGTTTTACAATTTTTTTTTTGGGAGATTTTATGCAAAAGTAATGGTGTTTAGGTTTTTCATACAATGGAATAATTAATGAGAAAATTATAATATGTGTAGTAAAAATAAGTCCATTATTTTTGTCTTAAATTAAAGGCTTCAATTACCATGTTCAGAATAATCTGATTTAGGACTTTAAACGTCTTTTTGTTTAATAATTTTTTGCCATTTTTAAGACAACATGACTCAACAGTCATCCACCTAATAGTTCAAATCGAGCACTAAGTAATTACCAGGTGTCCCTTTCAATGGCGAATTGAAAATGAAATCTGAAAATGAAACGTTTCTGAGAACATAAGTTTTTCCAACTGCTTTAAAAACGATGTTTTTCTTGCATAAAACATATATAGAAAAAATAATTTTCCAGATGCAGCCACCGCTCGCCCCTGAAGCCATTTTCAACCTGAAATTCGTGTACATATACGGGCCCTACGCAGTTCTATCTCTCCAGGCATTATTTGTATTTGCAGGATTAGTTCTTCTCGCGTGGGCAGCCCGGATACTATACGGCACTAACCCAGAAAGGAAAAACATTCCGTTCCATGTTAAACTTACAGAAAAAACTAGTGTAGAACAACCACTTATGCCATAATTCAATTCTTGAGGGTTGAGTGTTAAAGTAAAATAAAAAATAAGAAGGCACGAAGTTTCTGAGAGCTGGTCTGCGTAAAATATTACAATTTTAGTTGCGACTAGTTTCAAGTAACGTGCAGTGTAAAAAACCTATTTTAACTATTATTATTTAAATGTACAATTCTCATGAAACAATACGATAATTAACACATAATTTTATATTTCATTCTAGTTTCTCAGAAACTGGAGATAAAAAATTGGAGAATAGATTGGAATCTAAAATCATTTGACTGTTTAGCATTAACCTGTGAGTAATTTTGTGCGAAATCAATTTAAATATTAATTACATATGTTCAAGTTTTTTATGCCTAAAATTACGTTTAATATTTTATGTTTACACGTAAAACATGGGAAAATTATTCAGTAGAATTATATCAGTTTAATGCCCAGTTTCTAAAATTGTACCTTTTACGACTGCAGCTTTTTTAATCTTCCTTAAATATTTTTTGTAGCTAAAATTATATTGTGATAAGAAGAGTACATTGCCATATTCAAATGATAATTGACTGGACTTGAAGTTGGGCAATTAACTTAAACTATGATATGTTATCGGCGAGAGGACAATATCGGAAAAAAAATCTCATTTTAGGCATAACATTTTGCTATTTTATCCACTATTTTATAAATTTGATCATTTTAGCGATTGTTATAAACAACTAGATATATTTTTTTATATTTTTTCGCTAATGTCGACCGCTGTCCAATTTAGGGTATTAAAATGAATGCAAACTACATAAATATAATAAATGTCCATTTTTTTAAATCTAAAAACGAATTGTCCATATTTATATTGAGGTTCTATTTTATCTCACATTCTTACTGTATCTAATGTAAAAACTAGCCAAATTTGTCAAACTATTGTATCACATAATTAGAGGAAATTCATGTATACTCCGTCACAATTACATTATTTTTTAATTATTCTAGATCGTACTAGTTCTCATATTGAGAACTGATCGATTATATCAATAAGTTTTATTTTTGTATATGGTTACATGTTAGTATAAAGTAGTGTATGAAATGTGATGAAATAAACGGGTCTTGGTGCATCTAGTATGAATAATACGGATTTTTTTATTTGTATAATCATTATTGAAGATTGATCCATACAAACCCCAGAACCCACACCTCTGATTTTTTAAAGTTATTTCGGCGAAAGAAACTCACCTAAAAGTTCTTAGGAATTTCTTAGGTGTGTAGTCCGCCAACCCGCACTAGGCCAGCGTGGTGGACTAAGGCCTAAACATTCAATGATAGAGGAGACGCGTGGACGTCAATGTGCTGATGATATATCATGCTTTAAGGATTCATCAGGGCTGACTGCCTCTTTGTTTAACGGCTGTTTGGGTGCCGTGCTGTCTAGACGTCAAGGGTTCGAGTCCCTGAGTCAATTGATTTGGTTTTCTCAAGTTTCGCTGTTGAGTTAGCTAAATCTGTGATTTTATTGAAGAATCCATCATAAAAAGTCTTTTTAAGCTTTCCAAAATAATTAAACATATGTTGAACCTAGTTCTAATTAATTAAAATTATTATAAACAACCATTTAGTTATAGAAATATAATTTTAAAACGGTTATTACCGTGGGATCTGACAGTTTTATTGCAGTTCATTTTAGTGGACCGTACGAGATAATTAACTAGCGCTATAATTATTAAAACCTGCATGACTCACACGGGAATCAACCAATAAAAATAAGATCTTAGTCCAATTTACACTATGGGTTGGCAGGCTGTAGCCTGTACTGTAGTGTTTCTTAGATGTATACCGAAAGTACGTTAAGAACCGTTGAACCGTTAATGATTTCCGTTGTCTTTAAAATGTGTGAATTCATAGTGAATACAAACTTTTAAATCAGATGTGAGTGCTTTGGATTCGACCCCGTTACTCGAGCTATCGTGGATTAATAACATTAGCGTTTAACAAATAATTTGTTTGACATCGGAAATACGTTCAAAGGCCACGTGGGATCTTATATAAAAGTCTAGGTTGAAATAATTAACTATACAATTGTCTACAAGTATGCATTTAATATTTTTTAACAGAGTATTACACGCGACGTTACTCTGTTCGTAATAATATATTTTTGCGTTGAAATCTCCATTTATATTAACTGCTTTGAGTTCTTCCACCACAAGAATTTGCGGTGCGATTTAAAGGTCTCTCCGGTCGACTCCTTGGTCAGGAAAAATGTTATTGGTTTTTTCTACTAGAAAATTCTGAATAGCAGCACGATGCCCAAAATTGTGCCGTACAAACGGCATTGGCCTCACCCCCTTTTAAGTGAGACTGATACATACCTTGCGAAATGTGGGTGCAGAAATGGACCTCTGACTTCACTATCGGGAAATACAGATGTGAGCTTAAGTCTGTATTCTACTTATCGAGCAAAACCATATGGTCAGGTGACGACCAATAACTGGCTTTCTCAATTAGAAGTTTTAAACCAGAAGTCTGTAATTGCGGCACAAAAACGCAATTGGGCTCGACCATTGCTATGAGGGTCAAAAACAGAGAATGTTTGAATTCATATCTCATATATCAACAGCCTTTGTTACATCCACTGCTGTAAATAGATCTCTCCTATGGCACGCCACTGGACTCGACCTTTGGCTCTTCTCATCCAACCGCTGCCAGTCACCTTACATGCATACAGATAATAAATTGAAATAATTGATCGTGTAGCCTTAAACCTGTCCCTAGAGTACTTCCTTAAATAATGCTTGTACATTTAAATACATAATTAATGAGTAATCACTTCATCTGTTTTGCAATTACTGAGGAGTTTAACTGGTGCTACTTGCTGGGTCAGGGTTTTCAGAAATTACGTTATTAAAATTAACCGTTGTTGATAAAAATTCTTTTATGGAAGTATTCTTAAAACTAGTGGTCTGCGTGGGCTTAAAGTAGCTTCTATGTGTGATTTTCTCTGTATCTCTCACAAATAAAAGTTTATTAAGTTGCCATCATGATCAGCCCTTATACATTGAGATCAGATTGGCAAAGGCGTCCTCTACAATTGAGAGAATTTAGGCTTTAGTCCAACACTTCGGCTGGTGCCAAGGTCAGCGAACTAGCGAAGAAATTCTTAATAACTTTCAGGTGTTCAGATTTTATCATGTTTTTTTACTTAACAGTAATATAAGTGATGATTCATTGTGAATACACAAATACCTTTGAAAAGTACGCCAGGTGTATGCCAGGGGTTTGAACCTGCGTCCGCTGACACCCTCTACCGCGCGACACCGTCATTGCGTCAATAAAAGACCTGTCGAAATCAGTGTAGCCTTTTATAGATTGTAATCAACGGTTGCTTTAAAACAAAAAAAAATTCTTAGTATGCAACTTGTAGAATTTTACATTATTTTATTAAACTGCGTATATTTTTTATATGACAATCACAATGCTCTTATTTTTTAATGTATAAATAGAGACGTGATTTAAAATAAATTTTTATGCTGTCACTGTTTAACTGCGCAACAGATTTTTATAACTTTTTATACAGGATGCTTAAGGAAAATTATCCGCAATTTATTCTCCACAAACCAGGACCATGAAAAGAAATAGACTGTATTTGGTTTGAGGCATGTCGCAGTATGTCTGTTAATTATTCATTCTTCGTCAAACACACTACCAATGATAAAAATTTCAAATGAAGGGCTGCTATTGGTTGCCACACATTTATAAAAGTCTTGATATTAACCACAACCCGAACTACAAAGAAGTGACCATGCCAATCATGATAATTTAAACTCCACTGTTCTGTCCTGAAAATAGTAACATTTATGAGGAGAAGAAGGAGAAGGCGCCACCGCCGTCTTTTCGTAAACATTTTTTTAAAATTCATTTACTGATACTGGGAATTTCCTAAAAGAAATACCCACAAAAAATACCCTACCTATAGTCGCGTACAAAGTCCTGACCCAACTTTAAGATACGAGCCTTTTGTCGTGGGTACTAGAAACCACGAGAGACTTTTCAGTCTCACAAACACCCAGACCCGACTGAAAGGACTGCCTGATCCGGAATTGTTTCCGAAACCTTCAGATCAAATGATGCGCACTTGTGCACGACCACGAAACGTAAGACTTAAGTTATTTCTAAATAACTACACCATTTAAGTCAGGTCGAAACTATAAATGACACAAAATCGATGTCAGAACGGAAATGACAAACGAATGCAGGAATTTCCTTTACGTACCTCACCTTTACCTTATCAACCGCTTCTGTGACGTTAAACCTTTTAGCTTGAGGTACAGGTTATTTTTGTAGTGTACAACTCCGATGATAATCTCTTAAACTTGTTTGAGTGTCTCAGGCGTGCGTCGCAATCCGGAATCGGAATTAAAACTACTGACAAAATAATCATCATTAGCACATATACATTTATTATTGATTTATTTATATTCTATATTGTACACCACAATAATACAACATTGATACAAGTGATTCTAAATCACGTAGTGTAACAATTCATAGGCCCATTCTAAACGTGAGGCACAGGATATAATACTATAGGCCTTAATCTACATACAAACATAAGTCTGTGTGTTCCCCCGACTTCAGGATTGATGGGAAGTAGAGACAATATAGCAGTGATGGCCTCGAGGTTTAGACGAGCGGTCGAGAATCTCGGCGGTCGCGGGTTCGAACCCCAGGCACACACCTCTGACTTTTCGAAGTTATGTGTGTATTCAAATTGAATGATCACTTGCTTTAAAGGTGAAGGAAAACATCGTGGTAAAACCTGCACACCTAAAGTTCTTAGGAATTTCTTAGGTGTGTAGTCCACCAACCCGCACTAAGCCAGCGTGGTGGACTATGGCCTAAACCCTCTCAATGGTAGAGGAGACCCGTGCTCAGCAGTGAGCGTATATGGGTTGATGAAGAAAGAGACAATATTAGAATTTCCCCTTGACTTAGGGTTAGGCAGAAGTACATATCTGCACCCACGTTTCGCCAATCTATTGAAGTTCTGCATAATAAAAGCGAACCGTCATTTTTTTCGGACACATGTCCAGACATCGTGCTGTAAATCCTGAAATGTGACCGGGGAATTAAACCTGGGACTCCAGATCTCACATCAGATGTTTGATCCGCGAGACTAGAAGGCAGTGCGTGGAAGCTTATTTTTATGAGGAAAGCGCCTTAAGCTCCCCTGTTCTACCGAACCCCCTCGGGGGAGGCCGTGAGGGGTATGTCGGGGTCTCTGGCCTTACAAATCAGCGCGCAGAACAGTTTACCGTTTAGCTGAGTAGGGTCCCTAACCAAAATCTTACGCCAGCACACCGACTTAAATCTCTCAGTGACCATCACGCGCATTTAAGGCGGTTTTGCGGCATTTCAGGGCGACAGTGTATGGAAGATTGTAAACAGTCAGACAGTTCTTAAGTTATGGTCACAAAAAAGCTGGGTTAGGTAAAAAACTTTTTTATCAAAAATATACAATAGAATATTTACATAATCATGTGGAAAACAAAGTAAAACATATAGGTGATAATTTTCAAAATAACAATACAATTTATAATTTATTTAACAATTGTTACGTAAATTGAATTTTTTACCTATTTTTCAGTGCATACACTGAGCTCATGAGCTAAACAGAAAATAAGAATATTGCAAACATGAGTGTACGTTCATACTTCTTTGATTAGTATTTCAATTGTTTTAGTTCCAAAGAGTTTCGTCTGTACTAATAAAAAGCTAAAGAGTTTGTTCGTTTGTTGGTTCGTTTAAGCGCGCTAAACTTGGGAACTACGGGTCCGATTTGAAAATATTATTATTCTTCTTCTTCTTCTTCATCAACCCATATACGCCCACTGTTGAGCACGGGTCTCTCTCGCTGGCCTAGTGCGGGTTGGCGGACTCCACCCCTAAGAAATTCCTAAGAACTCTTAGGTGTGCAGGTTTCATCACGATGTTTTCCTTCACCGTTAAAGCAAGTGATAATTCAATTTGAATACACACATAACTTCGAAAAGTCAGAGGTGTGTGCCTGGGGTTCGAACCCGCGACCGCCGAGATTCTCGACCGCGCGCCCAAACCTCGAGGCCATCACTGCTTCAATTATTATTACATAGCCCATTTATTGAGGAAGGCTATAGGCTATATGACACGCTAAGATCAGTACGAGGGAAGCACTAAATAAAATGTTTTTTATTTGTTGAGCCAGTTTGCGATAACGGTTAAAGTTTTGCTAAAATAATGTACATACTACAATTTTTCCCCTTTAAGTGTTCTAAAAGACTATTTTTAAGATTGGTTAACTGTAACCTTTTTTATCCTAATCAAATTTGTTCTAAAATAAATTATCTTCTTTCATGTCCCTCCCATAGCTCAAACGTTTTACATACTTCTTTCTTCATTCAATCTGCCCTTCTTTGGAACGCACTCCCTTCAGAAATCAGGGCGTTGACAAACCGCTTATCCTTTAAAATAAGGGTTAGGCAACTTGTTCTCAATTGTTTGTCAGAAGTATCTTAGTATATATATGTATGTATATTTAGCTTCGTAGGCATTTATATATATTTACATATATGATATTATACTATTTATGTGTATATGTTAGTATTTATATATAAGCAATAAGCATATTATCCGAACAATAATATTAATCCACCTATCAAGTATCTCTGCACCACCCTAAGGTTGACTGGTAGAAAATGCCTTAGGTATTAATTCGCCTTTACACAACGTTTTGTATAAGAAGCATAAATAAATTAATAAAGCATTATTTGTCAAGGTATTTTTATAAAGACAATAATATTCCATATCCAAATAAATACGTAATTAATTACAGGTATTAATTTTAAAATAAATCAGCCTTTTACACCATTTGATTTTAATGAGTATTTCAGAAGATATCGCAAGGATCAAGCGCGCTGTAAGGCGCCGGGACATAGTAACTTTTTTTTTTTTTTTTTTTTTTTTTTTTTTTTTTTTAATTGCCCTAGCAGGCAGACGAGCTGACGGCCCGCCTGATGGTAAGCGGTCACCGTCGCCCATGGACTTGGCAATGCCAGGGGCACAGCCACGCCGCTGCCTACCGTGAGGAAAGTACTCTTTTTAAGCCTCGTTTGAAGAAGGCCATGTCATAGCGCTCGGGGAACACCGAGGCAGGGAGTTCATTCCAGAGCTTGCACGTACGTGGTAAAAAAGACCTCTGGAAACGCACCGTACGCGTACGGTACGTCTCCAGGTGAAATGGATGAACTCTACTGCGGTGACGGGTGGTGCGATGGTAGAACGGCGATGCCGGTACCAACCCGAACAGTTCCTCGGAGCACTCCCCATGGAACAACCGGTAGAACACACAAAGAGACCCAAAGTCTCTTCGCAGTCCTAACGGCTGTAGTTTCTCCGTGAGATCGGGATCATCGACGATGCGAACAGCCCGTCGCTGTAAGGAGTCAAGTGGGTCGAGCTGGTATTTTGGGGCACCTGCCCAGAGATGCGAGCAGTACTCCACGTGGGGCCGGATTTGCGCCTTGTAGAGCAACAATCTGTGACCCGACGTGAAGTACCGCTTGGCTCTGTTCAGGATACCCAACTTTTTACTCGCCAATTTGGCTTTGTCCTCCAAATGACTCCTAAATTGGACTAAGCTGGAAATCTCAACGCCGAGGATCCCAATACTCTCGGAGATCTGGAGAGATACTCCTTGGAACTGTGGCGCCATGACGAATGGATCCTTCTTCGCAGTGAACGCGCAAACTTGTGTCTTCGTGGGGTTGAATTGAACCAGATTCTTTTCACCCCATTCGAGAGCCCGCCCCAGAGAGCTCTCGACTTCAGACACAAGTTGTGACCGCCTTTCCCCAACGGTAGTCCGAGGGACATTCTGTTGGCCGATGTATCGCGCGTCACTCGTACTATCATCTGCATAGCAATGCATGCTATCGATAGACAGCATGTCATTGATATGCAGGATGAAGAGTGTCGGCGATAGCACCGAACCTTGAGGAACGCCAGCATTAATGGTCATGGTCTCGGAGCAACAGCCGTCAACGACGACCTGGATGCTCCGACCATCCAAAAAGCTGGCGATCCACTTGCAGAGTCCCTCGGGGATCCCGTATGCTGGAAGCTTCGCCAGAAGGGCGCCGTGCCACACTCGGTCGAACGCCTTCGCAATGTCTAGGCCGACGGCAATAGCCTCACCCCCACTCTCCAAGGCCTCCGCCCAGCGGTGCGTGAGGTACACAAGAAGATCGCCAGCTGACCGACCGTGTCGAAAGCCATATTGACGGTCGTTAATCAACTGGCGATCCTCAAGGTACCTCAGGACCTGAGTATTAATAACTCGCTCCATGACCTTGGAGAGAAGGGATGTGACCGCTATCGGCCTATAGTTGGAAGGGTCAGACCGGTCACCCTTTTTAGGGATTGGGTGGACACGTGCGACCTTCCAAGAAGCTGGGACCCTGTTGGTTTTGTAGGAAAGACGGTACAGGCGCGTGAGCACGGGGGTCAACTCAGGGGCGCACGTCTTAAGAACCACCGCGGGGATACAATCCGGCCCACTCGACTTTCGGATGTCGAGAAGCCTGAGCTCCCGTCTGACAACACGATGATTAAATCTGATGTCAGACAGGATACTCTCACACCTGGGAATAACAGGTGGAATGGCTCCCCTGTCATCCAGTGTCGAGTTCGAGGCAAAGGATTGGGCCAGGAGATCGGCCTTCTCCTTTGCACTATGGGCCAGACTGTCATCATCCTTACGCAGTGGCGGGAGACTAGGCTGGCAAAAATTACCTTCGACAGCCTTGGCGAGCGACCAGAAAGCTCGACTTCCAGAGGGATAACTTTCGAGTCGCTCGCCAATTCGTCGAACGTGTTCCGCCTTGGCCCTAGCGATAGCCCTCTTGCTAGATCTAGAAGCGGCATTGAATTTTCGCTTCTCCTCCTTTGTTTTAGGATCCCGACGTTTTCGGGCTTCCTGCCAAGCCTTAAATGCGGACTGCTTGAGGCGCGCAGCATCGGCACAAGCGTGGTTGTACCAAGGTCGGCTGCGGCGCCCCACGGGTATTTTGGAACTGGGGATGAAAGAATCCATCCCCAGGATTATTGTGTCCCTTACGCAGTCCGCACAGACGTCAGGATCGTCGGAGGAGAAGCAGAGCCGCTTCCATGGGAAGGATGCGTAGAACTCGCGCAGTCCATCCCAATCTGCTGACCTATAACGCCAGACTCTGCGAGTCCCAGTAGCTGAAGGACGACTGGGACTCACAACAGGGGCCCATGAACGAACAAGGCAGTGATCAGATGACCCTAGAGGGGCTTCGATCACCACCCTGTATTCGTCAGGATGAGTAGTCAGCAGAAGATCCAACAGAGAGGGCTCATGGCTCTCGACATCCGGAACACGGGTAGGCTGTGTTACCAGCTGTGAGAAGCCATATGCCAGGGCCAACTCGTAGGCAGACCGGCCCGGGAGATCAGTGATCCTGGACCCCAACCACTCTTTGTGGTGGGCGTTGAAGTCACCCAGGACCACCACCTCCGCGGACGGGCACTGCTCGAGTATGCAGCTAGTCCCCACTTGGACGTTCTCAAACAACAGAGAAGACCCCGAATCACTGGCATGGGACCTGTAAAGGCACGCGTATACACGGGTTCGACCCCCGTAGTCTACGCGAAGCCATAATATTGACAGGTCCCGATGCTCGAGGCCCCGAAGGCGGCGACAACATATATCACCCCTGAAGAAGACGCACACCCCGGCTTTACGTACGAATGTATGTTCCAATACGTAGCCGGGGTAGTTAAGGTACGATACATCGTCAGGGGTAGATATTTGTGTCTCCGTTAAAAAGAGCAGGGCAGGCCGCGCCGTCTCGAGGTGGTGATGGACGGCGTCGAGGTTGCTGTGTAGACCCCTGACATTGCAGAAGTCCACTGAAATTGTGGATAGTTTATCCGCCGTAGTTTGCCTGCTACTTCTATTTTCTCGGGTCATTTCAAAGAGATTGGTGGGAGGGGGGTGAGGATGGGTGCGGTGGGTCTATGGCAAATCCTTAACGATGGTGGAAGAATATAAAGTGAAATCCAATGTGAGGCAGCACACGGCCGAATGAGTGGCCTCCGCGAGGCACGGAAGGGCCCCCGGTGCCCCCCCACGTACAGTCGCCGGGATCCACCCCAGTCTCCCACTCTGGCACGACGACTGCACGACGGGATTTTCGCCGGTTGGCGGGACAGCTTCCCGAGGCGGGAGTTAAAAGTCAGCGGATCCTCGGGTTCAGGTCCCCTACTGACCGGCAGGCGGCCGACGGAAACCGTTCCCACCGGGTCTCCCTGTACCCCGCCTCAACCCCCAAGGCCGCATGCCACCCCAGACACTGGATCCACCCGGAGTAGTGCCGTTTCAACCCACCAGCACTCAAGAAGGTACGGGGAGGGACATAGAAGGAACGGCTATCCAGTCCTTCCGCCGGAACGCATTCCTGCTTTGCGGTAGAAATAGACTGGACTGGACGGTGGTACCAATCCGCTCGGGTTCAACATTGAGTAAATAAATACTCAATATTAAACCCTACCACCAGTGGTGGGTGAGGGGGGGGACACCAAAGCTGCGGAAAGGACAGTGAATGCAGCAATGGTGGCTCGAGGGGCCGGGGTCGCGTACCCGTGCCATTTTATAAGCCAACCGGACAAGTTGGCAGAAAAATGACCCTCTGACTCCAAAGTACTTTATAAATATCTTTGCTACAATGTCATGCCTAAACTATTTGACCAATTTAATGTTTTTGATATTTAAAATAGAAATTGTAAAATAGACTACAACTTATTGCTTTCTGGGCACAATCCTGTAGTCTACGCGGACGGAGTCGCGGGCAAAAGCTAGTGTCATATATTTTTATATTTATAGAAAAGATATGTTTTTAAATGATAATGTTTTACTTTGACATAACGGTTATAGTCCATAACGACCACTGCTAATACAGATATCACTAACCTCGTGGAAAACATCTTAGAGTAAGATTTAAGATAACACTTATTCAGCAGTACATGTTTTGCGAAGTATAACATAATTGTATTCATTTGCATAAAATAATTAACGCGTCTATATAAGATGAACAATTATAGAAATTCACATTTAGATGTTGGTTCTATTGACCTGATCAGGCGTATGAAATTCAAAAAGTATTTTTAAGTTAATTTGAACATAAAATCTTGCAAAGTAAGCTGTGCTTTAGAAAGCGTAGAGATTGGTAAGTGTTGGGCCTGAGTACAAGGTTTGGCTCAATTATTGAATATGATATGGTTTATTAATGATTAAATAAGTAATGAATAGGTCTAATGAGAGACCTACATATTTACCTTTATACCTAATCGACTGGTATAGAGGAATTTCTACATCTTCATTTCATGTCCAAGGGGAAATTACTTCGAATGTCGTTACCAAATAATAACACTATCCCCCTGGAATCGATTGCGGGACCTCTCGATCGTATACCACTAGGACCAACGGTTGACGGTTTTAGTAAGCACGCTGTATACTCACGAATAAAGCATTTTGCAGATTAAGGTTGAAATAAAAACGAAATATTTTGTATTATTACCCAGTGTGTTGTCACCAAAGTGCAGTGTGCAGACACAAATGTCGCGTGAATTAAAATAAGCTGAAATAAAAAGTGGACAATTAGTGTCAAGTGTAAACGTAAAAGTGATTAAGATAAATGGTAAGTTTTATTTTCCTAAGTGAACGATATTATTAAAGGATTATATATCTTAAGTTCTTTTTACTATAGTCTCTTTTTCAATATTTTGTATTTTTTTACTTAGTAATTAAATATTTAGTTAATTAGTATATCATGTTTATTTACTATACTTTTATGCAATTATTTTTTTGTTCCTATTTTCGTATTTTTGTCTAACAACTAATTGAGTATAATTGTCGAAAGAAATATTTTCTGAAAAACACTATAAAAAAAAACTAAAGATATTTTTTTTTCAGTTTTAAGTATAACTATTATTATCGCCTTTATAATAGTTTAAAACTGACTACTCGTACTCATACAGATCCCACTGTTGGGCACAGGACTCTACCATAAAGAGTTTTCGCGTAAAAATATTTCATATTTGCTGAGCCTCTGACTTTAGTGGGTGCCTTAATTAATCTAAAACACCCATACTACTTATAATTCAGAAGTTTGTGCGTGCAATAACTCTGAGCTGGCCAAGTCTATCACGACTATACAGAGTATGTAGATCCATCCTACATGTACAACCTACTTACATTATATCTATACAGATTTTCTATAGTGATTTTTTATATATTAGTGATGGAAATTCAATAAGATCCTAGTAAAAAGAAAGTCTGTAGTTTTCCTAAAAAATTCCTAAAACTTGGACTTCTAGATCGCAAGGCACATATTTTTACTGCGAGACGACAAAGCAGTCAAATATAAAATATACCTTTTTTTTTTTTGAGTGGCCGTCTTCGCGCCAAGTAGGGCGACCACGGTACGTGGGCGAGGAACGCCCACAATGGTTCCGCAGTCACCCAGTGCGCCTCCGAGACGAGAGCGTCAAGGCCTCCTCAATTTGAGGAGGTGCAGTTGCACCCCCACTAACCGGCGCCCGGAACTAGATCCGGCGCCTCCTTCTTCGACGCCGTTGGCGGGCGGGATCGTCCCGTTCACGTTCCCGCTCCGCACTCTCCTTCTGCGATATGACATGTTCGCAGAAGGAGAGCATCGCTCGCCACGACCTCGGACTCCCGACTATCGACATGACGACGGCCGGGAGTGAGAGATCTCCACCTATTACAGCGCGAAGAGCGCTGCGCTGAGCCTCCCAGGCTGGACACTCCTCTAGTGTGTGCTGGGCTGTATCGTCTGGGCAGTTGTCACAATGGTGACACACGGCCGACATCTCCTTTCGCGCCACCCGCCACAGGTAGTGGCCGAAGCAGCCGTGCCCCGACAAAACCTGTGTCAGGCGGAACGTTGCCGCGCCGTGGCGCCTGTCCACCAAATATAAAATATACCTGCGTGCAATAAAGGTACCCTGATATCGATTCCGGGCTCCAGAAAAATGTATATTTATTAAGTGATGAAATTCAACCAAAGCATAGTTGATGCAATGATTTTGTTTTATAATTATTTAAAACTTTTATATAAATGCGTAAGCAGTTTTTTTCAAGTTGATTGATGGGTTTAAATATTTGGGTCATACACATTTGGGCGTTCGGATAAAATAACTTAAAAGTTTATGACAGTAACTGAAGACTTTTATTTTTTAGTGAAATCGTTGTTACTTTTCTGTTTACTCATAGTACTTCATGCTATGAAATGATATTTCTTTATTAAAAAAAAATAATTAAAATGTTTCAAAAGTCTCTTCGTGTGGACTGTTCAGATTCGGGGTATGAGTGTTTGGATAGATGTAGTTAATTATTTTGTACATATTTATTAAAACATCACTGTTGCTTTTACGTGATATATAATGAATATTATTTTTATTAGATAATTGTTTATAATTGCGCAGGATATATTTTTTTTATTTTCAATAAACATGCTGTTATACGGATTTAAGTCTTTTTGGTAGACCTAAGAATCAACCAAATTTCAATTTCTAACAAAGCCGCCATGTATCGAATATTTTTTTTATTGACAAAACTGGATAGCCGCCATTTGTTGGAGTTCTTGTCAGTACAGCTTCACGTGCCATTCATAGTTTACGAAGTTTTAAAATAAAATTAAGTGTTTTTGTCAAAGCTCAGTGCGTCTTTCCTGCTTGGGATATAATTCGGTAAGTCATTATTATAAATTTTAATAAATATTGCGCCGATATGCGTTTTGAGGAGTATTTTAAAAGTTTCCTTTGTTGTTGTTCAAACCTTGAAAGTAAAATGGATGCTTTGATTTTAGTTTGAAATATCTCTCCTGTGGAAATCTTTCCTGTGAACATAAATGTCCACAAAATGTCCAAAAAATAACATTTTATCGGTTTTCTATGCTAACAGAGCTACAATGTTGGCCAATCAAACGGGCAGGCTGAGATAACATGATTTAAATACTGCATTATTGGTTTCGGCACCCGAAAACGGAGCTTGACTTATTTTCTTGCTAAATGTGGGGTGCTTAGCATGCTTGGGTTACAGATACAATGTCTCGATCCAGTCATTCTAAAACCCAATTAACTGACGAGGAGAAGAAAATAAATACGTCGTCTTGAATAGAAAAAACTTAGCATGCGAAGAGCTAGAGCTAAATAAGATGCTTTTTCTGTAGACGTAAAAAATTAAGTCAAATAACTTGCTGAAATCTGAATAACGATCTGATTTTTCATTAATTTCTTATTACTTGAATGATTACTTAATAAATGAGACTGATTTGAAAAAAAATCGACATTTTATTTTGAATATATTTATAACACGTTTTGTGTATGACCCATTTGTCCAAAAACTCTTTATATGGTCCTCATTGTACTTGACCCTATGGATTAACCACAAAATTAAGTTTCAAAAATAAAACGATACCATTTGATTTACGAGCGTGATGCAAGTAAGTCCGGGACTGTCCATTTCACAAGGTTAAGTTATATATTTGATCGGACAGTAGGTATTTAGGTATTTACAAGGTATAATTTAGAAAGCTTTAAAATAACAATCTGCTGTTTTTTTTTATAAAATAGGTACTCTGCTGTACTAAGAAACTCTATGATAAATTATCGACAAAGCCCAGAAGATTAGTGAGCTGAAGTGGCAGTGGGCAAGTCACAAATATTTGTTTTGGGGCTGGGTATTTATGCGACTGAAAAGCTTCTCGTAGTGTCTGATACCTACAACACAAGATTTGTATTTAAGTGAGGGGTCAGCAATATGTATGTGACTGTTGGGTGTTTTCTTATAAATACAAAATGAATAACTCTTTACCAAAAATATTAAATGAATTAAGGTTTGAAGGATTACATGCGACATATTGAGGCATAATTGACTTGATTTGTGGAAATATGTTGCATTCTCAGTTAATTTTGAGAAACTAACGTTTAATTCTTTTATATAAGCTGTGTACTGTAGTGTTTGTATACTTGTCTCGGTGACACGGGTAGTGGGGGAACAGTCTGGTGCGCGCCGTGGGCGAGAGCGGACGTGTTTACCCTGACTGCTGGTGACGTAACGAGCCAATACTTAATACTTGTGGAGGCACGAACACTACAAATGGCGACGAGGTAAAAGGTCAGTGAATAAATGTTATGGTGCTCCATGAATATTATTGAAGGGAAAAGTATAAACGAAAAAAAAAAAAAGTACACAATAATGTAAATATATGGAGTTGTTTATTAATGCCTTGGTCATTTTACATAAGTAAACTAGTGCGCAAATTGTACGATCAAATATAATACTCGATTCCTGAACTAAATTATTCTTAACTAAATTAAGTAATAGATTGTAGGAGACCTTGCATAACCGAATTATATGTGTATGCACAATGCAGGTCCCGTAATCTTAAGTCCAGTCACGTTAAGAATACGTTGTGATAAATTAAAAGTAAACATTAACAATGCTTTTTTCTGTCGAACAAGACAGATGTGTTCTAATACAAATATTCAAACCGGTTGCTTGCTTATCTATTGAAATGTGGTTTCAATTGTTTTCACTGGTCAGCGACGCCGCCTGTGCGTCTGCGTACCCACAGATTTAAAATAGCCGGTTATAACGCTTACATTATGTTATTTAATATCAGAATGGCTTATTTATCCTGAAAATTATGTAATGATTAAAAGCATACTTTTATCCAAGAAAGATTTAAACGTTGCCTTCAATTCTATTAGAGACTTGGTTGTTTTATGAATGTTTTACGTTCAACTTGTATGAAACTAGCTTTGTGAGTGAAACTTGAAATAATAACTACAAGTACACATATAAAGATATGTATTATAAAAGTATGCAGTACATTTAAAATTATTATCGTATGCTTTAGTTTCACACCAATACATTTAATACTGTATGTAAAGAGGTAGTTTGGTTCGCCAGTAGAGTACCTAAATGATTTTTTGTTTTTAAATAAATCTAAAGATCGTTAGATCAAAATTGGAATATTAGCACTGAAAAAATAAAATACGTGCTATGAATATTTGAACTTTGCTTACAAAAGTATGTGCTTTCAATTTATATGTATAATTTGTGAGTCTATGAACTATAAAGCTTTAAATTGTTTAAGATGGAAAAGTGGAACCGTGGCATAGAGCTAGGTATATCATACGGCAACAATTGTGACCATGCCGCAATGCTTCCACGTATTATCGGCGGTCTAATTAAAAAAAAAAAAAAAAAAAAAAAAAACAATAAATAAGTAAATCTACAAATTTGATGTTAAAATAGATAAATGTTATGCACCTAAATGAAGTTTTCGATCGATATTTATTCAAACAATGAAACAGCAGTTAAGAGAGAAATTTAATAAGTTTCTTTTCAGACTTAGACCCGACTCATTGAGCAAATTAATAAAAAGTCATACGACTAATTAAAGCAGTGTTGGCCTCGCGTTTTGGCGTGGTTTGGGATCTCTGCAGTCGCGGGTTCGAGTCCCGGAAGTAAGTCCCGAAGTTGTGTGTGTGTTCGCATTGATTTGTCACTGGGTTTAGCGACGGAGAGAGGCACCGTGATGAAGTTTGCACACCTAGGGGGTTGTGGGAGTTTCTCGGGTGTGTGATCCGCCAGCCCGCGCCGTGCCGGCGTGGTGGACTGTGGCCTGAGCCCTCTCAAAGGTGGAGAAGTATTGTGCCCGGCTGTGGGACGTGTGTTGGTTGATGATATATCAGTTTAATTATAGAAAAAGGTTTTAATCCTTGGTGACGACTTCATAATTGACAATAATATTTTGAAGCAAATAATTTAAAAAATACTGGTCGCCTTAAATTTGAAAATGATTATTTAAAGTAAATACATTAAGGGAGGGTTGTACCATTTATTTGGAATTCTTCACAGTATCTTAAATCCGAAGAATAGATGGGGTTGACCCTATTAAATGTCTGAGGACGTTGGAACAGATATGTTTATAAATACGAGTAGTAAAGTGTCATTAATGACGCTACTTTGAAAATCAAGAAAAAAATAGTATTGCCTATTGATGTCAAAATTAATTTACTGTATTCGAAGATTTGATTCGAGTTTTCGAGATCGATAATGGGTGCAGTTCGGAAAATCGACAAATCATGTGGTAAAAAGTGAAATCTTCTTAGAAAAGAAATTTCAACTAAACTTTAAGTTTTGTCTTGAAGTAAATGCAGTTGCGGAAACGTTTCTTAAAATCAAGGATGTTCAAAGCTATATTCCAATAGAGGGAGTCTGTTCAACTGATTTCTCAAGTCAGCATAATTTTCACTTTTGGTCAAGAACTAGTCAAAAAATAACATCTCGTGTTTGATATTTTATAAGCTTTTGAAAGTTAAAAAAAAAAAAATAAAAAAAAAATAAGATAAAAAAAAAAAAAACATCTTGGAAGAGAAGAATGCGTAATGTTAATAAGAGTAATAAAACCTTTAGAAGAAAATGTTTAATATATTAGTAATTGAGAGTCTGTTTCTAGTGACGAAGTTCAAGTTTTCTGAGTTAAGTAAGAAACATGGGCAAGTGGGTTCCAGATTTGGGAACATACACTCAACTTTTACGCAAGTTGTATTATAAAAAAATTAAGTTGGCTAAGACCGCGAATATAGATTCGTATTGGAACGATACCCGAATTAGCCTTGACTATCTGAAACGGCCATAGCTCGTAACTAAAATAAGAAGTCTTGTTTTCTTCTCCATGTTAAATGTTTTATGTTTTGATGTCACTTTAATTACTTAATTTTATTGTTTTAATTTTGATATTAGTTGTTTATAATTAATATTGCAGATTGTTAATTGTTTATCTTTTCTAATAATGTTTTGGAGAACGTTATGCACACCTTAAATGTCTGTCATATATATCAGATATAGTAACGCAGTAAAAATAATAAAGCTATAAATTGTATTAATACATGTGATGTCGTTGTGTCAAATTAAATAAATAAAGATTATTAGGTATTGTGATACCTTTGATAGAACCTAAGTGTTTGCATATGCTGGTCCAGTTGTACTGAGAGCTGTACTCGTTACAATAAGCCTAGGTTGGTTGCATATAGCAACATAAGTCTGTGAGAACGTAAAAAGCGTTATCAGATCGAGAACGGGAATCTTGCGTTGGATTGGATAGTAAGCCTATTAATACGTCCCATTTGTTTGGAAAATATTGTTCACATTGAGTCGACAACCATTGGCCTCTGAAGGTCACGTTCTCCAAGAAGTTGAAAGCATGTGCCCGGATTTAACGTTGGGTGTTGCATCTACAATCACATGTATAAATTTGATGTCTTTACAGTCCAGGGAAGAAAAACATAGTTCTTGATTGGCGCGATTTTGTGTGTGTAGAGAACCACCAAAGCCGTTTGATAACAACTACGTCAATAGTCGATAGTGCCTCGACATTTGGCAATTTCCCTAAGTGAACTGAAACAGGCTGGTATGAGTGACTGCAAGTTGAAATACATATATTATTATAGACTGGATAAGAGATATCATACACCTAAAAAAAAAATTTGGGAGAATTATCTATATAATATTATGTACCGTATCTTGATTGGAAAAGAGTATCACTGGAGTTTCTTGTCCGTTTCTCTACTAATGGCTGCTTTCCGAAGTGAGTGATAAATTAAATACAAATAGTATGAGAAATACGCCACTGTACGAGTAAACCGAAACTAGACTAAACTATTACCACAGAATCAAACCTTATTCGAAGAAAGAAGGCGTTATTGGAAATTAATGTGAGATATCAAGACATTTAATAAAAAAAACAGTGAAATAAATAAAAACTGTACATCATTGTATTGCAGGCAGTATGAGCCTTCATAAAACGAAAATCATACCGATTATGATGCAGGCTTCAAGTTAAAGAAAGCTGTACATAATTATGTTGCAGGCAGTATGAGCCTTCATGGAACGAAAATCATACCGATTATGATGCAGGCTTCAAGTTAAAGAAAGCTGTACATAATTACGTTGTAGGCAGTATGAGCCTTCATGAAACGAAAATCATACCGATTATGATGCAGGCTTCAAGATAAAGAAAGCTGTACATAATTATGTTGCAGGCAGTATGAGCCTTCATGAAACGAAAATCATACCGATTATGATGCAGGCTTCAAGTTAAAGAAAGCTGTACATAATTACGTTGTAGGCAGTATGAGCCTTCATGAAACGAAAATCATACCGATTATGATGCAGGCTTCAAGTTAAAGAAAGCTGTACATAATTATGTTGCAGGCAGTATGAGCCTTCATGAAACGAAAATCATACCGATTATGATGCAGGCTTCAAGTTAAAGAAAGCTGTACATAATTATGTTCCAGGCAGTATGAGCCTTCATGAAACGAAAATCATACCGATTATGATGCAGGCTTCAAGTTAAAGAAAGCTGTACATAATTACGTTGCAGGCAGTATGAGCCTTCATGAAACGAAAATCATACCGATTATGATGCAGGCTTCAAGTTAAAGAAAGCTGTACATAATTATGTTGCAGGCAGTATGAGCCTTCATGAAACGAAAATCATACCGATTATGATGCAGGCTTCAAGTTAAAGAAAGCTGTACATAATTATGTTGCAGGCAGTATGAGCCTTCATGAAACGAAAATCATACCGAATTATGATGCAGGCTTCAAGTTAAAGAAAGCTGTACATAATTAATTGCAGATGGCGCTGCTAAAGTAAACAATCTTAATGTGCTCTAATGTTTTAAAAATTATTTAAAAATAGTTAAGTGTTAAATTAATATATTGTTTGTTGTTATTTTAATTTTTTATTTTTAATTCTGTTATTATATTTTACATTATAAATTGTTAAGTTGTTTGTAATTACTATTGCACATTATTAACTGTTTGTCTTTTTCTTGTAATACTTTGTAGAATGTTATGCACACCTTACCTAAGTGTCATATATGTATATCGGATATAGTACCTAAGTAATAATTATTAAGCTACAAATGTATTAATATATGTGATGTGGTTGTGCTGAATTAAATAAATAAATAAATAAATAAATAATTATGTTGCGGGCAGTATGAGCCTTCATGAAACGAAAATCATGTCGAATTATGATGCAGGCTTCAAATTAAAGAAAAGCTGTGCGTTATAGTGTTAGGTAGTACAGGCCTTCTGTGTGAAAACTGTACGTGATCTTATCAGACTAATAAAACGACATGATAATAACCAACGAGATGGTCTGTTCAAGTAAGAGAGTCGTCGTCCTCCAAATTCTACTCTGCCATAAAGGAAGTGCTTGACAGAAACCGATGGAAACAGATCATCCGCTCCAGATGTCACCCTAATGCTGACCACGATCTTCAGATATGAGAGACCGACTAGAGAGAGAGATTGATGATAATAAGCTGTGGGTCGTTGTTGTATAACGATGTGTTACGCAAATGAAAAAAAAAAAGACGATTTGGACATGGAGATGAACATGATCATATGTTGAGAGAAACGAGGAAAAATGGACCACATTTGTAACGTATTGATACCCACGAGACAGCAAAAGGAATAAAGGTAGACAGACTATGCGAAGACAGACTATGAGTAAGTAAATTGATCGGAGCTTGTGTTGCTGCAATCTGTGTGGTTATGGCGTGTATGAAAAAAAAAAAAATGAAAAAGGAAATAAAGCAAATATAGAGCACTTGTGAAAAGATGTGCTAGACAAAGTAACAACCCTTAAAGTGATTTGTATTTAAAAGTAAATGATTATTTAAAATAAATACATTAAGGGAGGGATGTAGTGTTTGTGGGTCAATCAACTTTTAAATGTACCATCAATGATAGATTTTATATATCAATTTTTTTTTCTTAAATTTGTATATTTTATACATATTTGTTGTTGATAATTATTTATATTTAAGGAATTCAAATAGAGCAGAACAATTTATGGTAAATTTTACTCAAAAATTCACATGACTGTAGTTAAGATAGTCCCTTGGACATTTAAAAATTCAGTAAAATTGTTAATTTACTTTTAAATATAAGAATCATATTTGAAAAACCTTACTGTTCTTTTAAAGTAAAAATGACGATAATGTGTCTTTAGGAGATAAGAAAAAAGTGGTTGTCCAGTGGACATAGACATTTGTCCATAGGAAATACTCGGGTGTCCAAAGGGGACTCTATGATGAAAATCGCATGTATTTCTTCTTTTATGTAATAAAAAAACAACTATTTGAAAATAATTATCAGTATTAGAAGAGAAAATATTGAATAATTCAGACAACGATCTTGGATGTCCAAGGGACTGGTGGTGATATTTATTAGTCTTTCCGCTCCCTGGTAATAAATAATAATATTTTGAATTAGGTCTTACGCACAGTAAAAAATATACATTAAATTGAATATATTCCACTTTAATTTACTACAATATATAAAATACAAAAGTTTTTGTGCTGGTTGTCCAGTGGACACACAATAAAGCCACGCTCTTTTTCAAAATACACTCGGTCGACTGGCGCCGCGGAAAAGATGAAATCAAAATCGGGGCTGGATGAATGTTGTCACGAAATAAATCGACTTGAGTTCCAGGCAGTAGTCACGCCATAAATGTTTGGATTTTGGAACTTTTTTACCGTTGTCCGGTGGAAGTCAGAATAATAAAATATAATAGGGACTAAAATAAACATGCAAAAAGGTCGTTAAGGTTTTAAAGCAGACAAAATCTATTTACTAGCATCATAGTAGATATTGTAATTAATAATTATGTTTCATTGTAATGGATTGCCATATATAATTTTTTTGGAAAAATTAATGTTTCATTGTACTAACCTACTGGGGGACAAATTTACATAGTACTGATAGGACAGATAAAAGTTGATTGACCCTTGTATACTTGTCTCGGTGACACGGGTAGTGGGGGAACAGTCTGGTGCGCGCCGTGGGCGAGAGCGGACGTGTTTACCCTGACTGCTGGTGACGTAACGAGCCAATACTTAATACTTGTGGAGGCACGAACACTACATGTACTAAGGCCAGACCCCTTCTGAATCCATGCCTAGCAGCGTGATGCATGAAGAGACATACTTTATTTTAATGCATCGAAAATAGTTACCATAATTAAAATATTTTCTGAACACTTTCTACCCTTCTTATTATCCATCCAAAGATTGCCTGTAAGAAATTGCTTAGAGCGATAAGGCCGCCTCTTGTTTTCTTTAGAATAGTTAAGTTTCTTCCCATTATTTCTGTATTATGTACAAGAAAGTGTTAAATTAATAAATAACACGTTGCATTGACGCAGTTGTTTTTTATTTCCATCTAAATATAATAGAATAAACTATTAGTAAAATCTTGGTCTGATATCAAATTAAAAAAATGCGATTACAAATTGTGATATAAAAAATCTTATCTCCCAAGTCAGATCACACAGTGCGGAAAATATTACCAAAATATATTAGTTTTTGTACTGAATAACATAATTAAAATTTTGGTTGTAAAACACATAACATCCTGTAATTGCTATGTTTAACAATGTGAGGTCAAAGCTTGTGTGAATTTATTTTACCAACACGTTTTGTATACTTTTAAAACAGCCCTGACAAATGCCCAGCTTTTGGCAACGAATATTCGGCTGACATTGGGCCAGCGAGTGCGTTTTTGAAAACATCAATTTCATCATAATTACACCTCGTTCTTCTTATTATTTATTCTTGATTGACATTTTGCATAATTTGAGGATCTGGTTATTGCATTTCGAACCGATAATTCACTTGAATTGACCATAAAAAGCTTATCGAATCATCGACAAAAAAGGTTTTCTGCGAGATAAGTTATGTTTACCTTTCTAGTCGGTCGAGAGTAAATGAGAGGTATGTCGGGGTCACGGCCGTTCGAACATGCTAAGCATAACGCAATCAGATTGGATCCTTATAAAAAAATATATACTGAAACATACAAAAAATTACGTTCATACCAATGGCCACACTTTCATAGAATCCCAAAAGCGTAACTCTTTATTTGTGAAATGTTTAGTTTATTTTTTTATTGTGGGCTCGGGATATTGGTATACGTCAAATTGTTTTCTTTTAAATAAATGTTTTAAAAAACAGTATAAAAAATGACGATTCAAAAGAACTTGTAAAAATCTATTTGAATAAAGGATATTTGACTTTGACATTGAAATAATAAAGATTATTATTCGGAATTTCGAAAGGGAAACTGGTCTTCTATGAAAGTACGGCGACTGGTATATACAGGGTGTATTTAGACCGTGATCGAAAACTGAGGCAGGTAATAACGAGGATGATCACAAACCCAGTGGCGATATTAAAAATCCCGACAAAAAATAAAAATTTTGACTCTTTCCATACAACCATCGGTGTTAAAAGTATGCGGTTTGTATGGAAAACCTCAAAAAAAATATTTTTTGTCGGGATTTTCTTTAATGCCAGGGGGTTTGTAATCACTATCGCTATTACCTGCCCAAGTTTTCGATCACAGTCTAAATACACCCTGTATGTATGTTCGTATTAAGATTTAGAGAGGTATTCCTATACCTATGTCTTTCCAACTGTATATGTCCCTATAGGTTACACGGCACATATAGTATAGACTACGATGCAGTAAGTAACATACTGTCAAGGTGGAATAAGACAATAGTCTGCTGTTACAATATGTCTTATGTTTGGTAACCTATAGCAGCCCGGTCAAGCGCTAGGGAGATTGCCCATAATTAATAGCGTAAATGTCACTTGTTCATACTCCAGCGAACGCCTTTTTGCTAAGGATTCTGCAAAAAGTCTGTTAAAACAAAAATCGTACGTTTAGAGGGCTGTATATGCAAAATTTCGTACATAATATGTATATATGTATTTGATATATTATATCAAACGCTACTGTAAGGTGCCCCGTACACCTCCAATATTATTTCACAATATATCTGATTGACAATATTATTGAACGTGTAGGGATAATATTGAAACATTGCGCAGTAATTGAACAAAAGACTGAGTGACCTTAATTTATATTGTGCAATATTTTTTTCTTGCGCTCTGTAGGCTTAATAACATATATTACTTTTTTTTTCTTTTCAACAAAATCGCCAGCGTGGCTGCCACCAAAACTTCGCCGTCAGACATGTTGCTCGCACGAAAATATTGATCAGAGTGGTTTGTTAATTTTACTGAGAGAATTTATTGAACGTTTGGAATCAAAGAGGGTATTCAATATTATTGTACAATAAAAAGATTGTGCTTTAGGACTAGACAACAACTCGATTGTCAATTGTTGATATAACAATGTTATATATTTTTAACAATTTCTTGCCTTAGTGGCATAACTCTACATATCAACCGAATATACAGGGTGTACTTAGACCGTGATCGAAAACTGAGGCAGGTAATAGCGATGGTGATTCCAAACCCCCTGGCATTAAAGAAAATCCCGACAAAAAATAAAATTTTTGAGGTTTTCCATACAAACCACATACTTTTAACACCGATGGTTGTATGGAAAACGTCAAAATTTTTATTTTTTGTCGGGATTTTTAATATCGCCACTGGGTTTGTAATTACCGTCGCTATTACCTGCCTCAGTTTTCGATCACGGTTTAAATACACCCTGTATGTATAGTCGCTCACAATCCGTGGAAAAATTGTAGTAAAGTTTAGGCCCATTCTAGATATGAAAGTGAAAATGAAAAGTTTAACCCCGGGTCAATGGTTAAGTGAGTTAATATTTATTAAGCCCATAGTAGTCAAGGATAACCCGCAAAACTAATGAGTATTTGCTATAAGTAATCGGCTTATAATAATTAACATTAATTTCCGCGACGGCTTCAAGGACTTGCGTAGTATCGAAAGAACATATCGACGATTGCGGGAAGGAATCTCTCGTAAAATCTTAGATAGGCGTGTATTGTTCATAATTTCGAATTTAATGGAAAAGAAAATGCAGTTAGTAGATCTGTATACAAAAAATGTCTTTCAAAGCATTCCTTAGATAATTATGTTAAGTTCACCAAACTCTAAAACAACGTAATGGCCTTAGGCATTGTCACTCTAGTAGAAAAAGGTTCTGGTCTAGAACCTATAAATAGCCAGATGGAGAAATATTTAGTCAACAAAATTTTCAACACTGCCTTTTTCTGGATATAACTTTCGTTAATTCAATTGCAATTTCATAAAGTAATTAGTTATGTTTGTATTTTCTATTTGTATTATTTATCACCTTTTTGTCATCGTTAAAGTTTATTCAGATGTTTATGGGGTTAAACAATAATTTTAGCTACTGTAGTTTTTAGTATAAACGCATATTGTTTACGCGCAATTTTCATTGTGGTAGGTACCTAATTAGCCTTTTCTGTTTACCTTAAAATTTTATTGTATGCTGTGCATCTTTAAATATAATAAAAGGTGCTAATTAATAAAGGTTAAAGATATATTAAAGGTATAATTAATTTGACACGCAGGTCAAAATTTCGTTGCATACTTGGCACAGACGCTTTTGTCATATTTATAATTTTTTTTCCCTAACGAGTTATTGTGTTGCATTTACAAGTTTTTCCAGTTTTATAAACTTTTTATAGGGCTTTGAACCATATTTTGGAATTATTACTAAATATGCGTTGAGTCATTGCTAAGATTCCGTATGTTGATGAATCTTTTTGCTGAAGCTTTGTTGTAGTAATTTGTAATTGCGTAATTTTTTGAAAAAGTGTTACTTGTATTATTTTATTTACACATGTTGTAATAAGATCATGATCCGAAATTATGAAAGGTCTTAGTTTCCGATCTGTCTGAATAAATACACTCTGTATATATATTAATTTCATTTATAGTATATTAAAAGTATTATGTGTAAGTGCGTCAAGATTTGACAAAATATTGTTACAGAAAGAGTGAATCGAAATTTTTTAAAATCATAAATTAACTATATGGTAGAGTTTAAAAAAATACGAAGACTTTAAAAAACCCAAAATAATAAAATTCAAATATACGGAACATTAAGTGCGTTAGTTAAATGTGTGGATGTTTTTTTTTTTTGAGGTGTTGAGGTAAAGGTCAATGACCATCAATTATGACGCACCTTTGATGACAATGTTTGTTTTATTAAGGATAATCTCGCCGATGAATCTCGGAAAACTAAGTGATGATGTAAATATTAATGTATATTTAGTTTTATACTCAGTCTGTCATCATCCACTGTTGAAAGTTGATCTCCTTAATTGCAGGAACAAACTGCCATTTGCTAGCTACGAAAGTAACCCGTGTGGAGTTGCTGGTCTCCCATCGGGTGCGTCCCCTGGGTGGCGGATAGGGGAACGCCACCTATACATATGCATATATATATACATATATATGTATATGTATAGGAGGTATCGGAAACGACGTGGACCATACCAGCGGGATGTATTTTCCACGCGTCCCTCTGAATAGCAGAGGGCGCTGTGGATAAGTACGGACGGGCTCAGTGTGCACTAACACTGCCACCGAGTGGACTGGGAAAAGTGCTTCCCAGTTTCCGTTGTCTCGAAATCCCAAATGAGGTGTCGTGGTCATGTCTCGCGGCCTCTTTGGGATCGAGGATCTTGCCTTAGTTGGCCGGATCGCGAGGGAGAAAACCTCTATAAAAAGTCACCCCAAATCCTAAGCGGCGGCGCACCGTGATGGGATGCATGGCTGATGGGAGGTTCAGTCGCTAGTGCGGCCCCCGCCGGAGTACCGGCCGACCCTCCGTGCGGGTTACGCTAGGCTTACCCAGATACAGGGGGCTCTGTCTGGGCGGACTGCTTTTCCCCCATACTCGTGGGAATTATATGGATAAACCAAATTTAAAATTAACTTTAAAGAAGTTACCTGCGTCGCAGGCGGTGGCTAATGGGCGCGAGCCCGTTGGTGAGTATGTCATAAAAGACAAGCAGGGTGAGACACCTGAAAAAGCTGTCAGCAAGAAAAGAACAGCATCTGCCCTGGAGTCGGAATCTGGGTCCGATCGAGTTCGGCCTCACTCTCGTATCCGAGGACGATTTAGGTCGCGTGAGAGCGTTAGTTCTGACCCTCGCCATTCACCGTCTAGCGAGGAAGATGGTGAGCCCGCAGCGGTAATTAGTGTTAGTGGAAGGGGTAGAACACGCCAGGTTAACGCTCTCGCATCTGAAGATAGGTCGTGTCTAGAGGAGGAAATCTCTACGCTTCGTAAACAAAAGGCTTACCAGGTCGCTGAGAATGCCCGGCTTCGTCAGGAGCTTGCCAAATTATCGGCCGAGCTCGCAAAATGTAGGTCGGAGACGAGAGAGCTCATGAGGCAAATGGGTGCGAAAATCGACGCTCTGGCAATACGGCTGCCTCCAGAGACGCCTCTCCGACCACCGCTTGCAGCTGATAAAGCTCGTCTCGCTGTGGCCAACAGTTCAAGGATTATATTGAACGGGTCATCGTTGGGTTCTGCCCCCGTTGGGAGTTTCGAGCCTGCTGCATCGCATGCTGAGAGGGTTAAAAAACCCCGAAAAGGGAAAAAGAGAGGGCAAAAAAACCACTCCGGAGCTGTTCAAAGCGCGCTTCGCCCACCAACACCGGCACCTACTAATATGGACGAGCCATGGACAAAGGTGTTGGGTCGGAAACAGCGGCGCCAAGCTGCGAAAAATACAACGCCTGTGCAACCGCAGCAGCAACCTAAGAAGCCGCCTGCGCTGCGGGCACCTCGCACCGCGGCGGTCACACTCTTTCTGTTGCCTGGAGCCACGGAGAGAGGCCTCTCTTATTGCCGACTCCTAAACGAGGCCCAAGAGCGCATAAAACTCGCTGACCTCGGCATATCATCATTAACGAGCAGGAAAGCGGTAACGGGCGCGACCATTCTGGAAGTATCTGGACCCGAGAATGAAGCTAAAGCTGACTCCCTCGCTTCGAAGTTGAGGGAGATATTTTGTGAGATGGCAGACGTCCGGGTCTCTCGCCCGATGAAGACGGCAGATCTGAGACTGGCGGGGTTAGATGAATCCGTCACCCCGGAAAAGGTCGCAGAGGCACTCGCCAGAACTACAGGGTGTCTGCCAGACCAATTTAAGGTTGGGGAAGTTCGACCTAACCAGATGGGTCAAGGAACTGTGTGGGTCCGTGCCCCAATAAAAGCGGCACAAATCGTTGCCAAAACTGGTCGCGTTCTTGTTGGGTGGTCCGCTGCTCGCGTCACAGTTTTAGAGTCCAGGCCGCTACGGTGCTTTCGCTGCCTCGAATTAGGGCATGTTCGGGCACGCTGCACAGCTCAAAATGATCGCAGCGACATTTGCTTCCGATGCGGTCAAGTAGGCCATCTGGCACGCGGGTGCTCTGCGGCGCCACACTGCGCATTATGTAGTTCAGGTGGCAAGCCATCAGGGCATACACTGGGTGGGAAGGACTGCGCTTTCTCCTCCCCAGGTGCTCGCCAAAATCGGCGTAGACACAACAAAAGTCGGGAAAGGATTGCTACTGGGACTGAAACCTTGTCGCAGCCTTTCCGCCCATCGCGGGCAGAGTCGGAGGCCATGGAGATCGCTCGATAATGCATGATATAAAGATCCTCCAGGCGAATCTCAACCACTGCGCCGCAGCTCAAGACTTGCTGTCCCAGAGCATGGCTCAGTGGTTGGTGCACGTGGCAATCGTCGCCGAACCGTATTATGTTCCCCCCAGGGACAACTGGGCTGGGGACCTTGACGGTTCGGTGGCGATCATCACCCAGGGGTCCGCTGGCTCTCCGCCCTTCGAAAAAATAGCGAAGGATCGGGGATGCGTGGCGGCTCTGTTGGGAGATGTGTGGGTTGTTGGTGTATATTTCTCTCCCAACAGACCCCTGGCCGACTTCGAGGCATTTCTCGTGCGGCTAGGGGCCCTGGTGGTGCAATGCCAACCTCGCCCCGTGGTTGTTGCCGGCGACTTCAATGCCAAGTCATTGGCATGGGGCTCGTCGGTGGTCAATGCACGGGGCGGGGTCCTGGAGGAATGGGCGATCTCTATGGGTCTCTCGCTCCTCAATCGGGGCTCCGTGGACACGTGTGTGAGGCATAATGGTGGCTCAGTTATAGATGTCTCCTTCGCGAGCCCAGCCATCGCCCGCCGTGTCCGGGACTGGAGAGTTCTGGTGGGTGTGGAGACACTTTCAGACCATCGGTATATTAGATTTGACGTCTCCACGCTCACCGCACATCAGTCCAGCGGAAGGCCAAACACCCCGATTGGGGGCGGTCCGCGATGGGCAAAAAAACGCCTCGACAAAGAGGCCCTGGAATTAGCCGCTAGAGTCCAAGCCTGGCTCCCCGCCCCGGAATCTCCGGTGCGGGTTGAAGAGGAGGCAGAATGGTTCGGGGCAGCAATGACTAGCATCTGCGACGCAGCGATGCCCCGAATCCAGCACCTCCCTCCGCGGCGCCAAGTATACTGGTGGTCGGCGGAGCTCGCGCAGATGCGGTATGAATGTGAGGTGGCGCGCCGCCGACTCGGCAGACTCAGGCGCCGGCGGATCCGCCAGGCTGACTTTTTGGACCAAGAGCGGCTACTCCGGGGTCTCTATAAAGAGGCCAGGAGAGCGCTGCGAGTGGCCATCAAAGAGGCGAAGACTGCGTCTAGAAAGGAGTTCTTGGGGAGTCTGGATCGCGATCCGTGGGGACGCCCGTATCGGCTGGTGCTAAACAAGTTGCGCCCACCGGCGCCCCCCCTAACCCAGACTCTCCGACCGGAGCTCCTGGAGGACGTAGTCGCCGCTCTTTTTCCGGCCACCAATACCGTCGTCATTCCTCCACCGATGCCGCCGAGATCTTGGTCGCAGACGACCGAAACATCTCTGGCGGCATCGTCGTCTTCATTAATTTCGGCAAGGGAAACCCCCGAGGGTCCTCCCCCGGGCGTGTCGCCCGGGGAGCTTGAGGCAGCAGTGCTTCGGCTGCGGAGCAAGAACTCCGCCCCAGGACTTGATGGCATCCCAGGTAGTGTCTGGGTGCTTGTAGTTGAGTTCCTGGGGTCGAGGCTTCGCGGCCTATTCTCCGCGTGCCTAGAGCAGGGCCAGTTTCCATCAAGATGGAAAACAGGAAAGCTGGTCCTGCTCAGGAAAGAAGGACGACCCGCGGAGTCACCGTCGGCCTACCGGCCCATTGTGCTGCTCGACGAGGTGGCTAAGCTCTTCGAGCGCATCATCCACGAGCGCCTCGTCGAGCATCTCGAGAGGGTTGGTCCGGACCTGGACGACTGTCAGTTCGGGTTCCGGCGCGGCCGATCCACCATCTCGGCGATTCTGCGGGTCAAGGCACTAATAGGGGAAGCGGTTGCCCAGGGCAAATGCGTCGTGGCGGTGTCTCTGGACATCGCCAACGCTTTCAACACCCTGCCCTGGGCTTGCATCGAGGAAGCACTGCGGTACCACGTGGTGCCACCCTATCTCAGGCGTATGATACACTCGTATCTATCAAATAGAGACGTAGTGTATCCGGGCGCCGACGGGTGGCACCGAAGAGCGATGTCGTGCGGTGTCCCACAGGGGTCGGTTCTTGGGCCGCTTCTGTGGAACATCGGTTACGACTGGGTGCTCCGTGGTACCAACCCCCGGGGCGTCGGCGTATTCTGTTACGCCGACGACACGCTCGTCACAGCGACGGGCGGGACCTTCCAAGAGGCCGCCGACCTCGCCACGGTCGGCACTGGCAACGTGGCGAGGAGAATTCGGCGGCTGGGCCTCACGGTGGCCCTTCACAAATCCGAGGCCATTTGTTTTCACAGGCCTCGGAAGGGGCCACCTGATGGGGCCCACATCGTGATCGAGGGCGTGCGAATTCCCATCGGCAAGCAGCTCAAATATCTAGGGCTGCTGCTTGATAGTCGGTGGGAATTCCGCGCCCATTTTAAGACGTTACAGCCGAGATTGCTGCGGGTAGCAGGCGCTCTATCCGGCCTGCTGCCCAACTTGGAAGGTCCAAGCATCCCTTGCCGAAGGATGTACATGGGAGTCGTGCGGTCTATGGCACTGTACGGAAGTCCAGTATGGGCCGAGTCCCTGAACAGGCGCTGCGTCGCTCTCCTGCGCAAGCCACAGCGTGCGCTGGCGCAGCGGATGATCAGGGGCTACCGCACGATCTCCTACGAGGCGGCCTGCGTTCTGGCCGGGTCCCTGCCTTGGGACCTTGATGCTAAACTCCTCTCGCGCTTATACCACCAGCGGGAGGAGGCGTCAAGTCGCGGGGACAGACTGGCCCCGAGGGAGGTCGAGGCGATTAAAGCCTCCCTCCGTGCGGCAGCCGTGGAGGAATGGCGAACCAGGCTGGAGAATCCCAGTGCTGGTGCTAGGACCGTCGAGGCAGTGCGCCCTGTCCTCGACCAGTGGGTGGACAGGCGCCACGGCGCGGCGACGTTCCGCCTGACGCAGGTGTTGTCGGGGCACGGATGCTTCGGCCATTACCTGTGTCGGGTGGCACAGAAAGAGGCGTCGGCCGTGTGTCACCATTGTGACAACTGCCCAGACGATACAGCCCAGCACACACTAGAGGAGTGTCCAGCCTGGGAGGTTCAGCGCAGCGCTCTCCGCGCTGTAGTAGGTGGAGACCTCTCACTCCCGGCCGTCGTCATGTCGATGGTCGCGAGTCAGAGGTCGTGGCGAGCGATGCTCTCCTTCTGCGAGCATGTCATGTCGCAGAAGGAGAGTGCGGAGCGGGATCGTGAACGGAACGATCCCGCCCGCCAAAGGCGTCGAAGAAGGAGGCGCCGGGTCTAGTTCCGGGCGCCGGTTAGTGGGGGGGTAACTACACCTCCTCAAACCTGAGGAGGCCGAGACGCTCTCGTCTCGGAGGCGCACTGGGCGACTGCGGAAACATTGTGGGCGTTCCTCGCCCACGTACCGTGGTCGCCCTACTTGGCGAGAAGACGGCCACTTAAAAAAAAAAAAAAAAAAAAAAAAAAAAAAAAAAAAAAGCTACGAAAGTAAAGTGTTAAAATATAAACTAAGAACCTATACTGTCTGGCTGTGGTACCTGTCTGATTATACGTTCCAGAGCACCCTCTTTACCGTTTCACCCTCTTTTATTTTTTTATTTATTTAAACTTTATATACACGTATGTACAAAGGCGGACTTAATGCTTTTTAATATCTGAGTAGAGATTTATTTTAATTTAATGATCGGTAGCTGCACGGAGTCTGGATATGTTTCCGTTAAGCGTGAATTTTCTCGTCTCATATTCCGTGGAACTTAAACAATTCTAAGATGCTTATACTATATTATATACTAAAATATCCTTAGTCTCGTTTTCTTCAACATCACACACCAATCTATAGAGCAGGATTAAACGTTTATAAGTGGTATTGAAATTAACTAAAGTATAAGTCAGGCTGTTTGTGTCTAATGAGTGTAGTGTTACATGTATTTGCGTTTCCCCATTTTTATTACACGCTTTTTATTAGCTTCACTTGTATGTATGTTTGTATGTTTGTAACCGACTTCTTCGGGCGCGATTTTGATCCACTTTAAACGACTAGATTTCGTTCAAACTTTTTAGATTTATCGAGGACCGATGACATTACACTAATTTGATAAAAAAACCGAACTAAAAAATAAACAATAAATAATAGTTTAAAAAACTAAAAAACACGCTTTTTATCGAAAACCGAACTTAAAATTAGAAAATAAGTTTTCATAAATTTAAATTAAGAATAGTATTAAAAATTTCAATAAATATAAATTAATAATAGTGTGAATAAAAACAAAAATATTTTATTTAAAAAAAAGCGTGGGGTGCTTTTTAAGATATTATCAAAATGATAATCACTCTACTCATGTCTGTCAATAAGTATTGACACCATGCACCTCACGCTTTTTTTTAAAATAAAATATTTTTTTTTATTCACACTATTATTAATTTATATTTGTTGAAATTTTTAATACTATTCTTAATTTAAATTTATTAAAACATATTTTCTATTTTTAGTTCGGTTTTCGATAAAAAGCGTGTTTTTTAGTTTTTTTAAACTATTATTTATTTTCTATTTTTTAGTTCGGTTTTTAGATCTAACGAAGGACGTACCTATTTATTAGGCTAAATACCAGACTCTAAAATTATTTCTAGAACTCTCGACTACTTTACAATCCTCTAAGCCATTAATTCGTTAAAATTTTAAATAGTATATTTTAACACATATTTTTTTTGTTTACAGTTAGTAACACAAGGCTGAAGTAATGAAAAATGGGACGAAAATTACCAGGGATGGTAATCTCCAGCAAAAATACTCTTTCCAGTGGATTAACTAATAGAAGTAAGTATAAAGTAGAGTAGAGGAGACTCGAGCCCAGCAGTGGGACGTTTGTATGGGGCGAAGATGATGATGAAATTCTTGCAAGTGCCGTATTCGGTTACTGCTTCGAGCAAAGTACCTGGTTTTTTTTTAAGAAAATTGTGGGTAGAAGAATAGGATCCGAAAATATGGTTGAAAAACGGAAATACCCTCACTCCTTATTACGTGTGTCTTTAAAGAAATTGTATAAATCTGAGTGCGGAATTATTTCCAGTTTTCTTATGTCAACTTATTTTGTTTCAGGAAAAATTCTGTACGCTGTCTCATCAGCGTTGTTGTGTATAATAACTCCGTTTGTAGCGATCTACGTAGATCCAATGTTTATTTTTGCTAAATATGTGAGTATAGTTTTTTATTTTTAAAAACCTTTACGATTTTCTATCTTAGCAATACATATAGATGAATCTTAATACTTGGTATTTTTGCGTGTGCTATTAAAATGTTACATGTTATGCAGGAAGATATGGATATGCTACATGTTCTTTAACCCCGGTCTAATAGACTCACTGGAACATTACAAATAATATAATAATAAATTAGCGTTAACAAATGTTTGTTATAAATGAATACTTGCTAAAACGTTCATAAGAACAGCCATTAATGAACTGAATGGTAATTTCTAGAAACTCCGCATCACAAATGGCAGCATTATCCACGACTTTCTGCAGAAGGAGATAGAAGCATCCCGACTAGTGGTGTACGTGTATAATGTATCGAATGCTGAGAGGTTTCTCAGCGGAGAAGATGAGAAGATGAGCGTGCAAGAAGTAGGGCCGTTTATATACCAGTGAGTATGGGATGGAAATTTCTGTGGTCTTAGAACATAGCCCGTTATTACTTTGGCTTATTAAAATTTTCGTAGAACAAAAGCTGGTCCTTGTGGGTTCCCACTTCCCTGGAAAACTAAGTTCGTCATAATCATGTTTAAGTTTGAGACACTGCGGATTTTTTAATTTTCACGAGCATGGGATTAAAAAAATATGCGCCTGCATGCTAAAATATTTTAGACTGAACTGTTCGACTATAATATTATCTATGTGTTTAAAACTAATTATTTCGTGTTCTTTAATCTAGAAAATTTTGTAGAATATTACATTTAAATAAAAATGCACAAGTTTCCTATTAAGTTCCGTGAAAACATTATGCCGATAATAAAATATTCCTTCGTTTTTTCGTAGAGAATATAGAACAAATGAGGACATACATTTTGATACAGAAGCAGGCGTGGTGAGGTTCATACCCCGGTTTAGAGCTAAGTTCGTCGAGGAGGGATCATACGGCCGCCCTGAAGATACGATTTTAGTAACCCCAAACATACCGTATTTGGTAAGTACTGAAAAGGCTAGTTTTTCACAATACCAAGTGACTTTGTAGTTCCTAAACCAGATTTGATGATTAATGCACCCCTGGAAATTGAATTTAGGATCCCTTACACACTTGCGCTGTCAGATGATGACGCTATGTAAGAGAATATCATTTGTGTTATCATGTTTATAATGAAACAAATGTGACTATTGTCGGATCGAGTATACCCCAAAAAGATAAACATTGGCAGTAATAATAATTACAATTGCTTATGAAAGTCATATTATTTTATTTTAACCCCCATCTTCATCATCACCAGCCTTTCACATTTGAACGTGAAGCATTGACGTTGAGCATTGGTGCTGGACATAGGCCTTTCTGTCTGTTCTTGAAATAACGATTAATGGTTAAAAATGTATTTTTTCAGAGCGCCACATCATTCTTCAGCCCGTATCCCTTCTTGGTGAGATCGGTGTACAGTATGTGGGTGAAACAGCTTGCTCCAAAGCCGATAAGGAATATGGACGTCCATAGGTACCTGTGGGGCTACAGGGACAAAATCCTTGACTTGTGCTACACTTTGGTTCCAGGGCTCGTGTATTACCAAACCACAGGCGTTTTGGACAGGGTATGTACTATTTTGTAAATGGGCCAATAATCTGATCTAATATAAAGTTAAAGGGTTTGTTTGCTTAGTGGTATCTCCACCAAGACTTTCCTGGGTATGTTGAGTCAAGTACTTCAATATCATGGAAAAATATCACTCTGACATGAACTGAAACGGCGTTCATCTTGACAACCATTACAGTAGATACCGTCCAGTCTTACCTAAGTATTTGTTTTGGGTTTTAATGTTTGTAAGACAGAAAAATCTCACTTAGTTTTTTTGATATCCTCCTTTGTTTTAGTGTGTGGTTATATGTGTGACTGTTGGTTGTTTATATTATTTATGATTATAATTTAGAAGGTCAGAATTATAAAAAATAATGATTTATATGTATTTTTACGATTTTAGTTGTATGATTATGACGCAGACTACATAGTAGACATGGATATTACACACAGCAAGAAGTTTCAAGTGAGATCAGTGTTGAGGACACGACGGAATAAGACAGAATGGAACATTACTGATCTCGCTGAAACGTAAGGATTGTGACTTTTTTATTTTTTATCCGGGGTTGCACCTTCGTTACAATAAAGAAGAGCTAGGCCTAGTAGAGGTTGGCGTACTAAATACCTAAGGAATTACATCACAAAAATTCTTCTTTGAGACTCATTTATTTTTCTTCATACCCATGAAGAGAAAAAAAAAACAAGACCAGCCAATTCTTTATTCCATCAAGACTTGTTCTCTTACTCGATAGAATAACTCCAGAAAGTTGAGTAATCATTCCCATTGGTATAGCATAGGACACGTGGCGTAGCAAATCATAACCTAACAATTTCTACACCTGGATCGTACCAAAAAGATCTGTCAAGCTTCTGATTCCTTAACTGTACTCCAAATTCTGACATTTCAGAAAACTTGAATTCGAAGACACGTACGAAGGCGCGGCATTTCCTCCTGAGCTGACTCCTCAGACCAAACTGAACTTCTACCGGCCTGGGATCTGCAAGACTCTTGCTATGGAATACGCTGGAACTACTCCTAGGAACCTGGGACCAGAAGGCTTTGTCTATAAGCTGACTAACGACACTTTTTCTAATAAACGCCTGTGTGATAGCAAAGGATTGTGTCCTCAAGGGGTTATTGATCTCTCCAGCTGTTTTTATGGTGAGTTGCTGCTGTTTGTGCTTAAAATTTTTACTTGAGGTTTAGGCGTAGATGAATCTTCGCAGTCACAGGATTAACCCAGGTACAAACCTCTGAATTTTAGAAGTTGTGTGTATATATTACAACTTGCTAATGTATCTAGTTAGCTATTACTTTTAAGTAATTGTTTTACAAGAGCAAAATGCAAATATTGCTGGTCAGATTATGTTAATTCGAAAACACAAGTTATTTTATTTGCATAAATGGCAGAGGTTCAACAATCACGTGGGAAAATTAATTCATTAAAATGAAGTTTATTTAAAATAACCGGAAGCCAAAAATTTAAGTATTGCAACACAAAAATGTGCATGCATTTATATTGTGTGGTTATTTATCACGTACTTTAATGGTGATGAAAAACGTCGTGAGGATACCGGTATACCTAAAGTAAATAAATAAATACACCCAACAGTCACACACATAGTCCTGACCCCACACTAAGATACGAGTCTTGTGTCGTGGGTATCAGAAACTACAAGAGACTTTTCGGTCTCACAAACACTCAGACCCGAAACAAATATTTGGATCACACAAACATTTGTCTCGGTGCGGGGATCGAAGCCGCGGCCGCTCGTTTCGCAAGCTGGTGTCTAGCCAACTGCGCTAGGCTGTCGAAAATCTCCTAGTTAATAAAGCTGAAAGATTATTATTCGGAATATTGTAGGGTAAGCTAAGCATTGCTAACGTATAAACAAATTATGTTATTTATATCCTTGCATAAATCAAGTTGTATTCTAGTTATGCCATTCTTCTATCATTAACTTTTAATGACATTAATCTGTGTACGCAATTGAGATAGTCGAATTGCGTGCAATTTAAATAATCCGCAGCAATTAAATTGTATCATGTTTGTGCGTTTTAATGCATTCTTGTAATGATCAAGTAAATTGATTACGAAACATTGTAATAAATGTCTTCAAGGAATAAGTGTATTTATTTAAGAATTATATTTTTTTAAATCTATACAAGCCGTGGTGACCTTGAGGTTTAATGCTTGCGTTCGAGAATACAACCAAACCACAAGTCGCGGGTTCAAACCACAAGCATATACTTCTGACTTTATCGAAGTGATTTGAGTATTTGCAATGAAGGCGAAAGAAAACTTATTAAAGAAATCTAACCTAAAAGTTCTTAGGAATTTCATAGGTATGTAGTCCGGCAATCCTCACTAGGCCAGCGTGGTGGACTAAGGCCTAATCCCCTCAATTCTAGAAGGAGCCCGTCATGTAACATTATTAATTTGCAAGACTTTTGCTCCGAGGAAAATGAAGGACGACCATTACTACGTACAGCGTGTTGCCTGTCACTTTATTACTATTTTTGTTTTTTATTGCGCAAGCGCACTCGACGGTTACTGCTATCAACGGGGCATGTTTTTTTTTGCTTTACTTTTACTTTTTGATTCGTAATCTCCTTTTATTTATTGATTTGTGTTAAGGTCAGAATAGACTAAGTATATTTTTTCATTAATCGGGATTTTAACATTGCCGGGTCTATAAGTGGCCCGTAACAAAATCAAAGTAAAAAAGTCTTTATATTAAGGTCTCTATATTAAGGTAACAATAATAAGTAAGACCACTTTCGCATTCATATTATTACTTATTTGGATTCATTAAAATCAACATCCACATACGGACAGTCCTACAACATTGGATAGACTAATGAAAGACAGAATTGGGCCTTTTTTAATTATAGTTTTGTTCCGTTTCAGGCTTACCAATAGCTGTGACTAAAACCCATTTCCTAGACGTCGATCCTGCCATTCTAGGCCGCATTGAAGGCGTTCAAGCAAATAGAGATGAAGACGACAGTTATCTTGTAGTAGATCCTGTAAGTATGAAATTAATGGCTGTGGAGAATACATAATATCTAAAATGCGAAGATCTGAAAATAAATATTTTCTAATAGCAGCATATATACATTGCAGAAATACACTGGTGCAGATCAGATCTAAGTGTTTGATGGTAGCGTTTTGCTAAGGTCACTCTAGATGCTAAAAAAATCAGATCTATCTCAGTCTATTTATAGACGTACAAACACAGACTAACAATTTTTTGTTGCGATTTGTTGTGCATGACGTAATTTTTATGAGTTGGTACGACAACTTTTCGACAGGTGCCACTGTCATTCAAACTCCTCTTAAGCGACTGCACCGACTGTGATGAAATTTTCTGTATATATTTTAATGGGTCCTTAGAAAATATCAAAGCACTATTGGACCCGGTAGGTGGCGCTGCTGTCGGCATATCGCTGAATACTTCTAACACTTCAACTTCTACTGATAACAGCTAGTTTCATATAGACTTGATAACTTTGACTACTTTCTTCGCAGAAAATTGGGCTAACTGTTGACATTTCGATGACGCTCCAACTAAACTTGTTACTGGGAGACATTAGCTTCATGCCCGATCTGGCCAAGTTCAAAGACTTATTGGTGCCAGTAGCTCACGTCAAGATGGTAAGATATAGTAAGGATTTTTCAAGCAATTCGTTACAAAATAAATAAGGATATTTTACATAATCATAATAAAAAGTTAAGAACTTGTGTTCCTTGGAAATTCAATTTTTTACCCATCATTGACTTTACGTAAAGTTTTTGGATAGAGAATAATTTCATACATATGTAATTCTTTTTAATTCCGTCTGAAAGACAACCAAATTGAATCGACAACTTCAATATGACACTAAAAATTAAGACATATTATCATATCTTCATTTTCAGACGCTACCAGAGCTGCCGGCAGCGACAAAAAATTCCTTAAAGCTCCTCTACGTGACAGGACCTCAGATTTTATTAGGTCTAGAAATTATATCATGGGGGTTGGGCCTTATCCTCATAGCCTACTCTATAAAACTAGCTAGTCATGAATGGTTTACACAAAGAAGAACACTGCAAAGAAAAGATAATAAATTAAAAGGAAAAGTGAGCGCCGAACTACCTCTAATTAGTTGAATAAATGGTGATCTTAAATTAGTGCAATTTTTGTATTTTTTTTATTTACCTCCGACTTCAACAAGGCCTTGAAATTACGGATTGATATTTGTATAGTCTAAGTATCTATTTGGGATTTATAATTTTATGTTGACAAAAATCCTAGTGTGGATATTCGAGAAAAAAATTAACATTAATATGTCCTGCCGAAGTACGTTCACCTGATATTAGTGAAGGTGACCCAAAGCAAATAAACTTCATTTTTTATATTATCATTTATTGCATACCTTACAAAACATGATTTAATAATAAACTAAATATAAATTAAAAATACCAAAGTTGAAAACCCTTTTAAAAACAAGTTTTACAATATTGTAGAAGGGTTTTAAAAATAACTAATCCGCCATCTTGGACATGTCGTCATCTGAGATTACGAATAACGTCACAAAGTTAACCTGTATAAACAAATCAGCTTTATCATATCAAGATATCTGCTTCAAATTGCAACATACATTGACAATACATTTGCAAGTCAAAAAAAGCTTATATGTCACAAATGGTGGTCTTATCCGTCTTATATCTTAATCATATATAGATTTTACAACTCATTTTCGGTGGGTCTTATCCGGCCGTTAAATAATATCGTACCATCATTAAAATGGACTTCTTATCTCACTATCCAAAAGCAAAGTTTGCATTACGTTGATTTCTTGCAAGCCAGTGTTTTTTGCTCGTTCCTATCGCACTTTATACCTACTAACTATGACATGAACACATACTTTATATTATTGTCATGTGTGCTTTAATAAATAAGCAGTGATGGCCTCGAGGTTTGGGCGCGCGGTCGAGAATCTCGGCGGTCGCGGGTTCGAACCCCAGGCACACACCTCTGACTTTTCGAAGTTATGTGTGTATTCACATTGAATTATCACTTGCTTTAACGGTGAAGGAAAACATCGTGATGAAACCTGCACACCTAAGTGTTCTTAGGAATTTCTTAGGTGTGTAGTCCGCCAACCCGCACTAGGCCAGCGTGGTGGACTATGGCCTAAACCCTCTCAATGGTAGAGGAGACCCGTGCTCAGCAGTGGGCGAATATGGGTTGATGAAGAAGAAGAAGAAGAAGCTTTAATAAATAAATACAACCAAAGGTTACATACACAGGCCCCACACTAGGTTACAAGTCCTGTGTAGTGGATATCAGAGACTACGAGAGACATTTTTGTCCACAAAAATAACCCGAAACAAATATTTGTGGACCACAATAACATTTGCCTCGATGCAGGGATCAAACCCGCGACCTCTCGTTTCGTAAGCTGGTGTCTGGCCAACCGTGCCACGGGGCTGTCTTAAAGAAATGAGGGTTTATTTAAATAAGTTTTTAAGTAGAGAATATTAGAGAGTAAATGCCGGTCTTCTTATAACAACTGCTCCAAAGTACCTTTACTCACATACTAGATATGCTGTTTTTTTGGCTCATTCGTATGTTAGTATATTTCTAACTTTGCAGAAGTCATATTTTTTAAATCATTATGTATAGTTCTTATGCTAATATCAAATTATTTATACACTAGCTGTTCCATACTACTTTGATTTAAATTTTAGACTACAAAAGATATTTTTACTGATACTTTGCTCCAATTTTCGCTGCGTGATGATAAATAACGTTCCTGAACAAATTGATTATGCATCTATTATGTGATGAAGAGTCTTTTTCATACATACATGACCTCGAACCTTTATTCCCTGAAAGGTCTGAAAGATCCTTTCAGCACGCACATTATCCTAGATGTGTATTCGTCCCACGTTTCCGAACGTTTTGCTACAGAGAACTTTATGATGGAAAAACTTAACAACACTTTACCTAACCTGAGAATCAAATTTCGGGCCTCTAAATCGCATGGCATATACATACCTGTACCACGAGACATTCTAAACTATTCAATACAAAAAATATATTTTTGAGTTTTGCCAGTGATTTTTGAAATGATAGCTCGTTCAATCAAACAAACAAACTATTCAATTTTATGGTATTGGTAAAGAAATAGTCATAAAAACTTTGTCTGATTTTTTGCCGTGATCATTCAAATTAATATGAATGAATTATTGATACAGGTTTAGAAAACTTAGGTTTTAATATTGTATTCTTTACTCAAGGGTTATTGCGACTCTAGGTCCTTAAGCGAGCACATGTTTCACTGTATTAGCTTGTGTTTTGTGATTGAAAAATATCAAGAATACTTTAGAAATAACATACCAGAGCTGGTAAGTGATAGTGAAGATAATTTAAGGTGCATTAAGCTGGTTCTAAGTTAATTACAATTTTCATGTGTTTGTTAATTTCGCGCAATGTTTTGCAAAAGAAGCATGTTTAAAAAATAAGTTATGTAATTGATTAGATGCATTTATCACCATCAGCCCATGTACCCCCTCACTGCTGAGCACGGGTCTCCTCTATCATTGAGAGAGTTTAGGCCATAGTCCACCACGCTGGCCTAGTGCGGGTTGGCGGACTACACACCTAAGAAATTCCTAATAACTCTTAGGTGTGCAGGTTTTATCACGATGTTTTCCTTCACCGTTAAAGCAAGTGATAATTCAATGTGAATACACACATAACTTGGAAAAGTCAAAGGTGCGCCTGGGGTTTTAAAAGGCCTAAATAACCTCAGTGGTAGAGGAGAGGAAAGGTTAGAGGTAGAGGAAGGGAAATAATGTATGAATACGTAGAAAACTAATTTTTTTTTACACATTTATGTTTTTTTCTTGCGAAAGATTATTGTGCACATTAGAATTTTTAAGTCTATGAGATAGTGACGTCACTCCAGTCAAAGCACCAAAATGCCCTGTTTTTCAAGTGAAAACATTAGGAATAGGTTCAAATCGGAGTGCTCAATAGTAATAACTAATCATGATTATCTTAAGATAATAAAACACTATGATGCCGACGAATTCTTAAAATCTTTTATCTGATACGATTTGCGGAAACGCTACATCAAAGGTTCGTTCAGATTAACGGCAGTTGATAAAATTAATAAAATCCGGGAGTGAGCTAACTTTTTTGTATACACGTAATAATGATCGTATATCTTATTTTATGTGAGTAGCGGACCTTCCCGGCTTCGTTTGGAGTAAATTATCTTTTACCTTACGAACAAATTTGAATTCACTAACATTCATATATAGTTCTTACCTCATACTAAGATATAGGTCATGTGACAAAGGTATCAGAAATAACGATTCAGTTTCAAGACTGCCCCGTGGTCTCGCGGAACAATAATACTATATGCCGTGTGATTTAGAGCCCCTGGGTTCGATTCCTAGGTCGGACAAAGTGTTATTGCGTTTTTCCATAATCTCAGCAGCAGCACGGAGTCTGGAAATGTGCGCAAAAAACGGCAATAGGTTCGCCCCTTATTACGTGGGACTGATACATTTCTGGCGAAATGTGGGTGCAGAAATAAATCTCTGTCTACCCCTTCGGGGAATACAGGCGTGAGGTTATGTATGCATGTATTTAGGTTCAAAAACACCTAAATGTGAAACAAATATTTGAATTAGATTATTAATCTTCTAGATTGAAGCTAGTCTTACGTAATATGAGTCAACGACACTCAAGTTTTAATTGACGTCATTCAGAAAAAAAATATTAATGCATGTTGCGTGGAGTAAAAACTGGATACCTAAATCATCATAATATAATCATTGTCAAATTGTTACACACCATAAACCTGATTCTTTGGATATTTTTTAAAGGTTTTATGTTTAGAAGTTCAAACATTCAACATTTATTCCGCGATTTTCATACATTTTTGTGAAAGGCTATATATGTATATATGTACATAACATTATGCTAGTATGACTAGGGTAGTGAAGATTATAATGTGAAAAATGTCTAAAGTTTCGCTTATGGAATAACTTAAGAAAAAGATGTTATTTATAAACAATTCCTCCAGTAAAAGTAATCCTATTTGAAATTATAATATAGCCGTCACAACGAATATTTATTCCCAGCGTAACGATTAAATATAATAACTTAATTTGCAATGTTTATATAATTTGCTATTGTTACTCGTGATAATATACTTAGACATTTATTTTAGACTAACCTACATACTCGAGTACTATTTTTTATTTATTTTGTATTTGCTTTTCCGAGCTATACCAACAGTACTTTTACGGCTCACTGCTGGATATAACCCTCTTTACACCTGAGAGGGGTAAAGCAACAACGCGGGTTCAATCCCTGACTTTTCGAAGCTACTACGTGTGTAATCACAATGAATTATTTATCATTGTTTTAGCGGTGAAGAAAAACTTCGTGATGAAATCTGCACACCTAAAATTTCTTAAGAATTAACCCCACACTAGGCTAGCGTGGTGGACTTATGCCTAAACCCTCTCAACTTTAGCGAAGGCCAGTCCCCGACAGTGGGACGTATTTAGGTTGATGATTGATCTTCTTAAAACCTAGAAAATTTGCGCTTTCAATATTAATTGTTCAATCAAGTAGATGAAATGTCTTTAGTTTTATATTTCTATATTTTATGTATTCTTTGTTACGACTTTTGACTTTGACTTAGTTGGCTAAAGAGTCTAGGCATACAAACATACAGCCACAAGGCGTGTTTTCTGTTATTAGCAATAAAAGATAAATTTCCAAGATATGTAACTTTTATTGCTATTCAAAGAGGTGTATACACGCGGACACGTTGTACGGTTCATGTTTTAATTTCACATGTTAAAAAACAGTTTAAGTGAATACATAATTATATGCGATTAAATTTACAAAAGTTACGTTTAAGGTAATGCCAATTAGCCGTATCGGTTTATTTTTTTTAAGTGCTGTCATTTAATATTTAATGCCAAAATTGTGGAGTGCTCTCGCTCTCGACGTGATATATTATAAACTGTAGACATAGGAATACTGTAACTATATAGGTGCGTATAAGTTCCACTGCTGGTCGGGGCCGCTTCTGCAACTAAAAGACGTAAGTACCTTTATAGGCACTTTACTAAACATTCCGAAATATTTTCTTTGTGATTTTTCGAAGCTCGATACTTTTGCTGAGAATTTCTAATAAAACCCAAAATTCTTAACTCGGTAATCAAACTCAGAATCTCACAGTCCCATGCCGCATGCGCCTATCCGTTACAAAAAACGACGAGGCAGTGTTTTACTTCTGAAAAAAGGTAATAATTTAATTCCAAACACTTTTTATGACTTCGTTTAAAAAAGTAGTAAACCGAATTGGAGATCTTTTTAAGGCTATAAGCATTTTTTAATTTATCAATCAATGTTAACATAATAATAAAAAAAGATTGTAAAGTCATCTGGTCTCGCGGTACAAGTAAGGGCCGTGCGATCTAGAAACCCTTGTTTCGATTCCATCGTTGAAGTGTTAATTAGCTTGTTCAGTACGAAATTCTGTAGTCCACCAACCCGCACTAGGCCAGCGTGGTGGACTAAGGCCTAATCCCTCTCAATGGTAGAGGAGACCCGTGCCCAGCAGTGGGACGTATATGGGCTGATAACGCAGGTCCCTAATACAATTCCTTTCATAGGCTCACCGACTAAAACCTCAAGTGTCCCTTTTTGCTATGTATAAGAAGGCCGTTCTATTATATTTTCATATATTATCTGTACATTGTAGTGGCGATACTATAACGCGTGAGTCTTGTAATGTCTACTTTATAATTGTTTCTTGGAGGCAGGATATTCCCATTTACGTGTCAAATTTTGTTAAAGAAAGATTGAAGGATAAAGATATTTTTTAAATTTTTTTGAAATGGGCTTTTAGCCTTCTATGGTAATAAGGTTGATAACATAGCAAGACACAAAAATGTTTTATTTTAATTTTATAAAACATAGTATGCAGGTGTGTTCAGATCGTGATCGAAAACAAAGGCAGGTAATAGCTAAAAGTGATTACAAAGTGACAGCCCCGTGGCGCAGTTGGCTAGACACCAGCTTGCGAAACGAGCGGCCGCGGGTTCGATCCCGCACCGAGACAAATGTTTGTGTCATCCACAAATATTTGTTTCGGGTGTTTGTGAGACCGAAAAGTCTCTCGTAGTTTTTGATACCCACGACACAAGACTCGTATCTTAGTGTGGGGTCAGGACTATGTATGTGACTGTTGGGTGTGTATTTATTTAAACCTAGGGGGTTTAAAGAAAGTCCCGACAAAAATGACCTTAAATTACCTGCCCTAGTTTCCGATTACGGTCTGACTACACCCTGTATGAGAGACGCAGCGATACATATCTCATTTAAATAATTTGACTTTTAGCAACATTTTATTTGCAACATAAACAACATTTGTCAATGTCTCCACATTTTAAAAATTTATTACTGTAGGCATTTAATGTCAACCATAAATGTCCAACATAAGGAAAATTTTGAACCGTACTCGCTACGTAAACAACTTTTATTAATTTAATAACATGTTTTTTAACGTTAGGTGGATGAATGCAATTTTTTAGAGTTTCGTACGTCTAGGGAAATCAACTGTTGACGATAAAGAAGCTAACGAACGGTAGATGGATTATCAAAAAAAAAACAGTTAAATTCGTAGTTAACAATTTCAACTAGTTTTTCAACTAATTCCCAATGCAAAAAACATTCGCTCGAGGATAGGAATTTTTATAGGATCGCTCGAGTGTCCATCTGTCGCTCATAGTCAATAATCTTCGGAGATTATTGAAATAGGTACACATATCAATTTCTGTGACCCAAACGTAGACATGTGACGTGAAAAGATGAAATCTGACATATCAAATGGAAGGTCTGATTGTGAAGATCTAAATTTATTTTTTTGTAATTTTAAAATAAATATTTTTCAAGTTTTTCAAGAAAATATACAAGAATTGACCATTCCCTCCCCCTTGTGACCGAAACTACTGAACCTAACGTTTGATGATAGATAACATCGTACGGAACCCTCTTCACGCGAGTTCAACTTGCACCTGTCCGGTTTTTTTATAACTTGTTTTGCATGGTGCTAATGTACACATTCAAGGAAAAAAACTGAAAAAATGTATACAGTTAAGTAACGCATTACACAATCTATGAAGCTTACACTAGATACAACAAATCCTTTATCTCATCATTATCAGCCCATATACGTCCCACTGCTGGGCACTAGCCATTGAGATGGTTTAGGCCTTAGTCCAGTCCAATGTCTTGTGTACGTTGCCGGTGCCCATCTACAACTAGGGCGCCTGAACCATGCTAATGGGGGTGCAACTGCGCCCCCTATATCTCCGAGATGGTCTCGGGGGCGCACCGGGCGGCTGCGGCGTAACCGTGGGCGCTTCTCACGTACTGTGGTCGTCCAATTTGGCACGGAAATGGCCACAGGGGGGTTTAGTTCTGCAATATTTGCGCGGACATGACGCCGCCGCGCGCTTGCCGGAAGTAGATACATAAATAACTTTCTCCTACTTAACAAAAATAAAGGGGTACCTTAAAATGACTGCCGATAAAAATGTAGTACCCGTAGTAGAACAAAAGAAAGAAACGGTTGACCAGAACAAATTTCTTTTCTTTTATTTTCGACAAACTTAACGGCAGCTACTCAACCTTTCATTTAAGTTTAGCTACGGCTTTATGGTAACCTAAGTATGTACGTCGCCATTACTGTACCGCACACAGTTATAAACAGAAACAATTCCTTAGCGTGACGAAGTAGCAACTATGTAACCAAATTGCTACAACATCGTATAACAATAGGAAAACAAAATCATTTGTGAGGGCATCCTTAAGTTAGTTGAAAGGCCACTGTCAGAATATTGTGGGCGGGCGGAAGTTCCTTTCAACTGTTAAGCCGGTTCTGTATAATTTTGTAGACGAACAAAGAGTTTATTGCAGTTTTTCAAAAACATTTCCTGATTATTTCTTCTGAGAAATTCATGTTGGAATTTTACCCAAGAGCAGAGACGTTTCGTACACCTCTTGTACGAAGGATAATAAGAATTTAATTAGTATTTTATGTCATCTTACAGATATTTATATACGTAACAAGAAGTGATGGCGCTCATTACTAGACGAGAAGCTGAGAAGCAAAAAATTTGGAGTAAGTACTTTGTAATCTGTAATCTGAAACTTATTTTATCTTAAAATTTTCTGTGAGATATGAAAGAGGCTGATTAAAGTATTTTTTCCAAAAATTATGTAGATAATACTACATTTAGGAACTTTATAAGGATATGTCTTCATAATGAATATAAATGTTTATAGAATACAGTTGAAGAGAATTCAGCTAATTGCTTTACTTTTGATATGGACATATGTAATTTTTGTTTTCAAGTTCTCGTATAAAACCTTACTGTGCTAGTAAGGTTTATATTTATGCTTTAAAAAATGAAAGTCTGTTAATATTTATGTAACAGACCAGTTATAGCAAATCATGTCGCAATTAAATATTATACACACCTCGTGGTATAGCGGAACAAGAAACTAGAAGTTTCGACTTCGATTCCCGATAGGTGTTATTTTTTATTGACAATAAAAAACGACAATAGAATTCCTTTTTTATTAGCATGGAGTAGTGACAACATTTGATAGTCAATGCGGTTTTGCCGAGAAACTTGGGCCTTTTTGGATAGTGACAAAGTATATAATTGATCATGTGGGCAACATCTTGAAAATTTTTTAATAGAACTGAATACTTATGATTTTTTTATGCATTTTTTTATTAAAACCTTTTTTTCCAGGGAGGATATTAATATCGTCATCTGCAGGAGTCGTCTTATTGCTGATTCCAATTATATTGACCATAACAGACCCTATGTTCATCATAGCTAAATATGTAAGTAATCGATTTCATTTAGCGAGAACCAATAAACCTACATATGAGCGTATTATCACCACTTTATGGTTCTAAAAGTAATTTACTTTATCTTTATGGAGTTGATTTTGTATCGGATGATGTTTTGAATTGCCCCCTATCGTTTGTAAAGATAAACAATAGTAAGTCTACTCCTTCCTCATAGTTACGCAATAATTGATAAAGAATATAAATGACAATACTATGTTTTGAAACACTAAAGAAGTATGTAATAATAAACTATACATATTGAACTATTATAAAATAAAATTTTACCTTTAAGTTAATTGATCTACTGATAATTGTGACCCAGTCACTTAAGCTGAAAGCTGCAAGCATACCTTACATTGTTGTTGATGATGTCTAGTGCGATTTGGGCCGCCATCAAATGAAAAAGTTTATTTTAAAAAGACGAATCAAAAGTTAAATAAAACAGTACTTTTCATGAAGATTCTTTTGACTTTAACTTGTATTCCTCGTCACTAGTAAGCCGATTCTTGCTGGTACTAATTATTGCTATATGCTAATAAATGTATTTAGAGTTACGCTAGAGGCCCAGCGCCTGTGAGCAAAAAAAATTTTCCATTTTGCACCCCGAAGACTTTGCTCAGATTATTTGTAGACTGAAACAGAATTTAATCTGCCCTACCTATAGTTTTTATAAATCATGTCATTTAAAATGTACTAATATTAAATTTAATTCATGCCTAACTTCATCTCTTAGAATTTGACAATCCCGCGAGGCAGTTGGCTAGACCAGCTTGCAAAAGGATAGGCAGCGGGTTCGATTTCTGCGCCGAGGCAAAATATGTTGCTGTGACCAATGCAGAAAAATTCCATTACTATATGTTATATTTTCAGAAATTTCGTCTCTCCAACGGCAGCATTTTGCACGAGCTGCTTCAAAAAGAGATGGAGGGAGGTCGGTTTGCTGTCTATCTATTCAACATTACCAATGCAGACCGGTTTATGGACGGAGAAGACTACAAGCTCAAGTTGGAGGAGATAGGACCTTTTACTTATGTGTAAGTTCAAATGAGCCCTTTTCCACCCACTTTTCTCAAGCGTCGGAACATCGCACTGGAAGACGTCCTATACTACGTCTACCTAAGAGTGGATTACACTCCAACACTTGTCAAGGCAGGAATGGTGCATGCCTACATGGGGAGGCCTTCGTTCAGCAGTAGATAGCAATAGACTGAGAAGAAAAAGTTCAAATATCATGATTTCAGCGTGCGAGAATAAACCTCGGCAACCACATCACTTCAGACAACACGTGTCCATGTGATGACGTCACAGTCCAAAGCCTGGAGCACCTCTTGGAGGAATGCCCTAGATACGTGACTCCCCGCTTTCAACACGAGATGGCATGTAATCACTTCAGCATCAACCCATACAAGATATTGGACCTTATTGAGTGTCCCGCAGCCTTCAAATCGTTCCTCGGATTTGTGCGTTCCATCCTCAGCTCCCTCAAATTGTTCAACAACACATAACCGCCGCGTCCTGCCTCGGCTTTCACTTCTTTTTGTAGTTATTTTGTTAGTTTTTAGCGTAGTACTTTTAATCTTATTGTTGCTTATTAATTTGTTAATTTAATTTAATTGTTTCATTTCTTTTTGTAATTATCTAGGTTAGTTTTAGTTTTAGCGTCATGTTATTAATTTTATTGTTTCACTTCTTACTGTAATTATTTGGGTTAGTTTTAGTGTCATATTATTAATTTTATTGTTATTAATTTATTGTTATTATTAGATATTATGCTATTTTTAGTTTAGGAATTGTACTTCTCTCTCTGTGTTTTCTTTTTGTATTGTTTTTTTTTGTGTGTATTGTTTTATTAAGTTGTTTTTGTAGATATATATCAAATTCAATAAATATGTAACACCAGCACTCATTCAAGCACACCACACACCACCACACATTATGCACTAAATGCTTGCGAAGGAAGGTGAAACCGTATCAAATAGCGAATTTACCTTCCTGTCGCGAGCGCCGCTCAACACTTCAAGAACACACAACATCACATATTATCTTTATTGTAAAAATGAATAAAAAAAAAAAAAAAACCTCGGCAACCTCGGCTGTACTCTGCCAACCAGCACTAGAACAGCATGGTGAAAGGCCTATCCCATCTCAGTCGTAAGAAGGGTTGCCAACCGTACTCTAAAATAGAATATTTTACTCTATATCATTTAAGCGTACTCTATAATCTATAACACCAATAGAGTATGCTAAAATACTCTTTTTTTACACATTTTTACTAGTAATATAATATTATGCAAAACCCATAAAGAGTCGACTATTTACTAAAACTGAATTAAAAAGAACATCAGCATATGAATATATAGAATATAAATAATGTTTGGACTCATACAATTCTTTTAAAAACAATGAAAAATTGTTATGTGCTGCAAAAAGTACAAAAAATACCTTTTTAAAAATACAAAATAAATGATACTCTTTTTTTTAAGTCCATATTCTTTGAAATCAGATATATTCTATTTCTTCTAAAAAAAAGTTGGCGACCCTAGTCGTAAGACGAACCCGTTTTCAGCAGCGAAACGTGTATGGACAAGGCAAGCCTTGCATATGTAGATAGAACTTTATTTCAATTACACAACATATTCAAAATGTGTTTATTGCCTGTGACAATGCTTGATGCAATGTAGTACAACAGCATTTTCTAATTATTTTTCTTTACAAAATGTGGAAAATTGACTGCATTGACAAATATTGGCAAGCTCACGTTTATGTCGCTACAGCTATGCTAACCTTATTAATAAAATCCTCACCACGACTCACATACCTACCAGTAATAAACAATAATCAATTTAAATATTATACATTTCAGCGAGTACCGTAACCACGACAACCTGAATCTCTCCACGCCTGGCGAGATGAGCTACACGCCGCGACTGAGATCCAAGTTCATTCCCGAAGAGTCGGTGGCAGACCCGCGGGACGTCCACATCGCCATGCCTAACATACCGATGCTGGTGAGATGTCATATATAATACATACTTCCATATTACATATTCTTGCGTAAGTAACTATGTTACGATTTTAAGGAAAAGTCACTGAGTCGATTTGAAAGAATTTTGGTATGGAGATAGATTGGGAAAGGACACGTTGGTGAAAATCTACTAATACATCAATTCATTTAAAAAATGATATAATACATTAATCACATTTTCGACGACCCGAAACCGACGTCTCTGCAGTAAAATATAAGGAGATCCACTCCCAATTAGAAACGGTAAAAGACCGGACGAAGAAAAAATTTACAAAATAGAACACAAATGTGTCCCATACACAATGACATGTACATAATATATAATGGAACTGTATGTAACAATAGTACTTATTAGCATTTATTAACCACATAAGTCTGACCGCGGTGCTAATAGTGTCTACATTAACACGTTAATTGTTAAAGATTAAGTGTAAGAATTAGAAGCAAGTACGCATACGCAGTAATGAAGAAAAAATGGTAATGTTAAATAACTGTGCCATTAACTCAAATTTAATATGAGTTACCGTCAACTTCTCTTTTAAAGCAGAGGCTACTTTGTTATTGAATTATGGAATTATTACTGTTGACTTAGTTATAACTGTAGCGAGATTATGATAATGGTCTTTATTTATGGCACATAAAAATTATAGAAATATTTTAGAGGCCTTTTTACGTTTCAAGCAAGTATTAATTAACTTTGAGCACGTGTAGATACGAGACAGTGATTCACAAAAGTTTTTTTAATAGAGCACGTGATGATAAGTCGTTATAACTATTAAAGTCGTATAACGACGAAATATCTCAAACTGGTTAAATATTAACGTGCTGGACCTGAAAAAGAAACCCGAATATTTGATTGATATAAAACGTAACACTGCACATCATAAGTATGTATACCTTCATAAAGCTTTATCTATAGGTTAGGACAGAAAACCAATAGATCGATTTGAATGTTTTTTGTTATAGAGATAGTTCCTTCATCCTTGGATGTATTATGTTTATTAATATTACAGAAAATGCAGTATTCTCCGGGAATAAGCACGTAACACATAATTTATTTTAGTACAAAGAGAGAAATTCAAATAATTAAGTGTTTACAGTTCTTTGTATTGTTATATTGTAGAATTTACAAATGTCCGTTACAAGGTTAGACATTATATTTAATTATTTAATTTGAACATACTTTTAATTATTCTAAACTAAGTTATTGACAGGTAAATGAATTGAATATTCTATTAAATAAAAAAATATAATACTGCATACAAAGAAATATACATTAGAAATTCTTCTCTTCTAGTCTATTATTATTAAATATTTTAATCATTTCAACAATTACTTATTTTTCCAGAGTGCCACCACAATAGTCCGCTCATCCCCGCAGTTCGTCCGTGATCTGTACAGCACGCTAGTCAGTCAGTTGAAATCCCCTGCCATCGTGAAGATGGACGCCCACCAGTACCTGTGGGGGTACCGGGACCCTGTGCTCACGATAGCCAATACCCTGGCTCCAGGACTCATACACTTCAGCACCACAGGCATCATGGATAGGGTGGGTAAGCTATAATAATTATAAATGCATACTTTCAACAGTCACATACATTATATATCATCAGCCAAAGGACGTCCACTGCTGTACATCGGCCTCCCTCATAGACTTCCAAAGTGTTCTATATATGCGAAAACATATTATTAGTCTTTAAGCAAATTATATGTTAGTATAATTAGATGAGAGAGTTTTGAGTCAATGATAGAGGAGACCCGTGCTCAGCAGTTGGCGTATATGGGTTGATGAAGAAGATAAATTAGATATTTAAGTGAATGTTTTCCTAATAAAATAAAATACATAGCTACCCCACACTAGGTTATAAGACCTGTATCGTGGGTATCAGACACTACGAAAGACTTTTTTGGTCTCACAAATACCCAGAAACAAATATTTGTGGATTACACATACATTTGTCTCTGCGGGGATCCGCAGGCTTACGTTTCGCAAGCTAGTGTCTAGCTAACTGCGCCACGGGGCTGTCAAGCCGAAGTATATATTCTTTTTACTATAATCATCTTGTCTAAAGCACACTCATTCGTATTATAAATAATATATTTAGTGGCACATCGCTATCACGACACAAAAGTGTACATGTACTGGTGTTAATATGTATAATAGTAGTAATAGTACGTCGATTTAACTAAAAATGTAATGAAATTATTTGATTAACAGCTATACGACAATGGTACAAAATACCGCGTCGTGTTGGGTACCAAAGAAACAGACAAGTTTCAACTGAAAACTGTCACAAAATTCAGGAATGCTGAAGTTTGGAACACTGACGATATTCCCGAAAGGTAACCCAGAAGAAATCTTATTAAAAATATTGAGAAAGGAAGTTATAAATATGAAGCTGATATTTAATTATTTGTAGTCTGTGATGGAAAAATACATTAATGTGATGAGCTATTAATACCCATAACACTGTTTGAGATCGACAAGTTCTGGTTTTCCACAATCTATTTTAAATTTTTTTATGCAAATTGATTTACTAATTCCCATCTCAATCTCCCGCTTAATGACTTGCCGACTTTATCATCTGAATTCAATTATTTTTTTGTTACCTCTATTCCATTTTATTTAAATAATGTTACTGTTGACTATTTTCATATCTACCGTTCAGTTGTGCAAATTTTACTGGGATTTGTAATAGATTCCTTTGTTATTTTCTAAAATATTTAATTAACTAAGAATTAAGACGCAATCGCCCTCGGTCCCTATTCAAGGGGTCACTTTTCCGACTCTTAAAAGCTGTGTGGAATAGTTCGTATGAAAGTTAATATCGATTACGTTAAACGCTACAAAAATGAACTAGCGTCATCAAAAATAATAATTCTACTAAAAGTACTATTATAATTTATTGGAAAGAGTCTATATATTATTCCCTTGAATGAGGAATGAATGAGCTACATTTATGTCCATCTAAGCACTTATCTAAACAATGCTGTTAAATCCACTTCTAATTTTGATACATAACACTCCTTTTTATTTACCTTCAGCGTCACCACATTCAACAACACGTATGAAGGCATGGCATACCCCCCCATGCTCACCGAAACGACCCCGATCAACATCTACCGCCTCGGCATCTGCAAGTCTTTCGACATGGAGGTCTGCGGCCGAAAGACCTCAGAGTATGGACCCAATGCTTTTGTGTACAAGTTTCGAGACCGAATGTTTTATAACGAGCGGTTGTGCAACAGTACTGGGTACTGCCCTGAAGGTCTTATGGATATGTCTCCGTGTTTCTATGGTGAGTTAAGATAATTTCTTTGATAAATTTCCTCTTTTAGATGCTGCTTTAAGAGTTTTATACATGAGTAATAAGAATTCTAAAAATATATATCTGTAAGAAAGGTTTGAATGTTGATGAGATTTTCTTGCCCGTCCTATCTACTGCCTTTAGAAATTAGGTAGTAAAAAAACTAAGTCATTTATTTGACATTTTTTATTCAATTAACATTATTTTATTTTGCACACATAAGCACGGAGAGTTATTAATTTTGATTTTGTTCCTCAGGCCTACCAATGGGCATGTCAAGAGGTCATTTTCTAGACGCTGACCCCGCATTAATGGACAGAATTGAAGGTCTAAAACCTGATCCTGAGAAACATTCCAGCCATATAGTGATTGAGCCGGTAAGTTTATGCGCCACAGAGTTCCATAATTGTTTGTCGATAAAATTATCTCTTTTAACCAATGCGATGACGAAAGGCATAATATTGCTATCTTATGTACCAATATTTTTAAGCAAGAGGAGGATAACTATTATTATCAAAAGACCTAATTTTTAACTCTCTTCGATCACGCAGATAAAATAATGTACGATGTGCAGTCCGTAGCTTTACTGAATTTCCTTACGTGCCAACTCCTTTTTGGAATGCAAGTGTGATAGGTATGAGTATATTATGTAATCTTAATATATTGTTTGTAGAAAATTGGGCTGACCTTGGAGACGTCTATGTCGATCCAAGTGAACATAATGGTTGGCGACGTGCGATACAACAGCGACGCCAAGCGATTCTCAGACATGGTTGTACCCATTGCACATTTTAAAATTGTAAGTATATTTTTTTCATTTTCGTAAAATAATTCTCAGGCCTTTTGACATTTTTATCGATCTTCGGTGCATGATTTAAATACGAATATATTGTAGATTTTTCAGAGTGACAGCAATACTTAAAATTCATGCCATTTAAATTACAACAGCATTCATAGTAACCTTTATTTTGAACCTGACTCTACACACTATTGATTTTTCTTTTAAAAAAACATCAATTAACTCGACATTTATTAAAATTTACGTACTTGTGATGTAGAAACACAAAATTTTTATCAGTAAAATAATAACAAGGAAAATTCACTTTTGTTTCCAGAGCCAACCACAACTCCCGGCGATAGCAATAACAGCACTAAAATTGATATACATTACAATGCCTAAAGTGCTGTTTGGTCTGCAAATAACTCTAGTCGTCCTAGGACTAGTACTTCTAGGATACTCAGCGAAACTTCTCCACTACCAAATGTTACAAAATATTAACACTGAATTGCCTAAACATGAGATAAACACAGACGCTCCTCTCTTGATTGTAAATAATGTTAAATGAAAAAGTCTAGGAGTTACCAGAAGGGTACAGATCCGAATTATCAATAGAATATCTTACTCTGAAACTGTAGACCAAAGATCACGTCATCAAGGAAGATGTGAGATCAAGGGATTTACTCTAATTAATCTGTGATCTGACACTTGATTCTATCGAAGTGGTTAACCCCGTGAAGGGTGAAATTATTTCTATTAAATGTGTGCTAATATGGCAAAATGAACAAATCACGCCTGATGGTAAGTGATTGGCAACACCTGTCGCAGCAGTTATGCCGACATGCTCTTAACTGGACACATAGTAAGACGAACAACCTGGATATTTAAAAGTAATATGACAATGCCATTTGTTTTCATCGCTTTATTTTGTGAAAATAAATCGGAATTAAACATTAATGGGATTTGATATTTTAATCGAAAGCCTCAAAATTAAAGATTTGAACCAAATCTAAGACACACAGCTCACACTTATATAAGACTGCAAGAATTGCAGTTATTATACATATGTCAATAAGATTATCTTACGATACAATTTTAAGATGCAAATGCGTATACAGCAATTGTTAACATAGCAATTCTTCATAAATACTTGGTTACAATGTTTGTTACACGCAAACATGATTCAATTACATTGGTTATTACTAGTTTTTAATGTCATTTTTATTTCAATTCACATTGTCTTATTGATCAATTATGAAAAATTGATCGCAGTGGCTCATAAATCAATGAAGTTATTCATATCCTATTCGAATGTAGTGTGGAACTAATCAAAGGCATCTGTTAGAGCTATCCAGATAAAATATTCACCGTAATTAGCATTTTTATTCACAATTATACCACCTAGTCCGCCAACTCTCACTAGGCCAGCGTGGTGGACTATAGGCTAAACCCTCTCAATGTAGAGGAGGCTCGTGCCCAGCGGTGGGACGTATAGGGGCTGATGATGATACCAGCTAGAACAAACACATCTTTATCCTTATACCAGTGGCGTGCCTAGGGTGTCCAATTAAGGCAAGCCCAAATGTTTATTTAGTAGCAGCATATTTTTTTTGGTACGTAGGACTAATAAATAACTACCGGTTAGTACTCACATTCACGTTTATAGCGTTATTTTATAAATAAACAATCGCTAAGTTCGTTATTCGGAACTATGTAAGGCAAGTCGGGCTTTCGAGCTTCTATGGAAGTACCGCCACTGCCTTATACATACTTGAATTTTCCGAATTAAATATTGCTACTCGTATATTTACAATTAATTATCACGAATTTTAATGGTATGTAAATGATATCAACGTGAGAAACCGTGAACACTTTAAAATGCTTAGGATTTTTTTAGATGTCTAGGCGCTAACCTAATGTTCGGTGGTTGGTGTCGGCCGGTGATTCTGATCTACTCCCTACCTTAATGACCAGATTCTATGCAAAAACTTGCGTCTAATCTGAAATGACACAAACTTTTACGATTTAAGAGTCATCATCAGCCCAAATACTGCTGGGAAAGGGCTACTTCTACGGCTGAGAGGGGCGACCTTAGTCAATGCAGTCTTATGTCGCTAGTCCAGTTCACTATCAATTAATACATCTTGACTTGATGCGAAAACTGCTGTATAAATGACACATTGACGTAAATGGATAATTATACATACCTTCAACGTTCGCGTGCGTTATGTAAAGATGTAATAACTGCGCGGATTCTGCCGCAACATTTTTAGCATTCATTGATTTATGTATAAGCCGTGGTGATCTCGAGGTTAAGACATGCTTCGAGAATCTTGACGGTCGTGAGTTCAAACTCCAGACGCACTCCTCAGACTTTTCCAAGTTTTGTGTGTATCCGCGAAGAATTTATCATGTAGGTACCTATTTTAACGAAATCATCGTGATGAGACTTGCATAACTAAAAGCTCTTAGAAACTACTTGTGTGTAGGCCGCCAACCCGCACTAGCCCAGCGTGGTGGATCAAGGCCCCAATAGGGACTGCGAAGAGCAGGACCGCACCCAGCAGTGGGACGCATATACGTTGATTATGACTGATTATCTTTTTGTACAGTTGACAGCACCTATCTTGGAACATTGTCTGCATGAAACCAAAAATAGCGGCTCAATATAAGATACCAGCACATTAAAAAATGAAACAAAGCAGTAGGCTAACATCTTGGACTTAGTCCTAGCCTCTTTCAAGCTTAGAATACCAATTGCAAATTATATGATATATGTATATTTACGGTCTGCGTGACGAAGTCAATAAATCAATATCTCCTGTAAATCGAGTAATAAATATAAATTAATTGACATTTTTATAAAAAAAATGCACACCAAGGCCTTTTGAAAGGACGGATAGGACATAAAATAAAATAATAGCTTAATAAAATACTTTGACAGTAATTGAAAGCAACGGGAGAAATATAATAATGATATTCATTCAAAATAAATTCTAAAAATGACTACTTTCCGTTACACAATTGACAGCCCCGCTGCGCAGTTCGTTGGACACCAGTTTTTAAAACGAGATGTCGCGGGTTCATTATCGAAGTTTTTTAGAAAGGACATTGACAAATTTCTATTGAAAGCCAGTTTTTAGGGTTGTCAACTATCCATAATTTATTTTGATAATATTATTGGCGATTTATTTATTGCGATATTATTTTCTTTATTTTTTAAGCTGAAATGGGTAAAAGGAAAACAAGAAAATTATTAATTACACCCAGTTTTTGGGGTTGGATGTTGTAAGCGAAACACTAGCTTTCTCATGATCCTAATATTGGCATAATTTTATTTGTATGATTGTTAGGAAAGTGTCATATTTTTTAACGCCAGAGGGCTTGTAATGACCTTGGCTATTACCTGCCTCAGTTTCCGATCACACTCCTAAAATATCGTGTCTTGCAGTGGGTGATGATGATGGGAGATTTCTATAGTTTATATATTTCAGTGGGTAAAAAAGTAGTGGAAATCTGACCATGTTTTTTAATGGGAAAAAACCAAGTGAGCCACCTGATGCTAAGTGGTCAACACCACCCATAACTGTTGCTACCGAATGTAACATGTTCCATATTCAGCTAGTTTGGATTCAACCGGACAAATGTGAGATGTTTCAATTTGTATTGATACCTGCTTTCAATCGTATTGTGCTTAAAATCGAAGACGCTAGGGGGCCATAACCCTCCCTGGTCTAGGTCCAGGACCTAGTTTTTTATGGCAAAGGAGATAAACAACGAGAAGGCAAGTGAGCCACCTGATGTTAAGTGGTCAGCATCGCCCATGGATAACCACAATACCAGACGAATCATCAGTGTGTTGCCGGCTTTTGAGGAAAATATAGGTTATTTTCTTGAAAGTCCCCAAATCGTATCGTATTGTAGGTGGTCCACTAATTAAAATTGTTAAACATAATGTTTTTTGCAAACGCATTATTCCTTCGTATTATTAAATACATTCCTTACATTCATTAATAATATACCTACTTTTTTACCTGTATCTGTTATTATAAAAATTAAATTATAAATTCTTGTCACATGACCACGATTGTGTGACCCCCTGATGTTAATGCTGGATCTGCCCTTGCTAAAAATATTCGCGATACATAAAATATTTCACAAAAGTGGTTTCTGTGCGTCACTGCATAGTTCCTGCACGTGATACATGTAAATCAAACACACTTCAAGCCTAAAAAGGCCTCTAAAACAGGCCTAACCAAGATTTTAATATTTTTTTATTAGCCATTAATAATGGCGACTAATTTTGATCAAAGATATTAATAATAAGGGAGAGTCCTACAGTACCGGCCGGCATCCAGTACTGGCCAGTTGCAAGTTCACTGATTTTATAATAGATAGCACTGAAACTGTTATTGCTATTTGAGCGGGACGCTAATCGAAGGCAAAGACCCAAACGGCGTCGATTTGTCGCGACAGGTTTACCGTCATTGCAAAGAACTGTGTTGCGTGTAATGGACGTACGCTACGAAACTAAAATTCGGTGCCTGATATTCGGAGTTTGGAGAACTATTTTAAAACAACTCAATCCAGGTATGTATAACACATTTATGTGGTTACCAAAACTGTTTGTTAAATGAACCGTTGGGCATTATTTATTTGCCAGTAATCGGACACATTGTTTATTTCGTTTCCTACAGTACCGGCCACAACATTGTCCTACAGTACCGGCCATTCTTTAAGTTGAATTTTAATAGATTTATCTTGCTTGCAGATACACAAAAATGAAAAAAGATTAAAGTGAGGGCACGACAAAGAAAAATAAGGGTATCTAGGATCCTATGAACATGAATATAGCCATTGCAACTAGTGCTGAGAAAAGAAATGAAGGCACGTCAAGCCCCTGATCGCTGTCAGGTGCCATTAACTACATTAGATGATCGAGTCAAGGCTATTCATAATAATAAAGAAATGTCTATTGAGGCAGTTATGGGTCGTTTTCACTAGTCTTTCTCACCTGAGCGCGAAACCATATTAGCAGAATTAGAATTAGAAAAAAATTCTACCCGGAAAAGATATTATCAAGAAAAGTAAGAGTTTGATTTCAGGAAAAAAAGCTAAAATAAAGGGTTGTTTGCTGTCAGGACGAGACGTAAGCAGGAGATCGAAGAAAGATAAAAACGAAAACCTGATCGCTCCTGACAACCCGAATGTAAAAACTATTTGTCCTTTATGCCTTGAATCTCATGATGAGGATTGGATACAATTGTAAAAGTGGAAATTGTAAGGCTTGGATCCATGAGGCTTGTGCAAATATATCAGAGCTATCAACTCAATATATTTGTGATAATTCTTCAATAAAAATGGATATATATTAAACCAGAACGTTAGTGGCCGGTACTGGAGGCCAATTTTTTAAAGTCTGGTTATTACTAATTTTGTAATTATAATAATAAAGCTGATTATTTCTAAAAGTACCTGTATTTTTTCAATTTTATTGAAAGTTTATTAGTTACTTTATATGTAACAAGAGGCATTGAGCATGTAACGTTAGGCATTTCGATTATATTCTTGATAAACCTTAAGGTGACGGTACTGTAGGACTCTCCCCTACGTGTAACCGTCATTCTGTTCTCCTGTTTAAACCATTAAATTCTAATTAATTAACTTTGTTATAGCGTTTACGACACAGCCCGTGGCACAGTTGGCTAGACCAGCTTGCGAAACGAGAGGCCGCGGGTTCGATTCCCGCACCGAGAAATGTTTGTGTGATCCACAACTATTTGTTGCGGGTCTGGGTGTTTGTGGGACCGAAAAAGTCTCTCGTAGTATCTAATACCCACGACACAGGTCTTGTAACCTAGTGTGGGGTTAGAGCTATGTATGTGACTGTTGGGTGTATTTATTTATTATTTATTTACCTTAGAGAAGGGTAGACGAAGGTGTATGATGAAAAGTTCTTATCCTATCTGAAATACAGACGTGAAGATATAACCGTATGTTTCATCAGGGCGAGGCTAGATCATCATCATCATCAGTCCATATACGTCCCACTGTTGGGCACGGGCCTCCACTACCATTGACAGGGTTTAGGACAGTAGTCCACCACTCACCAGGCTGCCTAAGAAATTCCTTAGAACTTTTTTAGGTGTGCAGGTTTTATTACGATGTTTTCCTTCACCGTTAAAGCAAGTGATTATTCAATGTGAATATACACATTACTTGGAAAAGTCAGAGGTGCGTGCTTGGGGTTTGATCTTGCAACCGCCGAGATTCTCGACCGTGCGCCTAAACCTCGAGGCCATCACTGCTTCTATAAATAGAAATATTTTATTCATGGATTATAGTATTTTATTAACTTGGTGATGACTTGGACGAAGGTCCCATGTTCAATTTTCAGGTGACATTATTAAGTGTTTCTTATTTATAAATTCTCGGTAGCTGAACGAAGTCTCAAAATGTTCTTGATAAGAAGTAATATGCCCGCCAGCTGGAGTAATGCGAGTGTAAAATTTCACCTCTTTTTTTTTTTTTTTTTTTTTTTTTTTTTTTTTTTTTTTTTTTTTTTTTTTTTTATGGGAAAAAGTTACACATCCCTGATAAAGACACTGGCGTTTGTGTTATGTATGTGTGTTAGTATGTCTGTGTATACAGGTGTATAAAGGCCACGATCAAAAATTAAGGCTAGTGATAGATACATTGATTACAAACCAGTGTCAGACAATCGTCAAAAATTTTATTTTTAATCAGAATTCTTTAACGCCAAAGGGTTTGTAATCACCTAACTACCTAACTTAGTTTTCGATTAAGGTATACAGCCTGTATAGGAGACCGAAGATAATATTTTGCTCCATATCAATTTTCTATGAATCAGCGGTATTATTTAAACAGACCCGTACTGTTTGTAGTAAAATTAACGTCAGTATCTTAAGTAATAAGTAGCCTTGGATGTGTTTCTTCGAACTGTGACTACCATATTATCTGTTCAAGGACATATATGTACATTTACATATCGACCTATGCATCGAATAAGGTTACTTATGACTGTAACACCAAAGTACTTTTTATGTCTATAGTAGAGTTAAAATTGTTTATACATTGCACTAGTAAAGTAATAATGATCATAAATTTTGTTGTTGTTTGAAGAACATAAAAATTTAATGATAATTATGTGCCCAATTAAGTTTAAATCGCTGAGAAAGAGAAGTTGTGCGAAAGCGCATATAACTTTATTCGATGCATAGGTCGATATTACAAACAATCCCACTTGTATTTGGTAATGTCGTCTGATTAAGTAAATACATCGAACATTTAGATACACGGTTCTTACCCTACACTGAGATACAAGTTTAGAAGAGCACGTGAGTTACAGTAGCAGGTGTTTCGTCATCATCATCATCATCTGGGCACAAACCTCCTCTACCATTGAGAGGGTTTAGGCCATAGTCCACCACGCTGGCCTAGTGCCGGTTGGCGGACTACACACCTAAGAAATTCCTAAGAACTTTTAGGTGAGCAGGTTTCATTACGATGTTTTTCATCACCGTTAAGGCAAGAGATAATTCATTGTGAATACAGACATAACTTCGAAAAGTCTGAGGTGTGTGCCTGGAGTTTGACGCGACCGCCAAGATTCTCGACCGCATGCTCAAACCTCGAGGACATCACTGCTCCTCTACCATTGAAATGTTAAATACAATTTAAAGAAGCACCATATGTAATTAAATTAAGTATCACAAATTTATTTAAACACCTATGCTTTTCATCTTTTCACTACCTAAGGTTCGACTGTGGGAGAATGCTTCAGACATTGAGTCCACCTTCACATTTTTTGTATATAGTGTAAATAAATATATAAAAGCCGGCGGCATAAAGTTAAATATTGAAAGTAATGATGACTAGATCATTACTTCACAAGTCACTATTCTATTTGGACGATTATCATCACGTGTATGGTATGAAAAGAGAACTTGAACTGAAAAAAACATTCTTGTGGGTCACATTAAGAAGTCGTTTATCGATTATCTTTCTACTAAGATTCCCACGTCGACACAACGCCTCGTCATCCCAAACTTGTTTATATCGTCGGTAATTGAAAAACAATGTATTCATTCAGTATTTGTGACCGGCGCAGGAAATCTAAATATACAGTGACGCATCTAAAAATACAGAGCGCAGTACAGTTTCGCTTCTGTGTGGAGCAGTCGTGTGTGACTAGTGAGAGATGACACACGCCGCACCAACCAACACATCATGGCTAGATGTACCGGTAAGTCTTTTACAAATGGTTAGGTAACGATACTTTATAACGTCATATGGGTGACAATTAACAAGTCATCTTTATTATTTTTAATTGGAGACTAAAGCATTTCAAATACTTTTATGTACAACAAGATTTTTTGCATACTTTTCTTTGATTGAATAAAAGAATATTCATTTTTAAACTGAGGAATATTGTTACAAAAATGTATGCCGTTCCACCGTCATTGGAACCAACATGAAGTACCTACCTATATTCTATGTTTTTAATCTATATAAACTCTATAAAGTGAATGTTGTTGATAAACCTACATCTTCTGACGGCAAATTCAATAAACCAACCTAATATATCTGAATGGATCTAGCAATGGACCAATGAAAGTAATTTATTTCACAGCGTTACTTGCAATCTTCAAGCTGATTGCACCATTATTGAAATAGATCTGGAGTAAAAAAATTCTTACAATAGTGCAGGCCAGAATCTAGAAGCAAGATGTTTGAGAATGTATTCGTTATTTTAAATTTCTTCTTAGTATTTGGGTCAAATTGTGAATGAGTCTGAGGCCATATAGGGCCACTTTTTAGACTCCTCATAGGTGGGACTTCCCTCTTGAAAAAAAGCGACAATCTTCATTGTGTTTTAGCTGTTATTAAAACTTCTTTGGACGATGATATATCTATGTAAGACAACATGGCGTGTATGTCAAATTGATTGTACTTAGAAAGTTAGAAACAGTAACCTCTGAAAAATAACTAAATAGGAAGTCAAAGGATTACACATAGTGTGGTAAAAGTGAGAAAAAAGGTGAATCTCTAGCAGTGTACATGATGCTCTAAATAATTCGTGATCGATCGAGATAAGTTATCTGTAGTAAAGATGGTAACAACACGATAAGTCCAGGATTATCTGTTCGGTAAACAACTCAACTTTGGGTAGTCTGCATTATTCTACACATATGTTCTATGAAGACTCGTCGAAAAGTTTGATAAAAACTATAACAATTAACAATAATCTACTCTAATATATGAAACTGAAGAATTAGTTTGGCTAGTCAAACGTGCCGCTATCAGAAAATACCAGTTCCAAATGAAAAAATACATTTTTGAATAGTTCATTTTATTATAGAATGCCATTGATTAAAAATCATAATGCTTCAGTAATGAAAATGTGGTAACAAGAAAAAAAAATCCTATTTAAGTCTAAATTTTGTGAAATACGCAGTTGCGAATAGTTTTTAGTATGTACATAATTTCACCTCCGTCATCATCATCACCATCCGTCGAAAGTCGTTCACTGGTAGACACAGGCCTCCCCAAATACTTCCAAAGGGCTCAGTTGGAAGTGGCCTGCATCCAGCGGAATATAAATTAATTATATTTCAATAATCATATGCACTTGATTTTTTTAGACTTGTTAATTAAATAACGGGTAATAGTTATCTATAGAGTAAAAATATGTAATGGACTAGAGACATAATTTTAGCATAAAAATTATTTCCTAAAATCCAGTTTTTATTTCCTATAGTGCAGACAGAAGCGATTTTACAAGCAAGCTGTAGTGTAACACACACTTTTTAAATAGTAAAATAATTATCCTACATCTGACAAATTTACAGATTTAATGCTGCTACTAAGAATTTTCTTAGGAAAAAAATGTATTTTTTAGGTTATCCTAAAACACTTTTTTATTCAAGCGTTAATTAATGGCTGCAGCATCCAGTTGTCACAAATAATTAATTTATAATTTCTGTCACAGTCTATGCACGTCTCACCTTTTAGAAATAAGGGACTCTTCGAGTCAACATAAATAAACAAACTGAACTAAACTTAGAAACAGAATTTCCTTTAAATTACGTGATAAATAATTTTTATATGAACTAAACTAAGCCCGCTAGACCATCACGCCGTCTTTGAATTATGCATTACAATATCTTTAAAACATATGTAGGTACATTTAAAACATCGAAATAAGTACAACTTGAATTTTAAATTTAATGAATTATACATAAGATACAAACAGTTACGCATTCGTTCCGACATTACAATGCTCTCGTTTTGAATTGTTTTGTTAAAAAACATTTTATGGACGGAATCCTACTATGAGTTATTTGATATAATCACGATTTTTCCATAACATTACATTATAAAAACCGCTTAATGTGAGGAGGAGTTAAGTTTTTTTCTGAGACGCTGTCGTTAAATCATATATCATGAATAATTTGTTAATAAAATCATGGTATTAAAATAATATTTTAAGCTTATATCATCAATATTAGTTTCTTGATGTGTTATTATAAAAATTGTACAATTAAATAATTATAAATTATAAAGCATTTGTCAAATCAATTAATAATATTTTTTTGAAAGTGAACTGCTTTGAAGCTCTAGTTTGTTTTCGAAGATGAGAGTCTTAAGCGTTTTTCATTTGAAAGAGATTTTCATTAATATATTATTTGAAGCAAAATGGAGTCCGGTAATATCTTCAAATTAGCAATATTGATTTAAATAGGCTAAACAATAATTCAAAAAACTCCTAGGTTTACCCAAGCAGCGGCAGAACGGAATCTTAAAAAGTTTCGAAGACGTGATATCAGTCTCATCATACAGGAGACGTTAAACTTTCTGGTAAAATTTAGGTCCATTAATGAACCTCCACGCTTTCAGGGTTACAGTTATAAGTGTATAGGTATATAAAATGATTTATTTATGTATGCTCCAGAATATCTAAAATATTTAAATTCAGTTCAAATGATAATGTAAGATTTTTAAATTGTCTATTCTAAATAAAACTTTTTTTAAATGAACCATTTGATTCATCATCTACAGCCCTTTTTCATCCCACTTCTGGGCATAGGTCTTTCTTCTGGCATGCTATTCGTCTCTATCCTGGGCCAGTCGCAGCCAAGATCTGCCAGCCACTGTTATAAGGTCCTCCTCCATCCATCTAGCCATTTGATAACTTTCATCATCATCATTATCAGCAGCCCATATTCGTCCACTGCTGGACATAGGCCTCCCCCAATGACTTCCACCGGGAACGGTCGGAAGCCTCGTTGATAACTTTATAACTTTATCGGGAACGTTTGATAACTTTATCATATTTAAAATAAGTAATTGGGCATTTGATTTTCATGACATGTAAAATCTCTTATTTTTCTTCTCTCAGTGCTTAATTTGAAATCGGCAGACCGTAAATTTACTTAGTTTAAAACACAAGTAATCGTAAATTTTCGCTCTATATTTCCATAATAAACGTTAGCGTTATGAGAGTCAAAGAAACCAAGATAGTGGCGGAAGAACGGTTTTAAAATCTTTAACCTTGAATAACTTATTACTCAAACATATTTTCTGATGCAACCAATAAAACCCCAAAATAATTACGTTATTAACCTCTCATTTGCGTAAATGACTGCACATTACCTGTTTAATGTTGAGGTATTCCAGCAGTGGAATTAATAAACAAACTAGATTCATAAGAAAAAGGTGAATAAACTGTAAATTACTTGTCCCTCACGACTTTAGATAGATAGATAGATAACGCTTTATTGATACCCACTTAAAAATTATGTTACAATAAAAGACGTAGAATTAAAGACAGAGTGGAGCAAAAGGCGGCCTTATCGCTGAAAGCGATTTCTACCAGGCAACCTTTGGATGGAGTAAAAGAAATGAAGTAAGTACATAGGGGTAAACATAAGAATACAAAAGAAAATAATATACATTTTTATAAACATACATATACATGGACACACACGCACACACAGACACACATACACAAACACACACACAAACACACACACACACACACATGTTATACTTAATAAAGTAATTATACACTAACAGTAGACCAATAAAACTCCTTAACTTTTTGTCTGAAAGAGTGAGGTGAAGGAGCTTTTCTAACAGACACCGGCAGCGCGTTCCACAGACGAACCGCTTCAACAGTGAAGGAGCAGTCGTAAAACGTACTACCATGCACTGGAGTCTTAAGTGTCAAATTTTCCGATGACCTTAATGACAGTGAACCAGAGGTATTCAGAAATGAGAATCGTTCTTTTAAATAGCGCGGAGAAGTAGGAAGGAACAAGATACTGTAAAGTAGACAGAGAATATGAGTATTCCGGCGGAGTTTTATGGGGAGCCACTTGAGCGAATGGCGAAAATCTGAGACATGGTCAAATTTTCGTAACCCAAATATGAACCGAATACACAGATTTTGGAGGCGCTCAAGTTTTTCAAGTTGAACTTGTGTTAGGTCAAGGTAACAAGAGTCAGCATAATCCAGTATAGGGAGAAGCAAAGATTGTGCCAACGCTATCTTGGTGGCAGTAGGCAGGAAGTTACGAAGCCTCTTTAGGGAAGCAACTGAGGCATATAGTTTTTTACTAACAGACGCAATTTGAGGTCTCCAAGTAAGGCATTGATCAATAATTATACCCAGGTTAGTTACAGCTTCACTGTATGGTATAATGACCCCGTTGAATACTACTGGAGGTATCCCAGACCAATCAATTTTCGAAATAAATCTAGGGCTGCCTACAATGGTTACTTGTGTTTTGGCGGGATTCACTTTTAAACCGAAGCGACAACTCCACTCTGATATACGAGTCAGATCTGAATTAATCTCGAGAACAGCTTTATCAAGTAATTCAAGCGGAGCCTGATAGTAAATCTGGAGATCGTCTGCATAGAGGTGGTAGGAAGAAGAAAGGTTTTGAGAAATAGAGTTTATAAATAAAGCGAAGAGTAACGGAGATAATACGCCACCTTGTGGAACGCCGGCTCTCGTGGGACACCACGAAGAAAAGTTATCATCGAGACGAACTCTCTGCCGGCGTCCATACAAATAGCTACGAAACCAATCGATTACCGATGGAGATATGTTAATAGAGCCAAGCAAGGCACAAAGTATATCAAAGTCGACGGTATTGAAAGCATTACTAAAGTCTAATAGTGTCAGCACGGTCACCTGCCCATTTTCCATGCCGAGGCGTATATCGTCAGTAATTTTAAGCAAGGCAGTGACCGTACTGTGACCAGGGCGAAAACCAGATTGAAAAGGATTAAAAATATTATGTTTAGATAAATATATACTTAATTGAGAGTGAACGAGACGCTCAAATACTTTGGAGAGGAAGGGGAGAATGGATATAGGACGGAATTCGGAGAAATTTTGTGGATTGGTCTTTTTAGGGAGGGGTATTATTTGAGCGTCTTTCCAAATTGAAGGAAAAGTGCTATGTTGGACAGAGAAATTAAAAATATGGCATATAGGTGAAAGGATAAAATTTAAAATAGGGACCAGCATATTTCGACTTACGCAGTCAATACCGACCGAATTTGAAGTAACAGAGAGTATACTTTTTTTAACATCACAAGCGGTAAATCGATTCAAGACGAAAGAAGAATAATTAGGAATTGGTAATGAACGAAGGAAGTTAATGGATTGATTTTTAGTATTAACGTCAATATTGGACGAAGAAGAGAAATATTGATTTAAGGAATTTATATCCAAACAATTTATGGCAATATGCATACAAATTCATAACCCCACGCTCAGATCTTATGTCAGGAAATAACACTACAAGAGTTTTTATTTATGGGCATCACAAACATTTGTCTCGGTCCAATGTTTGAACCCGCTGTCTTCTTCCAACTGCGTCACTGAGACTAACAAAGGGTAACATGTTTGTTAATAATAGTATCAATAAATTAGCACACGGTTTTTTATCTATTGTTGTTCAGGTTTCTTCACTTTCATTACTAATTAGTAACTTTAGTTATACCTACACATTATTGTATTATATATTATTTTTGATATTGCAGTCGGTTAAACACCAGCTTGCGAAACAAGAGGATGCGAATTCGATCCACCAACAGAGAGAAATGTTTGTCCGATTCACAAATTTTTGTGTCTGGTGTGGGTGTCTGTGAGACCGAAACGCCTCTTGTAGATTTTAATACCCACAACACAAAACTTGTAGCATAGTCAGAGATTGAACTCCGTACGTGACTGTTGAGTGCGTTTATTTAATTTATTTATATTCTTTACTTGCACACTTTATGTATTTATATAGTTCGTACCTAATTACTCAAAAAGTTACGAAGTCCACCTACTTTGCATACACCTATTGATTAGAGACCCAAAAAATCTCGCAAATTGATTTGAATTTTGATCCACGAGTCACGAGTGTCTTGTCCACTGTACAATCATGAAATATTGATACTTGATAGACAACACAATTGTCACGACATTGTCATTTGACGCTCAACGATGAGCGTTGTTGTGAAATGAGTCGTGCCAAGTGTTCCCAATGCATTGTTTTTGGACGATAATTGTATTTAAAAGAGTTCATTTTTCATGTAATGTGAATAACCTCAAGACATTGCTGTGTTTATTGCGCGGCTCAAATCTTTGGTTAATTAGAGTATTCTCATTAGTCTGGAAATTATCCTGAAATACGGCAATAATATCACATTACGAGGCACTTAAAATGCAATTTATTTAACGTTGTTACAGAAGTGCACTTCTATGTACCCCTTCTGTTATATTTATAAAAACTCATATTTATAAACTGTCATCATCCTTTCTACTCTCTCCTTTCTTCTCCTTGTTCTGTCCCAATTTCATTTGAGCTCGGCGGAGAAAGTTTTATACTTTCAAACCTCGCTATCAGCGATCTGTCATCACCCATCCCTTTGGCCTTTCTTTGCTTGTCAATCTTTCAACTTCCATATTCATTACCATTTGCCATATTTCATCCCTTCTCATAACATGTTCATACCATGGTTTTCTTTCAGCTTATCTATCACAGGAGCTACTTTCAAACTTCTTCTATCGTAACATTGTCCTCTAAACTGTATACTTTAAAATTACAGGAAAGCTGGTGACGACGAGTTCATTGGGGTTCATTTTCGTGATATTGCCAGCGATATCACTACTGCTCAACCCGATCCGACTGCTGGTCAACTATGTGAGTACTCAACTTGCTTTATTGAACCAATTGGTGTAATTAATATACATTGTATGCCCAATTGAATACGACTTGCAAGTTTGGGAGAGAGCGTAGTACGTATCGATGCTGTAAGCGATGGAATATTATTCAAGTTTTTTCCCTTTCAGTTCCTAATTAATAACTGATGATAAATAGTTTTAAAATTTGAGAATGTTAAATTATATGTAGATTATATACTAGACCTATCGCCGTCCACTACTGAACATAAGCCTCCCCAAGAAAGCGCCAACCATCCTGGTCTTAAATAGCCCTCATCCATACTTTACCTTTCTCAAGTTGTCTGACCATCCTGATGATTATTGAGTAGAATACTTGCGCCTTTAATAAGTTTTGTGCAATTCAACATCAATATTGATGTTATCTATTTTAGCTACTTTCTCTGTGTTTTAATTAGTCTTGTGGCTAAAAGATATGATAGTACTGTGCCCTGAGCCTCTGACAGACAAATAAATGCCGTTTTTCGGATACATTTCTAGACTCCGTGCTGCTACCGAGAATTTCCTGTTGGATATCCTCAATTGATACTTTGCTCGATTCGGGAATCGCACCCGAGACTAATCAATTCAACGGCATTGCATTGAACACTTTTGCACGAAAAAACAAAAAGCAGTTAACGTATAGGGCTCTAAATTTTTTGTAGTCACATACACATGTATGTCTTCTTCAATCTTCTTCTTCATCAACCCATATACGCCCACTGCTGAGCACGGGTCTCCGCTACCATTGAGAGGGTTTAGGCCATAGTCCGCCACGCTGGCCTAGTGCGGGTTGGCAGACTACACACCTGAGAAATTCCTAAGAACTCTTAGGTGTGCAGGTTTCATCACGATGTTTTCCTTCACCGTTAAAGCAAGTGATAATTCCATGTGAATACACACATAACTTCGAAAAGTCAGAGGTGTGTGCCTGGGGTTCGAACCCGCGACCGCCGAGATTCTCGACCGCGCGCCTAAACCTCGAGGCCATCACTGCTTTACACTTGTATGTACCAGTGGCGTGCCTAGGGTGTCAAACTAAGGCAAGCCCAAATGTTTATTTAGTAGCTGCATATTTTTTTTTGTACGTAGGACTAATAAATACCTACCGGTTAGTACTCACATTCACGTTTATAGCGTTATTTTATAAATAAACAATCGTTAAATTCGTTATTCGGAACTATGTAAGGCAAGTCGGGCTTTCAGGCTTCTATGGAAGTACCGCCACTGGTATGTACCTACATAAATTAAAAACGAAATTTACCTTATAAGTTTTTTTTTGTTTACGTAATTAAAATGTTGTTTGTCCTGTACATTGCTTTTGCTTTCAAGGTTTAATAGCGATGGATAGCAAGGTATACGGAAATGAGTAAATATTAAAAGTAAGTAACCAGTCTTATAAAAAGCACGGTCTCATAAAAAAAGAGGAAAAATTTTCGATTTTTTTAAGAAGGTTACTTATGACTGTAACACCAAAGTACTTTTTATGTCCAAAATTTAGTTAAACTTGTTTATATATTGCACTAGTGAAGTAATAATAATCATAAATTTTGTTGTTGTTTGAAGAATAAAAAAAGTTAATAATAATTTTGTGCTCAATTAAGTTTAAATCGCTGAGAAAGAGAAGTTGTGCAAAAAAAACATATACCTATAACTTTTTCTGTGCATAGGTCGAAATTAATCACGATGAATATCCTTAACATTCAAATATTTTGTGGAGGAGCGAGCCTGTATATGCTGTACATGGGAAACAATATCCCATTCATATTTGTGAAAGCGTACAATTCAATCAATGACGCACATATCTTTAATTTATAACTCGTACAATCACCCCTTGTAATATTATAGTTATGTCAAAAACTTGAAACAATACAGTTTTATCTTCAAACTAAGCGGGTTAAGTTTACATTCATTATTCATTTTATAATTATTTATATTGCGGAAATGTTAATACTTTTTTGTGGAATTGCTTGATCGAAACTATTGAGAATATTGACAAAAAAGAATCATCAAAATCGGTCAACCCAGTCAAAAGTTCTGAGGCAACAAATAAAAAAAAAAAAAAAGTTGAATTAATAACCTTCTCCTTTTTTCAAGTCGGCTGAAAAGTAGGAGAGAATAATAATTTTATCATTATCGATTGATAACAATTCACACATGTACCCGTATGTGTTACATTTAATATTATGAATTTCCAGGCCACACGAGTTAAAGAAGGTTCGTTCATGTTCGAGACATTCCAGCAAGAGGTAGAGGGAGCGCACTTGTCGCTCTACGTGTTCAACATAACCAATGCAGACAGATTCATGAGCGGGGACGATGAAAACCTTCACGTGGAAGAAGTGGGACCATTTACTTATGCGTGAGTATAATTTTACACAATAAAAAAACATACCTGACACCTATATTCTCCGAAGGGGTAGGCAGAGATGCATTTCTGTATCCACATTTCGCCAGGTATGTTTCAGTCCCACGTAATAGGTGGCGAGCCTATTGCCGTTTCTCGGGCATATTTCCAGACTCCGTGCTGCTACTGACAATTTCCTAATGGAAATCCCAATAACACTTTGCCCGTCCCGGGAATCTAACCCAGGACCTCTAGATCGCACGGCACATACTTGTACCGCGAGACCACGAGGCAGTCTAAGTATAATTTGCTTGTTTTGAAATAAAGGAAGTTTTAGGCCCGATGTAAGTTACCTTTTGATTTCAAGTATAGGGAGTCTATTAGGCTACCCTTGATTAACAAGGTGGCCTAGTCTTAATTGCATCGACTGTAACAAAACCCCAATAATGACAGATTAAGGTTTGAAATTAGGCTTATACATCTGACTTCAAACTTTCGTGTATGAACTAAACACAATTTAACTTTAATGTAAGACGTTGTATAGAATCCATTGGCATGGTAAGAAAAGACATTTAGGTATAGACTCCGCTAATTTTTATTTGCGGAAAATTGAATTTTTAGTCATAATAGCTCTCGAAATCTCGAACGCAGACAGACTAAAACAGATAGACTGAAGATAGATATTTACCTACTCTAAATTACGTAAAATAAGTATGCAAATAGGATTTCTAGCAAAAAATAAATTGCATCGTTTAAAAACCAAGACAGTAATTTGAGAGGTAGGTTATGATATGTCGACAGATCATGTAAACAGTTTCATAAGTTACGCAATACCCATTTTTTGTCGCCAGTTGTAATTGTAGAAGGTCATGTGCCTAATGGTTGTTTTTGTTGCACAATCAACGGCAATTCACGTAGGAAATAAATTTAAAGATTCCAAATACGATTGAGATAATACCTGTTTGTAATATTAATTAGTTAAAAATAGTCCACAGCTTTAGTTTGTATAGTTTATTAAATTGTGCATAGTAAAGTAGAAGATTGTTATAATAGAAGATGTGATATGTAAATGTTAACTCATAGCCACGAATAAATTACCTATACTAAAGAAAAAGGAACATTTCAAACAGAAAGAATTACTACCACCTGTCCGCTGCAATTTTGTCTGATCGAATTTCATAAAAAGGTATGCATGGTACTGTAATTGTTTTAACAGGTTTAATAAGTAGAATAGTTAATTAAATTACCAAATGCCTTTACACTTGTACATCTGCGTCCCTCTTCGAGACACAGGCGTGTATTAAGCGTGTACTTCATATCCATGGATGGTAGGATAACGTCATTTTTTGTGATTTTTTTTAAACTAAAGAGTTTTTTTATCACCGTTGCTCTTATCTGCTTTAGTTTTCGATCGCAATCTGATTGCACTCTGTATACATATTTTTTTACATTGTCATAATTTATTAATTTTCCAGTGAAACTCGACAGAACGTGGAAGTGGACCTCCATGATGAGGAGGGCGTAATGTGGTTCACTCCGAAGATGAAACTGCGGTTTGTCCCCGAGAAGTCTGTGTCCAGGCCAGAACTACTGAATGTAACCGTGCCTAACCTCGCTTTGCTGGTAAGATACAAACAGACCTGTTTCTCTACAAAAACTCTTTTAAGCCATAGGGCTCATATATTAAAAATTATGTTCATCATCATCAACAGCCCATATATGTCTCGGTACTTACTACTACTACCTTCACAACTGAGAGGGTTTAAGACTTAATGCACCATGCTGGCTTATTGCGTGTCAGCGAACAACACACCTAAGAAATTCCTGAGAAGAATGGGTGCTGGCTTTCTCACAAAAAAAATGTGTTACCAGTTCTTAATTTGCTTCTTCTTACCCTTTTTCAGAGCGCAACATCTTTAATCAGTGAATATCCTTACCTGATAAAGAATGCTTTCAACGTATTGGTCCGGCATCTGAAATCGCAGCCGGTGATCACTCTGGACGTCCACAGCTACCTGTGGGGGTACCGTGATCCCCTCATCGCTATGGCCAAGATACTTGTACCTGGACTCATCAATTTTGATAACTTCGGGATTGTGGACAGGGTGAGGGTATTTTGTGTTTGTGCTAAGCATAGTAAAATATTTTTTTATGGCACTCCAAAGTGATTTTATGCTACCTGATACTAGGTACACTGAGCATCACTAGATTACATCAAACTAGCTAGCCCGGCAGACGTTGTCCTGCACGGAAAAGATTTAAGCGTTATGCCGACAGCAGCGCCACCTACCGGGATCCGATTGTGTTTTGAAATCATCTAAATACGCATTGAAACATAGTCACCAATGCCACCCAAATCTGTCCAGTCGTTTGACAGTGGCCTGTCCAGAACTGGTCGTACTAACTCAGAAATCTTCTTTGGTTTATGCACAACGACTTTGCTAAAGATAACCACATGCTCAAATGCATGGTCTACGATTCTATAAAGGAAATACAGACAAACATTTATTTTTATATAAATAGATGACAAAAGAATACCGCCTTTTGTCTGCGTCAACAAGCTGCGACGATTCTTCACGGATTTAAGATCTATGAGTCATACTTAAAAACTACAGATGAAACAAACCTTGTGCCGAACAATGGATCACGTGTCATGGTCAAAAAGTGATAATAGGCTAGCGACAATTATAAGTCCAAGGTTTTATACACGTTGCACACGCATGTGACGTAACATTCAAAATAAGTTATATTGGTGACGCAATTTTTCACCAGATTTTGATCCTTGAAACAACTAATATTTACGTATATACTGGTATGGGAAGTAGCGTATTATTTGAGCAGGTAATTTTATCCTGGCTAAAAATCGTAACAATAATAGTTTTCACCTTACACATAACGAGTTCGAACCCCAGCTGCGCCGATAGTGGTGGGGCTAAAAGATATGTATGCCAATACTCTTGCGTCTAAAATTTAAACGTTAAGGAGAAATTAATCTCTATTCTCTAGTTTCACCAGGGAAGTTATTAGAAGTCTTACGTTTAGATACGAGCGATGTGGTGGAGTATAATATTTATATTAATGTCGTCGAAATTGGTGTTTCAGCTTTATGAAAACTCTACAATATATCGAATGAAGGTGGGGGTGACGGATGGAGACAGGTTTTCCATTAAAAACCTGATGAAGTACAAGCGAGAAGACTTTGACGCCAAAATGGATCCAATAGAGAGGTAAACAATTGTTGTTCTCTCAACATCGGTTCACGTGGGGTATAGCTTAGATAGATTTTATTTGTATCCGTCTAATTAAGCTAAATATATGCGCCGGCTTATATCCCGTCCAAAATGAAACCACATTATTACATAACCGTATCACTTTAAATTTATGCCAGTATCCATAATAGCGTGCCATAGTGCGTGGCGGACTATGGTCTAAACCCTCTCAATGGTAGAGGAGACCGGTGCTCAGCAGTGGGCGTATATGGGTTGATGAAGAAGAAGAAGAAGATCCATATTAGCTAGGTTATTAATTGCTATATATCCGCGTTAAGGAGTTTTACCTGTTTATAAATACTGACGAGGAATCCTTATTTTACCAAGATTGATTGGTAAGAAAACAACACTTAAATTGCACGTGAACGTCGTTCATCTGATAAACTCCTCCCAAAAAGTTCATAATATAATAATTTTCAATTATTCCTCAGCTATACATTTGAAAACACCTATGAAGGAGTAGCCTACCCGCCCGGTCTTTCACTACAAACACCCATCAGCATCTACAGGCTGGGAGTCTGCAGAACCTTCGATTTGGTCTTCCAGGAGACGAAGACTATGGAGTACGGATTTGATGCCTGGCTCTACAGGATAAACAATAGCACTTTCACCAGGGATTGTGACTCCAATTTCTGCGGGATGATGGATTTATCCAAATGCACTTTTGGTAAACAGTTCATTTGATCATAAATTAATATTTTCACCCTTGATTTTTTATATGTTAGAAAAATTGAGATTTCAAAAGATCATGGGTAAAAGGAAATAAGATTTAAAACGCTATCAGAACCATTCGCAATACCCAATGAAAAAGTAAAAATATTGTTTTAGTGTTATTTGACAACCACCTAGAGTTATTTACGTTTGTATATAAACAGCCTAAAAACATGACAATTATAAATTTGTATTGTTCCAATTGCTGTCTTATATTTTATATTGCATTGGTTATCGCAAAAAGATGCTAAAACCTCCTGTGATGTTTGCATAGTGATAATATCTTTTTTATCTCTATTTTTCGTAATTTACTTAATCATTAATCTTATCATTAGCAATATTAAAAGAAACTAAATAATTAAAATTTCCAAAAATTTCACTTTCAGGAATCCCAATAGGAATGAGTAAAGCACATTTCCTTCATGCAGACCCGAACATATACAAACGAGTGAAAGGACTGCGGCCGAATCAAGAAGCACACGATTCCTTCTTCTTAGTTGAACCGGTTGGTTAAAATTCTTTTATATTACGGAGTCCAGCATGTATACCTGACGGAATGGTTGGAAATGATAGGCACTACTTATATGAAATTTTAAAGTAAAGAAAGTTTAATAAAAGTCTTATTAAGGGTGAAAGTGAAAGAAACAAATTGCAAAAATAACAAAAGTAGTTTACAGAACAATTGAACCAGGCTTTTATCACCCACATACGATTGTTGCCTGTCTCGCTTTACAAGTGCTGTGTGCCGGGCATATTACTGGGGCTTTCTATTTAGGAATTCTCAGAGTCTAGAATAGTGAAAAAGAAAATGGGTTGAACTTAAACCTTCTGTTTTTGAGTCCAAAACACAATTGGAGAAATGTTTATCGCGAAAGTACATGAGTATGTTCTTATTATTTCCAGACAATAGGATTCACTCTGTCAGCATCACTGGCTCTACAGATGAATATAAATCTAGGAGACATCAGCTTCAGTGAAGCTACAGCGAGTTTCTCCAACATGGTTGTGCCTGTTGTCTACATTAAAGTTGTAAGTAATAAATGTTATTATTGATTATTACATACAGGTTAACATCATTTTTTGAAGGATTTATATTTGAGTTGTCGATATACACCTGAGCAGGTTAAATCATAATTATGTTTCGAGACTCGAGTGACAATCATCTTGACCACACTGGTTCTATTAGTCTTGATTAGCAAGAAAGATATACAATCATCTTTCCTAAGTCTACATTATTATGCTGACCTGATGAAAGAGCAACGACTCTATTTTTTTAATCTGTGCGACTACCTTGGTTGTGCCAGCTCATTTTTATCGCAGTCCGAACTGACTGTGGTGTACTTCTCGAATCAAGCGCTGATCTTGTAGCAAATCCTTTGAAGGGCCATTGATTTAATAAGCCAATTGAAGGTTTGAATATGCGGGGCCTCCTTTTGCGACGGGCCCACTGAAATTGCTTTTCTTGCTTCGTGGTTAGGTTGGGCTAAAAAAATAATATTATCTATTATTTTTCAGGTCCAACAAGACGTGTTCGAGACAGTAAAAGGAATTCTTAGACTAATACACATAATCGGACCACGAGTTCTTTTAGCGATTGAAATAACTTTATTCATAACCGGTTTTGCATTTTTAGCGTATTCTATACATATATACAAGAACAATAGATGTAGTATTCACCAAAGAAGTAAATGTTTAGAAATAAATGAAAAGCAAAAAGCACCTCTTATAGCTTATGTGAAGGCTTAGTGGGGAAACAAAAGTCATTAGACTATTATATACTCAGCCTATTGCCGTCCACTGCTGAACGTAGGCCTCCCCAAGTAAGCGCCAACCATCCCGGTCCTGAGCGGCCCTCATCCATCCGCTACCCGCCACCTTTCTCAAGACTATTGTTTTATGCCAAATGTTAATCATAGTTTAATAGATATCATAAGTTACAATGTGTTGAACCTTGAGGTTCAGGCGCAGGCCGTGGATCTCGACAGTCGTAGATTTAAACTGCAGGCACACACTTCTGACTTTTCGAAGTTACTTGTGTATTCACAGCGGATTTACGATGAAGAAAAACATGAAGATACCTGACTATCTTAAAAGTTATTAGGGATACTTTTGGTGTGTACCAAACACACTAGGCCAGCGTGGTGGACTAAGGCCCAAACCCTCTCAGGTATAGAGGAGGCGGGCGCCCTGCAGTGGGCCGTTTATGGCCTGATGATGTATGTATTAGACAGTTTTGTGAAGTTGTTGTAATGTATTTATACTTAAGATTTGGAATCTGTTTTACCACCAATAATGTCAATTTTAAGGATCACTTCAAGGTTCGACGGATTCATTCCTTTCGGACGATCCAATTTTTAGAATTTATCAAGTTGTCTGGCTGACAAGGTAGAGGTCGTTGAACAATTTGATCTGTTTTGTTTTAAAAGTATATAGGAAATAAAAAATCCAATTACACTACATGTGGATACTAAATAAGATAAAATTTGTAAATTGGAACAAAATGTAGAAAGATTTATAAATGAAATTGAATTATGCTATGGGTTTCATGGTTACTGCTGTAGAAAGGAAAAAAAAAACAAATTTTGACAATAAAAGTAATGTTTTAATCCTATTATTACTTTATTGTTTAATATATATTGTAAAAAAATATTAAAATAATTTTACCTTCAGCCGAAAAGCCTTAAGAAGTTATATTTAGGAGAAAGATAAAAAGTACTTAGTAACAATATTGTATTTTAAGTAGAGATGAAAGAATAATATTTGGATTAAAAGATAAAATTTATGTATTTGCTACAACTATTTTTGGTGATCACAAATATTTCTAGTAATTTATATAAATTTTTTACCTTATCACTTTCTGACCACTACAATACCACACTTGTATCAAAACTATGTCTGTGTGCGTGACTTATAAATGTTTTTAATTTGTAAACATTGTCCAAATAAAAAAATATAAACGATCTATGTATGCTCGATCCTCAAAAGACATTTGTTATCGACTGAAATAAATTTAAGTCCAGTGTTAATGGAAGATGTCCATATTATGTGTTTTATTACCTTCGTATCTTCCCCAGATTTGGCCATTATAAGCTTTACACCATAATTTAGATCGAAGTATAAACAATACACGTTTATAGATAATTTATACATAATCGCCGTTAATAAGTATCACTAGAATAATCCGTATCCGAACTATCGCTGTATTCGTAGCTGCAACTGAATTGTTTCTTTTTCTTTCTGTTTTCCTTATTTAAAATTTTCCTTATATCTTCCAAAGGAGGATGATCATGTATCACTGGCTCAAAGTAGCTGTGTGCCGGCACCACGATTGGAGAAGGCATTTGGTACGTTGGCAGCGGCAAAGCCTGGTAAGGGCAGATGGGATAACATGTTACGGTATCACAACACCCTCCTTTACTTTTGTTTTCTAGGTTCGGAATTTTTGGTGTATTCATTGAGGTATCTGTCCTAAGAGCTGGTGGCTTCTGTATATTGAACATGGGATATTTCTGCATCGCTGGCTTTCTTGGAAGTTTCCTCCTAGAAGTTTTAAATTTTGCTTTCGAACCTTTAAAGTCTGGTATAGCTGGAGGTTTTGGTTTAAATTCTAATTGAGGTTTGAATTCTTTCGGGATATCCATCCTTTCCGTGTTCGCTTTTTCCATCATGTCTTCTATTAACGATAACTTTGGCAAATTCGGAGGTAACGTCATTGATAATAACAAATCATCTATCGACATTTCTTTGCTAAACGGTGACTTATTAGCAATAGATTCATCGTTAAAGTCTAATGTAACAACTTTATGTACAATTAAACAAAAAGTGATATACGCACTTCGCATGATTTAATCGCTACATTAAATTTCTAGCACAATAGTATTATTCACGCCAGTTGCAAATGAATGGAATCATTGTTCAACTATAAAAAGCGTTGCAAAAGGACCGTCTTGATCGTTTTAAGAAATGAAACAATTTAAGCCATTTTTTTTATTAATAATTACAAAAAGTATAATAAAAAAGTCAACAACTCCTTTTATCTTCTTAATACCTGAAATGATACTGATAAATTGCTTATCTTTTTATCTTCGGGGGGCCTAAACACTAGCTCTTTTCTTCCTTCACCAAGTATGTGCTGTGATGCTCCTCCCCTCAGTACTACTTGTTTGTGCCTACGTGAAGCATGCGGTTCTTCACCATCATCAGAAACAATCAACACCTGGGATTGCTTATCAGCATTCCGACCAGCTATTACCTTTACTGTCTGAAATGGCTTTCTAACCGAATCTCCTTCACCAAGTAATTGGGCAGCCACGTCGGGACTTATTCGTCTTTTAATTTTAACTTCACCGTCTTTTGATATGTAAGTTAAAACCGGTTTTACAAGTTCATCTTCGCTTTCCTCAATATCGTCAAATTTTCCAATTCTTCTTGAATTTTGCATTCGTCGTCTATTTATTCTCTTATTACTCCTTCTCCCACTTCTTCTATCGTTTTCGGAACTGCTTGAACTGCTTTCTTCTTCGATCATATAACCCCGATTCCAAGGTCGTTTGTCTCGAATTTTTCTATCAGGGTATGGCAGAACGACCAAAGGAGGTGGCCCTATCATTGGTGGCATTGGGATCGGCATAGGAAAAGCTGGGGCTAGTAGAGGTTGAGGGGGTCTAGGAGGCAAGGGTTTCGGAGTGTCTTCAGAATTACGACACCTGCACTTTTGGTGGCATGGAGAACAAAATGAGAAGAAAGCAGGAGTACACGACGGAGTGCATACACAGGGTGGGCAGGGAGGGCAGTTCTTTGGCCTTTCTTTAGCTTGACAGAATGATGGAGGTGGCATTGCAGGTATGGCAATTTGTATGGGCAAAGGCATAGGATAAGGTACAGCTATGCCCATGTTCTGCTCTGTCGTCGAAGTTGTCGTTGATGTCGAAGTTGTCGTTGTTGTTTCCAGAATTGGAATAGGTATTGGAACTGGAAAAGCTATGGGGGGTGGAGGTGGCATAGCGATTATTTGTGGCATTGGATGGGGCATAGCAAAAATTGGATACTGTAAGCTCACTCCTCGGATTTCTATCAACAACTGAATGATGAAACTCCATTTTGGTATTGCGTTCTGAAACAATAGGCCTAAATTGAAAATGTGTCTCAGGGTATTGGTACTGAAATATCTTTCCAGCTATTATAAAACTATACGTATATCGAAGTGTGATAGATAACAATTTGTTTCATTTTGGATTCATAATTTAGCATAATATTATCTGTGAATAGAATCAGAAAAAATAACCTAGAACTTACATTCATACTGCGTCAACTCAATTTTTATGTTTGTCGCACATGTAACATTTTCATGACTGTAAAACACTTTTATACTTCCATATTTGTTACGTAATAACGGTGCATTGTGCAGATGTTAAAAAAACGTACATTTCACTTGAAACTTCAGTCGTATGTACAATACAAAATTGATTGCGCCGCACAGCCAACGCTGTAAAATTTTGTCGTTAACATTATGTGGCTGAATTGATTTCAGAAAATTGATTTAAAGAACAGAGAAATACAATTAAAAATAAAGATTTTTCTTGCATGGTCAATACAAAGTGGCTTTCCTGTCTGGTAAATTTATATAATATAATATTCATTGAATTTCAAATGACTGTCTTCCAATGGAGAAAAGGAAGGAAGTCATAACCAATCAAAAAATAGTGTACAATATTAATAGGTACAAAAAATCATGTTCTGAATCTGAGCAACTGATTAATTTAATCACAAATTATTGCATCGAATAACGTAAACTCGTCTAGAATAGAGAAACTTATACACATTAAATTAGCGACTATCGAAAGACACTTATAATACACCTTACTTCGTATACTTTTGACCTGACCTATGTTCAAATAGATGAGGCATTTCTCCAGGCCACGACGTACTTCTGGCAATATAGCAGCTTATTTTCTACCTTTTGAACTCGTATCATCGCTATCTGTCACATATTCGTGTACCTCAACATCAACACTTGTTTGGTTTTTATCAACTAATTATTATAAATTTTATATCTTTTTGCTATGATGTGAAAAAATATAATAAATGCAACAATAAACAGACAGAATCTCATTCATATTTTGAACTATCATTTTTAAATAAAAATTGACGTGGTTTAATGCTACCTAAACCCGTAACATAAGAATAACTTCAGTGTGGCTATTACGGTAGCTTCCTCTAGTTTACAGCATAAATCTTTCTTTTAACTCCTCTTCGATAGTTTAAGGATATAAGCTCATAGTCGTAACATCACTTTTTATAAATTGACTGACATGTCCACTTAAATTAATGAAAATGTTTATCAAAGTAAATAATAGATTGAGATCATTGACGTCTATCATTCATTTAAATTTAATAATAATTTAGGAAACTGATAAGGTAATAACTTAAATGCACGATACCATCGTACGAAATGTATATTTATGTAATTGAAGATACTGTATATTTGGTACCAGTAGATACCAGTGCATATTCACCGCTGGATTGTATAGAATCTATTAGAACAAATTTAATTAATTAAGAACTTTTTTTGCCAGTTTGCTTTGCAAAGGTAGATTTTATTTCATCGCTTGATAAGATATTCTCGAATATGTGAGCAAAAAAGCAACTCATATTGAGTGTCTTTAAAAGAAATTAATAAGGTCACTACATTTCAAGTGATGAGAACAACGCAGTGTAAATAGAGCCCTAAGTAACACGAAGGAATCATGTAGATTTGCCAGTTCCACTCATATCAGCAATTTTATATTTCTTTTTCAATTTTATATTTATTCGACAAAAACAAAAAATAGTTGACAAATAATTTATTTTATATTGTAAAAAAACAATACTGTCACATACAAATTACAAAATTAGAAAACAATAAAGTACACGCAGGTTGATGATTAATTATTATTCCCAGAATTTGCCTTACGTTGTCGTTTCATGTATTTCTTCCCTGGGCTCTTTTCAGTTACACGGACGAAGGTCTTTTCTTTAATCCTATCGCTTCTTTTCTCTTCTTCTAAAAAATCAACTTCACCTTGTTCTCTTTTATTATTCTCTACCTCGTCTTTAGCATGTTTGATTTCTTTATTTTCATCTTCATTTTTTACACTTAACCAATCCTTTGCCTCTCCCTTTGATATTCTTTTTTCATATATCACATAACCATCCTTCGTCACGTATTGGAGTAAAGGCGTCAGAAGGTCTTTCTTTTGATTATGCTTTTTCTTGTTTCTTCTCGAATGCTTGTTGGATCTCCTCGCGTTTCGTCCTCCTCTCTTCTTCCACCACCCTCTTTCAGATGATTCGTCACTTAATTCGTCAGAGGTATCAGTATCAGAACTAGTCTCGTCGGACCCTATATGACGCTTCTTAAAAATACCTTTCTTCTTGCGTTTTTGCTTAGGTTTCCTTGGCGGTAGTTGCTTTTTGTACGAGGGATCAGGAGAGTAAAATGGCATGACTATTACTGGGAGTTTGTGCGCTGGTCCTGGAGCGGGCATCGGCATCATAGGCATTGGCATAGGCATAGGTCCAGGAAATGGCATAGGTCCTGGGATTCCAGGAGGAACTGGGATTGGGATCGGTGGAGGCATTTTGTCTGGAGGGGGGCTTTGGAAAAATGGCGGGAGCATAGGAGGTAGTGTGGACATTTGAGAAGTATCCGGATTTGCGGGTAAACTGGGAATTCCGCCGTTGGCTGGCATTTTGCAGTGCATTGGTAGGTTCTGCGGAAAGTATTGTATGTTGGTGGGGCATAATGGTAGATCAGGTTCCTCGGTGCTGCAAACTATAGTAATACCTAATAAAGCCAAGTACAACCTCAACAAATCCATTTTCACCTATAACAAATTAATTTTTCTGTATAATTTGTCAATAATAATTAAAGTAAATATTTTTTTTTAAACTCCGAAGTATCTTAACTTACTCCAGTCCGTAAGCCGCCGATTTCTACCAACTTAATGTATTTGTAGCAGGACTTCAATTTCTTTTGTAAACTAATTTCTGCCAGATGTTCGAAAGAAACAATTAAGCACAGGTGCACCACAATACCATTTTATGTAATCCCTTTACAATAAGACTCATTGTTATAAGCCATATGGGTAGTTATGAAGTTCGATTGATTTCTGATAGCAACTGTTACATTTCATAAACCTTTATCAATTAAGTAGTAGGCAGTAATGTTTATTTTGCTTCGTTTTTTTTTTTTATGGCGTAAAATCCACCTAACGAAACCTAAATGAAAACAATTGATTCGTCCAAGAATGTTACAAAATATTTTCATATAATAAAACTTATGTGACGTATGACAGTATTTAAAGAAAAAACCATTCCTGTCCAAAAATAAGCGTCATTAAATAATTATAGTGCGAAATGAATTTCTATAACTCTAACATAATAGAAACTTATACTTTATGTCAGAAGCTTAATTTTAAATGTTTTCGAACACACATGTTACTCATAAAGAATTATAAATCTTCTTACAAACATACATACTAAACGACGAAGTTTAACTACGTGTCATTAGGTAATACGACAAAGATCAATTGTACTATAATTTTTGCTATATATTGCTTGCAAGCTTAAGACTTTTTCAGTCGAAAAGACATTTCCCGGGTGAAAACACATACTGTTATGACGTAGAAAATCTTGAAAACGAAATTAAGGTAAAATATTTTATTCAGGTTCTTGTTAAGGTCGCAGGACGTCGCTGGCTGCAGGCGGCTTCCGACCGATCCCGGTGGAGGTCATTGGGAGAGGCCTATGTCCAGCAGTGGACATTAGTTGATGATGATAATGATTTTATTCAAGTTACTGGAATTCAAAATACTTTCGTGAAAACATAACGTTCAAAATTTTAAGTTTTTATTTAATTTTGGCACAATAAAATGACTACACCTGACCTGGATAGAAAGTGCAGTGCAATATTATCAAACAAACTGAATATAGACGAACAAGAAATAAAAAGTGATGGTCGTTTAAGTTTAAGTTTATTTTTTGTATTCCAGATGAATATTTCACCATGGCTTTGGATTGTACAGGCGCTCCACTTATCCCTTCACGTGTTTTCCCAGTTTATACCACCAAACGGATTACCTTTCCCTTTCCCACCTCAAATGCCAGATGGTTCTGCCATGTCACCAATGGCTCCTATGCCAATGCCTATTCCACAAGCTTTAACGCAGCCACAGCCCCTTCCTCTCCCGATGCCTATGCACCAACCAAGACTTCCAGTAGTAGTCATGCCTTACTACTCCAAAAACAAAAAATCTCTCACCAAGTACAGCAAAAAGAAGAAGAGACGAGCTCCGAAAAAAAAGTTTGAGGATTCATCATCAGACAGTGATGGATCTGATTCAGCATCTAATGACTTCGATTTTAGAGCCAAAAAACATCCCAAGAAGAGTAGACGTCAAGTCCTGACTCCCGTGGTTTCATACGTCACAAAGGATGGTTATGTCGTTTACCAAAAGAAGATTAAAAAGGATAGAGCTAAAGACTGGCTGGAACTCGGAAGAAAAAAGAATGACCTTGGAAGTCAAGAAGATAGTGGGGAAATGATAGAAGATGTAAAACGTAAGTTACGAAATGCAAAGAAACGGAGTCGTGATGATTGAAACTAGTTTTGTGGCTGTTTTTTTTAATAAAAAGTATTTTTAATAAAATTCGAAAAATAAAGATTTTTACGATTACCTAGGCTTTTTTCATTTTTATCTTACACTGCATGGCTACGTGCATGATAATAGAACAATAGCTTGTTAAGTTTAGGTAGGTATCTACGTAGTATATAGGTAAGGTGCAATGAGAAAAAATGGTAATAACCCAAGCTAAAAGCTGTAACGTAAACAGGTAAAGATTGAAATTAATAATTTTTAATATGATAAAGTAATTCAATAGTTACGTTATTTCCTATTTAAAATTATTAATTTCTTATATTCTTAATTTGAATATTTTTTACAGCGTAGGTTCTCTAACAAAACAAACATGAAACATTTATTGATACTTATAGCGCTCGTGGCTGTTACACTAGCAGCACGGTTATTTAGAATATATAAAAATCAAAACGAATGTGAAGACATCGCTGAAACGAAACCAAAACACTATTGGCCGTGGTCCCCCGGATACAAATACGATGAACCTAATTACGTTTGGCCGTTATTTTTTACTAGATGATTTTATGTTATAAATACAGTTACATTTTTTAATTAAAAAATTATTTATAAAAAATAAACAAAGCTCGGAAGTACGTCATGCTGTTATTTAATCCACAAAAAAATAAATAAATAAAGTAAAACCTTCGAGTTAAAGTCATATTGTAAAATGAGCATTCATTAATATATAACTTTTTCATTATGTACTTAACTTTTTCATTATGTTCACTATGTATTTTAAATTATGTACTTTATATTAATCGCCCTATCTATAAACGACGCCAAGGTTTACCTAAATAAATACATCATATTTTGATCGCTTTTTAACCATCAGAGCTACATAGATATAGGTAATATTGAGAAAATTAATTGTTATTGTTGTTGTACAGTGAGATATGTTGACAACATTAATTTCCGAACGACTGATATGTCAATTGTCATGAACGTTGATTCCGGTATCCTGCTGTTCGTACGTCATTCGTTTTCCGAAAGTTCCGTTCGCAGAGAGACGTATTTTATGTTTATGATTCCACAATTTAAAAAAAACCGGTGTTCATGGAAGTTTAGTGGTGTAAAATGTTTATTCCTACCAAATGTTTCTTTAGACATCTGTGTGCTGGTGATTGAATGGTGTAAAGATATGTGACTGACGAAGTTATTATGTGCTAGTGTTGTGGGCAGCTCGGTTTCGAATTGTGTGCCGATTGGTTTTTGAAAATGGATGGAGTTAATCTAAGGAAAAAGACAAGGATTCCCGCCACATTCGAGTCCGAAGGAAGTTCTGATGACGACGTGTGAGTAAAACTTGTTTCAAGGTGCTAAGGTTATAGCGGTTGATGACCGGGCTCATTAGTTATCTGTAAGATTTCGTTTCTCGGAATTTTCATATCGTATAGAGTGAAAACAATGATAGTATAAGATTTTCAATGGTGGTGTTACTTTCAATTTCATCATATGAATGTTTTCTGGTCGTTTTTTTATATTCCGGCTTGTATCGTTACTACGCACTTGTCAAATGCAAGTTTAATTAGATTATGGCAATAAATATTAAAAGTTTTTAGCTCAACAGTAACATTCCACTCACAAAATCTATTTTAGGCAAATTAACAGTTCTAAATACAAACTAACTCACTAAATATCTATTAGAAAATTCTTGGTATATGAATAGTGTATTTATTTCTATATAATCTACATGTTAATATGTAATTAACTTCCTTCTTCTTTGTTTCATAAAGATTTATAATAAACCAATTAACAACCATTTTTCTAACAGCAAAAAGTAAAAATCTCAGATTTGAGTTAGATTTCTTTCTAAAACTTAATTGTAGTATTTTTTCTCCAATATGTTCTTTTTATAAAGGATCACTTAACATTGTATATATAACATACTAGCTTTTGCTCGCGACTCCGTCCGCGTAGACTACAGGGTTGAGTTCAGAAGGAAAATAAGTTGTAGTCTATTTTACTTCTCAGAGTCCTATTTATGTCCATACCAAAAATCATACAATTCGGTCAAATTGTTTAAACGTGAAATCGTAACGCGTCGATCGGCGCCTTGTGCATCATTACTGCGCGCTTGATCAATATTTTAAAACTGCAATATCTTCTAAGATACTCAGTGAAATCAAATGATGTTAAGGGCAATTTTATTTAAAATGAAATACTTGTAATGAATAACGTATTTATTTGGATAAGGATTAATATCATGTTTGTAAAAACACCTTCACAAATAATGCTTTATTTAAAATAAATTTGGTTAGAATAAAACACGTTATAGTGAGCCAACCTTAAAAGATAGACATATGCTGTCGCGGACTTTTTTTTAGAATTTTTAAAGGGGAACAATTCTGTCATACATTATTTTAGGGAAACTTTAACCGTTTCTGCAGCGTACGCAGCGGAAGCTCACAAAAACGAAAAAAGTCCCCGATTTTGTAACATTTTTTATTGCTGCTCCGCTCCTATTGGTCGTAGCGTGATGATATATAGCCTATAACCTTCCTCGATAAATGTGCTATCTAACAGTGAAAGATTTTTCAAATCGGACCAGTAGTTCCTGAGATCCTAGCGTTCAAACAAACAAACAAACTCTTTAGCTTTATAATATTAGTATAGTTACAGAATAGTTTTAGGTATTTAGTTTTATGTCTTCAATGTCAAAATAAAATTTGACAACAGAGAGATTTAATTGCAACTTCTTACCAACAAGTAAAGGGTAATTAATATTATCTGAGTTTGAAATTTATGACCTAACCTCAAAATATTATTGTAGTTTGGTCATGTAAATAGATAGAATATAATATTTCAGATTTTGTAACTTAATAGTATAGGACAGGGCTTCCCAAGAAATATAACAATTCTATAGGGCGTCATAGTGTAAATAAGTTTGGGAAGCCCTGGCATAGGACCTGATGTATGGATGGATGAGGGCTGCAGAAGACCGGGATGGTTGCCGCTTTCTTGAGGAGGACTATGTTCAGCAGTGGACGGCGATAGGCTGATGAGATGAGAGCATAGGACCTACTACCAGCTGTAAAGTTATCAGTCATTGCTCATTTAGACTTGTTAATAAAAAAAAGAAGATTACTCCGTAACCCCACTTTAAGCAATTATTAGGATAAAGATTTTATAAAACAATAAAATTAATATGGTGAAGTTGTTTCTTTCAAATATTACAAATAATATACTTTCTTATACCTTGAGTCATAATAGTACTTAAAATGGATCAATGAAATTTAAATCACTTATCAACATTATGTACAGAGAAAAATAAATATCACTCTATGTTTTAATCCCTCTTAAGTAATTCTCACTATCTGTCACTTTGGTATCTACATATGTGCACTGTGCAGTAATGTAAATGCATGTTTTGAGAAATATAGTCATATATTTATTTGCTCATAAATATTTCTTTCAAATAAAAATGAAACAATATACCATCAAAATGGAATGGCTGATCGGAAATTTACTGTACAACTGGTAATAAATATATTGTATGGGGTTTGGTATCCATACAGGTATTTACGTATGGTTCGTAAATGTAAAGATATTGGTTGGTAACAAATGGTATATTCAAACTGTATTAATCTAAATGGTATGGTAAAATGGTATAGTAAAATGGTAATGGTAATCAGGATACGCGAACCGGGCAATGATCGCACGTGAACTGGTTGGAAAAATTATTATATTTAATGTGTGGTGTCAAGCGCTAACACAGCGCAGCGCGATGTAGGGCGCTAGCACGGAGCACCATACATATACATTGCTTTGGAAGAGTTACAACATGGTTTCACAATCATAAAAGTAATGGTGGACTGGGGCCGAATCCCTCTTTATTGTAGCAGGGTATAATGCCCAGCAGTGAGATATATATAATATGATAATAAAAGTATAATTTATTGATCAACAAAACATAGTATGACAATACAAAGTGGTTCATGTGTTTAATCAACTTAAAACATAAAAAAAATCAAAACAGATATAAAGCAATAGTTGTAGAAGCATGGCCCAGAAAGTAACCATTTTATCAAAATTGCATAAACAACATAATGTAGAAAAACAACTGTATTGTAGCATTGTTTGGAATGACTAATCACTGTATTGCATTTGGCTATGATAATATAATTGGTATTGATGTGCCTCCGGAAAACATACAGCATTGCTTTGAAGAAGACGTGCATACTTACGCGTAAACTGCGGACTTCCGGTACACCAAGTCATCCGGTTGTTACAATTTTATGTGGCAGTAGTTTTTTCACACCAGCTAGAACCTACCTTTGGAGGTGCTGTCATTTTTCAATTCATAGCGTTGTGTACTTTCGCCGAGTGCGGACGAAATTACTTAGTTCATTTTCATGTTACCACATATATAGTAAAATACATAGTTTTGATTTCTTATAAGAAGCAATATCAAAAAGTTGAGTTTGAAATTTAAAAAAATATACGGTGAATCACAAATGGATAGTTAGTCGAAAGGCAAGATCGATATTATCGACAAGGCCAATCGACCAATGCTTGTAAATTCGCCGGCATCCGAGAAGGAAACAGAACAAGATAAACGGGGACTCCTCCGGCTCTGGCAGTTCCTCGTGCAGCGAGTGGGATGAATCACCACGTAGAAAACGAAGTCGTGTCGCACAGGTAACCGTCGATCCTAGTATCGATGAGTTATATGCCCGGGTGAGTCTCCTCATTTTATTATTATACAATAAAGTTACGTCCACAATCTATACAAGGACAATTATATCATGGAAGAGCATGACTAAAATAACAATGACTAGGCAACGAATTTACTTAAATTATTAAAATTGCAAAATTGTTTTTGACGAAAAGAGGGTATTATATGCCGCAAACAAAACACGTGCGCAACAATTACGTAATCTTTAGCATTTTAATTTGCTCCTGTGGTAGCACATTCTATACAAGAATTTCTCTATATACAAGAATATTAGTAGTTACGTAACTTACTTTCCCAGGTTTCTTGTAACCAAAACATTTACGATGAAATGTGTTGTTTTTATGAGGGAAATGATCTTTTGGCTACCATCGAGGAAGCAATTGCGGGTATTACCTATGCATTGTTTAAATCAAAGAGAATTATTAGTCTGGTTTAAAAGGTATCTTTGATTTGGACCCACATATGTCCATATGATTTTATTTCGGACAATAATATTATCGTTATGTATATAATTAAAAATTAATAATAATGCAAAATTGTATAAATAGTGACACCCGCTTTACCGATCTCTCCAGTCCATCTAACATTTGCTTGAAAGAAATCGCTGGCAGCGGTAAAGCCCCCATTTGTACACAGTCACAGCAGTAACCAGGCCAAAGCGACTGGTTTAGAGAACTCTCAATTATGCTCGTACAATCAAATGATCAAACCTTGATAGCATATATACGAAAGGAGGGAAAAACAAGGTCACTAGCCTTACTGGCTCCAATTTGCAACCAGTTACAGTTGACAGTTCATAAAAATAACCATTTGACAGCCCTTGCCGCTTTTGGTTGAACACCGCCTTGCGAAAAGCCGCGGGGTTCGTTCTCTGCACCGACTACTATTTATGTGATGAGCAAATATTTGTTTCGGGTCTGTGTGTTTGTGAGACCAAGATGAGTCTCTTATGGTCTGATACTCTTGACGACTTTTTTCCTGCTGTGGGGTCGGAGCTGTGCTTGTGACTGTTGAGTATATTTATTTATACACTTATTATCTCACAAAGAAGTATAATACATATAATAGCAGACAGGTTTATGCGAGAAAAATAGCCTGCAGAATAGCATCTTTAGACTCAAGCGACTTTAGGAGTCTTTCAATAGTGAGACCAACCCTGAATAGAGCTATTTGCAAGTTGGAAAGGTGCTATAGTGAGAAAATACGACTCCATAGAGTCCAATCACTAGATAACATAGATGCCTACAGCAAAACATTGAAATTAACAAAAGTATTCACACTTCCTAACCTCCTACCAAGGGTGCTCCTGCACTCGTACAGTGTGAGGAGAAAATACTCATTTCATTATTAATAGCACTCTACCACATACTATTGGGCCAATCTGCCTCATGCTTTTTGTTTTGAGGACCTGACCAGCAAAGTCCAGGACCAACCACAGTTACCCTGGAAGATGCAAAAATGTCATTACCCCCTCTACAAGGAGATACTTCAATCTTGATAGATTGGAAAATGGGGGGGGGGGGGGGCAAAATAATACTGGTAAAGAGAAGAGAATACAAGGAACATCTCATAAGTAGCCGGGAGAGAATTCCACTTTGTCATCATACCTACCAGTCGTTCCTTCGACTGATAACATGGTGTTTCAAGTTCCTCAACCATCTGAAATTGATAATTTTTTAATGGTGGTTTTGTTTTTGTTTTCTTTTTCAGGAAAAATTATATTATGCAATACTTGTTTATAAATTATCAATTTTGGCTTTTTGTGGTCCATATAAAGAACAAGAAAAAATTACAAATTTAATTATAAAGCAAACAGTTAAGTAATTAGGTTGGCCAGACCAAAAAGTTGTACTTTCACTTGTGGCTCAAGAGTGGTTTTAGAATAGCGTTTTATCTATCTCCATAATATACTCGTTTTGAAATAGCTCCTAAAAACCTCAACGGTTCTCAGGGAGTTTTAATAGTCCATGATCTTACTGTACTTACATTTTAAATCATAATTTTTTTGATAATGGATCCGAATTTTGATTGAACATAGATACTCTGTCATATATATATTAATCTTCATGGAGGCTTTCTTAACACTGTGTTGTTAACAGCTGCCTAGTATTTTTGATTACATCACTAATGAAATAAAAAAAAAAAATTACAGAATGGGGCACAAATACCACCAATTAACACAAACAACCTTTTAATTTCACTATCAAATAAAGTAAAGGCAGTCTTTACAGCCATGCTCCAAATTGAAATGGAAAGCATGTTTTACATAGATATTTGAGTTCATCCACCTCCTGCAAGTTGTAGGTCGGTTGTAGTGTCTTCAGTGGGTTAGAGATTAAGCCAATTACTAGTGGATGGATTTTATCTTGTGGTCACCAGAAATCGTCTACCACAAGCCTTATTGAACATTGTCGTGAGTTAATCTTACTAACAACGTAGTAACGTATTGATGTGCCTCCGGAAAACATACAGCATTGCTTTGAAGAAGACGTGCATACTTACGCGTAAACTGCGGACTTCCGGTACACCAAGTCATCCGGTTGTTACAATTTTATGTGGCGGTAGTTTTTTCCCACCAGCTAGAACCTACCTTTGGAGGTGCTGTCATTTTTCAATTCATAGCGTTGTGTACTTTCGCCGAGTGCGGACGAAATTACTTAGTTCATTTTCATGATACCACATATATAGTAAATACATAGTTTTGATTTCTTATAAGAAGCAATTTCAAAAAGTTTAGTTTGAAATTTAAAAAAATATACGGTGAATCGCAAATGGATAGTTAGTCGGAAGGCAAGATCGATATTATCGACAAGGCCAATCGACCAATGCTTGTAAATTCGCCGGCATCCGAGAAGGAAACAGAACAAGATAAACGGGGACTCCACTGGCTCTGGCAGTTCCTCGTGCAGCGAGTGGGATGAATCACCACGTAGAAAACGAAGTCGTGTCGCACAGGTAACCGTCGATCCTAGTATCGATGAGTTATATGCCCGGGTGAGTCTCCTCATTTTATTATTATACAACAAAGTTACGTCCACAATCTATACAAGGACAATTATATCATGGAAGAGCATGACTAAAATAACAATGACTACGCAACGAATTTACTTAAATCATTAAAATTGCAAAATTGTTTTTGACGAAAAGAGGGTATTATATGCCGCAAACAAAACACGTGCGCAACAATTACGTAATCTTTAGCATTTTAATTTGCTCCTGTGGTAGCACATTCTATACAAGAATTTCTCTATATACAAGAATATTAGTAGTTACGTAACTTACTTTCCCAGGTTTCTTGTAACCAAAACATTTACGATGAAATGTGTTGTTTTTATGAGGGAAATAATCTTTTGGCTACCATCGAGGAAGCAATTGCGGGTATTACCTATGCATTGTTTAAATCAAAGAGAATTATTAGCCTAGTTTAAAAGGTATCTTTGATTTGGACCCACATATGTCCATATGATTTTATTTCGGACAATAATATAATCGTTATGTATATAATTAAAAATTAATAATAATGCAAAATTGTGTAAATAGTGACACCCGCTTTATGCCTCCGATCTCTCCAGTCCATCTAACATTTGCCTGAGAGAAATCGCTGGCAGCGGTAAAGTCCCCATTTGTGACACTACGTTATTTCGAGTTGCTTAAAACAATGCAGTTTTATTATGGTGTACAATAAAGAATAAAAATAAGTAAATGAATATTACCGAAGCTTCCATAAAATATTTTTTAACAGACGGACTGTTGATTCAGTAAATTGTTTGCGGTAAACGAACCCGATAAAGGTATTCAAAGGTCTATAGCTAGTTTACCTCCTAGCGATTAATTCTTGTTCAATAAAACAAGATTAAATGTTCAGATTGCTGTTGCGAAGATTAAATGCCTTGGACGTCTCAAGTTTATGGTTGTCATTGCAAAGCCAAATAATAATAATAATAATATCAGAACAATTGTTGACGAAAATAACATTGGAAATAAAGCCGTTTGGACCGAAATCGACATCGGATAAATTATTCAAGGTCTCTTGAATCAAATCTTTCTCGAAAGAGTACTCAGAAACATTCTCGAGTTTCATCTCGCAACATTTTCGTCAAAAGAAACGCGATGCTTTTGACTGACAAAAGGCGATGCCTGATATTCGAGTTATGACATGAATTTGACTTCAGACGATTCTGTACAAGATTTTCGGCTACCGAGGCATTGGGCCGTAAAACTAGATGCCACGTGCCAATAACAAAATCACACAAGCTGTTTTTTGAGAATCAGTTAAGACCATTTATTGGAATGATATGCCAGCCTTTTTGGTCAAGCCTAAACGCCACATCTGTTTTTGACGTGTAGGGTCTCGGCGACTCTGTGCACGAAGGAATGTCGAGTGCTAGATGTTTCTAGACGACTTCCTTATGGTCAATCAGGACCATTTCCAAGTTATGTACTCAGGCTGCGGAAGCCGTGAGGCACTTGGAACTTCTGGGTTATATTATCATTACCAGAAACTTTATTTTTTGGACCAACCCAGGATTGGAATATCTGAATATTCGATGGCAAATGGCAAAGAACAACATATTCCTTTGAAAAACGAGAAAATTCTCAACGATGACTTAGATTGATGCTCTGAAACATAAAGCCGAATGAATCGTCGTAAATAACAAAGCATGCTGGGTTATTCAAATTTTGCCATTTTTGCCGTGCCTCAGGGCAGATTACAAAGGCGCAACGACCAAGATTTTATAGCTTTTCAACAAAAGCCAAACGAACCAAACACAAGATATTCCAAGAAATTGGCGTTACAAGAAATGGTAGCGCGGAGCTACCATCCACTCTTAATCAATACTCAAATTACTCATTTCTGAGCGGCGGACGCTACGGATCTGAGTTAGGGTGCGGAACCCTATTGTCCGGCACATGGACACTTCGCCAGAAAACGGTGGTATTGCTACAAGAAGGCATTTGTACACAGTCACAGCAGTAACCAAGCCAAAGCGACTGGTTTAGAGAACTCTCAATTATGCTCGTACAATCAAATGATCAAACCTTGATAGCATATATACGAAAGGAGGGAGAAACAAGGTCACTAGCCTTACTGGCTCCAATTTGCAACCAGTTACGGTTGACAGTTAATAAAAATAACCATTTGACAGCCCTTGTTGCTATTGGTTGAACACCGCCTTGCGAAAAGCCGCGGGGTTCGTTCCCTGCACCGACCACTATTTATGTGATGAGCAAATATTTGTTTCGGGTCTGTGTGTTTGTGAGACCATGATGAGTCTCTTGTGGTCGGATACTCTTGACGACTTTTTTTTTTTTTTTTCCTGCTGTGGGGTCGGAGCTGTGCTTGTGACTGTTGAGTATATTTATTTATACACTTATTATCTCACAAAGAAGTATAATACACATAATAGCAGACAGGTTTATGCGAGAAAAATAGCCTGCAGAATAGCATCTTTAGACTCAAGCGACTTTAGAAGTTTTTCAATAGTGAGACCAACCCTGAAGAGATATTTGCAAGTTGGAAAGGTGCTATAGTGAGAAAATACGACTCCATAGAGTCCAATCACTAGATAACATAGATGCCTACAGCAAAACATTGAAATTAACAAAAGTATTCACACTTCCTAACCTCCTACCAAGGGTGCTCCTGCACTCATACAGTGTGAGGAGAAAATACTCATTTCATTATTAATAGCACTCAACCACATGCTATCGGGCCAATCTGCCTCATGCTTTTTGTTTTGAGAACCTGACCAGCAAAGTCCAGGACCAACCACAGTTACCCTGGAAGATGCAAAAATGTCATTACCCCCTCTACAAGGAGATACTTCAATCTTGATAGGTTGGAAAATGGGGGGGGGGGCAAAATAATACTGGTAAAGAGAAGAGAATACAAGGAACATCTCATAAGTAGTCGGAAGAGAATTCCACTTTGTCATCATACCTACCAGTCGAAGGAAATAGATAACATGGTGTTTCAAGTTCCTCAACCATCTGAAATTGATAATTTTTTAATGGTGGTTTTGTTTTTGTTTTCTTTTTCAGGATAAATTATATTGCAATACTTGTTTATAAGTTATCAATTTTGGCTTTTTGTGGTCCATATATAGAACAAGAAAAAATTACAAATTTAATTATGAAGCAAACAGTTATGTAATTAGGTTGGCCAGACCAAAAAGTTGTACTTTCACTTGTGGCTCAAGAGTGGTTTTAGAATAGCGTTTTATCTATCTCCATAATATACTCGTTTTGAAATAGCTCCTAAAAACCTCAACGGTTCTCAGGGAGTTTTAATAGTCTATGATCTTACTGTACTTAGATTTTAAATCATAAATTTTTTGATAATGGATCGGAATTTTGACTGAACCTAGATACTCTGTCATATTATATATTAATCTTCATGGAGGCTTTCTTAACACTGTGTTGTTAACAGCTGCCTAGTATTTTTGATTACATCACTAATGAAATAAATAAAATATTATATAATGGGGCACAAATACTACCAATTAACACAAACAACCTGTGGCGTCACGCGCACATACAGAGAACATGCATACTTACCTTTTACCTCTCAAGACCAACCACCTTACCTTACCTTACCGTGACATACCAAATATACCATATACCAGGAATACAAGAAATAAAACACAGAGAGGGAATAATAAATAAAACACAGCGAGTAGAATAATAATACGTTTATAAGTCTTTTATAGACTTTGGATAATGGAAGGGCGCGGCATGAAAATGCCACATACTTTTGACGTCAAGTCAAATGAAACCACAGCAAGTGCGGCGTGAAAACGCCATCACCGCTGATCACGAAGCGAAGCTCGACGACACACGCAGCACGGCCCGGCGACAGTTCTGGAGACCCACGACGAGCGACGCACACCGCACACGACGAGTAGCTGCCCGATGATTCTTCCGACGACGCGCCGCGCTGAATAACCGCGAAACCGCGACGCGCCTAATATTTATAGGTGAGCGAGAGTCGCGCGGACGCGGGGCGCGCGGGGGCACGGACGCGGGGCGCGCGATGGCACGCGCTCGTTTCCCGCGCTTTTCGCCCGCGCTTGCCCGCAGAGGGCGCTACTCTCGCTGGTCTAATTTGTATATAAGGAGTGCATGTTTCTCAATAAAATACACATTCGACATTCGACATACGACAGTACAAGTGGTCTTTCACTTCAAGTAGTCCTCCAGCACACTACAATTGGTGACCCCGAAGAAGAACAGCAAGCAAGAAGAAAAAAGAAGCCATCTGACTAGAAGAAACTCTGCCCGTTTGCCCGAAGATTATTCCACATCGTCATTCTGCAAGAAATCCAGATTCCACTATGCAAAATCCAGAAGAACGTCACATCGCCGCCGTATCCCTGCAGTCCCGCATTCCGCCATTTTGGCGCCAAAACGCGCTACTATGGTTCGCGCAGTTTGAAGCCGTCGTCGCCGCATCGAAACCCAGCGAACAACAAAAGTTCGAGCTTGTCATCCCAGCACTCGACGTGAGAGATATCCAGGAAATCAGCGACGTTATCCTCGACGTCCACGGCGAAAATAAATACCAGCGCACAAAAGAACGCCTAATAGCCGTTTACCAAGAGTCGGCTAATAGCCAGCTGGAGAAGCTTCTCGGCGGTTTGGAGCTTGGCGATGACAAACCTAGCCAACTCCTACGCCGTATGCAAGAGCTGAACAGAAAAATGCTCACAGACGACGCGCTAAAATTAATATGGCTGAGACAAATGCCGGAGCAAATTCGGAGCATTTTGGCCATAACCACGGAGCAAAGTCTCGACACGCTCGCCACAATCGCCGACAAAATACGCGAGCACACAGACCTCCGCCCCATCGTCGCCTGCGTCACCTCACCTAGCTGCACTACTAAACAAGACAGCCAAATGGACATAATAGCAAAACAAATCGAGCGCATGTCCATCGAGATCGCCGAGTTACGCGCCGAAAGAAGCGCATTCCACACTCAACAGCGACGCGGCCGTTCGTTTGATCCTCGCCGCCGCGCGCGCTCGCGCAGTATTACATCAGCTGATCGCAGCGCTTCAACAATCAAACCGGGGGACAGAGAATGGGTATGCAGATACCATTACCGTTTCGGCGATAAAGCTCGCCGGTGTATATCGCCATGCTCTAAGAAGAAACATTTAAACTAGAAGCAACACCGATAGCGGCGGGTATCGATGTTCCTAGTATTAGTCACCGCCTATGCGTCATTGACGTTCGCACGCGGGAAAAATTCCTGATCGACACCGGAGCAGACATCTCCGTGCTTGCAGCCAAGAGAAGCGATCGATCAAGAGAATCCACGTCGTATCAATTGTTCGCGGCCAACAACACTCCGATACGTACCTACGGAGAGCGTACATTAGAGCTCAACCTAGGTCTACGTCGCAGCTTTAAGTGGACATTCATCATCGCCGACGTGAAAACATCCATTTTGGGCGCAGACTTCTTGAAGAGCCATAAGTTAATCATTGACCTGCATCGTAGAAAATTAATAGACAGCGTCACTGAACTACATATAAACGCCATCAAGACAAACAGCACCGACCCAAGTGTTTTCACATTAAATCAAGATCATCCATACCACGACATCTTATCTAAATATCCCGACATACTACGCCCGATGTCCTTGAAATCGCCCGCGAAACACGACGTCACTCACCACATCGAAACAACGGGCGCGCCGATCTACTCAAGGCCACGCCCGCTGCCGCCGGACAAGTACAAAGCCGCGAAAGAAGAATTCGAAAACATGATCAATATGGGTATTTGTAAGCCGTCGAAGAGTCCCTGGGCCAGTCCACTACACGTAGTAAAGAAGAAAGATGGGTCATTACGTGTATGTGGCGACTACAGACGCCTCAACGCAGTAACAGTCCCAGACAGATATCCAATCCCGCGCATTCAAGACTTCACTTACCAGCTACATGGAAAAACAATATTCTCAAAATTAGATTTAAAAATGGCATATTTCTGGATACCTATAGAAAAGGACGACGCGGCCAAAACAGCAATCATCACACCATTTGGCCTATTTGAATTTAATTGCATGACGTTTGGCCTACGCAACTCGGGACAAACATTCCAGAGATTCATGCACGAAGTACTACGCGGCCTTGACGACATCGTTTTTTGTTTTGTGGACGACTTATTAGTTTATTCCACCAACGCCGAAGAACATAGAAAACATTTGGAGCAAGTGATCGAACGCCTTAACAAATACGGCGTATCACTTAACATTAATAAGTGCGAGTTCGGCAAAGAAAAAATTGAATTTCTGGGATATGAAGTTAGCCAGTCAGGAATCAAACCTACCGACGAACGCACAAAAGTTATATCGAGTTACCCGAAACCACAGACTGTGCAAGAATTACGAAGATTTCTCGGTATGATAAATTTTTATCGCGACTGTCTACCCCATCAAGCCGAACTACAACACGAATTAAATAAATATCTCCACAACAAAAAGAAGAACGATAAGACAATAATTAATTGGACACCCGAAGCTGACGCCGCCTTTGAACTATGCCGCGAAAGTATCCTGAAGGCCACTACATTAACACATCCAACATCTAGTGCACCACTATGTCTCATGACCGACGCCTCCGACAAGAGTATAGGCGCCGTCCTACAACAAAAAATTAACAACAAATGGAGACCGCTCGCATTTTACTCAAAAACTATGAGTGAAACACAGCGCCGCTACAGTGTGTACGATCGCGAATTATTAGCCATCTACACAGCTGTAAAACATTTTCGCCGACTCATAGAAGGAAACAACGATTTGACTATATGGACCGACCACAAGCCACTCTCGCACGCACTCACTAGACCACCGAGTAGCAGTGACACGCCCAGAAGAGAGAGACAACTACACTTCATTAGTCAATTCTGTTCATCCATCAAGTACGTGCACGGAGACCGGAACCATGCAGCCGACGCCTTATCACGCATAGAAGCAATAGAACATTTTTCAAACATCGATTACAATAAATTATCAGAAGATCAAGACACCGACGCCGAGTTACAAAAATTAAAAATCAAACCAAACCTAAAATTTACACAAATAACGCTACCGGGAATGCATCGCTCATTGACCTGTGACATCGCGACTACCCATCCCCGCCCGTACCTCCCGCCCGCTTATCGTTACGCCGCATTCCAAGCGCAACACGAAATAAGCCACCCCGGAATTCGTACGACGCGGAAGATAATAACATCAAAATATTTTTGGCCATCAATGAATAAAGATATTGGTTTATGGACTAAAGCATGCATCGGATGTCAACGCGCCAAAATAAATCGACACGTCAGTAGCCCGCTAGGCGAATTCCCGCCATCAAGCCGCTTCGAACACGTGCACATCGACATAATCGGCCCGTTACCTACATCAAACGAACACAAATATTGCGTCACAATGATCGACCGATGCACGAAATGGCCCGAAGCAGTCCCGACGCGCGACATTACAGCTGAAACAATCGCGCGCGCATTTTACAAAGGATGGATCGCACGTTTCGGATGCCCCGCGCGAGTGACGACCGATCAAGGCCGTCAATTCGAGTCCGCGCTATTCAACGAACTCATGAAAAAGTTTGGTGTTACACGTATTCGGACAACACCATTTCACCCGCAAGCTAATGGTCAAATTGAAAGGTGGCATCGCACGCTGAAGTCCGCGCTCATGGCAAGAGGCGCAAACACACACTGGACGGAAGATTTGCCCACAGTGTTACTCGGCCTACGCACAGCCCTGCGCGACAACAATGTTAGCCCTGCATTAATGACCTACGGATGCACCCTACGAGTTCCATCTGATTTTTTTGTGCCTACTCAGCCAAAAATAGAAGACACCGAATTCGTCCGCCGATTAACAGAAACTATGTCAACATTATCACCAGTACATAAAACATACGCCTCAAGCAAGAATGCAATTGTATATAAAGATCTCGCAACCTGCAGTCACGTGTTCATTCGGAACGACACGGTACGCAGTTCATTGACACCGCCCTACGACGGACCGTTTGAAGTACTTGAGCGTAGTGGCAAAACATTCAAAATAAAATTACCACTACGCACTACAATAATATCAATAGACAGACTAAAACCAGCCTACTTATTTAACGAAGAAAGCGCCGTGATTACCTCGACACCTACTTCGAGCAAGAATTCGGCAGACACCACAGTCACGGAGCCACGATCGTCAGAAGCAGCACCGCCGTCAAAGCAGCCCTACGTCACACGATCGGGACGCTCAGTGAAACCCTCCGTGCGTTTCACTTGAGGGGGAGTACTGTGGCGTCACGCGCACATACAGAGAACATGCATACTTACCTTTTACCTCTCAAGACCAACCACCTTACCTTACCTTACCGTGACATACCAAATATACCATATACCAGGAATACAAGAAATAAAACACAGAGAGGGAATAATAAATAAAACACAGCGAGTAGAATAATAATACGTTTATAAGTCTTTTATAGACTTTGGATAATGGAAGGGCGCGGCATGAAAATGCCACATACTTTTGACGTCAAGTCAAATGAAACCACAGCAAGTGCGGCGTGAAAACGCCATCACCGCTGATCACGAAGCGAAGCTCGACGACACACGCAGCACGGCCCGGCGACAGTTCTGGAGACCCACGACGAGCGACGCACACCGCACACGACGAGTAGCTGCCCGATGATTCTTCCGACGACGCGCCGCGCTGAATAACCGCGAAACCGCGACGCGCCTAATATTTATAGGTGAGCGAGAGTCGCGCGGACGCGGGGCGCGCGGGGGCACGGACGCGGGGCGCGCGATGGCACGCGCTCGTTTCCCGCGCTTTTCGCCCGCGCTTGCCCGCAGAGGGCGCTACTCTCGCTGGTCTAATTTGTATATAAGGAGTGCATGTTTCTCAATAAAATACACATTCGACATTCGACATACGACAGTACAAGTGGTCTTTCACTTCAAGTAGTCCTCCAGCACACTACAAACCTTTTAATTTCACTATCAAATAAAGTAAAGGCAGTCTTTACAGCCATGCTCCAAATTGGAATGGAAAGCATGTTTTACATAGATATTTGAGTTCATCCACCTCCTGCAAGTTGTAGGTCGGTTGTAGTGTCTTCAGTGGGTTAGAGATTGAGCCAATTACTAGTGGATGGATTTTATCTCGTGGTCACCAGAAATCGTCTACCACAAGCCTTATTGAACATTGTCGTGAAGTTAATGTTACTAACAACGTAGTAAAGTATTTTTATTTTTTATTTTTTTTTCCATCCTAATTAGTTAAGAGTTAAATATTGACATTTTATTTAACTAATTATGGAGTTTAGTAATTGTGTATACAGTACTGAGTACATTCTTGATAGCCCTTTTTGTCTGTCTACAATCAGTTTAGTAGGTATCACTTTTTATACTTATAATAACATTAAATTCAATCTTATTTCCGATTATTCATTATTTATTATTATCATCATAGCGTTGTGCTTTTACTAATCACCAGCAGATAACAAACACGTCTTCAAAGCAATGCTGTATGTTTTCCGGAGGCACATCAATATAACGGTTTTACATAACAATAAAACCGATATTATGTGCCGAGAAGGAAAACATACAGCATTGCAGGAAGTTCTTCCTGGTGAAGACTATGAATTGAAAAATGACAGCACCTCCAAAGGTAGGTTCTAGCTGGTGTGAAAAAACTACCGCCACATAAAATTGTAACAACCGGATGACTTGGTGTACCGGAAGTCCGCAGTTTACGCGTAAGTATGCACGTCTTCTTCAAAGCAATGCTGTATGTTTTCCTTCTCGGCACATAATATCGGTTTTATTGTTATGTAAAACCGTTATATTATGTTATTCATGCACTCAAAATGACTCAGTTTTTGTTCATTTTGAATAAATTATATTTATAACACCTTTTGATGTTATTGTCAATATACTGCCACTTTATAATTTCTTCTTCATCAACCCATATACGCCCACTGCCGAGCACGGGTCTCCTCTACCATTGAGAGGGTTTAGGCCATAGTCCACCACGCTGGCCTAGTGCGGGTTGGCGGACTACACACCTAAGAAATTCCTAAGAACTTTTTGGTGTGCAGGTTTCATCACGATGTTTTCCTTCACCGTTAAAGCAAGTGATAATTCAATTTGAATACACACATAACTTCGAAAAGTCAGAGGTGTGTGCCTGGGGTTCGAACCCGCGACCGCCGAGATTCTCGACCGCGCGCCCAAACCTCGAGGCCATCACTGCTTCTTAACTTTCTTTCTTTATAATTTAACTTACTTGTATTAAAATATTTATTTAGAAATGAAACTTCACTTCATCACTAAAGATATACAATGTATATGTCTAGTAGTCAGTGTATTATATTCATATTTTTTGTTTTTTACTTTTAAGCAAGATCACAATACTCATATTTGTGTATGGGTAATTTCCCTGCTACAAGTTGATAAATTGAACTGTAGATGGCTCAGTGTACTGACATCATAAATGTATTATACCCATAATCCAGGTAATACTTATGAAAACTGCAATGAAAGTTGCTAGGCTAATACAAGAACTCAATAATATATGGTTACGTCTCAATCCACCCCACTGTCATACTAAGAATAGTAACCTCTCAATATACCTTAACAAAATAGAATCAAATGTAATGATGAATTAATTAATATCTCAGACACAAAGATTTCCTTGCGTTTTCTTTAATATTAACTACCCTTATCCAAAACTAAGGGGTTTGCTGTATATCCAAACCTGTAGCTTAGCTACCTGACCCCCATTGGTAGCATTATACACCTAAAAAATCCTTAAGAAGTTCTTAGTCTACTACCCCATACGAGGTCAGGGTGGTGGAATAAGGTTTAACTCTTCTCAATTGTAGAGGACACCACTATGATGAAATAACTAAAAATCAAAACAAAGTTCGTTTTGCCCTTGCACTTAGACTTTGGACTCCAACAAATACTCAACTATTATAGAAAGCATGGTACGTAAATCTGTTTGTTCGTACTGAATCGGTTACAGTCCGTTATCAGAGCACTCGAGATCGTTCGGTTCATAGCGATTAACACTTTATATAAACGGCTTGGTGTAGCGCGTAATGCGCCTGATTACCTTATCATACAGCAACAATTGCCCTTATCAACGCATTAAAATGTGATTCATTGCCACGGTAATGGCACCAAACGTTGCATTGTAGCGAAAATATAATTGAGTCTTAGGCTAGACGTTTGCGTTTGATGCTATAAGTTGAATTATGTTTTATTTGGTGCAATTTTAAAATGGAAAAAAATGTAAATACCTCCTTTAGGACCCATCACTTTCCATTTCGAAATCATTCATATCGATTAAGTATTTTTTGAGTTAAAAAACAATCGTTTATGGCCTGCTTATAATGCTGTTGTCGATAATTATTCGTATGATATGCATAATATGCAGCTATTTTGAATTGTTAAACTAATCACAAAACTAGAGTAATGACTTCTAAGATTGGAAATGCATTTTTAACACAGTATATCAAGGTCGTTGATATGCAAGCTTCTGAGGCGAAGCGATATTCTAATTAGACTATTGTTTAATTATTGATCGTGATATAAATTTTTCGCACTGTACGATATTTTTTTAACAGAAATGTTATTTTTGTAGGGTATATACTTTTAATCTCTTTTCTATTTATGCATCTACCTTTTATCACTGCGATGTTAAGTTTTCCTATATACTTAATATACAAGACGCTTACAAAATAAATTAATTGTTTTGGATATTAAAGAATAGAAAAAGTAATCAATTATGTACTTGATCAAAATAACCAATAAGTAATACAAAAAAAGATTTGCTTAGGGTCCATCGAACGCTCGCCATTTAAAACCGGATTTGCACTTATGGCTCTCACTGAATAACCTTACTTCCCTTAAACAGAGGCAAAACTAGTTTCTGCACGTGAAGCTTGTCATTCACAGCCTCAAGGTCAAGTCACTCTCTTTTCCAGTAGTTCTTTCTGTCTCCCTTAGTCGAAGTTTTGATTTTCCAATGTAACTGAAATAAAAAGATACCATGACGCATCGTAGTAATGTCCTCACCCTAACGTCATATAAGAAAATAAGATAAAAAACACTTTATTGTGCACCATTTAAACATACAAATAGCAGATACAAGAATAATAAAAGTAGACTGATCCATATCTTTCTAAGATCTAATGGTCTAAGGGTTAAATGTACTGAATGCATAATTTAAAACATAAAATTATCAAAAACGAGTCAATTCTGTTTAGACAGAATTATTGAATGCTTTAGTCGTCTATGACTTAACAGTATTTTTTCCAAAAAAAACCCGTAACATTATTTTCATTTTATTGCTAATTCATTATTAACGATAATTCGACATCGCGATATGAGAACAACAAGCAATGAATTAGTAAGTTCGTGTTTTAGTCGCGACGATGTGTACACGGAAAGAACCAATTAATCTTTTAACTATTGTTTAATTTAGATAATGCAAGACATGTTTATTGTTATGATTTGGTTATTACACACTTTATGTAATGGTTGACGCAAATAATCTTTTTTTAAAACTTTTTAAAACTGTTGTCGATATTCTTCTAGCCCTTTCCTTATTTTCGCACTGCTGTTAAAATATTGTTGGTAATTTAGATCCCATGATAAGAAAAAAAAACAATACTTATTAGATCATCGTGGTCGACTACTGACTTGAAAAGTTCTGCACCTTTTTAATGATACGGCAAAATCACAATACGAACTTAATAGTAAGTGCATTACACTAAAAATCAATAATCGCCTTCACCGGTTGAAGGTATAATGCTGTCCTGATGAAATTATTATCTATATTCAAATATGATTTAACAGCCCCGTGGCGCAGTTGGCTAGACACCAGCTTGCGAAACGAGCGGCCGCGGGTTCGATCCCCGCACCGAGACAAATGTTTGTGTGATCCACAAATATTTGTTTCAGGTCTGGGTGTTTGTGAGACCGAAAAGTCTCTCGTAGTTTCTGATACCCACGACACAAGACTCGTATCTTGGTGTGAAGTCAAGACTATGTATGTGACTGTTGGGTGTATTTATTTAATTATGAATCAGAACAACTATTATACTATGTTGTTAGGCGAACGTAGATTGCCCTCTAGAAGGCCGCAAGATAATTACGTCAAGACATTAATATACGTATTCAAAGTTAATGTAATTATCAAACGCAAATGTCGTTAATTCGCGTCATGTTAAGCACCAGGATTGATCGTCTTAAATTAGTATCGCATCAGGAATTTTAGAAGGAGCCATGTAGCGTTTGGTAGCTGATGTAATATTTGAAGATTAGTTAAGTGTGTTGGTAGTTTTAGTGATTGTACTAGCTCTTATCCGTATAGTTTCCCTAAGAATCACCATGTAACTTTCATTCATTGAAGGACATCCGAAAAATTAGTATGCAAATATAAATTAAAAAATGCACTAAGCCCTGCTCACTCCCATCCTACTCAATTTTCGAACCTTCGCAAGTGCAAATCAGTCAGTTTTTATAAGGAAAATCCACATTTCACGAACCCATGGAATTTATTTCTTAAAAAATTCTGTATACATTAATTGATGAAACATAATTTCGTGGTACAATTAGCATAACGCGAGCGGGTCAATGTCTAGCCGCAACCAAGGACGGAACTTGTTAACGTTATCGACCAAGCCTGTACAGACTCGAGACCTTTTTTTTTTTTCTGCGGGGAAAATCCTGAAGCAGTGCTATGGATTGTACCGGGACCGCCTCTGCGCGGTGCCACAAGGCACATTAATATGACGCTGCCGGCGTCAACATCCCGGGAGCCGCCAAGGTAGGGACGGCGGCCCCACGTGGCCCTCAGGCGCCGGGCTAGATGTAGAGACTCGAGACCTGCCCGACTAGATATCTGGCTGCATATCACAGGAAGTAGTTTTACTATGCTAAGTACTAACTCTGTAATAACAGCATTGAATGTAGAAATTAAATAAATCTATATATTCGAATGTTTAGAAGAAGAAGTAAGAAATATAACGTTATGTTGTTTTCATGAACAATTTGGACTACATTTTAAGAAACTTCTGGGCATTTTCAGTTTTTTGGGGCATCTCTAGAATCTGGGTATTTATTATACACAAATATAACAATAAATGTTTATGGACTTTGTAGTTAGCCACCCTGTATAGAAAAAGTAGTAGCTGAGATTGACGATTTTAGAACTAAGCGAAATTTACAGCGAACCAGACAAGGTATCTATCTCTTTCATAGTATTCAACAGTAATTAAACAAGGTTAAAAGATATCTGCTTTTAGGGTTTCCCCACAAGTAAAAAACGTGATTACTTGAAAACCGGAAAAGCAATTACTTTGTTTGACGTGGAGCTCAACAAGCATAATTCAAATTAGCATTTTTAACTTTGTACGGACGTTTAAGAATATATTAACTGCGTTACGCATGTCAATTGTCAACAAAATCCTATATTTAAATAATTTGCGAATAGTTTGCCAATAATCTTTTCTAAATTTCTTCAGTTGGCATTGTAAGCAAGTATTGTTTTGAGATGGTTTATGTTTTGAATGAATCAGTCTGACGTCTAAAGTCTAATTCCAGAAATATAACTTTTGCTCTACTTTGCTAAAAGAAACCGGATTGACAGACCTTACATATTATGGAGCGAAGGATTCTTACATTTTTTCTTCGTCGTTAAAACGAACAATATTTTTTTGGTCCCATTATGCTTAATATGTATATTATGTTATTAATATTAAACAGGCATAGGTTAGTGAACCGAAACTTCGACATGCGACCTTTACCTTGTTCCATTCCAATGTAAATTATATCTTATTTTATTCTACATAATAATATAATCCGTAATTGGTTCTTTATCCAAATACACTTTCACAAGCTCTTTTGATCGATTTTGCATACAAGTTGATCCTGAAACATTAAGAAGTAAAGCATCAACATAGGAGTCGAGTAACTAGTTTCTAGCGAAAAGTATAAGACAAGGTAATTTTATTTGTACACAAAAGAATAGTTTCACTGTTGGATACATTAGTTATACAAACACGTAATGACGCATGTGTCAGTCGCCGGCTTGCACCATGTTATATGACAGTGAGAGACCTGACTAATAAAGCACACGAGTACCTAATTAATTTTATAAATTAAAAAATTATCTTGTCATTCTTTTACAAATGTTTCATCATTATCACCAAAACCCCATATACCTATACCCTTTACTCGGGATGGACCTCTTCAGCTGAAAAGATTTAGGCCTTAGTCTATTACGTGGGCCTAGTGCTAGTGACCGGACAATACGCCTAAGTAATTGTTAATAAATAGGTCGGGATTTCACTCGACCGCGCATCTAAACAATTTTTTTATAGTGTTGATATTCGGCTGATGCTGTAGGCTTAATTATTAAGACCGGCAGTACACAAAAGTATATGGATAATAATACGAAGAAGGTGTAAAGAACATACTTTTCTCTGTTTATCAACGAAATAGTAGTGGTCTGCGCATTAAAATCGTGTTCTATAAGTACATTTCATTCGGCCGGTTAAGAACTCGTATGCCTTTGACAGCATTAAAAAAGCTGTAATCATATCGGATACTCAAGTTTTAAAACAGTTTAAGTTCAATACAGGCTATCATCATGCTAACTGGTCGAGTTATGTCTAGTCACTTCACTCTCGTTGGGAAATATTTTACTTACCATCAGCTACTTTTGTGACAACTTATTTATTTTAATGTAAAACAAAACATAATGGTCTTTAGCTATACAAGAACTTCTGTGTCTGTCCAATATAAACTTGTAAAAATCACATGTTTATCCGTTAAAAGAATTTTAACACATTATTTAAGTCAATAGTAGGATTTGTTCATACAAACAATTTATATAACAGATGTGGTTGAGGGCAATTGACTCCTAATATTTAATTCGTAGGGAAATAGTTTAGTCATGACTATACCACGAATACGCCATCATGGTTCGGATGGCACCGTGTTTCTATAATAAAAGTACTTGGATAAAAATCGTAGTGATAATCATTAGGATTATCATTTATGTTTCTCTTTTGAAGTGTGTGAAAGTAGTGTGAAGCTCTAAAGATAAGGTTTTCTTCTCTCATATAAACCATATAAAGTGAAAATAAAAATTGTTCAACCCTGTTTTAATAATGAATACTACATAGATATGGCCAGTGTATGCTACATTTATAAATGAACAATATAATGATGCAGTGAATATATCGAAGATCAGCAATACACAGATAGTTTTGTGCACTGTTTTTAGGGTAAGAACAATATTGCAACAAAAATAACAAATCACTTCTATTTCTATTAGCGTTCCTCCTAAAACAATATTTTTGTATTTATCTTGCTATCAGAGTATTTTGAGCATCGAGAAATGTCCAGTATTTGTTTTTCTTTAGTGTCTTTCGTCTTACTATATCTCTAACCTTTTTTTACGAGAGGAAAGCACCTTAAGCTCCCCTGTTCGGTACCTCGGCGGAGGCCGGGAGGGGTATATCGGGGTTTCTGGCCTTCCAACTCAGCGCGCAGACAATCTCTGTAGGCTATAATTTTAAGTGCAGAGATTGAAACTCCATGGTTAATCCCCAGCGATACGAGAGACGTGGTGGTGCGTCACAATCGGAGCTCGTCCCGGGTGCTGCTGGCCGACCTGGGCGACGGCTCCGAGGCTGATCTGCTCGGCACCACGCCGCCGCGCTCCAGGATCAGGAATAAGGAGAAACGAAGGTAAATACTACATAATAGCAGTGGGAAACTTCTATAGACTCGATCGACTGCAATTGAGACAGTAAAGAATTAAAATGTTTAGCAATTTTACTTTTAAATGATAGTTAATATAACTTTAAATCCTTGATGGAAATAAAATACTATTAGATAGATAGATAGATACTAACCAAACTTTGTACGATCACGACTGCCTCGTTGGTCTCGCAGCACTAATACCTATGTGGAGTGCGAACTGTCTTTATTTTACTTCAAGTCAGTCAGTGTCTTAAAAATAATTACCAAATCAGCGAAAAATCCGTGTAAATACGTAAGAGGTTTTGGGAAATATATCTCTACTCCAACAAATGTTAGATCCATGGCAACATCGTAAATTAATATAATCAAAGAACGAAAGTAGCAAGAATGTTGATAGCAATCGATAAAATTTCTAACAACTACTCGAAACCAGAAGTATCCAATCGAATATTGGACCTGACCACCGTTTGACCTCGTCGCCCGCCAGTCAACATGTTACAAGGCCGCGAACATCAAATGTTTGGTTATCAGTTAACGCTGGTAGCAAAATGAAATGGTTTTGTTAAATTGAAACGAGCAAGTTACTAAAATACTTACTTCAGTCAGTAACTTCACGTCTTCACGTATCTTCTATCTATCGTTCTTCACGTATTAATTCATCTACGTATTACCAATTTGTCTTTGAACTCTAAAGTATAAGAAGCGAAGGATTGTATGCTGTTCTGAGTAAATAGTCTGATCGATTGCACTTTTCTGCAACCGGTTCCCATTCTTAAAGAACCACGGTTAATAGCGGTTATTTGTTTTATTTGGTCTGTTCTTGTAGTTTCTACAATCATGCTAATATCCCGTAAGTCACATTCAAAGTCATATCATCTTTATTAAAATGGACTTTCACAAGGTTTTTTGAATCTTCACTCTTAAACTTCACATTTTTCGGCTCAACTCAGTTCGGTTTGGTATCTTCTTCTTCTTCTTTATCAACCCATATACGCCCACTGCTGAGCACGGGTCTCCTCTACCATTGAGAGGGTTTAGGCCATAGTCCACCACGCTGGCCTAGTGCGGGTTGGCGGACTACACATCTAAGAAATTCCTAAGAACTCTTACCCGAGTAGAAATCAAATAAGGCACAACCAGATCATGTATCGGGTCCTGATCAGGATAGAATAAGGCATGCCCGATCCGGCAAGCCCGATCAGGACCAGATCGGGACCTGATCAGGATAGCCTTATTTTAAATGTTTTCAAGTATTGTAAGGCAAGCCCGATCAGGACCAGATCGGGACCTGATCAGGATAGCCTTATTTAAAATGTTTTCAAGTATTGTACGGCAAGTCCGATCAGGACCAGATCGGGACCAGATCAGGATAGCCTTATGTTAAATGTTTTCAAGTATTGTAAGGCAAGCCCGATCAGGACCAGATCGGGACCTGATCAGGATAGCCTTATGTTAAATGTTTTCAAGTATTGTAAGGCAAGCCCGATCAGGACCAGATCGGGACCTGATCAGGATAGCCTTATGTTAAATGTTATCAAATATTGTAAGGCAAGCCCGATCAGGACCAGATCGGGACCTGATCAGGATAGCCTTATGTTAAATGTTGTCAAGTATTGTACGACAAGCCCGATCAGGACCAGATCGGGACCTGATCAGGATAGCCTTATGTTAAATGTTTTCAAGTATTGTACGGCCAGCTCGATCAGGACCAGATCGGGACCTGATCAGGATAGCCTTATGTTAAATGTTATCAAATATTGTAAGGCAAGCCCGATCAGGACCAGATCGGGACCTGATCAGGATAGCCTTATGTTAAATGTTATCAAATATTGTAAGGCAAGCCCGATCAGGACCAGATCGGGACCTGATCAGGATAGCCTTTTGTTAAATGTTATCAAATATTGTAAGGTATATTGGATCAGGACCAGATCGGGACCAGATAAGGATAGCCTTATGTTAAATGTTATCAAGTATTGTAAGGTATACTGGATCAGGACCAGATCGGGACCAGATCAGGATAGCCTTATGTTAAATGTTTTCAAGTATTGTAAGGCATACTGCATTAGGCCAAGGTCTGGATCAAATAGGGCTAGCCTGGTATTAAAAAATATTCAGTATGATAAGACATGTAGTATCAAGCCCAGATACCGTTATCCTAATTGTCAAATACAATTCAAAACTTATTATTGTTTTGGACGTGAACGGTGAAACTCAACTCATGACGTGTGTCATATCATGATTGCCATATTTATGTCACGGTGTAAATTTTATTTGCATCAGATCAGGTTATACTGGTAATTTATTTTACAAAAATCTTTTACCATAAATTTTGTTTGTCAATAACGAATTTCTACAACGTTACAAATTCACAAACAGTATCTCTTTATAATATTAGTATTGATTTGATAACGCATGAAAAGTATTTTATTTGTTATGGCAACATTAGGTACTTGATAAACCGACAGGCGACAACAGGAAGTGTAGGGATTAGGTGCATAAATAGAAAGTTACTTATTATCGTATTTATTTTTTTCCAGAAAATGTTAGGTAAAATAATACGTGATAAAACCATTATAATTAAAAACAAGTATTGCGGATGTTACTAACTTGGTGCGCAACTTAAAATAATTCAATACCGCTTTTGGGCATTTCCCGCCTTTTACTACAAACGGCAATTCTACATACAGTCTATAGAACACGGGAGTTAATTTTTATTTTATGTCAAGAAGACGGTATCAGTGGATTGAATTGATTGAATATGCCGATTGGTATATTAATGTAAAGATTAAATAAGTTCATTACAAAAACTAAATCGCCTTAACAGTAGTTACAGAATAATTAATATATTGTGTGTTTACCAAAACAAAGTGTATCAAGGACTATAAACTTATATCTAGACATTTACTAAGTGTGTATTGTGTATAAAATACTAAATTGTGGAGTAAACTACTTAAGTAGATAAAAATTTACATGTTGTGTGTAAAGTTTCGTTATTAAATTGAATTACCTAAAACATTCAAGGATAGTAAAAAAGTATTTAAAAATACATTACAATTCTTTGCTATTTTTCATTATAAATTTATATTTCAATAATCCGTATTTTTTTTCAGATGACATTATAGTTTTATTTGTAAATGATTTATCCAATGAAGTAATTGATATAGTATCAAGTTCTTGGTTAGATCATTACATAGAATATAGTGGTACTGGATGTAAATATTATATGCCTGCATCATTGTTAAAAAGTACTAAGTATTGTAAATTATTACAAACAATAGTGAAACATTGTGAAGAGCCTGATCCGACATGACCAACATTTCATGTTCAAATATGTGGCACAGCAGGTAATTTATTGTTATTTGAATTATAGATTTATGAGAATTGATATCTTATTGTCAAAACAATAAAACAGTAATTAATTTATACAATTAATGTTATCAGAAACTATGAAAGAGGCAGAGGAAAAATTAATAAGATTGGAAAAATAACCCTATGCTTTCTCTACTGATAATGAGCAGTCCACTAAAGCAAAAGCAGCTGCTGTTGAAAAAACTTTCAAAATAAAAGCATTATCAAAGAATCAATTAAAAATAGATAAAATATTCAGCCAAACAGCTTTGGAGTTAACCGATAAACCCACTGAAATTTGAGGTAATATCTCTTATTTAAAATGTAAATATTGTTGATTAATTTCTAATATTTTTTTACTAATGATTTTTTTTAACAAAGCATATTAACTGACATATTTTTATTATTGTTAATTTTGATACAAATAATTAAGTTATACTACTGTTGTTTTACTTATAATAATAATAGTACATTATCAATAATTGCTGATAATCTATTTAGCATCTTTATAGTAATAAATCCAAAACAGAAACTGAAATGACTATATTAGCAGCTAGATCATCAACAAAAAATACTGTATCCAATGGTTAAAAACAAATTAATTATTACAATACCTATCTAATAATTATTAGTAACTAAGGTCATAATATGGATTCTATTCTGAAATTGTGGAGTGTTGGTAATTGTTATAATGTTTATATTTACATCAGTGTTGGAATTTTGATATTTTAATAAATGTATAATCAGTGTAAAAATTTGTATTAATATATATTTTATTTTTAACAGATTCTTTGCTTGAATGTTTCAGGCATAATTATAACAGTCTATCAAAACAACTAGGGAATTTAAGAAGTCAAATTGTAAGCATATCTGCTGTTGTTGCCCAAATCCTGTCTGAAATTAAAAAGAATAACAGTACTCAACTGTTAGATTCCAGTCGAATAGATACTGAAGGATTAACAGATGTGGCTCAAAAATTAGAATTTCCACTATCAACAATGGAAAACTTTGATAAATTCAATGAAAAGTTGAAAGACAATAAAAAAATGTGAGTTTCTAAAAAACTATACTCTTATATATAAATATATGAAAGAACTAATATTTGCTCTATCTGACCATATTATTGAAATTGTCATATTAAAAAAAATGCTCCTCATTATAAATAATAATAAATTTGCTTTTCCAGAATAAACTTATATACTTTTCCATTGATGGAAAACACTATTACCCATAATATGGGCAATATTATTCGTTTTTTACATTTCAAGAGATATGGCCATGTCATATGTAGCTGCAACTCCAAAAAAAGTTTTAAAAGATACAACTTTTTTCACTTTGGTAAAAAGTATGTTAATCATTATATAGTGCAGGAATGCCTGATCGGGTCCTGATAAGGCATGTAACGCAGAACATTGGTCTGGACCCGATCAGGCATGCCTGATCGGGTCCAGATCGGGCATGCCTGATCGGGTCCAGATCGGGCAAGCCTGATCGGGTCCAGATCGGGCATGCCTGATCGGGTCCAGATCGGGCATGCCTGATCGGGTCCAGATCGGGCAAGCCTGATCGGGTCCAGATCGGGCATGCCTGATCGGGTCCAGACTAGGAATGGCTGATCGGGTCCAGACTAGGAATGCCTGATCGGGTCCAAACTAGGAATGCCTGATCGGGTCCCAATCAATCATCTGTATCATGTAATACCTTGCCTGATCCAAATTGAGTATGCCCAGTCCGGTCCTTTTAAAAAACATGAATATAATATTATAGTCATGAAAAAATTGTTTGTTAAAAAAATATGAATTGTTATTATAAATATGTTACTTAACATTTTATTATTTATTTTTTATCAATTCGTTATTTATTTAATTATCAATGATTTTATAAATATTGAATATTATAATAAAGAATAATAATTAACAACTCAATATTAATGAATTTATTTATTTTTTGTATGGTAAAACATATTTAAACAATAAAAAAAAAATACAAGGAATTTAAATAAAAGCTGTTAGTGTCTTTTATTGACCTTCTTAAAAAGGCTTTTTAAGCAGTAACCATCCACATCGTTAGCTTTATTTAATATTGACGACAATGCTTGCTGTAATTTACTGTCAGGAATATCTTGCTTATTTAGAAATTTCTGTCTCATTGCAGCTGAAATACAAAATTTGATTCAATTATGTTGTAATTTAATAAGTAATAATAATAAAAAATATTAATATTTATAAAGTAATAACATACAATTAAGAAACAATTAATTTGGTATTAATGAAAGTATCCTGCACTATATAATGATTAACATACTTTTTACCAAAGTGAAAAAAGTTGTATCTTTTAAAACTTTTTTTGGAGTTGCAGCTACATATGACATGGCCATATCTCTTGAAATGTAAAAAACGAATAATATTGCCCATATTATGGGTAATAGTGTTTTCCATCAATGGAAAAGTATATAAGTTTATTCTGGAAAAGCAAATTTATTATTATTTATAATGAGGAGCATTTTTTTTAATATGACAATTTCAATAATATGGTCAGATAGAGCAAATATTAGTTCTTTCATATATTTATATATAAGAGTATAGTTTTTTAGAAACTCACATTTTTTTATTGTCTTTCAACTTTTCATTGAATTTATCAAAGTTTTCCATTGTTGATAGTGGAAATTCTAATTTTTGAGCCACATCTGTTAATCCTTCAGTATCTATTCGACTGGAATCTAACAGTTGAGTACTGTTATTCTTTTTAATTTCAGACAGGATTTGGGCAACAACAGCAGATATGCTTACAATTTGACTTCTTAAATTCCCTAGTTGTTTTGATAGACTGTTATAATTATGCCTGAAACATTCAAGCAAAGAATCTGTTAAAAATAAAATATATATTAATACAAATTTTTACACTGATTATACATTTATTAAAATATCAAAATTCCAACACTGATGTAAATATAAACATTATAACAATTACCAACACTCCACAATTTCAGAATAGAATCCATATTATGACCTTAGTTACTAATAATTATTAGATAGGTATTGTAATAATTAATTTGTTTTTAACCATTGGATACAGTATTTTTTGTTGATGATCTAGCTGCTAATATAGTCATTTCAGTTTCTGTTTTGGATTTATTACTATAAAGATGCTAAATAGATTATCAGCAATTATTGATAATGTACTATTATTATTATAAGTAAAACAACAGTAGTATAACTTAATTATTTGTATCAAAATTAACAATAATAAAAATATGTCAGTTAATATGCTTTGTTAAAAAAAATCATTAGTAAAAAAATATTAGAAATTAATCAACAATATTTACATTTTAAATAAGAGATATTACCTCAAATTTCAGTGGGTTTATCGGTTAACTCCAAAGCTGTTTGGCTGAATATTTTATCTATTTTTAATTGATTCTTTGATAATGCTTTTATTTTGAAAGTTTTTTCAACAGCAGCTGCTTTTGCTTTAGTGGACTGCTCATTATCAGTAGAGAAAGCATAGGGTTATTTTTCCAATCTTATTAATTTTTCCTCTGCCTCTTTCATAGTTTCTGATAACATTAATTGTATAAATTAATTACTGTTTTATTGTTTTGACAATAAGATATCAATTCTCATAAATCTATAATTCAAATAACAATAAATTACCTGCTGTGCCACATATTTGAACATGAAATGTTGGTCATGTCGGATCAGGCTCTTCACAATGTTTCACTATTGTTTGTAATAATTTACAATACTTAGTACTTTTTAACAATGATGCAGGCATATAATATTTACATCCAGTACCACTATATTCTATGTAATGATCTAACCAAGAACTTGATACTATATCAATTACTTCATTGGATAAATCATTTACAAATAAAACTATAATGTCATCTGAAAAAAAATACGGATTATTGAAATATAAATTTATAATGAAAAATAGCAAAGAATTGTAATGTATTTTTAAATACTTTTTTACTATCCTTGAATGTTTTAGGTAATTCAATTTAATAACGAAACTTTACACACAACATGTAAATTTTTATCTACTTAAGTAGTTTACTCCACAATTTAGTATTTTATACACAATACACACTTAGTAAATGTCTAGATATAAGTTTATAGTCCTTGATACACTTTGTTTTGGTAAACACACAATATATTAATTATTCTGTAACTACTGTTAAGGCGATTTAGTTTTTGTAATGAACTTATTTAATCTTTACATTAATATACCAATCGGCATATTCAATCAATTCAATCCACTGATACCGTCTTCTTGACATAAAATAAAAATTAACTCCCGTGTTCTATAGACTGTATGTAGAATTGCCGTTTGTAGTAAAAGGCGGGAAATGCCCAAAAGCGGTATTGAATTATTTTAAGTTGCGCACCAAGTTAGTAACATCCGCAATACTTGTTTTTAATTATAATGGTTTTATCACGTATTATTTTACCTAACATTTTCTGGAAAAAAATAAATACGATAATAAGTAACTTTCTATTTATGCACCTAATCCCTACACTTCCTGTTGTCGCCTGTCGGTTTATCAAGTACCTAATGTTGCCATAACAAATAAAATACTTTTCATGCGTTATCAAATCAATACTAATATTATAAAGAGATACTGTTTGTGAATTTGTAACGTTGTAGAAATTCGTTATTGACAAACAAAATTTATGGTAAAAGATTTTTGTAAAATAAATTACCAGTATAACCTGATCTGATGCAAATAAAATTTACACCGTGACTGTTGTATTTATTTAGAGAGAAATAAGAACTGTACAATTACACGTGATTTTATTAAGAGCTCAGCGACAGGAAGGAAATATAAAAGTAGTACAACCATAGACTATAATACATAGTGATGGGGGCACAAAATAGTGTTGTGCTAACCGATAAAGAAGGGATTAAATTTATTATTACAATACTCTCACCAAATTGAAACCCTTCTTTTACATTATGAAGTAATTACTACCTTTTAGCTAAGTTTCACAACAAGACAATACATATTTATTAACATTACATTACATACAGTTGGGTTGACACATACCCAACTTATTTCTCAAATATTGAAATTTATCTCGTGGCATTGCTTTAGTAAATATATCAGCATATTGCTCATTTGTACATACATACTTTAAATCTATCTCTCTATTAGCAAATTTTTCTTTAACAAAATTATATTTAACTTCTATATGCTTACAACGTTTATGATAGTCTACATTTTTAATTAAACAAATCGCACTTTGATTGTCTATATGTACTGTCACTGATTCTTGATTAAATGCACCAATGTCTATTAACAATTGTTTTAACCACATTGCCTCTTTGGTTGCTGCACAAGCTGCCATAAACTCAGCCTCCGTGGTGGATAACGCTACACTCTGTTGGTGTTGTGTTGCCCATGTGACTGCAGCTCCATTCTTTATGAAGGTATATCCTGTCAGAGACCGCCGAGTACTTTTGTCATTGGCATAGTCTGCATCGCTGTAACCTTCTAGTACATTATTCTGTGATGACATATAATGCAATCCATACCTTTTTGTCTCTTTTAAGTACTTCATTATCTTCTTGACTACATTCCAATGTGTATGATCATAACTGTTAAGGTATCTACTCACAAGACTGATTCCATATGCAATATCGGGTCTGCTTACTATAGCCAGGTGCATTAGTGAGCCAACTGCTTCTCTGTATGGAATGCTCTTGTCTGGTCCCACCAGACTTTTCTCCAGTGTTGTGTGAGGGTCTACTGGAATCACATTGCTATTAGCGTTCTGCATATTAAATTTACATAATAATTTTTCAATGTAGTTTGTTTGGTGAATGAAAATAGATCCTTTGGATCTCTCTATCTGTAGACCAACAAAATTCTTAGGTTCACAGTGTTTTATTTCAAAATTCTTACTTAGCTCTGACAAAACAATATCTAATGAACATTTTGATCTAGTAAGGATAAGCCCATCATCAACATATAGCAGTAAGTATACTCTATTATTGTTTACATTTCCAGTATAAACACATTTATCAGCATGACTGCTTTTAAAACCAAACTTCTTGAGTAAACTGTCAAATTTCAAATTCCAGCACCTAGGGGCTTGCTTGAGACCATAAAGAGAACGGTTAAGTTTACATACCTGATTAGGTAGTACTTCCAAACCTTCTGGTGGTGTCATAAATATGTCTTCCTTTATGTCTCCATATAAGAATGCTGTTTTGATGTCAAATTGGACCATTTCATAATTATGTTGAGCAGCCTCTGAAAGCAAAACCCTAAGAGAGTCATACCTTACTGTTGGTGCAAAAGTTTCTGAGTAGTCCACACCCTGTGTCTGTGCATAGCCTTTGGCACATAATCTTGATTTGTATAGCAGGCCAGATGGTAGGTCTTTTATTTTAAAAACCCATTTGCAGCCAATTACCCGCATTCCTGGTGATTTATTCACTAATTTCCAAGTCATATTCTTTGAGTGTGCCAGTAACTCATCATTGATGGACTGCTTCCATTTTTCTGCATTGACATTATCTGTAGAAACTGCTTCACTGTTTGTTTGAGGGGTATCCTGCTCATCTGAAACAATTTCCTTGCAAAAGTAAGTTTCATTTCCTTTTTTAAATTTATTTTTGGATCTTGTAGTTATATTACTCCTCATTATCTCTGATGTGTCCATTGATTCATCTGGTTCATATAAGGATCCCTCATCAGAGTGATAAGAAACATCAGTAGAATCATTTTGTTCCGATGATTCTAACACAGATTCACTATTGATGGACTCATTTTGGCTATCTGAAAAGGATTCTGAGTGAGGTAGTCTACTGTACCTTTTAACCACAGAATTTTCTAAAAATATTGCATCTCTACTCATTAACACCTGCCGTGTTGCTGGATCAAAGAACCTGTAGCCCTTGGTCTGTTCACTATATCCTACAAAAATCATCTTTGTTGCCTTTGCATCCCATTTCTTATGCTTCTGTTTAGGTACATGAACCATTGCTTCGCATCCAAAGATTTTCAAGTGACTAATACTGGGCTTTTGTCCTGTCCAGATCTCTTCAGGAGATTTAAATTTCAGCACTCTTGTTGGACACCTGTTAGTAATGTATGCTGCTGTTGAGACTGCTTCAGCCCAATACTGCTTCTGTAATTTAGCATTTATTAGCATACAGCGACCTCTTTCCAATATTGTGCGATTCATTCGCTCTGCTAGCCCATTCTGCTGTGGCGTGTAAGGTGTTGATGTTTGATGATTAATTCCATTCTTTTTTAGGAACAATTTAAATTCATTGCTAAGATATTCTTTACCATTGTCTGAGCGAAGAGTGAGTATTGATGAATTAAGTTGTTTTTCAACTAGTACTTTAAATTCTTTAAATTTCTCAAAAACATCTGATTTATTCTTGATAATATAAATAAATACTTTCCTGGAAAAATCATCTATGAATGTGACAAAATAGCGTGCTCCTCCCAGAGACTGGATATCCATAGGACCACAGACATCGGAGTGTACAAGTTCTAGCAAGGCTTTTGCTCTGGAACCTTCTGAAGGAAATGGATTTCTTGACTGCTTTCCCTCCAGGCATGAAATGCATACAATTTTGTCATTATTTTCCATTTTTATTCCTGAACTTGCTGAAAGTTTCTTTAAATCATCAAAATTCAAGTGTGCCATCCTCTGATGCCATATAAAACCATCATTCACTGTTTCTGATATGTATGCAGAATCACTGTGTGTGTTCAGCCGGTACATATTATTAATGAGTTTTGCATCGGCCACTTGTTGATTGTCTTTGTTGAATATTTTGCAACCATCTTTGTTAAATTGTACTTGGCAATTATTCTTAATCATTTGGCTTACTGAGAGTAGATTTGTAGCCAATTCAGGGACATACAAAACATTTTTTACTACTATTGTATCTATTCTATTATACTTGTTTATAACCTTTAAATTCACTTTTCCGCATGCTTTCACAAGTAGTTTCTTATCATCAGCTACTTTGATAGTATTCACCGGGGGCGGTATGTGATCATAAAGCCAGTCACCGTGCATTGTGAGATGCATTGATGCTCCTGAGTCAACATACCAGCCACTGTCATTACTCTTTGATGCAGAAAATACAGCCACATAGCCTGAGTTATCATCTGCCTTCTTTTGTTTATTCTTGTTTCTACAATACTTGCTAATGTGTCCATATTTATTACAAACAAAGCATCTCGGACCTTTGTTAGGTTTATTAGATTTATCTGAAGCTTGTTTGGTATACTGAGGATTGTTTTTATTTCTATTAACATATAACGCAGCTGAATCTTGTGTTTTAATATCTTGAAGTAATTTAGTTTTGATTGCATCAGCTGTTATGACCAAACCTGAGCTTTCTAGTGCCATTATCATTGGTTGATACATGTCAGGTAACCCAGCCAGTAATAAGGTTCCCAACCATTCATCGTTAACTATGAAACCAATATTCCTCAGTTTGTGTGCAGTTGACATAATTTTGTTGACATAGTCTTCAATGTTTTGGCACGTATCTAACGTTGTCGTTATGAGCTCTCTTAACAGACCAACTCGACGAGTCAGTCCTTTATCATCAAAAGCTTTGGCTAAATTATCCCATACTTCCTTTGTGGTTTTGGATTCCTGAATGTGAACGTAGTTTATAGGGTCGACTGATAAAATTATCTTCGCTTTTGCTTTGGTATCATCTTTCTGATCAATTTCTACGCCCCGTTCACGTGTCACACAATGCCATAAATCTTCTAGCTCGAGGAATGTTTGCATCGCGAATCTCCATGTGGGATAATTGTCTCTTCCGGTCAGTCTTTCTATTAATGCCATTGTATTGTTTGAGGACATAATTACTGATGAAGATGCTTTCGATATACGCCGGTCACGGTCACGGTCACGTTGTCTTGTAGGTTAAGTGTTGCTCGACACTGCAGAATACTTTTGCCTTTATGTTTTATTGTTGAATTACACTCTCTAATAACTTTGGAAGATACAGGTGGGACTGGGCCCATAACCTGTTGTATTTATTTAGAGAGAAATAAGAACTGTACAATTACACGTGATTTTATTAAGAGCTCAGCGACAGGAAGGAAATATAAAAGTAGTACAACCATAGACTATAATACATAGTGATGGGGGCACAAAATAGTGTTGTGCTAACCGATAAAGAAGGGATTAAATTTATTATTACAATAGTGACATAAATATGGCAATCATGATATGACACACGTCATGAGTTGAGTTTCACCGTTCACGTCCAAAACAATAATAAGTTTTGAATTGTATTTGACAATTAGGATAAAGGTATCTGGGCTTGATACTACATGTCTTATCATACTGAATATTTTTTAATACCAGGCTAGCCCTATTTGATCCAGACCTTGGCCTAATGCAGTATGCCTTACAATACTTGAAAACATTTAACATAAGGCTATCCTGATCTGGTCCCGATCTGGTCCTGATCCAGTATACCTTACAATACTTGATAACATTTAACATAAGGCTATCCTTATCTGGTCCCGATCTGGTCCTGATCCAATATACCTTACAATATTTGATAACATTTAACAAAAGGCTATCCTGATCAGGTCCCGATCTGGTCCTGATCGGGCTTGCCTTACAATATTTGATAACATTTAACATAAGGCTATCCTGATCAGGTCCCGATCTGGTCCTGATCGGGCTTGCCTTACAATATTTGATAACATTTAACATAAGGCTATCCTGATCAGGTCCCGATCTGGTCCTGATCGAGCTGGCCGTACAATACTTGAAAACATTTAACATAAGGCTATCCTGATCAGGTCCCGATCTGGTCCTGATCGGGCTTGTCGTACAATACTTGACAACATTTAACATAAGGCTATCCTGATCAGGTCCCGATCTGGTCCTGATCGGGCTTGCCTTACAATATTTGATAACATTTAACATAAGGCTATCCTGATCAGGTCCCGATCTGGTCCTGATCGGGCTTGCCTTACAATACTTGAAAACATTTAACATAAGGCTATCCTGATCTGGTCCCGATCTGGTCCTGATCGGACTTGCCGTACAATACTTGAAAACATTTTAAATAAGGCTATCCTGATCTGGTCTCGATCTGGTCCTGATCCAATATGCCTTACAATATTTGATAACATTTAACATAAGGCTATCCTGATCAGGTCCCGATCTGGTCCTGATCGGGCTTGCCGTACAATACTTGAAAACATTTAAAATAAGGCTATCCTGATCAGGTCCCGATCTGGTCCTGATCGGGCTTGCCTTACAATACTTGAAAACATTTAAAATAAGGCTATCCTGATCAGGTCCCGATCTGGTCCTGATCGGGCTTGCCGGATCGGGCATGCCTTATTCTATCCTGATCAGGACCCGATACATGATCTGGTTGTGCCTTATTTGATTTCTACTCGGGTAGCATTTGATAGATCTTCATGATTCTGCAATTGTTTCGTTATTTTATCTTATGAATTAATGTTTGTGATATCGACAAATATCGTTGAGATATAGATAAAAATCTATTTGTAGATCTTTTAGCTTAAGATAAGAGCATGAACTAAAGAGGAAATGACACGAAAACTACAAACAAACAAACTAAAATTGCTTTGCTCAGCCAGATAATTGAATCGCGGGACGTTTACATCTTTTTTGGCCTTATGGGTATATATGTATAAGAAAATTCATGTCTCAAATACCGGCTGTTAGTTCGACCTACATATTTATATTGGTCTTATTCTATATGGAAATTGGGTCGTTGATCTAAAATGTTTATTACAATCATCCGCATATTGATATTAGCGTGTGCCAAATGAGATAAACCAACATTTTTTATGCGTCTGATAAAGTCACAGATTCGGGGACATACGTTATTTTAGCGAATCTGTGGCGAATATAGCTGACATATTTTATTTTAAGTTTTATATTGGCCCCTTACAATTATTTATAGCGGCCTCATATTAAAGCAGTAAATTCAATTTAGTGGTGACTGAAGAGTCGTAATTTTGGTTTTTGGACACAAATTGTCAGATAAAAGAAAACCAACGATAGTTTTTTTAACGTTCTTTTCAGACTAATGCAAAAAACTACCATGGCCATAACAGGTTTAATTTTGTATTAGTAAGCCTATCTGCATATGATTAGCTAAGCAATCTCAATTGTAATCTTGTACAGTTGACATCAATATGCCAAATTTTTACACCAACCGTGAAGTCTACTCAACACACAAATAAAATGCCATTAAAAACATTTTTAAATCAACTTTATCGTCGCTGTACGAATGTAAACAAATATGCTTTATCACACAAGCGAAGCCAACAGTGAGCCAAGTGTCGTAAAAATAAAACGCATTAAGATAGATGGCAAACGCAAGAGCATGTTGATTTTCTTTAATATTGATAGCGCAGTGGTTGCAAAAAACGGAGTAATTATAATTTACCGGTGCGAATGTCTTCAAACCGGTATGGGTCCGAAGCCTTTTCGATTCTTCATTGAGGAATTTGTTGGTACCGTTATGAAACCTTGAGTGGTCTGCGGATCCTGATTTTATATGTTCAAAGTATTATAGGAATGTCAATCGCATATAGGTTGGTGTGTGTATCAATATTACTCTTCAATTAATTATAGTAATTGAATGTATGTAATCCTTTCACGCCTAAACCAATAGACTGATTTAAATAATTTTTGGTATTTAAATAGATAGGACCTTAAGAAAGGGTACAGGGTAGGTATTTTTTAGATATAATCTTACTTCCATACATAAAATCATTTTACTCAACTTGATCAGTTAAGGAGCGAAAGCGTCAGCCAGATAATAAATTTTGTATTTATAAAATTACGGCAGAACGGTGAACTAAAGCTTAGTTGGCTAGTTACCGCGGGTTCGATACTCCCACGGAGACAAATGTTTGTGTGATCACTAAATATTTGTTTCGGGTCTTGTTGTTTGTGAGACCGAAAAGCCTCTCATAGTGTATGATAGCCATAAGACAGACTTGTATCCTAGTGTGGTGTCAGAACTATATAATATTTCACTTCTATTCATCTCATCTCATCAGCCTATATGCGTCCCACTGCTGGGCAAGGGCCTCCTTTACTATTAAAAGGGTTTATTTTACTTAGGTGCATTTATTTATTTATTTAAAGTACTGGTAAAAAGTAAGTAGGTACACATAAACACACAGATTATCCAATTATAAGCAGTGATGGCCTCGAGGTTTAGGCGCGCGGTCGAGAATCTCGGCGGTCGCGGGTTCGAACCCCAGGCACACACCTCTGACTTTTCAAAGTTATGTGTGTATTCAAATTGAATTATCACTTGCTTTAACGGTGAAGGAAAACATCGTAATGAAACCTGCACACGTAAAAGTTCTTAGGAATTTCTTAGGTGTGTAGTCCGCCAACCCGCACTAGGCCAGCGTGGTGGACTATGGCCTAAACCCTCTCAATGGTAGAGGAGACCCGTGCTCAGCAGTGGGCGTATATGGGTGGATGAAGAAGAAGATCCAATTATGCCGAAAAAGTGTAGATCAGTGTTTTTGACTTTGTATCAGTGTATGGCCTATTTAATATTTAGTTGAGAGCCGTAGTTGCCGCATGTTGCAATATTATGCAACATATTCCATATTACTCGTAAATTCTCTGTATTGTTAAGCTTTGACGCCTACACTGCTTAACTGACTTTGATCGAATTAAATATGACGATAGACTTTGTTGACAGTGATAGGTGCTGTTATAACATTAATAAACTAAATTTACTACTCTCAGTCACGCAAAACTAGTGTGTGTTGGAGTCATCATCATTGTCAACCAATAGTGGTCCACTGACATAGGCCTCCCCCAATGACTTCCACCGGGAACGGTCGGAAGCCTCCTGTAGCCAGCGACGTCCCGCGACCTTGACAAGGTCATCGGACCACCTTGTTAGAGGATGTCCCACGCTGCGCTTTCCAGTACGTGGCCTCCACTGGAGAACTTTTTGGCCCCATCGGCCATCAGTTCTCCGCGCCATGTGGCCGGCCCATTGCCACTTCAACGAGCTAATCCGTTTGTGTGTTGGAGTAAAATTGGGTTATCTGTTACAAAATTCCCAATAATAACACGAGTCTAGAAATTGCCTGAAAAAGGTTCAAAGATGCGTTTTGTATATGGGTGCAGAAACGCATCTGTTTCTATGTGTTTGTTTACAGTTAAATTTCATTTCAATATTTCAAAACAACATTCAAAATATCAATTAAATTATTCCCTAAAATGTTTGGTGATTTAATTAATCACCAACTATCAATAGCTAAGGCCAAAGAACCAATATTGCCTAATGTGAACTAATTCAAGTCACTTCCATTAAATTAATCAAACAAATTTGAGTAATTTGAAATACTCATTATCGAAATATGATTCACTTAACGCGACCTCCACGCACTCCGGTCAATTCGGGTCGCTACTAATTAACAAACAATATTAAATATATAGACCAATTGCTTCTGGTGGTGTATTGAAAGTTAATGTGACTTTTGGGTTGGGCTGAGTAGTATTTGGTGTCTATATCAGAAAATTCTAAGTGGTTCCATAAAAAATGTTGACACTCTTGCCTCTATTACGTAAAACTCAAAATATGTGCCTGTGACAGCTCATTGGCATTGAACCATAATTAGGTATATGCCGTATGATCTAGTCGACCTGGGTTCCATTCCTGGGTATTAGGTTTTCATTGGAAAATTCTCAGCAGCAGCACAGAGTCTGGAAATGTCGGGATTTTTATTGTTATGTTATTCGGAAATAAAGGGAATAGGTTCGCCCTCTATTACATGGGACCGATTTCTGCCATATCTGGATATCTGCCTCCTCCTTTGAAGGATACAGTCACGAAGGTATCAATGAAAAAGTTATAATTCTTCGAAAATAATGGTGTTATAGTAATTTATACGTTTGCACTTGCTCAGACAATGTCGATGGGTGATTATAGGAAGTGAAACACTTGAATATAAATATAATCTGTATGCGGGAGTACACCCACTGCCGCGTTGGCGTCCTTGTCGCTCTTATCAGCCGCTGATAACGCACGTCTGGTTCTGTCACCACCACGCTAACTTGATTGTAACGATAGTATAATACCGATGAAACAGATTTACATACGTAAATGTTTTCGTCTAACACATCTAAACAGTAATTAAGTCGACTGGTTTTTGGTCTCAAGTATGTGCCTTGCGATTTAAAAGTTCTAAGTTCGATTCCCAGGTTAGGCAAAATTTTATTGCGTTTTTCCATTAGGAAATTCAGTAGCAGCAAGGAGCCTAAAAATGAGCTCGAAAAACGGCAAAAGACTCTCCCCCTATGAAATCGGACTAATACACAATAGCGTCATTTGGGTGTAATTATAATCTTTGCCTACCCTTTCGGGAAAATAGCCGTGAGGTTATATTTATAAATACAATAAATACACCCAACATAAATCGACTTGTGTATGATCAACGATCACGTTAGACTTTTCCTGACATTCGATAGGTAATCTTTAAATGCCATGGATTTACCATAATATTTCATCATTATCCACTGAACTGCCGTCTTCTTAACTTCACATAAAAATATAAACTCTAATTAACATAAATATGTATAAAAAGTATACTTCTATGACACAACCTGACGATATTTTGATACATCGTTAAGCAACACGTTATTAACGTGAATGAGTGACGCGCAGTGTTTTGTTTTATCAGCTAATGCACATATATCTGCCTCAGGTGCTTAGTTTATCTGTTTATTTACCGCTTGCAGTATATCATTTATACCACAGAGGAATTTATTTCAGTTCCGTACACAATTGATGAAAAACTCACTTAAATCTGCTATTTTCTCTTCATTGCGCACGATAGTGGATTATAATTATGATTTATGCCTATATATAAAAAAGTAAAGGTAGGGATGTCTTCGAGGTAAACCGAGGTTTCGAGGTCGCTGGTTCAAACCCAGGTCTGACTTCATGAAGTTATGTGTGCATTCATAATTAATTAAGAATTTTTTAAGTGTGTAAATAGTAAACCTCAACTGCTTTTGAACAAGTTGTAACAATTCTGCCAATTCTTGGTGGAGTAGTTATTTTATTTGAATAATACTGTCGCCGTCCTCATTCTCTTGCTGTATGACGCGAGATTTAGAGTTCCCGGTTTCGAATCTCGGATAGGGCAGTATAAATTTGAAACGGCACCACTAAGTCTGTAATATTCCCCGTAAATGGTTCGCTCTAGAAATTCCATGGGACACATGGGTGCAAAAATGCTCCTCTGCAAAACTCTTTGGGGAACCTCGTTAGGTTCTGGGAAATATGCCATTTGTGTCATCGGCCCTAGAAGAATGTATAAAAAGAGAAAATATATTGAGATTGCATACATCCATGTTATCAGATGATATTTTGTGCATTAGTCACGCTCTGGTCGCTGATAGTGGTATTAATAGGACTGTTCGAGATGATAGTGTTATCATTCCAATGATAACATATAAATGACCGGAATACACATAATTATGTTGCGAATTGATTTTTCTTCGTTTCATGACCTTCTGAGTGTTTCTTTAACATTTTCGTAGATTAAAATTTCTGGATCACGTTAAATTATTTCTTATAAAGCAAATGCGTATGATTTTTTTATTTTAGTTATTTATGTCACAAAACAGGTCACAGTCAATTTATATAAAATCTCATATTAGTAATTAATTAACTGTAACCCAAAACATTTGCTACGTAAACATTCATTGCAAAGAAAAGTATGAGGATCGCTTTATTATAAATTGAAATCCCTTGATTTTATTACAAGACAACTGTGTGATTCTTATAAAAACAACTTAATGATAAGTCAAAATGACAGAAATAATGAGACCGTGATTATACCACCTAAAAAAAACCTTGTTTAAAATTACCCCTTTGTTCTTTAATTTGGTCACCAATTATATTAGTCACCATAGTTAAAATTCCATGTTTGATACAAGAATCGAAAAAGAAAAGGACGTAATTAAATAAAAGCAATACGTGGTTCCAGTAGCGTTGGTTTTATTGAGTAATGTGAAGTTATGCGGGTCGGTCCCTGCAGTATAACCGATGAGTCAGAGCTACGTTATGTAACTAGAGGCCCGGGCTTCCCTTTCGTAAAAAGGATTCTTTCATATGACAATAATGTTAATAGGACAGTAATGAGCACAGAACAGTTAAATAAGACTAGAAAGGTAATAGCATACCAAGCGAGCCGAATCTACGATTAGACGATAATATATTAGACACAAGCAGTGATGGCCTTGAGGCTTAGGCACGCGGTCAAGAATCGACGGTCACGAGTTCAAACGCCATGCAATGAATTATTGTTATAGGCCAGCGTGGTGGACTAAGGTATAAACTCTCGCAATGGTAGAGGATGCTCGTGCCCAATAAAGCTGATGACGGATATTTGACACGGCCCATTCTTAATAATTCGCGTAGTGTGTAATCCTGAGTGAAAATATTGCTAGAGCTGTAAAAACTATTGTGATGCCAGAAAAATGCGCCAATTAATACACCAGTTGTAATTCACTCCTACACGTGTCTATTTCAGACCGACGCAACTATCTGCATAGTTAATATATGTGAAGCCCGTCCGATTACACGTCAACATTTTTTGTGGCCACTTAGTATGCTAGTGTGAGTTTGTGCGAAAAATACTGAGCGTTTGGGGGTCAAGTGTCTGTACCGTTTCCTCTGTTTGTCTGGTCTTAGTAGGTGTTATAACACTATAATCGGCTATAGTCGTTTATTAATTTGAATTGAAATTAAATAAAACACCATTTATGGATGTAGAGAAAATATTAAATGAAATACACCCAACAGTTATGGTTAAGCAGTGATGGCCTCGAGGTTTAGGGGCGCGGTCGAGAATCTCGGCGGTCGCGGGTTCAAACCCCAGGCACACACCTCTGACGTTTCGAAAGTTATGTGTGTATTCGAATTGAATTATCACTTGCTTTAACGGTGAAGGAAAACATCGTGATAAAACCTGCACACCTAAAAGTTCCTAGGAATTTCTTAGGTGTGTAGTCCGCCAACCCGCACTAGGCCAGCGTGGTGGACTATGGCCTAAACTCTCTCAATGGTAGAGGAGACCCGTGCTCAGCAGTGGGCGTATATGAAGTTATTTATACTTCTGGCCCCACACTAGGTTACAAGTTTAGTGCCACGGGCATTAAACGTACGAGAGTCATTTCAGTCTCAGAAACATCCAAACCCGAAACAAATATTTCGACCTATGCACAGAATAAAATGCTTTTCCACAACTTCTCATCTTCTTCAGCGATTTACACTTAATTGGGCACAAAATTATCAGTAAATTTGTATGTTCTTCAAACAACAACAAAACTTATGATTATTATTACTTCACTAGTGCAATATATAAACAATTTTAACTCTATTATAGATATAAAAAGTACTTTGGTGTTATAGTCATAAGTAACCTTATTCTATGCATAGGTCGATTTGTGGATCACACAAACATTTGTCTCGGTGCGGCGATCGAACTCATTACTTCGCGTTTTCAGCCTGGTATAAAGTGAATTACGCCTCGAGGCTGTCGGACATCTAAACATTTAGATCTGGATTACGAGGTCATTGACTTGTGGGGTCAGAGTTCGACTTATACATTTAGTATGGCGCCAAAGAGTCTCGATCAACAACGTCTCCTATAGGAGAAGGAACATTATTAAAAGGATTTATTCGTTTGTTTCAGAACCATGATCGACTCGGCCACGTGTGTGTCCAGACCGATTAGAGAGAGAAAAGATCAGGTCGATTTCTCCAATCCGAGCCAGATGCCACCAGGTATTCCAATTTTTATGAACACATTTAATAGGCAAATGTTTCTCGCACTTTAAAATATTTTGAACAATAATGCATGAACCATCAGGTACCACTGTTATCATAAAACGTGGGCAACTGTAATAAATATACCTATATTCGACCTTTCGCCGTCCACTGCTAAACATAGACTTCCCCAAGTAAGCGCTAACTATCCCGGTCTTAAGCAGCCCATATCCATCTGCTATCCGTCTCCTTTTTCAAGTCGACGGATTGTCGTGCTACAAGATGTCCTATATTAAGTCTATTTGAACGTTGTCTGCCCTCCATCACAGAATAGCATAAATTTAAATATTTTATTAATTTAAATATTATAATATTGCCAACACTGGTATATAGTATATTCGGTCAAATTGAATTTTTAATTGCACACAAAGAAACTCCATTTACTTGTCAATCTCATGTCTCTCGTTCATGATCAATCTCATTTCACGATCTTTAGAAAAATGTGCCTATGTATATTTTGTCCTTGAGGTACAATCCGTTTAAAAGTAATGCAAAAATCAATACTTGTTTAAAGTTAATATTGTGTAATGTTGTGTAATTTTCTCTATTTTTAGTATTTTGTGGTCTGCTTGGATATATTTCCTATGGAAACATAAATATTAAAGCACATAAGATATGAATTGTTTGTTGAATAAGTTTTTTTTATATTTACATTGTATATACACATAATTTACCGACGAAAATCCTTGACGTTGAATGAAATACGCCAAGATCAACCATTATAACACCTTTGTTCATTTCTTTTTAATCTTCAGACAATATAAGGTAGTTTATGACTTTTCTATATACGAAAGAATACAATTACAGCGTAGTTTTGGATGATTGAAAAACAATATTCATGGTAATATTCTCGCCCGGAGAACTTATTTCGTGGTTACCGAGAGGTTTTAATCAATGTGTCGGAGTAGGATTTTACATAATACCAAATTTGGGCAAAACATACGCAAGTCGAGTTGATAGGCTAAAAGATAATGGCATAACCTTCGTAAAGACTTTAATAGTTTTGCAATAAAGAGGATGGTTGAAATTTGTATGTAGTAGCATGACTATGCATATCACTAATATGTTTGTTGATGACGAATGTTTTTTTTTATTTATTTGTTATTTTACGCATAAAGCCAGGATTAAATAAGTAAAATTACCAAGTCTACTTCAAACGTCATCAATTCAGAAGTTGTTTTCATTAGTTCTGCTGTTGTTTATGTTGCGGTTAGGTTCTAAAAATCAATAATAAACAACATAGTTACGTGTCTTAAAACTTTAACATTTGTAAGTAGTTTAATGCCGATACTTCTGTGTTTTTATTTATGTGTGTTTTATGTAAAGAAGTAAAAAATATACATTTTTTTTTTACTTTTATTAAAAAAGAAAAATTCAAGAGTTCTATCCCAGTATATCAGACAGGATCCCTTCTTAGCAAAACTCGTGTGTCCTTACTATTTATAAAAAAATATTAATCTTTTGGCTACCATTTGAACCTATTTTTAATTAAAGTGAAAATAATTGTAAAATCTTTAAGTACTAATATCGTAGTAACTTATAAAAAGTTATAAATGTTTTTATAGCGGGTATCAATGTTTTGTATTTCAGTCGCGGAGCGTCTCAAAAAGCGGGCCAGCTTAAAGCTGATCAGGTCCAAGGAGAGAGACTGGAAGCAGCAGGACTCCAGCCAGAGAGAGATAAAGATCGAGCCTCCATCTGTAGTTCCAGCCGTGCCCACTTTGGTAAATATGTCTATTTTTATACTGGCGCTGCATACTGATCGAATTAGTATATGTCTGGTAGTACATTAGCGGATGTTACTATCTGTGATCCATGAGCATAATAATACTAGCTTATAAAGTGTAAGAATATTTTATAACAAAAAGGATGATATGGACGTTGAAGATATGAAAGAAAAGGGGTGAATGAAGACATAACGGCTGGTAGGAATGTGTGCAAGGATAAAGCATACTGTGCCTACCCCAAATAAAATTGGGAAAAGGGCAAGAGCAGAGAAACTAAGCCAATTGTCATTGGGTCTTACCCAATGTCCTATCTCAGGTGGAGTCATGCAATTAAAGCCATTAAGTCATTGTGATTTACCAGATATTCTACCTCCTCAAGTGGAGTCATGCAATTTAAACCATTAAGTCATTGTGATTTATCCAATGCTTTACCTCTCCAGGTGGAGTCATGCAACTACTTCATGTCGTTGACATCCCGGCCCAAGTCCGTGCAGCCCGACCCTCAGGAGTTGGAGGTGGAGGAGCGGCGCCCCGACCGCGACAAGGAGCTGCCCGAGGACCGCGTCAACTTCCACAATACCTTCTGCATGCTCATCAACATGGGCAATATTGACAGGGGGTGCAAGAGGACTGTGAGTACATATTTTAATAGTGTGATGTGAAAGTACATTATCTTCATCATCATATTCATCGTCATCATCATCATTATCATCATCACCATCATTATCATCATAAACAATTGTATTTATCTTGTAGCTAATGATAAAATATTGCCTATTACTGTATTAATTCTATTTAAAGCGAAACTAGAATAAGAATGAGCCTGTTGTCATTTTTTGGCCTAATTTGAAGACTATGTGTTGTTACTTAAAGCTAATGTAAAACGTGGTGGCCTATATATAAAATTGCTGATACAGATGTAAAACTAAAATAAAAGAAATATGTAAAAAATGGATGCCCTCATTACTAAGAATTTAAAAACAGGTGAATTTAGCAGCAGAAAGTTCTTACCGTTTAGCCCTTACTTCATCATGCAGCCTTAGTGAGAGTTAATAAACTTTACCTACCGGTAAATTTCTTGATAGCAAATCCTCAGGTGTGCAGCATTCCTCATACTTCAAAAGATTAATATATTTATGGATTTCCGTCGTTTACTAATATCGAAGGAATTCCGTAGATTAGATACAGTCGATTTGCCTTATATTTATTTACACTAACTTCAGATCCGGTTTTTGCAAAAAGTAGTACAACTGTCATCGTGTTTTGGTGATGATGCATTAATGTGTTTGTTTTTTGTTTTCTACCGGAACAACATGAGTTCATAGCACGATAAGAAACGAAAGGATCATTATGAGTACCTGTAGTTTTATTAGACTTTGTAGGGCTTGTGGCATTACACGCTAGCGATCGAAAGATAAAAAGGGGGTTAGTTTGCCTGGTAATTTGGTTTTTCAGTGAGGATTTTCTCGTAAGTTTGTTAATGAAATCGTCGAATCCAAATCGATTGGGCAGCGTCCGAGGAACTACGTGTAATTTTATCGTCTAAAATACCTCAAGTCTGCCTTAAGTCTTCGATAGTTGTTTTGGTTGATGGATGATGATTGTTCATTTGCCTTAAGTTGTCTACGTCTTAAGTCTTGAATAAATAACTGCATGCCCTGGTTTAGATATATTCCTCTTCCTAGTTTACTTATAAGAATATCTCCCTTCTCTTGAAAGACTGTCTATAAAACCACACCTGTCCCCCCTCCAGATAAGTCGCGAGGAGAAGGTATGGCAGAACGAGCTGAAGGACCTGATCTGGCTGGAGCTGCAGGCGCGCTGCTCGTGCCGCTCGCTGGCGCAGCAGGACGCCTTCCTGTGCGCGCAGCGGCGCGGCGTGCCCGGCCTCATCGCCAGCGTCATGGAATACCAGTAAGTCGCCTGTGAGTCTTGCAGGCTCTCAACACCTACAGACTACTCCTCCTCATTGCTGAGGGCCGTGATCCCCTGCACCAAGAGCAGACAACTACAAGGGTGCAAAATATATGTTGGTGACCCAATGAGACTGGTTTTGGGTCGAGGGTATTAGAAGCTACGAGAGACTTCTCGAGCTCGTATTTTTGTTAATACAATGTTTTTTCTTGGTCTGGGAATTGAACCCGAGACCTTATGTTCTACAAGCTGGTGCTTAGTCATGCCACGGAAGTTGTCAAACGGCAGAACGAGTTGACAATTGTTTCAAAGAAATGTTGGATATTGGCCAGGTGGAAAGAGGTTTACAACATAAAATTATACTTTAAAAAAGTAGGTCGATATGCTATTTATGCAACTTTCGGAGTATGAATCTATTCCATAGACTGATTAGGTTTCCATAACATTGAACTCTACTCTGAATATTTAATATCAGCTTATGTCCCAAACTATATTCCAATACATGTTTTTATTCGCAGATTCGTAAATAAAAACCCATGCAAAAACGATTCGAAGATCCAGTTCTTCGAAGGCGAAAGTTCCTGTGCAGGTTAGTCTTTATCATTTTCCATACGATAGATACGGCAAACGTAGTGTAGGACGCCCTGTTGGATGAAGAGAGCCGAAGATCGAGCCCAGTGGCGTGCCATAGGAGAGGCCTATGTCCAACAGTGGACGTGAAAGGCTGTTGATGATGATGATGATGATACGATATTGAAAGTGTGGTATGTTAGTGTGTTTAAGGTTTTTTCTTGGCATCCGAAAACTACGATGCAAAAGCAAAGTTGGATCGAAAATGTAATATATTAACGATTTAAACCTATCAAATGTTTAGTCTTCAAAAAGACGCTTACAGGAAACAAGGGATAACCAACAAAGATAAAAATTGGATTATGTTATTAAGCCTACGGAAATTTTATCCACAATTGGTTCACAATTAGTGCCATACCTTCGATTCCATCATATTCTTTTGCCCCTTCCACTGTTCATAAATTTCTTCGTTCAAATTACTTGCTTGTCCATACGGCCAAAATATCTTACCAGGAAAAAAATACTTATGTTCAGATGACGACAACGCCGGCTGCCTGGACTTCGATTGCCAGCAGTGCTCGGACGCGATCGGTAAAGCGATGGAGGAGGTGTATAATCTTCTAGAAGCGTTTTTCGACGCTATGGCGCTCTACCCCTCCAGTAAGGCCATGATGGTGGACCACCCAGAGATCGCCACTAGAGCCTTCGAGAACAGGATCAAGGTTGGACGCATCTATTAAAGATATTTTTTTTTAATATATTTGTAAAAGAGTGGGTGTGAATAAAATATAAAAAGCAGTGATGGCCTCGAGGTTTGGGCGCGCGGTCGAGAATCTCGGTGGTCGCGGGTTCGAACCCCAGGCACACACCTCCGACTTTTCGAAGTTATGTGTGTATTCAAATTGAATTATCACTTGCTTTAACGGTGAAGAAAAACATCGTGATGAAACCTGCACACCTAAAAGTTCTTAGGAATTTCTTAGGTGTGTAGTCCGCCAACCCGCACTAGGCCAGCGTGGTGGACTATGGCCTAAACCCTCTCAATGGTAGAGGAGACCCGTGCCCAGCAGTGGGACGTGTATGGGTTGATGAAGAAGAAGAAGAATAAAATATTACTTAGTTAAAGTACAAGCCATCAATGCATGGCCATTCCTTAACTTAGCTATGTCATAAAAGATCTGCATCAAGGGGTTTCCTACAGTTCTTATGAGATCATCATCCATCCTAAGATAGATGTTCAATAAGCAGACATAATAATCCCTTACCAATCAATTTTATAGTTTACAAAATATCTATATTTCGTTAATTATACTTATTCCATGTGTGTGTAGCATAATATAAACAGTGACGGCTTTAACGTTAGGTGCGCTGAGAATCTCGACGGTCACGGGTACAAACCCAATGAATGATCCCTAACCAAACGTACTAAGCCAGCGTGGTGGACTTAAGCCTAAACCCTTTCAATAGTAGAAAAGCCCAGCAGTTTGACCTGTATGGGCTGATGATGATGATGATGATGATATTGATACTACGTGTACGTGTGTAGACGATGTGCCTGTGGTTCAACCTGTCGCTGAACATGCGGCTGAAGATGTCGTCCATGCGCGCCATGCTGCGCGCGCTCCGGCTCAAGCTGCAGCGCCGCGCGCACGCCGCTGATCTCAACAGGTACACACACATGAACACGAACACCGTGCCGAACTTGCTCGCGAACAAGTTGTTTTTTTTTGTTTTATCCAGCAATTTATAAATATAAGAGACAAGATATCCCCACTGTGCTCCAAAGCCTTATTTTAAGTTATTTATAGTCTTTCTGAATTAGGCGACTTTTTCAACTTTTTTTTCAACAACTGATTCGACTGAACAACGGGTGATGAGTTGGGACATGATCTCTGAGATTACATTCTGCTTGCTTAAGTCTCAACTCTTTTCTAAACATATCAATTCTCTGTTTCAAGCGCCTTAAGCTCCCCTCTTTGGTATCTCGGAGTATGCCGTGGGAGTATGTTGGGGTCTCTAGCCTTCTTACTCAGCGCGCAGATTTTTTTAAAATCCAGTAACAATTCGCTGACTCACTATTACACGGTTCCATATTACAATTGTAACACTTATTTGGTTATGAACACTACAAGGTTCTATATAACTTATAGAGTGAATTATTAACCTCATAATCCTCTTGTCTCCTCAGGCAGCAATCAGAGCCCCAAAGACCGACACAAGTTCGGTTCGTGAACAACCCGTCAGATTCTAGTGGCAGCGACTTAAGCGCCCAGAGCGACGCCAAAGATGAAGATAAAGACAGCGACAAACACGACGAGAGCGAACTCAGCTGCGACGGCAAAGACTATTATAACAGACGGGATGATGATGAAGTCGACAGCGGCATTGAAAGTACTAGTGAGTAGGAGTTACTAACATTGTTGTTAAAGGAAATCTTTTACTAACAAATTTTGACTCTTTTCCTAGAATACCAAGAAAAGATTGGGTACCCTTGATCAAGAATATTGGGGGGATGAAAAAATGTTTTCTGACAATCTAAATCTGATATATGACATCAACTGTGGCGGCTTTTCCATAGAAATCTAAAAATGCCAGTTTGCCTTCCAAATTCCTAAAAAAAATATTTTTTAATTCAATGTTTATTTAACAAAAGGAATTTGACATATATATGAAAATATCCTGATTCCACATTGAACCAGTAAAAAAAAAACGTTACACTATAAACGCATTTAGGCTTTCATGAAAGCACCGTCACCGACAATCAACTATACACTATTTCCTCAATCAATATCCACGTATCAAAACCATATCATCCATTCACAGGAAACAACGAGCAGCTTACCCCCGAGATAGTAGTCTCAGACCCGCCGCGTGATGACATCCAGGAGGAAGTGGAGGGGGAAGGACAAAACTCAGACGATGGGGAAGGTTCGATGCCACTCCAGCACGAGCGCGCGTTCGTGCAGCAGTGCTCGCGCGCCGCCACGCAGATGTTCCACCTGGCGCCGCTGCACGACATCACGCAGCTGCGGCTGCTGAACCGGTGCCCTGTCTCTGTGTACAGGTGAGATACCATAATGCCCCCCACTGTATCTTAAAAAAATCCTTCTGCAAACCCTTCCTTTATCTCTTCAACTGTACCGCTTATTATCATCATGACCACCATCACAATTTTTATCATATCGATCATCATTATCGTCATCAGACCATATGTGTCCCATTGCTGTGCACGAGCCTCCTCGGCGACTAAGAGAAGTTCGGTATTACTCCACTACGCTGGTTTAGTTGGGAATTAAAGTACGTGATTGTTTATTGTGACATACAAAACTTCGGAAAGGCAGAGGTGTGTGCTTGGGGTTTGAACCCGCGACCACCGATTTTTGAGACCTCCCACTTGTCCTTCTACATCGTCACTGCCTGAATCACTTAATCTCAAATGAAATGTATTTAATATTTATTTTCAGAGAGCATCACCGTGAAATTCTGAAGACACAAGGCGTGCGGCGCTGCATGATGTTCATATTCAAAATGAGGAGGCATATCCTCAGCAAAATCCACCTGACTCTAGAGAAACCAGAGGTACTTCTTTCAAAATATTCATTGCCTTACTATCTATGCTCTTTACCACTCCACATAGACTTTATATTATGTTCTACGAACTTATAATTATTATATGAGAACCAAATTTTACCCCCTTAGTGTTCCAAATGTCTTCTATAGTTTTAAAATGACAATTAAAAAGCACTTGTAAACGTCAACTTGAATAAAGATGATTTGACTTTGACTGTGACTTCGTCAGTTTTGAAATGTCCAATGTATTGTTACAGAACCTCAATATTGACTCTTATGCGGAAGAAGACAATGACCACGTGGTATTTGATGACGACGACGAGATTGAGGAGTCTGTTCAAGACGAGAACACCAAAAAAATGAACGAGTTAAAGAGGTATCTATTATACTTAAAAAAATCACTTTGACTTATGTTTATGAACTAGGAGTTTTAAACCTTTTTGACCATTATACTTCTGAATTACGCAAATAGTAAGCACTAGAATTGAAAATAAATAAATTAAATAATTATGCACTCGCCGAAACACTCCTTATACTTTGAAAAGAATAAAGATTTTGGAAGATAAACGTCATATAAAATGAAATTTGTTACAAGCTGTAAGAGACTTATAAAGCCAAAAAAAACCAACCACATAATAAGTAAAATGTGAACCAAAAACGTGATAAGACTGACCCTCATAAACAGCTATAGTGTCATCTATTTAAGATCCTATTTATTATTTACTAGCTTTTGTTCGCGACTCCGTCCGCATAAACTACAGGGTTGTGTTCAGAAGGAAAATAACTTGTAGTCTATTTTACTTCTCAGAGTCCTATTTATGTCCATACCAAAAATCATACAATTCGGTCAAATTGTTCAAACGTGAAACTGTAACGCGTCGATCGGCGGTTTGTGCATCATTATTGCGCGCTTGATCAATATTTTAAAACTGCAATATCTTCTAAGATACTCAGTGAAATCAAATGATGTCAAGGGCAATTTTATTTAAAATTAAATACTTGTAATGAATAACGTACTTATTTGGATAAGGATTAATATCATATTAAAAACACCTTCACAAATAAAACTTGATTTTAAAATAAATTTGTTTAGGATAAAAAACGTTATAATGAGCCAACCTTAAAAAATAGACATATGCTGTCGCGGACTTTTTTTTAGAACTTTTAAAGAGAAACATTTCTCTCAAACATTATTTTAGCGAAACTTTAACCGTTTTCGCAGCGCAGGCAGCGGAAGCTCACAAAAAGGAAAAAATGTCCCCGATTTTGAAACATTCTTTATTGCTGCTCCGCTCCTATTCGTCGTAGCGTGATGTTATATAGCCTATAGCCTTCCTCGATAAATGTGCTATCTAACAGTGAAAGAATTTTTCAAATCGGACCAGTAGTTCCTGAGATCCTAGCGTTTAAACAAACAAACAAACAAACTCTTCAGCTTTATAATATTAGTATAGACTATAAGAGTTGCATGTATCATGATTTTTTTTCAAGGTATGGATGTTGGTCAAAAGACCACATTGCGATGCGGCTGCCCTCGTACCGATCTCATTTCCTGCTGCTGAGCAGCATCTGCATGGAGGCCGTCCACGACTACCTCGCGTTTAGGCTGGAGACCAGACCGGAGCACCCGTCCTGCCTCACTGTTAAACAGGTGGGTTCTCATACAAAAAATAAGCTTTGTTTTCTATTTACCAGACCTTTAAGAGTAATTTAAAATAGAATGTTATTGAGATCAAAGTTTTCGTACGAAACTCAGGTAATTATAAAATATTTTTCGAAATTGCTACTTAGATGACTCATTAACTTGGAAGCAACATTTACTAGGTCTAGTAATGTCAAGTAGGTGGGCTGATGATAATGAATCAAGAAGACCTGCAATTACAGTTGCAGAATGTTGTCGTGCAGATTTGATAATGTCAAAATTTTTACTGCGCTATTACATGATAAGTAGTGTCCCAATCTCTCTAGCGAATGTACAATAATAATCTCTCTAGCTCTCTCTCTGTTTATCAAAAGCCTGTACATCCACCTACTGGGTTTCACTACAGGAACGACTGGTAAAGTTAGTCTCTCATTGACTCTGTGCCCCACTGCAATAAAGTTCTGGGTTTGTGGTTGAACATTTGTTGACTCTATGTCATACTGCAGTTAGGAGCTAATGTTGACGTGTCTCCTCGGCAGTTGATCCACGAGCTGAAGGAGGGTCTGGACATCTCGTCGGAGCTGCGCGCCGACTGGGTGCGCGACGTGGAGGCCTGCGTGAGCGGAGCCCGGGCGCTCCACGCGCCGCACCTGCGCCACCTGCGCACGCTGCTCACCACATTCGACCATACTGCCGATAGCGTGCTCAAGGTAATCACATCTACAGCCAGGTGCAAGCTAGTGGCAGCAACATGCAGTACAGGCTCAAGAACACAACCGCGAACATGCACCCGAACCAACACACGAACATGGAAACCATGATTTTTTAGTACGTTCAGAAATTTACATTAGACAATTTTATTGATCTGTTTCGTTAATTTGACACTTGAACATGTATACAAAAACGTATGAATGCCAGTGATATTTTTTGCGTGTTTTCTACCAGAACACTTTCCCCTAGCGATTATGTTCTGCGCTAGATGCGACCTATCCATCACCTCTTCAGCTTGCGCACCCTTACTTTGGTCTCCGTCGGATGACTTTATATTTGATCCTATGCATCCTATCCTACCCTAAATGTTGTGTTATTATTCCCAACTGCAATGCGACTTTAACATAATAACTGTTATACTATCCTTCATAATATACCTGTATGTGCAGCAATACCTGTCGTACCTGACGATGATGTCAGCGACGGAGCAGCTGGCGCGCTCGTGGCTGCAGGCGGAGTGGGAGTTCGTGGCGCGCCTCGCCAAGCGCACCAGCAGCGCCGCCTACCACGGACCGCTGGCCTTCACGTATGGACCCTGTCCTTATTCTACTACCACTTATTCGCTTTACATAAATAAAAGAAAAATATTTCAAAATGATTTTTACATTGGCATCTAAAAGAGTAGAAGAAAAAAGTAGCTAATTTTCAAAATTGATCAATTTACATTGATCCTTTTACTGTAGATATCAGTAATAGATTAAGGTTAAATAGTTTCTTATTATTATTCTTAATTTAACAATCGACTTAAAAAAATATTGAAATTCTACCTCCACTCTCGAGTCCATATGACGCCATTCACAAAGAAAAAAAAATGTAAACCTGGTCATACAATAACTCTTATTGAATACGATTTGTTACAGCAACATCGCCTGCAACCAGTTACACAGGGTGCACAAGTCGCTCAGAAAAAAATTCGATGAAATGTCGGAAGCGGAGAAAGTCGAGCCGGAAAATACTAGGTGAGTAGGCATTCGTTCTCCTGTAGTGGAAAATATAGAGGTTACTCTACGCTAATCTTAATTATTAGAATTCGGTTTTTAAATGGCAAAAATTTGAACGTTGCAATATAATTGTCACACAATGTATTTTTACTTTCCGTACCTTCCGAAGATTTCTTTCCAATTAATTCGATATACTGTACTATGCCGATAAAAAGACTTACACACGATGTTTTCGTGATCTATGAAAGAACTATGAGTATTAAATTAATGTGGTTGGCACAAAATTATATTTATTTTATTTTTTGCCATAGTTAATGCCAATGTTAAAAAGTGAACGAATTAAAGGCTGATGATGGAAATACAGACCCAAGTTTAGTACGTTGCATGTTGTGTTACACGTTGTGGTTGCACGTGGTGTTGCAGGCAGGCGGTGTTCGCGGCGTGTCGGCTGGCGCAGAGTATCTACGCGGGCGAGCGCGACGCGGCGCTGGGGGCGGCGCAGTGGGCGCGCGCGCTCGCCGCACGACTCGCTAGGGCTCCGCCCCCCGCGCATCTGCAGCAGAGGGAACAGATCTTTGTGAGCACCACACTATGACACTACATACTCAATATGCAACTCCAACTTGTCATACTGGGGGTAATGCTTCACGCAGTATGCTTGACGATAGATGGCGTCAAATGCAAACTGGAAAGCCTTTTATGGTCGCATTATGAGTAAATGTTTTAACGCACATGGCGCGCATAACTGTTCTACAGAATTCACAGTCAAACAATTAAATTCGACTTATTAATTACCCAGTTATAAATGACTTATTCTTTAGTATATAGAGTACAGTTTTTAACACCCAATAGATTCAAGCGTCTGTATGAAATTCTGAGTTCATTAAATACTATACACATAATAAACACACGATCATTTGATTAAGCAGGAAAGTCTAATGGCAGTGCGGGATTTCATCGTGAAGAACGTAGAGTACATACTGAAAGTGAGTCACTCGCCCGAGGAACACTTGAAGGAAGTGAGCGAGGGCGTCAGCGGCCGCGTGCGGGAACTGCTGCTGCAAGTCTTCAAAGTAGGCTTTGAGGTGAGATACTTCATTCTTCTCTATCGAAACAGTATTATTTAGAATTTGATAAAAGAGCCGTAGCATTGGTTTAGTCAATAAATTAATAATAACATTTCAGTATGTCAAGGTAAGTAATTAATTAATACCAAAAAATAGTTTTAGAAGATGATAATCCAAAGTCTACATTTTTATTATATAGCCATAACAGGAATGGCAAACCTACAGTCAGTTTTTCAGTTATTAAAGATACAATGTCTAGATAGATAAATATTTATCTTAAATCACAAGCATGCATGCAACGTAAACGCAAATACTAACGCACGCATCCGCGCATGCACGCACACCTGCGAATATTTATATACATAATTTTATTATAATTATATTATTTGGTACAATTACACTGATTTAAACAATATATAAAAACACTAGTTTGGCATCCGAAATGAAACTGCGGTAGTAATCAAAATTTGTTGGCACAAGCGCCAGCATTAAAATTAGAGACATGATGATTGGTATACACTACCGCCAAAAAGTTTGGAAGCACTTCTAGGCGATAAGATTGGTGACTGCGTAAGCCTCACCAATAAATTGAAGGATACTACTTAATTTCTGTTTTTCAAAAAGGGCTTCGTATTCAGAGAAATGGATCATCTACAATACGTGATCCTAAGGGTAAAGTATGATTCTTTAATATGTTGCAAATACTGCTCCTTCCTCATGATTTCATCAATTTAATCAAGATCTTCGACAACAGTTCCAGCGAAACTACCCTAGATTGATACATTATCACCACCGTCTTTTACCGATGATACTAAACAGCTTCCAGATACTCTTTCATGAAATCTGCGGCGGATGAAGATTCGTCTATACAAAAATCATTAACCACAATTCTTAAAATATTTTACAATAAATACTGATTTTCTACAATTAACTATGACGCAAAAATATACTTTCCGTCACTAAAAATATCTTGCGAGTGTACACAACAATTTTAGCAAAGTAACCGTAAAAATGTTTTTGTGTCATTTAAAAAAAAGATATTCCATAAAAGGCTGTCAAAATGCATTAAAGTTAATTAAAATTATATTGTAATGTAGCTCAACATCGATACAATTATTTATTCTCAAAAAGCTATTACATTTTTCAAAAATTATAGGTGCTTCCAAACTTTTTGTCGGTAGTGTATATTTTATTATTCTTTATTTCTCTTACTATTATATATTTACTGAAAATGTCTGAATATTAAACGTTTTATTCTATCAATATGTACAAAATCTTATACTATCCTATATCTATGTGTACATGTAATTTCCAAAATGGCGATGGTAAAGCGCTTTGTACTAACGCTTTGCATGGTGTGTATACACATAACCCGTTGTATTGCAGCTGCACAAAGAGCTGTACAAATATGCGCTAGCGCCGTTCTCTCTGGTCGAGGAGAGGAGTGTTCGTCGGCAGAGGCCCACGTCCCTCCAACCCCTCCGCTCCCCGCCGCAGCCCCTGCGCCGCCGCCGACCAGAGACAATGCTCGTGCACGAGTCCTTCAACCCTATGGTAACATGGAAGTGCCCGCGTGTGTTCGCTGCTCGGTGCTTGGTTCGGTTCGCTCGGCCGTTGCGTGTTCGTTGGCTTGTTTGTCTTTGTTTGTTTAAGGTTGAAGGTGGGAGTAATTTTTTTACATGTTTTGTGTTATGGACTAGTTGAGATGTAAAGTATTTTCATAAATGGTCTAAATACAAAATATGTTAAAGTAGTTGCTAAGGTTTATTGTGTGTGCGCTTTAAAACACTTTTTTATTTACGGAACAAAAATACATTCAGCTAATACTTTCGAAGCTATTTCACAGCGGGTGTACCCATCACTTTTCCAATCAAATTCTACCATAAAATCTAAACCCCCCAGATCCACAAGGAGTTGCAGCGGTTCGTGAATGACGCGCCGCTGAGCCGGCCCTCCGTCACCAACAGCACGGCCCGCAGCCACTGGGCCAAGCTGGTCCGTTCTGAAAGCGTGGTGGAGGAGAACGAGGCCAGCGTGTTCGATACACTTAATAATCTAGGGGAGAATCAGGTAAATCCCTGATATTATACACTTTGCTTAGGAGCTGTTGAACTAGCTAAGTTTGTGGGTTAGAATTCAGTTATTAACTTCTGAATTATAAACATTAGTTTGCTCATAAAATCGAGTCAAATGTAGCCAAAATCAATTGTTTTAAAATGACATAAATAAACAAATGAGCTCAAAATAAATCGACAAAATTAAAATTCAAGTTCATTGGGGTCCATTATTCAATGGATCCTAAAAGATCTCTGCCCACGAGTATAGACAATATTTCCTGATATTACCTATACATAGATCAAACAATTCAATACTCAATATTATGTATATTCTCCAGACCCAGTCCCGCATAGAAGCGCTGCTCCTAGGCGGGTCCGCGGTGTCACCATGCGGCACGGGCGTGGCGGGGGAGGCGCGGGTGAGCGGGGAGGAGCGCGCGTGGGCGGCGCGGGTGGCGCGCGCCGTCATACAGTTCGCGCGCTGCTGGATGCACTTCGTCATGCTGCGCTGTGACCGGGGCAGGGGGACCAGACCCAGGTTAGTACCCTTTATGCTACAAAGAAAAAGAAAACAAATAATAACGTTTTACTATGGGCCAGTCACATCTGTCGCAGAACCAATAACCGTTGGGGTAACCGTGTTCTGGAGTGGAGACCACGGCTCGGCAAACGTAGTGTAGAACGCCCTCTGGCTAGGTGGGGTGACGATATCCGCAAGGTGGCTGGCAGTGGTTGGATGGGGAGAGCCGAAGATCAAGCTCCGTGGCGTGCCAAAGGAGAGGCCTATGTCCAATAGTGGACGCCATAAAGGATGATGATGATGGTCCAGTATACGAAAAAAATACAAACAAATAATCATAAAACACGATTCCGCTTGCACGGAGTTGTAGTGCTGGTTTTCAATGAAGGGACCAAGTGAAGAACTACGGACGCCAGGTCTATTGTCTTACACTAGTTTCTACCCCCCAAATTTGATTTTAGAGCATAAAATCGAGGGAAACTATGTAGTAAAAACTATCTCATATGTCCTTATTATGAGGCTCCCAGAAAACTATTTACAAGATAAAAAGTATGCACCGTCCTTAATCTTAGAAAAGGTCTGCTCACAGATAAAACTTTCATTTGAGACTGTTATGTCCCTTACATTTTTTTACGAATTAAAATATTCTTTGTCCACAGATGGGCAAGTCAAGGGCTAGAGTTCCTGACATTAGCCTGCGATCCGTGCAACACCAAGCATCTCACCGAAGAAGAATTCAAGGTAATTAATCCTATGACAGCACAATTAAATCGACTGGTGGCAGATAGTCTTAATTTAATTTGTTTGCCCCAGGAATTGAAGCAGCTGATGGACGGATGCATCTCCCACGTGATTGGGTCCAGGCCCCCGCCCGCCAAGACTCCTGAGGGACCCGCTCCGTCCCCCAGACCAAGGCATCGGCTACATGTAAGCTTATTATTACCATACAAACATCATAAATCTTTTACATACATCTTTTCGATGATCAAATCAGCATTCCAAGTGATTAATCCTAAGTTTTAAATTGAAGTAAGCAACCTCCTCACAAATCAACATATTTATGTCACTATAATATTATTTTTAAGTCTATTATGTTTTTACTCTCATTACAAATAGTATCTTAGAATTCTAATCTAATCCTTTTATCGAATTCAACTTCAACACGAAATTATATGCTACAGCTCTTCCCCTGCAAAGCTGGACGAGTCTATATATTTTGGTATGTGTAATTAATTTGATGAATTTATATTGACAGAGTCCCCTGCCGTCGTCTCCGTCCGCCAAAGAGATGAACGCTCCCCCCACGCCGCCTGGAGAAAGAGAGCCGTCACTCGCCTTGGTCGAAGGAGATCCTTCTTGTAAGTACAGTTGAACTAAGTACTGATTTAGGTTTTTGTAGCAAAATAGTGGGGGAATCTAATTTAATGATCTAAATGAAAGAGAGGTCTCAGCCGCCTACTTTGCTGTGCAGGGACGTGGATAACTTTTAGTTTACAATATATTTTTAAAGTGATTGTTACATTATATATCTTTGATAGATTCGCTTCGCTTCTGGTGCACAAGAATTACTCTGGTGAATTGGGGGGGGGGGGGAATCCTCCGTATATATCGGCTTGCTTTGTTTATGTTACATCATTAATTAGCCTATTTATATCCCATTGCTGTCCCACGTCCTCCACCATTGAGAGGCTTAGGCCTTAGTCCACCACCACCTGAGCTAAGAATTTTCCTGTGTATAATGTGGCTGGTTGCCCCACGGCAGCGTTCCGGCGGCGCGTGGAGGCGGCGGTGTGGTCGCTGGAGCGGTCGCGCGCGCGCTCGCTGCAGTCGGCGCGGCGCGTGGGGCGCGTGCTGGAGCCGGCGCGCGCCGCCTACGAGCCCAAGCTGCGCCAGCTCACCTTCAAGTGGCAGAGGGGGCTCAAGATCGGCGCCGGGGCTTTCGGCAAGGTAACCTTCGTCGCATCGATTGGCTGACAGTTTTACATCGATAACAAACCTTTTGGTAGTCTCCACTATTTTTGCTTGAAGTGTTCCTTTATGACCGTTAAAGATTGCTTCTTAGTGGCATTTTCTTACCGGCTCTATCTTACTACTATATCCTTAATCATCGTCATCAGCCCAAAGACGTTGACTGTCGGACTTAATCCTCTTCCAAAAACTTCCAGTGTTCTGTTGGAAACGACATCCTGTATCCAATATATTTTTGGTTCATGTTCTCACCTTCTCATTGTCCATTATTCTCCAGGTGTACACGGTGGTGAACACGGAGAGCGGGCAGCTGCTGGCGATGAAGGAGATCAGCATCGGCGCGGGCGACCGGCGCGCCGTGCAGCGAGCCGCCAACGAACTGCGCGTGCTCGAGGGCGTGGCGCACCCGCACCTCGTGCGGTACTACGGCTGCGAGCTGCACCGGGTATGTGTGTGTGTGTGTATGTAGCGTGCTCGAGGGCGTGGCGCACCCGCACCTCGTGCGGTACTACGGCTGCGAGCTGCACCGGGTATGTGTGTGTGTGTGTATGTAGCGTGCTCGAGGGCGTGGCGCACCCGCACCTCGTGCGGTACTACGGCTGCGAGCTGCACCGGGTATGTGTGTGTGTGTGTATGTAGCGTGCTCGAGGGCGTGGCGCACCCGCACCTCGTGCGGTACTACGGCTGCGAGCTGCACCGGGTATGTGTGTGTGTGTGTATGTAGCGTGCTCGAGGGCGTGGCGCACCCGCACCTCGTGCGGTACTACGGCTGCGAGCTGCACCGGGTATGTGTGTGTGTGTGTATGTAGCGTGCTCGAGGGCGTGGCGCACCCGCACCTCGTGCGGTACTACGGCTGCGAGCTGCACCGGGTATGTGTGTGTGTGTGTATGTAGCGTGCTCGAGGGCGTGGCGCACCCGCACCTCGTGCGGTACTACGGCTGCGAGCTGCACCGGGTATGTGTGTGTGTGTGTATGTAGCGTGCTCGAGGGCGTGGCGCACCCGCACCTCGTGCGGTACTACGGCTGCGAGCTGCACCGGGTATGTGTGTGTGTGTGTATGTAGCGTGCTCGAGGGCGTGGCGCACCCGCACCTCGTGCGGTACTACGGCTGCGAGCTGCACCGGGTAAAAAAATTAAATACACCCAACAGTCACATACATAGAGCCCACACAGGATAGGATACAAGTCCTGTGTCGTGGGCATCAGAAACTACGAGATACTTTTATGACTTAAGCTAGAAATGTGTTCGATATTTGACAATCGGTCCTCAGCTGTGACTATGACGTGTGTGTATGTTTTCCAAGAGATGTTTCTTTTACATTAGTCTTACTTTGACTCGCTGGAGGCGCTGGTGTGTGCCTTACGTATGTGTGTGTGTAGGAGGAGATGTTGCTATTGACGATGCTCTCGTGTGATGTGGCTAGGAGGAGATGCTGCTGTTCATGGAGCTGTGCGTGGAGGGCTCGCTGGAGGCGCTGGTGTGTGCCTTACGTATGTGTGTGTGTAGGAGGAGATGTTGCTATTGACGATGCTCTCGTGTGATGTGGCTAGGAGGAGATGCTGCTGTTCATGGAGCTGTGCGTGGAGGGCTCGCTGGAGGCGCTGGTGTGTGCCTTACGTATGTGTGTGTGTAGGAGGAGATGTTGCTATTGACGATGCTCTCGTGTGATGTGGCTAGGAGGAGATGCTGCTGTTCATGGAGCTGTGCGTGGAGGGCTCGCTGGAGGCGCTGGTGTGTGCCTTACGTATGTGTGTGTGTAGGAGGAGATGTTGCTATTGACGATGCTCTCGTGTGATGTGGCTAGGAGGAGATGCTGCTGTTCATGGAGCTGTGCGTGGAGGGCTCGCTGGAGGCGCTGGTGTGTGCCTTACGTATGTGTGTGTGTAGGAGGAGATGTTGCTATTGACGATGCTCTCGTGTGATGTGGCTAGGAGGAGATGCTGCTGTTCATGGAGCTGTGCGTGGAGGGCTCGCTGGAGGCGCTGGTGTGTGCCTTACGTATGTGTGTGTGTAGGAGGAGATGTTGCTATTGACGATGCTCTCGTGTGATGTGGCTAGGAGGAGATGCTGCTGTTCATGGAGCTGTGCGTGGAGGGCTCGCTGGAGGCGCTGGTGTGTGCCTTACGTATGTGTGTGTGTAGGAGGAGATGTTGCTATTGACGATGCTCTCGTGTGATGTGGCTAGGAGGAGATGCTGCTGTTCATGGAGCTGTGCGTGGAGGGCTCGCTGGAGGCGCTGGTGTGTGCCTTACGTATGTGTGTGTGTAGGAGGAGATGTTGCTATTGACGATGCTCTCGTGTGATGTGGCTAGGAGGAGATGCTGCTGTTCATGGAGCTGTGCGTGGAGGGCTCGCTGGAGGCGCTGGTGTGTGCCTTACGTATGTGTGTGTGTAGGAGGAGATGTTGCTATTGACGATGCTCTCGTGTGATGTGGCTAGGAGGAGATGCTGCTGTTCATGGAGCTGTGCGTGGAGGGCTCGCTGGAGGCGCTGGTGTGTGCCTTACGTATGTGTGTGTGTAGGAGGAGATGTTGCTATTGACGATGCTCTCGTGTGATGTGGCTAGGAGGAGATGCTGCTGTTCATGGAGCTGTGCGTGGAGGGCTCGCTGGAGGCGCTGGTGTGTGCCTTACGTATGTGTGTGTGTAGGAGGAGATGTTGCTATTGACGATGCTCTCGTGTGATGTGGCTAGGAGGAGATGCTGCTGTTCATGGAGCTGTGCGTGGAGGGCTCGCTGGAGGCGCTGGTGTGTGCCTTACGTATGTGTGTGTGTAGGAGGAGATGTTGCTATTGACGATGCTCTCGTGTGATGTGGCTAGGAGGAGATGCTGCTGTTCATGGAGCTGTGCGTGGAGGGCTCGCTGGAGGCGCTGGTGTGTGCCTTACGTATGTGTGTGTGTAGGAGGAGATGTTGCTATTGACGATGCTCTCGTGTGATGTGGCTAGGAGGAGATGCTGCTGTTCATGGAGCTGTGCGTGGAGGGCTCGCTGGAGGCGCTGGTGTGTGCCTTACGTATGTGTGTGTGTAGGAGGAGATGTTGCTATTGACGATGCTCTCGTGTGATGTGGCTAGGAGGAGATGCTGCTGTTCATGGAGCTGTGCGTGGAGGGCTCGCTGGAGGCGCTGGTGTGTGCCTTACGTATGTGTGTGTGTAGGAGGAGATGTTGCTATTGACGATGCTCTCGTGTGATGTGGCTAGGAGGAGATGCTGCTGTTCATGGAGCTGTGCGTGGAGGGCTCGCTGGAGGCGCTGGTGTGTGCCTTACGTATGTGTGTGTGTAGGAGGAGATGTTGCTATTGACGATGCTCTCGTGTGATGTGGCTAGGAGGAGATGCTGCTGTTCATGGAGCTGTGCGTGGAGGGCTCGCTGGAGGCGCTGGTGTGTGCCTTACGTATGTGTGTGTGTAGGAGGAGATGTTGCTATTGACGATGCTCTCGTGTGATGTGGCTAGGAGGAGATGCTGCTGTTCATGGAGCTGTGCGTGGAGGGCTCGCTGGAGGCGCTGGTGTGTGCCTTACGTATGTGTGTGTGTAGGAGGAGATGTTGCTATTGACGATGCTCTCGTGTGATGTGGCTAGGAGGAGATGCTGCTGTTCATGGAGCTGTGCGTGGAGGGCTCGCTGGAGGCGCTGGTGTGTGCCTTACGTATGTGTGTGTGTAGGAGGAGATGTTGCTATTGACGATGCTCTCGTGTGATGTGGCTAGGAGGAGATGCTGCTGTTCATGGAGCTGTGCGTGGAGGGCTCGCTGGAGGCGCTGGTGTGTGCCTTACGTATGTGTGTGTGTAGGAGGAGATGTTGCTATTGACGATGCTCTCGTGTGATGTGGCTAGGAGGAGATGCTGCTGTTCATGGAGCTGTGCGTGGAGGGCTCGCTGGAGGCGCTGGTGTGTGCCTTACGTATGTGTGTGTGTAGGAGGAGATGTTGCTATTGACGATGCTCTCGTGTGATGTGGCTAGGAGGAGATGCTGCTGTTCATGGAGCTGTGCGTGGAGGGCTCGCTGGAGGCGCTGGTGTGTGCCTTACGTATGTGTGTGTGTAGGAGGAGATGTTGCTATTGACGATGCTCTCGTGTGATGTGGCTAGGAGGAGATGCTGCTGTTCATGGAGCTGTGCGTGGAGGGCTCGCTGGAGGCGCTGGTGTGTGCCTTACGTATGTGTGTGTGTAGGAGGAGATGTTGCTATTGACGATGCTCTCGTGTGATGTGGCTAGGAGGAGATGCTGCTGTTCATGGAGCTGTGCGTGGAGGGCTCGCTGGAGGCGCTGGTGTGTGCCTTACGTATGTGTGTGTGTAGGAGGAGATGTTGCTATTGACGATGCTCTCGTGTGATGTGGCTAGGAGGAGATGCTGCTGTTCATGGAGCTGTGCGTGGAGGGCTCGCTGGAGGCGCTGGTGTGTGCCTTACGTATGTGTGTGTGTAGGAGGAGATGTTGCTATTGACGATGCTCTCGTGTGATGTGGCTAGGAGGAGATGCTGCTGTTCATGGAGCTGTGCGTGGAGGGCTCGCTGGAGGCGCTGGTGTGTGCCTTACGTATGTGTGTGTGTAGGAGGAGATGTTGCTATTGACGATGCTCTCGTGTGATGTGGCTAGGAGGAGATGCTGCTGTTCATGGAGCTGTGCGTGGAGGGCTCGCTGGAGGCGCTGGTGTGTGCCTTACGTATGTGTGTGTGTAGGAGGAGATGTTGCTATTGACGATGCTCTCGTGTGATGTGGCTAGGAGGAGATGCTGCTGTTCATGGAGCTGTGCGTGGAGGGCTCGCTGGAGGCGCTGGTGTGTGCCTTACGTATGTGTGTGTGTAGGAGGAGATGTTGCTATTGACGATGCTCTCGTGTGATGTGGCTAGGAGGAGATGCTGCTGTTCATGGAGCTGTGCGTGGAGGGCTCGCTGGAGGCGCTGGTGTGTGCCTTACGTATGTGTGTGTGTAGGAGGAGATGTTGCTATTGACGATGCTCTCGTGTGATGTGGCTAGGAGGAGATGCTGCTGTTCATGGAGCTGTGCGTGGAGGGCTCGCTGGAGGCGCTGGTGTGTGCCTTACGTATGTGTGTGTGTAGGAGGAGATGTTGCTATTGACGATGCTCTCGTGTGATGTGGCTAGGAGGAGATGCTGCTGTTCATGGAGCTGTGCGTGGAGGGCTCGCTGGAGGCGCTGGTGTGTGCCTTACGTATGTGTGTGTGTAGGAGGAGATGTTGCTATTGACGATGCTCTCGTGTGATGTGGCTAGGAGGAGATGCTGCTGTTCATGGAGCTGTGCGTGGAGGGCTCGCTGGAGGCGCTGGTGTGTGCCTTACGTATGTGTGTGTGTAGGAGGAGATGTTGCTATTGACGATGCTCTCGTGTGATGTGGCTAGGAGGAGATGCTGCTGTTCATGGAGCTGTGCGTGGAGGGCTCGCTGGAGGCGCTGGTGTGTGCGGCGGGCCCGCTGGCGGAGGCGGAAGTGCGGCGCTACACCAAGCAGCTGGTGGCCGCGCTGCTGGCGCTGCATACTAGGAACATCGCGCACAGGGACGTCAAGAGTCAGTACCCGCACATCAAACTAATTGCCCATCACATACAATCTTCTTCTTCTTGCCCTGTTCCCAATTTATTTCGGGTCAGCGCAGTATGTTTTATACTCCCATACATCCCTATCAGCCATCATGTCTTCATTCACCCCTTTTGTCTTTCATATCTTCAATCACGCACTCCATCCACCTTTTCTTTGCTCTCTCGTACTCCTCCTTCCTTGGCTTGTCCATCCATCCACTTTCATATTCATCACCTTTTTTCCTACATATGATTCATCCCTTCTCATAATATGACATCACATACAATCATACTCCGATATTTCCATGAATAGCACTTTCCACTACTTTTTCGGATACAACAGCGTTACGTCCCATGCCACTTAACGAGTAACACACCATCCTCCACAATAATCATAATTTATTGTCCACGCCTTACAAATATGCCCCGAAAGTTGCGTGAATACCATATCGCCCCACTGCCGCGGAGATATGAGCATCATGTTCCATGCCACTTCGGCATCTTTCTGCATCATCTCATGCAAAGCCTTCCCATCCAATTGTGTCGTACTCAATAAACCCTACACACAATCACCATCATAATTGTATTTGTCTATGCCATACAATTATGCCCCAAAAGTTGCATAAATAGCATACCCTACCAATTCTTTGTAGATACGCGCATCACGTTCCATGCCACTTCGGCATCATTCCATGTATGTCTTATGCAGACTCCACCTATACAGTCACCATCATCATTCTGGTTGTCTATGACAAACAATTATTCTCCAAAAGTTGCATGTCTGTACATGCAATCTCACCACTTTTTTGTAGTTACCAACATTCCGTTCCATGCCACTTGGGCATCTATAAAGTACTCCTAGGGGATCATAGAAAGTCCTGAATTGATTGTAACATATTTTTAATTTACTACAGAGATCCTTAATTTTATTGTTAGTAATACTTAAATAAATATTTAAGGTGGCAATATATTCCTGACGAACGACGGGCATTGCCTGAAGCTGGGCGACTTCGGGTGCGCCGTGAAGATCCGCGCCAACACCACCGCGCCGCATGAACTGCAGGGATTCGTCGGCACGCAAGGTAATATAACTCTCACAATAATATCTAAATCGAAATTTAACAATAGTACGTAATAACTTAAATTTCGTGGACTTTACAAAAAATACTGACGGATGCGTAGACGTAGAAAAAAAAATTTTTTTCAGCGCCAAGAAGATTCGTTAAGAAATTTTAAAATTCGTAAAATAAGCTCAATTATGTTTTACGCGTTCAGGTGCAGAAATAAAAAAAGAAGTAAATTTTTTATTTGATTACTTCATATCTTTTCCACAAAAAAATTGCTTCTGGTAAATTCTATGATTTATCTTAAACGTCGTAAGACCACCATAATTGACCACATGATAACTGTATGGCGATACACATTGGCAGCGTACATGGCGCCCGAGGTGTTCATGAAGCACAGCCACGGGCGCGCCGCCGACATCTGGTCGCTCGGCTGCGTCGTCACCGAAATGGCGTCCGGGAAGGTAACGTAACCTTATATTATTCTATATTTTTTATATTGTGACTAGAATCTGACTACTGATATAAAGTAGACCAATTAATGGCAATATTTTCTGTCTTTAAATTTTTGTTGTAATTTGATAAACTGATGCTGATCATCTGAGGTGCTCCTTCAAGTTATGCTTAATGAAGCCAAGATAGTAGAAATGAAAAAATGAATAAAATGTGGGTTATTTTTTTTCTCTCTAAGTTCATATTAATTTAAAAATACGAATACGCAAACTATTTAGTTTCGTTTCGTATATGGCTTATATGGTAGACCACGCTGCTGGGACTATGCAAGCCAGCAACAACTTTTGAGAGTTTCCACCTCACATATTACATTCTAGCCTAAAAGTACTACTATATTTCTCAAACGGTTTTCTTCTATGATAAATATGAACTCTCTTTTTGTCTCTATATGAAATCTTGATGCTTTGAAAAACGTTACAAATAATGAACACATTTTTCATCCCCAGCGTCCGTTCCCGGAGTACGACAACTACCAGATAATGTTCAAGGTGGGCATGGGCGGGCGGCCCGACATCCCGGGCGGGCTGTCGCAGGAGGGGCGCCAGTTCTGCGGCCTGTGCCTCGCGCACGACCCGCTGGCCCGCCCGCGCGCAGAGGCACTCGCGCTGCACTCCTTCCTCATGGTCAGTATTATAGAGCCTGTATGTCTAGATCAAACTGCGGGGGAAAATTTAAAAATATTTTGTTTAAAATAATTTTTATTAAAGTGTACTTTTTTTAATTATTAACCAACTAAAAAAAATGAGGTTAATTTTACACAAAACACTTAATATGTGTAAACTTGAGGTTAATACAATTATTATAATTAAATAAACACTTAGTTCTTTTTTTTTTTTAGAGATAGCAGTAGTACTACAAAATAAAAAAAAAACATTACATTCTCTCTTTCTCTCCTCCTTTTCTCTTATTTATATTAGACAGAAGATAAAGTGTTACATTGAGTTATTTATCTATAATTGAGCCAAATAATTCAATTAAACTTCATTTAGAAATACCAATCAGCTTGCAATCCAAATAATGCTTTGTACATCAAAATTTTCAAGAAATAAAATAAAATATTTTTCATTCAATCAATGACCAGACAAAAAATGTATAGATCATACAAACATTTATATTAGCTTTAAATAAATGATGATATTTGTTTCAGATAAAATCAGACTTCGACTGCCAGTGTGGCCCCGGACACTTGATGACTGCTCACTAGACTGTTATGTTAGGGAAATGTCTTGTAAAATCATGGTTATATTCACTAACATATTTGTTAATGTCTACTCATGTGCAATAAATATAATGTTGTTTTATTATTTTTGAATTTTAATTGACGGACAAACTGTTTGAGTAATAATGAAAAGTGTTTTTATACTTTTAAAGTTAATGTTTAAGATCATGAGATTATTTGTAACCACTCTTTTTGTCACGGGTCCCAATAACATTTGTTGCAACTTTGTTAATTAGAAAAAAATATTTATTATGAATTTTTTACCAGTTTCTTTTACATTATTTCACAACCCAAAAAGTCTAGGAGCATTTAATCACTATAAACATGCATTTGTGTCAGTTGTTTTTATAAACAGGATAAGATTTGCTCAAAGCTATCTATAAAGTATAATATCTGGATTTTCACATATATAATTAGATGTTGTTTCTCATGAACAAATAAGTAATATTTCTTATTTCAAAGCTATGTTAAATATAATTACATAGTCATCATAGTCAATGATATATAAGCCTAACTTTTAAAGGGAGATTGTGAGTACAAATAATAGTTCAAAGCAGAAATTTTTATCTCGGGCAAAAATGGAATTCCCACTGTCTAACATTCCAAGCTTTTGATAAATAAAACTCTACTTAGTAGTATTTACAGGAGGACAAAATAACTATTTATTTTAGTACATGCTATGTATTCACGATTGTAAATATAGTTTTGTATACAATGTTTAGAATATTTATTAAGCAATGATATAATTGTTGGTGTAATAAATTATATATTATATAAATTATTTATTGTGTTTATTTATTTTATATACCCATTATTTTTGATATAAAATTCTTGTGTCTTTAGTTAAATGAAAATCGTAGGTAATGGCTATGTTACTTTCGGTTATCTAAGAAAAAGGAAATTAACATAAAAAATATTTCTTACAAGAATACATTGGAAAAGGGATAGATTCCGTATATAGAGTTTATTTGGGATTTCTTAATTTTTTAATAACTTCAAAAACCGTTTGTCAGGTGTAATTATATTATTCTGCTTATCCAGGATTTAAGCGCGATGTTTTCTAATGTGCGTAGATAATATTTTATACGATACATGATAATATTGCGAAGATTTAAAAGAAAACAATAAATGTCGGCCATTAATATTTATTGAAAGAGTAACACTGAATTGACACAGACACTTAGTCTACTTGATATGTTTCGGTTACAATAGTCATTTTCTTAACGAATGGAGAAATTTAACACCCATCAGCTGATTTAAATTTAAAATATTATCACTACAGGCTACACTTGCTTGTGAAACGAGAGGCTTTATCAATGCGATAATTATTTGGTATACCTCTATAAATATTTGTTTTGGGTATGGGTGTTTGTAAGACCGTTAAGTCTCTCGTTATTACTGATACCCATGACAAAATACTTGTATCTTAGTCTGGGGTCAGAGTCTTTGTCGTCTTTTAGTGTGTTAAAATTTCTCCGCTCGTTTAGTTCTAAGTTACAAGTTATTTTTGATTATGATATCTTTAACAGCATCTACTTTCTACCAAACAACAATAAAACTATGGATAAACATCAATCATTATTAAAATATTAAAATGTATGCGTGGAAAACATTTGTTTTTTTATTTTTGCAAATAAATATGTTTTATAATTCTTATAATGGATATCTAAGTTTTAATGGTTGATGAAAATATTTTTTTAATCAACTGAATAATTGTATTATATATTGAGTATTTTCCTAAGCGCAAAAGAGCAACTTCAAAATAATAATTAGGTACCTAGTAACAGAGTGCATTTTAAGATATCATAAATATTTCTTTACCAAATAAGATATATCCGGATTCTTATTTATTTTTAATTAAAACTTAATATAGTTTAAATTGCAACACAGAATTTATGATTACGTAAAACTGCATAAAACAAGCAGATTGAATCATTTTTAAAATAATAGTATATAAAATTACCATTTTATGAACAAATTTGAATATTTAACAGTATGAAAGCGCCTTTAAATTTTGTAAAGAATCGTAACATAGGATAGGACATTTAATAAAATCTAGAACAGCTTATCTATTTAACTACAAACAAACAATAAACATTTGGAAATATTCTACTATCTGATTATATTTTAATAGGTAACACTGACATTTTTGACATTACATAGCAAATAACTACCTTACACTTAATAGGTGAACACGATCAATTCTAAATACTTTTGGTGATTCTTAAAATGGCTGAAGACGAAGAATCAAGAAAGATATATAAATCTATAAATTATTAATTCCGCGTTCATTTAAATTTGATTATGGTAACCCCTTAATTTATTTCAAAAATAAATAATTAAATTAAAATGTATACTCATTAGTCAACATTGATATATTTTTAAGGAATGAATCAGCCATTTTATGATTTAATTTAAGTACATAATATATATTTTAAATTCCTCTAATACATTCATAAGATACGTCAAGGTTGAAGACAACAAGATCACTACACATTTAATAATACTACTGATATAATGATAATAATAGATATTTTTAAAATAGGACATAAAATGCCACAGAATGAATAGAGACAAATTTTATAATGTTTTCTCGATATTTTTGAATGCAGCAAATATTTTTTACATTAAAATTATTTTTAGTAACGTATAGAATATAGATTATTAAATATAAAACAATTTTCATTAAACGAAACACCACTTTGTGCGTTTTTCTTATCTAACTGTAAAAATAACATTTTTATGTAAATTTTAATTTTAATCTGGTAAAATATAATAATAAAATATGTCCGTGTTTATATCACTATATGTACCACTCCACCAACCAATTTATATATATGGAGAGAATGTGGTACATTGTAATACATATGTTAAGTATAAATATACAAAATTTGATTAATTTTTAAATAAACTGAAATAAACGATATATCGCCCTTCTTGCTAAAGTAAGTAGTAATCGATAATTCATTAATATTTTTAGAAAACAATTAAATTTAATACTTTCAATACGATAGATACTTTTCAAGCTATAACTTCATGTAGTCATTAATTAAGTTAACATGACTATTTAATATTACTTTAATTCATTCATATCAATTTAATATCTACTTGTTGTAAAGCGAAAAATATTTTAACAGAGTAGAGAGTATTTAGGTTATCAATATGAGTGTATATTTTTTTAATCGACATTCATATTTCTATTAAATTATGCGTTTACTATCCTACACATTCATTTCTATTGATAAATGGACAACGTGCTAAATAATATATTAGGAATCAACATACACAGCAGTGTGACTTAGCTTTGTTTCTCGTGATAATATATTAAATATCCCAAAAGCTAACTATTCTAACATATTGTTGAATATCTAAATAATATCTAAATAGTACGACTTAATGTAATCGACCTGATAGGGTCTTAAACCTAAGCCTTAAGTTAAATTTGATATGTTTTTGATATTCTTGGCCATGTCACGACATGACAGTCAGCGATTGATATGTTTACGTTAAATTATCTTAAATACTGCATTTGTATAACAAAGTAACTAGTAGTAGCGTTATTACCGTACAATAATTTGGGAGTGGTAGAAATATATTGATTTAATATATCTTCCGTAATTCTCTTCGAAACAAAATCGTATTTAAAAAGGTTATGTGAATTATTTTAATTAAATGTAACTAAACTGTGCCAGACGAAAGATTTTTTTTCACCGATGTAAGCTTTAAAAGTCGGTATTGATCAATCAACATCGTTATCATCTGACCAAAAATTCATTAATCTTCACTTGTACAAATGCAGTATAATCTTACTTAATTCTTAATCTAGCTTAAAGTAGTTTCATAATATCCGAAACAAAAAATAAATTAAAGCATTGTTTAATAAATAATAATGAGATCATAATACGAATACGTACATTAAAAAACTCTTTCGGTGTTCTGACTCTCACAGACAAAATTTGTGGCCAATTATAATTAAGGTCTCTTTTTATATCCGATATTTTTTGAATTTATTTAAAAGTTTTGAATTTATTTAAATGCTTGCGAATATATAAATATAAATGTTTATCCTTTAAAAACTTTCGAAAATTCGTCGTTTTATACCATTACAACTTTGGTTTAATCGATACAGTGCGTTCATATTTGTTTTGCTTTCCTTTAATTTGCTCACTGAATAGATGCCAATGCACCTGGTAGTTAATACGATGCTTTCCATAAGCGGAAGTATTCCATCTCTCGTCACTTGACGCAATGATATCATGCTGTTCTAGGTCTTCGGAATATGGCACATTATGGCATTTTTCATTTAACTTTGGAAAATATCACTTTGTTAGTAGATACAATGCGACCTGGAGGCAATTGTTGATATTTTTTAAATTTTTATCGATATTGCATACCAATAAAAATATTAATTAAATAAAGTATGTTGGAATGGCCATGTATAAATGTATATAATTTAAAACATTTTTAAAATAAATTAATACACTTTGAGATACCTTGATTAATATAATAGTATCATCATATTATATTCTAAGACTATTTAACGATGCTTTTTAACAATCAAATTGATCCTAAACTTTATCACCACAGCATTGACGTTGTATTAAGAAATTATTGTTATATTTAGGAGCTTATGACTACATTTCATAGCAAGATGAGAGCATTTTAGTCTTCAATTTCATTTAATATTCAATAGTTTAAGTCTCTACGATTCATTTCAAGATTGATATGTATATTTATATATTTTTAATAATATACTAGTACATTCATAAAAGCCAGCTTACCTATCTTTCTAAACATTGATATGTGTGACTTTATAAGCATTTACCCATTAATTTATCTAGTAATTGTATTACATATAATATACAGAATAACTTTTTTTTATAAATGCACGTATAGGTACGATAAAAATATTAATAATTGAAGCATATAGGGAAAATATAAACTAAATCGTAATACGAAATATTTATAGACTATAAATGGCGGCCTTGACGCCTAATTAACTTTAAACTCATTAAAATAGCAACATGTAGATAAAATTCTAACATCTATAAACAAAACATATATATCATATAAATATCTCAGCGTACAATATTTGATTATCACTCTTGCTAAGCATTTTTCTTGAGATTTTTCGCTCATGAGTTTTCAATTCATCACAATTTTATTTGGTATATTTCAACCCATTAGGGTTTTGATACATACTTTTAGTTTCCCATTATACATATTTTTGCCGATAGTTCCTAATGCGTTATATAGTAATAATATCTTCTTGTAGAATATAATAAAACATATAATATATAAAAACTGTCTTGATAAAGCACTTTTCATGATTTCTGAAAGGCTAACCGCGTCTTGTGCTCTACTTATGGCCAATTTTAAAAAACAATCGTGATCCTTTATCGTGAGCTCACCTTGATCGTGATACATCCATTATTAATCCATAAATAAAGATTGTTTTTTTAAAATTGGTCGTTACATTATTACACTTTTTACGCTTAAAATTAAGTTTGATTTAGCTAATAAATATTCCATTAATTTATTTGAGAAATACATTTGTATTTACATTTTTTTCAACTTATATATGGAATTTGGTGTAATTCTTAGTAAAACTTATGACTTTTATTTTAAAACATTTGTAGAAATTTTAAATTTCTAAACCTCTAAGATCACTTTATTTTAACATGAATATTTTGCGCTGACATATTTGTAATCAAAATAACAAGTTGATAGAACAAGTTCTGTATAATATGAAGAATATATATTTATAATATGTTTATCAGCACGCCCATTTAGCGGACCTTTATACCAATTAAAAAAAATACTTAAAAATAAACCGTATGGCTTATAGCTACAATTTTTTTAAACATTTTTTTACAAGTAGTCACCTAAACTTTAAAAGCCGATTTTGATATGTATCGTTTCATGTAACTATACTTATGTGCGTACTCAATGTCATATTTATGTTAATCTTAACATTTGTTACTTATTTAATTCCATTTTATAAAGAGGAATTCGCTTATATTAAGCTATTTTCATTTTATCTTTGATTACTTTATCATTTTTTTATCTAATTTTTTTTTCGTCTTTCAGTTATGTTTCTTAATTTTCGGTCTTTCGTGCCTGAAACATGAGTTTCATAGAGTCCAGAGCTTCCTCCAAAGACTGTCGGAAAGCCTCAGTGTTGGTGACGCTTGAAGACGTGAAAGAAGAGATGCAGAAGATGACACAGTCCTTCTTGGGGTTGTAGCTGCAGCCGTAGCCATCGGGGACCACTGCCCCATACCCCATGAAAGTGCCTTCGGTTGTGGTAGCCACCTAGGGAAATTTATAGAGTTTTACAATGCTCATCTTCATATATGTAGAATGTAGGTATTGCAGTGGTCATATTATTGTAGTATTGTTGTTGTTGTGTTGGGAACTAGCTGCGAAAAGCATTTAATCCCATCGATGTTAGGTAATAGTCAATTTTTTGTCGCCAATGGTTTGTAAGCCCCATAAATATTACCTGTCTAGTTTTAGATCACGGTCTATGTACATTGTAAATCTATATAGAAGACTGCTCTTAAAATGAATCCTACTCGAAGTTACTAAAACTGTTACCAAACTCCACCCCCACTATTTCATACCTGACTAGTGCTGAGTTTGAAGTGTATCATCTGTTTGTAGGTCTCGTCTGTGAACAAAGGCGGCAGTTGTCCGAGGGACTCTCGAGCTGCCTCCCTCAGCCCCAGCAGGTGGTTGTCGATCCCGCGGCCCAGGATGTTGTCTTCCATTATAGCTGTCTGTTTACGAGCCGCTTCTTCGAATAGCTCTAGTTTCTTCTGCTCCTGAGAATATTACATATCTTTATATGATTTAAGGGGGTGTTGTGGAGAACTAATGTTGGAAATATAATCGATGTTATGAAAAGCTTACACGTTTTTTATATGTAATAGCAACCTTCATGCTATCAATAAAATTATAGAACTGACTTATTAGTTATTTGTTTAAATTTTACTGGTGTACCTATAATAATCACATATTATTCAGAAACAACAAGCCCACGCAGAAACTATCTAATCAAGTTAAGATATCATTTTATTACATTGTAAAGTAAAAGTAAACTCTTTTTTACGATCTTTATTTACTTTAACTAACGTTTTAACCAACATTGTCAAATGACTAAACTAGGACATTTTAACCTCAGTAAATAAACAATAATTAATACTTAAATCTCACCCCGTATAAATTGAAAGACACCTTCTTCTGCCCTTCATCATTGCTCTCGTTCAGTGGAGGTGTCTCTGCAGTGCACATGGCCGCTGCCCACGCGTGGGCTCCGCTGTGGGCCGACCTGATGTTGTCAACTCGACCGTTGCGAAAACGCCGAAGGGATGCCGACTCATATGTTGTCACCAGATACCCGTACATTCTAAAATAAATGTTCATGTTATAATAAACTGACCGATGTCATCTGAAAGAAAATCCTCGTTAATCATTTATTTAACAATACTTTTCATTTAATACGTAAGACTGTAGATTTTATTATCATTTTCACTTTTATAATTTCTTTTGTCTTCATAGATGACCTCTTCTCCATTTCTAAGGTCTACTACGAAGTTGTCAACACCAACCTTAGTGTTGGAATCTAATGTACTAATTTGAAGATTAATGATTATTTTCTTACTTATAATAAGCATACTGCAGCGCGAGTTGTATATACACATCGGGACTGGTCTTGCAAGACTTCATGAATTCTCTCCCGTAGCCGCGATATGTGTATACCTTGAAGTCCAGGTCGGATATAGCTCTGAAACGAGGATTTTTATAGTAGAGATTTCGATTAGATTCCTTCCATATATAAGTATATATAGTACTCGTATATAGCTACGTTCATCGTAAATAATAATATTTCTCCTATGGAACTGATTCTGATGGTTTGGCATGATGTTGCCAATTGAAGGCATTGTAGAGAAGGCCATAGATGAGACTTAAAAGGGCTGATGATAACGAGTGTGCAGAAGTTTTTTTTAGAGTGGATTTCTCACCGGTCCAAGTCCCTAGCCGCCTGCTCTATAGTCCTCTGCACGTCAGGAGTGATGTTCCACTTCATGGCCTGTGGTGCGGGCAGCAGGGCTGGTGGAGGAGCTGGTCGGTCAGACACCTCCGCACGAGCCAGCGCTCTCTCAGCCAACCTGATGACAGCCACGCCTTCTGCAGCGCTGTGCTCGTAGCACATGCCCACAGTACCGTCCGAGGAGATTATCAGCTGAAATAAGACAATTGTTGGTTGCTTGGTAAATAGTATGAAACTTGAAGCTAAGAGTTGTGGAAATATAGTTCTTGCTTACTTACCTAAATGCTAATCCATCAAACCGCGACAAAACTAGAGTTACATAGTAGCCTCTACAATAAAAAAGTGCATTGCCTAATACTTTTGGACATACAATACATGTGTGATTAATATGTTGTTGCAGATTCACTCCACAAGTGGTAACAATTTAAACCAGAAAGGTTATTTAACTAGGCCTAGACTATTTAAGGCCGCTTTCAATTTCCAACAGTATTTTATAGAGGCCTATAAGCAGTAGTCGTTCTCTACAGAGGCAAAGAAGTAGAGGAGGACATATCAAACGTTGGATGATCTTCAAAAGTCTCTGGCTCAGAGTGGATGAGAATGGCTAGCGAAAGAGATATATGGAAAACTCTACCTCTGCCCACGAGTGTGTCGAAGGACAAGCTGTGGATGTAACGGGTAACCGATCGTCTATAATATTAAGCCTTATTTATCCAGCAGTGGACATCATGTGTCTTACGAAGTATACCTGTACGGTTTTGTCGAACCATCGGTTGGCGGAGTGGTGTCGAGTGCCGGCGCCGTGCATGGCTCGCAGCATGGCGTTGGTGCTCTCGTCGGTGTCGGCGCGGTCGCCGCCGCCCTCGTCCACGCATAGGATGCACAGCGCGCGGGATATCAGCTCCAAGTTGGTGCGGTTGTTCTCGTCTGGGTTTTGTGTGTTCGAAATAATGTATTCTTATGATATTCATAAACTTTAAATGGTAGTCATAATGGGCTGTAGGTTTAGCCACGCCGTCAAGAATCTAGATGATCGCAACTTCAAACCCCAGGTATACACCTCTGACAAAACGTTTCATCAATCTTTAGGGAACTTGTACCCTATATTTCAATATTTATTGGCATAAGAAAACAGATACCTATAAGAGGAATTCTTCAACATGAAATAAGCCAAGTTTAACATATTATTCTAATGAATGTTTGGAAGTATTAACGTTCCTTAAGCCATTTCATTCATACTAATAAATAATGCTAATAACCGTTTAGTACCTACCTCAAGCGTTTGTTTTATTACAATCTTAACCCTCACCTTTGATAAGTTGCTCCCTAGCCCTGGCCCAATGGTCTCTGTTCATGGAGGTGAGCAGCCCGACCCTGGGCGCAGGAGGTGCACCTGACGCATCCACCATGGCGTGTAGAATCTGGGCTTGGATCTCGCCAGGAGTGAGGCGCCCACGATCAGCTGCCTTCACCGGGATAGGGTAGAACTGACATAAAAAAAAATATGATCAGAAAATTGTTAGGCAAGTAATGGTAATATTAATATTAATAGGATTACAGAGTTGTTTTGCTGTGTTGAGTGGCAATGAAAGTTAGAGTATAAAATCCTTGATAAAGATAGATCCTTTGAAAGTATATCCCGAGGCAAATTGTTACGATTTTACTTTCTACTTATTATTCCAGATCAATGTAAGGGTATTTTGGTAAATAATTAAACAACAAATAATTCTACAACAAATCCAATAACGTTGAGTTTTAACATTAAACACGCTAGCTGTGCTGCCATTTTACGTTTAATTACCAATTTAAATGTAAGAAATAATTTGCTACCTACAAACACACATACAATAAGGCCATACTATTATAGGGATATAGCGACCATTGATTCTCCTCGATTCTCGATACAGGAATATTGTAGCAGAACCTCATAAATGTAATTAATAATCATCAGAGAAAACCAAAGAAATCATCAAGTCGTACATGAATAAAATGTTTCTTAATTTAGTTTATCTTTATTACAGAAAACTTACGCATCCATTACATTAGTACAAGCTAAGCAAAAGTTGGGACTAGCCAAGTTGCATCGACAGCGGAAACTTTGCAAACTAAACATTTAAGTGATGAATTTCGCCACGAAACCCTAAGTGGTAAGTAAGTTATGTCTAAGTTAGTCGTGTAACTAAGTTAGCTGACTTGCAAGATGTGGAATTGAAAACATAAAGGGGGATCTTGAGGGGCTGAAGACGTTGATAAATTAAATTTCTTCGATTTACTCGTCAGCCTTTATGATTCATTTGTGTGGAATTTGTACAGCTTTGACGTTCTTTGTAATATTATTGAGATATTTTGATGCAATTGCTATTGAATATTTTTTTGAAACATAAGAGATGTTATTAATGCTTTATAGTGTTCGGCAAGAGGAAAATAAAACTATAAGATGCTTGTAAGGTAAATAAAACTATAAGGAGGTTATTGCCTGTCTTAGTTTTCGATCATGGCCTTTATACAGGGTGTATTTAGACCGTGATCGAAAACTGAGGCAGGTAATAGCGAGGGTGATCACAAACCCAGTGGCGATATTAAAAACCCCGAAAAACAATAAAAATTTTGATGTTTTCCATACAACCATCGGTGTTAAAAGTATGTGGTTTGTATGGAAAACCTCAAAAAATTTATTTTTTGTCGGGATTTTCTTTAATGCCAGGGGGTTTGTAATCGCCGTCGCTTTTACCTGCCTCAGTTTTCGATAACGGTCTAAATACACCCTGTATACACTGTAGTTAATTTATTACCAGCCACTATGCAGTTGACAACTACAAATTTGAAAGATACATAAATAACGTTTGCTTTTCATAAATTCACCACATTTAAAACACTCACGTAATTCCTACAGGCCACGACAACCAACTCCTCCAGCTCTTCAGCTCCGTTCTTGACCTTCGGGAGGTCCAGTCTATCTCTCCCTACTTCTGGAATGCGACACACTCCCAGCAGACGGTAGAACTGCTCCATGCACAGCGGCTGACCTTTCTCGCGGCTCGTAGCACGTTCTAGAGGCAATTCTCCCCTAAAAAGAAGGAAAAAGAGGTAAGATATTAGTAGAAAACACTCTTTTGACATTCTACGCTGAAGAATTGTTGGAACGGAAAAAATTGTATGATATTTTTAAGCATTACAAAGCTGATTTGATTGCATGTAATGAAAGATCAGAAGAGCAGAATAATACTAAAAAGTTCTTGTAAAAATATGGTATCTTAAGAAATTATGTGGGTCTCTTTGGTCGGCTAACTCTTCATACTCTTCCAAATACTAGCACCTACTATTAATACTATCCGTAGTATATATTTTTTTCTATAAGTTTATCTAATATTGCATTATTAATTAAAGACAAAACAGGCTTAGTAGTTAATATATCTTTTCCGCCCAAAATTTTACATACTGGGCTATAAATTTATACCTGTCCAGCATCTCCTTATAGTCGAGCATATCATCAATAAACAAGGCTCCGAGATCAGCGACCTCCTCCATCTTGGCGAAGTGTCGCCGAGGGAACACCATGCCTGGGTTAGAGTTGATCGGCAGCGGCAGACGAACCTTCAGGTACATGTCGTCCAGCCACCAACTCGTCACCTTGACACATAAAGAGGTATACAGGAATAATTAAAGCAGGTACTTAAAAAGGTGAAAATATCTCACAATGCTTTTAATCTTGGTTGAATTTAAGTAGAAAGAAAGTAGCATTTTAAAATGGGAAGAGATAATTTCATATCTCAGTTTAATGGCGTGCTCGATTAATTGTAATAACGAGGTATTTCAAACATTTAAGTGTGTCCTTTATTTATTCAACGTGTTATATTGTAAACAATAAGAGATTTAAATAATAAAATTATGCTACCTTGTAAACTATTGTAGGAAATTCCGAAGGATAGTCTGAATGGACTAATAATTTACATTTAATCATGGAAACTAACCTCGGGATTTTTTTTACAACTAAAGCGTCTTAAGTTCGATGAAAAGATATACAATTTGGTTACTGGGTTTTGATAATAGAATAAAAAAAGTATCATGTTTTGTGAAAGCCTACTTAGAATAATAACAAGTACTTATATTATAAAAAAAAAGAAACGTTATTCAATAATTTATTTATTTACAAAACTTAAAAATATCGGCTATATGGTACTGTCGGACTTAGGAAAAACAATGTTCTTCTCCGGCGCTTTGTCCGGCCCTTTGTAGTACTCACTGTTGTTTCTACTTCATCATCATTGTCCCTTCTGTACTTAAAACTGGTGGATTTATCATCATCGTACTCAAATTCTTTCAAAAAATATTCATGCTCATAATTCCTAGTCGTTGTTTTAACAAATTCATTATTGAACAGATAACTTCTAATGGAATCTATTCTATCTCTCAAAAACTTCGGTTTTGTATAAGGCACATCGAATGAGGGTTTCTCCAAAGTAGTCTCAAAAGTTGATATCGGTTTTGGTTCAAACTGTTTTCTGACTGATATCCCACTATTTTCTTTAAAATTAAAACTTGGTGGCCTTAGAAAATCATTTCCATAAAAATTATCAATGTTTTTAATGTACAAAGGTTTGGGACGGAAATAACTTGCGGGCTTATCCATGGGCTCAAACTTTGGTTTCAAAAGGACCTGCCTCGGAATAGACGTTGCAGCTTTAGGAATAAACACGCGTTTTCTGTGCACAGACGGTTCATTTTTAAAATTATCTGGTCTAAGAAATCTTTGAGAGAGGTCAAATTTCGTTTCTCCATCCGATAAAATTTTCTTGTTAGAAAACCGAATTCTTTTCACCACTTTCCTCTGTGTCAGTGGAGGAATTATCCTAACCGGATACAAGTTTGTTTTCGAAAAAGGCTCTAAAAATTTAATTTTATTTGATTTATTGATATTTACATAATACCTGTGGTTGGTTGATTTTCCTATCGTTTTGTTTTTATTGTTCAATTTTGGCTGTAGTAATTTTATCGTCTTATTTATTTTCACTTTGTTGGTATTCAAATGAATAACTTTCGACGTTGATGTTATTAACGATTTTATAGTAGTCGTTCTTGCGGTCCTAGTTAAAATATTAGGTCTTCGTGTAGTAATTGGACTGGTGGCTGGATCTAGTTTCCTGTGTATATGTAAATCGATATCATCTATATCATTTGGTTTATATGTATTATATCTTACTGTTCTAGCCTTTTTTGTTGTGGTTGGCGTTGTTAACAATATGTCTTGATTTTTAGTGACACTGCTACCCACGTTATGGAATGTCTTTGTAGAAGCAAGATCTGTTTTCTTTCCGGTATATTTTAAGTTTCCAAAATTGTTATTAACTGAAGGAGTAGTTGAATAAATCGTAGGAGTGAATGATATTTCATTTTTAGGTGTCAAAATCGTTGGAACATCAATAATGTACTCATGTTCATCAGCTTTGTCATCCGATACATCCACTTCAGTTATTTTTATGGATTCTAACTTGCCGTTTTCATCATACTTATTGGTATATGAATTAATTTGATATAACGTTAATGGTATAACTGTATGGGCTATTTGTTTAATGTTTGGTTGAGATAAACCTGTTTTTAAATACATAAACCCTCTACTTATTTCCTTATCATCAGCATCATTAAGTTTAGGAGTTTTTGGCGATAAATCAAATAGTTTGTATAACTCTCCTGTTGATATTTTCTTGGCTCGTAATAAAGTATCCTCTACACTTTTTTTATTTATATGCCCATCAAAACTGTCTGTTGTCGGTATTATCTCATTATTCGTGTCAATCACTTTATCGGTATCACTTTTTTCCATCCCTCGCATGATATTTTTTATTTCAAAACTCTTGGAATTTAAATCATTAAGCTGTGTTTTGTTTTGCATCATTTGGTTACTATCCATAATCTCGTCGTCATTACTTATAGCAGTGGTTTCGGAAGTAAAATGAAGATTTGATGTTAGGTATTTTCCATTGGTTTGGGTTTTTAAATAAATTGGAGTTTCAGTCATAATTGATGTCTGTTTAGGAATAGAATTAGTAAAGATAGACGGTTCATATCTATTTTTATCAATAGACATTCTTATTGCGTCGAGTATTTTATGGGATTGAGTATTAGTCAAAATATGGTCCCCGTGTTTGTTACGAGTATTCATAAGTAACATTTTCTTAGTACTTATAATTGTAGAGTTATATTTAAATATTGTTGGTTCAATCGTTCGCTCGTTTGCTTCATCATTTAATACTTCATTTTCACTAACATAATAGGTATTTGGAATAATTGTACTTTTAGGGGCATCTAATGAAGAAACTGTGTTATTTACTGATTTAATTTTTAGCCTTGGCTTAATAGATATCTTGATATTCTTAGACGTTTGATTTTTGCCGTTATTACTTCTCATTATGTAATATTTAACAAGATTCGTATAGTTATTATAGTAGTCATTACTGTTCTTTTTAAATTCCTTTCCTTCGTTTATCGGTAAAATATTTGTTAGCACAGGTAATTTATAATCGCTCGTTCGACCTTCGGAAAGATATTTTACCAAGTTTATAGTAGGTAGTGTTGTTGCGTTTCCAATGGTATCAAACTGTGTACTGAAATATTTTGTACGATCTATAGATTTTGACGAAGTTTCTGCAGGTTTGTGGTTACGCTCATTGGTAATGCCAGGTTTTGTAGATTCGTCAATTAGAATTTCAGTCATATTCTGGTTGTCAACGAATGAAATATGATTCATCAACAATTTATCTGGCACTTGATAGTTCTTAAATATAGAGTTATTATTAACAATTTCAGAAGTTTCTGGAACACCTGACATTTCTATATAATCAGACATAGTTATGTAGCGATCTGCATTTAAATTATTTGCCTTTGAAACCATTTTGTATGGACGAATTGTTAAGTGCGTTAAAGTTTTGATGTAATTTTCTTTTTCTTCAATACTGTATTTATGTTCAATATTGTTTTTTAACTTTTCTTCTTTATTTATTTCTTTTACAGTGGATGTAGACGCCTCTTTAATTGCTGTCGTATTTATTAATGTTTTCTCATAAGTTTTATAAGGAAGCTCAGTTATTACTAATGAAGATTCTGTATTCGTGGCAAACTCAGATCCTGTGAAATGTCTTGAATCTTGATTCGTGGAACTTTCTACTTTATGAATAAATTCCATCTCCTGTTCCGTGGAGGTATTTAAAGTTTGTGCTATTTTATTCTTATTACCTTCACTGGTATTTACTTCATATTTTTCTGAGGACTCAGTCGATACTAAGCCCATATCCTGTTGAATTACAATTTCATTTTTAATGGGAAGATTGTCAATTGTCGTTAATTTTTTAATTTTATTCTTATTGCTACTGTTTTCTACTCTTGTATTGCTTTTTGCTTGTATGTCCTTTCGAGGTAATATATAGTTCCGTCCTCTATTTTTTACATTATCAGTATCCAATGTTGAGGAAGAGATATTTGTAATCAAGAGCTTATCATTGTTTTCTTTTTGCGAATTGTTTGTCGACTGCGCCGGTACTATTTTGCTTGTATTGGGGATGTCTAATAGTTCGTATTTGTTACTGACACTATTTAGTCGATCAAAAGCATAGCTTGAACTGTCGCTGTATTTTATGATAATAGGTAAAATTGTTGTTGTTTTATTCTTAGATTGGGTAATGTTTAATTTTAATTTCTTGGGTTTGTTTATCAAATTTTCTTTTACTTCACTTGGAAAATTTTCACCCTCTTGGGAGGCATTTGTCTTGTTTAATAAAATTGCTTTCGTTTCCCTTTGATTATCGTTTATAGCAGTAGTTTTATTTGGTTGGGTAAAAGTCAAAATTTCGGTCGATTTAAATATTTTTGTCGATGCCGTATTAGACTCTACTGTCGTCTCTGAATCCCCAGTATCTTGTACTGTTTTACTATCTAAAATAATTGATTTTAATGTAGATGTAGGTTTCATATCAATCAAATGTGAAATATTTGTTACTGTTAATGGGCCCATTTTCTTGCTAATACTCTCGGTACCTTGATTTTTTACTGTTGAAAATGGATCAGGATCGAGTATTGTATTAATATCACCAAGTCCGAAGATCGAGCCCAGTTGCGTATGATAAGAGAGGCCTCTGTCCAGCAGTGGATGATTTGAGGGCTGGTGATGATGATGATCACCAAATCCTGAATAGTTTGGTGTCGTATTTAAATATTCCGTAGTTCCAAGAGTCCCGCGTGGGCTTTCAATACCCGTTGTATGCCTTTCAAATTTTACGTTTGTTGCCTCTGATTTATATCCATGGTTAGGACTTGGGCTACTCATTGCTCGAAGCCAATTCGAATATGTATGTTTATATGGTATTGCATTCAGTGGAGACGTTGACATGAAGTTGTCAATAGTATTTTCATCAATATCTTCTGTAATTCTGTCTGTAATTTTTTGAGCGATTGGAGATTTGCTGATATTTTTTACGGTAGGGCTGACAAATTCCACAGGTTCCGTTACTATACCTGTATCTTCATCTCCATTTATTTGAAGAGGTCTTTCAATAGTACTGGTGTACGTTGAAGTGGCGTACTTGTAATTACTGGAACTGCTCCTGTCTAAAGCTGAACTCATTTCTTCACCTACAACTTGTGACTGCATTAGGTCAGTGGTATCTTTAACCATTGGTTGACTCTTAGCTTCAGCATCAATTAGCACTGTAGTTGTACTTATTACATTTTCAGAAACAAAAGTATGCAAGAGAGGATTTGCATTTGCAAGAGTGTAAGTTTCATAACCTGGTCGGTTAATCGAAATCATTTTTTCAATGGGTATTGTACCTGTGGTAAGGTATATCGTATTTTCAATTTGTATCCCATCGGTTGTCGGATGGTTCGGTTCAACTTCTAGATTACTTGTTGCAACTAAAGGTCTAGATGTACTAAAATATTCTTCAGTGATGTTTTGTGTCTGAGGTTTTTCAATCGTAGTCGTTTCTAATTCAGATGTATGTAGAAAAGTGTCATAAAATTCCTTTGTTACAGAGGAACCAGCATCGACAACGAATGATTGAGTAAGCATGACATTTAATGGAGACGACATAGTGACAATATTTTGTTTAATGCTATCGGTACTTGTGTTTATAATTTCAAAAAACATTGACGGTAAACTAGAATGTTCAGTATCAACTTTTTTTAAACTTTCTGTATTTGTATAACTTGGTCTGCTTGTATATCTTTCAATATTTCTTAAACCCGCACGTTTTATTATATTGGTATTCATTTCAAAATCCTTTGTGACTAAAGACAAATTATTACTTTTTATTGTTGGATACTTATGAGTATAGTTTATTTCATTTCCCTCGAAACTTGTCTCTAACAAATTCAATGGCGTACTGATATGCTCTTTAGTTATCTGCATTCGAGGAATTTCAGTTACAATAGCATAACTTTCAAACTTAGAGGTGTTTAGTGAACTATATTTATCCTCATTACTTATTATTGAAAATGATTGATGGGTCACATTTTTTGCGTGCATCGGATTTGTCATTGATATAGTCTTGGTATTCTTGACATCATTTTCCTCGGTGGTAATTTCAATAGGAATTGAAGACTCTTTACTATTAATTATCACTTTTTCTAGATATGTTGCATTTTGCTTAAGTGTTCTTGAATATTCTTTAGTAATATTATTTATTTCTAAATTTTCAATCGCAGGGGTATTAATTTCAAAACCGTTTGTAGTTGGGTGGAAGTTGTATTTGAATGATGGTAAGGATACAGTTACATGATTCGGTTTAACATCTCTGGGTTTAAGAAGTACCGATCTTAAGTTCGCATGGCCTTTAGTATTATAAAATAGACGAGGACTTACAGTAGAACTTGCTAAAATTGGTCTATTTCCATTTGATGATGTTTCACTTGTATATTTTTTAGTACTTAGATCTTCTTGTTCGTTATAATTAGCGTATTTAGCTGTCGTTAAACTATGGACAAAGCTGTTAAGATCCTTAGGTAAGTTAGTGAATGTTTTTGTTTCACTTGTGTCTGTTATGTCTGTTTTCTTCTCTGGAATGATATTTATTTTAGTAGTGTACTGAAGTAATGTTATACCTGTGAGTGGTTGTTTACTACTTGCTACTACAATTCTTAAATCAGCATTTTTATTCAAATCATTTTTAATGATTGAATTAGCTGAGAGGTTTCTTGAATGTTTTCTTCTAGTTATTGGAATGGGAGGTATCATTTGCACACTTGATACTGATATAGAATCTTTGTTAATCTTCTCATGATTTGAATGTTGTTCTAAATTATGTTTTTGCAATACATCAAAAACATTAGAAGACGTATCAGTTGCTTCTCTGCTGTTAAAATTTTGAAATACTCTTGAAATGGCTTTACTTTGATATTTATAAAAATCCTCGGAATCTCGGACAATCACAGTATTCTCATTCTGGAGTGATGTCATTGGTTGTGTTGATCCGATGTATAATTCTTTATTTCTAGAAGATAACGTTGGATCTGCAGTAATATCTAGAGAATCCTTCTGCCTTTCAGTTATTGTAGATTGTTCGTTGGGAACTGCATAACTTGATTTCGTAACATTGTTTATGTGACCATTAAAAATTTGAGTAGATAATGTTATGGTACTGGTAGGGTTATCGAATACATCAGTAAACGTTTGAGGCGTTTCAAAAATTGAAACACTACCATTGTAAATCAATGGCTGATTCTTATTTTCTTGGGGATTGTGTGAAAAAGACTTTATTGTGTAATTGGTTTTTAGGACATTTGACGGTTTGGTCATTTCAATTTGTGTCGGATTATCACTGTTAAGCGTTAGTCCAAATTGTTGTACTTTTATTGTTGTCCTTTCATCTTGCTCTATTAAAACATTGTTATCTTTGGTAGCTGTGGTTAATATAAAATTACTTTGATCTAATGGAGTTCCGGAAAATGTCATAGGATTTTGGGATTGAGATTTTTGAAATTCCTTGTTGTTATTCGTATCGCTTTTTCTAGTGTTTGTGAATTTCCAGAAATCTTTTGATATTTTATCTTCAGTTTTTTCCCTGTCGTATTTGTTCAGACTTGTTATGTTATCGACCTTGTAATCTTCTGTTACGGTTTCTTTTTTCATTGATGAAATTGTATTTATTTTATATAAATTATTGTAATTAAATGGCTCGGTTATATTTTGTACTGCAGCAATAACATATAATTCGGATTTGTTTTTCAAAGATAATCTATTTTCCAGGTCCTTTGATGTAAGGGTACGGTAGCTTGAATCATTTTTATTTTCGATTTCTATTTTTGAGGGATAAGTCATTTGATTGTCCGTATAAGTTAATGTTTTATTAACGTTAATGTTTTTATCATCTGAAGAATAGTAACTAAACGATTTATCAGGAGTGATTTTGTTAAAGGGAGTACCAACTTCAGTTAAGCTTTTCCGTTTAGCAGGTTCAGAAGTCAGTACCTGTAAAATCGTAGCAATGGCTTTTTTTACGCTGGCCGCTGTTTCGTTATCGTTCATGACATTATATCCATTTATATTTGCCGATATGTTAAGGTCATTCGAAATTGTGGTATTGCCGAAAATAAATTCTGGTACCTTAGAATTTCGGTCCATTTCTACAGTCCCAAACTCTTGAGTAGTCACTTGTGAAAAAGTTTTTGGGCTCGATGTTACTATATGGCTTTTTCTAAACGGATATTTAACATCATTGCTAGACATTTTTGTATATTCCGTGCTTGTTGTTGATAGAACTGGGTTATTTTCAAATGAATTTCTCTGACTTTTATTAAATTCTTGAATATCCCTATTATCAGTTGCTAATAATGTCGGTAAATAGCTAAATGTTGTAATTGATTTAATAGGTTTTTCATTGTTACCCACTTTAATTGCTCTAGGATGTGGTTTTAAGCTGCCATTTAAAATTTTTGAAGAAGTAGTTTCAATGAATTTGTCTGGTTCAAACATATGACTTACTACTATCGGTTTGGTTTTATATTTGGTGATAACCTGTCTTATTGGTATAAATATTTTCTCATATTCTTCTGATACTTCTTGCTTTAATATGGGTTCATTTGTTGTATTAGAATCTCTTTTATTTAGAGATGTCATTCTAGAAGGATCCGTGGCTCTTGCTCTGAACGTTGCTATTTCATTTTTAGTCTGATAGTTCTCATTCTGGTAATTTGGAAAAGGAGAACTTGTACCGTTCTTTATCGAATGAATTAAAACTTGATCCTTTTTCAAATCAAAGTTGATTTTTTGTAAAGAACCCTGGTTCATGATTTCTTTAATTTTAGAAATATAGCTTTGTATCATTGTTTCTGATTCAGGGATAGTTATGTTGTGATTATCATCTGAAGGTTTAATTTTAGCCTTTTCCGAAGGTGCTTCTATTTTGATAGGCGTTTCATTTTCTTTTCCAGTCCAAATAAAATTATCGCTGATGAGATCAGCTGTAGTTACTGAAAACGCCTTTGAAGAAGCTGTTTTTATGTATCCTGTACTCTTTGTAGTAGGCCTATTGTACCTGAAGTTTTGACTAGGTTGCATTGCTACAACGTCAGATATTTGTGTCGTATTCAAATTATTATTAATAGTTTGACTAAGCTCTGCTTTAGTCACATTATTTATAATAATATTTACTGGCGTTAAAGTAAGATGCAGCGTTGAATGATCGTCTGTATCTCCCTTATCACTTTGTGTTAAATATTTTCTCTCAGTTCCAGTGATTTTTTCTATAGGAAACTCAATTGGTGAAGCATGCTCGTTTAGAATGGTTAAACCGTATTGCATTGTATGCATCGGTGTATCGGTAATGGTATTCATATTGTGGGTATAAGTATCAGTTGTATCCAATGAATTTCCATTAAGATTTGTATATACATGGTCCGTGTAGGCTTCCGTTGTTACAGTTCTAATATTTTCCTTTGTATACTTATTCGAATCATTTTTGGTAATTAGCGGATAGTATTTTAAAATTACATCTCTCAACATTTTGGATTCCATGTACTTCTTTCGAGTAACTCCAGAAATATGAATATTTTCATCATTTGCTCTGAACATTCTTATATTTTTAATTTCCGACTTAACCGTAACCGGATCCTTTAATATTAGTAATGTTGGCAAGAAGGCATTTTTAATATACGTTTCATTAGATCTGTTATGTGCAGAGATGTCTTTGTCATTTTTATAATTTATTATGTCTACCGCCGAGGTATTTCGTAACTTAACAGTATTTTTATTTTCTTCTGTAACTTTTTTATATTTATATTTATGGCCTAATGTATTACTTGTATTTGTTTTTTCTAAGTATTCTATATCTTTATAATTATCCAAGATATTAGCTACAAAATCACTATCAGCATTTTCCATTTTCCTATCATACATTTTAACCAAATTTTTAATTTTGGATATTGTGTCTATATAATTTGTTGTGTTTGACTTTATTTCAATTTTCGGATTATCGAAAATTTCATCTGTTTCTAAATTACTGTTCATAAAATCCATTTTACACAAAGCTGTTGTATTATTATCGCAACAAATTCTGGTAAAGTCTGTATGATTACTTCTAGTAATTACATCAATGTATACTTTAATAGTCCCATTTCTTCTCAAAACCCTAGATACTTTAGTGAGATTTTTTCTTTCACTTTCTATTAAAAATGTATAAACAGACTTTAGATTGCAATCCGAGACTAAATTTTCTTTAGCATATTCTTCACTCCCTCTGTCATTTGGATCGTATTTAGCATCTATTATGTCAATATCTATAGTGGATTTTTGGTGTAGGACATCATGAAGATCTCTAGGAACAATATTTACGCTGTCTTGATCTCGCTCACGAGAAGGATATAATGTTAGAATAACAATCACACTATGTTTTGCGTTTCTTCGTACATAAGGTTTGGCTTTGCCAAATAAATAATACCTTCTAATATAATAGTTATGAAAGTCTTTTGTCTGTATCAAAGCTTTGTATAAAATGTTTTGTAGTTCCAATTTTGCCATACTATTCGTTCTAAATTTATCACTACTACCATCTGTATCATTTTCTTTATTTTTCGCACAATTAACGTACTCATTCCATACTTCATTGTCAATCGTTATGTTTTGTATGTTGTTTACTCTACTTGTTAATTCTTTACGCAGATTGACACAAGTGTTGTTATAAATCTTTCTGTAAATTTCAAAGTCCTTACCGTCGGGACCCAAGTCTGCTTGCAAAGAATTAGTGTCCCCTTTGAATGTAAACGTCTTCTCTTTCTGCTTGAGTGTTTCATGCATACAAACACATAAACTCTTTAGAATTTTTAATGCCACTTCGAAGAGATGTTCGTCACTGGTAGCCGAGTCTACCGATTGCAAAATCTTCATCAACACTGGACTATCATTTTTGGATATCATTGGCAATAATGCTTCACTTTGTAAGACGGTTATGAAGACCAAAAAAATTATTTTCATTTTATGTTGGTAAGTATGTAGGAGGCATATTTAATTTTTCTCCGTCACAATTCGAGGAACCGTATTATACTGACGATAAGTGAAAACAATCCTGTTTGCATAACATTGTTTTGTATTACGGCGTGTGGGAGGTAAACTGTACACGTCAGAGCTGATAAGCTCTCCTTTGTTCGCTTCGTTCATTACATGAAGTACAAAACACACCTGTAGGAAAAATTGACGATTTCAACCTAAGCACCACTTAGAAAGGTGGTTATTACTAAACCGTACTCAAAGCCATTTAAATCCGCAAACCTATTGCTATTTTAAAACCCGAATAATATAACAAAATTAAGTTTTTGTCTTACTTTTCATGTTTAAATGGGCTTTTCCGATAAAAATATTCAGTAGATTCAGCTCAGATTTCTGAAATGAGTCCAAAAACCAACAAAAGACTCGTATTCTTTTACGTGAGCATTGAAAAAATTTCAAATATAATACGTTAAATTTCATTTAACGTATAAAAAAGGAAATCAGCGTAAGTTTACGATTGTCTTCATCTATTCTCTTGCACTACCATCCAAAATTCTGACTCACCCAATTATCCATTTCCTTCTGCCGTTCCACAAGCGTCTCTTGTAGTTTCGGCCCAAGTTCCTCCATAAAGGCCCTGACCAGCCCCCTGGTGTGCTCGAGCTGCTGGGGGCTGACCACCACCTCCGCGAACTCCAGGTAGGAATCCATGGTGGCTTGCAGCTCCGGTACCGGCAGCTTCGGCAGCTGGACATTCTAGAATAGAAAGAAGTTGGTGAAATTTTGTTGGCTGATATTCGATAGAGTTTAATTGACACTAACAGCCATAATCTAAAATAGAAATGTGGATTTCACAATAACTATTTAGAAATTATGGATCCCAAATATTCATAGGTACGACCCTTCTCTACCATCTGTGAGGGTTTAGGTTTTAATTCACCATGCTGGCCTAGTCAGGCTTGGCGGACTACACACCTAAGAACTTTTAGGTGTGCAGGTTTCATCACGATGTTTTCTTTTACCGTTGGAGCAAGTGATAATATAATCGTTTGATAGAACAATTAAGTGTGTTACCTGGAAGTCCACGTCGTCTGCGCCGTAGACCTGGGTGCTGAGCCACCGCTTCGGCAGCGACAGCAGAGACTCGCCCCATGCTGCAACATACAAACTATTACTATATTGTTTCTCAACACCAACTAAAATGCCCAAACCGATTTCGGTCATAGCGACCAGTTCTGATCCATTAGGTTCCTCAGGTACAAACAGTTACTAATTTTTTACACTGTCTGATTACCTTATTAAATTAACTTAAATGAAAATTCTGTGGGCTCGTACTCTCGATTGTTATCTAATAAATAATCTTCTGACATGTTATTTTTATTAATAATTTGATTAATTATCCTGGATTGGAATTTGTGAGACAACCCATATATGCAATATATTTGTTGGCATATTAAATTTAATATAAAATAAGTTTAATCAAATAAACAGCTCGGTGAAGGTCGTTGTATAGCGGGATCTTAGACTATAATTATCAGAACTTGAGTACACGTGTAAATACATCCACAATACGAAACTATACACCCCTTCATCCTTAAAGGAAAATAAAGACGCTAACAGAAAGTTAGAACACGAACAGAAACCAATAAATCCCAATTCGCCGAAATCGACGGGCAGCTGTGTGTATACTCATATCTTTATGGATATATAGGGAACTTGATGCAGGAATGGACACAAGTTTACAAGGAAAAATTATACTCGTAAGAAAAAACTAAAAAAACACGTTGATTAACCTATTCTTAGGCAGTTTGAAAATGATGACCTTAAAATAAAACCATTTTTATTAAAGCGAAACAAATCAGACGCTTAAATAATACCGACTTTCTTCATTATGTACTCATATGTATGTATCTATGCAATGTACCTACTATAATAAATACCAAAGTAAAATAACTGTCTCATATCTTACACTCCCATTTATAACTAAAAGACTAAAATACCCCAACGTTACTTGAACATCGTAAATCTCACGTCCAACCCGTTATTGAAGAGTTCTCGGACCGTCGCAGTGAGTTAGAAGCAATATCCTGCGAGAAGTGCAGCTGTCCGCCCTCGCACAACCAATCTAATCCACACGTACTTTGTTTCCACTTTATTTCTTACTATTACCTTACAGGAACTTAACCAGTGGCTACACTTTGGATAAAATATATTTTTTTGGGTTTTGAAAAAGGTTATGATGAGTTGACACGGGTATTGGTTAGTAGTAAAAGTGTCTATTATTAGTAAACGATAACCATTGTCTAGTAAATTTGCTACCATTACGCCACTAACTAACTTTAATGAAATTTGTGTTTAAAATTATTTAGAGTACTGAAATCTAAAGAGTCTTATTGCATAGCAGGGTTTTGGTCTCTGATTTTAACATTCTAAATCGAGATAGTGTATTGTCTCTCAGATAGCCGATAGGAAGTGACTGTTATTGATGGATTTCATTCGTTAGTAAATAGTTATCGTTTTTCCTGCAATCCATTTTCACTTCCATTTAGGGGATGAAACTAAATTCTACAAAAATGAAAGTAATCCTTTTATAATAAGTTAGAAAGTATTAAGTAAGTCTAAGAAAATCGCGCTAATTGCATTCATCTCCAGAATTCATTACAAAACCTATTACACCGAAGAAAGTATTCAATATAAACCGGTATTAAGGCAATTTCTTCTCGCCAAATGAGTTCGCCCATTGCTCTAATGACAGTGGACAAATTAACGTTTATTACGGCCGAGAAGGGGAGGAAAAAGATGAATAGGTGAGCTGTGGAGCGAAGTTGTAGGACGGACGGTGATCGATGACGATATATTCGCTTTATATATTAGTCGGGGTTGGGATTAGCTGAATTAAATCACGACGACAGGCTATATTGAACCTCTAGAGCGGTGGAATGAAAGGCTTAAGTGTTGGTGTTAATGAAACTTTTTGTTCAAAATAAATTTGTCGCGAAAGGGTTGTACAGGACTCAATGTTGCAAATGAAGTAAAATACAGATATTCTATTTTATTTTGTAATTTTGCTTTTAATGGAAACTGTTGTAATAAAAACAGTTATTTTAATATAGTGTTTTATTTGTGAGATCACGAAAACACAAAAACAGTCCAAAATATAATAAATATGACCTATTTCTATAACTCGTAAAGTAATACTGTGAGAAAATAACTTCATTATATATTTGTGTTTGATAGTTGAAATCTTACATAAGTAGTAACACGTGATGGATTTATTTAAATACCTTCTGTATTATTTAACAGTAAGTATAGTTTATTCTCAGTCCCAGAACCACTTTCAACACTCTAAAATTCAAAATATGAATTATAAATATTTTCGCGAAACTATAGAAGAAACGTACCTTTATTAATAGTTAATACCATTTCTGATGTTAAGGGTTGAAATACCACCCCCGAATGGTGTAATATAATTAATATTAGTACAAGCCAGGTGCAATTTCACACGGGGCTCGTAACACAAACATAACGCACCCCCTATAGGGGGTGGGTAGCGAATAAAAACATGACACTGTATATTGTAGGAGAAAATATTATTGCACAATTTGTTGATATTGTATGAGATGCATTGGACAGTGAAGAATGGTGATTTTTATTTTAGTACTTGTGATTCTATATTTAAATTGGCGATGAATTGTTACAGTAATCACCATTTCTTCTAGTTCTGTTTTTCTGAAGTTATTGTATTTGAAAAAAAATAGACTAGAGCTTATTCCATCTCCCTAACTACATTTGGATACGTAGATTTTCTCTATGGCACTCTCTATATTAAAAAACCCCTTTGATTTTCTAGCTAGGATTTTCATTAAACAAAATACTTAATTTGCTCTGCTCGCCTGGACCAAAAAAGCAAGAAAGAAATTCACTCTCCTAACATCTTAATTTTAAGTAAAAAAACACTGGTCTGTTCATCAAATGTAACCGAATCATCCGCTGTGGACTGATGAAAGCGCTTTAGGGTCCAGTAATGCAATAAAAATGCACGTTGTCCCCCGCCCTGGCCGCAGCTTAATTAAGTTAGTCTCGGCTGATGTAGAGACCGGGGCACCCCGCTCTACCGACGGGGATCTACCAATGTGTATTTAGGTTGGATTTAGACGTCAGGAAATGTGTTGGTGTACTTTTTTCTCGTGTCGTGGTTTGATATATTAAATGATTTTTTTTTAGACTCAAGCTTTTTTGCCAGAACCACGTCTTTCTTGGCATTATTGTGATTTTCTTCTTTCGGAAGGTTCGGAGGTCTCGAACATTATTTGGGTTCTCGAATATTGATATTTATTATTTTAATTTTATTATCAGCAGGGAAATTACGAAATCGTAGCAAAGAATTATTTAAATTTAAAAGTATTATATGGAGAGTGTTAAGTTACAGGTAGAGTACCATTAATAGCTCAGTAATAAAACGCCTATCTATCATTATTCAAAAAGACCGATGGCCTTGAAGCATGCCACTTCTTACCGTCTTCAAAACCGGCCTTTGATATTGAAACATTCATGTTTACGACCCCGTCCAACATGTAAATATTAAATGAGCTCATGATGTGGCGCCGCCGGTGTCGGGGGAGGTACGGCCCGTGCGGTCGCGGTGTGTGCGCGCGTCGCCATGGCAACGCAGGTGCGATCGATCCATCTCACCTACACCCCCCCTCCAGTTTTACCCCCCCCACCCCGCACCCACACCCCCGCCAGGTGTGACATGTCGAAAGGTTGTTATGAATGTTTCGCCAATTTTTTACTCGTGGGATATATGGGGTGTGCTTAGGAAGATGAAAGTGTTTTATTGTAGTGCTGATAGATTAGTGTAAGATGGGTAAGCTGTTAGATAGTAAAGCAGCCCCGTGGCGCAGTTGGCTAGACAGCAGCTTGCGAAACGAGCGGCCGCGGGTTCGATCCCCGCACCGAGACAAATGTTTGTGTGATCCACAAATATTTGTTTCGGGTCTGGGTGTTTGTGAGACCGAAAAGTCTCTCGTAGTTTCTGATACCCACGACACAAGACTTGTATCTTAGTGTGGGGTCAGGACTATGTGTGTGACTGTTGGGTGTATTTTTTTTTTTTTTTTTAATGTAGGTTTGATCCTCCGCTAAGGAAAATTCAAATGTGTACAATGTACATGTACAATATCATTGTGTGTCAAACCTACATACGAGTAATTGGATTTTTTTCGCATTGATTCCGTTGCACTAATCATGCCACGTACAATTCAAAGGTCCCGAATTCAATACCTGAGATGAGCAAAGTGCAATTAAGATTTTCGTTTCAAAACTCTTAGTAGTACAGAATTCCGAAATGTGTTCAATAAAATCCAACATACTAGTTTCGTAGCACAGTATTTGTATCCTGAGTATTAGCATCCATGGCCTGCCTATCCCTTCGGGTTTAGTCATTATTATATGAACGATGAATGTAGATATTTCAACTGATACCAAATGACATGTTTGTTCATTTGGTAAATTGAACATTTGTTTTGTCTATTTCTGTATGACGTAAATTGCGTTTCACTTATATTTAGCTTGAAATGCTTGTGTATTTATACAGTACCTGCTATTTCTATTTTCAAAGGGTTTCATTAATGTCACGCTGTAAAGGTTATAAAGACAAGTTCTAAGTAAAGCTATTCTGAGAAGTCTTTTAATATTTCTGTTGGATTTCATAGTTGAAGGATTCTTGGAATACGCCACTAAAGTTAAAAAAGTAAAAAAATAAAATATATCATTAATTGAAATGGATTCCACCTAGTATATTGATTTGAAAAAGTTTTTAACATTACTGTAATAGTTTGACTGAAAATAGGATAGAAGTGGTAGAGTCACCCTCTTGCCAAATGGAACTTTCGACCAATTCATTATGCTATGGTATGCTGATGGCATAAGCTATATTACTGATCGTCTTTTAAAATGTCAGAAGACTGTGTAAACCCCTAGTCACTATAAGATCATGGTATCATCAAAAATCTTTGCTTGTTAGAGTTCAAAATAATAATATGAACCCATCAATATAATGAAAACTTGGTTTAGGTAATACAATAAATTTAAAATATAACCTGCCCCTAATACTAAAACTGTATTCAACCAAATCTATGACGTCAATAGCAACTAGAAACTAGACCTACCCACACAACTACAAACAGGGCGACACGTGCTCTCAACACCGCCACAATTTGTCGCGGTTTGTCCCCGGTTTGTTTGTAACTACCCCCCACCCCTTCCTACCCCCCTCAATACGCTAGAAGGGTTGAAGGTTGTCACTGCAAGGTCGCAAGATCCAATTCTAAAGGTCGAATAATTTTGACTCTACATTTATGTTATCAAATATTGTGATCGGCTGTAACAATGCAGACATTTTAATTTTAATTCTGAGTATTGAAGTTTGCATCGCAAGGTTGTAGGGTCAGATTGAGGGCATTTTAAGAATTTTAAAGTCGTACTTAGAAATTTCGAGAAATATTGAAGTAAGTCCACTTTACACTATATGCATGAATAAAATCATAATGAATTATTTACAAAATTATGCTTTGTAAAGAGAATATAACATCATTCAAAGAGTAACTTTTGCTGCATATTTTTACTACTTCAATTCACAATTTTGGTAATATTTTAAATTATTATTTTCCTAAGTTCGTACTTGGCTAGATATTTATCAAACCTCGTGGTTTAATTTTTACATTTAAAAATGCGCGTAGTATCCTGTAAGTAGATGAATTAAAACTTCTATGGTTACTCATGCTGAAGACGATAGTCTAGCTACCTCTCTAGAAGCAACCCCAGTACCTTACTATTGATACTAAGGTCGAAAATAATAGATATATGAAACGATGGTTTAACGAAATCTGTAAATTAAATTTTTAATTAAAATCATTCTTCAGAACAATATAATTGTGTAATAGTAGTACAATCTTATTAAATTATAAATAGAATAACAAACAATTATTCAACGCAGCTGTAGTAGCGCTACGGCTTAATTAGCTCTACGAAACGGCTACAGTAATTGCTACGAGATGCTACGGACATTTCAAAGTATTTTCTAGAAAAGTAACGAAGTATCTGTTAGAAGAGAATTTATTTTTAAAATTAATTAAGTTGTTTGGAAAATCTTATGTGAAAGTGGTCACTTTAGTAATTTGGTGCTTGTTGCAAACTCATTACTCCAGTTTAATAACTGGAAGTCTCTGACATAAGAAACAGTGAATATCAGCTTTGTTATTATTTTCATTCGATTCATTACTTTTTTTATGTCTTAATTATCAAATGATTTATCAGAAATTTTTAGGTACTACATAGTAAATGCAGTGAGATTGTAACGTGTCCACTTATTGTTTCAGAAAAAGAAAGGATATATGAGAAACCTTTTTCTAATCGAGATGTAAAACTTAGATTAAGCAAATTTTTGGCATTTAAGAATTATTTGTGGTGAGGCGAAATTACTCTTATCTCATCTGCAAAAATAGTCTTTCAAAGACGTTGTCCCAGAAACAAACCGCTAAACCACTCAGGTAGTCGTAATCACTACCATAAAATGTAGAGTCAAAAATTCACCCTCACAAAAAATAAACCTACAACTACCCCAAATAATTATCCGAGTAACCCAAACCCACAATACATAATTCGTATTTACGAGAAATATGCAACAGCACCCAAAGTACAAAAACGTGGAACTACCCTACAACACAATACTTGGCAAGTTATTTATAATTCTTTTCATCCCTCCACCCTCGTAAAGCGTTGCCGCTGTAATATTTAACAAGCGACCGGTGCTTGTTAAATTTTCACGCTCGGGACCCCTGGGTCGGCCGGGGTGACCCCGTGTGGCTCCCGCGACGTGGACTAGAACCCTTTTGAGATTTAACCTGTCTAAAAACTTAAGTTTAAACATTTTAGATTATGAGGTTATTTTAAAGTAGGTGAGTGCGTTTGGTCGCATTGATTAAGATTATGAAAGTTATTGTCCTCTCATCATATAAGTCCTGTGTCTGGAGTATCAGTTACTACGAGAGAGGTCACAAACAGACCCGATATTAGTATCAATTAATCGACTTCAGGGATTTCTCAGATGTTAAGTCCGCCAAGCCAAACTAGGCCTAAACCCACTTGATGGTCGAGAAGGCCTGTGCCCAGCAGTAGGACGAATATCGGCCGATGATGATGAATCGACTTAAAGATGTAGTACAACGCCTATTTATTTATTTCTACCCTTCGTTTGATCTCTACACACGTGAGTACACGTCATTCTCAAAAAGCAACAAACAAGTCTAGTAATTAAAGCAAAAATCCAATGTAGAGTGGGATCGATGGCACTTGACGTTCGCTCGAGGGTTCGTTACGGGGGAAGGGATAGGGCCACGGGATACTGTTTACATTTGGCAAAAAAAAACACTCTACTTTTTCTTACTACCCTCCGAATGTGTAAGGGTTGAGCAAAATAATTGGAGCTGTGATAATTGCTTGTTTTGTTAGTGGCTGAGCCATGTCGTAGCTTGGACTACTCTACTGAGTTGGTATCATTGCCTAATAGTCAAACCTCTTTAAGTTTTTTTTTTTCAATGCAATTCAAGCAGAAAGTCACTAAAGCCTCTTAGCCCACACCAGGTGTGAAATTTGTAATAGTTTTTTTTCGATAATGAAAAATTTGTAAGAAGTGCAACTGAATTAATTTAATTAAATTTCACTTTCGGAGCTAAGGTGTTTACAGTTTCAATCTCGACAAAAAAAATGCTACATCTAACAAATAGTCGTTTAGCGCGCGACCTTCGTGACAAAAGCGCGCTTCTTCGCACACAAAAATAAAACGACACTCATTAAGTGATACAAGAGCGACGTTTGAAATAATTCAAAGAGCTTAAAACATCGGTATTGCGGCGCACCTCGGCTGCACTCCGAACACGTCACCCTCCCTAATTTGACTAATTACTGATAGGTAACTACGTCACCGCACCCCTGTATCCACAAACAAAATCCCCAATACCACTACCAACCCAATCCCAACTCTACTGTATTACCTTAGAGTACAAAAGCAACTAGCATGAAACAATTAAATCCTTAGACGTTCGAATACTCGAAATTGTTTGCTACATTTCGATTGCTCTGGAATTTCAACTTTGTTACCAGTGCAATTAGGGTAGTTTTAATTTGCTTCTAGTGTCAAACGGGCTGGCAAAGTAATAGGTTCATTTCCATTCGTAATAAGTATGAATAATACAGCGCTACGTGAAATTCTGTTTTCCCAAGTAATTACTTTTGGTTGGTACTTAAATACGGGCATTTATTGATTGGCGTTATCAACCTGTCTACTTTAGTACATTAAGTACTGTGGTGCGATAGTTTAAAGAGAGCTTCGTTAGTATTCGATGTTCGTAAAGGAAGAAATGATTGATCACCTTATAGGGTTTGAGTTCTGAGACTAAAAAAATCTTCGGAATTTCTAATACTTGTGTAAGGCAATTGTTAATAAAATTGAATATAAATTTATTCTATAAATGTAGTCGTGACTGCAATTTCGTAATTAAATGTAAAAGTTGTACGTCCGCAAAATTAAGAATAAAGAAAAAATGTAACGCATCTAAAAAATTCGTTTTCGGCTATATCGCTTGTGCTAATTCTGTGTGCTATAGGCATTGTGACATAATTATTATTTATTACTTACATACTTATTGAAGACATTGAATAATAATATTAGGACAGAATCCTTCCAATGCCGGTTATATTTATACGTTAGAGATTTTTCGACAAAAGAATCAACAAGATTAATAAAGAGATAATAAGCCTTAAGCCTTATTTTTCTTTTATTTGTTTAATATTTCTTTTTTGTATAAGACTACCTCGTGAATACACCAGTAATTCATAAATTACTATTAAGAGACGCCTCACTGATTCAAACAGTTGCTTCTACGAAATTATAACTTTTCTTTAATAATTTTCTGAGGATTAAATGAAGTGAAAGTAGAAATATTTAATAAGAACATAAAATAGGTTGTCAAAATGAAAACAATGAGAATTTTTTGTCATAACAATTTTATTCGATCACTGATTTGAATCCGTCCACTTTACATACAACTATATCATGTTTGATAGTAAGATATAATCGCTAATAATTTATAATTTTATTACGGTCACTAGATACAAGATTATGAAATTACATCTTGAAATATTACCATTGGATACAGGAAATTTCATTTAAATACAGTTATATTTGTTATGTGTACATTCAAGGCAGAAATTGCTTAAAATCTTATATAAACAATTACATTATAATTAAATATTTAATATCAATAAAATCTAAGTTGACTCGATCGACACAAAACGTGTTTTTCATGTTTCCACGATGTAAATGGAACCTTGATATTTTTTTCATATTTCGCCTGCATATGCATTTATTTTAAACTATTTTTACTGCTACAAAATACTGAAGAAAGCTATTATAATGAATTATCAAAGAAATCAATTACTATTCTTTTATCTAAATATATGTCAAACTGTTGCGGTGTTTTCTGTATAAACAGTTATATATGATATGGTGCACATTTCAAGATAAAACTTCAACATAATATATTTTTTAAATATTTTACATAGCTATTCTAAAAGCTATAACGTACACGAATGAATGAACGATATTACATGAATAAAATATAACAATCAGATTAATATATTTTATATTACATTATATGTGTTTCGACTAATTAATGCAATCTCTAATGTTAACATGTTCCTAACTACGAATATCGATTTACAAACTTGATAGTGTAAAATACTGCACAGATTATAAAATCGGTCTCTCAGTCATTAATTTACTGAATGATTCAATTTTATAATTATTTTTTTGTATTTTACACTACAAAGCACATAATTTCCTACATTAAACGCGAATTTATCATAATATATTCAAATAGAACTAAAACAACTAGATAATTTTCCAGCGTGTGGTTAAAAGTTGCAATTATTATTAAAAGCTAAACAGAGTCTTGAAATAATCTTTGAATTTCTTTATAAGTCACACAAATACTATAATTATTACTTACAATATTTCCTAAATTATTATATTAAATATACACCATTGATTAATGAATGAATCATATTATTAATTGATTAATTAAATGCCATATCAAGTTCTACATAGTCCGATATTAGCAATGAAAAGATGACAGTAATTTATATTTTGATATTACACTCGGTTATACTTAATATAGTCTAGAATGTGATAAATCTAAATGTGTTTAGCGATACCATATTTTTGGTAAAACAGCTTATTGCTCTATGAATATGACGTAATCTAGTTTACAATAGACTAGATATATATCTAGACATTCTACTAAGGCGCATACGACGCAGGGATGCCTTAAATATGAAGGGACCTAATGATTTAAACGTCCCTTATATCCTAAACTATGTCAGAAAAAACCATTTTACAAGCTTATTCGTTATCAAGTCAAGATTATATGTTGTTTGAGGTATTTTTATATGTATATGAGACATTTACATAGTCCAAGTATCTTACACTGTTATAATTATGGTAAGCCTTTCAAAGAAGTATTTAGAACTGGGTATTTTAGATTAGATATATATTTTTGCTACTAAGAAACATTTATATGAGAAAAAAAAATGAGACAGCTAAAGACGTTATCTACCTTCAGTATTAGAGGTTTGATAACTTCATTGCTAGAATAATGTTTGACTTATCAAAGGTGCAAAAAAAATCTGAAGCTATTATTATTTATCTTTGTTGATTTTTCCTTAAATTGAATGACCACTTCTTACAATTAAAAAGATCATTCAAAATTTGCTTTTTAAAGCATTTAAATCAGGATTTTAATTTCGCTGTTGCTTCAACTTTTTAGCAGCTTAAGTTTATAATGAATTTATAATATTATTTATTCTTTTCACATCCATGCTCTTCTAAGACAAACAATTTCAAATACTAATTCCACGCAGCCTTCAATAATAATATGTACATAATTACAAAAAAATGTTTTACAACACGTCATGCTAAAAATCATAAATAATTTAATGTTTTTTGACAAAACAAATCAGTTGTTTAAACGAGAAATTAATGCATAGAGATATAAAGTTCGCTTAAAGCAAATATTTACTAAATGATTTTTAGTAAAATGGAAATACTGATATATTCCCATTTATATTTTATACAATTTACCTTTAATTTTGCAAGAAATTTATAATTAACTTAAGCTTTCTTTAAATATTTAAGTCGCTCTGCTTAATCACGATTCTACTAATACTACAAAGCAACGCTTAATATTTCGATTATATTAACTTCAAATAGGTACTTAAAAACATGTTTTTTGAAAATAATATCGTGATACGAAAATATATAACATGCTCAACGAATTTCCAAAAAAAGGGGACACTTAAGACAAATATTAAAAGTATTTTAAATATGTCACGATTCACAAAGATAAATAATATTTATACTTAAAATAGCGGATATACAAGAGATAGAGAGTTAAAAGATTTAAGATAGAGAACTGGGCGTAGTGATATAGTAGAGCAAGCTAACTACAGAGTATATTAGGTAGAATAGAACTAACGGACGGGAGTTTGATCTAGACCCGTGGCTAACTGCAAACACATATTTATAAACGCATTCATCACGCTTGTATCCTCGGAGGTGTAGGCAGAGGTGGATATTGTAATATTAAAGCAGTGTGTTATAGGTTGTTGTTCCTTTATCGATACAGCTGTTAATCTCGTTCAATTTGTCAGGATATTAGCATTATTGTACAGTGTTTGCCAGTTTTTTTTTTAGTTAGGGTAATTCTTGTTATTGTGATACTTAGTAAGTAACCTTTGTTAATAAAAGGCTTTAAGGAGATTTTCCAATGGTGAAAAGTCTTATTACTTTTCTAAAATAGATATTTTTGAGTTAGCTAATAATGAGAACATTTGACCCCAATAATATGAAATTATCCAAGATTTGAATTAAAACCCTGTCACATTTATGCCCTTATTTAACGTGATGATAAATTTTCAACAATATTATCCCTCCTTGGGCGCTAATCGGTTTAATTAATTAATTCCAACAAAGGGTGACAAAGGTAATTATAAGTATATATTTTTATAACTTGTGTTTTTAGTACGGACAATGTTTTTCATTTGTGAAGCAGTTAAGTCGACAAAACTTCATACTATTTTATTAGGTTTTTATAAAATGCTGTTTGCAGTTAGACCACGTACGAAAATCTTTATAAATAGTAAGTTATACGTTAGAAAACACGGAAATATTCTATTCTACACACATAATATTTAAAGGATGAGTAGATGTAAATAGAGTAGCCAAATGCTAGAAACAGATTTTTGCGACAAAATCTATGCTGAAAATGCCCCTATAAATGATTATTAATTATATGAGGATTTGATTGCGTTGATTTTAATAAAGTAATTAAAACGATGACGTGTACGTTCTCATGTTGTATGATCGTTTCAATTTTAATCAATGATATGAATTTAAAATTTGTGATGATTCACGATAGAGATTCACACAATGAGTGGTCGATTGTAATTTAATATGACTCCTAGCACCAGTCAAACAGACGTCTTTCTAAAATCCGATAAATCCCTATAAGTCTATACTGTTAGGTTCCAAAAGCTCCCAAACTCTCTTGTGCAAAAACGAGTATCTTAAGGCATTATATACTACGATGTAAAAGAATTAAAAACTCTATCATATGTGCGTGATATAGCTCCAATCACGAATAAAAAGTATAAGATATATGATACAATCCATAAAAGATACACGATATAAAACTAGTATATGTATACTTACATACTAATGATATGTATGCGATATAGGTTTTATATTGCTAGTATATTGTGTTAAAAGGAAAATTATACTTGACCAAGTTTCAGTACGTATATGCAATCTAGCTTACCTACGTTTCCAAAGGGATATGCAAAAATATTTAAGTTTCAAGACTGATGAGGCTCGCCCATTACCAGTGTCGGGAAAATTGCTGCTGTTTTTCATAATAGGAAAACAAAACACTTTCCCGACCGGGAATCCAACTTAGGACCTCTTGAATGCGTCACGCTTATCCCACAAGACCGAAAACTAATAATTAATTGTTTCACCTTAAAATAATTTTGGGAAATTGATATGTACGAGTTTCCATTGAATTCAAGTTCGTTTTAAGGTCAAGTTAATTTTCCGTACAACACAGCCACAACATACAATAATTAATACGCCATACGACGCTATAATTGCACATTCTAATAGAATATGTTACATTCACAACATAGTAAGTAGCTAGTGGGTGACTATCGCTCGTGTATTTTGATAAATCCAAAGCAAATACGCAAAGAGGTAGAGATAAAAAATACACACAGGGTGGATTCAGATCCACGGTGATCACAAACCCATTGGCGATAAAATAATCGCGACGAAAAATAAAAAAAAATACGTTTTTCATACAAAGCACATACATTTTATACTAATGTTTGTTAGGAAAACGTATTTTTGTTAATTTGTTAGTGTTTTTTTTGCCGTTGTTTTGACTGTTAAGCATTTTTGTTTATTTTTTTTGTGGTTCATATTCTTAGACAGTGTTGCTGTTATATTTATCATAAGTTATCCAAGAACAGCCCAATTGATCGAGAAAATCAATGGCAAAACATGTCTCCGGCTGTAAACAAGACAGTATTGATAAACTGATGCTAAAACATTTGATAGTATTTTTTAAGAATTGAAAGTAAATATATCAATGGAACGCGTAAAGCAGGCGATAGAAGTTTTTCACTAGAATACTCTACCAAAATTATACACTCAATGAATTACATATAATCAATATACACGAAGCAATATACACACATACACTTAAATATACATAACCACAGTGTGATTACAATGTCCACTACTAATTAATTGAATTTCGGGAGAATTTGACGAGAAAATTGACTCTATCCTTACATACACGGAGAGTCCGATAATAATTACAAATTACAATATAAACATACCTTAATATAGACATAGTTATGTGAAAGTTATGTTAATATATTGGTAAAGAAATCGCCTTTCAGACGTGGAAATTCTTAACGCGTTGAGAACCACGAGTTTTTAAAAGAAGGTTACTATTTGTCGTTCAAATTGATATCTTAATAAATGGGTAGCTTTCAGTTGTCAAAAGTGAGCATAGTTTAGTAAATTTATATCTTGGATAACATTATTTTTGTTCATCTTACAAGAAAGATTGAATCAGATCGATTTGTTCTTACAACGCTTTACGTTTCAGCAATTTAATATTTTTTTTTTTTGTATATATATTTTTGAATAGAGCATTGAATAGTTAATATGATGTGTGATCAATACTCTCAAAATTTAATTCGAATTCTCGTGTTAAACAACGCATTAAGAAATTGCATACTTAATATAGAGCATATTGTGCGCGAAACAATACAATGTGCTTGGACAGTCAGATCTACGAATGCTATTGTACTTTGCAGGCTAGGTATTAAATTTTCATCTTAACCGAACAAAATTTTTCATAATTATCTTAGGAATATGTCAAATGTCCTTTGAATTTTGATATCTTTCAATTAATTTGTTCTATATGCCATGTTAAATAATGTCGTTTTCGTTTATAAAATCGTACAATCATCTCATAATATCGACCCACGAAATTAATACTCAACTTTATTTTGGTGTAATAGCAATACCATTTTAGCCTCCTCCAGTTTATTCTCCAAAATAATTCCTTCTTATAAAATTGACAGCTATCTCTAGCCCTCTTAGCGTAATTTTCACCACATTCAGAGATTCTTAAGTTTTAATGAATCTTAGGACATTCATGAAATATTTCCTAATTTTCTTGTCTTTCTAATATTCAAAGGACACTCGACACTGTGTCAAAAGCAACCGGTGTGCGCCAAATGCGCCAGCGAATGCGTCAAACGAATAAATTAGCTCAATACAATAATTTGTAAGAAATATCCATACATTATACACATAGACACGTTTAACTTTATACATTCGTTCAATTGACTTGTCGGGCTCGTCGCTATATCTTGTACAATTACATTTAATTACATTCGTAATATGTCTTGCTATAAAGTTTAGCGAAAATAATTGAACGATTAGATGGGACGACATCGCATTCTATTGATATGTTTATCGATTGGATTTTAACTATATTTGGAAGATAAGTCCACAAAGGTGAGCTTAAAATTTTGTGATAAGTTCAAGCCTCCTATATAGACAATTTCATAGGTAATTCAATAAATATTGACATTTTGTAAATAATTATTATATTTTGATTATAGGACAGAATTTTTGAACACTGTTTTCAAAATACAAAGACATTTAATATTTATATTTATATGATATGTTTTTTAAAGTTCCCTTTAATAAATAAATTGATATATAATATTATTAAGGTGTCGTCCCACCAAACGCAGCTAAAAATCGATGTATCTGATTTTTCAAAAGCTATTATATAACTTGGACGCAGGTTGTCCTTTCTAGCTATACACACGAATAGAACTTACCCTAGTGTATTCTACCTTAAAGTTACGTGAATCAAAAGATTCTGATATGTTTCGTTACCTTGGTTGCAACTTATCACAAGTTGATTCTTACCTACTCTAATTGATATAGATGTAATTGTTAAGAAGCGTATCTTATTCTAATATTGCTGAAATAGCATAGGAATATCTTATAGTACATCTAAAAATATAATATGACACAGAAAATATTAATTAATTTTTATGTACATTTTTACGTTGCTCTGTGCGCTGTAGAGGTGAGATTGGGCGATTCCACTTTTTTTTTTTACTCGCAAATAACGTTAAATATTGCATTACTCTTTTTTGTCATTAACCATCATTTTTAATTGTAATGAATTATTTTATTAAGAGTTATCGTTCATATAGAATTTCTTTGCACAATCCACCCCTTTAAGTTTTACGTAAGACGACGTAAAAATATTCACATCGAGTAACACATAAGCGAGATCACAAAATGTGTAAGTGCCAAGATTTTACCAATAAATATTTCTTAGGCCCTTACCTAGTGCAACGCGGTTCATTGTTCAATATACATGTTTATACATACATATGCATTTATATACCACTTCACCGTCTACACATATATACCATATACAAAGTATCTTTGTGAAACTTTCCTACTGGTGTACACAGCGTTGCAGTATACCTCTATTTGCCTTAGATTGAGTGTTAAATGTAAATTCCTATATATTTATCAGAAGACATAATCAACAGTTGTTTTAGAACAATACAAGATCAACAAGAAAACAGCTCGACTAATGTACGCACTCCCACGAAGTCTCACATCGTAATATCTGAAGAGACGTGCATACACCAGTCGCCCAACACTACATTACAAGCACATCTAATAGACACCTAACAGAGACTAAATAACTCGCCGCAGATGTAGCGCGGCTCAGTGATCGAAGGCAATAGGACTTTTATAATTAAACAACAAGTAAATTCAAAAATATCGACAACAACACTGAATAAGATTTAGAAACCTTGCCGGAATGGGTTCTTGATAGTGGGCGCGGCGGGGGCCGGGGTGGAAGAGGGCGCGGGGGCGGCAGCCGTGCCCGCTCGGAACGGGTTGCTAGCCGTCGGCTGCGGCTGAGCTGGCAACTGCCTCGGCTGGTTATATTCCGGCTGCTGCTGATAGTCTTGCTGCTCATAACCTTGGCCGTAGTTCTGGTAGTCTCCTTGATATGACTGATCGTACGAATAACCACTTTGTGTGGCATCCACGTTGGACTCCTGCGTCGCTGCCACCTGCCCGGACACGTTGGAATATTCCAGATGGTTTTTGTATTCCCCATTGACTGGTCTCTGGTCTTGCATGCTATACGTTTGGTACTCTTTGTCAGGAGGATCAGACATGAGGATATTCGCCTCATTTTCAAATGGTTTAAAGTCGTAGATGTGCCTCAAGTACATAAGTACTGGCGCGTAGAGGAGGTTGCTGAAGGCGATAAGTAGATTCAGAGCAGTGAAGCCAATGGCCTCGACTACCTCCCCAGCAATGATTGGTCCAACAGCATACGCGAAGGAGTAAGATATGTCAGCGATGGCATAAATACTTCCGTACACAGACACATATCGTACGTCAACCAAATATCCGAGAGTCGGCAGCAAAGCAGTGTCAATCAATGCTATACCAAAACAAATGCCGCAGATTGGTATCATCAACATTTTGTACGAGCTGGCGAATGGTATAATAAAGCAGCACAGCCCTTCTAGAGCCAATCCTCCAGCCGCCATAAGCCATTGATGCTGTGGATACTTCTTAGCCATCTTAACGGTGATTATGACACCAAGTACGTGCGGGAAGAAAGCTGGGAGCCATATCATGCCAATCTTCCAATTGTCTTTTGTTAGATTGTCTTCCATCCATGATGAAATGGTTGGCTCCAGGAATGCTAGGGCCACATTAGACATCATGAGAGCTCCAGCACACACTGCAATATATGGGTCCATGAGGAGTTTCCAGATGGGTGTACCCGCTGGCTTTGGCTGGTTGGCTTCCTTCATCTGAGTTTTAATTGGCTTCATGACCAACAGCAACATGAAGCCATCCATCAAGGATATCAAGGCTAAGATCAAAAATGGCACTTCTTTGCCGGCAAACTGGTATAGCGCACCCCCAAATGGTGGGGCCACAAGGCTTCCAAAACTTATAAATGCCAGTGCTATTCCCAAAGCTTTAGACCGTTCACTTTCTTCAGTAAATCTGTCTGCGATCATAGCTAAGCCAGAAGTATCGGCGAAAGCTGAGCCAACGCCTTGAAGACTTCTAGCGAAGAACAGCATGCTGTAACTCCGGCCACACGCAAAAATTGACGTGGATAGAAACATAATTATGAGTCCTATCATCATAGGTATGTCGTACCCTATGCGGTCAATTAAGGCACCGGAGAAAGGGTTGATCATGAGTTGAACTATTGCTTTGGAGGCGAATAACACGCCTGTAGCGGAATCTTGTCCTTCGTGGGAGGCAGGGATAATTTTCGTTGGGATAATAGTTCTGTTGCCTTCCCTGATAGGAGGTAAGGTTACAACGTGGTCGTAACCCGCCTCGCCCCACGCGCCTATGTACCTCAAGTAATCCGGTATGATAGGTACGATGACCATATACAACATATTGTCTAACAGCAAGGCTATAGACACTATGACGAGGATGATCTTCCTCTGAGAGGTCGGTTCCTGTATCTTCTCCCATAATATCTCCCGGACCTCCCTCACCTCCAGATTTATGACAGGGATGATGGAGTTGTCGATCTTCTGCCATATCGTTTGTGGTCCCTCCGCCATGTTCGCTTCTTTTTGTCTCGTCCGTTAGAATTTGTGTGGGAGATCAGTTCTCATCTTCTACACCCGTTGCTCACAGTACATTTACGACGTCCACGATCAGGACTCGTCGACCCTCGGATAGGACTTCGGAACCTGACAACAAACAGAAATGATCATTGTGTTATCATTTCCTCGTAAGGGAAGGAGACTGCCCAATGTTAAGGGCTGGATGGGTTGTGTCAAAAGGATTTTGAGTCGATCTTTGTTTCTGTCAGTTGGCATGGTTCCTCCGTCCCGAGCAGTGATCACAACGAGATGTCGAATCCAAAGACGATTCAGAGTCCTTTTGAGCATAAACAACATTAACATTCGCAGTAGTGGAAACAAGTTTATTTATTCAAATACGCAAATCCAAGTAGATTTACTTGCGGGAATATACGCTTACATCGGCGAGAATATGTAAGATATTCTATCTCTTGCAAATATGAAATTGGAAATGATTTGACGCGTCTATTTATAAATTGATTTGTAAATATACCAAAATCAGTCATTTCATAAATCGTTAGAAGGCGAGGTAAATAATCCTTGAATCAAATCAACGATTCCAAAGCTTTTTAAAGCTATGTTAAAAGTTCCATCTAAAATATACAATATACATAATATGAACACTATAGAAGTTTGTACTTATTCACACTATGATTAAAACACTTCAAACATACACACAAACAAAATATCTATTCCGAAGTATATCTTATCCGATCGTATTTCTTACACCGCATAACTCAAGGCTATAAGATGTCAAGAGATTCGATCACAACAAAACAGCTAATAAGGAAAATTCCTCCGTTTTAAATCCAAAAGCAATTTCCCAGATGTCGATGTGACGCGTTAATCTGAATGGCTTGTTTTACACAAATCCAATTTGTTTCCGCGAGGGGAGACCGGGGCTCCGTGAGATTAATAAAAACACGAGCTCGCTGCCTCTTGCTGCTTTTAACTTGGCGACTTAACGAGGTTTTCTTCAGGAGTAACTTTATTTATATTGCGTGTGCCTTCTTAAAATTTATTGGGATATATTTTATAGTCTTTCTGAAGTTCTTATAATGCTTGTTAAGTGTAACATTTCGTTTATATAGAACATTATTATGTATTTAGTTTCAATTTGTTTATAGAAGAAGCGTGAGGTTAACATTCAGAGACTGTAAATTACCTGAATACAAGAGCATAATACAGTAACATCTAATATTTTATTATATTTTGTAAAAACTAAGGTTGCAGGGGTCCAAATTACCATAAATTTGACATTCATAACAAACAAATGTGTTTCCCACTACAATTGTATTTAAATATATAGCCTGATTAAAAAATATATAATAATAATCTAATAACTCTAGTAGAAATACGAATAGCATTACTTGTAAATCAATTACATTAAAATTTGTATATCTATATCTTCAATATGAAGACTATAGAGAGATATAACAATATCGGTATCACCTCTAATCTCCCTTGGGGGAAGTTTAATCAAAGGGTAATACCACTAAATCCACGAGCAATCTTTTGAAGCCTTCACAGTGTCCGCGCCATTTGCGGAGATAAATAGACGAGCTCAAAGCTTCCGTTGAATGTAGATGAGCAAAAAACCGGACGGTTAACGAGCTGACTACTAACGAGATACATGAAACTGTTTTTATAGAAAAAAAACTTTGTGTAACGTTATAAAAGAATGATATTTTATTTGAAGATAAAAAGTAAGGCTACTTTCACAATAATTAAAAGAAGTGTACTTTTTTTACTAGAATATTATGGCTTTGGCGTTTTAACGGACAATAGTACGTTGTTTAGCTTGTTAGAGTTATTAACAATTACAGACTTTAAAAATAATTTTAAAATTAAAATCTTAAAAATTACAATTTTTCCTGCTTCAACAAGACCTTTATTTATAAATAAAAAAATCGTTTCAATGAATCTACAATAGTTATTTTTTTAAATAGAATTTCTAAAACTAATTACGTATCATCAGAAGGCAGAGCATAAAAGATTCAAAGCTTCCGACATCAAAAGTCCATCCAAATGGAAAATACATATTTCGAGATCGTGAGTGAATTCATAACAAAAGATTTCGTATTCATTTATAAAATGCCAAATCTAGTGAGGTTGCTATTTCGTTTTCAAATAACCAAAACACATGACTTGCGTCTCAGTGTAGGGATCAGAAGTACTTAGCTAAATGTTAGATCAATCACGCTTCCAGAAATATGACCTATTTCACAATCTATAATCACAAAGACCCTTCCAAAAATACGTATAACCCTCAAGGAAGTACGGAAATAAACCACCGCCCACAAAAACCCATTCAAAGTTCGAGGCAAGTCGTAAATAATGACTACTTCCTGTAGGCTATTGAAAATGAATAGTTCCTTATGTCGGGGTGAAAAAAAACGCAAATGAGTTTTCCCACGAAACGGCGGGCCAAGGCTGTGCCGGCGGCGCAAGGCACAAATGACTAGCGGATTGTAAAACGACTAAATAAATTTGATCCCTTATCTTATAGTTCGTAATTTCCCTCCGTGCTTTATGAGTTCTACTTTCGAGTGGTGTAGGTGAGAACGAAGGGGTCTTTTAGCGATTTATGGTGATTGCAGTTGGTGTTCCATAGCATGGGCTAGAAAGGGACAATAGTTTAAATGTGCTTGTATACATGCAATACATAATATGCTTGTATTAACAGAAAGAATCCAGTCCACTGTACGGTTGTCTAAATACCATCGCCATTAGTTGCACGGCTTTTGAAAATTCATCATCAAAAATCATGTTTTTGAAAATTTTGTTGGTGTCTTAAAAAGTGTCATCAATAATTCTTAAGAATTTCTTAGTTCGTAAATCCTTAATAGGATAGCATAATGAAATTTAGTCCAAAATCCCTCACTCACACAGGAGACACGAGGCCACGGATTGGGCCCAGCAGTGGGCCGTACATGGGTCGATGATAAATACATATGATCTTATTTCACCAGTCAAACATTACAGGCATACCAACCTAAAAATGCCATATCGCTAAAACCCATGTATTGTACCATGAACCCGCACTACTCCGGTTGCATTCCGGCGCATTCATCACGAAGCCATTAGCGTAAGACCCGAGTTGCGTGCGCCCACAGAACTTGGTAAGCTCCCACTGAACTTGGGAACATCGCGTGATTTCATATAATATAATTACAGTCATTGAGTATTCTTGAAATGTCAGTAAATTATACGTAAGTATAATACTCTTTGGAGATAAATTTGTGATTATTTATTAGCTCACATTAGACTGAGGTGATTCTTGGGACGCTTTGGCGAAGGAAAACATCGTTATGAAACCTGCACACTTAAAAGTAATAAGGAATTTCTAAGTTGCGTAGTCAGCCAAGCCGCACTAGGACTACACTGCACTAGGACACTATATGGTGGACTAAAACCTAAGCCCTTTTAATGGTAGACTAGGACCTTGGCCAGCAGTAGGACGTGCGTGGGCGAATATACAAAAGTATACAATCGTTATCACACTTGCCTTCGACTCCACTATCTAAACTTCGCCCACCATCAAGTGACAACCCAGCTATTTTCCAAACCAGTATGAGAACTATAAATTGCTATAAAAATGTATACAATATGAACATCTAGTATTCAAGAACGACATCTGTTATGGTTGCAACGCTCGCGTGTGTAGGGGAAAAGGTCACGCGACCGGTCGATACTGCGGTACTTGCGGATTTCAACACGAAAAGTATATTGTGTAGTTGTTTTGAAACTTTTTGTAGTGTGTTTTGGCTATATGAAAGCTTTTTTATTTGTTAATAATGGCAGTTAAGTAAATAGAAGTAAGAACAAGTAATAGCGTTTACTCTACATACCTTATAAATATAATACCAAAATGTGTTGTGATTGATCATGATGATGATAATTAAAACTGCATTTTTTATGATAATAATTTGTCAACTGTTTTGATTCTGATATAAAGTGTAAAACGATGTATCAAAAGCTAGGTATTTGATTTCTAAATCAGGCTGAGCGTTATAGGAATTTTTAACTGCGTAAAGTCTAGAAAAGTGATCAAAAAGCGATACTAGACATTAATTACAACTAGTGCAATGTAGTACGTCTTCCTACTCCTCGGAATTATAGGCCTGATAAGTAATGATATTATTTCGATGCTAAAGATGATATTCCAACGCGAAACACTTATATGAGGCATTATATTTGGTTATAAACCATAGGTAACTATAGTTATGAATATGATTCTACCCAAACCACTTTAAGTCACTCACTAGATAGAATAAATAATTCAGCTACATCTGTCCAGTAAAAACAAGACCTGCTTTTTCCCAAATTTTATAGCTAAATTAAATTGATGTAACGTTGGCCCACCAGACAAAATTCTCAAAGAATAAATTTACAGAAATGAAAGCAAAAACTTTTGTGTTACGAAAGAAATTAGACTTTTTGGGACTTGTTCTTGTAAATTAGTTTATAAGGGAGCAATTTTATTACAATTCTCACAAAATAAAATGTACATTTCGTAGCAGAGATACAAGTTTCATTAGAAATAAGGCAAAAATCTTACAAATACAGCCGTATTTTTTAGAATATAAATGTAGTACACGTGGCTTTGCGATGGACTAAGACCTAATTCCCTTATCGTAGTAGATATCAGTTCGAAGCAGTGATATGTAACTCCATCATGATTCCATACTATTTTATGACCCCTTGAATGTAATTGTAAAGCTCATACACCCACAATAATCAATAAAGTAAAGAACAAACAGAAGCAGCGATGGCCTCGAGGTCGAGAATCTCCGCGATCGCGGGTTCGAACCCCAGGCACACACCTATGACTTTTCGTTATGTATGTATTCACATTGAATTATCACTTGATTTAACGGTGAAGGAAAACATCGTGATGAAACCTGCACACCTAAAAGTTCGTAGGAATTTCTTAGGTGTGTAGTCCGTTAACCCGCACTAGGCCAGCGTGGTGGACTATGGCCTAAACCCTCTCAATGGTAGAGGAGACCCGTGCCCAGTAGTGGGACATAGATATGGGTTGATGAAGAAGAAAAAACAAACATTTCTTTAAGCGCAATATCTCATTCACAGCACACAAAACCCATTAAATTAATGCAAAAAATATACTAAATATTTATCAAGAGCATAAAAGCATCAAAACGCGCTGGGAATTAGAATAGGTACCTGGGGGGTGCTGTGACGTAACAGGATTACTTCGGGAATAAACATTCACATTAAAATGAAATGAAATTGCAATATCTGTCGGTCTTGCGCCCCTTGGGAAGTACCGACGCTGTCAAAATTGACTCTACGTGGCAAATATAGTAGATATTGGTACGTGGCGCAGTTAGTAATATATTGTAAAAGCAGAAAGTTAAGAGTCCCATTCCAAACTTAGAAAAGATAGGATTGTGAGACTTTTTTCGTGACCTTGTTCCAGACCACCAGTGGCACGCAATATATTGACGCCGAGCAATGAAGAAGAAAAAAGAAATAAAAATCCAGTTTTTTAATTTCTGTGTTCGATGAGACGGCACTGAGTAATCACAAAGTCCGGTAAATGCTCTGAGAAGTGTGGCTCAAAAATATTGAGCGTCAAAACTCAACTCTGTCTACCCTTCAGACACTACCATAAGAGAAAGTATAAATAAATAAATTAGGATTGATTGTAAAAGCGAGAAAATAATTTTAATCAAGTTTTAATACCCTTTTTTATAACTAACCTTAGCATTTTTCAATTTAAATTTTGTCGAAAAATCAACGAAGGTCTCCAACCGTTTGTTTAAAACACAGCTTTAGTACGAAGTTTTACTAACTCGATGTAAAAATATACATATACTCATACACTTGTAACCAATATGTAGTGCCGGCGTACAGTCGGCGTCTTCAAAGGGCAGGTGAGAGAGGGCGAGTTAATTTGCCCGGGAGTTGCCCCCGTCCCTGCGGACGACCGGGGGGCGACGCGCCACCGGGGGCGTGAGTATTGCCAGGTGCCATGAAACTTTGGGAAATTTCGAGCTCGCATATATTTCAGCTTTTGTAGCTCGAATGACAAATTTAATTTAAGTTACGCTAACGTTTGACCCCGTAGCCGAATTTTGAGCATTTTTTTTGGGGTAAGTGAGATTTTAATGCAGTAATTTTAATACCGCTTGATATTAAAAGGTTTTGGGTTTGATACCTAAGTTCGGTATATTATAACGCTTTTTCGTAAGACAAAATATTCATCATCCATTATGTCATCTCGCTGCTCATATTTAAAATTAATTGTTATAATCATGTCACTTTACCTTATCTTAAACCATTTCAAATTCTCATCTTAAAGAAGGATTCCTGTAGTAAAATTAGGTGAGAATCAATATCAAATATTAGTTACAAAAGATTCAATCTTAAAAAGTGGAAATCCAATAATCCTCGACCAAGTCTTCACTCCTACTAAATTAATTTTAAAATACACCATTCTAAATCTAGCAACACTGAATGTTAGGGAGGTAAGTGACCCCTCCCACCAAGCTTTCAAGAGGAGGATAAAGCCCCCCGGGCGAGCTTTGAATTTTTTATAACTTTTTTGGCAAGCTCTCTCGCTAACGGTTTTTACGCTAAATTTATATTGTCGGCATTGGGAATGCGCAAATATTTGAACTCGTTCGGAATAGTTTAAGTAGGGCTTCGAGCTTTCAATGTAAAGCATTTTACGGGCTTGTGATTGCTTTGAACTTTACATATTAAAGTTATGGCCGTCAATTAAGGATGTGAGTTTTGCGGATTAACTTTAACTTTGACTTCAATATAAATTTTAAACCTTAGTTCAATTGTGCTTTGAATAGATTCTATGAATATATTAACAATTTTGTCTAGTTTTTCGATCCGAATCAGCACTGCATTTGCTGGTGCTAGTGAATTATGGAATAAGTATATGATAAATAAAACAGTCAATAAAATAAGTCATCTTGGAATATTCTGTGAGCGTGTTCAATAACCATTTCACGTGACCTTATTCATCCATTATTTCGATTGGAGGAAGAAACGAACTACTCATAATGACTGACCCTCAGATTGTTTGATAAGAAAACGACAGCATATCTTGATGTTGCTATAATTTTATTAAGATTTTCCATTAGGAAATCTCCTTAGCAGCACTTTGTCTATAATTGTAAAGCAATAGATTCGCGTCTATTATATAACGCTAAATATAATTGATAAAACAATGGTGTAGGTCGACACCTATGTCTATCCCTTCCAGTACCAGTCTCAGTGTAGTATCGAAAGGGGTAGGTAGAGTTGCATTTCTGCACCCAAAATCGTCAGCATCACTCCTAAACGTAAGTGGCAAGCTCATAGACGTTTATCGAGCACATTACTAGACTCTATGATGCTACTAAAAATTTCCTAATGAAAAACCCAATAACACTTTTGCCTTACCCGGGAACCGAACCCGGGATCTCTGGATCACACGGCACAAACGCTCTACCGCGAAGCAGTCAATCAAGTCTTTATAATTACAATAGCTTTTGCTCGCGACTCCGTCCGCGTAGACTACAGGGTTGAGATCAGAAGGAAAATAAGTTGTAGTCTATTTTACTTCTCAGAGTCATATTTGTGTCCATACCAAAATTCATACAATTCGGTCAAATTGTTCAAACGTGAAACCGTAACGCGTCGATCGGCGCCTTGTGCATCATTACTTCGCGCTCGATCAATATTTTAAAACTGCAATATCTTCTAAGATACTCAGTGAAATCAAATGATGTAAAGGGCAATTTTATTTAAAATTAAATACTTGTAATGAATAACGTATTTACTTGGATAAGGATTAATATCATGTTTGTAAAAACACCTTCACAAATATTGCGTTATTTAAAATAAATTTGGTTAGAATAAAAAACGTTATAGTGAGCCAACCTTAAAGGATAGACATATGCTGTCGCAGACTTTTTTTTTGAATTTTTAAAGGGAAACAATTCTGTCATACATTGTTTTACCGAAACTTTAACCGTTTCTGCAGCGTACGCAGCGGAAGCTCACAAAAAGGAAAAAAGTCCCCGATTTTGAAACATTCTTTATTGCTGCTCCGCTCTTATTGGTCGTAGCGTGATGATATATAGCTTATAACCTTCCTCGATAAATGTGCTATCTAACAGTGAAAGAATTTTTCAAATCGGACCAGTAGTTCCTGAGATCCTAGCGTTCAAACAAACAAACAAACAAACAAACAAACTCTTCAGCTTCATAATATTAGTATAGATATTCTAATTAAGCAAACTATCAACTAAAACAATTTAAATGTCCTTTATACAAACTGTTTCCGAGTCGGGTTTCCAATATCGACCCCACAAGGCGCGGTTGGGGTGCTTTGTGCTGCGCCCCGGGGTCTGCTGGGGATGACAGGGGTACCACCGGTCTACCACCTACGTGCCTTTTGTTTTTTAAAGCGCCGAGGTCTAAGGTTCAAATTGATTGTGGGGTTTACCTTAGTAAATGTTGTGAGTTAATATAATGGTTCTTGTTTACTTTTGAAACATGAGATAGATACTTACGCGAATAATATTTGTATAATAATAGCAATAAATACTATAATACACATTCATGCAAATTTTCATCTTTTCAGCACTAAACGTTTGGAAGGTAAACCGAGGACGGACGGTCATGCTGAAACTGAAATTATTTTGTTTGTAGCGCATATAATAACAATTAAGAAACTTATTAATGCTTCAAGTTTCCATTACCATAAAAGTGAAAATCTTTTTAAAAGTTATATGTTTAGATTTTGTAAAGTTACCAATAAAAAATAATTAAATGACATCAAATAATACGTGTCCGTGAACTTGGCAGAGCAAAGTCCAGCAGAGCACATTTTTTTTGGAGTTCTGATAGCTTGCCCAATAGTTCTATAGTTCCTGATACTTTTTAGGAGTAGTTCTGGCGTTTTTTCTAGGAAAATCGGCATTTGAAAATATGCTCAGCCAAATTTCCGCAGCAGATCAAATTGCATAATTTTTTATGAAAATGCGATTTTTAGTAAGACTATGGCCTATTAAAGAGTTCCTCATACTTATTAGGTATAGTTCAAGCCCTAAAATCTAGAAAAATGCCGGCAAAGATATGAAAATCTAAAAACCGAAAGTAAGATTATTGCATTTTTTAAACATCCAGAATTACAAATGACTTACGACTCAGCATTTTATTATAGGTCTTGATATGGTCTAAGACCTAGAAATAAATTCTAGGCCAGAACTCTCGCCAAACTCTCAGCAGAGCATAGGTAAAGGTAAAATAAAATGATTTTTTTTATTATATATTCGGCCAAAAATGTCAGACATGGCTGAGGACCCAGAACCCCTTCGGTTTTCATTAGACCTCGATGTGATCTAAGACCTAGATAAACAATCTAGGCCAGAACTCACGCCAAACTCTCAGCAGAGCATAGGTAAATGTGAAATAAAATGAAATTTCTCATTATATATTAGGCCAAAATTTTCAAATATGACTGAGGACCCAGAACTCCTCGGTTTCCATTAGGCCTTGATGTGGTCTAAGACCTAAATAAACAATCTAGGCCAGAACTCACGCCAAACTCTCAGCAGAGCATAGGTAAATGTGAAATAAAATGAAATTTCTTATTTTATATTCGGCCAAAAATGTCAGACATAACTAAAGACCCAGAACTCCTCGGTTTCCATTAGACCTCGATGTGATCTAAGACCTAGATAATCAATCTAGGCCAGAACTCACGCCAAACTCTCAGCAGAGCATAGGTAAATGTGAAATAAAATGAAATTTCACGTAATATTCGGCCAAAATTTTCAAATATGACTGAGGACCCAGAACTCCTCGGTTTCCATTAGATCTTGATGTGGTCTAAGACCTAAAAGAATAATCTAGGCCAGAACTCATTTCAAACTCTCAGCAGAGCATAGGTAAATGTGAAATAAAATGAAATTTCTCATTATATAATAGGCCAAAAATGTCAGACATGATTGAGGACCCAGAACTCCTCGGTTTCCATTAGACCTTGATGTGGTCTAAGACCTAAAAGAATAATCTAGGCCAGAACTCATTTCAAACTCTCAGCAGAACATAGGTAAATGTGAAATAAAATGAAATTTCACGTAATATTCGGCCAAAATTTTCAAATATGACTGAGGACCCAGAACTCCTCGGTTTCCATTAGATCTTGATGTGGTCTAAGACCTAGATAAACAATCTAGGCCAGAACTCTCGCCAAACTCCCAGCAGAGCATAGGTAAATGTGAAATAAAATGAAATTTCACATAATATTCGGCCAAAATTTTCAAATAAGATTGAGGACCCAGAACTCCTCGGTTTCCATTAGACCTTGATGTGGTCTAAGGCCTAGATAAACAATCTAGGCCAGAACTCTCGCCAAACTCCCAGCAGAGCATAGGTAAATGTGAAATAAAATGAAATTTCACATAATATTCGGCCAAAATTTTCAAATAAGATTGAGGACCCAGAACTCCTCGGTTTCCATTAGACCTTGATGTGGTCTAAGGCCTAGATAAACAATCTAGGCCAGAACTCATTTCAAACTCTCAGCAGAGCACAGGTAAATGTGAACTAAAATGAAATTTCACGTAATATTCGGCCAAAATTTTCAAATATGACTGAGGACCCAGAACTCCTCGGTTTCCATTAGATCTTGATGTGGTCTAAGACCTAGATAAACAATCTAGGCCAGAACTCTCGCCAAACTCCCAGCAGAGCATAGGTAAAGGTGAAATAAAATGAAATTTTACAAAATATTCGGCCAAAAATGTCAGACATGACTGAGGACCCAGAACTCCTCGGTTTCCATTAGATCTTGATGTGGTCTAAGACCTAGATAAACAATCTAGGCCAGAACTCATTTCAAACTCTCAACAGAGCATAGGTAAAGGTGAAATAAAATGAAATTTTACAAAATATTCGGCCAAAAATGTCAGACATGACTGAGGACCCAGAACTCCTCGGTTTCCATTAGACCTTGATGTGGTCTAAGACCTAGATAAACAATCTAGGCCAGAACTCATTTCAAACTCCCAGCAGAGCATAGGTAAAGGTGAAATAAAATGAAATTTCACGTAATATTCGGCCAAAATTTTCAAATATGACTGAGGACCCAGAACTCCTCGGTTTCCATTAGATCTTGATGTGGTCTAAGACCTAGATAAACAATCTAGGCCAGAACTCTCGCCAAACTCCCAGCAGAGCATAGGTAAAGGTGAAATAAAATGAAATTTTACAAAATATTCGGCCAAAAATGTCAGACATGACTGAGGACCCAGAACTCCTCGGTTTCCATTAGACCTTGATGTGGTCTAAGACCTAGATAAACAATCTAGGCCAGAACTCATTTCAAACTCTCAACAGAGCATAGGTAAAGGTGCAATAAAATGAAATTTCACAGAATATTCGGCAAAAAATGTCAGACATGATTGAGGACCCAGAACTCCTCGATTTCCATTAGACCTTGATGTGGTCTAAGGCCTAGATAAACAATCTAGGCCAGAACTCTCGCCAAACTCCCAGCAGAGCATAGGTAAATGTGAACTAAAATGAAATTTCGCGTAATATTCGGCCAAAATTTTCAAATATGACTGAGGACCCAGAACTCCTCGGTTTCCATTAGATCTTGATGTGGTCTAAGACCTAGATAAACAATCTAGGCCAGAACTCTCGCCAAACTCCCAGCAGAGCATAGGTAAAGGTGAAATAAAATGAAATTTTACAAAATATTCGGCCAAAAATGTCAGACATGACTGAGGACCCAGAACTCCTCGGTTTCCATTAGACCTTGATGTGGTCTAAGACCTAGATAAACAATCTAGGCCAGAACTCATTTCAAACTCTCAACAGAGCATAGGTAAAGGTGCAATAAAATGAAATTTCACAGAATATTCGGCAAAAAATGTCAGACATGATTGAGGACCCAGAACTCCTCGGTTTCCATTAGACCTTGATGTGGTCTAAGACCTAGATAAACAATCTAGGCCAGAACTCTCGCCAAACTCCCAGCAGAGCATAGGTAAAGGTGAAATAAAATGAAATTTCACGTAATATTCGGCCAAAATTTTCAAATATGACTGAGGACCCAGAACTCCTCGGTTTCCATTAGATCTTGATGTGGTCTAAGACCTAGATAAACAATCTAGGCCAGAACTCACGCCAAACTCCCAGCAGAGCATAGGTAAATGTGAAATAAAATGAAATTTCTCATTATATAATAGGCCAAAAATGTCAGACATGATTGAGGACCCAGAACTCCTCGATTTCCATTAGACCTTGATGTGGTCTAAGACCTAGATAAACAAACTAGACCAGAACTCACGCGAAACTCTCAGCAGAGCATAGGTAAAGGTGAAATAAAATGAAATTTCAGAAAATATTCGGTCAAAATTTTCAAATATGACTCAGGACCCAGAACTCCTCGGTTTCCATTAGACCTTGATGTGGTCTAAGACCTAAATAAACAATCTAGGCCAGAACTCACGCCAAACTCTCAGCAGAGCATAGGTAAATGTGAAATAAAATTAAATTTCAGAAAATATTCGGCCAAAAATGTCAGACATGACTGAGGACCCAGAACTCCTCGGTTTCTATTAGACCTTGATATGGTCTAAGACCTAGATAAACAAACTAGACCAGAACTCACGCGAAACTCTCAGCAGAGCATAGGTAAAGGTGAAATAAAATGAAATTTCACATAATATTCGGCCAAAAATGTCAGACATGATTGAGGACCCAGAACTCCTCGGTTTCCATTAGACCTCGATGTGATCTAAGACCTAGATAAACAACCTAGGCCAGAACTCACGCCAAACTCTCAGCAGAGCATAGGTAAATGTGAAATAAAATTAAATTTCAGAAAATATTCGGTCAAAATTTTCAAATATGACTGAGGACCCAGAACTCCTCGGTTTCCATTAGACCTTGATGTGGTCTAAGACCTAGATAAACAATCTAGGCCAGAACTCACGCCAAACTCCCAGCAGAGCATAGGTAAATGTGAAATAAAATGAAATTTCTCATTATATAATAGGCCAAAAATGTCAGACATGATTGAGGACCCAGAACTCCTCGGTTTCTATTAGACCTTGATATGGTCTAAGACCTAGATAAACAAACTAGACCAGAACTCACGCGAAACTCTCAGCAGAGCATAGGTAAAGGTGAAATAAAATGAAATTTCACATAATATTCGGTCAAAATTTTCAAATATGACTGAGGACCCAGAACTCCTCGGTTTCCATTAGACCTTGATGTGGTCTAAGACCTAGATAAACAATCTAGGCCAGAACTCATTTCAAACTCTCAGCAGAGTTGTAAAGCATTTTTGTAAAATTTCATTTTATTTCACCTTTACCTATGCTCTGCTGAGAGTTTGAAATGAGTTCTGGCCTAGATTGTTTATCTAGGTCTTAGACCACATCAAGATCTAATGGAAACCGAGGAGTTCTGGGTCCTCAGTCATGTCTGACATTTTTGGCCGAATATTATGTGAAATTTCATTTTATTTCACCTTAACCTATGCTCTGCTGAGAGTTTGGCGTGAGTTCTGGTCTAGTTTGTTTATCTAGGTCTTAGACCACATCAAGATCTAATGGAAACCGAGGAGTTCTGGGTCCTCAGTCATGTCTGACATTTTTGGCCAAATATTTTGTAAAATTTCATTTTATTTCACCTTTACCTATGCTCTGCTGAGAGTTTGGCGAGAGTTCTGGCCTAGATTGTTTATCTAGGTCTTAGACCACATCAAGATCTAATGGAAACCGAGGAGTTCTGGGTCCTCAGTCATGTCTGACATTTTTGGCCGAATATTTTGTAAAATTTAATTTTATTTCACCTTTACCTATGCTCTGCTGAGAGTTTGAAATGAGTTCTGGCCTAGATTGTTTATCTAGGTTTTAGACCACATCAAGGTCTAATGGAAACCGAGGAGTTCTGGGTCCTCAGTCATGTCTGACATTTTTAGTCGAATATTATGTGAAATTTCATTTTATTTCACCTTTACCTATGCTCTGTTGAGAGTTTGAAATGAGTTCTGGTCTAGTTTGTTTATCTAGGTCTTAGACCACATCAAGGTCTAATGGAAACCGAGGAGTTCTGGGTCCTCAGTCATATTTGAAAATTTTGACCGAATATTATGTGAAATTTCATTTTATTGCACCTTTACCTATGCTCTGCTGAGAGTTTCGCGTGAGTTCTGGTCTAGTTTGTTTATCTAGGTCTTAGACCACATCAAGATCTAATGAAAACCGAGGAGTTCTGGGTCCTCAGTCATGTCTGACATTTTTGGCCAAATATTTTGTAAAATTTCATTTTATTTCACCTTTACCTATGCTCTGCTGAGAGTTTGGCGAGAGTTCTGGCCTAGATTGTTTATCTAGGTCTTAGACCACATCAAAATCTAATGGAAACCGAGGAGTTCTGGGTCCTCAATCATGTCTGACATTTTTGGCCTATTATATAATGAGAAATTTCATTTTATTTCACATTTACCTATGCTCTGCTGGGAGTTTGGCGTGAGTTCTGGCCTAGATTGTTTATTTAGGTCTTAGACCACATCAAGGTCTAATGGAAACCGAGGAGTTCTGGGTCCTCAGTCATATTTGAAACTTTTGGCCTAATATATAATGAGAAATTTCATTTTATTTCACATTTACCTATGCTCTGCTGAGAGTTTAGCGTGAGTTCTGGCCTAGATTGTTTATTTAGGTCTTAGACCACATCAAGGTCTAATGGAAACCGAGGAGTTCTGGGTCCTCAGTCATATTTGAAAATTTTGACCGAATATTATGTGAAATTTCATTTTATTGCACCTTTACCTATGCTCTGCTGAGAGTTTCGCGTGAGTTCTGGTCTAGTTTGTTTATCTAGGTCTTAGACCACATCAAGATCTAATGAAAACCGAGGAGTTCTGGGTCCTCAGTCATGTCTGACATTTTTGGCCAAATATTTTGTAAAATTTCATTTTATTTCACCTTTACCTATGCTCTGTTGAGAGTTTGAAATGAGTTCTGGTCTAGTTTGTTTATCTAGGTCTTAGACCACATCAAGGTCTAATGGAAACCGAGGAGTTCTGGGTCCTCAGTCATATTTGAAAATTTTGACCGAATATTATGTGAAATTTCATTTTATTGCACCTTTACCTATGCTCTGCTGAGAGTTTCGCGTGAGTTCTGGTCTAGTTTGTTTATCTAGGTCTTAGACCACATCAAGATCTAATGAAAACCGAGGAGTTCTGGGTCCTCAGTCATGTCTGACATTTTTGGCCAAATATTTTGTAAAATTTCATTTTATTTCACCTTTACCTATGCTCTGCTGAGAGTTTGGCGAGAGTTCTGGCCTAGATTGTTTATCTAGGTCTTAGACCACATCAAAATCTAATGGAAACCGAGGAGTTCTGGGTCCTCAATCATGTCTGACATTTTTGGCCTATTATATAATGAGAAATTTCATTTTATTTCACATTTACCTATGCTCTGCTGGGAGTTTGGCGTGAGTTCTGGCCTAGATTGTTTATCTAGGCCTTAGACCACATCAAGGTCTAATGGAAACCGAGGAGTTCTGGGTCCTCAATCTTATTTGAAAATTTTGGCCGAATATTATGTGAAATTTCATTTTATTTCACATTTACCTATGCTCTGCTGGGAGTTTGGCGAGAGTTCTGGCCTAGATTGTTTATCTAGGCCTTAGACCACATCAAGGTCTAATGGAAACCGAGGAGTTCTGGGTCCTCAATCATGTCTGACATTTTTGGCCTATTATATAATGAGAAATTTCATTTTATTTCACATTTACCTATGCTCTGCTGGGAGTTTGGCGTAAGTTCTGGCCTAGATTGTTTATCTAGGTCTCAGACCACATCAAGATCTAATAGAAACCGAGGAGTTCTGGGTCCTCAGTCATATTTGAAAATTTTGGCCTAATATATAATGAGAAATTTCATTTTATTTCACATTTACCTATGCTCTGCTGAGAGTTTGGCGTGAGTTCTGGCCTAGATTGTTTATCTAGGTCTTAGATCACATCGAGGTCTAATGGAAACCGAGGAGTTCTGGGTCTTCAGTTATGTCTGACATTTTTGGCCGAATATAAAATAAGAAATTTCATTTCATTTCACATTTACCTATGCTCTGCTGAGAGTTTGGCGTGAGTTCTGGCCTAGATTGTTTATTTAGGTCTTAGACCACATCAAGGTCTAATGGAAACCGAGGAGTTCTGGGTCCTCAGTCATATTTGAAACTTTTGGCCTAATATATAATGAGAAATTTCATTTTATTTCACATTTACCTATGCTCTGCTGAGAGTTTAGCGTGAGTTCTGGCCTAGATTGTTTATTTAGGTCTTAGACCACATCAAGGTCTAATGGAAACCGAGGAGTTCTGGGTCCTCAGTCATGTTTGAAAATTTTGACCGAATATTATGTGAAATTTCATTTTATTGCACCTTTACCTATGCTCTGCTGAGAGTTTCGCGTGAGTTCTGGTCTAGTTTGTTTATCTAGGTCTTAGACCACATCAAGATCTAATGGAAACCGAGGAGTTCTGGGTCCTCAGTCATGTCTGACATTTTTGGCCGAATATTTTGTAAAATTTAATTTTATTTCACCTTTACCTATGCTCTGCTGAGAGTTTGGCGTGAGTTCTGGCCTAGATTGTTTATCTAGGTCTTAGATCACATTGAGGTCTAATGGAAACCGAGGAGTTCTGGGTCTTCAGTTATGTCTGACATTTTTGGCCGAATATAAAATAAGAAATTTCATTTCATTTCACATTTACCTATGCTCTGCTGAGAGTTTGGCGTGAGTTCTGGCCTAGATTGTTTATTTAGGTCTTAGACCACATCAAGGTCTAATGGAAACCGAGGAGTTCTGGGTCCTCAGTCATATTTGAAACTTTTGGCCTAATATATAATGAGAAATTTCATTTTATTTCTTATTTACCTATGCTCTGCTGAGAGTTTAGCGTGAGTTCTGGCCTAGATTGTTTATTTAGGTCTTAGACCACATCAAGGTCTAATGGAAACCGAGGAGTTCTGGGTCCTCAGTCATATTTGAAAATTTTGACCGAATATTATGTGAAATTTCATTTTATTGCACCTTTACCTATGCTCTGCTGAGAGTTTCGCGTGAGTTCTGGTCTAGTTTGTTTATCTAGGTCTTAGACCACATCAAGATCTAATGGAAACCGAGGAGTTCTGGGTCCTCAGTCATGTCTGACATTTTTGGCCAATATTTTGTAAAATTTCATTTTATTTCACCTTTACCTATGCTCTGCTGAGAGTTTGGCGAGAGTTCTGGCCTAGATTGTTTATCTAGGTCTTAGACCACATCAAAATCTAATGGAAACCGAGGAGTTCTGGGTCCTCAATCATGTCTGACATTTTTGGCCTATTACATAATGAGAAATTTCATTTTATTTCACATTTACCTATGCTCTGCTGGGAGTTTGGCGTAAGTTCTGGCCTAGATTGTTTATCTAGGTCTTAGACCACATCAAGATCTAATGGAAACCGAGGAGTTCTGGGTCCTCAGTCATATTTGAAAATTTTGGCCTAATATATAATGAGAAATTTCATTTTATTTCACATTTACCTATGCTCTGCTGAGAGTTTGGCGTGAGTTCTGGCCTAGATTGTTTATCTAGGTCTTAGATCACATCGAGGTCTAATGGAAACCGAGGAGTTCTGGGTCTTCAGTTATGTCTGACATTTTTGGCCGAATATAAAATAAGAAATTTCATTTCATTTCACATTTACCTATGCTCTGCTGAGAGTTTGGCGTGAGTTCTGGCCTAGATTGTTTATTCAGGTCTTAGACCACATCAAGGTCTAATGGAAACCGAGGAGTTCTGGGTCCTCAGTCATATTTGAAACTTTTGGCCTAATATATAATGAGAAATTTCATTTTATTTCTTATTTACCTATGCTCTGCTGAGAGTTTAGCGTGAGTTCTGGCCTAGATTGTTTATTTAGGTCTTAGACCACATCAAGGTCTAATGGAAACCGAGGAGTTCTGGGTCCTCAGTCATATTTGAAAATTTTGACCGAATATTATGTGAAATTTCATTTTATTGCACCTTTACCTATGCTCTGCTGAGAGTTTCGCGTGAGTTCTGGTCTAGTTTGTTTATCTAGGTCTTAGACCACATCAAGATCTAATGGAAACCGAGGAGTTCTGGGTCCTCAGTCATGTCTGACATTTTTGGCCGAATATTTTGTAAAATTTAATTTTATTTCACCTTTACCTATGCTCTGCTGAGAGTTTGAAATGAGTTCTGGCCTAGATTGTTTATCTAGGTCTTAGACCACATCAAGGTCTAATGGAAACCGAGGAGTTCTGGGTCTTCAGTTATGTCTGACATTTTTGGCCGAATATAAAATAAGAAATTTCATTTCATTTCACATTTACCTATGCTCTGCTGAGAGTTTGGCGTGAGTTCTGGCCTAGATTGTTTATTTAGGTCTTAGACCACATCAAGGTCTAATGGAAACCGAGGAGTTCTGGGTCCTCAGTCATATTTGAAAATTTTGGCCGAATATTACGTGAAATTTCATTTTAGTTCACATTTACCTATGCTCTGCTGGGAGTTTGGCGAGAGTTCTGGCCTAGATTGTTTATCTAGGCCTTAGACCACATCAAGGTCTAATGGAAACCGAGGAGTTCTGGGTCCTCAATCATGTCTGACATTTTTGGCCTATTATATAATGTGAAATTTCATTTTATTTCACATTTACCTATGCTCTGCTGGGAGTTTGGCGAGAGTTCTGGCCTAGATTGTTTATCTAGGCCTTAGACCACATCAAGGTCTAATGGAAACCGAGGAGTTCTGGGTCCTCAATCTTATTTGAAAATTTTGGCCGAATATTATGTGAAATTTCATTTTATTTCACATTTACCTATGCTCTGCTGGGAGTTTGGCGAGAGTTCTGGCCTAGATTGTTTATCTAGGTCTTAGACCACATCAAGATCTAATGGAAACCGAGGAGTTCTGGGTCCTCAGTCATATTTGAAAATTTTGGCCGAATATTACGTGAAATTTCATTTTAGTTCACATTTACCTATGCTCTGCTGGGAGTTTGGCGAGAGTTCTGGCCTAGATTGTTTATCTAGGCCTTAGACCACATCAAGGTCTAATGGAAACCGAGGAGTTCTGGGTCCTCAGTCATATTTGAAAATTTTGGCCTAATATATAATGAGAAATTTCATTTTATTTCACATTTACCTATGCTCTGCTGAGAGTTTGGCGTGAGTTCTGGCCTAGATTGTTTATCTAGGTCTTAGATCACATCGAGGTCTAATGGAAACCGAGGAGTTCTGGGTCTTCAGTTATGTCTGACATTTTTGGCCGAATATAAAATAAGAAATTTCATTTCATTTCACATTTACCTATGCTCTGCTGAGAGTTTGGCGTGAGTTCTGGCCTAGATTGTTTATCTAGGTCTTAGATCACATCGAGGTCTAATGGAAACCGAGGAGTTCTGGGTCTTCAGTTATGTCTGACATTTTTGGCCGAATATAAAATAAGAAATTTCATTTCATTTCACATTTACCTATGCTCTGCTGAGAGTTTGGCGTGAGTTCTGGCCTAGATTGTTTATTTAGGTCTTAGACCACATCAAGGTCTAATGGAAACCGAGGAGTTCTGGGTCCTCAGTCATATTTGAAACTTTTGGCCTAATATATAATGAGAAATTTCATTTTATTTCACATTTACCTATGCTCTGCTGAGAGTTTAGCGTGAGTTCTGGCCTAGATTGTTTATTTAGGTCTTAGACCACATCAAGGCCTAATAGAAACCGAGGAGTTCTGGGTCCTCAGTCATATTTGAAAATTTTGGCCTAATATATAATGAGAAATTTCATTTTATTTCACATTTACCTATGCTCTGCTGAGAGTTTGGCGTGAGTTCTGGCCTAGATTGTTTATCTAGGTCTTAGATCACATCGAGGTCTAATGAAAACCGAAGGGGTTCTGGGTCCTCAGCCATGTCTGACATTTTTGGCCGAATATATAATAAAAAAAATCATTTTATTTTACCTTTACCTATGCTCTGCTGAGAGTTTGGCGAGAGTTCTGGCCTAGAATTTATTTCTAGGTCTTAGACCATATCAAGACCTATAATAAAATGCTGAGTCGTAAGTCATTTGTAATTCTGGATGTTTAAAAAATGCAATAATCTTACTTTCGGTTTTTAGATTTTCATATCTTTGCCGGCATTTTTCTAGATTTTAGGGCTTGAACTATACCTAATAAGTATGAGGAACTCTTTAATAGGCCATAGTCTTACTAAAAATCGCATTTTCATAAAAAATTATGCAATTTGATCTGCTGCGGAAATTTGGCTGAGCATATTTTCAAATGCCGATTTTTCTAGAAAAAACGCCAGAACTACTCCTAAAAAGTATCAGGAACTATAGAACTATTGGGCAAGCTATCAGAACTCCAAAAAAAATGTGCTCTGCTGGACTTTGCTCTGCCAAGTTCACGGACACAAATAATACCTACATCCTAAATCTACAAAGAACATTCTAAGAAACATCACAAACGTTTCAATCTATTTTCCAATATCCGCCACAGTTAAAACATCAATGTCGATGGAGGGTCTTTGTGTGACCCCGCGAACTTGTGTTACTGACAGATTTCTTCCACTACGTCGGTCTACCACCTGGGAAGTCTTTGTTGCGTCAAACGGGTCTTATTTAACAGTTAATTGCTTTTTTATTGTGTGACTACAACCCTGGAAAGGTTTAGTGGAGTATTCAATCGCTGGTGAAAAGTATTGATGGAAAAAATGAAATTGGGCGGTGAGTATGGAATTTTAATTGTCAGGGAATGTATTTTCGATATCACTAATATACTTTGAGTGCATGTAGAAAATAAATGTTTAGTCAAAATATTGGACGAGGCCTTTGTCTAGCTGTGAACGTCTTTCGGCTGGTGATGATGATTTGTCAAAGACACAATTGTGCCGATTTTTGGCAACTGGAAAATCATACTAGTACTTCAAACTTAAATCATAAAGAAAACATATACAGGGTGTATTTAGACCGTGATCGAAAACTGAGGCAGGTAATAGCGATAGTGATTACAAACCCCCTGGCATTAAAGAAAATCCCGACAAACAATAAAATTTTTGAGCTTTTCCATACAAACCACATCCTTTTAACACCGATGGTTGTATGGAAAACGTAATTTTTTTATTTTTTAACGGAATTTTCTTTAATGCCAGGGGGTTTGTAATCACCCTCGCTATTACCTGCCTCAGTTTTCGATCACTGTCTTAATAAACCCTGTACAACATATCTAACCAACAACAGCCCATATAACATAAGTATAAATCAAATTACGTCTACTTATGACAGCCGAAACAAAAAATCCATCATTTGACAAAGAAACAAAAAACACACTTATTGCAGGGGATTATTGTGTAAATCCTCTCGAGCACAGAAGCGCCCTCTGCGGGAGGTCGCGGACAAAGCGTGGAGGGCCCTCGAAGGGCCGTGCCCTATCGCTGCCGGGACACTGCGACACACTCATTGGAAGGGTTTAAAGATTTTTCCATCTAATTCTAGAAACGAGCTTGATGAGACTTGGAAAAACTTCATTATAAAATAAAATTTATGATTTATCATCGTCAGGTTTGGGGATCGATCCCGGTTTAGAAAAACTGTTTTTAGCTGTTCTAATCAAAAAATTCTCAGCGGCACCACGGAGTCTAGAAATTTGCCGGATACATGAATTAAGCTCTGCTTTTGATAACGCTTTGTCTTCAGATATCATGGTATAGAATAAATATATCCTGCATATTAAGTTAAAAAAAAAATAAAACTTAGCCATACATTACCAGGAAAACAGGAACAAAAACAGCCAACCAACTCCCTACTAAAATCGTCCACAGAACTGTGACATGTTAAGGCGTGGTTGAGATACCGTTACGGAAAAAAGTCCGAATAAAACCTCAACAGAATGCTTAAGATGTCCCTGATAAAAGTGAAGAAGGCCATTTAACGCTGATTTCAGTTTATCGCAGACTTAACTTGTAAGAATTAGGGTGATGCATCGTTTCTATACGTTTACAAGACGCTATCTACTTAGATAATTTGCACCACAATAACTTTAACCAGTCACATTAGTAGTAATACAAATAGGTGTCACGAACGGTAGTTACGATTTTCATGTCGTTAGTTTAAGTAAATAGTGCAAAGTAAATTTTATTGATTCCTTCCAGAACGCAAAATTATTATTAGCGCCTAGTTTTGTAGTGTCAAAGTGATCGCTTTGGTATCGGAACTGGCAACTTACGCCTAAGAATTTTCTAAAAACTTTTTAGGTGTGCTAGCTCCGTTACGATCTTACTTCACCATTAAAGGAAGTAATAATTCATTGGAAATACACACATGACTTTGATAATTCATAGGTGTGTTCCTGAGGTTTGACCCGCGACCGCTGAGATTGGCCATCACTACTTTTAGAACAAAAACAACTGAAATTATAATGCTGGCATCTTGGAAATTGGTACGTCTGTAATATAGTAGCAAGACCCAAAATACAATTTCTCCGAAGCATAAGAAAATGTAGACGTTGAAAAACACCCCGTAAACAAAAAAGCTACCGACACTCGAGTCTGGCGAAATAAATTGCACTTTTTCCTAGCTTTCCATTTGAGGAGAATGGGGCAAAACTGGATTATGTCCGCGTCCCCCGGGACCCTCAGTTTGGGGATTGCCGGGAGGGATGGCGGCAAAAGTTTACGTAAGCCCAATGTAATCCTGTTTGTGAACAGGTCACTGTGGCACCAGCCTATATTTTGATATATTGGCTGTTGTTTAAAGTTAGGAGGGCTACGCAAGAATATTTTGGTTGGCCTAGAACGGATGGATTATATAAAAAATGGCTTTGATTTGAATTGAAGGGTTAAGTCAAAAGTTATCTTTGAAAGTGAAAAAAATGATAATTCGGTAATTATTTGGATGTGTAACCAGCCACTTCCGAAACGAAATATATATTTTTAATTAAATAGAGTTACTTCAAAAAGATCTTATGCTCAGAATAATTTTGTAAGTACGGTTTATATTGCAAAATATTATAATAGCAAAATGGTTTCAAAAAATCCTTTGCAAGACCGTTTGCAAATATGCAATGACTATCATTTATTAATATTATCTAATTCTCCGATACAATTTTCATAATATTTGGATTCTTCATCTTCTTCTTCATCAACCCATATACGCCCACTGCTGAGCACGGATCTCCTCTACCATTGAGAGGGTATAGGCCATAGTCCACCACGCTGGCCTAGTGCGGGTTGGCGGACTACACACCTAAGAAATTCCCAAGAACTCTTAGGTGTGCAGGTTTCATCACGATGTTTTCCTTCACCGTTAAAGCAAGTGATAATTCAATGTGAATACACACATAACTTCGAAAAGTAAGAGGTGTGTGCCTGGGGTTCGAACCCGCGACCGCCGAGATTCTCGACTGCGCGCCCAAACCTCGAGGCCATCACTGCTTCAATATTTGGTTTATCCACAATTAAATGCCTCCGTATTCATTTTTTTCGTTTTATTCCATATATCGCACAAACACTTCACAAATGTGACCGTATTATAATCACTATCAATAATCCTCCTTTCATTACATTTTTATTAGCAGATTTTTTTCTAGGAGAATACAATTGGCGATAAAAAAATCAATAGAAAGCCAAGCAATTACCTGACCGGGAACAAACCTCTACACGGTGAGCTCATTAAATTCACACGGACTGCGAAACAAGACCCGGCATAATTGCAAAACACGAGAGGGGAACACCAGAATAAAGACATTTCTCAGTAGACACTCGCGAAATACTACCATTCAAAATTCAACTCTAACCTAACCGAATAAGGTTTACAACAGCTTTTGATAATCTGACGTAGAGGGTGCTGGGGATATGTGTACCGTAAAATAGACTTTATGTGTAGTACTTAAGGTTGTAAATTGGATTGTGGAGGCTTGGGACACCACATGTGAAGTTTGGTGTAAATAATGATATCTTGTGTTGGTAATATTATACAATGTTGAGAGGTTTTGGGTGTCGGGTAAGTAATGGGTGTGGTGTTCGGTTCTTGGCGTGTTTACACATATTGCTTTTGGAATTAATTGGTCTCTGTAGTTCTAGAAACTACGGAAGTTAAGAAATAGACTCAGAGTTGAAAATATTTTGTATTGAAAAGTAATTTAAAAAAAAGGCGCCTAAAAATTTACAAACACTTTTTTACGCTATTATTTAACAAAATAAGAAATCGTACAATACTATCCGTTTGATAAGGGATAAAACATAATTTTGTAGACCTTTGTTCAGCATGTCCTATTCATCTGCAAGAAGAACCACAATTTTCTCATTTCATATAAATCTCAAAAGAAACTTACAAAGAAAATACCAACATTAGTAACACTTCTATAACAAAGAAACCACAGCCACTTAGATACAAGGTCGTAAACAAAGAAACGGGATTTTCTACCATCGCATGAATTACCATCGTAAATCTTCCCTTGCCGGGTACCGAACCCACAGGCGCTGGCTTTATCGTCCCCATTGCCAGAACCCCGAGGCATTTTTTCGAATTGACATTTCCCTTTATGTGTTCCAAATGTCAGACGAGGGTTTTTGTAGGGCCGCTTCGGGGCTGATTGGCATTATATTAGACAAGCTTTACAAAATTAATATTTTCGCCTTTTTGCTAGATTTTTTATTACTGCTCCGGTCGTGGAGGTCGTAACGTGATGATGAATAGGCTATAGGCTTCTTTGATAAGTGGTCTGTACAACACAAAAAGGAATTTACAATTCGGTTCAGTAGTTTCTGAGATCAGCGCGGTCAATTGAGCAAACTCTTCAGCTGTTTGCTAGTTTTGATATTTTATGGCGGGATCCTTATATAGGCAATATAACTACTTAGATAGCAATGCCGTGAAGAATATTTGAATCCTTCGTGATAGAGTCTATTCTACAAAATGCATTAAATTTTATCTTTACTAAATCATTAATCAGTTCTCGTTTACTTTAGAAATATATCCCACTCGCATCTGTTCCTATGTTTAACGTCAGTTAATTTTCCCCGTACATAAATCGAATTATTATTTCACAGATAATAGATATAGCGGTGCTTGTTCCCGGAAGAACCCACAGGACACATTACTGACGGCTCATTTCCTGCGAGTCATGGGGCGGAAAAAAACCAGACATACAATGAGGGATTTTATTGATATCACTCGGGTTTTTTCAAAAAATGAATTTTCTACCACTCGCATTCGGAGTATAAATATACTTTCTGTCTGATCTTACATCTATTTTTGTAAAATAAACAGGGATATAATTTAATAATGAAAACAGGAGACTATTGTATTTAATCATTAAAAATTACTTAACTAAGTGAATAAACCGAACTCACACTAGGCTAGCGTAGTGAACTGAGGCCTTAACTCTTTGAGTTATGGAGGAAGTCAGTGACCAGCAATATATGGTCTGATGAGAATAAAGATGATGATGATGAATGAAACAATCGTTGTAACAATCCAAGTTTAATTGGTATCCGGTTTGGATATAATGACAAAATATGTCTCATCTATTTTAATTAATAATTATATGTGGTCCTAAATAAAAATTTATACTAAACAGAGCACCGTGGCGCAGTTGGCAGCTTGGTAAACAAGAGACCGCGGGTTCGATCCCCGCGCCGAGACAAATGACTAAAAATGTCCTTCGTAGTTACTGATACCCTCAACATAAAACCTTTAACTAACAAGACTTTTAAGACTGTTGGAAGTAAAAAATGTAAAATATTCTGATACAGACACTGTTGACGTGTCAAAGAGCCCCTAACAGCAGCCATCTATAATACTGATGTACTAGGGGAGCATATCTGCACACATCTTGTAAATGTTGTTGCAATAACGCCACCGACAATACTCATGTTTCACGCACTATTTGTTGGGGCGAAATATCCGCAGATGATTTATTGCATACGTTGTAGCCAGACGCTATTAACACGGAAATTATTACTATTATAGATATACATTTTTTTAGATAGATTTAAATACTATTTAAATTTATTTAATTTATGTAACCGATTCATGCTATATAGCTTGTATTCAGACCATAATCGAAAACAAAGGCAGGTAATAGATGCAGTAATTCAAACCCATTGGCTTAAAAAAAACCCGAAATAAAACAAAAAAATTGACTTTTCCTATATTTTTTTAATTTTTGACTTGGCTTTTTCCTAATTTCTCTTCTTCTTCTTCATCAACCCATATACGCCCACTGCTGAGCACGGGTCTCCTCTACCATTGAGAGGATTTAGGCCATAGTCCACCACGCTGGCCTAGTGCGGGTTGGCGGACTACACACCTAAGAAATTCCTAAGAACTCTTAGGTGTGCAGGTTTCATCACGATGTTTTCCTTCACCGTTAAAGCAATTGACAATTCAATGTGAATACACACATAACTTCGAAAAGTCAGAGGTGTGTGCCTGGGGTTTGAACCCGCGACCGTCGAGATTCTCGATCGCGCCCCCAAACCTCGAGGCCATCACTGCTTTTCCTTTCCTAATTTAATCATAGATATTACGTGTTTGTGTTAGATAAACTTTAAAATTTATATTTAAATTAAAACATATTACAATTTTTAAATTAATCCTCTCAAGTAACTTTTAACCGTTTCTTAGGCACCCACAAATTTCAACTAAGGAACGCCGTCTACTTAAAAAAATATACTTAAAGACATCGAATAATGCCATTTTCATATCAACACGGTATAAAATCACCCCTGTGTTCTAGTAGTGATCCCTCAGCCCACTGCCAGCCGACACCGCACCCCGTTAAATGCTTGCGGGTACAACACTAATAAATGTAAGCCAAGGGGAAAATGTCTACAGTGGAACACGATTGTCTGGCAGTCCTTATAATAATGCGAATATGTTTGTCTGTTGAGCTTTAAGTTATAAAACGATAAGTCGATTTTGGTGACATACCCAGCAGAAACATATCGTTCCTTAGCTTACAACACAGCGTAAGTCAGTTTTGCCAACTTTACAGGAGACGAAAAAACTGTGCGGTGTTGAGAGACCAACCGACTTGCGCGCTGCCACTACTTTTCGAATTACGGCTTCTGCTAGGCTGAAACCTATATCTAGTGACCTATGGTTCGACGCGCAATGAGTAGCTCTATCCAATGAGATTAAAATGTAGAAACCACCAATTTTCGATTTGAGCGGTGTTGTTAGCTTAGGAACGATATATAGTTCTGATCTCACACTAAAATGCGAGTTTTATATCATGGGTATCACAAAACAACGAGAGATACAATCCTGATGAATCTTAATTGCAAAGACCTATATTAGGCTCCTATTACAAAAAAATTATAATTCAAATGCAATAAATCTTTATTAATATTAAAAGTGGAAGAAGCCGTGGCACAATAGCTAGTTAATACAATGCAGTGAGGGGGAAATGTTCATTAAAACTGGGATTAAGTTTGTTTGGTGTCGCCATTGTGAACCGCGTTTGGGAACATTACGCTACAACCTATTGAAACTGTATGAGATATTACATATTTAAAAATTTTAATAGGTATATTGTTGCAAAAAGACATTATTTGTATGAGCTACAATTTACACCAAATGTTTTTAAGTTTATTTAACTCGAAAGAGAATGATAAAAGCATGCCTGATAGGCAAGTTGCTCTCACGGCGCAAATATGAATATTGCAATCTAAAATTTTGAAAATTCTCAGTGGCAACACGACCATCTAAATCTGGAAATTTGCCCGAAAAACGGCACTAGTGTAATAATAATGTTGAAACATATACATAAGTGTGTTTGTATATGGTTAAACAAAGGCACTCACCAAAGCACAAAGTTCTCAACAGCACATTTATAACACGAGATCATTCAATAGTAAAATTTAAGCGCAATTGAACCCTAAACCGCCTGAACAGCGAACAAAGAAGGGCAAATTAAAATCACAAAGCAGCACAAACTGTGACGAATGCATTAAGGGCAACTCGGGGTAACAATAGTCACGTAGGAGAGGGCGCAGGGCCGCGTCGGAAACAGTTAGCTACGGACAGATAAATAGCCCTACTGATTGTGCTCAGAATTTCATGATCTGAGTATTGATGAGACTGGATTAACCGGCATTTTTGGTAAAGTTTTATGAGTGTTGGTGGTGGTACTATCATAGAAGCTGAATGGTGTTACATGTGGATTTGTAATGTCTAGTTACTAGTTGTAGTTATTTTTGTATATTGTGGAGTAAGGATGTTCTAATTTTATGGCAAATTTCGTTTTTAAAAGATTTAAAGCTTGAAGGATATTTTGAATGAATGACATGATGAATTAAATTTCATATATAATGCCATTGTATTTACTTATTATTATTTTTTCCATTTCTTATTCCAGTTTTCTTTTTGTTACTTGTGTACGTAGTATTTAGCTTAAGATTGTTATGCAACTCGTGTTATAGATATATATATGCGAAAACATATTATTAGTCTTTAAGTATATTGTGTATTAGTTTAATTAGATATTTAAGTGACTGTTTGTTTTTCTAATAAAATAAAATAAAATATTAGTAATCGTAATATGAAATTTAATTCATCATGTCAACTTTTTCATTTCGTATACATATACTATGAGTGATATTTCTTGTGGAAAGATGTTTCAATACCTTCTAACTCGTTGCTGATCTGTATGCACACCTTAAAAAATTCTACCTTAAACTCCAAGACTACACTCAAAAGTTTGGCAGCCTCATCACGTTCCGCATCCTAATCGGCGAGATGACAAACATTATCGAAGCGGTATCTCATAAAATTTGCGCCGCTCCATTACCCAGGGAGTGGTGTGAAATTTTATCGCCATGTCCATCTCACACCCCAGTTACAAACGGGTCTCTATCTCGTGTATTTATCACGGGCTGTCACAGCAAGTGGGGCGCCATTGTACCAAAACCCGATAGGAACATAATTGTACAAGGATCTCTCAAAAATTATTTATTATTGTTATTTGATTGCTTTTGTGGAGTGTTACACACGATTTGTTCGAAAATTGCCTTCGATTATCCTATGAGTGGGTAAGGTGACCTTAATTTGTTATTTTTCGATTTACGATAAATGTCAAAGCAATTGAAACGTCGTTTAGCCAAGGTTATGAATAAGTAATTTACCCAGGACCTACTTTCAAGGTAATTGAATCGGTACCAGTTTTATTGAAAATACATTTTTACATGACTTGAACAAATAATAAATATCCACATGAAAAAATACCGTTATAATCGAAGTTTTAATGGCATGAAACTATTTCTGATCTTTCACCACAAAAATAATGTCGGGCTAACCGAAATTCTAATAATTAAAACAATCTACACCAACTTAATATTCCCGTTGATATAAACAACACTGAACAATAACTCATAATTTTAAGTTTCATTTAACTCCCATAACAAAATATTTACTCAAAAATAAATTTCCCTTCAAAGGTAGTTGTTATCAAAGGTAGCATGAACCCACCCGATCAATATTCCCGTAGGTGGGTGCGTCGCGTTTGCGAACTGTAAATAATAAATACTTCGTCTGAACCGTTTGTTCTTTGTTACCTTCGCGTGTCCTAAATGGATTCTGAAATGGCACGTTTATAAATATTGTATTCTTACTGTGCTTCGGTTATTTTTGGCAACTAAGTAATGTGTAATCCTCTTATCTTGAAGAAACACGACAAATGTTTCATACATTTCCCTATATAAATAAATGTATTTGCTATTAGGTTTCGTCATCTATATTTAGTCACAGAGTATATGGTATTTTTCATTCTGCGTCTTGCTGAGAACCTTTATCTCTCGTTCCCATGCTGCAAAGTGCACGTTATGTTTTGTTAAAACAAATTACATTATTTTACAATTTTTAAGTATACCTTAAATCTACTTTGTGGTCACATATGATTTTTTGCTGTACCTTAACTTGTTATATTATACACAATTTAGCAACAAGAATAAGATTGTATTAAGTACATAATTTATTTTTAAAAAGTATTATAAATAGTCCTCAAAACCGATATGCATGTATCAAGAAGGTAAAGTCAGTTAAGGAAACGGAAGAACTATACTTGAACCGCAGTATTCGGCGCTCTATAGTCTCTGCCTACCCCAGTGGGAGACAGGCGTTAGTTTATAAATGTTAAGAACAAAACTAAGATGCCTTAGATTAGGGTATTAACTAATCGTCAATATCATCCAAGTTGGTGTCACAAAAATACACTGAGGTTCTAAAAAGAATACAAATAGATATTCACACTCAAAGAATATTTCCTCCATCCTGAAATTCAAATATCACCCGTCAACCACTATCTAAAAGCATTTCTCTATATCTGTCAATCGGCCCGTCTGTCTGTGTATTAGCATAGAACATGGGTTGGAACTCACGCCCGCGGCTGGCCCATCAAATATTCATAACGAGGGGCGAACCCCTGTCGCCCCTACCTGCCTGAAACTAACTTTGTACGCCATTCGTGCTTGTAAATGTTTCTAAAAGTGTTCGTCAGAAATAATTGGAAGGCTTGGAATATGTTTTGTACTGAATAAACTAAAAAGCTAGAATGTCTGCAAAAGATACGCACAATTTTATGCCAGAGTAAAAGACAATTGAGAAAAAGAAAAAAAAATACTTCATCTCTGAAAGTGGGTGTAGAAATGTTTCTGCCTAGTAAATATTTCAAAAATAATAAGAAAAACATTGAACTAATTAGGGATCCAAATTAAATAAACTTCTATGCAATAAAGACAAACTAAATAAGGGTAAAATAAAAAAGACCCCAAAAATAGACTTGTCCCTTACTAAATAAGGACTTACAAAATAAAAAATAATACCTATTCTCATCCTATGGTCTTTCAAAAATAGAAAACAATTGAGAAATAATTACACAAACAATAGTGCCTAATTAGTGTTCAAGTATTCTTTCATCGTAACAGTTTTAGTGTCTGTAGGTACACATTCTTCTTCATCAACCCATATACGCCCATTACTGAGCACGGGTCTCCTCCACCATTGAGAGGGTTTAGGCCATAGTCCACCACGCTGGCCTAGTGCGGGTTGGCGGACTACACACCTAAGAAATTCCTAAGAACTCTTACGTGTGCAGGTTTCATCACGATGTTTTCCTTCACCGTTAAAACAAGTGATAATTCATTGTGAATACACACATAACTTCGAAAAGTCAGAAGTGTGTGCCTGGGGTTCGAACCCGCGACCGTCGAGATTCTCGACCGCGCGCCCAAACCTCGAGGCCATCACTAACTAATGAACCTAAATATTATTGTCAAATTAAATTAACATTGCCTAATCTAAAATGTTTTTACAAAATATTCTTGTAACCCTAGTCCAAAGTTTTCCTAACAAAACCAGGGGAATTAGTTTTCCTTCAACCGAAGGCACGGCAACCCGCGGAAAACCCCAAACCACCCTAAAACAAAACAGTGCAATAGCCAACTTCAATAATTTGTTAACATCCCCTACCGTCTCGCCCCGTCTCCCCTTTCATAATTGCATCAATTACAGGGTCCCGCGTTCTCTTCCCGCTCGAGTTACACTCGTTACGCCATACTCTAATGGATAACTATTTCCAGTTAATTTTTCCCGTAATAGAATTATTTACGGGCAATTTGGGGGATTTTGTTTCGGTAAAATTCGCGAATTTTACTTTAATAGGAGTTTAAAACCTCGTTTTAGAGTGAATGTTAAAAAAATGTTATGTAAACTTCAAAAATTTACCGTCTATTGTTGAATGTAGATTTTTACCGTTAATAAGATATATTTACACTTGGTTTCCAATAGTTATAAACGTATTTAGATAATGAAACGCAAACTCTAAAAGCGTTTCAAGAAAAGACCTAAATCCTCTTCAGAAAATTTAAAATAGACATGAATGCATGTTATTGGTTCAAAGAACTACAGTTTTCTCGATATCTGACTTGGACTGCATAACAACTGTTACTATTAAATTATTAGTTGTGGAACTTAAAATAATGCTGATAATATCTAGGTGCAATTACGTCAGATTGTCAAACTATCTCGTGAATCATGGTCTCGCGATACTAAAATGTACCGGGCGATGTTACGGTCTCATATTCCACACCCGTTTTGTGCCACGTGACATCAGGTTCCTTCATTAGGAAAGACTCAGTAGCATGGAGTCTTTAAATTTGCCCAAGGAACAGCAATAGGCTCGCTCCGTGATACAGCTCCGAGATACATGCCTGAGAAAATGTGAGCTCCTCGTCTAAATATATCATTCAAGGATCAGACGTATACACTATAATGTATATTTAAGTAACAACCTTCCTCCAGCGGCAAGAAATCGCCGATAAAGCAAACACTTCCTTTCATAACACTAATGGATATTTTTCATTTCTATAATGCACACACAAGTCGAAATCCCTTCAACATTCCGACCATAAATATAATTTTCCCCGACGTAACCTCGTAAATTCCGTATACATTGCTTTCGAACTACGTGATCCGATTCGGCACGTTCATACGAACTGTTCAATGTATGTGTACGTGAACGAGAAATTCATGAATAGAATTCGGGATACGGGACGTGGGAACAAATTGGATTTGTAACACGTTGAGCGAGATCGCATCAGAAATCGTTTTATTTTGGACGGAATATCGTTGAGACCTGCGGGGACTTAAAATGTTCCGTTGATGTAATCAAGGAAGAATGGTGTAACGTGTTCTCCGGGGAAGAACAAAGAGGAACTGGTTAAGTATGTATATTTTTAAAGCTAAGCCTATATATCTCGCGACTCTGTTTCCAAAGACGTTGAAAGAGGATTTAAATGAAAATAAAGTACTGCAGCGGTTGTTCATAAAACTTAACTTAAATGATGACAGTTCATTTTACGGTATCCGCTAAAATATATAAATATAATGATGTATCGTTGTATAATTCATATTAACAGTCATGTGGCGCAATTGGTTACCCATTACCTTGCAAAACGAGAGACTGCGGCGTCAATCCCCGCACCGAGACAAATGTTTGACCGAGAAGTCTTAATTAGTTTCTGATGCTCACGACACGAATCATGTATTTTAGTAAGAGATGAGAACTATCCCTACATGTGTGTGACTGTCGGGCGTATTTATTATTATTTGCATAAAAATATCAATAGTCTCGGAGACTTTTGCTGATTAAACCTTGATAAACAATTTATATGCCTACATAAAAACTGCCGGTGAAATAGCATCAACATTTAAGCGATTGTAATGTTTTTTTCCAACATACACTTGTAATAATAATTCAGTGACTTACAACGTAAAAAGACACGACTAAAACAATAATACCTTCAAAGTTCGCTTCATAAACATACATACAATCACCCTCAACCAAGATTCAGTTGCTATTTAATAATGTGCCCTAATCCTTTGTCTTAAAAGTCATAATTTCCTTGTTTAAACGTTCCCAGGGCGAACAGCTAACGATGAGCAAATATTTGCCAAACAATACGTTGATTGAATAAGGGGATGACGTGGTGACTAGGCAAATAAGGGTGAAGTTTTGTACAAAGTCCTACGTATGTATCAGTTGTTGTGTCATTAAGTCATTAGAAATCAGAATGTCATTTAAAATTTTAAGTAGGTATTAGAAATTAGATTTTTTATGTCACTTTTAGTTTTAATTACGTGCAATCCTAGGGATCGAGAGTGAGATCAAGAATATTTTAGTAATATCCGACATATGACTTGTCAAGTCTATTCAGAGACAAGATAGAGAAAATGTGAAGTAAATTTGCTGTCGAAAATTGTTTCGAATATAAGTATTGTTTATTTCTTAAGTCTTTTATTTGACTTTATTGAACTATGTTCAATAATAACTCACATGATAGAAATAAATACGCTAATAAAGGAATAAAACAATTGTTAGCCTCTCCTTGATCAACATGTAGAATATGATCATAATTTTAAACAGTTATATCTTTCTAATAAAATTCTAAATAACTTTTCAAATCAACAAAAGATTTGTCTGCAATAGGGGCCACGTTTGAGTTGAAGTGAGCAATAACTAGCGAGGGTCCAATATAAAGCAACCTCTTGACCCGCTTTGACGCAAATTAATGTCAAATAGAGCCAACCAAAGCCCCCAATTACGTAACCTCCTGAATTCAAGGACTCGTTAATTAGCGACACGTATTCAGTGGCATCTCTGGCATCGTGCCACAGTCTGCCAGTTGGCACAATTTGGCAATGGTGGGATGTGCCAGTGACGTAACTCACCTGAGTCTCTGAGCTGCAGCGAGCCGACCTTGTTGGTGAGGTAGCCCCGGATGGAGCTCGCGACGCGAGAGGGCGAGGCGGCGGCGGCGCCCCCTCGCAGCGCCCCCTGCAGCCGCCCGAGCAGCGCGCCCCCCTCCGCCTCCACGGTCGGGCCCCCAGGGGCGAAGCCCCACACCAAGCGAACGCGGAAGTAAATTTAAAAAACCCGAAATTTATCGATACTTCTATACTAAGTTACCAGTACGTGGTGTATAATTTGAACGAGTAAAGATTTATAGTAATAATAATAATTCAGTGCATAGTTTGATATGTATCGATTAGTGATTTTTGGTTCAGGTCTCGACCATGGTGCGCCAGTCTTGAGTCTGCAACAAAATGAAAGAAGTTAGGATCGGAGAAAACGGTTAACTTTTGAAAATAACAAATCATAATAATATTGGTGCATAACATTACTTTAACAAAACACAAATACAAAAAAATACGACATAGTATTAAATACAACAATTTAAAAACTTAAGCGAGGTGTTAATTTTCAGCTCCAAGTCTCAAACACTACAAATCTGTCTGTAACAAAGAATAATCTCAAATATCGCACAAAAGAGGCTGCGAGCGGATGTGTACGGGCGGAAACCGCCACTCGGGCCACATCCGGCCGCCATTGCCGGATGCAGACGAGCTCTACGACTTCCGGCGAGCATTGTGAAACGCAATGTAACTTTCAAAACTGTACGCTTTTGTGAAAATGAGAGGAAATATTTTATGACGCCAATGTAAGGGAGAAAATATATCGTGTTTTCTTTTCAGTATTAACACGAGGAAAAATGTTACGGACCACTCGACCTATTTATGAAAGTGCGGAGTAGAGCTTCGAAGATGGTGGTCAAGAGGCTTTTATGCAACTAAGTTAGTCTATAATGTGAACTATAGGGTGTGGTGGCATTAGAAACTCTTTGGAAATCTGCCAAAGATTATAATCTAAATATGTATATCGTCCATTCATTTATGTATGCTAACAAATGTATGCAAATATCTTTTGCCAAAAAAGGGATAAAAATTAGGAAAATAAAATGAGCCCGCAACGAGACGCAACGACCTCTATGACTTAATCAAAAAATAATATTTATAGTATCCAACAAAACTTATTTCTCGAGAGAGCAAAAGGTTCCTAAGAATTTCTGAGTCGCAAAAGATGTAATATTGGGCTAATTTGTGTGCTGCGTGTATATTTTGTTTAATTTTTATAAACTTGAACACAATATTCATTTGAAATATTCTTGAGTCAATTTATATTCCACATTAGTATATAAAGTAATATTACCAATTTACTAAAGCACATAAACAAATTTAATTTTAAGAAGATATTAATAGCTTTTTAATCCGTCAAATATTGTTAGAATAAAGTAAAAATATGAATAAATAATAATATTAAATTACCTTGTGAAAATAATTAGAACGAGAGTCTTCTTACAAGCCCATCTAATTCTACATTAAGATGCAAATCCTATGTTTTAATTATGAGAGTCATTCGAGTCTTATGAATACCCACAACATAAATATTGATGAGTTACACACATCTGTTTGGTCAGGGGATAGATCCCACGGACTCTCGTTTCAAAACCATTTATACTATAGAGGGTAACAAAGGCAAGTGTAAAATGACATTTATTAGGAAAGGTATATTAAATATTATAAATCAATCGAAATGATAGAACTATTCCTAACTTATATAACGAACTAAAATTACTCAACAAACTTCACGAAGGAACCTAAAATTATATGTGAAATAATATGATGACAAGAAAAGACTTTAAATAGGTATTTGTTAGCCCTGTTCCACCACACACCCGCCACTGTAACTTGTGTACTCCAGGATCAACAGCACTCACAGTAACGACGCCGAGCAATGAAGTTCAGCGAATCTAAGGAAACCTAGTTTGTAAAATTTAATAGGTATGCTAGAAGAAAATGCAGTGAACAAATTAGTCTTGTTTTGCTTGCGTAAAGGATCTAATTTTTAGATCCACTCAAGTGTGGCACTCTGCATCCATGGCTGTCTCAAATTTTGTGACTTCTTATGTATAGCTAAGTGCCTTGTGTGTTGTATTATGTCATTTAAAATTCACAGTTAAATTATCAAGTGCCACATTGATTTGCTTAATTTTTGAAAAGTCGTAGTTTCCATGTCCGAGTAAGTATTCACCTATATTATGAAAGGTCTTATCCCTAAAATCTCTGCCTAGGTATTCGATATAATAATATCGATAACTAGTTAATATTTATCTCTGTACATAATACATCCATGTACATATCCTAATTAAAGTTACTCTTGAATCGTATAGAACAATGAGGATTAAAATTAAAGTTTGAACATTCATTTCTTTGAATTGTATTTTTCAAAGAGGGTTGCAATAATTTTTCAACAAGATTCACATTAATTATATCAAAAATAATTGCAAATTACTCATCATGAATACTAATTTCAAAAGTGGTGTTTTTTTAAGCATAATTATTTATACTATAAAATAATCCTGATGGTTGATGCAGTACCATTATTTTACTAAGATTTAAAAAGATATAATCAATAAAACTGAAACTAAAACGCGAAACAAAAGAAACAGTTCTAAACATATTTTTATATACAAGTCGTAGCATCTTCGTAGCGCCATGCTACGATGCGCTACGCCGATTGTAACGAATATGGTTTAATTACTCATGAAAAGTAGTTTTAATTACAACTCCTAGCTTTACTTCGTAATATGTCCATAAAATATCAAAATGTGTAATACAAAAATCAAAATGAAAATATTGGAAATTTTATTCCGAAAATTGATCGTCACGACACTCTCGTCATTAATATCAGCATATTTCTAATATTTTTATCAGTTAGAAGTTAAGATCTATAATCCAATAAAAAAAATACTTTATATAACTTTGGGTGTGGTTGTTCCCGTACAGCGCGCGAAAACGTCGGAGCGTGGAACCAATTCAAGTAAATTTATTTTTCGAAATATTTATACAAACCTAATAACTTTTTATTGCTTGAGTAATACAACATACTCTTGAGTTTCAATATATGGATTTCTCTTAAAAATTTGAACCCAACATTTTGCTACATATTTTTGTTAAATTCAAAATAAATGTGTAAATTAATGATCGGATAGGGTGTAGAATATGACAAATAATTTTTTGATATCCAAAATTCAATTAATTTTTTGACTTAAAAATTATGCGCAATAAAATATAACACGGTATATACAAGACTATATAAAACCACGTGCTTAATTTTTTTTAAATAATCTGCACTATAATATATCAAAATACAGAAAAAGTGCACGTTTGTTCAGTAAAGTGCATTATAACAGAAATAAATGAAAAATTACAAGCAGTGTACTAAAATCATCTGAAAACGACACTTTTAACAAAAATATATCCCTCTCAGTCGCACACGTATACCTACGCATAAATACCACTCTGTCGCACGCCTATTACGTAACCATTACATAACTCATTCATGGGCACAGATTCAAAATAAATACGTTAAAATAACACTAACTACCACTACAGCACTACATTCGAAAATGGAACAAAAACGCGTTCAAACAAAACGTTCCAAATTCAAAAAATCAAACATTGCTCTATACATTTAGTGAAAAAATATTGACCTTTATTTTGTGTCGGGTCGTGCTTGGCACACCTGGGATCACCTCGCCCAGACTGGCATCCCGAGCCAGTGAGCCTGAAAAGGCTCTATTGGCATGCGCGCGACGAAGCTCTGTGATTGGTCGAGCCGTTCTCGTGACGTCACATTCGACCCACCAATGAAACGGGGCTGAAAATTTCACGTAGGTATGTTCAAGTTGGTCGATAGCTAAAAATATGCCTGAGGGCGTTGTGTTGGGTCTGGTCGATATTCCGCCCGCGTACTACATTTATCTCAGTATAATGACGGCTTTGACAATATGAAACATATCGCATCTTGATCCAATTACGGTTTAATAGTGTCATTATGTCAGGGGAACAAAGAGATTTTTGATATTTATTGCTTTTCAAAACTGTGTAATATTGGGTATACTCCACGCCCGATAATCGTGTAATGGCGTATGGAGAGTGGATAATGTTTCTGTTATTTAAAGACATTATATAACAGTCTAAGTTAATTAACATTTTTTTACCAGAATAAACAAGATTCGCTACTAGAAACAAACCTAAACTAATTCTACTGTGACCTTTTGTAATTATTTTTCCAGCGATATAATTATAGGTCACTGAATACCTTAAATAACTGGCATTTCTTTACCACTTTTTCTAACATTAAATCAAGGTTAATATTTATTTAACCATAATAATCGACTTTAGCTCAACATTTTCTTTTGGTTTTCTTATTACTGTTAATTATATTTGTCTTTATATAAATCCCTTCATCATCTTCATTAACCCATATACGCCCACTGCTGAGCACGGGTCTCCTCTACCATTGAGAGGGTTTTAGGCCATAGTCCGCCACGCTGGCCTAGTGCGGGTTGGCGGACTACACACCTAAGAAATTCCTAAGAACTTTTAGGTGTGCAGGTTTCATCACGATGTTTTCCTTCACCGTTAAAGCAAGTGATAATTCAATTTGAATACACACATAACTTCGAAAAGTCAGAGGTGTGTGCCTGGGGTTCGAACCCGCGACCGCCGAGATTCTCGACCGCGCGCCTAAACCTCGAGGCCATCACTGCATACCTCCCACATAAATCCCACATATAAATCCCACATAGTCTAAAATCACTGCTGATTTTAAAACTCTTAATTACGTTGAGAAACAAACTTAAAGTTTTATTCAACTTGTCTATCTTTAGACTGCCTCGTAGTCTTGCGGTACTTGTGTGCCGTGCGGTTAAGAAGTCCTGGATCCGATTCTCATTGCAAAGTAACATTGAATTTACCATAAGGAATTCTCAAAATCATTGCTCGGAGTATTAATGTATGCCCGGAAAACGGTAAGATGCTTGCCTCCTGTTACGTGATAGTTGTAATAATATTTAACAAAAATTTCACAGTAAATGGGAGAAGACTAAAAGTAAAGTAAAGTGTCTATTGAAATAAATGTCACTTCAGACTAGCGGTGAGTTTCTTAAAGAATTAAAAAATCGTGTTATTGATATTTAACAATAGTAACATTGGGTAAAAGACCCGCAATAGAGTGTGCATATGACAGATAATATTTTCGCTCGTTTTTGCCACATTACTGCCCTGTGATTGTTCGTGCTGTGATTGTATGTAACCTATAGTATTTTTAATGCCGATGGTTGTATGGAAAACGCCAAAATTTTTATTTTCTGACAGAATTTTTCCATCGCCAATGGATTTGTGATTACTGTAGCTATTACCTGCTCAAGTTTCCGATCACGGTCTGAATACACCCTGTATAGTTGGATCTCCGCTAATTTCATCTCTTTATCTTCAGTAACTTTATAACACCAAGTCGATTGAATATACGTTTAGACTACAAACTTTATACTTTGTAAAATGCGAAGACGTGACGGGAATTTGATCCGAGACACTTTCCCATTAAATTTAAAACTAAGTTGTTGCAAACTTGAGTTTTAAAAGTTTGAAATTCTCTTGATAATGCTCATATTATACGTATGATATATTTCATTGATTATAAATTGAATTTTGGGGCTTTTGCCTTAGTCATATTTTAACTTGAGAAAGATAGAGGTAATGGATGGATAAGGGCTGCTCAAGACCGGAATGGTTACCCACGTTCAAATAATAGATTAATTTATTTTTATCTATTAATAAGTGCCAACTACAAACCATCATGCAATTAAAATGTAAAATATTAGAACGAAAGAAACTATTTCTATTGTAAATACGAACTGCAGTTATTTAAAACCTCAATTTATGCTCATATGTACGCAGATACCATTTAATAAAAATGCGCAAGTTTTTATCAAAATCACAGTGCTTACTATTGTTAAACGAAAAACATTAAATAAGATGCTGCATCGCTCTAAGCCAGCATTATGGACTAAGACCTAAACCCTCACATTTGTAGAATTGTCCCGTGCCCAGCAATAAAACGTATATATGGTAATGGTAAAAAATATTTATATTCTTTTTTGTTTAAATAATAAATAAGTTTGTAAATATATTAAGCTTTTTATAAGTACAAATTAAAACGTATAGGGTAAAATTAAAACACTTCTCCGTACAATTAATTGGTATAATTTATTACACACCAACTCTCATAAGTCTGTAAAGTGTTTAGTGTGTTATTACGCCGACGTGCAAATGAATCTCTGAATTAATTACCATGTAATTAAACCTATTTATAATGGTGAAATTTATTTCGCTACAATTTTCCTTTAAGTTTAAAGACGTGAAAATATTATTTCTCGCGGTTCCTTTGAATTTTTAATACGAAAATTGATGTAGCTACGATAAGATACAGTATTTTATAACTTGATTGTGATGACTTGGCGGCAAACAAATGTAATTGCAATTTAATCAATAATTATGTCAAATTTGATTATTATCAAGTAGTCAAAGAAAGTATTTTATTAATCTGTTCAGTACTGTTATAATCTTCACATAAAAGACAATTTAAATTAAAGAAATGCCGTGAAACTTTATTACATTTGTAAGAAGATACATGTGTGCATATTATGTATTCTTCTTCTTCTTCATCATCAACCCATATACGCCCACTGCTGAGCACGGGTCTCCTCTATCATTGAGAGGGTTTTAGGCCATAGTCCACCACGCTGGCCTAGTGCGGGTTGGCGGACCACACACCTAAGAAATTCCTAAGAACTTTTAGGTGTGCAGGTTTCATCACGATGTTTTCTTTCACCGTTAAAGCAAGTGATAATTCAATTTGAATACACACATAACTGCAAAAAGTCAGAGGTGTGTGCCTAGGGTTCGAACCTGCGACCGCCGAGATTCTCGACCGCACGCCTAAACCTCGAGGCCATCACTTATTATGTATTCACAAATTAATTATAAACACTTGCTTTAACGGAGAAGGAAAAGATCCTGAGGAAGCCTGCGCACCTAAATTTTTTTATGTGTGTAGTCCTCAAATTCGCACAAGGCAAACGCCTAGTTACGCCTAAAACCCTTTCAGTTGTAAAAGAGCCCTTGCTTAATATTGGGATGTAGACCTTCTGATGTTGATTCGTGTAGCCTGGTACTGCTTATAAAATTAACCCAAGTTCAAACTTCAATTTATTTTAAAATTATATTATTTCAAAAATACTATTAACAAAAAAACGCTTCTTTGCTCGTATCGCAGTACAAGTGTGCTGTGCGATTCTCGGATGGTGCAAAGTGTTGTTAGCTCAAAACAGAACCACATCAGACTCGTATGACTCCCGAGCAACAAGAGATACTTTATTTTAACAGTATTCTCATGAAGTACTATGTTGTCACTGAGCTGTACCAACGCAAAATAAAATTTATTTATTTTATCATCAGTCCAAAAAATTTCCACTGTTAGGACGAGGCTCCTCTACAAGAGAGAGGGTTTAAGGCTCTTGCCCACCGCGTTGGCCTGATTTGGATTGTCCAACGTATATTTACTTAATAAATATATTTATAATGTTTAAACATTGCGCGGCCTTCGTTGTACAGTGGGCTCCCGAACCAAGAGCTCAATACCTCAAATAAAGATTTGCGAGGACAAGAGCTAAGCTTGATGTTACAGCGAAAAGTCCTTCGTTTTCTCTGGTACCGTCGACTCAAGGCACGATGTTATTGGAGTGTGAATATTACATATGTATATGATTATAAAACATGTCTATAAATATACAAGCCTGTACTTATTCCACAGCTGGGCTCAAGAACTGACGCTGGCTCAGTAATAATGATAAGAACCTATACATTAATATTACTTCTTCAGTCTGTGCAAACCTAAACCACCACGACCTCAAGCTGTATAAAAAAACAAATTCCCAGATAAAGCCGCAAACGAGAGATTGTGAAGATCCCTGAGTGGTGGTGCCGTGGTGTGGTGTAGGGTGGGAGGGGGGTGCGCGGGTCGCGGGGCGGGGCGGGTCGATGTCGCGGCGCATGCGCACTGCACGCCATGCCGCCGAACTAGAGCTCTGTCTAGCTCCCAACATGGGTAGCGTGGCGATATCTTATGGCTGGAACTTTATGTCATGGTTGAGATTAGTGGCAGTTTTAATAAAAGGAAGGAGTTGAAAGGGTTTTATTTTTTTAACTTGTTACATTTTATTGTACATTACAAGAATTACAGAATGAGATTTCTTTCAGATTTCGTAAATATATTCAGAGGATATTACAATACACTTAGAATTAGATAATTAAATTTTAATATGATTTCATTTTTAATGACAAAAATGATGCCATCAAAAACAAAACTTGTCTCGCAACTCACTTCTTCTACCGTAAAAAGTTACGAGATCCATACAATACCAAGTCTGTTAATTTATTCAGCCCCTACTTAAGTGACTTTATATCTTCAATTATTATGATACCTAATAAGCTAACCCAACATCTTTTAGTGGCCAATTTATTATAAAAATCTTTTATGTTGTAAATTAATTAGATTGACTTGGCAATCGCTTGTAAATACAAACTATCTCACACGTTTTGCATGAAGGAAAATATGGTGAGGAAACTTGCACACCTAAAAGTTCTTAAGATTTCTTAAGGTGTGTGTGTAGTCCGCCAACCCGCTCTCAGTTGTACAATAGGTCCATGCCCAGAAGTAGGACATATATCATGATGAAGTAAACTATCACTCGCAGAGTCGTAACCCAGATTATCCTTTCTATTAAAATTCTACCCAACTTGCAGGATTTCTAAAGCGCCTTTTCACAAGTCGTTCATCTCATACACAACTAGGACGCTTTCTTTTTTAATGATTTCTCATTTTGTGTCTCCTGGAGCCTTCATGCATTTAGGGTTACTGCTCTTCAAATAATGCTTTACATATTTTTGGCTTTTCTTTTACATATTCTTTGGTTCGCGAACCCGCGCTAGTCCAGCGCGGTGGAGTAAGGCCTTAAACCAGTCTTTCCCAAAGTGGGCGATAACGCCCCCTTGTGGGCGCTGCAGGTCTCGAGGGGGGCAGTAAGAGACCCAGACAGAAAATGGGGGCGTTGTGTAAAGGCCTAGGGGGTGATTTGTAATTTTATTTAGCTAGGAGCGACAAAAATCGGTAGATACGCGCCCAAAATCGGTATACACATGTCCATTCTATGCAGTTCTTGTTTTTTTTTAGAAGAATCTTGGGTAATAGTGGTGAAAAGTGGCCACTCCTGTCCAGAGTGGCTCTTGTTTTTTTTTAGGATGACGGTTAAATAAATAATGGTCTACTTAAGCATTCCTATATAAACAATATTTTAATGGGGGCGCTAAAAAAAATTTTATTCTCAAAGTGGGCAGTAGTCAAAATAAGTTTGGGTACCACCGCCTTAAACCCTTTCAGTTGATGTTATGGCTTGAGCCCAGCTGTAGGACGAAAGGCTGATGATAATAATAATATTGGTAATAGTTATTTTTTCATTTACACTTATGAATGCGCTTACTGGAACTTGTTTTGAATAGTCGATAATTAATGCTTATTCACTTATTTTTTTATTAGGAATAGACAGTACATCTAGATCAAATTTCGCCAATAGTCTCTGAGGGGGGCTGACAATTGCAATTATAGGAGTCATTTTTAGATTTCAAATATCCAACAATAGATTACTCAATCCGAGAATCAAACCAACATCCAATCTTTACTATAAAGTTTCAATGCAATTAATTCCAAATAATGAAAACACACATATCTATCCTTATGATAAATGGGATAAAGTACAGAAATTATGTAGTCTGTATCTAGTTCTAAACAAGTTGAGAGTTCCCGAGAGAGTATTCAGCCATTTCAGTATTAGTTTATACGAGGTCTCTAGAGCTGCGATATTTATCTATTCAAATGACATTAATATTTTACTTCATATATGAAAATGGTTATTGACATGTTGCGTATATAATATTTTCTGTAATGTATTTACCATAAACATAGTATTTCATATTATTTAGACATATTACATTGCGCAGACATTTACAACGTTACACATAAACCTTCAGACACTCATACGACATGGTGTTCGATTCTCGAGTCTGACAATTTTTTTTTCGGATTCTATATTAGAAACTAGAAACCCGCCCCGGCTTCGCACGGGTGCAATGCTGATATTTAATGGATGTTATCATACATATAAACCTTCCTCTTCAATCACTCTATCTATTAAAAAAACCGCATCAAAATCCGTCGCGTAGTTTCAAAGATTTAAGCATACAAAGGGACATAGGGACAGAGAAAGCGACTTTGTTTAATACTATGTAGTGATAGCGATTCTCACAAATAGCACTTAGTTTGCTAATGTGTCCAAATCATGGCAAATTGGCAAATTGTGAGTGCAGAAATGCAGCTCTGCCTACCCCTTCGAGAAATACAGGAATGCGTGAATGTATGTACTCATTACCTCTAGGTACCTTGCTATAAGCATTTCAAATAGCAGCGTATAATCTTGATTTCTCGGTTTAAGTTCCACCCTAAGCCATTAAAAGCATTTTTTATACTAAGCTATCGATTTCGGTAGCATATTGTTTATCTAAACGTACTAATGCGGTCCCTCTTCCATATAAAAAAACGTATAAAAATTATTAGGCGCATTAAAAAGAACTTTTTAGAAGCAAAAACATTTTACGGCTAAAAAAATTCCGTAGAATTACTTAACTTAATTTAAAAGGCTCCGATTAACCTAACTAGCATAAAATATACCAACTTTGAGCACAAAGTGAAATACGTCTGACAACCCTTTTACGGGAGCTAAAAAGTAAATTTTCTACCGAACAGTTACCATCAAGCAATTATATACTTAAAAACCCGACAATACAGTTCATAATCGCTTGGTATATTTTTCAAGACTGCCAATGTGGAAAAAAATTGCCTGACTTAAGACCGTACAGCATATTTGAAAGTAGACTTTAACCAAATTGAAATAAAGTAGTATTTTGTATGCAACTAAGTTTTTTTCTTATGATTTAAAACGGATCCCTGAGATGCTTTTTAGCCCTATCCCAGTTGAACGGTTCGCGTTGCAAATAGAATTTTAAACAAGTGTAGCCTGTCTTTGTGAAACTTGTTCAAAAACTCGCGATACTGTTAAATGTGTTGAGAAAGGAGTCCTAAACTCATAATAATTCCTTTTCTCATTGCTTTTTTTCGAAATTGTATTCTTTTTTTTAAAGCAAGGTTCAATGACTTTTAGGTACATTTCTACAGTCCGTGCTGTTACTAGGTTTCTATAATAGCCCCATACATTCATTATGGGTGCACCTCTGCATCCACATTTCGCCATATATATCAGTCCCACTTGAAAGGGGCGAATTTTACCTCACGCTTGAACGGGTAAGGGAGTAGACAGAAGTGCATTACCAAAATCATTCGGCAACCGTGTTTTAGGCGCCACTTAATTTGGAGGGACTTTGTTACTGCTTTTTGGCACATTTCCAGACATCGCGCAGTTATCTAATGATTACTTCTTCTTCTTCTTCATCAACCCATATACGCCCACTACTGAGCACGGGTCTCCTCTGCCATTGAGAGGGTGTTAGGCCATAGTCCACCACGCTGACCTAGTGCGGGTTGGCGGACTACACACCTAAGAAATTCCTAAAAACTTTTTAGGTGTGCAGGTTTTATCACGATTTTTTCCTTCACCGTTAAAGCAAGTGATAATTCAATGTGAATACACACATAACTCCGAAAAGTCAGAGGTGTGTGCTGGGGTTCGAACCCGCGACCGCCGAGATTCTCGACCGCGTGCCTAAACCTCGAGGCCATCACTGCTTGCTTAATGATTACTAATTGGTAACAAAAAAACACATTAATGCGCCCGAGAATAAAACTTGGGAGCTCTTTCATATGGCATTTTTTATTCTTACTAAAATATATTGTTACTTGCCTTCATTATCAGCCCACATACGTCAGACTACGAGCACGGGCCTCCTCTACAACTGAGACGCTTTAGGCCTTAGTCTACCAAGCTGGTCTATTACGTATAGGCGGGCAACACACTGAAGAAATGACTAAGATCACTTTTAGGTGTCCAAGTTTCATCACAATATTTTCGTTCAAAGCTAAAGTAGGTACGTGATAACTGATAGTTCGTCAATTTTCACACAACTCTTAAAATTCAGAGATTCACAACAGTCGACACCTTTACGACTTCACTACATACCCTCAGTATACTTTTTACCGTCAACATAAACAGTAAAGGCGTCAAATAAACTAGAAGCGTCTCATATTAAATGGATGCTCTGTAATAAGGTCAAAGGGTGACATTTAGAAACAGCACATTTTGCAACCTACGTAATGGGTCTGTGGAACTTTTAGTTTCGTATTGCGGCTCTGGGAGAGCTTTTTGTGGGTACAAAGTTGAGCTTTAAAGCTCGCAAGCTTTGGTGTCGTTACTTGTTTAAAATCTGTTTAAATTCGCGTCTACGTAGTTAAGTGTTTTTTGACATATATTTCGTAATAAGGCAGAACTTTCAACGTTTTTAGGGTGTGACTACAAAACCTATATAATTTCTAATAAATTTTAGGTGTACAGATTTCGTCACGATGTTTCCTTAGCCGTTAAAGAACATGATATTTAATTGCGAATATACACATAACTCCGAAAATTTTGAGATTTTCGACCGTGCTTAAACCTCGAGGCCATCACTACTCGAGTAGTGATAGTATGAGTATTATATATTAACTGTCACTTTAATTTCTTTTTAATGTGTAATTTACATTGATATTAGTATATACATAGACACAATTATATATTTTAGTCATTAAAGGACACAAGCCTCTTAATTAACAATGCTAATTACGAAACAATTAGCATTAATCACGCTCTGTGCATCAACTAAATGCATGAGACGATCAATACAAGGCGAGGTTGCGGTCGACCAGGATATCGTGGGATTACTGGGGATATTGTGGGATTACCCGGGATTCGTGTGGGATTACAGCTTGTCAGCGGGACGCGTGTGATTTACGCCCTAAGCATTGTGGTGGGATGTTATAGGGGTCGTGATTTACATGTTTGACACGGGTTCAGATAGTTCCATTTATTGGAGAATTCTTGATGATTGTGCGTCAAGAATTTATTGCGAGCTTGAGGTAGCATTTGGTTACTCCCGGCTTTTTGCTTTAACAGGGAAGTGAAATCTGAATAGTTTAGCTATTCAGCTATTATTTTTTACTCATAGAAATTCTTAATTATGTGAAGTTCATTCATCGAACATAAATGTGAATACAACGGGTTTTTTAATTAAAATTTACAGAAAAAACACTTTATTTTTCTTATTCAATTTGCTGGTAGACCCTGAATGCGACTGGCCCAGCATAGACACGAATAGCTATCTAAAAAAGAAATCCAATGCCCAGATGTGGGGTGAAGAAAAGCTGTGAATGATGATGACGATTTTTTTCCTTTAGATAAAAATAGTGTATGTGTCATAGAAAAATGTACCAAGATATCATGTAACCATAAGAGCTAACTCAATTTTACCCAGGCACTACACATTCCCGTCACGATTCCGTTTATACGGATCACGCTCTGATCCACAACAGCACGTGCGCAGTGTACCTCGATCACTAGGTCCAAAGTTTGATTACGATAGTTTTTGTCATGCTTCTAACCGATACAATCTGTATCGCTGGATCGATCGTATTAATAGCAGTGGCGTGCCTAGGGTGTCAAACTAAGGCAAGCCCAAATGTTTATTTAGTAGCAGCATATTTTTTTTGGTACGTAGGACTAATAAATACCTACCGGTTAGTACTCACATTCACGTTTATAGCGTTATTTTATAAATAAACAATCGTTACGTTCGTTATTCGGAACTATGTAAGGCAAGTCGGGCTTTCGGGCTTCTATGGAAGTACCGCCACTGATTAATAGACCAATCACGTTGAAGAATGCAAGAAACGCTCTCAAACTTTCATATTTTTTTCAACTTTTTATTATCACAATCACCTATAAGGTATCTAATATGAACTTTTACTTACATATCAGAGAATAATAATATAAATATGCTAGCAATATGGTGCATATAATTTAGGTATATTCAACCCAAGGAGAAATACGACAATCTACTCTATATGACACGTATTCACATATTGATAAGAAATATGTCTGATACCACAAATTCAAATTGTCGTAACCATCCACTTAGCAGCTTTTAAATGTTTTTTAAAAATATCTATATATATAAAAGAAAGTCGTGTTAGTTACACCACTTATAACTCAAGAACGGCAGAACAGATTTGGCTGAAAATTGGTAGGGAGGTAGCTTAGAGCCAGGAGACGGACATAGGATACTTTTTATCCCGTTCGATAGCGTTCCCGTGGGACTTTTCATTGTTTTCTTTATCCATACAAAAGTTTCGTTTTAATAATTAAGTCAATTTAAACTTTAATACAATACAATAAAGTTTAAATCGTAGTGGAGGAGTTCTATGTTATAAAAATGAATTGCTCGATGTGTTCCTAAGCGCAAATCTCGAGAACAGCTGAACCGATTTCGCTAATTCTTTTTTTATAATATTCCTTGAAGTACGAGGATTGTTCTTACGGAGAGATACATTTTAATAATTGCCTGAAAAGGTCTAAAAATAATACTTTTCTATATTCCCATACAAAAGGTTCGTAATGATACTTAAGTCATTTTGAACTTTAACACCATACAAAATTTCCTGTCATTTAATGGTCATCCCGTCGATGCAGTTAGAGGCCCCCTCAAATAAAAGAACTTATTAAAATAAGCATTTTGAATCGACAATATGTATCTATAACATTCGAATTATTGCGTATTTTAGATGTTAAAAATGCAGAATTCTCATGACAATGGATTGACATTTTTTGGCTGTCAAATATTAAGGCGTTCAGAAATTTATTTTGTGTAACAAATCTCCTTGGTAGTGCCTAATATTTTATTTTTTATTATGCTTGAATATCTAAAATATTCTAAATCTCCATCAAGAAATATTAATAAATGGTCAGGGGATGCCTTTTCCATTGATCTAGCCAGTCATGGAACAGGGCTATGAGTTCGCGACCTCGGCCCCCCGAGCTGTTGGAGTCTCCCACTATTTCCTTATCCGGGACTGTGGCATCCTTACCATCAGGCCAAAAATCGTTACCTGCAATATCCTGTACCCAAACACACGCTATCTCTACCCCTTTACCAAAAGAACGAAAGCCCCAAGGAGAGTTGGTGTCAGACAGGCGGGCGGCCGTAAAACATTTGCCAAAACATTTATACAGTATGTATAATAAGAAAGGTGACAGGGCCTAGGCCGTCCCCCGTAGCCGACGCGCAGGGGCAGCACCCGGTTCCTATGAGAAATGGGCAAGGTTTGTTACACCAGCCCGGGCGCGGGCAACGTAAGACACTAGCCCGGGAAATGAGATTGAGGTATGCAAGTTGGAATGTAGGTACGACAAATGGTAGGTCAAGGGAAAAAAAAAATGGTCAACGACGAAGACTTACGAAAGACAACTGCATGCAGCAAAGTGGTATAACACGGAGTGACAGAGTCAGAAATGAATACTTTAGGGTAAGTCTGAAAGTAGCTCCTGTGATAGAAAAGATGAAAGGAAACCGTCTGTCGTGATATGGGCACATTAAGAGAAGGAATTAATCATATGTAGGAAAAAAAAGTGATGAACATGAAAGTGGATGGATGGGCGAGCCGAGGAAGGCCAAAAAAGAGATGGATGGAGTGCGTGACTGAAGATATGAAAAAGAAAGGGGTGAATGAAAACATGACGGCTGACAGGGATGTGTGGAAAAAGAGATATTGCGCCGACCCCAAGTAATTAATTGGGACCGGGGTAAGGGGATGATGATATACCTAAGTAATTAAAAATGAAATTCTGTTAATAAGTAACAAGACATTCATTGACTGGTAGGGCGATACGAAGTTTGCCGGGACAGCTAGTACCTTAATATAATATAAATAAATTTTTAAAATCATCGAAAATATTTAATGCTGTTTCTTCAATCTCCAAGACATATTTCATAAAATAATAATCTTTTCTTTCATAAAACATTTTCCCGCGAGTGTTTTATTAAAAATAATGACGGGGAAAATGACACGCCAATGTTTTGCATTTAACGAAATGAAACATTTATCATCATTAAATGCCACAGTACACTGGAGGCACCCCACGCCAAGACATAATATTATAATTTTAAAAGAAAAATACAAATTTCATTTTCTTTGGTTAAATTTTAAAAGTAATGTAATTGAGAATATTAGTATGATTATTTAGTTTGATGAGGCATTATCATTGTCATCGGATACTAAATCACATTGTTCTGATATTAGATGCAGTCATGTCAGTTTACAATCTCTCTAATTTGAGACCATTATTTTGGCCGCGTATTTTTAAGTTTACGCCAGATTAAACTAGGAATTAAGACTATTAATTAAACATACATATTATATTACAGTACCACATACATTTAATACCTATAGTTGGTCAGGGGATGCCTTTTCCATTGGTCTAGCCAGTCATGGAACAGGGCTTCGAGTACGCGAGCTCGGCCCCCCGAGCTGTTACAGTCTCCTAATACTTCCTTATCCGGGACTGTAGCATCCTTACCATCAGGCCAAATATCCTTTCCCGCAATATCCTGTACCCAAACACACGCTATCCCCACACCATTCCCTTTAAAATATAGAAATTCCCAAGGAGGGTTGGCGTCAGGCAGGCGGCGACCGTAAAACATCTGCCAAAACTCTTATGCAGCATGTTTTGGCCTTCAACACAGGAAGGAAGGACAAAACATGCTGCGCCGACCCCAAACAAGAATTGGGATCAGGGCAGGAGAATGATGATACATTTAATATCTATGGCTGTTAGGAAAGCGTCATTTTTTTGTCGGGATTTTTTCCAACGCAAATGGGTTCGTAATCACCGTAGGTACAATCTGCCTTAGTTTTCGATCGTGGTCTGAAAACACCTGTATATAAATAATCCATTATATACATCCAACGGTCACAAATTTACATAGTTCTGACACTGACTGGAGTACATATTTGTGTGTCACATTTGAATATCTCCACACCACGCCACAAAGCAACAGTATTATTACATAGCGTGCTTACAATGTGCTCAAAGACGCCTCAGGTGAAAAGGGCTGAAATTGACCCCCTAATTATCCGAAGAATGTAAGTGAACCTCGGATTAATGATCCAGTAATGAAATGCAACACTTTGCTAATGACTGTTCATTATACTGGGAAAGATTTTTTATTCATTTAGAGTGTCGTGATCTCTTTTACTTATATTCTTCGGATGAATTATGATTTTAAAAATATTGTTATCGTCCTTACTTAGCATTATATTTGGGGGTATAATCACCGTTAGTATTACCTACATGTATAATGTACAATGTATAAGATTCCTGTGTTTTTATTTAATTTTATTTCATTTTGTATCTATTTAATATTTTAATTGTGTTTTTAATTTTTTAAATTTATTTTAATGGGAAATTTGAATGTGAGCATTAGAATGAGAATTTTTATGTTGTTTTGTTACTATTTAATATTTTACTTGTGTTTTTAATTTTAAATTTGCTTTAATTGGAATTTTAATGTGAGAAACCGAAAAACAACTTACGATACAGGCTCTGCCTAGTGTAAGATATATAATAAATAAAAAAAAAAATATATTATCTAGCTTTCATCAGATTAGCATAATAGTATTGAGTAGAACGGATAAAATCGGCGGATAAAGCCGAGTAGCACTCTAATTGGCCTGAATAACACTTACATTCAGGTGCGTTATCACGTTTTGTGACATTTTAAAAATAAACCCGTATTTAGGAATGGAAAGTCAACGAAACCTAATATAGTATTGTGAGTGTAGTGTTCTGATGTATCAGGTTGGTTCTCTCAACAGCGTCTGGCCCGTCCACTCGGTCCGATGTCCGGTGTAGTAGTGAACCGGTTTGAGTGGGGAACAGCGCTTACATAATAATTTATATTTACGAATACCTTACAATATATTATTAATATTACATGAACATTACAGTGAGTAAAGGTTTAACCGCTCTCTTTTAAAAATAAATTGCTATATTATTTTCCATTTCTGAACACTGACCAACTATGGTTTTTTACCACAGAAGCAACGTTGCCAAGGCTTATGTTCTAATTTCACGATCTAGTTTAGCACTTTAGTATACTTAAGTCCATACTGGAACCAGTTATTATTCTTTCTCTGTAGTCTGTCACATAATTCGGCCTGATAGAGTTACATTTACATTGTTCTCTTTCTAGACAAGTTAACCCTCAATTTGGCAAAGTATAAAATGCAGTAAAAAGCTTTTTTACAAGCTTTTATTTAACTTCACTTCTGTATGTATGTATGTATGTATGTATGTATGTATGTATGTTTGTATGTTTACAAATCTTGCAATGAAGATTTGAACCACTTCCAATAGACCGATTGTGCTGAAACTTGGTATACCTACGTAACTTGGATGACAATACAATAATATGGTACCATGGAGCTGGTCTGATGATGAGGTTGGAAGATGACCATAGAAACATCGGTTCTTGTGGACCGATTGAGCTGAAATTTGGTATGTCTTTGTAACTTCGACAACAATACACAAATATGGTATCATGGTGCTGATCTGTCGAAGAGTTGGAAGATGCCCATAGGAACTTCGATTTCTGTGGTCCAATTGAGCTGAAATTTGGTATGTCTTCGTCGCTTCGGTAACAATACAAAAATATGATATTATGGAGCTGATCTGATGAGGAGTTGGAGGATGGCCATAGGAACTCCGATTCCTATGGTCGAATTGAGCTGAAATTTTGTATCTCTTCGTAACTTCGGTAACAATACAAAAATATGGTATCATGGAGCTGATCTGAAGAGGAGTTGGAGGATGCTCATAAGAACTCCGATTCCTTTGGACCGATTGAGCTGAAATTTGGTATAACTATGTAATTTCGGTGACAATATAATAACAAGGTATCATAGAGCTGATCTGACGAAGAATTGGAAGATGCCTATAGGAACTCCGATTCTTGTGGTCCAATTGAACTAAAATTTGGTGTCTTCGTAACTTCGGTAACAATACAAAAATATGGTATCATGAAGCTGATCTGTCGAAGAGTTGGAAGATGCCCATAGGAACTTCGATTTCTGTGGTCCAATTGAGCTGAAATTTGGTATGTCTTCGTCGCTTCGGTAACAATACAAAAATATGATATTATGGAGCTGATCTGAAGAGGAGTTGGAGGATGCTCATAAGAACTCCGATTCCTTTGGACCGATTGAGCTGAAATTTGGTATAACTATGTAATTTCGGTGACAATATAATAACAAGGTATCATAGAGCTGATCTGACGAAGAATTGGAAGATGCCCATAGGAACTCCGATTCTTGTGGTCCAATTGAACTAAAATTTGGTGTCTTCGTAACTTCGGTAACAATACAAAAATATGGTATCATGAAGCTGATCTGATGAGGAGTTGGAAGAAGCCCATAGGAACTCCGATTCCTGTGGACCAATTAAGCTAAAATTTGGTGTGCCTTTGTATTTTCAGTGACAACATAATAACAAGGTATCGTTGATCTGGTGTCATGAGAAGTTGGAAGGTGCCCATAGGAACACTAGTTTCCATGGACCGATTGAGTTGAATTTCGGTATGACTACGAAATGGATAACTTAGAAATATTTCCAACTAAAAAGTTAAAAATAAATTAACGGTGAAAAACATATTTTAAAATCAAGCTTTTATTATGCACGAAAAATTAAAAAAATAAACTAAGAAAATATTCATAAAATTCGTAGTTTTTTAAACTTTACAAGTAACAATTTACAAAAGCGTTCGGTTTATCAGTAGAAGTATGATACATAAACATATATTATCTATAACTAGTATATTAATATTCTTAAGTGATTTAAAAGCTTGTCGCGCAATTTCGTTAATGCAAAGACCTCGGCCGCGACGAGCTTTTAGATCACTTAAGAATATTAATATACTAGTTATAGATAATATATGTTTATGTATCATACTTCTACTGATAAACCGAACGCTTTTGTAAATTGTTACTTGTAAAGTTTAAAAAACTACGAATTTTATGAATATTTTCTTAGTTTATTTTTTTAATTTTTCGTGCATAATAAAAGCTTGATTTTAAAATATGTTTTTCACCGTTAATTTTTTTTTGTTGTAATTGTAATTGATACACATAAACGAGTGTTGTCAGACATCTGTTTTATATTTTCTTCTAAAAATAGATAGTGTTGAAAGTAGATAAAAATAATAAACCATGTTATTTCTGCAATTTTTTAAACATAATTTTTTTTTCAAATTTCATGTATGCCAGGGCATACATTGTCAAATTAAGGGTTAACAACATTATCATCACCAGTTGCAAATTAAGAAAGATTGGAAACTAACTATATCTGGTTGCTTTGATATTAATATCTGTACAGAGGTAAATAACTACCAGTCTTTCGTCTAAATAAACTTTATAAATACGCTTTTTAAACTATAACCCTTACAAAGTCCAAGCATTATACCATATTAATATTAAAGACTATTCCTACTCCGTAACTAGAAACTTAGTCTAAGCCCAGTATGCACGATACAAAACTTTAATAAAATTTCAATTCCAAACAAATTACAGAGGATTACCAGCTAGTGTATTGAATATTTCGAGACATCGCCATATGCCGAAGAAGTTTCCAAGTCGCATAGGTTCAGCCAGTTATCGACCGCGACCACGCCCACTGCGCCTCCGTCCCTCATACCCGCTACCTCCCCTGAGACTCCCTCGATCCTCCCCAAACCCCCCGACTCATCCTCCCAGTATGGTCACATACTGATTTAGCATCAGTAATCGAATTAGCCACAATCTACAATTCCACAAAAGTTAGCGTTAAGGACTTCGTTAAGATATTAAATGAGTTTGAGTGATGAGTTTTATTCGAGGGCATCCATAAAATTCATTCAGGACATTATTTAATTCGTAATGGAATAGGTAAATAATTATCTAATGTTAAGAAGTAAGCAAAATAAAAGGTAAATGCAGATTTAAATATTATAAGTCTTTGTTGTTGAAGGGCATAAATGTATAGTCTCACATCTGTATACTAGACGACCAATATACATATTGTGCAAATTGAAATTAGTAAAAACTCTAATCGTGTAATTAAACTCGTGACCCCTCAATCAGTGGATGAACAGACTAAAAATATTTTTTCCTATATTTGCTTTTGATGTTGACCTCTATATAATGTGACGCTTTTCAGACTGATCCGACCTTTATGAAAACTAGAAATAGTTTAGCCTGCCTCGTGGTCTTGCCAAGTACATATGTACTGTACTATGTAGAGGTCTGAGGTTCCATCCCCATGTCGGGAAAAATGTTAATGCGTTTCGTCCATTAAGTAATTCTCACTATCAACTATTAAATGGGTATAATACAAACCTGCAGAAACGTTAGTACTGAAATTCATCTCTGCCTACTCCTTCTGAGAATACAGAAGTTATGTTTGTATGAAATGTAAGTTATTTCTATGATGAAAATATATGTTTTCGGCTGGAGCATATGTATGAGCCAGTAGGAGAATATTAGTGTCCATCCTTACAAGACTTTCTGTATATAAATTGTGTGATCAGCCACAGCAGCCAACACAAATGTAATATTTATGAAACTCGCTTTAGATTCTACGTACTATAAATATCTGCAGACCATATTCCGACGTTCGGAAACAAATATTTTTACACTTATGTCCTGTTGGTATCCATACATTCACAATTAGATATTCATCATTATCATCATCATCATCGTCACCAGCCACTACACTTTCACGTATACTCATGGACATAGGTCTCTCCTATGGCAGGCCACTGGGCTCGATCTTCGGCCCTCTTCATCCAACCACTGCCAGCCACCTTGCACGTTTCCTCCAACGGTCATCAATTAGATATTATTTTAGTTTAATTACTATGTAATTTTTTACCAACGATTTAACAGTTAAAACCGGGACCGGCACAACAAAACAATCAAGAATATTTTTTAGAAATGTATACAAAATATTACTTAAATACGTTTAGCTGTTTTTGCAATCTTCTACGTACTTACTAACCATTACATAATTACCAGTAAAAATTTAAAAAAGTCTCTGAAAACTTAAAAGAGAATTGCAAATACAGCTCGGCTTTGTATGAAGAGAAACAATTTCTCACTAGCCAGCTGTTTCAGCGAACGACGCCATGTTAAAACTATTACTTGGTACAACAGAACGCGGTTACAAGGAAATTCAATTCCAACTTTATTGAAACAAATTACTCTTGTAGACATTTTGCTTCATAACTGTTAAATTCGTGGATATTTTTTTTTTCGAATAGCAGTGTACATTTTAATAAAAAAATCATCATCATTCTAAATCATAAAATATTTGTTTCTGGTTAAGTATTTGTGAGATCGAAATATCTCTCATAGTTTCTGATACCCTGAGGCAAGACTCGTATCTTAAGTGTTGTCACAACTATGTAGGTACCTATGTAGTTATTCCTTTGCCCTGTACCCAATTTTATTTTCATTCGGCGCAGTATGTGTTATCCTTTCAAACATCGTCACCACCCGTCATGTCATCAAGCCCGTGTTCTGCCAAATCTTCCATTTTCTTTGGTCTTCCTCTGCTTGTCCATCCTTAATTTTTTCTTAAGAAACCTACGAAATATCTCACCAGCATAATTAGAACGATTGGCAAGATATAGGTACTCATGATCAGCTTTTACAATACCTAACTACTTATCCAATTTTTATACCAGTCAGGTCCTATTTCATCGTCATCACCTGTCCCTTATTCCGTTTTCTTCTTCTCAGTATATATATGAAGAACCTCGTAGCTTCAAAAACATTTGACCCTTTTGTGACACAATAAAAGTGAGTTCTTTGAACTCCTCAATGTTTAGACATAAAAACAGGAGGCAGAGGTTAAGTGTCCTTACCACACACGAGAAATCTCTGCGAATACATTTTATGGGAACAACATCATAAACAGAAGCTGCTTTAAACATATTCTAAAGTATAAGGAAAAAGTAGCGTCCGTTTGTGTTAAATATTTAAAAAAACAAAGATTACATTCCTTAATTAATTAATGTATTAACACGTACTAGGCCAGCGTGGTAACACCTAAACACTCTCAGTTGTGGAAGAGACCTGTGCTCAGCAGTGGAACGTAAAAGGCTAATGATGATAATATAATATTAAGATGCTAGTTCATTAACAACGCTATCTATATGAGTATGTGTGTAACTAATGAAGGCATTGTGTATCACTACATAGTATAAAACAAAGTCGCTTTCTCTGTCCCTATGTCCCTTTGTATGCTTAAATCTTTGAAACTACGCAACGGATTTTGATGCGGTTTTTTTAATAGATAGAGTGATTGAAGAGGAAGGTTTATATGTATGATAACATCCATTAAATATCCAGCCGGGGCGGGTCGCTAGTAATTCATAAAGCGTAGTATAAGTTGTTTCTATTGAAGTGCTCTGAAAGTCTTTGTGGGGGAGGATCAGCACTATAAGATTTAAGAGGACCTTAATATAATAATATTGAGCACTTAAGAAATATGCAAGAATTTCGACACTAGAATACTCTCCAATTTAATTACAGTAAGTAGTTAAAATACACCTCTGATAACGAAAATTATTTGAATCCGCCGCCCTATTATTTATTCAATCCGTCACTATTTTCCGTTGAAAATTTAAAGCTGGCACAGAGAGATCGGAATGCAAACAGTAGCACTATATTTATACTGAAACGAGATCCATATTCATTTGCTTTGTGCTATAAAAATATAGGACAGGTTTTAAAAACACACGACAAAAATTTGCAACAAGCATTACTGACTAAAAACAGGTTTGTTTTTACTCGTAACTTTGAAAAGGCAATAAACTCATTTGAAAGTAATATTAGGATGTAGACGTCAATTTCTTGTTTGTGTAAAGATAATCTCTTGGCAGAAACAATGATACGATTATACAATCAGCAAAAAAGGGTTTAATATGATTTGTTAAGCAAGTAGGGTCTCGCTAAGATGTCCATAAAATCATCACTATCCGACCCACTGCTGGGCATAGGCCTTCTCAACAACTGGGAGAGGTGAGGCCACAGTCCACCACACTATCGTAGTTCGAGTAGGCGGTTGTGCCTATTACGTATTTCTTTAATTATACTATCAACATTATATTGTCCCTTAAAGCTATAAACTACATCAAAAACACAATATAGGAATATTCAAAGTTTATTCGTATAATTCGACGGTGAATGCATGCAAAAGGGAATATAACTCCTTTATCACTAACACGTCTTCAAATAATTTTTTTTATGAATAATTAAATCAAAATATTTTTTTTAATATCTTCCCAGAATTATTTCGGCACACTTCACTGCGCTAGGACGAAAATAACTGAGCCCAAGTTTTTGGACGCCTGTAATAGTCAGAAATTTTTGGTTAATAATTGTACATCGGAAAGCACTTCACAATGTTATGCTTTTAGCCAATAGAGTGTTCTATTTGTGATATATTCTACGAGTTTATTTCAAGTTCTGAGTTACATATTCAATAATTTAAGATACCGCAGTTATCGGAGTACAATAATATAGAACCCTATTATCATTTTTAAATACAATTTGCTAAACATTGGAGGCCTACAATATTTGTATATTATTATCTTATAATGCTCTTAATAAGGACTATGCTTAAAAATAGACCTTATACTTTTCCATCAATTAGTTCCTTTTTTGAGTGCCTCGTTACTATCGCAGTATAAAATGTTATGTTACCAAAATTCCCAAGATCAGTTCGCGGTTAAAAAAATATCAGGACCAGAATTATTTATTCATTTAAATACTTCATACACAAAAGTGTATATAAGCGGCCTTAATGCCGGTGGCATTCTCTGTCAGTCTACCTGAGGGTGGTGGAGAGATGAAGTATGGCTGGTGTGAAATAAAAAAAAGAAGATACAAACATATATACTTACATGCATATTAAAAATATACATAATACACATATATACATATAATAAAAATATATGCAAATAAATATAAGTAAATAAATACACTTAACCTCAACAAGAAGACTCTGCCAGTTTATTGAGAAATAGATCTCGGACTCCCATTTTGAACGAATTCCGTGTAGTGGACGTCGTGGAATTATCGTCGAAGACAGTCCATAAAAAGAGACGAAAGCTAATTACAGAAACACAGGATGATACGTATCACCTACCCATTTATCTTATACCTATAACAATTAAATGTTCTTTATTAGACCCTAATTAAAATCAACATCCCATCCTATTAAATGACCTCAAGTCTTCTTGCATAAGGAAATCCAGAAATAGTGTATTTTGTCATTACATGATAAGCCATTAGAATTAAGTAATAACACTAAAAGACACCCGGAGGTTACGCGAAGATTGTGTAATACAGACGGACTCCCTAACATAAAGGTCATAGAACAAAACAGTTACGTCCATAGTAATGAGTTTCTAATACGTTAAATCTATGCCCTGATTAAGGCTAAACATAATTTGATAAGTACGATCTGCGAGTCTTTAATCGCTTATTTACACAGGGGACTTTGGCAAGCGTTCGGCGTAATTAGCGTTGGTTAACTCTTTGGTAAGTGTTTAATTGAAAAAAAGTATGTGTCATAGCGTTTTTTCTTTGAGCATTTTATTTTAATTTGTAGTGACAGCTTCATGATCTCACGGTCCCAATATACCCCTGTAGTTTTAAAGCTTCGGTTTCCGGGTCCGTCAATGTTTTATTGTTTCTATCGATTAGACATTCCCGGTAGCAGCACGGAGCCTAGAAATTACTAACAGTGGCATGATGCTCGCCCCTACCTACATACATACATAACCTCAGACCTGCATTCCTGCACCCACATTTTTCCAAATAATAGACGGCTTTTTGCCAATTTTCGTGCACATTATCACACTCCGTTACTACAAAGAATTTCGTAATAGGAAGAGCCGATATCACTTTTCCCGACCTCAGAATTAATCCTGGAAAGTAAATATCGTAAGCTACATACTTTACGGCGATACTACGAAGCAACCTATATATTATGAAAAAGTTATTTCCTACTAAAAGTTTAAGGTAAAACTATAAGTATTTATCACTTGTAGGCATAAAGATCAAACAATTAGAGGCGCGAGTAATAGTGACGGCAGTAGGTCAGCGGTCAGCGGATCGTTTGCGTAATGTACTATGTGTACTATACTGCGCGATTACTTATTAGTGTCACATTTTTATGTTGATCAAGTTGGTGCCGAGGTTTAGGCGTGCGGTCGAGAATCTCGGCGGTCATGGGTTCAAAGCACACACCTCTGAATTTGCCAAGTAATGTGTGTTCACAATGGATTATTTGGGGGTGAAAGAAATCATCGAGAGGAAACCTGCACAACTAAAAGTTCTTAGGAATTTCTTAGTCAACTTACATTTTTGGCATTTGACGTTCTATGGTTCCTGCCTTCCCAAAAAGAGACAGGCTTGAGTTTAAATTATTCAGCCGTTTTTTCACAACGACCGTTCAATACCAAAATCTATCCAAATTTGTCGAATAAATAATGTAGGCTTGTAAAAATAATTTACTTTAAGATTTTTCGCAAATAACAATATTAGTATACATGGACGAAATCTCTGTATCGACATTGCAATGCCGGTATGAAAAAACTAATCGATACGGCCTTACTATCTCAAGAGAATGGCATCTCACAATTTCTTAACTATGAAGACGTTTTAAAAACAAACGTTACACACGTAATGTATATGCTAATTACACTTGCATGCTCATTGTGTATGTTTCACATTTCATGCTCATATGAGCGGTGTAGAATAGAGGTCAGGGGTTCGCTTCCCGGGTCGGCAAAACTATAAATGGAGTTTTTATCGAATTGTAATCATATCTGTCGGCGAAAGGGTAACATAATACAGCAAACAATCCATATTTCTTCACTCACTCATTATTTATCTCCACTTATTTAAATTAGTTAAACATTTTATTATCGGACGCTTACAGTTAAAGAAAACATTTTCAAAATCACACTTGCAAACTGTAATTGGAGATGTTGTTACCTAAAAAAAGACTTACCATGTAAAATTCCCATCTAGTAAACATTAAGACTGCAGTCTTTAACGGCAAATACTATCCAAAGAAAAATCATTCATAACTTTTTACTCTACTGTGGATCAGTAGAGTTTCCCAAGGAGGGTTGGCGTCAGGCAGGCGGCCGGCCGTAAAACATCTGCCAAAACTCTTATGCAGCATGTTTTGTCCTTCCACACAGGAAGGAACGACAAAACATGCTGCGCCGACCCCAAACAAGAATTGGGATCAGGGCAGGAGAATGATTACTCTACTGTGGATCGAACTCAAGACACCACCACTGTACGCTTCATATAAATCTATTACTTAAGGATATAATTACTGAGTTCAAAAAGAAAGGTTGAATGTCGGAAGCGGTTTCCGTGCCATACCGTTACCACACGAGAATAGTTCGTGTTACGTCAAAAATATGAACAAAACGACGGTCTAAGTGCATTATATCATCACGAGAATGGATTTAAGTGGTTCCTAATTGTTCTCAAATGATATATTTTAGTATTGCACTTTAATGTTACTTATTAAATCTTCTTCAACAAAAGTGATAGATTGCTGGTAATAATTACAAAAAATATTAATAAGCTAATCATCTTCCGAAATCATTTCTTAAATAATCTTGGTATGAGTACTTTTAAGCCAAATCATTATTTGCGTGTGATCTGGAGGTCCGGGGCTATATACCCGGGTGAAACAAATTGTTATTAAGTTCTGGCAATAGTCTCAGCCCATTTTATTTAGGACTGATACATACCCAACGAAATGTAGGTTGGATGCACCTCTGCCTACCTCTTAGGAGAATACAGGCATGAAGTAATGTCTGTATACCTAATATTGTCAACCTTCTAAAATGCGTCATGACACATTTCTTTTTTGGGACTGTCTCGTGGTCTCGTGGTACAGTCCGTGCGATCTAGAGGTCCTAGGTTCGATTCCACGGGTCGGGCAAAGGGTTATTGGGTTTTTCCATTCGGAAATTCTTACTAGCAGCACTGAGTCTGGAAATGTGCTCGAAAAACGGCAATATAATCGCCCCCTATTACGTGGGACTGATACATAAATGGCGAAATGTGGGTGCAAAAATGCATCTTTATTGGGAAAGTAGGAAACCACTTCATAATTTTACAGCATAACATTACGTCCTTTAACAATAGGTCATTCAACCAGACGCAATCGCTTTAGAATGGTAATAGATTTAGTACTAAGTACGTCATAGTCCGAACAATCGCAGAATATTGATGGAAATGTCGCGAATGTTGCGTTGGCGTCACTGCAACATAGCCGTGACATATTCTCATTACGTCTCTAAGGTAAGAGTACTATATCCTTAATACCATACCTACCTGTTCAGGGTGTCTTCAGACCATGATCGTAAATAAAGGCTACGGTGATCGCAAGCCCATTGGCGTTAAAGAAAATTCCGACAAAATCGATTAAAAAGTTCTATCGAAACAAAATTTGTGTTTACCTATTTCCACAGCACGGAATATATCGTGTTTTTTTTACGATTATGACATTAAACGCAGCCCTATGTCATATTTCCTATTTACGCAAGTATCACGTGACCTCAGAATAATTATCGAGGTATGCTTAATTCAAATGCAATGTATGTTGCATCAGAATTTGCGCCATCCTAATATTTCATGCTCACATTTTTCCTGTTAAAATTTGCTTTTCTACTTTCTCGTGTATCTAAGATTGATCAATGTTTTCAACTGCTGTTTATCTTAGTTCTTTTTGATTCATTTCTGTGCCAGATGAATGTTTTTTCGGCTTAGGTTATTTATTCTCATATAGGTTATACATTTTTATTGAAACACTAACAGCCAGAAAGTATACTTATTTTAAAATAAGAAGTTCCAGATTATAAACGCATGAATAATATCAAATAATAATTTTAATGTATTTCCCCACAGAGGTAGTTTAAGATTGCTAATAAAACATGTTAAGGTCATCGTTTTATTATCCATTTCGTAGGGCGCTTAGCTTAATGTTTAGGTACATACTTCATATGTATATGTGTATAGTTATGTATGGTAGATATACATATATGTTGTATGCTAATGTTCATGTAATTAATTTCAGTCCAACTAAAATATGTCGATTAGTTATTCAAATCATACCTCTTAAGCATATCACTAGCCTACATAGAAATGCAGATTTGGGATCATGCCCTATAAATCCTATATCTCTTAGACTAATGTCTGGCACGAGGACGATTAGCTCAGAATATATCAAGAGCTGCTTCGATATGTGGCATCCACAACAACAACGCAATCCTCATTAGGATTTGCTAAGTGTCGCCTTTTAGGACTATATGAGTTAAGAAATGGCCTGTGTGGATTATCTAAATAGATTGGAAGTTGTAGGAATGTGGCGTAATCTGGAATGGGGTGCGAAGGATTCGGCTTGACTGATACCAGATATTAAAAAGACAGGATATTATCAAAGGTCTTATTTAGCTGTTAGCTCAATCACAAGCGAAAATAGGTCGTAAAAAGTTGTCGTGCTCTAGGATGAGTCTGTGTTAGCCGGATAATAAGATTAGTAGGTTGTAATTATTCTTAGTGTTCGCCGGTTCAAACCCCATGTACATACCTATGACCTTTCGTAGTTATCTGTGTATTGACAAAGACTTATCACATACTTTAACGGCGAAGAAAAAGATCGTCTGGAAACCTGAACACCGAAAAGTTCTTAGGAATTTATTAGGTTTGTTCCGCCAACCCACACTAGGCGACTGTGGATTGAGGCTTAAAGACCCCCGTCAGTTATATTGACTTAAGATGATGATATCAACAAAATTATGTCAACTTGGCAAAACATGTTGTATCTCTTATAACCATCAAGCATAATGTTTAGTTTAGTATGCACGTAACATCAATACACCAAGTGCAGTCTACTTCACCTTATAAAGTAACCTCAAACTCCAAATTCGCAGGTCAGTGTACCGAACGTGTAAAATACTCGCTAAACATAACAATAACTACATATATAAACAATAATTCACTTCCGTACAGACAGTCGAACTCACTTAGCATTAGATTACGTGCAACCAAAATATACTGTTGCTAAACATATACATACATAGGTCTACCGTTTCGTAAGCTTTATGAATTTATTACTTATCTCCACTGCACATAATAATCAAGTCGAAATATAAACTTAGCAGCACAGTTGGGAACGGTATGGATATGTATAAAGGCGAAGCGGAAAGCGGGCTATGAAGTTATAATTTTTAGTTGAAATGGGAATATAAATTTGCTTATGGGCTATCAGTTTCGGGTTCAATTAAAAAAAAACCGTTTGTCACATTTCGGTTTATGTCAGAATATTATTTGTTGATTGTAGAATGAACAATAAATCTAAAAATCGCGGAAAATTGTGATAATCATTTTGTTTAAAACTATTATAAAACAATATATTAAGCTATTAAGAGTGGACAGATATGCATTTCTAAACCCACTTTTCGCTTATTACTTTTTAGTCCAAGTAAACAGTATACAAACTTATAATAGTTTTGCGATTTTTGAGCTCATTTTCCATGCTGTTATTGAGAATTTCTTGATGAAAAAACGTTGCGAGCCCGAGGGGTTGAGACAAATGCGTCACCACAAAACAAATCAGACACAAGACAACTCAACATGTTCCTTTATTCCCGCTTCCACTCCACCACATACACATCCCAAAATGTAGAAACAAAACCGATGCCTCTACTCTATCATTAAAGACAACGTAAAATTTCGCTTTATGAGGCAACAGTGAGGCTTCCGCGTAACACTTAGAAGACAAAGCATTACGTCACAGAGGACAGAGGCCTCATGTGAGAGGTCATATGTCACGCCTTACAGTCATACCCTTAGAGGAAATTAACATTTGCGTGTGTAGTTTTGGGCTACGTCTGTAGTTTTGGTTTTGGGCCTACTAACCCTTTTTTGTGTAGCAAAGGCCTTACCCTTTACAAGCTTAGTTGGGAAGGAAATCATACAATCTTACGAATGCATAAGTTAGTTTATTTTTTAATTACAGAAGGGTCCCGTGCCCAACAGTTAGACATCTATAAGATGATTTACATGGATAGTTGGATATTATTTCTTTGCGCCTAAAATGTCTTGGAATGACGTTATTATTTACTTTTGGGCTATACAATATAACCAAACCATCAACATATCCAAACCATGTGCACATTATTCCTCTTTGCCATATTCATTAATGGTGTTTTAGCTGGTCACAGGTGGTGACCTATGACCAGTGACCTATGATAAGTTACAAATGAATAAATACAGAAAAAGTATGTTGACATCTCGGCAGCCTAAAAAAATCGGAATTAATACGAATTATATTTCATACATAAATATACATACGTCCTAGAAGAGGTTAGCAAATAATTTCTATATTTAGCCAGTTATTTGAAGTCGCATCGAGAAGAGAGCTAGCTTATTACCTTTTGTGGACCCGTCCCTGAAATCTCTTCCCCATAACACATACTGTTCTCTATACCATAGGGCCAACGGTATACTCATTATCATTTTCATGTTCTGCTCATACAAATAATGAGATCCTATCCTACACGGTTGCGATTTCTAGAAACCTTACACAATTGACCTTATGCACACATTCCCATGGTAATGGCCGAGCCAAATCTTCACAATATCTGAAATTACTCGCGGAATCGCAGCCATTACGACTTAACGCTCCACAAACTCATTGCCTCATTGTATTACAAGAATGCACAAATGACCTGGCTTAGTAATTTTTCTTGACCTCTAGCGTCTTTTTTGGCACATACAATTGTCTTTATTAAACAGCTGGATGCTTTACAGAGAAGCGCTGAGATACATCCCTATGATTTGTCGACTAAGACCTTCGAAATAAATAAGAAAGAATCTTATATACTTGGGTTAATTTATGGTCAGAGTACAATTAGATTTTTAATTGGATAATTTGACATGACATTTGAACCTAACCACTGTTACTCTAAAATGAAATAATAAAAAATGAGGTCATCCGTTATTAATAAATATGTATAGAATTTTGAAACTGACTCTTTTTCTATGAGCAAAAAAACTAACTTAAGGTACTACTGGCAAAGATTATGAATTATGTTTATCTACGATCGTAATTTAAAAGCCTTCTATTTTCACCATGGCCTAGTGCGAATGAATTGGCAGATGTAAATAAGAAAATATTAATTATTAAACTAAATAAGAGATGAAGAATAAGTAGGTAAAAAAGAAATGAGTATAAGGAAAAAAGGTGGGTGCCATCTAAGGAAAACATCACGGCTAATAAAAATGTTTTGAAGGATAAAACATACTGCGTCGACCCCAAACAAACTCCAAACAGGTAACAAGATAAATTTAAGTAAACAATTTCATATAAGTCCTCCAAATAATCACGATACGGCACCATTTCTATTGCAAAAATGTAAATAATTCAAAGGAAATATCAAGTTCACTGGAGGTAATTGATTGCCGCTTCACGGTAGTAACGTGCGTGAAATATTACGTCCAGCTCATGCAACTACAAGAAAGGTTAGTTTTTAACACATACATAATTGTATCCTAAATGCTATGTGTTGAAATCATCCCTGAATTTTAACTGCAGAATATTTTTAAGCTTCAAAAACTACCCTTTAGAGTACACATGATATTAAAATTTGGGTTGATAGCCCCGTGGCGCAGTTGGCTAAATACCGGCTAGAAATGAGAGACCGCGGGTTCGATCACTACACCGAGACAAATGTTTGTGTAGACCACAAATATTTCTTTCTCTGGTGTGGGTGTTCTTGAGACTGAAAAATTCTCTGGTAGTTACTGGTACCCACGACACAGGGCTTGTATCCGAATGTGGGGTCAGAACTTTGTATTGGACACAAAGATTTCTGTGTGGTCTTGCAGTTTAAGTTTGCTCTATATGGACTAGTGTTCCCTAGTTTAAAGCTCGGGTCAGGTCTTCTTATTAATTTCTGCTATGTGCTCAAGGAAGTACCTGTAACTTGGTCAATATAAATATTATTTTCTTAAAAACAAACCTATCAACATATTGAAACTGTATTTATAAATTAAGCAAAATTTGCAATCCACATCTGTAATGCAAATCACTGCACACATTTCGCATGAAAATATAATAAATTCAGACTAAATTTTATTACGATTGTAAACCAAATAACTACGCTGCGTGTGGATTCTGCTAATAAAATAAATGTGAAAGTGAGTGTTTTATGATTGTGTTACTTAATAAGAATTTTATTTGTTTATTTACATATCTGACCTAGTTTTACAGGTTTTTTTAGTTGACATTAGACCTTAGTTTGCGTGTATATAAAAGCATCGAGGATTCGTGACGCGGTCGATAAGTTATATTTTTATGTCGACAATGTAGCAATGTGCAAGCGATTAGTAGAATCATCATCAGCCCATATACGTCCCACAGCAGGGCACGGGTTCTTAGGAATTTCTTAGGTGTATAGTCCACCACGCTGACCTAGTGTGTGTTGGCGGACTACACACCTAAGAAATTCCTAAGAACTTTTAGGTGTGCAGGTTTCATCACGATAGTAGTAGACGCTAGTAGAATCATTGATGATCATTTCCATGCGTCTATTATTATCGTCTCTATCAGCAATATATATAATGCTACTTCATCTAGGCCCGCAAATTTTTGATAATTTAATAACATTGTTTTGACCCAAAAAAACATATTTCCTTTCTGACTACAACATGGCTCTATTACTATCTACACACTGTGTTGCACCCCGTATATCTACCTCCATCTGCTGGACTCGAACCTCATTTACATATGATATGAGTTAGAGCTTAGTCTAATATGCTTTCTTAGTGCTGACTTAGCGAAACGCTTAACTAAGACTTTTGAGGAGCTTTTAGGTGTGTTGAGAAATGGTTTCCATAGAATTTATTTTCTTGATCCCTCGAAAGAATACCACCCATCTAAGAATTCCTTAAGAGCCTTTGTATAGGTTTCCCCAATTAGTTTCTGGAAAGTTCTCTAACACTACATTTTGATACCTTCCTTGATGAGTTAAGGAGGACGGGCATGCACAGAAGATGGCTTAACTGATCCACAAGATAAGTGAAGTCGTGATTCACATGATAGCGTCGGCCTTGGCTTGATCTTTCACAGATGTGTGATTCTTGCAATAATTCGCACGATTTTATTATTGTGAAATATTTGAATTACGTTAACAAAAACATTATGAATATAGTCTAGTGGTAACTCCAGCCCGCGATGGTGTAGTTCAGGGTTTGATTACTAGGTTTTTGCCAAGTAAAACAATGTCAACCAAGTTTTGCGATGACATCACGGAAACTGATAACCTAGAACAAATAGTAGGAATTAGGGAATTCTTAAGAATCCAAAAAACTTGAAATATACGATACTCTCGCATTATTTTTACTTACAAGCACTGTTAATGAAATGTGGATTGAGAAACAGGTATAGATATACATATAAATAGATCGGAGATCAGGCCGTAAATACGTCTACAATTAGCATACTAATAACTGTTAATATTTTAGTTGCGTGATCACTTAGGTTTCAACTCTCTCAAAAGTTTCCAAATTTTAATTCTAGTGTTCTGTTCTTAAAATAAATAAAAACATATGCATTTAGAACTCCGTAATAATTACATAATAATTAATAATAGAAGCAGACATTATTATCTTGCGCCTACTTCGAAATTCTAGGCGTAAGATGAGACTACTTGAAAATTGAAAACATCGCTATATGCGATAAGGCTCCCATTTGTATCGTGATAAAACCTACGCATCTGAATATTCTTAGGAATTTCTCAGGTGTGTAGGTCGCCAACCCACACTAAACTAGCGTGGGAGACTACGGCCTAAGCCTAATCTGTTATCTAAGAGGCATGAGCCCAGCAGTGAGGCATATGGCTGAAGATAATGATGATCAAGTAACGTTAACTGCTGGGCTTGAAGAAAGCCACAGCATCTTCCAGATCTAAACAAATGATTTGAAGAAAATCGTCGATCCGAGGAACAATACTATTGACTGAGAGACCGGACGTTAGAAAGGCTTTTATGCTTACATAACGTTACGTCACTGACCTCGTCGTGATAAATGTAACAATGTGCTTGGAATCTATTGAGGACGATGTAATTAAAGCCTTCATTTATATTGTTATGAAAATTAATACAGATTTAGAGTTTCTTGTTTTTAAAATCTTCATAATAACCAGCAATAATGTTATCGAGCTATGTAAGATGTAGTCTGAACTCGGTGTTATACTGAGAATTTGCTCTAGCAGATAATTACTGTTCACTAGAACAATTGAATAATATATTTAAAAACAAACATTTCGACTGCACACGAACAACTGAACGAAACGATCGTTTTTAGCTATGACATCGACTACCTTTGTAAATGATTGACTGAATGTAATTGAAAAGGATAAACCATTTCTTCTTCTTCTTCATCAACCCATATACGCCCACTGCTGAGCACGGGTCTCCTCTACCATTGAGAGGGTTTAGGTCATAGTCCACCACGCTGGCCTAGTGCGGGTTGGTGGACTACACACCTAAGAAATTCCTAAGAACTTTTAGGTGTGCAGGTTTCATCACGATGTTTTCCTTCACCGTTAAAGCAAGTGATAATTCAATTTGAATACACACATAACTTCGAAAAGTCAGAGGTGTGTGCCTGGGGTTCGAACCCGCGACCGCCGAGATTCTCGACCGCGCGCCTAAACCTCGAGGCCATCACTGCTTAATTAACCAATAAACCATTAATATAAACATATAAACCATTTACAACATTGTAATTTACTAACTCGGACTCGCGCATGAAGCATCCCATACCATAATTTATGAAAACAGCAAAAGAATCATATCTGTTGTTTGAGAGCCCCACTTGAATATTTGTTTATTCTGTTATATTGTATGCCAGGGAACTCTTAAAACAGCGAATTCTTAGTATTACTAATACTCGTATTACTCAACGGTCCGTTTTTACCCTTTGGGTACTTAAACCTAAAAATTGACATCACTACATAGTATAAAACAAAGTCGCTTTCTCTATCCCTATGTCCCTTTGTATGCTTAAATCTTTGAAACTACGCAACGGATTTTGATGCGGTTTTTTTTAATAGATAGAGTGATTAAAGAGGAAGGTTTATATGTATGATAACATCCATTGAATATCAGCATTGGACCCGTACGAAGCCGGTGCGGGTCGCTAGTGTAATATAATATAAGCTCACACTAGCAGAAGAGTCTAATATCATTGCTGACTTCTTGTAAATTGAAACCAAGACCTCTTTATAGAACATGCTAATATTATTGTAGCAGCTCTTGTGAAAAATCTGGGCAGCGGATAGTGCTTTTGAGTTTTTTCCTTTCATAAAAACTATGTAGAGTGAAAATATGCCAGAAATACAATAATAGGCTATTATATAATTGCACTAAAATAGAACCAAATGCCAAATGCCATGTGCCAAAGATTAAATTTACATCTAACCCAAATTTTATCTGATATGCATCAGTCTCACGTAATATAGGGCGAGTGTTCAACCGTTTTTTGGGCGCATTTGGGACAATACTTGAATGGGGCCTTACAAAGAATATATTTACTCAGGAGGCTTTTGCCTATGGGCGTCTTGTGACTCAATGTTTCAAACTAAGATCCAGACCTTGCCATTACCTATTACGAAATAGAATTTTGTAGAAAGGGCGGCCAAAAAAGGCAAAACCTCTTAACTCAATGGTTCCGTATGTGCGCATGCGCTGTAATAATGATTTAAAAGACCTCATTTTATCTGATACCCTTCTTGTAAAATCTTTCAAGTAGTGAACAAATAATAATTTTCATTTCATCTCCTTTCTTTCAAAATTTGTCAAAAACTATCTTAAATACTGAAATTTGAGCAGCGGTAAATGGTAAAAAGGTAATCGTTAACTTTTAAACCAGTAAACTTCCATTTATACAGGTAGGTACTATACAGTAAGTCCTGTGTGGATTGTGTGAAATTGGCTAGCAATCACACTGCCCTCGAATATTCTCTATTCATATGCGAACGAAACCCGCAGGAGACACCGAATTTACGGGTTGTCTACTATCATAAACCTGTAGTGTGGCGTTGCTTGTATCGCATTTTCCTATTGTCTATGAAGGCACTCATATGAGCCGAAATTTATTTTTTCGCATAATACCTACTCTTACTACGCGTACCGCTTATTAAAATCAAGTACAATGAAAGAATTAGATGAAAAGATACATAAAAAATATTACATCTTCCTAATTTTATTTGAATATCAACGTCCAATTAGAAAGGCGTCGCTTGATGAAGTCTACGCTCCGACCTACTCGCGCTCATATCCAAAACCCCGAAAGCTTTCAACTCGAGCTGAAAAATCGCTTCGAGTGCCTGGAAGAAAACCTTGCCGTGGACGAGTTAAACAGCGGTTTGGTAGAAGCTGTCCATGCGGTGGGATCTAAGCATTTTAGACCTCGCCGCAGAGATAGACCTCAAAAACTCTCGGTCCACACTCTTGACCTCATGGCCGAACGTCGATCTATGGCGCTGCAGTCTTCCGAGGACGCCGAAGCATATCGTCAGCTCAATAGACGGATCTGGAAGTCCTTGCGACACGATGTCCGTGCTCACAACACTGTGAGCATTAAAGAGACAATAGAGCGGAACGGAGGCTCCAAAGTGTTTGCAAGAGACTTGTCTATTGGGCAAAGACAGTTGTCTAGGCTGGAGACGGAGGGCGGCCGCGTAGTGTCGACGAGGGCAGAGGTTTTAAGGGAGATCGAGAGGTTCTACGGACAGCTTTACACCTCGGTTGCCAAGCCCGCTGTTCGCTCGGCCGAAGACCCGAGAGCCGAGTTGATCCGCCACTTCAGTGATGATATCCCGGACATCAGCCTGTGTGAGATTGAGATGGCCCTGAAGCAACTTAAGAACAACAAGGCGCCGGGTGAGGACGGAATCACTTCAGAGCTTCTGAAAGCGGGCGGAACGCCGGTACTTAAAGTCCTTCAGAGGCTCTTCAATTCCGTTCTCCTCGAGGGCTCAACGCCAGAGGCATGGAGCAGGAGCGTGGTGGTACTGTTCTTCAAAAAAGGTGACAACACCTTGCTGAAGAATTACAGGCCCATCTCGCTCCTGAGCCATGTCTATAAGTTGTTTTCGAGGGTCATCACAAATCGTCTCGAACGCAGGTTTGATGACTTCCAGCCGCCCGAACAAGCTGGTTTCCGAAAAGGCTTCAGTACCATAGACCACATCCATACGCTTCGGCAAGTTATCCAGAAAACCGAGGAATACAACTTGCCGCTTTGTTTAGCGTTTGTGGACTATGAGAAAGCCTTTGATTCGATCGAGACGTGGGCGGTGCTAGAGTCTCTCCAGCGGTGCCACATTGACTGTCGGTACATCGAGGTGTTGAAAAGCATATACAGCAACGCCACCATGTCGGTCCGAGTACAAGATCAGAGCACGAAGGCTATTCCACTACAGAGAGGCGTGAGACAGGGAGATGTTATATCTCCGAAACTGTTCACTGCCGCGCTGGAAAACGCCTTCAAGCTCTTGGAGTGGAAAGGATTCGGCATCAACATCAACGGCGAGTATATCACACACCTTCGGTTTGCCGACGATATTGTAGTCATGGCAGAATCGCTGGAGGACCTTAGCACTATGCTCGAAGACCTCAATCGAGTCTCCCAACAGGTGGGTCTTAAAATGAACATGGACAAGACGAAAATCATGTCGAATGTCCATGTTGTGCCCACCCCAATCGCAGTTGGGGGCTCGACTCTCGAAGTTGTAGACGAATATGTCTATTTGGGACAAGTGGTCCGGTTAGGCAGGTCCAACTTCGAGAGAGAGGTCAATCGTCGAATCCAACTCGGTTGGGCAGCGTTCGGAAAGTTAGGAGACGTCTTCTCGTCCAAAATACCTCAGTGCCTGAAGACAAAAGTCTTCAATAGTTGTGTGTTACCAGTGATGACTTACGGCACTGAGACGTGGCCTCTCACTAAAGGCGTCATGGGACGGCTCAGGGTCACTCAACGAGCTATGGAGAGGGCTATGCTCGGGGTTTCCCTACGTGATCGAATCAGAAATGAGGAGATCCGTAGGAGAACTAAAGTAACCGACATAGCCCAACGGATTAGCTCGTTGAAGTGGCAATGGGCCGGCCACATGGCGCGGAGAACTGATGGCCGATGGGGCCAGAAAGTTCTCCAGTGGAGGCCACGTACTGGCAAGCGCAGCGTGGGACGTCCCCCGACAAGGTGGTCCGACGACCTTGTCAAGGTCGCGGGACGTCGCTGGCTGCAGGCGGCTTCCGACCGTTCCCGGTGGAAGTCATTGGGGGAGGCCTATGTCCAGCAGTGGACTAATACAGGGCTGACATGATGATGATGATGATGAATTTTAGAGTCTGTTGACGGTAAAATTTTATGTACCTAATCACGGTTAGCTTCCTCAGCACTAGTTTTAAAAAAAATGTTCAAATGACGATTCAGAAGTACTTGTAAAAGTCTACTTGAATAAAGAAGATTTGACTTTGACAGTTTTTGATCACGATCTCTTTGCACTCACTAATATATACGGAGTCAGAGAATACATACAGAAAAAAAATAACTCTCTGGGACTTTACGGCTAAGACTTTCGTGTCTATCTGTTATACATACGAGGATATATTAAGTATAAGTATGTATTTGAATATGTATATTGACCACTGCCAAAGACTGCGTTTTTGATAAATAACTGAGGAATCCTATAAAACGGCCATTACGTCGCAACATTTTGACCATTTCAAGGATATGCGATTGGAATTAAAACGACTTTTGGGACATAAATGTTGGACAAGACGGCGCCACTGAGAGGTCCCCTACTACCACAGCATACAAACGCACTAATTATTCCAAAACTTTATATTTTTAGAACAATCAGAAAAGAAGAACTCTTGATATTACTTTTTACCGTCCGTTTACAAGAAATGTGTCAGATGCTACGAGAAACTTTTCGGCCTTACAACACCTAGAAAAGTAACAAATATTTTTGGATGATACTAACATTAGTCTCGGTGCGGAGATCGGACCCGCAGCTTTCGTTTCCAAGCTGGTATCTAGCCAACGAAGCTGCCAAATAAATTACTAATACCAATAGTAACTTAAATTTTACACATGCTTCAATTACGTTATACCCAACCTGGGAACATAATACTGTAATTTTTGAGCGCACTCGACTCCTGCCAACTCAAAAGTAATTCATAATTATGTTCCGAAACTAAATTTATAAACATCTCAAAAGCTATTTCAGATTGATAATGAAATGAGGTTAATTCCCAGCGAGCGCAACCAAAGTAGCGCCTCTAGCGAAATTAACTTTCTGTATTAATGGAAACTTGTAAATAAGTTAATATTTCTTTGATTCTACAACGCTTTGATTTAGGTTTTTAATTTATAAACTTTTAACGCAATTACAGGATTTAAACCTTTTCGTAATGGTTTTGTTATTAGTGTTGTTTTAAATTAATAGATTATACACACACGCACGCATAGAACTCAACCCTTATCACCGAAGGTGTAAGCAGGGGTGCATTTCTGCATTCAAGTTTTGCCATTTTTATTTTTATTCCCACATACTAGAAGTGAACCTATTGCCGTTGTGCCACCATTTCTCCAGATCTGTTTTCTTGAAAAGAAATTTTATTGAAAAGCCTTATAACACTCGGCTCGGAAATCGAGATTTTGAACTTGAGACAACTTTATACCGCAAGACTACGAGGTATCATTGATAGTTTTAATTGGTTTAATTGTGGCAGTACTTAAGCCTAAAAGCCTAGTTTACTTTACAAAATAATAATAACTTTTAAGTACATATGAAGTTTTTAACAATAGCCATTTGACATATCAATGAAAACATCGTGACCCAACAGTAAACAATTCTACCAATAAACTAGACGTTATCGATAATTTATAGCGGCGCAAGTATCTGCCGTGCGATCCAGAGGTCTTAGGTTCGATTCTCGGATCGCGCAAAGTATTATTGTGTTTTTCCGTTTGGAAATGTTCAGTCTGGATTTGTGCCCGAAAAACGGCAATAATCTCGTCTCCTATCACATGGGACTAATATGTACATACCTGGCGAAACGTGGGTGCAATGCACATCTGCCTACACCTTAGCGGAATACAGTCGTGAGGTATATATGTACTAGACATTATAATTTAAAGTGTAACCCTTATAGGCTTCTTTGGAAGTGCCGCCATTTAAAAACTCATATGGCTAAGGACTAATCTACTAAAAATTATAATTCAACATCTACTTTTGTGCTTTCATGTAAGTTCGAACCAGTGACGGTTTTAACTAAGGATGAGTATATAATTTAACCTACAACGCTTTTATCCTTCTATGAATGTTCCAAGCCAAAATTACGGCACTGTTAAAAACTAAGGATGAATCTGGAGAGAATCTTCTATACTGTAGTGGTGGAGTGAGATGGCCGGAGTGGGGTCGGGTATATAGAGATGTGGCGCTGGTGATGCGGCCTGAACCGGCGCTTTCTCGCGCGTGTGCACGGATCAACTATTTGTGTGCTAAGTGTTGTTTATTCTCGTGGTTGGTGGTGAGTACCGTTTGTTGTTTCGTCGCTTAGGACTGGTTTGGAAGTTTTAGATATTTTTTTTTTTTGGGAAATTAAATTATAGAGGAGATCAAATATTAATGGTATTGATATGGAAAATTATATAGGATGCAAAAAAACTGTGATTAAAAATTGAGTTTGGAAATAGTTATGGTGATAAATATATTGACTATAAAAAAATCTCAACAATAAAAAAATGAGAAAAATGACGTATATCCAACAACCATAAGAATTACATGTTTGTAGTGATTAGAAAAGTGTCAGTTTTTTTTTATTTTTTAAGAGGGTTTGTTTTAACGTCAATTTATCTGTCTTAGTTTTCAATTACACTCTGCGTTTTAACATAATTTACGAAAAAATTTACAGCACATTCAATAGGTATTAATATTTAAACTCTAAAACTGTTTGTTATATAATTCATATTTAAAGTAGGTATATATATATCTCATTTTAATTTTACGCATATTCAAAATTCATACTATGTTCCCATTTTAAAGTTAAAATACAACCTTTCATGCGATTTAAAACGCATTATAAAAGTTTAATAGAAATTGCTCGGATGCATATAACGGCTACATAAAAAGAAAGAAAGAAAGAAAGAAAGAATATCCGTCAGACTTTACGAAGACCGCTTGGTACCTTAATTAAATTGGTAACTTCAACTAGTGCTGTAACACCGGACTACTTCTATAAAATTGTCAGCCAAAGAGCCTCGTATAACTTTTCTTTTATTTTTTAAAAGTACTTCGACGTTATTATCATTAACGTTGAAAGGAGAGATATATTACAGAACCAGACTATTTTCATAAGGAAGTATTTTGAATACATTCGTAACTATAAAAATTGTTATAAAAAGTGATCAATTTTTGTATAATTGTAACGATTTTTAAGCAATCATTGATTTGCTAGAAATCGTAAATAGCATTGATAAGACCTTTTAATTATGTAGAAAATTGTAGATAAGTTTTAATTTTTTGAAGGCGTTTTTTTACTGAAGTGAATTAGTTTCCATCTGTCACTGTCGAGATCACTTGACCGTTCTGGAAATCAAACTTCGAACCTCTAGATCGCACGGTACATACTGCTCGTACTTGTGCTGCAAGACCGCGAGGCAGTGATCTATGAACTTGTACATAAGATGTGTATTTCTAATACAATTTAAAAACTTCTTGATTAATTATATGATCTTCTGAAATTTAAAATTACGCCCTACCGCCATCTAAAAATATGCGTTTAGCAAACCAAAGTACGTTTTCAAGTATTTACGACATACATATAACAAATTCTTATTTTCATACCGCTTTTGTTTTTGCCGTTTTTCTTTGCCTGAAACTTTGCTACTTATCTTCCTAACTGCAGCTGAAAATAATATTAACCAGTGCTGTAATAGGCCATTTAAAGTTTCTAACAAGGAACTACTTTATCTTCCTGCTGAAAATAGTAATGTATTTTTTGCACTTAAAGTCATAAGACACACGTTTAGAAGCGGCCATAGTATTAAAAAATAGCTTTAATAAATCCTTTTTAAGGAAGATGATTTCACTTTAATTTTGAAACATATTTTCTCCTAGAACTCGCAAAATAATATTGAGAGAAGCTAAAAAAAAGATAGACTTTATGACTCGATTTTTCATTTTATTTATTTGATTGGTATATGTACTATGTAGATACATATATTATATACTAGATTCATTATATCATTTTGTATTGTTATGAAAACAGGATTATAAAACAAATGTACCACACATACAAAATAAATGTATATTGCTATTTTACGTCCCCTGTTGGTGAGTTGGCACGAAGCCACCTGTGAAATGTGGAGGCGTAGCTTCAAATCCCTCACCTGGAATATTTGCTTTATATTCAAGGTTTATGTAGACCGAATTTGTACGGGGCTTCTGTTACAACACTGCTTTGTGTGTGGGGTTAGGATAAACACGTCAACTGTTAAATTCCAAAATACATTTGTTTTTAATGAGTCTTATATTGTTTGTGTAAGATTTTTTTATTAGTATATGTGGAGTTTTGATTAAAATAAACTAAATGTAGACACACTTTATTGCAAAAACTTAAACTAAACTAAATTGAAATAAACAATACCAATGATTAAATATCTAACTATATAATTTTTGTTAATATAATATCATATAAACATAACAGATTGTATGCGTTTTAACCAGTTTTATCTTTTACAGATTCAAGGAGCTTCAAAGGCAAATATGGCTCATCTTAAACTAGTGGTGAGTAATAATTTAAATTCTCAAAATCTTATATCTAATTATATGAATACCTGTGAACTATTTCAGAAAATACCATAAATTGTTAGTAAAACTAACAATTGAATCTATGAAAAGAGATTTTAAAAAGTAAACCATGAAAAAAAATGGGTATGCCCTTTGATAATAAAAGAGTCATAGGTATAAACCTATCGATATATACCGTCTCGACTATACTCTGAATTTCATTTTTGAGTATACACAAGAAAGCATTATTATTTTATTGTATCGTCATCAAAAAGCATAACTTGCTGTTAACAAGATCTTCTTTCGATATATTTCATTGCTATAAAAAGTTATCATATTAAGTTTAAAATATGATCATAACTAATACCCATCAACCACAATATTTAATAGGCCTAAATCCATAGTTATTTAAGAACTTTACTTATTTAACCTGTGTGTATTTGGTGTTAGACATTACATAAAAGCCGCTGATTTCTCATTGCCTACATATCAAACAATTGACAATCTAGCACAAATATTTGTCGAACCCGGGACCTTTCGCACTTTCGGGCTGTATTGCTCAACAGTTGCGTCAGAGGCCGAATTCTCACACCTGCACTGACCGCTTGTTTTGAATTGTCATTGAGTGATGGGCATTTTCAATGATGATCTTTGTAGATAGTTTGTGTTACGTTGTATATTATGTTATCCTGGTATCTGTGTATTTATTTATTGAGAACTTCCCATTACATATATATTAAAACAGTTTTTTTATAACTTAGTTACTAAAGTTGGTCTGATATACATGACATCTGTGTATAGCATTCTTGAAAAATTTATAAGTTATGTAGCATCAGTGATATGATGAATTTTATATATTCACATAATACTTATATAAATAACCATTATTTGTACTAAGAACTTACGTATTAAAGAAAATTTATAAACTTGTGACAAATAAAATATGGGCTAAATTACGCTCACACATCAATGCAGTCGATAGCTATACCTTTTAAAAATTGGTGTACCTTCGCATTTTCCTAAGGCAATACAGGCATGAATATATGTACTAAAATTATACTGATAGCAAATACTAGCTCAAAATTCGTAAGTCTAGCTTACTTGAAGTGAATTAAGGTCACCGTACTGCAGGGGTCCGGACAAGACCTTGATTCACGTGTACCCGCTAAACAAACGCATTATGCAGTCGTATAAACAGGTTGAGTAACATATGCACGACAAGAAACAACACATATGGATATATTTACGACTTAGGTTTGAAGGTAGACAGACTAAACAGCTTTATGAGTCTAAAGTAAATATATCCTCTTTGTATTCCGTGTGAATAATAAATAAATACAGCGATAGTTCAAATTCCTAGTTCTGACCCCACACTAGGATATAAGTCTTGTGTCGTCGGTATTAGCGACTACGAGAGATTTTTTAGTCTCACAAGCACCCAGACCAGAAACAAATATTCATGGTGCAGGATCGAACCTGCGGCCTCTCATTTTGCACGTTGGGTCTAGCCAATTGTGCCATGAGGCTGTCATTGCATAATAATTACAACGGAGTTTATTAATAAAACGACATATTGCGGCTTTGATCACAGATTCGAAATATTTGATGAGAATATATGTCTTAATGCCGCTTAGGCTAATGGCTAAGTCCTTAGAGATATATTACAAGCTCTAAAATAAAAACAATGATTGTTCATTGTTTAGATTACAAAGAAAACACCTCTGAAAAGGAACCAATCCAATAATGTAATTGCCCTAATTTTAAAATAAAATTGCATGAATTTCATCTTCTTCTTCTTCTTCATCAACCCATATACGCCCACTGCTGAGCACGGGTCTCCTCTACCATTGAGAGGGTTTAGGCCATAGTCCACCACGCTGGCCTAGTGCGGGTTGGCAAGAATTTCATAACACCCATTAATTACGCGATCCACTGTGAGGCTTCACTGTAATTACCTAAAATCTAGGCTTTATCCCAAATACCTAAGTCGGTAAATCAATGAGACGTCGCGATGCGGGCGCCGTGACGACAGACTTTCACTTTCATGTAGATAACAATAGAGGTACAAATAAAAATAATCACATGTACGCTTACCTCGTGTGAGTGGAATAATTTCATACAAGATTATATCTTGATGCATATAAAATTGCTTAAAATGTATAAAGAAAGTCAAAACAAAGGTGACAAGTTTTGCAAAAAAAAATTTTTAGGTGTTTTTATTCTTTTAAAATGTAATGGTTATTCACATCATTTTTAACAAAAATATATTAAATGTTTAGAATGTCATTGTTTTAAAATTGTGCCAAAAAAAGGCATAAGAAAGTCTCTACGTATACGCAATATATTATTAATTATGAATAACTATTTACATCCATCATCATCAAACCACATACTCTCCACTACTGATCCAATATTAATTGTCTAAACAAATTAACCCAAAAATATCTAGCCAGTTTATTAAATTTTCTCACTAAACAACAAAAATCACATCGACTTTTCCATTGATAAAACACATAGGGTTTCCTGACAAACCGCTGGTCCAAAGTTGCGTCAGGCGATTCAAAGACCGCAAAATTACGTCACAGCACTCGCGACACACACACAGTCATTCTCACTAGTATACCACACAATAGCCGATAGTCTTTGCCACTCAGAACCCGGGGTTCTGAGATTTCCTGGCTAATTAGTTTGGTAAACAAAGAGAAAAGAGCTGCCACTTCGCAATGTTTAGACAATGCGGGCAGATTTCTATTGTATTGAAGTAACGAAGGATTTACTTTTAGAGAATTTTATAGACTATGTAGCAAAAAATTAATAGTGCTGAGTAAGATAATTGTGTGGTTATAGATTCGTCACATTTTTTTAATATCACTTCTTATGATTTGAACGAGGTGTATTATAAGTAAACTTGAATAATTAAAATATCGTGAGGAGACTATAACCTTTTTTGTAACAAAAATCATCATCCAATTTGAAGATCGAGAATTATTCTATTAGAAGTTTTTGCTCAAGTTTTTTTCACATAAATTTTATAATTAACACATGTGAAAGATTATTAATCTTTTTTTTTAATAAAATAAACTAATAAGACACTTTTAACGATTGATAACAATCTTAATCAAGCCTTAAATTGCCCTATGTAAAACCAGATCACGAACTGTACTTCAACTCTCCATCTTATAAAAATCCAGTCTAGACTTCTATATTCTAAGCAATACATTCAAAGCTGTACATAATACCTTTACGTATACATTGGCGTCTAACATGACGACTTATGACGTAAGTACAGACGAGAAAGTAAAGTCAAGGCCGCGAGTGCGCTCAACGCGGACACTTCCGCGCTTACGTCACAAGCTCGCGTACACCACACGCACTTATGACCTTTTAACTATGCATAGTCTTTTTCTTCTCTACTTTTGCCCGCGACTTCGTCTGTTGCACTAATGATGGTTTTAAATGTGCCTATTAATGATATTTTCCCTACTTTATTTTATTTAAAAAAAATTACTCAGAGATGTCGGGATAGGTTTCGTCAATTTTATTAATTTTAAGATAATATTTTTCACAGTATATGGGTGCCTATGATAGTCTTAAATGAACTAAAAATATCTGCATCAGACATCATTGAAATTATTGTTTTAGCGATTTCGCGGTGAATGAATAAATCAGTGGATAAACTGATAGTCACAATTTAAACTCCTAAGGAGATTAATATTTTTTTTAAAATAACTTGCTTTAAGTCAATCCTAAAAGCAATCTACATGAAGTTAAACAGGACTTAAACCAAAGAAGTTCATCAATCTGTGCATGCACGAATAACAAACCTTTAAGCATTTCTTCATCAACCCATATACGCCCACTGCTGAGCACGGGTCTCCTCTACCATTGAGAGGGTGTAGGCCATAGTCCACCACGCTGGCCTAGTGCGGGTTGGCGGACTACACACCTAAGAAATTCCTAAGAACTTTTAAGTGTGCAGGTTTCATCACGATGTTTTCCTTCACCGTTAAAGCAAGTGATAATTCAATGTGAATACACACATGACTTCGAAAAGTCAGAGGTGTGTGCCTGGGGTTCGAACCCGCGATCGCCGAGATTCTCGACCGCGCGCCCAAACCTCGAGGCCATCACTGCTTTTTAAGCATTTAACCTTTGGCATTTATAACATGTTCCCCATTAACACAACACGGTTACGCTACGTATAGTATGGAGTAACTCCATCAATGAATGCGTAAAATTATTATATGGAAAGGTCAGGTCAAACTATTATATATTTTTATACTTAACAGTTCCGGTTTCACAATTTTCTCATTAGTGGTTCTTTAGAATAGTATAACATATATATATTGCTTGAGGCAATATGGTTATATGACTTGAAGAAACAAGAGGCTATGCTTGAGACCTTAAACTAGGTCAGAAATACTGGGCCATGGTTCCTTCCCGCTTACGATGAAAAAATAAGATTTTTTTACTGTTATTAAAATGTAAATTATATGCCAAGTAAGCGTGTTAAATCAACATAAGAAAGCACTTTTAATTTTATTTTAGTGCAATTGTGATTGAAATATAATTAGCATTTGAATGATCCATCGTAATGACCATATTATACATTTAAATACGATGTTATGTAACTCTGCTGCAAAGGACTAGGAAGTTGTATTTTCTCATGATTTACCCCAAAGGAATGTAACTGTTGCACGATTAGGAAGAATAGGATCTCGCCAACAAATTAGGTACCTACCTGAAAGTCTCATTGATCGAACGAAATGCAACATTATTATTCAACATCGATCTTTCGTGAAAAAATGATACCTCGAGGTACAGCGGCAAATATGTTTTTGATATATTTTATAGGCTCCAGATTCATTTTTAAATCGGCGAAAGTGTTTCCATTGGGAAATACTCAGAATCAATTTAGAGTCTTGAAACATGTCTAAAAAATGGCATTAGGCTTTCACTCCACCATTCACTAAATTCCCCACACATACATATGTATTGTTATGTTACATCACTGCATTCTCTAATTACTGTACGACGTTAGATCACAAGACACGACCTGAGATGAATCTGTGTCAGCATCTCAAGTCATGCTCCAGATGCCGCCTTAATGGCACGTAACAGGTTCATTTGCTCTCGACTTACTATTCTAAAAAAAGCAAATGACCTGTCATATGGCCTTTCACCTAACTTACTTTTCAATAGATTACTATTGTATAATGGTTTTTGGTTCCTAATGTCTGCCATGTGACCGGGACTATATGAATATACGTATATGTAAAAAAAATACAGACGAATTGATAACCTCCTCTTTTTTGAAGTAGGTTAATGTGTAGGAACTTATAATATACTGCCTGAAAGCTCCACCCATTTATTACGGGAGATTGATACATCTAATTCAGCAACAAGATGTCCTAATGATAATGATGTTACATATGGTACTTGGCGAAATGTGGGTGCAAAAATCCCCTTCTGCTTACCCCCGTTGTGTATACTAACTTCTCCACGGAACTGTCATTTTATCTCTGTTAAAATAAATAATATACTTGCATATCATTTTAAGTTAATACCTTTTAAATAAACATAAAAGATGTCGTACAATAAATTGCTATTCCTCCAGCATATTGCTCAGTACGATGCCCTCAGTCCTTGAACTCCAACGTCCTACACGTAACATTACAAAAACTCCTTCAAATCCTTTATCTCCTAATATGGAACAATAAAGCCATTAAGATGAGGTAGTGATGATGTGTGGTAACTACGTCCGGAAAACGACTTAATTCTATTTTTAGTTTATCAAGTTAGTATGTAAGGCTAAAAAGCCAAGTAAATATGTCTACTGCAACTTTGTATCGTATTATACTGTAATGATACCTTGTTAATCCTAAGATAGAGTAGTAATGGCTACACCGCAGTGTCGAAAATCTTGAGCTGATGATGGTAATCCTAAATTCGTATATACAAACATATAAATAACTAATCCCACGTCAGGTAGAGATACAATTAAACAAGGGATTATAGTTCAAAATATAGCAAAACTTAGATTTAATAATTTTCACCAACAGAACTTAATTTAGTCAACTCATGACATTCCAAATAGGGACTAAAATCGTACATCTACAGTCCTAATGCATACCAAAACATACCACTAAGTAAATTTAAAAGGGTTACTTAACAAAACAGCTGCTAAATTCATATGAGCGTAGTTTAGACAGCACGTGTAACATAACAAGGCTCGACCGCAGGCATACGAACACATTACCAGCACATATGGCGGTCTTTGCAGGGTTGACACACAGTTTACACTATAATATATATATATAAAAAGCAGTGATGGCCTCGAGGTTTGGTCGCGCGGTCGAGAATCTCAGCGGTCGTGGGTTCGAACCCAGGCGCACACCTCTGACTTTTCGAAGTTATGTGTGTATTCACATTGAATTTATCACTTGCTTTAACGGTGAAGGAAAACATCGTGATAAAACCTGCACACCTAAGAGTTCTTAGGAATTTCTTAGATGTGTAGTCCGCCAACCCGCACTAGGCCAGCGTGGTGGACTATGGCCTAAACCCTCTCAAAGGTAGAGGAGACCCGTGCTCAGCAGTGGGCGTATATGGGTTGATAAAGAAAAAGAAAAAAGAAGAATATATATATGTATATATTTAATAAACGCCTATATTCTTGAAGAGGTGGGCAGAGTACGTAACTGGACTAAACATTTGTTAACTGTGCTTTCAAGCCTACGAAACAGCGACACACTTGCTGACATTTACGAATCCTGTGTTGCTTTTGAAAATTCCGCAAGGGATAAATTGGATAACACTTAACCGAACACTAAACTTGAAATCCACAGCTAATTACATACATATGTAACTCTTTCTACCTTCGTGAATTTAAAATATTTTTGGTTACTAAAATTTACTAACTTTTGTATTCATGAAAACACATTTATGTTTAATAATTTCATCGTTAACGCCACAACATGAAAACAAAAACACTACCATCTATTAATAATCTTGGAAATCTCATCTTAGAAACACAATCAAGAGCCATGACAAGACACAAATTTAATAGTACACCCCATGATTACCATTCATCATATTACCATCGGCAACAATAACACTTTCACACCCGATCAATTCAAAAATTCTCGCAATCTGTTCCGCTGTTCAGCTATTCCCTCACCCCAACCTATATTCTGAAATCAGCTGTATTGTTCCGCCGCGGGTAGCCCTGTTCGTGTATTGTGAAACTAGAGCGGAGCGCCTCTCACTCGGGAGGGAGCACTGGACACGACACACGCCTTTCCAAAACTTTGCTCTAGATTATAGGTACTATATTATTTAGAATCATTTATCATGACACTAAGCCTTGATGGCATCGAGGGGTAAACGTCTGACTCATTTTATCGGCTTCAGCCGTAATCGCCGTCCACTGCTGAATGTAGGCCTCCCCAAAAAAGCGCCAACCTCCCGGTCTTGTGTTTTTTTTCTGCAATATAATAATAGCATCAAAGTCAATTGCAATTAGTTCTCACTTCTCACCTCTAACCAATTCAAGTAGAAATTCTACCAAAGGGTGTAGGTTGTAACTGTATATAAATAGTCTAAATCAATCACCATTTGCTCAGGTTTTTAATGCCTAGTATAAAAGTCTCAACTGAAAACCACCTTACCGTAAAGTCAAGGTAAATCTACAAAGCTAGTTCCGAATTTTCAAAGTCGCTTAGCAGCATAACCTAACCTGTTTCCGAGTTAACAACTCCCATCCATAATAAATCGCTTAATTAAACCACTATTATCGACAAACCAATTATTGGCAAATTAATTATACCCAAGTAACTTCGGCGGGAAGCTATTGGTTTCAATTAACATATTTACTCAACTTGGCCCTAGAGTCTACATGCGATATTTAAAAAAATAAGAGTATGGAACGTATATACGTTTAAATAATCTACGCCGTTGGGCAATATTAGGCTAAAAGTATGTCAGTCCTAAAGACTAAACATTAGAGTGGGATAACAATTGCTACCGATTTAGTATTTTTAAACAACACACTTATTAAATTAAATAAAATGAAAAGAAGAAGTGACAATTATAATAATTCAAGTTAGGATAGTGTCGCTGTCCTATCAATATGAATCAAGTTGACGAATATTGACAAGTATTAGAAAGAAGTCCCTGAGAAAGAAGGTAATGAGGTTCCGCTTCAACCATGCCAGCACCTAACAAAAGTAAAAGAAAAAGAGCTACCTTCTATTTAAAAATCACCTATCAAACCAATTCCTCATAACCTGATCGATTTAAAAGATGTATCGATAACGCTCGTCAATAAATGCAAATCAACTTCGGAAGTGTCATCCGTGTTAATCTCTCCTATAATTTGTCGTGAAATTATTTCCTACGATCGTGAGTTCCTCAGATCAATTACGGCACCAATATAATTTCCACGTATTGTTGCATCACCAGTTCTCATGCCATTATCAACGTTTGGGGGTAGGAGTTCGATTCCCCACTTTCTCTATCAGAATGGAGAGCAATGCTGCAATGGCATAGGACATTGAACTTGCTGAAATGAAACGAGGGACCATAGACTCTGAGAGTCATGAAACAAGATTTTATTTTATTTTCGCGAGGCCCAGTAACGGGACGTATGTGGGCTGATAATGATAAAAAAATCAAGTTTCTAAATTTTTGATTCCTAAACCACGAACACTGATTGACCTATCATTGTTAAGCGTAGAAATACAAAATTAGAACTAATTAATAAAGACAGAATTTAAGACCTTAAGATGAGAAAAAATTGTCTTTCTAAATTGTTCTTGATACTTACAGAAAAATTATATATCGCCTACATACATAGTTTTATTGTTAAGTATACATATTCGTATTGAAATAACTATAATTACATAACACTACATATTACCATAGAGCTAGTATAGAAGCAATCAGCCCTTTCCTTCCGGTAAGGAACTTTACTCGTAATGATAGTAATGATGTCTCTATTGCCGTATTTACTTATTATGTGCATTACTTCTGTGTGGATTTACATTCCCTTTCTCCGTATAATATCTTATTCGGTATATTGTAATTTTAAGTAATATTGAAAAAAATTATGCTAAAATAATCTAGTGGGTAATATCTAACTACTCTCGTGACACTGTAGGCTAGATAAGCAGTATTTTAAAAGAAGAACCCGAATTCGATCCTTGAGTGATACATATGTTTGAAGTACCAAAAAGTCGCTTGATAATTTCAGTATGGAAATGCTTTTTTCCCGGTTTGGAAATGCTTTTTCCCGGTTTGGAAATGCCTTTTCCCGGTTTGGAAATGCCTTTTCCCGGTTTGGAAATGCCTTTTCCCGGTTTGGAAATGCCTTTTCCCGGTTTGGAAATGCCTTTTCCCGGTTTGGAAATGCTTTTTCTCGGTTTGGAAATTCTTTTTATGTCGGGCCTCCTCTACCATTGACAAGATTTAGTCCACCTTGCTGCGCTATTGCGGGTTGGCAATTTATAACATTTACATAGTAATAAAATCCTGTGAATCGGTTACTGACTTGTTCCGTCACGATGACAAACAAACAAACAAAGTTCTGTTTAATACACTGGCATAGTAAAAAGCCCATGCTGGAAAACAAAGGTTATCTCTCACCGATCGAAACTATTATTTCGACCAGGTCACGACTCACAAATAACCTCCAAATTGGTATCTCGGAAGCGCGCATTTAAACACGCGGTTACAGCCATTACATAAACACTCATATTGTAAGTATAACACAATGAGACTCACTAAGGCCCGACACACTAATACGATTTTTTAGTTTTATTATAATAATATAGTGCAAAAAAAGCAGTGATGGCCTGGAGGTTTAGGCGCGCGGCCGAGAATCTCGGCGGTCGCGGGTTCGAACCCCAGGCACACACCTCTGACTTTTCGAAGTTATGTGTGTATTTACATTGAATTATCACTTGCTTTAACGGTGAAGGAAAACATCGTGATAAAACCTGCACACCTAAGAGTTCTTAGGAATTTCTTAGATGTGTAGTCCGCCAACCCGCACTAGGCCAGCGTGGTGGACTATGGCCTAAACCCTCTCAATGGTAGAGGAGACCCGTGCTCAGCAGTGGGCGTATATGGGTTGATAAAGAAGAAGAAGAAGATAATAATATAGTAGAGTAGTTTACTCTTGACTATATTGAATGTAGTATAGAAATACCTCTTTAACTTCCTGGATAATTATGTACAAATAATATTAATGTTAAAGACAAGATATAGTTAAACTGTACCGTCTATCCAATGTTAATAGGTCAGCTTGTCAGTACCCCTGTCGCAAAGGAAGTAGATTTAGGCCAATTTTACTTGTATTAGGCCCGTGCCCAGCAGTGGGACATGTATTGTCTGATATTAATGAAGATGTATATATTTCCCCAACTGCCATTCATTCTCATCGCTCCATATGTCTAATGTAAAACAAAAAAATATAGGATTATAATCAGTTTTGTACAGCAAGCCTAAACACCGGTACAGCACGAACACTTTTGATCTCTGTGGGAAAATAACTTTACATAACCGTTATGAGTTATAACGCATCGCCGCACTGCAATGAGATTAGAGTTAATATGTACATATAATAACGTGTATATAACGCTTTATGTAACATGTTAATTATCTTAATAAATGCTAATATTTAACTGCTGTTTTAGATAACGGTTATTTTATTGTGTATTTTAACTGGGTTAAAAAGCATTTTTATGTAAAAACATCAATATTTGTGTAATTATAACTTTATTTTATTACTGTCTTAAAACGTTTGATAATATAGTTACGATTTTTAAACAAAAGAGCTACTTCTTTTAGATGAAGATCTGTATCCAGAATACAGTACAAATTTTATGAGATCTTTCATGGAATAGGCGGCTAAGGCAAAAATGGATAATAAGTAATCAACGGCACACATAAACACAAAACAAACTCTTCTTTAGAATTTAATCTTCTATTTTCCACAACAGATTGAATAATGGACTCAAATATATACAACCTCATTCTTTAATATTCCATTTAAAACAATAATAATCCCTAAAAGTACCAAATCACCTAAACACAACAGGAATTTTGCCTCTTAACGAGCACTTAGCGTCCTCTCCTTGTTGACATTTTTAATAATACAAAAAAATATCAAAGTGACCCGTTTAATGAGGCGGTTACGCAGCCGCGGAGAGAATTGGCGGGAAAACGCCGCCGCCATTTTGTGTATTGGAAAGTAAAATGCCGTGTTCCGTGTGCGTCTGCTTGTGACAAATGTCGCCGGATTGTGACTGGAAACTACGCTCGGTCACGTGGATTTTATTATCTTTATTAGATAACAATATAAATTGGGAAAACTGTACCTAATTAACCTTTACTACAAAATTTAGAACAATACCGGTTTTAAAAAGAAAAATAACCTAAAAGCTTTCTGGTAGATTTGTACCTAAATAGAGCAAAATATGGCAAAAAATAGGCGTATTAACAAACAAATTTCGATTTAAAAAAAAACATTAATTACTGACATAAACAATATGAATAAAAGAAGCAGTTCAAAGAGACATACAAGTAATATACTTACATACATTTTTATATTTTATTACTAAATATGTACCTATGTTCCTTACGACATCTATAAACTTATTAGCAATTATTCACATAATGTACGTTCTAAAAACCCAAATAGCGGCTTTCTAAGATATTACCACTAAGATTAATTCCGAACGAATTACATTTTAACATATCCAATTTGTTTATATGCAAATTTCCGTTAAGCATCCGTACGAATCGAATCTGGGACGCCACAAAGAGTAATTAAATGCCGTAAAATGTAAAGAGGCAATTAATAATAATGAGTTTGTAATATTACGTAAACGTTTCGTAAGTAGCTTCCGAAATCTAATAATATGAAGAGGAAAGTGACTTATGTTTGTAACGCTTTCATGCGTCCATTCGTAGACATTTACCGATGTGTCCCTAGAGCGGTAACCAGAAATGAATCTCGTCCACCACTCTAGCCTATAACAGCCTGTCTGGTTATATAACTAAGAAATTACTAATAACTTTTCAAAATTTTAGGTTTCCCAAAGATATTTCTTTCACCGTAAGAAGTGTGTGCCTGGAGCTTGAACCAACAAAGTTTAAGACTCAATCATGCATCCAAAAATAAAAATAAACCACTATGTGCCCATCAGGGCTACTACATACTACATAGATATACAAACATCTTGGAAGTCTGTATAACAGTTCGCCCGTTAGGTCCAATTTAAGCAATAGTTATTTATCCGTGGTGCGTTAATTGCGTCAAATTTTTGGTAATTGTAATTGTCTTTCTTTATGTGAGGTTAAACCTCATAGCTCCATGTTTTGTCACCCGCTTTGCTGTGGAGGGAAGTGGAACTCATTGTTTTTCCAACTCCTCCTTTACATTGCTTTTCTGATTAAACTTCGTTGCGGGATTATTACAATTTAGGTTCCCTTAGATTCGCCGAGCTTCATTGCTCGGCGCCAATACTGTGCGTGCAGCTGTTGATCCTGGAATACAGGAGTTGCAGTGGCGGGTGTGTGGTGGGATAGGGCCAAAAAAAAATATACAAACATCTATGTATATAATATCCGATTCATATTAATCGGTAACCCATACGGGTTCGTTTCGGGTTCGTATGGTCATGGCTTGTTAGTGCAACTCTAATAAGTAACTAGACAGGCCTACGTTATGTAAGGCGATCCATATCCACGCAACATCGCGGGAAGGTCTATAATTTATTATATTACCATTGTGCACTATTGTGCGGTCCAAATTGCTAGAACAATGCTGCCCACTGTCTCTGAACCCACGTTCCCGTGAGACGCATTCTACCGCATTTGTCTATGAGAATAGGGTGACGACAGTAAAAACACACATTGATGGTATTACAGATCAAACCTTATGACCGTTGCGTAAGGTATAATTTACAGCGCGATAACTGGAATTTCTTTTGGAAATATACGTCTATCAGAACTGACGAGATATTTGTTGGAGTGTGCCAAGACTTATGGTATGTCTTTGCTTTTCGCGTTTTTCTTTGATGATGATGTTTATATATTATTTGCTTTCGTATTCTTATGTTTACCCCCATGTATATACTTCCATTTCGTTTATTCCATCCAAAGGTTGCCTGGTAGAAATCGCTTTCAGCGATAAGGCCGCCCATGGCTCCACATTGTCTTTTTTTTTAGTTTTTTATTGTATTTTTTTTTTGTGGGTACCAATAAAGTGTTGTCTATCTATCTATCTATCTATGTTTGGTTGATGATGACGACGCACTAACAAATGTAGCCTAAAATATTCATTAATCTATTTTTCATTTTAAACTTGTTCATACCACCGCACTGGATCTATGAACGTTCAACCTTGTATCGTCAATATTAAAAAGTAGAAAAGACCTTTCAGTTCCACATGCGTCAGACAGGCAAATAAAATTATAGATCATACAAACAATTGTCTTGTAATACATTATGGATGTACCATCATTATGTCAGTACGGTAAACTTCTAACCCAAGATAATGTTAAAAAGACGTTAATGCGTAATAAGAGATGTCGCAACTAGTTAATTAAACTGTAGTTAAGATAGTAACAGTGGTTGCCGCGAACGCATAATATGTAATAGCCTTCTAACTTTCTCGGACATTACCTGTATGAGTATGATAATCTGGCTTATATTAATTAACATTATGAATATATTAAACACGAGATTTATAATTCAGAATTTTAATACTGGTCATAATAAAATGTATAATGGAATAAATAAATTAGTAGCAACAAAACAAGATAGTGTTAAGGTACGCAAAAGATTAATTAAGTAATTTCCGTTCCGTATTGCTCCCTGACTAGATGCAGAATTTAAACCACCAGAAAAACAATTTTATCAATAAATCAATCATTATTGTAATAAAGAATTTAAAAGATTGCGTCTAGGTACTAGCAAAACAAGATAAATCATTGATGATACAAAATAAAGAGGTGATAAAGCAATCTTGGGCCGACTTCTTACAATTGCCACCTTATGCCAAAGACCTTACGCCTTACTGCTAAAGACTAATGAAGCCCATAACCCTTTAGAATTTGGAAACTCGCCTCCCTCACTCCAACCTTCACGCAATTGCTGAGTATTTAAACTTAATCCTCGGTTGGACACGCTCAGAATAATTAGCAGTTTGAGAAATCTCCGCGCGTGCCGTTGCCTCACATCTGCATTGCAACTCAATAACCGTTTAAACTCCTACATTACTTGGGAAGATCTCTTTTTACGTGATTAGGAATTGTTATTTCCAATTAACTATTTACTTTCTGTTTTAGCTTTATGTTGATTTTGGAGGCAGGTATAGCGGTGTCCTTATATTATGCGTTAGTATAAAGAAAAATCATACTTGGTCTATCTTTATTACTATAAGGAATTCAATCATGCCTAAGGCTGACAATATGCCTTCAATCTTCAAATGTAGATGATCACTAGACGGTTAGAGATCTGTTAATTTTTTACATTATTTTTTTATTGTATAACAAATAACTTTATCTGATATTTTTTAGGAAATCATTCTCACGAAATAATATAATATAAACAATAATTTTTGTATTGGAAAGCGCTTCTGATTTTGACTAAAGTTCTGATATGTTGTCTTCAATGTAGCTTTGACTACTGAAATCATTTACCTTATCTTTTGTACAAATATATCCGGTACAAGCAGAGTTACCTTAACATCTTTACTCTTTGGACAAATAAACTTGTAGAAACAGTCTATTAGCTTGTATTGTGGCTCTCGTACTTTATGGAAGCAATCATTGTATTGAGGGGAAAGTTCCCGAGATTAAACAAATTACCATACATTAATATTTCCCCTCTCAAAACATTCGCCATAGGAATGGCTCCCTTATGATTCCACGTTTTATCTTCTATATCTTATTCAAATGGTTTTGGGAGGATTTTCCGGTAGTAAATTTTGTAATATTTTGCATTTATTTTAATATTTGCATTTTTAAACATATTCGTATCTTCTAGATCAGTTAGGTAACTAATTAAAGAACATGTACTTGAAATAGTAATCCCAGGGATGACTTAAGTGTTTTGCTCTTAAAATAACATTTAATACACTCGTTTCCGTATAGATAAAAACTACCAACAAAATAAAAATTACCTACTAATAACTCACCTAATACAATCCTATTAGTACTGGTATTACTACTGTTTTGGTCATTGAACTCAGTTGCAGTAATAATAAAAACCAATATAACTATACTGGATCCATTAGGTACATATCGTAACATTGCTAGGCTTAAACCAAATCTTCGTTTAATACGAAAGAAACTCCCAGATAAAATCGAAATAAGGAGATGAGCGAAAGTGTGTGTGCATACAAACACACCGGATCTACATAGTTATCATAGTTTTCACCAGATGTGGACGCGGGTCGCCTGCGCACGATTTGTTTACCAACAATGATAGACATCTGGCCATTAGTACGCATGCGCTGTTGCCAAATACTTTTTACTGGTCAGTCGTGGAAGAATTTTTATTGACCTTCATGTTTACTTCGTTGTTGACTAAATCGTCATTAAGTATTTACTAGGAAGAGGCATCTTAATAATGACATCTTCTACTTCAGTATGGTCTTGTACACCTTGCTGAACTTTTAAATTCTTCGTGAACAAGGAAACACCTATTAAGTAAACATTTTCGCAGTTGGATATAACTGTGAAGAGACCACATTTGTTTAAGTAGTTTTAATGTAAGGTATGCGTTATATACCCATGTCTTCTTCTTCTTCTTCAACAACCCATATACGCCCACTGCTGAGCACGGGTCTCCATTGAGAGGGTTTAGGCCATAGTCCACCACGCTGGCCTAGTGCGGGTTGGCGGACTACACACCTAAGAAATTCCTAAGAACTTTTTAGGTGTGCAGGTTTCATCACGATGTTTTCCTTCACCGTTAAAGCAAGTGATAAATCAATTTGAATACACACATAACTTCGAAAAGTCAGAGGTGTGTGCCTGGGGTTCGAACCCGCGACCGCCGAGATTCTCGACCGCGCGCCTAAACCTCGAGGCCATCACTGCTTTTATATACCCTTTTCTCATTGAAATTTGTTTTTTAATTTAATAACGTCTTCTTTAGTAAAGTTTAAACTAAACTAAAGTTAACTTAAGTTTAAATTAATTTAAACTTGAGTAAGAAGACTCTATGATTTAAAAAAATTTACAACACTCAAAATTTTGAGCAACTCACGCTTTTAAAATTACCTGGATCACAATGTCTTAGACTTCGCTATTTTACTCTTAGACAATGCTTCATACCAACAAACATTGGTCAAATGTTTAAGCCAACGTTGGCGCCAAGCCGCTACAATTTTGTTGTCACTATGTCGCAAGTTGATGACAGGAACACCGCAGCCTCACCTTGGTAGCGATCTATTACGCAAAAACTTGCAAAATACTACCATTGGATAATTGGCGCACTTACTTTGTTTATTCGATCATTTGCGGAATTGGGCCAAGGTGTAACTTCGTCAAGAAGATATTTTATGACACACTCTTGAAATCCATTTTGTAATAGTAATTTTTCTTGCACATCCAACACTTGTAAGACAATCATTTTCATTTTAGGTACTACGTGAATTAACTCATGGTAATAATTAACAATTAAAGACATTATGTCGTGTCAAATTAAATATTTCACGTTCTAAACGTTACATATAGGTACATTTCGAAGCTAGATTGTTACTTTCTGTTTTTAAAGGGTCTAAATCCTTTAGAACAGTGTTTCTTAACGCGTGTCGGTGAGTCAATTCCATACTTAAGGGGGGCTGTTCAAAATGGGGGGTGCAAAAATTTTAGAAATGTTTATGTTTAAGTTAAGAAACATCTAGAGAGAGATATATAAAGTATCTAACTAACCTTTAATCGCGTCATAATTTATTAGTACTCCATAACACAGTTCTGATTTTTCATTTGTCGCGTTTCATTTGATCATTCAGTTTTATATAGAACACGCGACCACACCATTTATCATTAAAAGCATACACGTAGCTTGCGGTAATAAGATATGGATTGCAAATTCTGGTTGCACTCCCGATAATTACACGGGACAGTGGGTTTGTTAACTGATTGCGCTCCATTATACACCGTTTGGATGGATGATTAAAATGAAGCCGGACGCGAAATTGTGTAATTAAATAGATATATTATAGAGCTATAGAGGAGGTCTGTGCCTGAATGATGATGTAGATGATAATTATATTATACCTATGTTTTATTTTTTTTCCATTATTTTAATTTTTACATACCAAAGATTAAACCAGTTTAATTTCTCACACTCCAGCCTCGTTGATCATAAGTCCTTAGCCATGGGATAGTGCAGTCCCATGTATGACTTCCGCGTCAGACCAATTGTTAAAAATAATCTAGAAAAAATAACTAACTGCTCAGTTAAATAATGCGTCACTGTTTGCTACTTTTATTTGATAAGAAATCTTGGTTTCCAAAACTGGCTTGTAAGAATACACTACTGATTGTAACTTGGATGATAACTTTAAAGTTATTTAAGTAATAGTGTTTGATAATGTTTATTTTCTTGTTTCAGGCGGTGTCCGCTCTCCTACTGCTGTCGATAGTATCTGCAACTTCTCACAAGCACTTCAAACGTGATGGTAACAACACAACTTACTAGACTATTTGACCAGAATTTCGTACCTAATAGACGACGTGGGTTTAATACCCACATTTTGTATATTTATGTCACCTATAAATATTTTATTTGTGTGCTAGTGACATCAAGCGTCCCTGGTAGTTTCTAATGCGCAGAATACAACTTTTACGTTTTTCCCGTGTTACGTTAATTACGTCTTATTTCACTTATAGTAATTTTAATTTTGATGTAAGGATGAAACCTTATTGTTCAATATTTTTCTTACGTTTTGTCGTTGAGGTCGTTTATCCTTTTACTGATTAATTACCTCCGTTGCAGATTCACGATAAATTGTCTTTCATTAGATTCTCTGAGCTTTAGGGCTCAGCGTTAATTCTGTACGTGCAGTTGAACCTGGATCTCATGAGTTATAATAACGAATGTAGGAAAAAACCCATGAGAAGCTGATGATTTTACCGTGTACAGTGACGCAACTATGGCTACCACCAAAACACACAATTACAACACGTCACATTTCACCGTTCTGAGTAAATGTTAGCCGAGTCTAAAAACATAATGACGACGTTGGCCAATATGTAAACAACCAAGTGATTTGACAAGATGTCGACACTTTTAGAGTAACAGAAAAAATACATTGGAAATTATTTTCAAATTGTAATTTTAAGATGTGCTATTAAGTGATTGCTTGTTTTTATTGATTTAAATTAGCATTTGATCAACTACCACATTGATCTTGGTGGTTGAATTGAAGTCTGCGATCAACATATCTAGGATTTGATTCCTGCTTTTCCTATTTTGAAAAGAAAATACATAAGCAGTATAAGCTATTCCTTAACTATGTGGGTAACAGTGTTTCAGGAAGTTCTAGTCATTGCTAAGTGTGATTATAGATTCAAAGTAGTTATTTTTTCAAGAATTTAGGTTTACCTCCTACAAAAACCTTAATTCATTTCTCAAATTGCACCCTCAATTTAAAAACCTGTCCAAGAAAAGTTTACATCTCCAAAAGCAACTTATAGTTTGATAGTACATGTATCTTATATCTATACGATACGCCGTAGGGCGGCGTGCGCTCGTCAAACTCTCAAGTAGCTTTCGACCCCCAGCCCGCTCTCATTAAAGATGGAGGGCTATTCGCTCGTCTTCGCAATTTCACATAAGACTTTGTGAAATATTAATATAAATTTATACCTGTCTTTATTGAGGTTGAGACGCAAGAACTTAGGATTACAATCTTCAATTAACGTCGTCTTGGAGTCAGGGCCAACTATGATTAGTATTGGTTAGTTTTTGTGGTTTGAAATAGGATGTGGTAGCTTTGACTATAAGTCGTCATCTTCGTTGAGGATTTTAATCTTATTATAGAACTTTAGACCTAGAAAAAAAATATTGAGACACCTTTAAAATTTATTATATTTGTAGGTAATGAAATTACTTTTTAATCATAATCAATATGAACTAATTAATGATTGCCATGTTGTGAGTAGCCTTATAGTAGGGTTAAATAATAATAATAATTAATAACTATTGCTGGGATCAGTATAACAAACAAACTTAACAATAAATTTGGTAAGAGACAATATTTTATTGGTTATAAAGTTTTAGCAGTAAGAAAAATCGTTCAACAATTAATGTATCAATGTTTTTGTCCCCAGCACCTTTGAGCTCCTCGTACCTGCCACCGTCGTCTGGCGGCCATGGTGGTGGCCATGGTGGTGGACATGGTGGTGGCCATGGGGGCGGACATGGTGGCGGCCATGGTGGTGGACACGGCGGCGGCTTCGGAGGTGGTCACGGAGGCGGCTTCGGAGGTGGTCACGGAGGCCACGGCGGCGGTCACGGAGGCGGCAGACCTTCCTCCTCCTACGGCGCACCCAAACCATCAAGCAGCTACGGGCCACCAAAACCATCATCAAGCTACGGCCCCCCGAAACCCTCATCCAGCTACGGCCCGCCAAAATCGAGCTACGGACCCCCCAAACCTTCCAGCAGCTACGGCGCCCCTGCCCCGTCGAGTTCCTATGGCGCTCCTGCCCCATCTAGTTCGTATGGAGCACCAGCTCCATCCAGCTCTTACGGCGCTCCTGCTCCGTCATCTAGCTACGGCGCCCCTGCCCCCTCTAGCTCCTACGGCGCTCCCGCTCCTTCCTCTAGCTATGGCGCACCAGCACCCAGACCTTCTTCAAGTTATGGAGCTCCTAAGCCATCGAGCTCATATGGCGCTCCAGCCAAACCACCTGCAACTAGCTATGGTGTTCCTACCGGCCCATCTACGACTTACGGAGCACCCAAGCCATCCAAACCCTCAAGTTCTTATGGAGCGCCCGCACCGTCCAGCTCTTACGGCGCCCCTGCTCCATCTAGTTCGTACGGAGCACCAACTCCTTCAAGTTCCTACGGTGCCCCGTCCTCCTCCTTTGGCTCAGCTTCATCGTCCAGTTCTTTCAGTTCTGGGGGATCCTTTGGATCTTCTGGACCATCAAGCTCCTACGGCGCTCCCGCTCCTTCCACTTCCTATGGAACTCCAGTAGCTCCTTCATCGTCATACGGCGCCCCAGCAGCCCCATCAAGCTCCTATGGCACTCCAGCTGCACCGTCATCGTCTTACGGAGCCCCATCATCAGGTCACGGAGGCAGCAGCTCGTTCGCGAGCAGCTCGTTCAGCAGCAGCAGCGGTTTTGGTGCCAGCGCCTTTGGAAGCAGCGGACCTTCCTCCAGCTACGGCGCTCCCTCAGCCCCATCAAGCTCTTATGGACCTCCATCAAGTAGCTACGGTGCCCCCAGTGCTGGTGGATTCTCCTCTTCAGGTGGATTTGGATCAAGCGGTGGTTTCTCCGGAGGATTCTCTTCTAGCGGAGGATCTGGTGGATACTCCGGTGGATCTGGACACGGTTCCGGCGGTTCTGGAGGATACTCCTCGGGTGGATCAAGCGGCGGATACTCATCAGGCGGATCCGGTGGCTATTCCTCAGGTGGAGGATCTGGCGGATACTCTGGTGGATCTGGACACGGCTCCGGTGGTTCTGGTGGATATTCTGGTGGATCCAGTGGTGGATACTCATCTGGTGGTTCCAGCGGTGGATATTCATCTGGCGGATCCGGTGGCGGATACTCATCAGGTGGATCCGGAGGTCACGGGTCTGGCGGTGGAGTTCCCGCGACCATCAGCCAAGGCTACTCCTCGAATGGAGGCTATGTGTACTAAGCACTAGACAAACACTAGTGTTAATGTTACTGTAGTCAATAATTAGGGTAGTCACGTGACGAGCTCTGGCGAATGGTGCTATTATACCATTAGGTAATCAAATCTATTCTGTTACATTCCGACTAAGATTCTAGATGAATACCGTGCGAAACTTATCTATGGTGCAAACCAAGATGTCTCTATGCCTGCAACAGAGCGTGTGTACAAAAAGTATTACATAATTTAATATTAATTAACGAATTGTACAAATATGTTAATAAGTATGAAATAGAAGTATTTTTATATAAATTAAACGTTTTGTAAGTAATTTGTGTTTTATTTTGATGCTGCTACTTGAAACATCGAAAATCAAGTAATAATTCATTGGGAATTCACACAAAGTTAAATTAAGCCAGTGGTGTGTGCCTAGGTCTTTAAACCCGGATCCATCTTTCGCGAGATTATCGATCACATAAACCTCGAGGCAATCGCTATAAGACTTTTGAAATGAAAAAAATTAGGGAATGTAGGACACTTTAAAATACATATTTTATTGATTTTGTACCAGCTCGAATAACGATGTGGTGTTTAATTCATAGTAGGTTGCTTAATAAACTAACAATGAAACACCCAAAATCAACATGCTATAAGTTTTATTACATCGCAGCAGCGACCGCGTATTTCACAACATACAATCCATATGTCACATAATATAATATTTGTTCAAAATATTCAACAAGAACTAGGAATAAGTCAATAGTTATAACTACTTACTAACAGTGGGACGTTAGCTTCCTAATATTTGCGTACCCTACATCGCCTCGACAATTTTGGACCATTTGTAACTATAATACAAAAATATTCAAGTTTTTCTATCATTGTTTTTTGTTAATATTGACTTAAAATAATATATAAATTTGTTTTATAAGGAAAATAGAAAATAACATCGTAATTTTATTTAGAAGAGAATCTTTGATCGCGCGATAAAAGATTTCACGGAATTACAATAAGTCCATGTATTGCGATTGACTTAAAAAATACAGTTTTATTTTGAGCTTGATGCTCCTTTAAGAACAAAATAAATGTGACTTTACATCATCATCATCATCATCAGCCAATATTCGTCCACTGCTGGACATAGGCCTCCCCCAATGACTTCCACCGGGAACGGTCGGAAGCCTCCTGCAGCCAGCGACGTCCCGCGACCTTGACAAGGTCGTCGGACCACCTTGTCGGGGTCCCACGCTGCGCTTTCCTGTACGTGGCCTCCACTGGAGAACTTTCTGGCCCCATCGGCCATTGACTTTACATCAGAATAAGAAAACAAAGTAGCAACATAATCTGCGCTAAATATTGTCGGACTGGTTTTTTTAAATGGCCCATTAAATTGACGAGGCGATTACAAACAATAACTATACAATATCATATCGACAACAAAATATATTTCTGTAGTTTTTCTAAATAATATTTCGCTTACAGCTATAACACTAAAATATATTGCTTTTAACATTATTTTACAATATTAGATTTCATAAATTATATAACTTTACATGTAAACAATAACGTGTTATAAATTTTTCATAGTGTATGGTATATATATTTTTAAAGAATAATAAAATTTTAATTACCAACTTAATATAAGGGCTTATGGACCCACTGATCTAATGCTTGAAGCAAAAGAGATATGTTTTAGGACGTTTTTCATTTATGTATATATAATTTATATCTTTACACAATTAATAATGAGACCTATAATGGTAAAGAATCTCATTATTATTTCATCCCAAAATCCTTAAAATTGATCAATGTTAAAATGTTATTCACCTGCTATAATTTCTCTTTAAGTAACATTCGACTTGATTTAAATGCAATGTGTTTATAATATATTCCCCACAAATAAATATATAATTCCGACCCCACACTAAAATACTGGTTTAGTCGTGGATATCAGAAACTACAAGAGCTTTTTCAGTCTCTCAAGCACCCAGATCCGAAATATTCGCAGATAAAAAATCATTTGTCTCATTGCGGTCATTACATGGTTAAGATTGGGATTATTAACATAATTTAAGTTTATAAAAGACAGTAGCTGTAACATAATTATCAAACATTACGTAAAAATCTCTTACAGCAAAACATTTGACAAATCAAATATTACTTGACAAAAATTAACAACAGCTTTTATTTCATTGATCAATCTCTCAGAAGCTGGGTTAAAATCTTTAAAAGCTACAGTTGTAAACGCATCATAATTTGTTATAATTTTACCATATATATAAGTACGCGTCGTATTAGAAAGCAACGCCGAAAGAACAACAACCATTACTATATCTACACTTAAATGATATGTCCACATTAGATCTAACACTATATAAGTCACGTACATTGATATGTATAGTTCGTCATAGTCTCAGCGGGTAAGTACAGGCGAGTGCTATATCACAATAGTTGTGGACCGGGGACTTGGGCCAATCCATCTGACAGGTGGGATAGAAAAAATCGAGACGAAAGCAAACGCATTAAAAGACTTTATTAATTTTCTTATATTAAATTACGATTTTGATTCACTTTCATCATTGATCTGAAAGTTATAGACAATTGTTTCTCTTTTCATAGATGATTCTAAACGGGACGAAATAATTTTGTTACACATCATTATTTATTAGAACAGATAAGTCACTCCTAAATACTTAATTTTGATTGCACCTGCTTTTACCAATTTCTGGCAGAACAATCACTATTCAATGTCGAATACTTTACAAAAACTGCTTTTGATACCTGAATGTAAAAAATGTACTTAAAATCAGCAAGAGTTACTATTATTTCTTATATCTCGAAATATATAGATATGTAAATAATATTATAATAATCTGGCAACATATAAGGCCAAGTGCCCAGTCCACGTGGAAACACCGCAACACAACATCTACTATTTTTTTTTTTTGGCCCTATCCCACCACACACCCGCCACTGCAACTCCTGTACTACAGGATCAACAGCGGCACGCACAGTATTGGCGCCGAGCAATGAAGCTCAGCGAATCTAAGGGGACCTAAATTGTCACAATCCCGCAACGAAGTTAATCAGAAAAGCAATGTAAAGGAGGAGTTGGAAAACAACATCTACTATATAAAATTTCATAGAAAACAACTCGAAAGCCGAACAACACTTAGAACCCGACATCTTTTGAATAAGCTTAATACTGTACACATTAACCACACGACGGCAAACGCCACCGCCGTGTAATGGCGGCCACACAACACATATTTTATCGATACACATCTATCAAGGGCTAATTAGGAGCCTAACATTTATTTCTTGGTCAAATGATGCCTTATTTAACCAGATAGTAATGTAGTTTACACAGATTGATTTTAATAAAATAGATAAATAATATTCATGGAGTTCTTTGAAAAGTTATTTAAGATATGAGAGAATTTAATAGAATTTATAAACTTCCGTACAATATTTGTTGGTAATTGATATTTTTTAACTGTAGCCATTTGATATTAATAGTTTCATGTCTATTATCTCTCGCAATCGGATCAGATGTATAGGCCGATTGTTATTGAGTTTGCCTCCTCATCGAATAGACATTTAATATTTTATGATACACACACGTATTAAATAGAAGATTATTATTTGAAAATATTTTTCATTCAACGTTGTAATGTTTAATTTCATTTTTAAATGCATAAAACTTTTAACTTACGGAACACTTTATTAAAAATTCGAGCAATATTTAATCAAATTTCTTTCTCCACATTATTAGTAACCTTTGTTATTTAATCAAAGAATGCCGCGCATGTGCCTGTATGGTCTTATCTGGTCTTAAAATTCTTCACATACAACACACAAAAGAACACTGTCCCAAAAAGCTTTCGCATAACAAACAAATACGTCTACTTAAACAATAAATTCGGTTTCTACCACACTATGTAAATAAAGCTCATATAAAACTCGTACCGCGGCTAAACCGTACTAGCTACCGAGTACACTGATACAAAAGCTGCTTCAATAAAAATGTCTAAATAAATACGACTACAAACGAAACTCCATTGAATTGTGTGCTTTACAAGCGATATGTCTTGATATTCTTGGGAGGAATCAGCTTGTATACTTCATGCGAAAGAAATGCTTTATTTCAATTCATGTCATAATTCTCTTACTTAAAAATCAGCAAATTGTAATAAATTTAATTTCTTTCAATAGGATTTATTTATGCAAAACTATATGACGTGAACACATTCCGAAATTGGAAAAGTATTTCGGTCGCAAAACTTGACATTCTATTTGAGGACTTAAAGTGCTAGATTTATTCAAATCTTTATAGGGATCACCTAAATTCCGTCGTCTTCGTTTTGTAGGTTGTATATCTTTAGACTGGCTTTTAACTGACCCGAGGTACTCGAGAGCGAAAATTTAAATAACTACTGAGATTTAAATGTAGTAAGAATTTATTATGCATTCTATAAGAAATCAATTTATTCCGCATGAATATACAAAGCGAGTCCCCGACACATGTGTGCGATGTAACCACACTGTAGTCACGCCACGTCAAAGGATTTGTGGCAGCCGTGTTCTACAAAGCACATGTACGCCGAAGTGCGCTCTCTCTACATTAATTGACTTAAATAAGGAATCTTCATCGATATAAACAACGTATCACTAACTTCCATTGATATGTCTGAGTTGCACATGTGTACACGTAACACTATTAAATACACGATACATTTACTCGTTTATACATCAACTATAAACATATATCTAATTATATATGCGGTAATTTACACACGACACTAATATCAGTTGCGCGTGAACGTACAGTATAGATAAATATATATTCTTAAAGGAATATTTAAACGCAACACAGCGGAAGATATGTATGAATGTTGAGCATACGATCTAAATGTTTAGAAAAATACAGAAGTCAAACGCTTTACGTTTCGATGTAACGTTCGTAATTTTAAAATTATTCGTCGGTTCAAATTAACTTGTTAGTAAATTCATCGCAAAATACGTGGCGTGGCGCGGCGTGGCAGTGGTGTGCTGAGCCTCCTGTACTGCTGATCCACCGGTGTCATTTATAGTCTAAAGTAATCCTAAATTATCCTCTGATAGTATCCAAGTACGTAATAATCGTCAACTTTTTTATCTCACTTCATGGTACAGTACCTATGGATTGATTATCAAGATCCAAAAGACTACTATATATTTAAAAAGGAAGCCTGTTTATATAAACTATTCGAGCTCGATGACATGTTTAATACTTTACGTCAAAACTTGACATTTCGAACCCAGCACACCACTGCCCACCGCTCAGCTGTAACCCAAACAAAAGAGATCTAATAACCGCACTTATCTCAGAAGGCCGTCTGCTTGCCGAACGGCTGGACCGGCGGGGGGGCGCTGCTATTGCCGAAGAGGGGGGTGGGTCCATCATTAGGGTCGTCCAGCTCATCATCATCAGGTTCGAGGGCCGGGTTGATCCTGCCAGACTTCTCGTCAGGGCCTACCAGGGTGGAGGCGGCGCCATACAGCCTGCCAGGCACTCCGCCCAGGACTGACATCTGCTCACCAGCCTCCGAGGGTTCATCCACGCGCCTGATGTCCTCAGGGATGTTGACCACGCAGTTGAAGTAGTCTGACTCGGGGCTCAGGTAGCCGGAGTTGAACAGGAACCTGTTGGAGGAAGTTTAAATAATATTCTGTTCTTACAATGTTGACAATATAATAGTCCTTTCTAATAGCCCCGTGGCGTAGTTAGTTTAAAAACAACTTGAGAAAGGAGAGGCCGCGTTTTCGATCCCCCCACCAAAACAAAGGTTTATGTGATCCACAAATATGTGTTTTGAATCTGGGTCGAAAAGTCTCGAGCAGTTTCTGATATCCATAAGACTTGTATTTTACTGTGCGGTCAGAACTACATATGTATGTGACGGTTGGGTGTTTTTATTATTTTACTTGCAAATAGTTCAGTGCGGTTCATAAAGTCACAAAAAAGAAAAAAATACTAAATAATTTCTCGTCAATTGTCACAAATATGCCACAAGTTTCGTACAGATTTTGGTATTTTGAATGGTTGCTTTATCTACAATGTCTCGCCAGAGTTCCCTCGTTATCGTATCTTATCTCTGCTTCCATCTCGTTTTAAGACATCAGTACTATATGCATATCGCACAAACTGTTCAAACCACGTGTAAAAAAAGTCAAACGAAATTCCAATAGAAAATTTTCAAGACTTTTCTAGTGTGAAATACACTTTACTCTATAATTGAACTCGGCAAAACCAAAGCTCAATATAATCAACGCCTGTAACTAAGCCATAACTCTCTTATACCGATTATATTACAAAAGCTTTGAGCATGTCTAAGTGCTTTACTGAGGAATGTCGGATAACCTTAATTATCACAAACTAGCTGTATATAGTTAATACTGTTATCTTCACAACAGAATAATTTTACTCTCAGATGAAAGCTTACATGACAGTTTACTGTTTATAGCGAACTTTTTATGTGTATGTATTAACTGCGATAACATATGTATGTGAATACTGGATGTAACATAACGAAATCTCTTACATAATACAGTTCTGTTAGGACACCATAAGAAAATAATAAAAGGCGCTAAGTAACACTGATTGATTTAAAAAAATCCTATTTTAATATGTTGTGTTATACACATATTAAAATCAACCGCATTAATTCAGATATACAAATAATCTTTATTTTTACTACTGACTAATAATTTCTTTTTCTTTTTTTTTCTACGGGTCTCCTTAGATAATCACTTAGGTTTTGGTGCATTGTAAGATTTTTTACTTATATAATAACTTAGATGAAACGGTTTAGATTTTTATAAGATATTTTTATTTAAAATGAAAAATTAATGTTCTGGGATTTGGGACCAAACTGCATTTAACATCAGAGTACCAGTACAATCACTTTAGCGTGCTAATATGTGTGAAGAGACATTTAAATGGCGTTGCATAATACGTGTCAATTATGTCAGAAAATTTTATTTTTGCATAAATTTGATACTAAATGCGTATGCAAATAAAAATATTCGTTAAAACACCGAGCTAACTTATTAAATAAACATTTTGTGCATAATGGCACAGTCTCTACGACAAACAAGTAAACCGCCGCCTTCCTAATTGTATCTAATTGTTTATGCGGCGCAGTAATAGCCGATGATGTTACAAAATACCATTTTTCTTTGTATGTTTTCAATTATTGGAAGGATCATCGAAAGGAAATCATTTTCTTTTAATTTAGACCTACATTTTCAAATTCAATGTTAATATTCACGTATCATCATTATTATCAACCCATATTCGTTCCACTGCTGGGCACGAACCTTCTCTACAACTGAGGAGATTTAGGCTTCACCACCGCCACGCTGGCCTAATGTAGGTTGGCGGACTACACACCTAAGAAATGCCTAAGAAATTTCAAGTATGCAAGCTTCCTCATTATATTTTCACTGTTAAAGTAAGTGATAATTCAATATAAACACAAACAAAACTATGAATAGTCAGAGGTGTGTACCAGGGTTTGAACTCTTGACCACCGACCGCACCCTTGAGCCTCGAGGCCATCACTACTTTAATCACATGTAACATGTAATAAAACCTTTCTACTTATTGGTAGTAACATTGCAGACAGAAATAGGAATAAATAATAAATGTTTGACCATTAAAGATTTACATACATCTAAGTTTAATAATCATTTCAGATAAAGTAATCCATAACCTCTGCATCGAAGATAGTTAGATATAAGATAGTTAGATAGTTAGAAGATAGTTTAGTGACGGATATATATAATTCTATTGGTGACGCGAATAAAGCAATCATAATTTCCTTGCTAACAAGTTAATTCAATAAGTTAAAATCAATAAAAATGCAGCAGAAAATTAATATATCTACGGGAAAGTTGCCTTTTATATAATTTGCTGATGTTATATTTATATCAACACGATTAAGACACAGACAAGACAATTAAGAGACATTTTTACGTGCAATAGGTACCACGTTGCGGGATCTAATAAAATCGAATCCTCACAAAACAACAATTGTTTCATCAAATATAAACCCAAATATTTTGTATTTACACCACACACAACTCGTAGGTGGCTTTCTAATCTTTTCTTCTATATTTGCTCTGATACATGGCCACAATTTAATAGTTCTATTGAAACAAGAAAACTAACATGAACCCTACAAAGGGCGCAGAGAAATAATTAAAACCAATATTACTGCTCGTGGCAAAGCGTTGTCAATCGCAGACGTAGTGTTTCACGCAGAAAACAAAGCCAAAGCTCTGCTACGAAGGTTGAAATTAAACACGAGTCTCGCCTCCCACAGAGATTACAATTTGTTGGCGAGTTTTAATGAACATCCAATTACTAACTCCGGGAATAATTGATTCACGAGAAGCAATTTGCCTTTTATGTGTGCTTAGTTTTAAAGAGCATCGAATATTGTTTGTGCGAGCAAAATCTTTGCAAATGAGTAATTTATTTCAAATTAATATGTTATGTACTACAACTATGTTGTGTTTGTTTGTTTGCAAATGAAATAAAAAGTTTACAATTGATAGTTGCAAAATCATTCGATTATAAATTGACAGAGGAACTTACACTCGAAAGAATTTACAATTGTTTGTTACATCATGACGATTCTTGACCAAATGTTTCTTATAAGGTTTTTCAATCACAAGCAATAAACATAGGGCGCACGCAATAGATAGAGGTATTTCTATAGCATCGCTAAATACTGCTATTAAAAGTTGTGTCGAAATCAGCAAATATTTTAACAATTTGCAACATCAACGGGTGTTACTGCATTAATTCGTTTTTCCGTATAAAAATAGGTCAGCAAATTTATATCGTTTACCAGGTCAGGTAAAGTGTTGCTTGTTTTATTCCATTATTGAATTCTTATTAGCACCGAAATGCGAGCTGGAAATATAGAAGCTATACCCACACATTTCTTTTTCAATTTTACCAACGCCGAAAGTCATAAAACGGTGTTCGCAAACTAAGGCAGGTAACATCTACGTTGGTTACAAACCTTCGATCAAATATATTACGAACCCATTGGCGTAAAAAAAAACGATAAAAACCAATAATTTTGACAGTTTCCCAACAAACACACACATTTAATACCTATGATTTTTAGGAACTCTTCAAATTTTTCTATTTTTTATGGCAATAAGCTCGTAATCACTGTAGCTATAACCTGCCTCAGTTTTCGGTCACAGTCTGAATACCTATATAATTTTGCTTGTATATAACAAAAAGTTCAGGGTACTCACACAGACAGCCAAGAGATGAAGGCCAGCGTGAACAGCGACATGACCATCGCCATGGTCCTGAACGGGAACAGCTGCACCTCGTTCTTCGCATCCCATCCTGGGTAGTGGATCAGCGCCGGCAGCCCCAGCAGTTTCTCCCCTCCGGAGAGTCGAACCAGCAACGCCACGATGTAGGCCGCGAGGGAGCCGTACGTGTTGCAGTGCTTCTTGAAGTGCACCACCATCAGGAGTTGGGGGAAGAGGATCACGTACACCAGGTCTGAACACATCGACCTGGGGAGATATGGATGATGTCAAATTTGCTAGTTCATTTTACATGTCGATAAAATTCGACCTGGGTACAAAAGATTTCTGCCTAGTGAAGTATTTTAACTCGTCAAAATAGAGGCAGTACTTTTTACTACTTCAATAGAATCCCAAAAGGCCCACATACAATATTCCAACTATTTAAACTTTAAATCTGTTCTTAACAAACGCAATTCGTCGTAATAATGAGAAAATGCAGAGCCCACAGGAAACAATTACACGTTACACAGTAAACTATTAACGCTTTTGCGCTTATATGAAAGTACCCGCCTCTAGATCAAAATTATTTTAAATTTGCAAATTTGCTGCTTTTATTATGTAAAAGTATTGACTGCCTCGTAGTCTCGCGTTTCAAGTATATATCTTAAATTCCTGGATCCGATTCTTGGGTCGAGAAAAATGTTCATAGATTTTTTAGTAAGAAATTCTCAATCGCAGAACGGATTCTTGAAATATGCCCGTAAAACGATAATAAGATTACCTACTATTACATGGGACAGTCGGCGAAACCTGGGTGCAGAAATACACCTGTGCCTACCCCTTTGTAAACTATAGACTTGTGGTTGTCCATGTATTAAATTTAATATATTAAATAGAGCATAACATATTTTTGTGTCTCTTAAACTACATTGAACAATCAGTATTATATTTGAAATAGAATTGTTTGTGTCAAAAGCTCTAAATAATCCCATAATTCTCTGAAAATGAATGCATTAATAAAACCTCGTTATGGCAACGTATATTATAAAATACAATATGCGCCTGTCAAAATTGTAATTATGAAATATAAAGTATCAAAAGCATTTGAAGCAGATATAATTCGAAGCTATCATTTGAACATTATAATAATTACAAGTAATTGGTCACATTAATACATGGATTTGAATGTACAAGTAAGTAGAACGAACGTGGTTTTATTTTAATTTCAACCCATTATTATTGTGCAAGGTTTCATAGCTCGCGCTTCATATTACATGAGAGATTAGACTTAAGGATAACGACAGCATTTCAATCTTTCGTTTCTTGATACTATTTATTTATAATGCAAAGATCAAACTATATAAGTATTCGAATTTATCATCATCAGCTCACATACGTCGTTCTGCTCGGCACAGGCCTCCTCACAACTGAGAAGGTTTAGCCCTCAGTCAACCATGCTGAAATATTGCGGGTTGGTGGACTACACATCTTAAAAATTTAAAGATTTTTTAGGTGTGTAGGTTTTCTCTAGATGTTTTCCTTTGGTACAAAAGTACGTGATAAATCATTACGAATAACAAATAACTGGATGAAGGCCACTTCCGATATTTTGGAAGACTTTGGAGGAGGCGTATGTGTAGCGGTGCACGTCTTTTGGCTAATGATGATGATGATGAACACAAATAACTTCGAAAAATCAGAGATGTGTGCCTGGGGCTTTTACCCGCGTTTGCTATGATGCTTGAAACTTGCTTAAACCTCGGTGGTATCACTATTTTTTACACATTTTACTAATACGTATACCTCACATTAACGATGAAGAAAAACATAGTTAAGAAGTACGCCGAACAAATTGAACCAAATAGGCGACGCTCACGTATACCGAAAATAACCGGATCGATACGCTCGGATTGTCCCGGCAGATGAATAATATATCATCGCAGGGCAAAAGGCTGGCTTGGCTTTTCTAAAAAATAAAGGTCCCGTCTATTTTCATATACATATATCCCCAGCTATTTTAAATCCAAAGTAATAGAGCGTCAAAGGGTATTTTTGGGGAATATTTTAAAACTCAACAACTTATTAGAGATGTTAAAATGAATCCGTTTAGATTCAAAGACGTGTCCCTAAAACGAAAGCCCGTTACTTGTAATCATAAAATGCTTGTAATATCTACAATTGTTATTTTAGGTCTGAATAATTATTTGAAAGAGAGTCGTACATAACTAACTATCTTTAATCATCTCTTTGTTTGTGCCTAAAATATTGCGATCCTTTAGACAACTTTAACAATGTGTTGGCACGCCAATCTCTGAGTCCTACATTTTCTACTCGTACTATTTAATGCAAACCTAAGATACCCTTACGCGATCTCAAAAACGTTATTTCCCTAGATCTGTGAAGCAAGCAAATCCAATCGGTTTAAATAAACATTCTGTCCCCCTTTCCGTTCTATCCTCTTTGCATAACCAGGAAGGCGGGATTACATTTCCATTACCGGCATCGCGTTCCTAGATCGACGTTTGTACAGCTACATCCCATTTAGGTCGCGCAGACAGATTAATTCACCCTGTCTTTTATTGGAACTGCTTCATAAATATATCTGTAGAGGATAATTGAATCTATTGCTAGCTGTAATTTTAAACCTCTCGTGATCGGAAAATGTTGATTTTATGAGCGTATTTCAAATGTGTACAAGGAAAAGTAAATATGAACATTAAAAGACAGAGAAGCAAAGGAATGCAAGATATCAACGAAAATGGGATGAATAAAGACATTTAACAGCGCGTATGGATGTTTGGAAGCATTAAAATATACTGCGCCGACCCCAAATGGCCGAGAACCAAAGCAAGGCAATAATGTATTCAAATCTGTACCGTAACTGTGAATTTTCTGATTGAAAAACTCAACAATTCTTTACTTGACCTCACGCCGTACACTTGCACAGCGAGACCAAAGAGCCATTATGTTGAGTGTTTAAACATTTATATCATAATTTAACCTACATTTACATCTAATTATAGCAGAAAAATTGATTAACCGTAACGAGCAAAGTTCAAGAGTCGTCCGAATAATATTGGTTCCTGCAATCACACATTTTTTCATTTCGACATTTATATAGCAAATCTTTAAGATCTAGCGTAATTGTAATGATCAGTTCGACGATTATATTCAGCACTAGCATTCATAAAAACAATCACAACATATCGATTTATAATGTCACTGTTATCGATTTTGCAATACGTCATTATTTTCATCATCGGAACGGTTATTGAACTCATAAAACTGTGCTTTACTGTAGTAATGAGATTAACGCAATGCGTATAAGGATCGGAACATTTAAATTTTTATGATCCATTGTGGGGTTTTCGTGGGAGATGGCGTGTTGCAACGGTTCGAGGCTAGTAATGGTGGTTGCAGGCAGCCGTGTGGTCGCCGTGATTGCGAATCATGATCCGCGAGAATCACTGCAATCAGCGCTTAAATCGTATCAGAAATTATGCTATTAACTTGCTGTATTGGCGTTGGGTGTTCTTAGTTTAGAAGCCGTATTAATATCACAACTTAGACAGGGTAATTTTTTGACCTGGATATTGGCGAGATATCTGTTTGAAAGAATATGTAAAGACTGGGCTGTAAAACGGATATATATGGGGTGGCTGAACTGTCGTAATCTAGGCCGCCGACCCTGATACCTTTCGTACGAATTGGGTCAGGACACAGTCGTGGGATCGGAAAGAAGATAATAACATTCCAAATTGAAGTGGAAAACATTGTTAGCCAGCACTTGTTGAAAATTAGTTTTCATAACCCATCCTTTAAAGACGCGTATAAATATTCTTGTTTTGCTGAATAAGTTGAAAGCAAAATTTCGAAACCTAAATTTAAGTAGTCTAACGATGATGACCAAACTGTACCTACGCCGTGATCAAACGATATTTAAATGCAAGCCCATATGTTTGCTCCTTTGATGGCTGCAACGTGACTGCATACAAACTGCACCATAACTCCCATAGCTTAGTACTGGATCACGACCGCCCTTCACCAATCTATGGGTTCGCAGGTTGTGCAAGACATTCGAGCGCTCACCCAGTTTGTCATTAATTAGGCAATACCTTTCAAGTGTAAAACACGCCTAACCAGGGATCAAATAGATGTACGTTTAATATATTCTTCAATAAAAAATAACTATAAACCCCAATTTCCAAACAATAGGATGTTAAAAGACTCATTAATTCTTAGTAATGCTAAAGTAGGTTTTGTTGGTTACAGATTTACAGGCTACTGAACTGATTTAAATGATAGTTTATTCAGTAGGAATTCAATTCCTTAGGAAGAATGTTTAATATCCAATTTTTTTTCATAAGGCATGAAAACATTGATTGACAAAAGCTTATAAAATCGCATTTGGTCTCGAGTCGCTACGTCTTAGGTAAAAGTTAGTTTATTATTTAAAATATCAATATTCCCCATATAATATACATTTTTCCAATTGCCAAAAAAATAAGTCATTGCAATAAAATAGAACATGAATATTATATTGAAAGTTTCTATTACCTTGTATAAGCAATTTACATAGTTTTAGTATTTTGAATGTTCGATATATAGAAATAAAATTTACGCTTTTAGTTTAACTGGCGTGGTAATTTTTAAGGTAACATAAAGAATTTACACAATAAGTCATTAATTGGAGGTCGTCTAAAATGTTGCGAATTTACTTATTTAACCAAACAAGAATTAACTATATTTCACTTATAAAATAAGCTATTTGTTAATAACTGCGGGGCCCAGCTCCATCCAAAAACATGTATATAAAAATGCGTTTTCTTTGTCCATTTAAGTCCTATTTAACGCTCATACTAAAAATGTTCAATTCGGATGAGTAGTTTAGACTTAAAAACACGTAGCAGACGGACTTCCTACGAATGTCTTCCAAATTGTTTTCATCACTGCAAAATAGACTAAATATTTGGGCTGATGGGCTGATGATTATGATGGGACTATTACTGCACTTACCATAGCCCGTATATGGAGGGGATGGTGAGCGCCATGACGGTGGACAGAACTCCCACCACGAGGATGGAGACGCGCATCACCCATATGATCTCCATCTCTGAAGCGTTCTGCCTGAATATCAGCTTGTACACGTTCCTGAACAGAAAAACAATTACTTAATTACTACAATAAATCCAAACACACGCGAGTAATGAGTGCTGAAATCATAATTCATATTTTTTGTTAAAGGTGAGGTAGTCTCTGCCCGAATAATCATCACTGTATAAAATGGCCGATTATTTTTCCAATAATGCAGAGTGTGGTTATTGTACATCAGTGGCCAATCTATTCGTTCTATTCCCTTCTTTTCAGCGTAACTAAATATTCGCGCTGAATGAAATATAATACATAAACATATATTGCATTATTGCTATAATCAGCACAAATAGACTTTCAATTCCAAGCTAAAAAAACACTAAATGAAGTGATGTTATAAGTGGAAACTGTTTATGACGTATGAAAAATATAAGATGTCTTTCGCAAAGAAAAGTGTTATGAAACACTGCCTCACCTGGCGAACATGGAAGAGGCGCTGAGGACGCTGGAGTCAGCTGAAGACATGACGGCTGCGGAGACGGCGCCCAGCCCGAAGAAGGACACGAAGTCCGGCGTCAGGTGCTGCAGGACCAGCGGCAGGATCATGGACGTCTGCTCTGACGTCAGCTCGCCGTTGTCTGTCAAGGCGCCGTGGTAGTCTGTCTCGTTCCATGCTAGACCAACAGGGAATATTTGATCAGCTCTTATTCAATAGAATGGATGATAGTAAATAAAATTAATTGTATATCGAATTATTTATTTAGATTTAGATATTTTTTAATGTAATTTGTTTTTGGGAAGGAAGTTTTAACAGAGTAGAATGGGTTACGTACTAACAAATATTAGTGATACCGTTTGGATTCGTCCACAACAAAGTAAGGAAAAATATTATAAATCCCAAGTAATAGTTAAATTGAAAAATATGTTGTAAAAACAAGTCCTGACAAAACCATTATCCAACAATAATAAAATCTATATTTATATAAATGATAATATTTATGTATATATAAATTACGTTATGTATTAGCGCTAAAAAAAACACAAACGATTGTTAATTATTGTTAGTAATTGTAAATACTAAAAAAATGTACTGCATAGTTTATGTTCCTACCGGTGCCCTTAGCAATGGCTCCAATGAGTACTGGCGGGATGGCCATGAAGATGCAGCCGATGGCAGCCACGTAGGAGAGCACTTGCGCGCGCCCCGCCGTCTTACTGCTCAGCACGCGTTGGAAGTACACCTGGCCACGAAACAAAACCCATGAACAACTTACTTACCATGTAAAATTTAAGAAGAAATCTTCGCTTGGTTGATTTCAAAGTTACTTCTTATATTAAAATTTATTCATCATCATCGACCTATGTACGTCCCACTGCTGAGCACGAGCCTCCATTACAATTGAGAGCATTTATTTATCTATTTATATATGGGCTGATGATGAAACACACAACGAAATCTTCATAATGATAAAACCTTCTCCACAAACCTGCCAAGGTATCCCTCCAAAGATCAGCAGCAGCCCGTAATCAATATAGAACCAATAGTACTCAGGGTCTACTTTTCCGATCCAGTCGACTTCCATGGAGCTGAGGGGCTTGACGTGAGGGTTGGCCCACGCGAAGGGGATGCACATCCACAGCCCGATGAAGATGCAGAACAGCTGGATGACGTCGGTATAGGCAACAGAGTAGAGGCCGCCGAACAACGTGTAGAAGACGGCCACGCAAGCACTGAATATGACTGACGTGCGGTGGTCCATGTCGATGATCACTGCTAAGGTGGCTCCTGGACAACAAAGGATAGCTCGTTTTAATTTTGAAGACTTGCCTAGGATCATATACTCAGCTTATTGTCATCCACTGCTGAACGTAGGCCTCTCTAAGAAAGCGCTATTCCGACTTATGAGCTGAGTAAACTGATTTAACTAAAACTGAAATGGTATTAAACACACATTTTCCAACGCCCCTACGAGATAACTGGCGACTTAAGCTCTTGACAAAACATCACTCCCACAATATGACTTTTACAAGGGACAGGACTTACACGAAGACTTAAGGTTCCGAAGCTTAGACCGAATTTAATTATAAATACAAAATGCTATAATTCAGATGAATAAAAAAAGTACGGGGTAATCTAGCGCCATCTTGATTTTCGATTTTCAAACCATATGTATAATTTTTATCACTGGTTGTGTATTTACAATTGAGTATCATAAACTTTAACAAAATGAATTTGTGGCACAAACAAGCTCTACCAACACAATAGGTACCACTGTCTCAAACGAAATATACGAAATTAAGTATATTACTATAGTACGCTGTACAACTGTCTATTTTTATCGAAAATCTGTATCATTGCACACAATATAGATCATAGAAAAAAAGATTATGCAAATTGAATTAAAAAAACGTAAAAATAAAATAGAAAATGTCTCATTTTAACTGATGAGAAATGTAAATCCTGGCTCTATTTTCTTAAGATAGACGCAGATAAGCGAAGGCGTAGAAAGCATTTATTTCAACAGCCCTGTCACAGGAATAAAACGTTTTTGTCGCTATCTTAGATTTATGTCGAGTCGCGACAACGGATTTATAAAATGAAGAAGGATACATCTTTTTTACTAGTCTGATTCTTCTCAGAAACTATAAAAATATATTTTTTAAATTATGTACTCGTTTAAATGTGAATGGTACATCAGTGAACCGATGTTACGGCTCCTATAAATTCATATTTCAGGGCTACGCACGGTATACAACGTCGTCTGTACCCTCATGGCAAATACCAGACATATTTTGAAATAACTTATATTATGGTCGGCCGTCAGATAATTAACTCATACTAAAACTCTACAAGTACTGCCATCTAACGTCATTTGTAACAACTATTTTAAAAACTCAATATTTTAATTTTAGACTGATATTAAGAATTCGTAAATAGTATTCGTTTAACACGATTAAATTTAATTATTCAGATTGACCGTAACCACGCTATTAGGATAAATTAATGAATTAACAAACTAAAATTAATCATATTATTTTCTAGGCATTATTAATTAGAAGTATTACATTACGATAAAAAAGCTACCTTCAAAATTTACCAATCGTAAAACACAATTCTTATTAAAATAAAGTACAAGTAACGCCATCTAGTTGGATATTTAAACAATAAGATATGAAATCTTCAATTTCATCGTTACTTCAATCTTTTGTTTCGATTATTTAAAACAGTAAAAGCTCTTATTAATCTCATGATCGCAAATCCTACTATATGTCTTTATTACATATTACACATTTGCTTGTACACGAAATTGCTTGCTAATGGCACTCTTGTTACAGTCTACAAAGACACTAACAATGTAACAACATAGTGAATTAAATATAATGAGCAGAAAAAGCATTTCGCACTGAGCATAAACATAAAAAGGTCCTATTTAGCATTTTACATCGCGTGAACGTTCACAATTTAGTTTTATTTCATTTTTATGAGTCTCATTGCGGAGCTACGTCGTGGAATTATACGCGTGTCGTCTGCAAAACGAATTTGAAACCTAGTCTATTATTACACTCACGAGGAACATTTTGTTATATAAGGGCGTAAATATTTGTGTAAAATCCAATTATCTTTTCGTATCTAGACGAAGAAGAGCTTTAAGATCGTCTATCTAGCTTATCTTTTGGAAAACTCCATAATGAAATTTCATGTTAGTGTTAAATTTTTATATTGCGTTTATAGCAGTTTTTCGACTGACAAGAATATATTACTAAAAACGTTTCGTATACGGTATTCATAGGGAAATTCTCAACAGCAGCATAGAGTCGGAAATAAAAAACGGCAATATGCTCGGCCCTAATTTCGTGAGATTGATACCTAGTGAAATGCACCTCTGCCTCTGGGGAATACAAGAATGAGGTTTCATAAGTACGGCAGTACCCAAAACACTCGCAAAATAACTCTGGGCGACAATAGGTTTTAAAAATAAATCCATCGGGAAAACAAAACCTATTCTCGGCAAACAAATGGAAATCGGCGACCTAATTTTTTGCGAACCAATCGCTAGACAGACTTCAATCAATCTTTCTATACAAAAGCGTCGCCAATCTAGAGAATTCTTTACCTACTGAGGAATAAAGGTATTTGCCGAGATTAGAAAATGCTTTGTGTTTCTTATGCTGACTTCAATTACTCAGAGGCATTTTTCAAGTAAGGATAAAACTTAAGATACAATATTGTCGTGATGGTATTGTCTATAGAATGGGACTTCATTAAAACATTATTTTTAACCTGAGGACAAATGTATAGATTTAACTTTTTCTTTCAGAACCGTGAAGGTGTAGGGATAAAAAGCAGTGAGTCATTAATGGTAATTCAAAAACTTCTTAATTAAATAAACCAAAAAACTATCATTTAATTTTTTAAATGTCGCAAGGAAACTTGGATTCCTAAAAATTCTAAGAAATTTCTTAGTTATGTAGTCCGCTTACTCTCACTACGCTGGCGTGGTGGACGAAAGCCTAAACTCCGTTGCAAAGAAAATACATTACTCCCATTATTTACAATTTAATTAATGAAATAATTCGGAATGTTGTTCCCACTACAGAGAGACTTACGAGAAACTCTAACGTTTCAGTAGATTAAATAAAGGGGTCCAACTTCAAAGAAGCTAGAAGTGAACTACCGCTGTGGAGGAAGTCAGCTTGTTCAAAACAAAACTATACGTCTGAAACTTAATACTAAGCAAACAGAAAGTTGGTCTACGTACCAGTATGTTTATTAATGCTGCACAATATTTTAGCAGCTTCATGAACATCTGATGGTTCATGTTGTAAGCAGTTTTGTAGGGTTTGAAGAAGCATTAGATTCACAGACGGTTTCATATCGCAAGAGAAAACTTATTAAATATATTTAAATTTATAATTTTCCCATCTGTGAATCCAAATTCGTAGGAGTGTCTGTAGACATCTATTTCTAGACACATTTTACGCCAGTTCGAGAATTTTTTAGTTCAGTTTTCGGATCGAAAAAGTTCCTAATCTAGTAACGAATGCCAGTATCCATCAGTGAGATGTATAAAGATTGATATCATCATCAGCCCATAGACGTCCCACTGGTGGTCATGAGCCTTCTCTATAAATGAGAGAGATCAGAAGCCTGAGTCCACTTCGCTGGCTTAGTGGTGATAAAGACTCACACAGTAGCTCATAATTTTTCGCTCTTTGTTACCACAAATATTAACATTATGATCCATAACCAAAAACCTACGAAGAATATTACAATCGTAAATATTATAAAGTTCACTACTATTAAGCTAGTGAAACTGCCTATATGCCAAGTCACCGGAAATCGGTTATGTGGGATTGGTCGGTTGGACGCGGCACATGTTATGTAAAGTTTGGCGAGCATCCACACGGGGACATCGGTTTATCGATCACCCAACAAATAGAGACTGTATGTGTACTTCAAATATTTCCAATATTTAGAAGTCATGAAGGTATCTATAAGATTCTAGCATATTAGTATGATTTAGACGTTCTAATTTTACTTGACCAATTTGTAACTGAAAATACTGATACCCGTATTCACGCAAGGTGATCGCTATTCAATAGAATGACAATACAATTTCTTAAAGCATTAGTACAAGGAATAATTGATCTTTAAAAAGCAACCGTTGGAGGGAAGAATTAGAGAAGCTTATGATCGTTACAATTAACGAGTAAATCGAGACGCTTATGTCCAGAAATATAATCATACAACATTCAAGATTTAATGAAATCCTTTACAAAAACTCCATACCAAAAAGATTTTAACCGCAATAATAAAAATTCCATAAGCGTCGTCACCGTTTTTATAAACATCGTAGAAAAACCATGGAGACATCTATACGTAGCTGAAAACACGCCAATACGTAATGAAGTAGAAAAATGTTCGACCGCGGGAAGCTTTAGGGATGCAAGTCACGCGCGACCGCCTCGACCCCGGGGAGACAGGGACAAGCCCAGTTATAATTATCCATTGTTCGAAAAGGCTTTTTTTTGGACTATATAAATATAAAGAGTCATATAGAATATAGATACAAGTGCCGAGGGTGTTATAAAGCGAGAGAGAATTTCGTTCTCAAAAATGGATGCACAATTGGAATGAGCATTTTGTAGATCGGACAGACATTCAAAAACAATACGTGTAGACTACACGACGAAGGCTGTGGAATTTGTAACGCGAAATTATTTTTGAAGGTTGTCGTGACAATCATGATATTCTCTTGAACTGTAAAAAGACAATCTAAATGACTTCAACGAAATGACATGCCATGCGTTTTCCTTTTAAGTCAGTAACGACAATATTTTCCTGTCTCGTGGTATTTTAGAAATCTCAGTTCGACCTATGCGCAGAATAAAGCTATATGTGCTTTTGCACAACTTCTCTTTCTCAGCAATTTAAACTTATTTGGGCACAAAATTATCAGTAATTTTTTATGTTCTTCAAACAACAACAAAATTTATGATCATTATTACTTCGCTAGGGCAATATATAAACAAGTTTAACTCTATTATAGACATAAAAAGTACTTTGGTGTTATAGTCATAAGTAACCTTATTCTATGCATAGGTCGAGTTATCGAATGAACAATATTTTTTTGGGGTGGATATCATACCGTTAGTCATTTTATTTAAGTACTAAACGCAAATGACCGTAAGGTAATTTCTTCAAATAATAAAGTTTACCTCAATTTATTATTAATATATAATGCTGAAATGAATAAAATTACGCTGGGCGTCACCGTACGCATCTTTTACATTTAAATATCAAAGCGCAACGCAAAAGTCGATAAACACGAATAAAACACCAGTAGAATTGAAAGCGATCTTTCTGGACGGAAAACTAATTGATTTTGTTCAGAAAGGGTTTCAAACGAGGTCCACGGCTATCTAAATAATGACATAAATCTTTGAAAAATGTCAAAGAGCACGAAAAACAACCCACCTTTATCTCTTGTTAAAACTAGAATGCTCTATTTGGAACGAAGCAATTAGTGCTGAGTTACTTTTACTATTATTTCATTTTGAATGTCTACATAAAACAACAACGCTTTTATGACGCTGTAATTTATTCATTAATTTCTTTTGTCAAAGAGCGGGGGCACACGATGCGTTGCGGCGCCGCACCGCAAAGATTTCACCGTGATAGCGGGCATACGAGCGGTGCGGCGCCGCGACGTTGTTATGTCGCAGCGGCACCGTACCGGCGTTGGACAGTCTGTTAATGAAAATGGATAGTAAAAGACGTCTGTTGTTGGCCCTACTATTACGCCACCGCCGAAATCGACGTAGAAGCGTACGACGATACTGGATCTCTCCTTTTATTGCACTAAGGAACAGTGATGGACAGTTTTTTCTCCAAGAATATAAAGAGTTGCTGTTAGACGAAAAGAAGTTTTACAATTTTTTTCGAATGAGTGTGTTAAGTTTCGAATGTTTATTGAAATCTTTAGAACCACATATACGGAAACAGTACACTAACATGAGGAATCCAGTGGAGCCAATAGAAATGCTGGGCATCACTTTGAGGTAAGTAATGAAATTTTTTTTTTGAATAATAATACTTTTTTTATTTTCATAACGATCAAAAAAGGAAATGTTAATAATCATAATCAATCTTATTAATCGTCTTAATTACAAATTTGCAAAATCGTACTCTACGCTGTCTTGAGATGTTTCACCTGGAGATGTCAATAAATTATAATCTGAGCTCAAGTCTGTTGGAGTGTATGTACTTCTGTAACTTCTTGTATGATACCCTTGTGATGATGGCTGTTGAGACGTTTGTTCAAACCTAAATGCTGATGATTGTTGGGACATTGAGCCATACCGCATTTCAGTGATAATTTGTAACACTTTGCTTTGGAAGGTGAGAGTTTGAAGGTCTGTGAAATCTTGAATTGATGGCAAAATACCCTTAAAAAATGACAAGTGGCGATCTTCGGGCTCCTTAAGGGCTTTTAATGCTTCCTTTTCGAAATCATCAGCTTGCATGGTTCTTTTGCGGGTGATAGGAACATAACGTGAAGGCTCCGGTGCAATATCACTTGTAGAATCGGTGTTGGTTTCTCCAGCTACGTCTAAACTACTGTCTGTCTCATTTTGTGCCACTTTTGTTAAAAATAAAAGTTGATTGTAAAAATGATATTTTTTCAGTTTTTTAGCGGCTGAGCCAGATTTAGAAGCTTCTTTTAACTTTTTTAAATATTTATAGAAGTTATCTTTGACACTCCTCCATTTCTTTACTATATCATTACCTAAAAATAAAATGTTAACATTAAGATTACATGAGATTTTATTATTAAAATAAACGTTTTTGTTACAGGTATCTAGGAAGTGGAAATTCACTACAAGATTTGGAGTACAAATTCAAACGGGGAAAATCTACGATTAGATACATGATTAGGAGAGTTTGTCGTGCTATATGGAAAAATCTTCTTCAAGACAACATTCCCGAACTAACAACAGAAAGACTCAATAATATTGCATCTAGTTTCGATTTAAAGGCGAATTTTCCTCACTGCATCGGTGCCCTCGATGGGAAGCATATTCGCATGCGTAATCCTGCAAATAGTGGCTCGCTTTTTTTTAATTATAAAGCCTTTTTCTCTATGGTCCTTTTAGCTGTTGTAGACTCAAACTACAAATTTATTTTTATCGACATTGGCGCATACGGTAAAGAGTGCGATTCAACTGTTTTTCAAAATTCAAAACTATATGAGAAACTCATTAACAATGACCTACCATTGCCTGGTCCCCAGCCACTGTGTGGTTCCAATAGACCAACCCCGTATGTATTTGTGGGTGACGAAGCTTTTGGATTGAGTAACCACATTATGCGTCCATATGGAGGTAACAATCTCAATGTTAAACAAAAGATTTACAATTATCGCCTCAGCAGAGCCAGAAGATATGTCGAATGCGCTTTTGGGATTATGGCGAATAAATGGCGCATTTTTCACAGACCGATAGACGTGTCCTATAACTTTGCTACTGACATTGTAAAGGCATGTTGTGTCCTACACAATTTTGTCGCAGATCGGGATGGTTTTCGGCAAAAGGATAAATTGGCAATAACTGACGATGAATTTCACTCATTACAACCTCAAGATGAAGAGATGACAGCAGCAAATGTCATTAGAGATGAATTTGCAAGCTATTTTATGAGCAACAGAGGGTCTCTACAATGGCAGCTCCAGAAGATTTGATCATCATAAAAACATTAAGAGGATTTATACAGTTTTCGGCAAAAACAGTACTTTTCGAAGCCCATAAAATTGATGAAAGACCCATCGTACAAATACGTTAATAACCAATTATTTTAGGGAATATTGTCATCAAAAAAGATAGTTAAGAACATTTTAAGATTTTCGCGTAAATTTTGATAAATAACAAGATAACTGAGCTAAGGTTGTCATAAATTAACTTTTAGAGTCATTTTCGAGGCTCAAAATTCGAATTAATTCATAATTATTATGTATATTTAATCAAATAAAATTTTGTTGAATTGGATTAAAAAAAAAATAATCTTGTATTTGAAATTATACTTATTCAATAATTATGATTTCATTTCATTCCATATAATGAGAAATAAGTAAGAAACGGCGCGCGGGCTTGTCGCTGTATCGACACTCGTCGCATTTACCTAAACTCGGCGAGCCGCGTGGCGTTTTAAACGTTCTTAAATAATTACTCACCTATTTGGTTCTTTATATCAGGAGCAAAATTATCATAGTCTGGAAATAAAATTTTGGCAATTTGCTCCCATGCTTTTATTTTCATTGTTTTATTTTTAAAGTCTTCATTGGACTTATCCCAAAGGATTTCCCGTTCTTGGACTAATGTAATTAGGTAGTCTATATCAATAACATCTAGGTTCGCACTCATTTTTTAAAACCTCGATCACAATAAACAATAATATTAAGAAAAAAATCGAAACGAGCGAGCGTGTGTCCTTCCTTGTGACGCAAAACAACTGAGCGGTGTCGCTCCGACGTCGCAACGCATTCACCCCTCCCGCCTCGTCTTGGTGGTTGCAAGTCCGGTGCGGCGCCGGAGCGCATCGTGTGATATGCCACAGATATTTCTATGTAAGACGACGCAGCGACACCGCTCCGTCGCCGCACCGCCGCCGCAACGCATCGTGTGCCCCCGCCCTGATAGCGGGCATACGAGCGGTGCGGCGCCGCGACGTTGTTATGTCGCAGCGGCACCGTACCGGCGTTGGACAGTCTGTTAATGAAAATGGATAGTAAAAGACGTCTGTTGTTGGCCCTACTATTACGCCACCGCCGAAATCGACGTAGAAGCGTACGACGATACTGGATCTCTCCTTTTATTGCACTAAGGAACAGTGATGGACAGTTTTTTCTCCAAGAATATAAAGAGTTGCTGTTAGACGAAAAGAAGTTTTACAATTTTTTTCGAATGAGTGTGTTAAGTTTCGAATGTTTATTGAAATCTTTAGAACCACATATACGGAAACAGTACACTAACATGAGGAATCCAGTGGAGCCAATAGAAATGCTGGGCATCACTTTGAGGTAAGTAATGAAATTTTTTTTTTGAATAATAATACTTTTTTTATTTTCATAACGATCAAAAAAGGAAATGTTAATAATCATAATCAATCTTATTAATCGTCTTAATTACAAATTTGCAAAATCGTACTCTACGCTGTCTTGAGATGTTTCACCTGGAGATGTCAATAAATTATAATCTGAGCTCAAGTCTGTTGGAGTGTATGTACTTCTGTAACTTCTTGTATGATACCCTTGTGATGATGGCTGTTGAGACGTTTGTTCAAACCTAAATGCTGATGATTGTTGGGACATTGAGCCATACCGCATTTCAGTGATAATTTGTAACACTTTGCTTTGGAAGGTGAGAGTTTGAAGGTCTGTGAAATCTTGAATTGATGGCAAAATACCCTTAAAAAATGACAAGTGGCGATCTTCGGGCTCCTTAAGGGCTTTTAATGCTTCCTTTTCGAAATCATCAGCTTGCATGGTTCTTTTGCGGGTGATAGGAACATAACGTGAAGGCTCCGGTGCAATATCACTTGTAGAATCGGTGTTGGTTTCTCCAGCTACGTCTAAACTACTGTCTGTCTCATTTTGTGCCACTTTTGTTAAAAATAAAAGTTGATTGTAAAAATGATATTTTTTCAGTTTTTTAGCGGCTGAGCCAGATTTAGAAGCTTCTTTTAACTTTTTTAAATATTTATAGAAGTTATCTTTGACACTCCTCCATTTCTTTACTATATCATTACCTAAAAATAAAATGTTAACATTAAGATTACATGAGATTTTATTATTAAAATAAACGTTTTTGTTACAGGTATCTAGGAAGTGGAAATTCACTACAAGATTTGGAGTACAAATTCAAACGGGGAAAATCTACGATTAGATACATGATTAGGAGAGTTTGTCGTGCTATATGGAAAAATCTTCTTCAAGACAACATTCCCGAACTAACAACAGAAAGACTCAATAATATTGCATCTAGTTTCGATTTAAAGGCGAATTTTCCTCACTGCATCGGTGCCCTCGATGGGAAGCATATTCGCATGCGTAATCCTGCAAATAGTGGCTCGCTTTTTTTTAATTATAAAGCCTTTTTCTCTATGGTCCTTTTAGCTGTTGTAGACTCAAACTACAAATTTATTTTTATCGACATTGGCGCATACGGTAAAGAGTGCGATTCAACTGTTTTTCAAAATTCAAAACTATATGAGAAACTCATTAACAATGACCTACCATTGCCTGGTCCCCAGCCACTGTGTGGTTCCAATAGACCAACCCCGTATGTATTTGTGGGTGACGAAGCTTTTGGATTGAGTAACCACATTATGCGTCCATATGGAGGTAACAATCTCAATGTTAAACAAAAGATTTACAATTATCGCCTCAGCAGAGCCAGAAGATATGTCGAATGCGCTTTTGGGATTATGGCGAATAAATGGCGCATTTTTCACAGACCGATAGACGTGTCCTATAACTTTGCTACTGACATTGTAAAGGCATGTTGTGTCCTACACAATTTTGTCGCAGATCGGGATGGTTTTCGGCAAAAGGATAAATTGGCAATAACTGACGATGAATTTCACTCATTACAACCTCAAGATGAAGAGATGACAGCAGCAAATGTCATTAGAGATGAATTTGCAAGCTATTTTATGAGCAACAGAGGGTCTCTACAATGGCAGCTCCAGAAGATTTGATCATCATAAAAACATTAAGAGGATTTATACAGTTTTCGGCAAAAACAGTACTTTTCGAAGCCCATAAAATTGATGAAAGACCCATCGTACAAATACGTTAATAACCAATTATTTTAGGGAATATTGTCATCAAAAAAGATAGTTAAGAACATTTTAAGATTTTCGCGTAAATTTTGATAAATAACAAGATAACTGAGCTAAGGTTGTCATAAATTAACTTTTAGAGTCATTTTCGAGGCTCAAAATTCGAATTAATTCATAATTATTATGTATATTTAATCAAATAAAATTTTGTTGAATTGGATTAAAAAAAAAATAATCTTGTATTTGAAATTATACTTATTCAATAATTATGATTTCATTTCATTCCATATAATGAGAAATAAGTAAGAAACGGCGCGCGGGCTTGTCGCTGTATCGACACTCGTCGCATTTACCTAAACTCGGCGAGCCGCGTGGCGTTTTAAACGTTCTTAAATAATTACTCACCTATTTGGTTCTTTATATCAGGAGCAAAATTATCATAGTCTGGAAATAAAATTTTGGCAATTTGCTCCCATGCTTTTATTTTCATTGTTTTATTTTTAAAGTCTTCATTGGACTTATCCCAAAGGATTTCCCGTTCTTGGACTAATGTAATTAGGTAGTCTATATCAATAACATCTAGGTTCGCACTCATTTTTTAAAACCTCGATCACAATAAACAATAATATTAAGAAAAAAATCGAAACGAGCGAGCGTGTGTCCTTCCTTGTGACGCAAAACAACTGAGCGGTGTCGCTCCGACGTCGCAACGCATTCACCCCTCCCGCCTCGTCTTGGTGGTTGCAAGTCCGGTGCGGCGCCGGAGCGCATCGTGTGATATGCCACAGATATTTCTATGTAAGACGACGCAGCGACACCGCTCCGTCGCCGCACCGCCGCCGCAACGCATCGTGTGCCCCCGCCCAAAGGGTTGTGTTTCGTCGATCCTGCTGTATTAGGATGCTTCGTGCAATCAGCTCGTCCTAGTTTCGAGACTCAGGTCAAGCAACAAGATAGGGTCTTCTATTACGATTTTTTCTGGAGAGCAGAGCATGGGGTGTTAAAATCCGCCAGAAATATGGGGATGACAGAGATTCTATATCGCAGAATTTAAAACGCTGCGGGAAAATTTTCACGTACTACATTCTACATACATCGGTAAGGTTTATTTTTTATTTATACATTTACAAATATTATTGTATCACTGGCCACCGCCGATAAAGAAACACTAAGGAATATGTAAAGAAAAACGGGGTGAGCTAAATAAAACCGTTTAAAAACAAAGTGCCGTTTGACCATCGGCTATGACCTGGAAAAGTAAATGCTCCAGTTTATGTAGATCAGTAATTCCACTTCGTAAAAAGTAAACCGTTTTCCTCTTTTTTGCATATAACATAGCTTTACTATAGATATGAAAGCAAGAGATAGGTACTGTAAAAGCTTTCTCTGAGAGATGAGCTATATTCTCCAAGACTATCGGTTTGCTCGGGCTTTATTGATCTGCGGCGAAACAAAGGGGCCTTAAAATCTTATCATGGAACCTCCATCCGTCGTAAGAAGCTAGTAAAAGAGCGGTGCACTTTCAAGCAATTCTTTGGATTTATTTTCGCCGTGGACATTCATCTCATTTCAAAACCCGTAATCAGTTTTTAAATCATTTCTCGAAGCATATTCTGAGTGGCATAAGGTAAACCAGTCGGAGTTATAGAATTCTAGCATTGAATTCCTCGCGCTAAGTACGTGAGAAATACCCAAATCACCACCCACAAATACCCCAAGACCTTTTCAATTATATGCAAGGCTTGCTGGAAATCCTTAGATACTTACGTAACCCAAATTTGTCATCATCCATACAAAATGGCCAAAGAGATTATCAACAAACAGACATAAACTACTTAAAATACCCTAAAACTTCTGAAGCGAATAGTTAGAACGCATATCCTAGTCCCCCTTGAGAACAGAAGAAGTTTTTTCAGTAAAAGTTGGTAAGTATTAAGTAAAAAGGTTTTATCGCATCGCTGAACGTATAATAATAGTAATACCTGACTGTTATTACACGAGCTGTCGAAGCTATTTCGGTGGCTGATCGATCGGTTCGTAATAACTGTAATATTAGGTGGGTGCGTGGGAAATAACACATGATCGTTTATTACCTCGTACTTGTATTGACTTACCTTTTTTAACATAACAATAACAACGTTGTATACAGACGATTACATTTAATGTACTTTATGAATAGTAGAAGGAACTGGTCGCAAATAATTTAAAATGTTTTTGGAAATTAGACAACCTCTTTGCTTGTATCAAATTTACGGATTGCGATCGAAAATTTCTGCGTTCTTTTTTAGAAAAACATCCGTGGCTAGTATTGTATATACTTTTTGGCTTACAATAAAGAACTGGTATCAAACGTATCGTAGCTATCAACCTCGTGAAACATCCTTAATTTTCCGCTGTAATGTAACGCACTACCGTCCATATAAAAGTCGACACAATTAACCAAGCCTTTCCTTTTTATTTACACTGCTAATTTTGTTTAAATATTAAAACGGGCAGTTAATTGAAACACTTGAAGGGCTCCGACATCGCCAGCAATTTGAATTTACATTATTAACGAAGGTCTCCGGGTCGAGCGGAAGGAACATTCCGACAATACAAATACACAGTAGAAAGAAAATATTGGAAGCTTAAATGACTGTTTAAAAATTGAATAAAAAAAAAATATCTAATCGCTTCTATCAAAAAAAAATTTGGATCGTCATTTGTCGTAAACTGATGCTAACAACGCTAAGTATTAGAGTAATGAAGTAGAAATATAAAAGAATAAATATCGAGGCGATTACGTACTGGATAAAGCTACTGAGAATATATTTCGATTTGCTTCAATTTGCCGCTTGCAATAACTTGTGTCATACATAGATCCAAAGATACACGAAAAATGCATGAGCTTATTGCTCGCAATCATACCGGCTACAACTGGTTTTGAGTTTGAATTTCAAATTTAACCAAAATATATTTTGTAATGACAGTATCAAATACATATAATATACATCAAATACAAGATCGAGCCCAGTGACGTGCCATAAGAGAGACTTATCTCCAACAATGGATGAATTGAAAGCTGTTGATGCAGTATCTAATACACATTTAAGATTCTTATATAAGACAGTCAGAATGAGTTTCCGAAATCCCCAACAAAGTCTCCCCCTATCACGCGGTACTTGAAACACAGTTAGCGAAACGTGCTAAAATGCGCTTCAGCCTACCCCTTTTAAAATACAAGCCTGCATGATTTCGTATCGTTATAAACCAATCGTTCGCAAATGTCCGGCTACAAAGCAAATTTATGCAAGTAGAAACAGTATGTAAATGACTGGGGAAGGAACGATAGAAATAGCGACATGTTGGTTTAACACTAGTGAATATAATGTACACGATATAGCTAGCTGAAGGTGCGTCTTAATGCAGTGACAGTATTTCCAATAAACCCAATGGCCTAGATTACCTTACAAAATGTGGAATAATAATGTTTAAGCTTAATATTCTTTGAAATTATTTTTTTTTATTTGAAACGTAATTTGTCATAGAAGTAAGAATTTACTGACCCCACAATAAACAATTACAAACTATTGAAGAATGTAGAAGAGTTTGAGGATTCTGAATCGAAAGATACTGGAACCAAGAAGATACCAAACTTTGGCAGATTTTAATTAAAAAAAACTGCAAAATAGTCTGCAATTCAATTCTTTAGTGTTCCTTTAGTTTAACATAATATACAACTGTCAGTATATATGACGGCGACACTAGCGCCACCTACGTCAATACTCGCGTCATTGGGTTAATTACTGAAGGAGTCGCTGGGTAATCCATTACTCGAACAGGGCGTGTTGCTTGCGTCATAACGTGTTATTTCATTGGAGAGAGGAAAATTTATAGCAATACCATTTGAAACCTCTTTCATAGATTTATTAAGCTCAGTTTGTAGTATGTAAAAGATTTCACTGTATTTTTTAAAGTCAAAGTAACTCGTGTGAACGTTTACGTAATTTATATCTAAGGATTTATGCTCAAAAGCAAGAAGTCCGCAATTGTGCCTTATACACTCGAAATAATTTTTCTCCTCACAATGTAGGAGTCAATAATTACCGAAACATGTATGTTAGAATGCACATATGCATATTCTTTTTATTTATTTACAACTATTTATTCTACCTTAAAATCACGATAAACTGATAACATCCACAGCTTTGGAGTACGAATAGTAAGAGCTAATTCCTCGTCACTAAATGTAATTAAACCGAACTAACCAAACTAACCCTGGGTCTCTATGGTCCAATGGGTCAATAGAATAATGAGGAATTAAAAAAATAGTTTAAGATATTTTTCTTTTTTACTTTCAAATTTTAATTCCAACTTTTTCATTCCAACTGCCAGTTAAAAAAGGTCTCAAACCTACAAAACAATGCGAGACGAAAGCGCCTTACTGCCGCGAATATAAATAACGTTTCTCAAGTGCGGCTGCGTGGCGAAAATAACATTTCAACTGTCATTCAGTTAATAGGCAGGCCCTTTGTGAAAAAACGAGGGAAAAACGCAACCAATATTTTTCCGTTCTCTCATGAGTATGAATTATAAATATACCACATTTGTCATTTAAAAAAATATTTGGACGTGTTAATGGCGTAGTCTCTGATGCCTACAACACAGGACTTTTAACCTTTGTGGAGTCAGAGCTATGTATATGCCTTTTGGGTATATTATTTTATTATTATTTTTTGCCAAAATGCAACTTTTAATCAAGATTATAAGTTATATGTATGCGGTTAAGTGATATGGAAGAAAATTAAAAGGTATCCTAATAAAAATTATAATCATCGTCCTACAACTTTTCTCCTAATTTTAACACACGAGAATAACTTAACATAATTAAGTAGCATGAGCTTTGTTATAAAATTTCTCTTAGTAGTAGAATATCAAATATCTTAAATTCTAAAAATGATTCTGTTAAGAAATGCTAACTTTTCAAACAATCTTAATTGAAATAAAATTTTAATTTGCATACCTACATTTCGTTGTAAATTTGTGGAGGTTCATTCCAACTGTCTTAAATAAATTGAGATTTGTAACTTTCAAGACCTAAACAAGGCTGTAACTAAGGGCAGACATTTAAGAGATAATGCTTTAAAACACCAATCCCCTAACTTCACAAAAAACGAAAACAAAAGTCTTGTAAAAGTAGAACATAAGAAAAAATCCATTTATTTCACAGATTGAAATCTAGCTCAATCCTATACGTAAGCTATAACGCTGAATTTAAACACTGGACTCGAATCAAAAGATTGTCTTTACCTGATAGTCTGTGCACGAGAAAACAGAAATAAATACTGATAATCTTCTCAAAATTATCGATTTAACTTTAATTTAATAAACCGTCTGTCTAGCTGTACTATAAAGTATATATTCTTTATGTAGTAAGTGCGATTTAAAATGTATAATGCTTAAAACAAAAACTTCATGCAATACAAAATTTAAACGGTAATTTATTTATTGTAAAATATGCAATACAATAACTCGATGAAAGCTTTATGAAGCATTGTACGCGAAATATTCTATTAAAAATGAAAATTAAACGCGGCAACTCTGTAGCTGTCCATTATTTTAAAATACAATTGGAGCGAATGCAGGTAAAATTTACAATATCGGTTCGTATGATTGGTGCGCTATTGTACTCGTATGCACTATTTTCATCTTTCTATAGAGTAAACATCATTATCACACCTTTATGCACAACATAATCAAAAATTTAAGATACAGCGATGTCTTTTAGTCAGCTATCAAAGTTTATTAAAGCCAGTTCAAAAAAAAAATTTACTAAGTTCACATGAACATGTACATATATAGATCCTTTTTGGTACATATCATAATAATGCCGTTTTTTTAATCATATTTATAAGAGAGAGAGAAAGGTAACTTTTTCTTTTCTAACCACAAATCATATAACTTTTTATTTTCGAAAAATACTAGCAGAAAACTCCTACCTGAAAACACCTATCGAAATACACTGACATCAAACTAATACCAAAATATCCTAAGAAAATAACGACTTACCAAGCGCAGCAAGGATACCAGCTGCCCAGAACACCTCTCCACACAGGGCTGGTAGGAACAGCAGCCCGCCCATGCGGCTGCCGAACGAATCCTGCAGGGGATCCAGCATCGTCACGTATCCCTGCCTCCTCATCGGGTTCGCGAAGAATATACCGCCTGGACAGAAGGAAAGAATGTTGTAGAAGGTAGTCTTGATAATTCTAACCAACTTGATCCTGTGAATCGCGAACTTATTCCAAAATAAGCGATTGAGGGGTTAGTTTGAAATGATATATAAATATTTATAAATTAGATATTACAGAATTAACGAGTAACGCTTTTAGACTTCTATGATACTAATTCCGATGCCAAATAGTAAACAGTTGAGACATGGTTCCGGATATAACGACGCTAAAGAGACCAGACATTTTGGACGTTACATCCGAAAGTTGTTATAAGCGATAGTTATTAGTTTGCATACATTCTACCAGGACCTTGCCATTCTGTTGTTATAACCGATCCCTTGTTATAACCGGTTTTGACTGTAGAAGTAGTGGGTACGTACCGAATACGAGCGAGAGTGCGTATCCGAAAGGTGCTTGGCACCACACCAGGCCCGATGTGTAGATCGCTTCTGCTGTGCCGTTGATGTAGCCGCCGCCTACCCATGTAGCTGCACAAATGCACATCAGTATAATAAACAGACCTATATCCAGTAGTCTTTTGGCTGATGATGATGATAAAAAACTGCTCATAAGTATCGTCAAAGTAGAAGTTATGGCCTCGAGGTTTAGGTTCGAGGTCGAGATTCTTGGCTGTCGCGAGATCAAACCCCAAGCAGAGACCTCTATAGAGGTGGACTAAGGCCCAAACCCTCTCTATGATAGAGGAGGCCCGTGCCCAACAGCGAGACGTATATGGGCTGATGATGATGATGAAGGATCGTCAAAACAAATGCTGGACAAAGGCCTTTAAACATCAATGTAGTAAAGAGTCCATCAGTTTCGCCAAGGATGTTGGCTTTTAAATCTCGATGGTCGCGGGTTCAAAACCCAGGCACATACATATGAATTTCTGCAGTTAAGACTGAGTTCAGAATATATTATTACGAACTTTAAGGATGAAGAAAAACATCGTGAGAAAACCTGCATACTAAAAATTATAATATAATCAGGTGTGTATTCCATAAACCCGAAGTACATAGGTTAGTGGTTGACTATGACCTAAAGAGCATCAAAGTCATTGAGGTTGAGGTTAAACTGAGCAATTCCTCAAAGATAGCTCAAACCACGCCGTTTTTAGATCAACATTAAAAAAGGAAAATTCATGCCCAAATCTTTTAAAGTTTGCTCAGATAATTAAACATAACAACGAAATAAAGAATCTTCTAATATAACGATTTCCTAATCAATAACGTGTTATCGCTAAAATCTCAATACACCCGAGGAACAACTTTTATTGTCACGTAAAGACCCAAATGAAATTACTTCGGTTAGGACGGCCATTCACGGTGCAAATTAATTAAGTCGACCATTACGTCGCAGTCCAACATGAAGCTAAACAATTAACGACTTATGTAATGACAGAATAAACAGCTTACGATGTAACCTGTCCATTCGAACATTACTGAAAGTAATTATGTACTATGACGTTACATACCCTGTTTCAAACAAATTTTAGTAGGGGTGTTTCTGAAAACGAAAAAAAAATCGTGCTTTGTCATACCCACGACAGGCAATATGAATTTTAAATTGGAGTTTGCAATGAGTGGAAAAAATAAAGAAATCAATTTTACTAATATGTTTCATCTTGGAAGCTCGGCAATGTCACAAAAGCAGGTGGTTTAAACCGTTTTCAACCGAGTTCGTAACGGAAGCTTTTTCAAAACTTAAAAAAAATGGAAAAATGAATTCCAGTTTATTGAAAAAAACTGCCCTTTAGAAACTAACAGGTTTGACTTTGACTATGATTTAGCATGTTCCTAAGCCATGGACTATTAAAAGACAAATAAATTCTCAAGCACCGTTTTGTTCTTTTAGCAAAAGAATGTTTCTAGTTTTTTTTCTGTAGAGTTGTAAAGTCTTTCCTTAATTGAAAGAGAATGTATAAGCTACGGAAAACATTCTTGTTAAAAAAGTAACTTGAATTGAAAAGGCTATTAAAATCCATACACTAGTAGGCATAAAATCAATATCTTTAATTCAATGTATCATTTTGTTTTGTCAATAACAGTTCTAGAAAATATGACCTCAGCTTAAACCATACATGGGTAAGAAGTGACACTTCACAGTTGGTCCCAAAGTAAGGAATATGCCATGATACCGAGAAGTCCAGATTTCAATGTATTTCACATTATTGAGCTTAAAATACTCTCTGTAGGTCCACTAAGACTTATCGATTCCAGATATAATAAATCTTTATTGATATTAACAAACCCTAAGCAAAAAACTTTAATAGCCTCGCCCCTATTGCGTAGAATATGACACAGCTGACGAAACGTAAAAATTCGATAAGATTTATTCGTTCTTGCATAATTTAAAGTTGGATTGACATGGTTTCTGTATTCAGTCACCATCTTCATCATCAGCCCATTTACTTCTCGCTGCTGGGCACGAGCCTCATCTACCATTGAGACTGTTTAGGCCTTATTCCCCCACGCTGGGCTAGTGTGGGTTGGCGGACACACCTAAGAAATTCTTAAGAACTTTTAGGTGTGCAGGTTTCATCACGACGTTTTCCTTCACCGTTTAAACACGTGATGATTCATTGTTAACACTCATAACTTCGAAAAGCCAGAGGCAGTTATCAATAATCTCCTTCTTTCTCCTTAAGTAATTCGGCGAATACTACTACTACTACCAACCTGTCATGGTAAAAATGCCGACGAAGAGTCCAATGGATCGGCCTGCAAGCATCACCTCCTCTTCAGAGTCATTGCCAGGCGGTTTCTTGCGGCCAGCCCAGATGCCCACAGCCAGAATCAGCACGTAGAACAGAATGATCGAGATCACGCCAGCTATGTTGATCATCTTGATTGATTCTCTTGCTCCTGAACAAAACACCACGATCTATCAGACTTCAGTTGCATCAAATATTACTTTAGATGAAAAAGACCATGTTTTCAGGGCAAAAATATTACATTATTATATTAAATGAATAATTAATGAGACTATTAATACTTTAATATTGATTATTATAAACAAGGGCTAGGTTACATTGATACATAACGTAATATTCAAGTCGATGTATAGACAACGAAGCTCTGATTGTTACAAATTTCAGGTAGAAGTTATGCAACAACTCGAGCCGAATCAAGCGATTTACGACAATCATTCAGCCATATATGTATATGTTTCTTAATATATTTAGTTCTATTAGCTTATCACGGCTAAAAATATGCACATTTGATTAATTAATCCAAAACAAAATCTTCAACACTCTTGGTTATATATAATCAGCATATAAATGGACAGCTCTTTGATTGATTTTAATTATAATATTTATAGTCTGATATAAGGTTTGATCTGAAAGCGAGTTACATGAGATGTTTTAAATAATTATAAATACCTAATACACTAATCCCTTGTGTAAAAATGCATCTATATAAAAAATAGTACAAATAACATAACAGACCAGAATGTAAGACAAATGAAGACACTCACCTATTTATATGTAAAATATTCCACTTGTGTGTGAGTGCGGCGCCTCCGCGGGCGGTCACTGGGCGCTCGGGCGGCGAGCACTCGTCCCACAACCCTCGACCATTACCAGTATCCTCGAGAATGTAACACTGAGCGTGTCGCGGCACTGTCGACCACTGGTGCACCCGGACCGTCGCCCACCGTTACACGCTAGGCTCACGCGCGCCACAGCTGTCGCCCCATCGAAGAGAGGTTTTCTGTGAAGGGCTGTTCCTGGTCCTGAAACTTAGCCCGCACATGGGTGCCCGTGCCACATTAATGTACGCTCCCTCGCCTCACTTTATGCTCCACATTACGAACGCTCACGTGTATGGAATGACAGCGGGTCGCGACGCTGGATCGGAGGCGGGGGCGACGGCGAGAGGCACCGGCCGCGCTCTGGATCGATCCTCTGACGTCATTGGTCCGCGGTGAGCGCCACGGCGCAGGTGCTGCCCCTCCTCCCCGGCCGGCGCCGCGAGCGAACCCACGCTCGACGCCCACGCTACATTTCTTGCCAAGTATGCCAATTCGCCCCCACCCGCTGAAACAAACTTGCAATGAATAGCATAACGAACAAAAGCTTCTGCAAGCAGCGTGTACCGAGAGTGGGTCTCGTAACGGCACGGTACCAGCTCGGAGTCCCATTGACAAATTGATTGATGAGTGAACCGCCCGTGTCCTGGGTGTCAGGGGGCACAAAAGTTCACAGCTTTATCATCAGGTATACCACATCCCTTTACAAAGAACTTTATATTTGCTGCAACGAAACTGCCCTGGTTTAAATGACATATTTTTAATTTCGCTCAGTTTTTAAATACCTAAATAATTGAAAACAATAAAGAAACAAACCGTATAGGGAATTCGATAGGCCGTGTGCCAATTACGATCTGTACATCGTTTTCAATTCTCCAGCTGACTGAAAATATAGACTACTCACGCAACGAGGCCATTACCAGAATATTTACAACTCCATTAAACTTAATATTAATGACAAACTGGTTCACTATGTTCTTATTTTTTGATATCATCAATACCTACAATCTAATTTTTAAAAATCAGACGACACTATCATAGCATGTGGGTACTATGACATATGTACCTATAAGATTTCTATTCCACAAAGAAACAATAACTATTGTTAATATATTCGATAATCTGAAAAGTAATCGTTTTATCGTCAATTTGCAAATACACCCTTTAGAAAAACATGCGAGAAATTATGACGACAAGTATCTCTTAACAATCTACATTATGCCTATCTATTTCGTAAATTATATTTGAAGAGGTAAAGTTTCTGAGATTGTAGAGCGTACAGATCGCCCATTTATCGAGGAAGATATAGGCTACCAGTTATAGGTATCATCACGCTACGACGGGTAACAGCGGATCAATGAAGAATGTGCCAAAAACGAGGGTAAAATGCCTTTTGAAGTCTAAATTTAATATTGAAAAACCGCATGACATAAGATTCAATAACGAAGCTTATAATGAGGTACATGTTCTATTATTCTAGGCTTAAATTTTTAGTAATAATGTCTAAGCAATGGATGTAACTATATTTTATTGTGGTATTATTCAACTCCCTATGAGACGTGCCTAAAAGTTTCTAGCAAATAAAACAAAACAAACTTTTTACATAAATCAAGACCTTTATTCAAATAACTGTCAAAATTTAAAAGCAGACCGTAATGTCAAAGCTAGGTTTTAAGTGCCATTGTGGGCTAGAGTTTTAGGTTTTGGTATCAAAATTAACGTTTAGTTTCCAATGATAAAATCATAAGTGTTCTACTAACATCTGGAGAAGTCTCCTATTTTCGCCTATTATAGAAGTCAGAATTAAAGATGCACGACACAGTAAGCAAATATAGTTTATTGATTATTTTTTTTAGATACTAGATATACGTACCTCATTGTTAAAAAAGTCCATGTTAGTCTAATTTTCGTACCTCTTAAGTATCGAAAGCGATGTTATAATTCCTAGAGGATTCCAAGTCTCTGTAGCTTTGATAAGCTACTCACAAGATTGTGAGTAAATTCATCGAAAGATTTAAGTCGGTAGAAACCTACGCGGATCTTACGTTTCCACTGCGATGGAAGCCTATTTACCCCGACATGCCTGCACTAACTTTTCACTCATCCTGTAATGAAAAATAGAGCGACAATCAGCTTTCCTTTTCTTCAAAACCAACACGTAGTGCCTTCATCCTTCATATGGTAGGAGACAAGTAATAAATTTTAAAATAAACAAAAATATATGTTTGTTGTATTTATAACACAGATAGTACGGCTGGCAGATGTGTGGAAGACGTGCAACAAGATCCGCGCGGCGGCCTTTCGCGTGGGACTCGATCTGTGGGAGTGGTATCTACCGCTCGACCCCGAGAGAAACTCGCTCATCTCTGGTACTCCATACTTAAGTCTACCGCCATTAACACCCATGCATTATCTTAAAAAAATTTACACTCTTAACATAATTTTGATAGCCATAAATTTGTGATTTGTCATCTGTCATGGATAGTAATTTCTTTGTATTCGGTACAACTTTGCCATTTATCAAAGCAATATGATTATATTTAAACATGGCTATAAATATTGAGAGCTCGTTATTTCACAAAAAAACGGTTTTTTCTTTTCTAATATCAGCCATGAAATTGAGACAATAGCCTTATTTTACCCCTAAATTTGGTATTTGTTTCTTCAGAGTCAAAGTTCGTGTCGATCCTTGCGGGTCCACTGCGCTCCGTCATAGGCTTGTCAGATGCTGAAATCTCGCAACTGGCGGACTACTTCCGAGCGCAAGATGGCCGCATCCTGTACCACCAGCTGTGTCAGATCATACACGGAGAAGGTCCAGTATTTTGATGATTTAATAAAGTTTTCTTTAAGATATACTGGCATTTTAAATACATTCTGTTGAGAGTCTTCGGTTTTGAATCATATTAGTGGGTTTGGTGTTATAAATTTTAAAACATATTGAAGAATTACTTCACTTTAATTTTAACCCTATCGCCTGCTTACGTCCTTGGGTAATCGTCCAAGATCTAAAACTGTTCCTTTCACTTATAAAAGAAACTCTCTTCTATTGCATCACTAGTATTTGTAACTAGAAATGGTTAAAAGTAATTTTATTATACATCCAATAAGAATATGAATAAAACACGATGAACAACCTTCTATCTTTAAATAAATTCGACTTAAATAAGCGTAATAACTAGACTAGAATTTTAGCTAGGACATAGCGTTCAATAAACCAAAAGACCTACGTCCTCAGATGCGAGTGGGCGCGACAAGACGACGGCCGACTGTATCCTGGAAGCTTGCCCTCCTCCACCGGAGCCCGAATGTCACAAGCTAGACCAGTGGCAGCTTCGAAGATTGTGCTGCTTGCTAGCCACCATAGCAGATCGGGAACTACCGCTCAAACCATACTTTCAGGATTATGAACTTGTAAGATTTGTTTGTTGATTTTTGAATGTATTGTGACTTTTAACAGAAGCATTTACATATAATCGTAATATTCCTGCCGCAGTAAACTGATAAGATTGACTAGATTTGTAACTTGTTAAAAGCAATATACCCAAGATAGCTGCACAACTTCACGAAAGAAGAGGTTGCACTGGATTCTTTAAAGCTAGAAGAACTTTAGAAGCTGATTTTTCATCATCGTTCGTTAAAATTAATAAAGAGTAAATAAATATTCTCAATGGTTTAGTAATCAAAACATAAATACATATAAATAAGGTTATAGTACCTCTAATAAATTGTTTTAAGGTTGCAAAGAACGACGGGCGCATAACATTTGCCCATTTCGCCCGACTCCTCAACTACATCGGTGTGATCGTTTCTCCCGAAGACTTCAACCTGCTGGTGCGCCGGTTCATCAAGGACTCATACACGCTGGATTACGTCGACTTCCTCAAGGCCGTAGAAGCTGTGAAGAAGGAGGGAATACTAGGACTTGGGCCGGTAAGAACTATCTTGATTACATCTTATGACATAATATTTTATTATCATTGAAAGTCTTTGAAAAAGAACATAAGCTATTGACATGAATTGTATAGCTATTTAGCTTAAATATAATTTAAACTCTTAATATTCTTATAAGTACCAGCCGTGTGGCCGGACTGCGCGACTTTACAAAAATAATAATAAGTAAGCTGTTTGTCCCAAGGTTACAAGAATGGTTCAAATCGGTTCAGTAGTTTAAGTTTCAATGCGTAACGGACGAACAGAGTTTGTTTCGGATTTTCAATATATGAATAGACATGAATAAATTCGTAAATTTTATATTCAAAATAATAACGGTGTCAATATTTCTTGTTAATATTGAATTTTACAAACGGCAAACACTTATGGCCTTTTAAGTTTCTCATCTCCCAACTCTAACTTAAAAAATAAACAATATTCGTTTAAACACTTTAAACAATAAATTTACCGTAATTAAATACGTATGTAATTCTAACACTTTCGTTAACTTAAAAAATTCTAGGAGTACAAAAACCCGAACGCAGTGATCGACACGACCCTGCCGAAGTTTTCGCGTCCAGAAATAGCGGCGGGGCTCTCAACAGCTCCGCTTGGCGCTGCTGACGTATTCCATCCAGCCCTGACTCCACCAAGACCTTCGCGGCAGCTGGTGGACCTCATGCTCAGAGTGCAGCAGTTCGTGATGCAGAGGAGCATCAGAGTCTCAGAGTTCTTCAGGGTAAATATAGATTTTTTTATGGGGTCAATTGAGCAGGATCTGACGTTGGGTGTGAAAATGGTTATATTTTATTAATATGAATTCTCTTAAATCAATCTTCAAATAGGTTTATTTTTGACACGTTGAATATATATCATGACATGTCTACGAGGTAATTATTAAGTATTGAGCAATTTGTTTTAAATTAAATATACATAAAAAATACTACTACTTTTTACATAAAAAGGACACATAGAAAAGATATTAACATTAAGGATAATGTTCCTATGACATTTTATAGGTTTAAATTCGTATAAAATAAACCAAATAAAACTTGTGTCTGCCTAGGATTACGACCCTCTGAACAGCGGGCGTATAGCCCCGCAGCAGTTTCGTCGCGCGATGGACGCCATGGGCCTAGGAACCATACTGTCTCCCGCGGAGGCGCTCTGTGTTCTTCGCCACTACCTCGACCCCAACGACCAAGATCGGGTGTGCTGGCGTACCTTCGAAGACGACTGCGATCAAGGTACGCATACAATAAGGGAGGCAAAGTTTGTAAAACTGACGTGATGAGCAGTGATTTGATAGCACAAGAGATGAAAAGTCATCTTTCGGGTGTAATACTCATCGCAACTGCAAGCAAGAAGTCATCGGATGAATGCTAGCTCCTCAGTCTCGTCTGGTAGATATATCAATCATAACTCTGCAAATGCCAATTATTGGATTTTATATTTGATTGGAAGCCTACTCTAAAATAAGACACTGTATTAGACCTGACTTTTATCTCACAGATTTTGTTTAAAAAAATTGCAAATCGAATAGCATAAACCCTCCCAGTTGTAGAAGAGATGCGTGCCTTGCAATAAGACCTATATGTGCTCATGATGGTGAAGCGAATAACATATTCTCTTGATAATGCTTATTTTCTTCGTCTTCTAGTGTTCACAATCAAGGAGTTGGAGAAACACCCGGACGTGCAGCCCGGCGCGGCCGCTGAGGCTGTGGCGGAGCTACCCCCTCTCGGCTCGGCGGAGGACCGGGGAGAGGGCGCCCACGATGTCGATGCGTCAGAAGCTGCCTTGCTGAGGGTGCGGGCCGCGTGCAAGGAAAGATCCATCGACTTGCGGCCGGCGTTCTCGGACCATGATGAGTGAGTCTATGAAAGTTACTACGCTGATAGGTATATGATATTATTAAGCTTTAACCCAGGCTTCACATAAACTCGAAAGTGGCTTATATAAGTTTTTTAACAAGTCGTTAAATGACAAAATTGCTTTTCTAAGAATTCTCGCCCTCATTTGCTGCCTTTGCTAACTTCTCTAGTTGTAAAAGGACTCAACCTAATTTGACCGACACTTATGTTTCAACGTTAAAATGTTTATTACGTTTTAACGGCTAGAACAAGAATGGCGGAACAACTGTTAGCTGCAAACACTTTTTTCACACTATTTGTATTTTGTTTCAGAAACCGCTATTTCTTTGACAAAAATTTCAAATACATCTATATTTAGGTGCATAACTCAGACTAGCATTCTTCAGCTCTTAATACACAGTACAATGCGATGTTTGTGAACAGACACAACAACGGGCACGTGTCGCGCGCGCAGGTGCGCCGCGTGCTGGCGCGGCTGGGCGTGCTGCCGGCCGCGGCCCACGTGCGCGCGCTAGAGGCCAGGTACCTGGACGACCTGGGCTTCAGCTACGTGCGCCTTCTCGACGAGGTAGTACTCTACAATCATTATCCAACAGCATAAGATATCACTGCTGTACAATGAATATTTAACAGTTAAGGGAAATATAAGCTGTGATGGCCTTGAGGTTTAGGCGCGTAGTCGAGAATCTCGGAAATTATGCACCAGCACACACCTGACTTTCCAAGTTATATGTTCACAATGAATTATCACAGGCTTTAAAGTAAACTTACTCTTAATTTAAGAAGTGACACGTATCCAGCAGTAGGTATGTTGTAGAACAATTAAATATTCATCATCATTCTCCTGCCCTGCTCCCAATTTTCTATTTGGGGTCGGCGCAAAAATTGCTAGTATAGATGCCTATATATACGACAGGCCTAATATATATTTGTATGAGACTAAACAATGCATTTGTTAGATGGAAGAGAGACCAGTAGAGAGCGCAACGATTGCTGGACCGTCCGCTGCACCCAAAAAGCCTCAAGTCAGCACAGTCGACCCTATGGAGACAGACATCGTGCAGATACTCGCCAAAATCAAGGGCAAGGTACGTATCTCCAAAGGTTTTATGATTACTTAACTGGCATTGCACATAGCTCATTAATCTCTTTGATTTAGATAAAAAAAATAGTGTCTACAATAATGCCCGATGGAATGTACAATATATTTAAAATCTTATGTCTATTGAATTTACGGAATGGCGAAAGACGATTACAATATACTTATCAGAAATCTGAGATATTTACCAATTTTACGAGTAGCTATCTAGATTCATTCACAAACGTCTTTTCTCCAAAAAGCGGGTCTTTATACCCTAACCAATTCAGATAATATATTATGCCTTAAGTGTTTGATAACATTTCTGCTAAATACATACTATGTTCCTTGGCACTAATAGTTAAAATTGAGTGCCAGTCATCACCAGCAATTTTGTAGTTAAAATGGAAATTTCTTTATTGCTTTTTTATCCTATAATCAGATGGTGCGCGAAGGCTTACGACCGCGAGAATTCCTCAAGCAGTTCGATCCCCGTAACGAGCTGGTCATACCTCGAGCAGACTTCTACCGCGGCTTAGCGGCCGCAAAACTATCGCTCTCACCACTAGAAATGGATACTCTTATGGAAGTGTGAGTATCAAAAATGTATTGGTTATTTAACACAATAACCACACCGCACTTGATGGTAATTGTATTGCTATCCAGATTTATTATATCGTAGAGAGCCTCAAGCTTGCCTCATCTCTGGAAATACTCGCACTACTTTGTTATTCGACATTTCTGCAACAATGTACCCAAAAACCGTATACAAAGAGAAGGAAACAAACTTCAAATTGAACCGTTGGAGTTAGATACACATTTATGTTACCTGTAATATTCATTACTACATACATACTTATTACATACTTAATAATTTGTTCATAGCATTGTGAATATATTTACACACTCGACTGCAAGAGAATGACTTAGGCATTAAATCCACCTATACAAACTTGTTTATAGTGTAAATAAGTATAATAATTATGTCGACAACAGTCGTAAGAGTCCAGAATACTAAAAATATCGATATTTTTTCCAGCTTCTGCGCGCCCGGTCGACGTCGCTACATCGAGTACGAGCGGTTCTGCTCGACGGTGGGCGAGGCGCTGACCCAAGGCGGGCTGGAGCGCGCGCCGCTGCTGGAGCCGGTGGCCCACGTGCCCACCCTCGACACCCCGCTCAACTTCCTCAACTTCGAGGAGCGCAGCATCGTCTCCGGCGCGCTGCAGAAACTCGCCAAGTTCCCAGACCAACTCTCCAACATACTTGAAGTGTTTCAGGTACAAGCACTTCCCCGAAAGTTTATTTTATGGGAAAGGAGGTAATTGAGCAAATGAGCCACCTGATGTTGTCAACACAGCCCATGAACAATACGAGAGAAATTATAGATGTGTTGCCAGCCGAAGTGGCTATATTAGTCCAAAAAAATATGGAACCCTTCAGGTGGATATCTATACATTTTCTTGTCTTTGAACATCTAGTTAAAAAAACAAACAAACAACTTGTTAAAAGTTGCAGAATGGTGCTAAATTTAATCAGCTGCCAAAAACTTGTTGTAACAATAAGTAATTTTTAATACAATAATCTCGGCTTTAAGGAGTTGATAATGCTGTGTTGTGGCAGGACATGGACAAGGAGCGTTGCGGTACGATCCCGCGGGTGTCGGCTGAGCGCGCTCTGTGTCAACGCGGCCTGTTGGCGTTGGTGTCGGCTCGCGAGAGAGATCTACTCTACAAGTGCTTCGGCTACAGGCGCGGTTGCGGCGACGAGGTAAATGCTATTTGCATTTATGACTGGTGGAAGACCATTTATACCGGCGCTAGTAGTAATAGAAGACAGAGGACAGCATATAAGAAGGCCTAAGTTGAAACCATAAAATATAGGTTCAATTTCCGGTCGCCATAAAGCTAGCTTTCCAGGGTTAATTCTATCCGCCCAGAGCTATCCGGACAAACAAAACAAACATACCTCACGCCTATATTCCCCGAAGGGGTAGGCAGAGATGCATTTCTGCACCCACATTTCGCCAGGTATGTTTCAGTCCTACGTAGTAGGGGGCGAGCCTATTGCCGTTTTTCGGGCACATTTCCAGACTCCATGCTGCTAATGAGAATTTCCTAATGGAAAACCCAATAACACTGCTCGACCCGGGAATCGAACCCAGGACCTCTAGGTTCAAAAATATAAAAAACTTCATACTTTCAAATTCAATATTAATTGTATTGCATGAAACGAAACGTGTAGTAGGGTGCAAATTGATAGAAATATTTTGTGACTGTAAGATGGTGAACTCCAACGGTAAGATTGCGATTGGAAATGACCAAACTTGACATTTACAAAATATGCTGGATGTTCCCATTGACATAATATACGTCAACTTAAAACTCAAAGTGGCAGCTTATGACTGTCGTTAAATGTAACCAAGGCGCCCGGATTTCAATTGCGATCCCGAAATGGCTTAAACAAATTTCGAGGCGTATTGGGTGGCTAGGAATTGTTTCGGTCCCGTCTTACTTTTAATGCAATGATGAGAGTTTGAGCTGGTATCCCGACGCACAACTTATTTTTCAGTTTCTTACTGGCATGAGTAGCGCCGCAGAGCGTGGTTTCCACGACTGATAACCTCCTTGTATACTCTCCTCCCTAGACTGGCAGGACGTAATCATAAGCTTGACCCTCGGCAAAAAAACAGGACCCCTTTTCTACAAAAGATATATATAACCTATACAGTCGATGCCCTCCTCAATTAAAATTCAATAATACTACTGGATAGTTTCAAAGTTGGGACTTGCCATAAAGAGCAATTTCATAACCAAAATGCATTGCTAGAATAATTACTCAGGCGCAAAAATTGGTTTCTACATTTATTTGTACTTTCCTACAGGTAAACTACCGTGCGCTGTGCAGAGCGCTTGATGTTTTATTCGCCACTGCAAGCTCACAGCCCTGCTAGCGTCACTGACTCAGTCCAATAATTTGTCCCGTCAATTGTATTAAAATTTTACTACTTTACGCTTGTTCTTTATTACAGTTGAAGTGTATCATTGATGTTACCAATCCTTGCGTTCTTTTAATTGAGAGTATTATTGTAATTACTATGTTCAAACATTACATCACCAGGTTGTTGAACTCAATAGTCACTAATAACTCTCCCATATAAATCTAATAAGGTCATTAAACCTTGTCATGGGAATTTTACAAAATCGCGTTCAATGCCCCGCGTTTTTCGTTGACCATGAACCATGACATCTGAAAATGCCATAGGAAGAGAACTTTATAGGGCAGTGTTTTGTACCAAACTCTAAGCGGATAACATAAAACGCCTAACTCCAGGCAAGATCAGTCTTCAGTCAGTTAACTTGTGTTAGCAGCCACAATCAGGTTTGTATTCAATTTTCTGGCTGCGTAAAGGTCGGAATAGAAATGTGCTCCAATAGCACATTAGCCGTGACACAAACGCCAATAAAAGTCAATATCTTTATTTACAGATTTAATTATGACATACAACTTGTATATCTGTGTTTGTTCATGTCGAAATACTTAATCTAAAAGTTTAATTTCATCTCTACTCAATGGAAGAAACACAGTTTGTACAAAATACATGATTTTGAATTCTTCCTTTCCCAAATGACATACAAAAAGTACAACACTATTGCAATGAGATCCGCAACACTCGACTGTCTGTGGGAAATAGGGGGAACAAAGGAGGGGACAGACTGGGGTCCGAAGTGACGGGCACGCACGCACGCATACACACAAACAGGCACGCACACATATGCAATTGACTCGCCACCATATGGGATTTGTTATTTATAAACTCTTGTTACATTATTATATCAATTACTCCTACAATTCAGTACGAAAGGTACGATTTCGAAACACTATGTCAAAATCTAATCAATTAGTAATAATACTCAAGTGAATCTATATTTCATATTATATTATATTAAATTACGCGACTAGCGCCCAACTCGGCCGCTTCGCAACGACAGTATTTTAAACCTTAAAAAATCTTAAAAAGAGTACTCTCTTATATTAAATGTGGAATGGAATGACGCGGCCCCTGCGCGGCGAGGCGAGACATGCGCAGAGGACGCTCATGACCGGTGTGACTTAACCTGCAACAAAAATGTAGCTTATTAGTCACGCTACAAGATTCCTGGGCGCGCAGCCGACGCCAATCTACTCATTATCCCAAAAAAATTCCACCCCACACCCTCAGAGGCAACTCAGTCTTTGTGTGAACCCAATGCAAATAATTGTTATTTTTAGGTTCCGTCGTAAAATAAAACTAAAATGTATTTTACAAAAAAGTCACAAGTAATTGATATGTGGAAATAATTATTTGCTGCAAATAGGTTCTCACCTCACTATTAACTATACACTATTGGACTGAGATGATTGGCAGGTACTGTGGTCTAGTAGGGCTGGTGCCTCTGGTTGGCGCGGCCGCCGCCGCCGCCGCCGCCGCGCTGCTTGCCGCCCTGGTACCCTGCTAATACCGCATACAAGTTAGAACCGCGTTACTCAATGTAAAAAAAATGTAATCTTAACACTAGTATCCCTTTTTTGTTGAAATTTTGCTCAATAGAAGTACGGTAGTCACAACCCCCACAAGGATTAAAATACAATCTCTAATGGTTAAGAAGTACATTAATTAATTTGTGCATGAAATTTATTGCTACTCTATTGTGTGCCAGACTGCAACAAATGATACAATAATCTAGTACATTTTTGAACAAATTACGTGCCACAATATGCTAGTCGCGCTCCTATAATAACAGTCAAATACGATTATTATGTAACAATTGATTAAAACGTTTGCCTTACATAATGTAAAAATACCGGTCATACACGGCTATTGACACTTGATTCCCCCGTTTTACAAGAATTAAAAACATATGTATACACTGCACTACATAAAAAATGTTATTTAGTCTAGGATAAGTATAGGAAATGAAAATTAATTCAGCATACTCATACCAACAATTATTAATGTATAATTATTAATTAACCAACAATAAATGAAAACTTCTGGTCCATTTCACTCGCCACTATTGGCCGCAGGTTACAGATACAGCGATTTTACATTAGGACACGTAACTAACTAAATGTAGGAAAATTCCGCCAACTACCCTAACACGCTAAAAGAGAACGCCTTGAATCATGCTAATGTAGCTATAACGTGTAGTCTCGATTGCACGTGCGTTTAGTTAACATTCGAACGACGACTAAATAAATGTTAATGGATAGCGCAACAGAAAGATCAAAGCGATGCAAACATGACAAAAGCAAGTACTGACTGATGTTTGAGGCGACACACGTTTCTCTGGACCCTCTACTTGGTAGGTGCGCGCTATGTATTTAGGGAGTTAATCGGTACAAAGCCCATTCTATGAAAGGCTAGAAAATCGCGTGTCGCGTCGACGTGACAAGCGAGCGGGCCGCGAGCGTACCTTTCCCGCGCGGAGCCGGACGCGCGCCGTACCCGCCCTCGTACCCTCCGTACCCGCCATAGTCTGCCCGCAACACAACACATTAATCCTCGTCGTCACTCGCCACTGCATCACTCGTGCAAGGGGGGCGCTTGGCCTCCACCAAAAAGCTCTATTAGCTGTTTGCTCGATTCAGCCTGCTTATAACGTAAATGACTGCGTGTCAATTTCCCCTCAACTAAGCATCCTTTCCGCTACACAATTTATATCAACAAGCCCAGGCACTATATATTGTTTTGGGTACAGCATTTATTTTTAACACGAGATTGCAATGACACTTATTTTTTAATTTACGAGGCACTAAATTTGTGTACGAAAATACGTAACTAAGATAAAGATTGCATTGTATCGGCGACTACAACCATATTTTTACGTAACTCTTTTGGCTGGTTAGATGAATTCCAGACTAATATCTAGAAGACCATTACTTCGACTGATTACATCTTATCAAGAACTAAAACTTCTTAGTCTCGATTTGTGAGCGAGGCACAGCCAGCCCTTTTAGTCAGATTGTTTTTAATTCATAATAGTATTTATCATATGTATTAAAAATTGCAATTAGTAATTTGCCCAACTGTGAGGTAATAATCTACATATTATATAGTAGTAGTTTGTTCTACTATAGTACCAAAATGGCAGTGAGTAGTTTAAGACAATTATATCCAATGAGCGTGCATGCAGGTGTTAGTAAACAATCGTACAACCCTTATGCGGCAAAAAAAGCACGTGTAATGTGTGTGAGCGAGTGTGAGGCGGGCGGACTGTGGGCAATGAGCGATGAGCAGGGGACAGGGGTCACAGGAGTGGGCCAGGGTGATATATGGAAACACATTGAGAATTTTATTAACAGTGCTTTATTCAAAAGCTTTCATCATATCTTTATCACTTTCACAATGTCTCTCCATATTTTACCCCATTTCCCAAATGTAGCATGTGGCGTGAGTGTCAAAAGTAAAATAATAATACCAAAATAAACTCGGGCGACATTGCTACATATGTCAAAGGTGGTATTACAAATAAACACTTATAAACATAAGGCAGGTAACATAATATGTACAGAATATATATGTAGTACCCGTTCGAGACAATGACAAAGAGCGATCGGCTGAATGGGCAACTGCGCCTACGTCTATCACTCGCAATATAACCCAATAGCAAATAAAAGTGATATTTTGCAAATATATAATATACGTAATGATTACTCCTAATTTAGTCGAACGATTGGGCCGACCCAACGTTACTCTGATTATACACACTGTCGCCTCGACAACATCCGCTACGCATAATCTCGATATAATATAAGTTATTTATATAATATCGATAGAAAAATAAATACTCTCTACACACTAACGTTAATACCTAAGCTTCGCGTGATGTCCAACTAACTAGATACACAGTCAGCACGAGGAGCACAACAAGGACATCTCGGGGACGGAGGCGCGCCTTGCTCGCACCGCTAACTAACCTAGCCTTACTCTACGCGTACAATACACCTACACTAGGGATCAGGTAACATCAGTCGAGGTAACGTGTCGCAGGGCGGGCCGGCGGGGCTCGCCCCCCATTAGTATTGCTTGCCGCGTTTACCGTAATTGGGGTATCCGGAGTAATCGTAACCGCCATATCCCCCGTAGCCGTCGTAGCCGTAGCCACCGTAGCCGTAGCCGTCGTAACCACCTCCATAGCCGCCCTGGCCGTAACCGTAGCCGCCATAGCCTTGGTTGCCCCAGGGTTGACCGCCGTAACCGCCGCGCCCGCCGCGACCACCACGTGTGCCTCTGCCTCCGCGTCCACCGCGACCGCCCATGCCTCCAGGACCATCCGGTTTCGGTGTCGCTCTCTTAACATCAACCTGACCAAATACATAATCATTATTCACATGTAATTTACAATATGTCCAAACCAACAGAAAAAAGTCTCAGTTTAATTACACACCTCCTTGCCAGCAATGGTTTGTTTGGGAGTCTTCAACAGTTCATTAACCACTTGTTCTGATTCAAATGTGATGAAACAGAAGCCCTTCCTCTGGTTCTTTGTTTTATCAAATGGCATTTCCACTTCAATGATCTGCAATACAATAATGAAGGTTATTGATCTTCCTAATATTTGACTTTAATGTATGGCATATAAAGAGGCATCAGTGGCCCGGATGTATCTTCACAAGCAATCAAGATAACATATAATCTCACCAAAACCGGAGTTTTCATCATTAAAAGAAACCAAAACTAATGGTCAAAATTTAATTTAGCAATTAATAATCATATTTATGTTTAAATAAAATGTTTAAAGTAATAAAATGGTTTACATACATTGCCAAAGTTGCTGAAGAAGTTCTTGATCTCATCATCTGAAATCTCGCTGCTAAGGCCACCAACAAAGATCTTGCCATGTCTTGCTTTTGCCTTCTTGGGGTCTACTTTCTTATTGTTGATGGTGTGTTCACCCACTGACATAACCTTGTCAATAGAATCGGGTGCCTTGAACACAATGAATGCGAAGCCCCGTGACCGGCCAGTGTTCGGATCAGTCTTCACATTAATGCTCTCAATCTCGCCATAAGCGCTGAAGTGATCACGCAATTCCTCTGCACAAAGAAATGTGCTAATTAAGTAAATGAATAATTAAATAGATAATTGAATATATATTTACTGGAATATCAGAAATGTGGGTAAAAATTTCTTCAATAATCATTCAGAAGCAGAACTGAATTAAGTCATCATAACATAAAAAAAAATTGGAATATTAAATATTTACAAAGTAATGTATGTAACAAAAAAAACTTACTGTCTGTGGTTTCCCAGCTGAGGCCTCCCACAAATAGTTTTCTGTAAACATTACAGCAAAATTCAGTTAAAAAGTGAAAAACAAAATTGAAGACTTGTGTCTCGATTTAGAAACTGACTTAAGATTACAATTACAGTTTAACATTAACACTATGCAGTACTTGTTTACAGTACTTTACAGCTACATTTTTGTTCAAAACAAACTCCAAGCACTGCAGCAAAACAAATTGTCAACCTGTAAGTTACAAAAAGTAAATTGGAAATTTACATTATCAATCAGTGAGGACAACGAAATGATACCAAGTATATATATAAATATAACATTACAGTGATATATCGCAAGATTTGAAATAGGCAAGGTGAACGAGGCCCAAAAGTAAGTGGCCGAAACAACTAGTCAGTTTGGTCGTTGTTTTACTTTAGTGTGAGCCCAGCGGATGGATATATACCATGGGGTCCTCCGGCGGCTGCGGCGGCGGCGGCGCAGGCTCACACCTGCAGAGAGACACAGCGTTAGTGGCGCCCAAACTGACCGCGCCACGCCGGGCGCTCCCGACTCTAGCACCGATTTGAAATCTTGCACCTACACGCATGACGCATACTACCACAGCGTAAAAGCCACTTGATAACGGCACCGACGCCGGCCCCCGCGGCCCCGCCTAGAGACGCGCGCCTACATGACGCCATTCCGTGCGGCTCCCGCATTATCTACATTTAAACCAAAATAACTCTCGACAAATACGTCTGAAATCAAAACTACGACTTGCGGAGTTAAATCGGAACCGCGAACGACACACTGTAAAGGTGAAAAGATAAAATTTTGAAAAGATCTCAAGGATTAGGACAGATTTCGTAAAGCCGATAATGATAAAGCCGGACCGCCGCCATTGTGACGGGCAAAGATTCAGTACTGAAATAAACTAGAAAGCTTAATAACCTGATTAAATTAACATTACTGATAAATCTGTAGTGAAAAACACATATTATAGTCCAACAACGAGAGAAATAACTAAAACGCAAAAACCAACTGTACCTGTCGTCATCGCGTCCAGGGGCTTCGGCACTGTTATTTTCTTGTCCATCGCCTCCACCGTTCTCTGCATTTCCATTAAGCTGATTTTCGGTGGTAATATCTTGTGCAAAATTGTCGTTATTGGCCATGACTTAAATTTATGCCTAAAATTAACAATAACTAAAACTACTGTCTATACGCGACCTTCAACAACGAATGCCAAATGCAGAAGAAAGAAAGGAAGTGCGCGATGAGTCGGCGCGAAAACGTTTATTATGTTGGTCAAAAGCATAGAGACGCTGTTTTTTTTGCTACGATCCCCTCCTGCTTTCTAACCAGCCAATCAAAAGTTTGTAGTACAAAGAGTTCAATGGCATCTGCCCGGCGCAAAATAAGGACAGATATATCATATCCCTTTGTTAGAAAGAGAAAAACAATAATTACAATGAATCGATACTCTTGCCAACATTATCACAAAATTTACCGCTTTTGTAACTTTTTAATTTTGTCTTTACTAAGGCAATCAGTAAATACAGTCTAAAATGATGCATCTTCATTAATTGAAGAAAAAGTACTTGCTTGCTCTTAAATGTTTGCTTAAGACTTTACTTATGTAAGAATTGCACGCACATAAATAAAATAAATAGAAAACATATGCATTCTTTTCGCATACCCATTCACGTATTATAAGCTGGTAGTGATGTATTTATAAGATATTATAAAAGATATTTATAAATATTTATAAAGCGAAAAAATCAATATTTTAGTTTCTTGATTACGCCGCAATAACTGTAAAATATAGCAAATTTAAGTTTAATTATTTCATTTTGGAGACAAGAATTTGTGTCGCTAAATCCTTATGACTCACGAAATCCAAGGAGAGAAGTTTATATGCCCGATTTTTTTCTTACATTCAACTTTTAACTTTGTAATAAAGAATGCAAACATCATATATAGTTTACAGTAAAACTAATATTCTTCTTCTCTTCTTCGTCAACCCATATACGCCCACTGCTGAGCATGGGTCTCCTCTATCATTGAGAGGGTTTAGGGTTAAGCTATAACTAATATTAATTGATTTAATTTACACAGTGGTCACATATTAAAATATTTTTTTGTGAAATAAAATATAATTTATGCCGTTAACAATATATATTAGTGTATTTATTGTTTTTGATGATTTTATTCATTAAAAAAACAAAAAGCTATCGAAATGCAATTACACCAAAACTAAAGAGTTTTTATTATGGCCTTGGGCAGGTTAACGGGAGATCCAAAGAAAGACCATAATAATATGATTTATTACTTTCCTTTTTTAAAAATATAATATAAATTACTCAATAAAATCATAAAGAAATAAAATTATTTTTAACTATAAATGGTATAAAAAGGATTTAATTATGATTAAGTGGGCAACATTGGTATAAAATTGACACCCGAACGGTGAGGTAGGCTCTTTTTCTGTTTTCAGATCTTATTTATTGTGAAAAATACGCGAATTTCGTGATAATTCGTCGCATACTACGCTACTTTGATGCCTAAATTTTACTGAGGTAAGTTTTTAATCGTTTAAATATGCGCAGGGCTTGTAAGCCCGTAATATTTTGATTGTCGGCAGATGTATTTCTTTTTAAAGGTTAATCCCTTTAGTGTTTTATTCGGTACATACGTACTGTGAGTGTGAGTTTAGAGAAATTTGACAGTTGTTGTGAGAGGACGCGCGTTTTGAGGTGCACAATGACAACAATGCGTTGTGTGTTGAATGTCTTGCGTGAGCCCCGTCGTCGCCATGCGTGCTCTGACAGCATCAACTACCACTTGTGTTCACCAGCGCTCCACCGCCCGCCGTTGTAATGTCCACCCGCCGGCGATGTAGTAGCTCATTCACCATTCTTTATCAACTTGACGAAAAATATCATCACATTTATTGGAATTTATATTTGGCCTATGTGATGTTCTGTTTTATTGAGCAGGCACTTAACTAACGGACATTTACTTATTCATGATAAAAATGTAAATATTTGTGAATGTCAACTTTCTTTAAATAGATTCTTACTTACAAAGTGCTTTTGTTGTGTAGCAATTATTGTCAACATTTTAAGAATTATTCCAGATAAAATTTTTTGTTCAACTATTTCTTTTTAAGACTGTTCTTTGTAAATTATGGTTATAGCTATCTTGTATAATATTAAATACAGCATATTGAGAAGCTATCTCTATAAATAACAAGGAATTTTATTCCAGTCCCTGAAAAATATATCAGGCAAGAACTTGTATGTAATCATATGTATTAAGTATTACCATTCCAATAATTATTTACAATACTAATGTTGGTTTTATGAATAATAAAATGCTAACATTATTGTAGATTCCTTTACATTTAAAATAACATTGAATTGGCTATAGTCTTTTTGATAAAGACTAAAATATTACAAATTATTCAAAAGTAATTGTGTTCCTCATAAATAATAATTCTAAAAAACTACTTTATGATCAATCAGCTAATTACTCAAAATGAAGATCATTACAGAATTAGATTATGTTGCAAATTTGGCATTAGTTAATAACCATGATAAATTAATCCATGAAATAGCAGAAAATAATAAATTGTGAAAAAAAATTCTAAATGAGGCAACTCATCACAGTAATGAGCAACACAAAGTTTTTGCTGAAACTATAGTTAACCAAAGTATAATTGCATAAATAATCAACTTCTAATTCATAGAATAGTATACAACTAGTATTAAGCAACAAATTACATTATGGTTTAAAACTGTTGGATGTTCTTATTAATAATCATAAATAATTTATACAGTTTTATTAATTATTCTTTTTTTTTTGTTAAATATTGTTACTATGATACAATTTACATAAATATTACAAATAGTTAAAATTAATAAAAATCTGATGAGACTTATATGAGATTTACATTCATTTCTAATGCATCAAAATTAAATACTTTCTTTCATTTCCAGAATTATGTATATGGACTTTGAATTAGTTTTTATGATATAAATTGTTATGAAGGAAACAAATATTTCAATAAATTATCCATGATTCAAAAAAATTTTTTCCTTGTGATAGCTTCTGTAAATGAACATAGGTTTAAGATTGGGTTTTTCTGTTTTAAATACCTACTTATATTTTTGAATTTATGTTATCTGAATAACATAAGAAAATATCTCAATAAATAATGATGACAAAGAGTTTTCTCTATACCATTTCTCAAATTTCTTCTTATTATCTTGTTTGAGCAATTTTCAAGTATAATGATACAGAATAAGATTACTTGAGACTGTAAAATGTTGGATATCACCCTATTTATTTCATTTCCTGTTTTAGTTAAATTTTGTTTTAATTAAAGTATTTGAGATCAACTGGATGACCTCTTACTTCTATTATTTCACAAATTTATATAATTAAATAAAAATATGTATCACATATTTTTTTCATTGCACAATACAAGAATTATCTTTAAATGACTAATTTTAAACTGACGCAATTTGTTTAAATGTGGGTTTTTTTTTACATTCTATTGTAATGTTTTGAGTTGTGAGTTTTGGTGAGTGAGTGATTTGATCCGGTGTCGGCAGGGCAGCTTATAGCAGAGGGCTGTATCGGTGCAGTGTTCACAACAGCGATGGTAATGGAGGCGTCCCCGTCCCCGCAGAGCGTTGGCCGCGAGTTTGTCCGCCAGTACTACACGCTGCTCAACAAGGCGCCGGCCCATCTGCATAGGTAAATGGTTACTATTATTACACTAACATACTTTAAATTAATAACGTCATTATAATCATTGTTAGCCAAAATACGTCCCACAGCAGAGTCCCGGCCTACTACATAGCTGACCGGACTTTTAGGTTTTGGTCAACCACATTGGCTTAGTGCAGGTTGGCATACTACAAATCCAAGAAGTTTCAACTGTGCAGTTTCCTCACAATGTTTTTCTTCTTCATTTAAGCACATGATATTTCGTTAGGAATACATATATAACACTTCGAAAAGACATACAGAGGTCAGAGGAGGGTCTCTGGTTTGAAACTGCAACAGTTTAAATTCTTGACTACACACCTAAATATCGGTGCCATCACTGCATCATCAGTTTAATAATTTTGATTCGATTTTCTTAATATCAAAAACAGTCAAGTCGTATTCCAGAATAACTTATTTCGCCAGTTTTGTTTTAACCCCCACATAATTGAGGGCAAGTGTATTGCCAATGATTCATTTGAATATTTTATGCAATTATAATAAACTTCAATACATTTCAACTACAGGTAGAAAATAATACTATACTCATAGCCAATGTTAGAATTTTATAAATGTATTTTATTTTGTTATTAATCATTCATATTTTCTGGTCCCTTCAAATGTGAGTGTGTTATAAGATTATTATAGAAAGCCAAATACATACAAATCATGATTGTCCCATTCAGTACAATACATGATGGCTCTTCTAATTGTTGTATGTGAGGAACAAAGATTTTGTTTTGGAAAAATTTGTTTTAGGTACGTCTTTATAATGGCGAAAGTTTGAATAGAACAAAAAGAACACTGCAAGCATTGATACAGTTTATTATAATTGCCGTAGGATACTTAACAAGACCGTAATTTTAAGATTTAATTAACAAATATGCCCAACAACTATTTTACAGTTTTAACCCCAGATTAGGATAATAAGTTGTCTGTGTCTATCAGTAGTATAATGTGTGTGTTCGGATTTACGAGAAACTTTTCTATACGCAAAATAACAAAAATTTAATTGAAACTCCTTGGATTTTCGCAAACAAAGAATTCGCGTCTGCGAAATAACGATCCGTTATCTTCAGACTAAATATAGTCTTGCTCCTTAAAAATGTAATCTAGATATACTTGAACAATAATTCCTTATCCATTCGCTTTGTTTAACAAAAATGCTTATAACAAATATACATCTGAGTCTTATTTTCAATGAAGTAAATATTTTTTGTGAATGAACCAAGAATTGGCAATATACAATTATTGACCGTTAGTTAATTATGATTTGTTACTTTTAACTTAGGCCCACTGGCTACAGAACCCTTTTTGCCACATTCTGGTATTAGATGGTATGGCTATTAGATAAATGAGTGATATAAAAGCAAAATCAAACATTTAACAGTTGTCTTTGACCTCCAAATGCGACATCCTCCAGTTGTATGACCACCTGTGATCTTATATTGCCAATTTAATAAATAATGTATTTATTAATTAAACAAATTAGAATTTAAATTGTCAAAGAAACATAAACACTAAAAGCTAATATTTTATAATCTTTAATATAAAACCATTCAGTCATAAATAGTGTTCGAACTTTGAATTATTTTAATCAAATATTCGTTTCTTAACTTTTAAATTAACTTCATGATGGCCTCGATGTTTAGGCGCGAAATCGAGTCTGGGCGGTCGCGGGTCCGAACCTCAGGCACACTCTTCTGACTTCTGACTTTTCCAAGTTATATGTATATTCGCAATTCAGTTAGGCTGATAATGATGATGATGATAAACAGGCAAGATTATTTGCCTGCAGTAACTCGGATATTCACAATTTAAAAAAATTGACGACCGCGAAACTTCTTACAAGTCAACAGAATTATGCCGGCTTGATGCATGTTTGCCTTGCTATCTCGTTATATTGTTTGTTGTTGTTTGTACGTGCGGGGGCGCACGTGAGCGTCCGATGTTACGTTATCAGCGCGTCACACACTTGACGACACTTCTTTATCTCGACGACACTGCCATATATTATGCATGCCAAGTGAGCAGCATTACAAGCGACCTCCCAGTTTGTTCGTCAAGGGGTCATTGCTGCGAAAATATTAAAATATTGTACTTCTAGATTATACAATTTCACAAATAAATACTTATAGAGTAAGTGATAAAATTACCTCGTTAGAAAAGTATAGCGTGCAGATAGGGAGTCCTATTAGATAATTCTGAGTACCAGCACTTACTAAAAAATCAACGAACTCGACAATACAGTTACATAAGACTTTAAGATCGTCATCAATTTAAATACAACTTGCTATTGTAAGTTATTTTTTAGATATCTGTTAAGTTTAATGTTAAGAAAGCAAAATATACTACTGATACTAAATACTGGCCAATATATTAAGAAGTCCTAATATGTTATTTTATAATCATATAAAGGTGGAATTTGTAATATCGACGACAGACGCGGGCCACACAAACAACCTGCATGGTAATGTGGCTATATTTGATGTTGTTTGTGGCAGGTTCTACAACAACTACTCGTCGTTCGTGCATGGCGGGCTAGACGCGCCCAACCGCGAGACGCTGCCCGTGGTGGGACAGAAGCAGATCCACAACCGCATACAGCAGCTCAACTTCCGCGACTGCCATGCCAAGATCAGTCAGGTAACGCATCATCCTTATATTACAAGAGTAGCTTAAGAAATATACAATATATACAAATGTAATACATAATGGTTACAAAAATAAAAGGTATAACAGAAAAATACATACTTATAGTTAAGAAATTAAAGCCATGTGTATAGGTTGTGCTATGGTTGAAATTAAGATTCAACGTGTGTTATGTTTGGTGGCTTCATTCAAAAGTAATTCGATTAATTTATCACTACATAGAAAACATATTATTTTGTGTTTGTGAGTTTTTTTTTTTTTTTACTTTATCCTTTCATAAGGTAATGTATTGTCGATAGGTGGACGCGCAGGCGACGCTGGGCAACGGCGTGGTGGTGCAGGTGACGGGCGAGCTGTCGAACGGGGGCGCGCCCATGCGCCGCTTCACGCAGACCTTCGTGCTGGCCGCGCAGTCGCCCAAGAAGTACTACGTGCACAACGACATCTTCCGCTACCAGGACATCGTGTTCTCCGACGAGGAGGGCGACGGCTCGGGCCGCTCCGACGCCGAGGAGGAGGAGGCGGGCGGCGCCGGCACCTACTTCCCGCCGCCCCCCGCCGCCTTCCCCGCCGGCTTCCCGCAGCCGCCCGCGCCCGCGCCCCTGCACCACGCGCCGCTCGTGTCGCCGCCCGCGCCCGCGCCCCCGCCGCCCGCGCCCGCGCCCCCGCAGCCCGCGCACCACCTCAACGGACACCCGCCGCCGCACGACGACGCCGCCAGGCACCTCGTCACTGCGCTGCAGGGTCAGTACACTATACATTCAAACGAAGAGACAAAGTGATTTGTACCTGATCGACGATTCAAAATTACCACAGTTACTGGTTATATACAAGCTAAACAACTATCACGTCTAATTTGGTGCTGTAATGTGGAATATGTTGATGTACTTGCAGCGACGAGCCTGTCGAGCGAGGGGGAGCGCGAGGCGAGCGTGTCGTCGCCGCCGAGCAGTGTGAGCGCGGCGCCGCCCGGCATGCCGCCGCCGGAGCCCACGCCCGAGCCCGCGCCGGAGCCCGAGCGGGAGCCCACGCCGCCGCCACAACAACCCCAGCAGACCGGTTAGTAGGATTTAATTAAAATAACAGGGTCAGGTTTCAGTCAGGAGGTCAGGGTGATGCATGACCAAAGCCTTTATATCTAGTAACACTGCACCAATGTTTACATTGTCAAAGACTGACTGACGACTGTGAATTCTAGAGAGGTAGACAGAGGAGAGTTCCTTGTAATAGGGTCGAGTCTATTGCAGTTATATGTTATGTACTCAGGCACTGTGATGCTGCTGAGAATTTTTTTATAATATTTATATTGAATGATGAAAACATTGTGTGCATTGCAGCGGCGCCACTGCCCCCCGAGCCGAAGACGTACGCGAACCTGCTGAAGTCCGGCTCGAGCCACGGCGGCGGCACGCGCAGCTCCCCGCCGTCGGGCCCGCCCGCGCCCGCGCCCGCCGCCGCCCCCGCGCCCGCGCCGCCGCACCCCGGACATGTGCACCCCGCACACCCCTCGCACGCCCCGCCCCAGGAACAGCGCCCGCGCATGCCGCGCCCGCCAGCACAGGCGCCGCCGCCAGGTACAACATTATCATTACTGTTCATATTACTAAAATTAAGGTGAAAGTTTTTCATTTTGGAGAACAAAATCGTCACTGGAGATGATATTATTAATCAGTGCATATAGGACTTATAAGAACCTCATCATCCTTTTTGCAAAATGGTCGTTTTAGATATAAGTGAATGGCTTTTCAGGTGTGAATTTCTTTGGAAATGTAACACTAATCGACAATACAGTGTATTGATGAGTATGTATCGATGACCGCGCAGCGGAGGGCTCCCGGCGCTACTCGGACGCGCAGCAGCTGTTCCTGGGCAACCTGCCGCACGGCGCCAGCGAGGAGGAGCTGCGCGCGCTGTTCGGGCGCTTCGGGCCCGTGGCCGAGCTGCGCGTGCACCGCCCGCCCGCCGCCGCCGGCGCGCACAAGCACCCCAACTACGGGTTCATCACCTACGAGACCTCGCAGGCCGCGCACGACTGCCTCAACGCCGCGGTACGACACACATACTTTTTTTTATGGAAAAAGGAGGCAAACGATCAAATGAGCCACCTAATGTTAAGAAGTCGGCACTGCTCATGAACACCTACAATACCAAAGGAATCATTGGTGTGTTGCCGGCCTTTAAGGAAAATATAGGCTCTCTTCTTGAAAAATTATACTAACATTACACTGAGTATTCCATGCGTCTTATAGAAAGAAAGTAGTGATGGCCTTGAGGTCTTAAGGCGTGCGGCTTAAGCCCCAGGCACACATCGACTTTTCATAGTTCAACTAGAATTTTATATCCAAGTGTCTAATATGTGTCAGATATTGAACAGTTCGCTTTGTCCGCAGCCGCTGTACTTCCCGCCGGACAGCGCGGACGGCGTGAAGCTGAACGTGGAGGAGAAGAAGACTCGTGGGCGAGAGGCGCCGCGCCGCCGCCCCCTCTCCTCCCACCGCGCCGCCTTCCAGCCGCGCCCCGCCTACCGCCGCTAGGCACTACCACACCACCACACTACCCCACCACTACACTACCCGCGCCACCCGTACTCGCACACTTGGATAAAATGTAATATTGAACAAGATTAAGGAATGCGATTATAAAGTATAAATTGTATTAATGATTACAGATTAACGTTATTTTAATGAATAAAGGCAGAGTCATTCATGATTAGTTTGTAATTGTAATCGTAATTACTTTTGGTGTGATCTGTAGTCATAATACAGTTTGAATGTTATTGCCGTATTACTTAATTGACCATGATTACAATTTGTCCAAGCATGGTTTCAAGTGTTCAATTTCGCATCATGCTCAACCAAATCCCCAGTGCGCTTCCCACTTCACTACAACGTAAAAACTCGTCTTTAAACATTTTATGCACTCGGTCGATATACAAATGTACAGAAATAGTTTATCGAAAGCGTATCGGCGGCGTAATGAGTATCGGTGGCGGAGCTTTCGAACGTTTCTTTGTATTGTGACCATTACCACGGCCGTCCTACTGAATTGTTCTTGTTTCGCAAAATAATACGGGGTGAAAATGTTATCGGTACGGAGCGTTCCGACGGGGCGACCTTGACGCCCGGGAACATTTCAATTTGTGTTAACTCTAATGTCGGTAGGGACGCAGCACGCAGCGAATATAATATTAAATTAAACGCGCTTCGCAAAACGCTTTTCTTACGTTTATGTTTAAGTAGTTAGATAGACTAAATTAATTATTTGATTTAATGAATGGAGTAGTGGGCGTCGGCGTGAAACCCGCGGGCGCCACACGCCGCGGGACTGACACGCGGACTCGCACCGGCACACGAACCCCAACCACATGCAGCTTATAGCAGCATTCAAATGTAGCTTCACTGATAAACTAAACTCGCGAATCTCACGATTCGTATACATTTTCAGAGTTAATTTATAGAGGGTCAGCGCCCAGTCTTGTCGTTACTAACGCTTTCACGCATGATCTCCTTACTCGATATGGAACTTAGGTATTTTGTGTTGTAGAATCAGCTGCCGATGGTCGAGGTGACGCTCAGCGGTTGGGGAAGTGTATTGTGCCGCGTTTCGTCCCGTGCGCCTTGTTATGTCTGTCTTGCGGTCGGCCTCCATCGCGGGCATTCCACGCCGACGTTCACGTCACTCAACTCGGATGAGACTTTACAATATCTCTAGAAGATCGACCGTCCAACCACACGCACATTTAGAATTTCATTACATTGTCGTTTCCCGTATTGAAACCTTGGGTCGATACGAATTGTTGTCTAAATTAGAGAACGTCGTAAAACACCCAAAAACATATAATTTCTCTTACCCTTCACTAGAATCTAGTAGTGTAGTGCGGTCGATCGTCCAGTGATCGTTTGTGTTAGTATCGACTATGGACTTTTTAAAAATGTGAAACGGAAAGCAAGCGCGTCTAGTCGCGCAGTGAGCGGCGCTCGCTCCACGCGGCGACTGTGTTGTGTGGTTTATATATACTTGTATATTTACTTTGTAATGTCCACGCGTGTGTCGTGGCCGCGACGCGTCCGTCACGTCGACGGCGCGACGCACTCTACTTGCGATTACGTGTTGTGACTACTCGCAGCTGGCCACTATCGAAGTCGATGGACGGCGGCGCGGCTAATTCTTCCATCAATAATCAAGACTAAGACGACTATTGTTTGTCTCATGGCATGTCAGTATAGTCGTCTAGTTCACTGTGTGAGACTGTGGAGGGTTGTCAGGACCGCGCCGTCTGTACATCGACATCGATACGGCCGCGCCGCGCCAAGCCCGTGCGGCACTCATCTTCACTTAGTTACGTTAACATTAAGCTTATATGTAACGTGTTTTGTTTATACGAACTCAATAATAATGACATGAGTTTAAGGTAATTTATGATGTATTTAGGTATCGGCCCGAGTGGTGTGAAGTTAGCGTAGTATCGGCTAGTTGCGGCCGGCCCCCCGCGACCCACCCCGCCGCCAACATCCATACATTACCATCCAGCTATATGAAGTTATGAACTATGTTTTGGAGTTTTGATGTTGCCAAATTTGAATGATTACATGATATGGTTTCCGACTGCAATAAAGACCGTCGCATACCCGTTCACACGCGTTGTTCCAAGCGGTGTAGTGTGTAGTTAGTTGTTAGCGAGTGTTGGACTTTGCTGCCACTATGTGGAGAGCGACGACTGACGCCAGGACTGAGGGGGGCGTGTGAGCGGCGCGGGGGGGGGGGGGCAGTCGCCCGACGGGTACGCATGTGTTTAAAGTACTTGTGTTTGTAACTTGTTCGTTATTTTTTTATCTAACACAATAAAATGATCGAACTTTCATATTGTAATTTTCTTTGTGTACCAAACCATTGTCTATAGAATTTCATTTGTGTAGTGCGTAGATACTATAGAATTGTTCGTTGTCCCGGTGAAGATTGGTTGGAACCTCCAAAATTGATACCGATCTACAATCTTAAATTCTGTAGTGACAGTAATATTCGACCGGTCTTCACTATTGTCACGAATAATTTGCTAATATAAAATAATAAAAAAAACAGATGACTGTATATAGATTGTGGTTGCGCAACATGGCGCCCGTCGCTGTATGCGATTAAATATATAAACAAGATGGCAGCCCAGCCAGTTTCAGCGATATGTATTACGCATTTTATATTTTAAACGTAGCAATGCGTAGCTCCGTGGAATTATGTTGTTTTTGGACTTCCTAAGTATTGTTTGAATAACTAATAAGTTCAAGACGAGCGGTGTACGTGAAGAAGACTATGTAAGGAGTGAAGTTTTCGTCGCCCTTACATAATGTCAATAAAATCGTAGATTCCTCACTGCTTGTGACGTATTGTAGTAATTTCAGATACAATAGATAAAGATTTTGAGTGACGTAAACTCGCGTACACCGGCCGTTCCTTTATGTATCATAACGATTAATGAATAAGTCGTGAATTTCTCATATAAATTGCCAGTGAATGTTCACTACAGTAAGTAATTTTGTTCGTCCGCGAATACAACTGCCTTTAAGCAATATACCATAAATAAAGTAATGCCACGATGGTTGCTCGCTACCCGACTTGGAACGAGACTACACTTTTAACACTCATTTAAGTATCACATAAGACTTATCTTGTAAATTTCCTTCAACGGGCCAAAGATTTGTCGAATTAAGAAAGACCCCTGGAATTAATTTTAAACTTATTTAGAAGCAGATAGAGAGGCACATGACATATAATTAAATTTTGTTATCAGCAACGATAATTAGACTATTATTATTTTTGTTCAAATTTCCATAAATAATGACACCAATTTACGGATACAATAAGCAATTTTTTTTTAGTTTTTTATTTTCTATGTTTGGGTAGCGAGTGACTAAACCGCGGTAATGTGCCCGACCTATATGTAACTTGTGTTCCCATGCCGATGAATCTGAACATGTAAATTTGACGTCACACGAAATATATCGTGTGTGTGTGTGTCGGAGCGGCCTCTTGCATTGAATTGCCACTATGTCGTGAAGATACCAATAGAGTTGCCTCTCTTATGTCTTGTCTTCTAACTCTATGGTGTGGCGAATCACACTATCGGCGATGTTTTCGTGTGTGGGTGTAGTGAGGTTGTGATGGCCGCTCCTCCACACGGCTGCGTCGACTCCATCATTAATAGCTCGACTACTCATGTTGAGGTAGTGGCGTCGCGCAGAACTACCTTATTCTACTTATGAAACTACTTTTACTATTAGCTACCTTTATGAACTTTTACCTTGTTGTCCTAAGCAGTGTTACGTAATGCTTGCATCGTGTTCTGAGTATTTTCGGTGGGCTAGGGCTGCGCGACCGGGCCACGCTACACATGAGGCGGTCGAGCGACCCAGGTGGCGGCAAGAGCCGAGCGGTGTCCACTTTCAATGTGTCTTATACAAAGTTCAGACCCCATGCTCGTAGCGTCCGACGTGTGTATTCGTGTCTCTGATATTATTGCAGACTATTGTATAATTATTTATAGTTGAGGGAGCATCGGAGCGTACAATCATAGTTGTGATTTAAAGAAATATTTTTATATTGTTTGTAAATACAAAAATATATTTAACGTCCAAGTGTCGCTGAGACGCCGGCCTGCGAGCGTTCGGCGCTGGTCGCTGAACCGACGACACCCGTGCACCGACGCCGCCCCATACTGTCGTCGGCACTCCGAATAGGCATAGTAAAGCAGCGAGCTATATTGTACTTGTATGTTTGATTTGACATTCGCTCACAAACCGATGCTCCCTCGAACGCGAACATGTTTTCTATTGATTATATGGGGTCTAAAGTTTGTGCTATGAAACAGTGTTGTAATTGTTCAGTAATATGGTGATGCGAGCGTGCGGCCGGCCGCGGCGACAGCTCGCGTCGCCCTCTCTAATAGAGATGTACTTTTTGTAACACACTTGACTTTCATTTCATATCCTCTTCCTAGTTCCTTGGTCCTTTACTTGTTAAAATATACAAATATGTGATTCATAACATGAAGATCTACGAACCAGTAAGAAATCTACTACAATGTTTAAATATCTTCAGATTGTAATCTTAATATAGGTATACTCTACCACACTAGTGATAATTATAAATAACATGGTGAACTCAAAAAAAAATCAGTAGGGTAATCACCAAGTTGTATCTCCGCCAACCATTAATGCTATCATGGAAAAAAGAGGTTGAAATAAATTTTGTGCCTGTTTTTCTTGTTGAGTTATTATGTGATGCGATCCGATAGCAGTTGAAGAACTGTCTGGAAATATGCTTGCAAATTCAATGCGAGTTGTTTTCTTTGTATATTTTACTAAAATACAAAACTAGGAATAATCCGTTCATGTCTAAAAGCTTCATACATGAATTTCGAATCCCTAGAGAACCACCGATGATACCTCACCTCGCTAGATTTAGCGGATACCTATTGCCTAGACTTGGGAGTCTTATAGTCAAGACTACAGCATCAGCATTTTTTTACCCATATAAGTACCTTTTTCAAGTTGAAACATATGAATTGAGGCCGGAAGTTTTGCGAATATTAAACCAATATAATCATAGGGGTCTCTTTACTTTACGACTTTTACTAAAATAGTGAGAAAATCATTAAGCTACTAAAAAAGTGAATTACTACGTAAATGAATTCTACGGATAAGTACCGAAACTCACGCGCGAGCTTTTAGTACAGAGTATCTTTACTATCGCTGCTGTAGCTGTTCATTGATTGCTTAGCCTACTGCTGACTTATTGTGTTAAATCAATGTACAGCAATGCACTTGATACAGTTTTAAACATGAGAATCAAACTGATGTAGAGAAGCGCTTAGACGCTTGCAAAGCGGTCGTCAGTCAGTCAGCCGCGCGCTCTCAACACACGAGCTCGCTGGCCGGAACCTAGAACGCAAACTATACGGTAAGTTTTTACAAAATATCTTATTAGTATATTAAAAATCTTATAAGATACATATGGGTAATAGACAAATATAAGTTATAAAATTTTCAATATTGTCACTTGTAATTTATTTTATTGTTTTAAGTTATGAAAACTTTTATAGCGACTGTGTAATAATTACGATAAGGCACGAGATAACGTTTTTATTACAATTGAAATATTATAAAGTAATTTTAAGTTAAGGAAGATTAATGTAAGTACCCATAAATGTTTCATTTAACATTACAAATACTTCCGTTTATGCTTTGAAAGCTATTTTTAAAGTATTGCGTAAAAAGTTAAAAGCCTTTAAGTGGTCTTAAATTTTAGCTGAAACACCGACAAGCCTCTGGGTGATTTTGTTTTTTTTTTTGCTATGTAAGAACTGGTTTAGGGAATCGGGATTTCAGAAACGTAGACTGTTCTCTTCATCGTTGTTATTTTTGTGTAAATGCGTATTAGTAACCCCTCTCTGTTATGTTTAAGTTCACTGTATTTTAAAGCATTTAAAGACGTGTCTTTTACGGAAGTTTAATTTTGTTTTTTTATCACGTCTTGCACGTATATTTATTCGATAAAAAGAAAATAAAAACTAAAGCTTAAAAATGACGTTAAATGGTATTGTTCATTTTTCCATGAAAATTTGAAATTAATCAGACACTTGCCTACATTTTTTAAATTTATTTATCACCAATTGTTCATAATTAAATGAATCTAAGTAATTCCTAACTACATTCATTTAAAACTTACCGTTAATTTATGCTAATGAATTGTTAATATTTACCATGTATCAATTTATATAAAAATTAAATAAAACGTTTCCTTCGATCGTCTATTGATAATACTAACCAAAAAACATAAACGTTTGCGTAAATTGATACCTCCTAAATTAACAAAGTAGTTTGCAAACAATTTACAAAACATGCTGATTACAGAAATCTAAATTCGATTGTTGTAAAACTATAATGGGTGTGCGTGCAGTGTGCATGAGGTTAGTCAACCTCATTGCATTTCCCGATTTGCCGACTCAGCGCCATTCGCGACCAACGACCGTACACACTAAACTTGCACTTTGTATTCTAAACATATTACTGACACATGACTAGGTTTCATTGACCATATAATTAGATAATAAAATAATTGAAATACTTAATCTATATTTATAGGCAGTAAGGACGTTTAAAATAAATGACATTTCGTTTTGCTGAGGAAGATTTTTGCTGTTTCTTCTCCACAGCAATATAAAGTTTCCAAGCGGCAATAGTTTAAAATTGACGATTCAAAAGAACTTTTAAAAATTGATTTGAATAAAGATAATTTCGACTTTGACTTCACTTTGCCAAGCTTAAAGAGCCAGCTGTGAATAGATTAATTGACTTTATATTTGTAAATTTAAGTACCTATGTAACAAGTAGTTTATTTTTTTGCGGTCCATACTTCCAGTATACAAGTAATTGATTAAATTTAAATCCACTACCACTCGTTATAGTCTTTAGCCAACCATTGCTTGAATGTAGGGATTTTGGCCGATAAAATGTCATTCATTAATCTATATTTATTCTAGACTTATCTACTGAAATACATATACCTAGACTAACCCACGCGTGGGAAAGTAATTGTTTATGAGCGAAATGAATCCGTTACAGTCCGTCATGTTACAAATGCGTTTGCAAGTTTGTATTTTTAAACATGTGACTAGGTTTCAGACATCGATATAAGAAAACACACTCTTCAAAAATCATGCCCATAAAAATAATGTTGAGTCATATTGTTCTCATTTGGTAATAGTTACTATTTAGGACAGATCAAATGGCATTAATTCTGTCTGAAAAATGTGCATCGTAACTTTGGTATCATTATTTGTTAAGTATACAATCCATCTTAATTAAGAAGTTCGAAGCAGGATAGTATCTCTAGTGTTTTAGGAAGATAAAATGCTACAAATTGCGATAAAGGTAGCTTGGGTAGAAGATTATATTATCGCACATAGCAAAATCACAGATTTTGTTACTAAAATTATTTACTATTATGTTTTGTTGTCACTGGCTCAGCGTCTGGATAAATGCTTATTTCCTTGAAGTTTTTCTTCAAATCAAAATACGTCTATGGCGTATATCAGGCCATAGGTCTTTTACAGAAATATTTAAATCAATTGTAAAATATATTTAAAATTTTGGTAAATGAAAAAATATCATCGAAAGACTATAAATTTAGAATTGAGACAGCTGTGAACAGCATATTCTGTACTTTCTAATTCAATCGTTTTCCATTGCAATATTTAAATATGCGATAATTTTACTCCTGCAATACCTATCTATCGCAACGTTGCTAGAGCTTTTGAACGATCAATAAACCGAGTTCGATCAGTTATTGAAGATAACTTTTATAAACTCGGTCATGTGACTTCTTAAACCAAGACATAACTACAACAATTCAATTGCGTTAACAAACTGTGAGTTTAACAAAATTATCAGTGTAATCATCCCAATAAAACTATAAGCGTAAATTAAAATATTTAATTAAACAATAGCACGGACAAAAACGCGATGTTTTTATACAAAAGTGTCGTTGGGCTGGCGGGGTCAGCTGCTATCGGCGGACGGTGTGACGATAGCGCAGCTTCCGTCGAAGCTCTGGCACATTCCTCCCGCGCTCGATCCTCAATGACCCAGTTTTTATTCGCAAATATTCCACATAGATAGTATTCGCACGTTTCAGTTCCTGTTTAAGTCATCACGTTATAAAACCCTTGCTTTTTTCGGTTTGATTCAAATCATGCGCCATGTTTTATCGGAAAGTTTGTGACCTAAATTATTGAGCTTAAACAGGAAATCCATTGCATTCTAAGCGACACAGAATTTCAATAACTAGTTCGATAGTTCCCGTGCAGGCTCTTATGTAGAAACTTATTTCAAAGACTAGTTTTCTAATCGATCGTAAGATGTAGCACATAAAGTCCTTTGGACCTAATGTTTAAAAAAGATATGCGACTCAAACCCTCCAAAAAGCGTTTCTCAATAGGCACTTTTCAATACCTCATTATTAGGCAGTCCACATGTATCGATAGGCTATTCAATTAGACTTATCCTCAGTAAGTAGATACTATTTGATCGTAAACTAAATATGATTATTTAAATGTCTTAATTTTAAACCATCAGCTTTTTTGTTATAATTATAACATCACATTAAATAATAACAATGAATCATTGAATATTTCCGAGAAATATTAATTCAGTGAATGGATGTATAATATGAGCGACGGATGCCATAGATAAAGCTCCCGTGCGCTCGTTTACAGCATTAGCGCGCTGTGGTTAACTTTACAATTCCAAACCCTTCAACTACAAATTTTCTAACATAATATTCTCGAATTCTATGATGATTGTGGGCTCGAAAACGTCCAATAGGTCAGTTAAGTCAGTTTCAATTCTAAGAAATTGTATGGCAGTTTAAACCAGGTGACCGTTCCACAAATACATGTGCACAAGATGGCGCAGTTTTCAGCGCTCGTAAAACGTGAGCTCCGACCGACATTCGGCAGCGGTACCGACCCGCGGGTTATCGCACGCAGATAATAAAAGTTCAAAAATAATGATGACACTGGTTTTTATTTATAATAATAATCACTAACGCGGCTAACAGAATTGGGTCTGTGTGATAAACTTAAAGTAATCTAGAAGCGATACGTCCTCCTAGCGCTCCGTAGGGTAGAAACGCTGTGACATCGAGATTTAAAGTGTATCAGCCAATAAAAACATTGTATTGTTATTAAATTATCTACATTGAAAACACAACAGTCTTTTCTCCTATAACTACATCAAAGAAAAATTATTGATAAATTATTTTTATTGTATAGTTCATTCGATATTCTCTGCACTTTATCAAACTTGCAAAAAAAAAAACACAGCAAAATATCGAATGTGTCATAGTCTCATGGATAAGACGAGCGGTCTGCTGAAACACCAAATCGTCAGAGTTTATGAATTACATGCGAACTGATTATACATTCCGCAATTTAGAGGCGAAGGTAAACATTGTAAGAAACCCTCGCACGAGATCCCCTCGTCGAGAACTTTCTGATGGCTGATACACAAATCATTTCCGCCGATATAGTCGCGAATGGTCCTGCGCAAAATAATCACGTCATGAAGTAATTGTGCCAACTTGTGCTATGTGTGTCACGGCTATAAAACTCAATCAATACGGGAATGGTGACGGTCATTTTGCTAGGACATCGGTCATCCGACCACTCGGCCAATTTACTTAATATGTCATCATAATGTTTAGACGTCCTTCACTCATTTATTGTGTATTGCTCCGTTGTCTTCATATTTAAATAATAACTTTACATTTTGTTGGTAACATCGTTTTTGCTTCGTTTTTATTCTATTCGCTTGATGTTTTAAATATAACACCAGCTCTGAAAAGCTGAAGCGTAGAATGAGATTAAAAAATAAGCGTTAATAGAAGTCGAGTTTTATTTCTTATTCAAATTCTTTAAATACAAAAAGCTCAAAGAATAGGACTTGTTTTATGGTATTTTGGAAAACAAGATACAGCCACGCAACAATATAAAAAAAAAATAATAATTTTAAAAAGAGGAGATTAATCGGGCAATCTCTTATGAAATGTTTATAATGGAAAAAAATGCTTTGCCAATAAACCAAATATGAATATATTTAAAACATTTGTAAAATACCACTATTATCAATAGACGGTAAGGTGCTATTAACTTCAGCCACTCTACATTCAGGATCACATCACTGATCTTTCATACTGCGCCCACTAAACTATAGAAAAGGCATCCAGAACAGACGCAACCTAACAAACGGCCTCGTACATAAGGGATCACCGTTCATGGTCCACATTAATGGTGATAAAATCGCGTGTCCAGTATTTGGGTCAATAGAAACAAATAGCCGTCGTGATTGGAGACTGCGCACACCCGGCGCGACAATTACCTCAATGCGACCGCGCTGCATCAGCCAGGCTCGGGGGCTCGCCACGCATGACCTCATGCATTTCACATCTATGTTCGAGAAGCATAGTTTATGGCTAATATATTCTCGTATTTCGCCTGTCAGGATACGAATCTATTTAACTTATTCCAAATAGAGTGTAAAGTTTGGAATCTTCTATGTTGTGTCTATTTCTTACAAAATGTAATGAAGGAAGGACAAAGCCTACAAATTCATTTAACTTTTCACCAAACGTCAATATTATAACCGCATTTAAGTAGCATTTCTGCGTCAATTTAAAGAAAATATTCCAGCTGCCTAGAATGGGTTGGTGGCCTCTTCAAAAGGTTTTATTTTGCCTTCCTCAAAAGAGAAGGGTTCCATTCTAGGACCCTCGCTTAAAAATATTAGAATTATTATTTGCCGTTCCCGCTATGAAACCGCTTGTTTTGTAGTTCCCACTTGCCCCTAAAGTTATTAACTCAGACGCTGCTTTGTCACGTTGAATGAAAGAATTATAGTTGGCGGTATATCGCGTCCCGTGTCATCGCCGAGATCGGATGATGTAATTTGCTTCAAGAGACACGCAAATTCGTATTGCAGATGTTTTATTAAGTACCTACGCAGCAAGTATTAAAATTGCAGATCTTCAACTCGTGCTATTTGGATTAATATTTATTTGACATCATACACATGCAAACTTTTCTGAATGATAACCAATCCACGAGCCATTATCTCAAAACTAACGTTAATGATTAAGCCTACCTGTTATGTTACCTAATATTCGAGGCGCTTTGGTGCACGCCAGTCAGTGTGACTTAAAGTTGCGGGTTCACACTAATATACATATTTCGTGTCTCGGGATTTCTGATACATTTAACTTACTTTCCGTAGGCATGTACGTAAATCTGAATGAATCTGTATTAAGTTCCTTAAATTTATGTTGTTTTTATTCTTTTCATCCTGTCGCTGAACAGGTGTAGGTGAAAACATGAATTAAGTTTCAAAACTTTGTTATAAAGAATATCAGCAGCTCCATGTAAGAATGGCTTACAGTGCAGTAGCAGACTTATTTCGCGGAAGGCGGTGATGAATGAGCGAACAACCAGATGTGAGGATGAGGTCACCCTGGATACCGCGCCTCCCGCCTGCCGCCCCTACATGCAACCGCACATGATATCATTCAAAGTTTTAATGCACTCACACGATGCTCAAAGCTCATTAGTAGTTTTGTGCAGAATATTTTTAATTTTTAATGAAAACTTGAAGGAATGAATAAGTGTTTTTTGTTTGTTCTCATAAACTATTCTTTATCTCGAAACAGATTCTTGAAGCTACACATATTTTCATTTTAATGAAGTGAAATCAATTTTCTACTCAGCTTGTAATGGTTGTACGATATATTCATAATTATATCAACGTGCCATTTTGTAACTACTACCCATTTGGTTCCAAACTGCATCGTATTTCACCCATTAACAGTAACCCGAGTTTCTCAGCCATGTGCTGTGGTTTGGCGAGCTGGAGGGGTCGTGACCGTAATCTACCTACCGCCTGTTCCACGAATTGCCACTTCTTGCTTGGGCATAGCTTCTATCACTTTCACTCTTATGTGTATTGGTGTGAGAACGAGCGGGACTGATATAATGGTTGGGATCGTGAGGTAACAATAGCCCCTCGGAGCGATACCCTTTGGTTGTGATAGGGACTCCTTTCTTACGTGCCATTGACTTTACGCACCCTTGTGCAATAGTGATCTTGGGTAATAATACTCGTATATATTTTACAAATATTAATAGACGATGGATATCGTGTATATTTAATCACAGACTTCAAATAATTAGGCACTGTATCTTTTTGTGATTCGAAAAAGTCCACTTTATTAAACCAGCAAGCAACAAGCATGTTTTCCAGAATCCTAAAAACTTACTTAAGTGATTCCATTTCACTTGAAAAAAAATGTTAAGTAATGTCATTCAAGTCGTTAGTCGTCTAAGCTGGAAGGTGTCATTGTTCCACATCCACAAAGGGTAGTTTATTTTCATTTAAAGTGTCTAGCATTTGGCACAAGGCCTGCGCCTGTGTCTGCCATGCGAGTTAGTGTCGCAGCGGAATGAAATCATCGCTCCATGTATCGACATAACTAAAACATTTTTAATTTTTCAGATAGCCAACCGAAACTTATTATTAAGAACGGTAATTTAAAAGGTTGTGTCATAATAACGCATTAAGTACACATGTAATAATGTCTATTTCTATGTTGACGTCTAATCCACCAAGCTTAAAATTTTGCACATTGCCTGATAAATGTACTACCAAGTACCAACTGAAGGAAATTAATATGAAGAAATCTGTGGATAAGGGTCTACATTCCTAACGTGATTTTCGCAGTCTTAATAAAATATATTTAAAAATTATCCACGCCCATTTCGGGAAACTAGTAGTTCGGTTATTTCTAAACGATTACCTATAGTTAGATAATATAACATGAACATCGGAGCAATGTCCAGTGTGCGGACATGCATTCTATTTACAGTCTGCATTTATAATAACTTGATTTTATGCAGTTCCATGACTATTATCACTTTATACAATTCTATAATTTGCACATTTTTTCTAATGATGTCTAGAGTTCTTTAACGATAATTCGTCATTTTTATAACGTTTAACGTAAAGAAAGATAAAATGAGAAAACTGTGAAACTCTTCAACATACTAACGAAAACATTAATTAATGAGAGACGTGATACTACAGTTTTTGAGTCGATTAGTCTCCCAGAATTCCGTCATAAGCTACTCGTATTTTTAAAAGGCACATACATCTATAGCAATAATTGATAAATAGCTCCTGGCATTACACCACTATTTATGTATATTTTTTGCACTAAAAACGTCCATTACTACGCGTTAATCAAATCAGCAGACAGGTAGATGGCAGGTAGGCTCCATCCAAAAAAGTGAAGGGAAAAAATAGTTTTTATGAGCACGGTTCAATAGAAATAGATAATACTCGTGAAGTTTACTTAACACGAAGTTATTTTTTGTTCACAGGAGGACAAAATCATGAGGGGCCTTCTTGTGCTGGCCCTTGTGGTCGCGGTCATATGCACCGCCGACGCTGAGGTACCCACAATCTTCGTATTTCTATCATCATTATCATCAGCCCATACCTATAGGTCCTAGCATGTGGTTTAGGTCTTAGTCCATCACGTTGGCCTAATGCGAGTTGGCATATGGAAATAATATTCTATAACGAATTATTTAGATAAAACGGTCGTATTAGATCGATGATGTCATCTACATTACATTTATCCCTAACAGGAGATATCATTATTTTAATTGAAGCTGTTATGGGACTATGATTCAGTTGGTAAACATTTAATTTCGATACAAATTAATTAAAATAAGTATTCAAAACGATTTATACAAAAAAGTTCTTTCTTTGCACGAATTCAATAATATTGAAGTTACCAACCAAAAAATTCTACTGCTTCACATAGGCCTCTTACAAATACTTCTCGAACAAACTATTGAAAAAGGCGTGCATCCAGGGCCTTTCTGCAACTTTAGTGATACTTCATTCCTCTTTATGCTTTCGGTGTTAAATTTTTTTTTTTTACGCAGAGAATCCGTCGCCGCCACCGTCGCTTGCGCACTACAACATTGCGCCCGACGCAGGAGACAGCAGAATCCTCGTCACCAGCGGTGTTCCCAGTCCACCACGACCGCGGAGACATCTCCGAGGCTGAACATCTTGAGCATGGCATGGCAGAGAGCTTGGACGAACGCCGCTTCCAGGTCACTTGAATAAATAAACTTTATTGTCACATTATTTTAACTCCATACTAAGATAGTCTTGTGCCGTGGGTATCAAAACTACCAGAGACTTTTTGAGAGAAAGAGAAACAAATAGTTGTGGAAGACAAACATTTGCTTCGATGCGAGGATCGAACCAGCGGCCTCTCGTTTTGCATGCTGGTCTAACTTAACTATCAAGATTTAGATACAAATTTATTTATAGAATTTCTTTGCTTTGTTTGGCTGAAAAGGGATGATCAAATAAGATCGATTATATTCAGTTATGTTCAAGGACTTAAATATCGTTTGTGAATTCAGGAGGCAGAGCGCGCTCGAGTGAATGAAATCCTCAACGGGGACTCTCACGAGGGCTATCCCGAAAACGAACTCAACTCGGACGGTAAGTTATTTTAAAGCTTTTTAGATCATATTTATCATGCAACGTGAGGATGCCTTATGAAGTAATTGTATCTATCAATATATAAACTTACATATCTAAGGATTTTTATTAATATTCATATCACTAAAGAGCAAGAAACATTGCCTGATTGTTCCGTGTGTATAAGTTTACGGCAATTGAGATTTAAAATTTGGTACAAACTCGACTGATTGCAATTGGATTTTCCGTTACGCAATTCTCAGTGGCAGCAGAAAACCTTTTCCATAACACGGCCTCAAATCACAAGAATTGGGAGCACAAGAATTGGCGGATGTGTGGTGGGATAGGGAAAAAGACACGAATATGATTATATGCAAGTACTATACAAGGTTTTGTTGGACTAGATCCGTGCCTGAAGGTGCACTGCAGCGCCGGACGTGTCTGCGAGATCGACGAGCACGGCGAGGCTGTGTGCAACTGTATCAAGGACTGCCCCTACGAGACAGACTCCAGACGCAAGGTCAGCTCTACTTTAAATACCTAGATCACTGGAACATTCGTGTTTAGACTGTTCATTCCTTACAAATAATTAATTTTGAAAGTTAACATCGCTTTAAATTTAGGATGATAATAAAAAAAAGTTTATATAGACTAATAGGATTATAAGTTTGGCTTATAAGAATTGTTAATAAAACTGAAGTTTATAAGTATAAGAGATCGCAGCTACCAATAAGACCGCCTGTTATCTATTACTTTTTCTTGCAGTTCGTTTGTATATATTTGTACCATCACTGCAATACGTCTTATTGCTTGGCCATCTACCATTAGGGTTAAGGGCTTACTCCACCACGCTGGCCTAGTGAAGGTTGGGGGACACATGAGTATACTTGTATAGTACACTCAGCCTATCCATCCGTTTCCCGCCAGCTTCCTCAAGTGGACGAACCATCGTGCTGCGGGACGTCCCACACTACGTCTCCCTAAGCGCGGACTTCACTCCAACACTTGTCTGCTCCACTTATATAGTGTTAAAAAAGCAGTATTCTCCCCAGGTGTGCACCAACTACAACGAGACCTGGTCGTCGGACTGCGAGGTGTACCGGCAGCGCTGCCTGTGCCTCGACAACTCGCCGCTGTGCCGCGGGGCGCAGTACCACCACGTGCAGATCGAGTACTACGGAACTTGCAGGGAAATGCCGGTACGAAACAATATCAATGTTATTATTTAAATGTCATTTCGGGTATGGAAACCCTAAGTAAAGGAATTTTAATTGCGATAGGCGTTAGGCCCTGCTTTGAATGAGAGCTATTTTTTTAAAGTCGGTAGTATTAGTATGCTTGGGAAAGATCCAAGGCTATTTCTATTTGTGTCTAATTAAATCACTATCAGGTCATAAAGTTTGTACATTTCAACAAAATAATATTTCATTCTTTTATTTGAAATCTTAACCCATCATACTTCTTAAATAAAAACTTTGCGATTTATTTAAGTTTTACTATTCTATGCTATGTTTCTTTCTTCTCTCGTAACCTTATGACACAACATACATGTTATTGTATCATGTAGGAGTGCTCTGAGAGCGAGATGTCCGACTTCCCCCGGCGCATGCGCGACTGGCTGTTCAACATCATGCGCGACATGGCGGAGAGGCGCGAACTCACCCCCCACTACCTGATGATGGAGCGCGAGGCCGAGTCCAACCTCACGCGCCGCTGGACCAACGCCGCCATCTGGAAGTGGTGCGACCTCGACAAACACGACAGCGACAGGTTAGACCGTATACTAACAACCGTCCTATACTAACAACATCAAGGAGCAAAGACTAAAAATCATACAGCCATAGTTAGCTGCTATATTTTTCTCGTGTTTTATACATGTTATTCATGTTTACTGTTTTTTTCCGTCACGTTATAATTCTTAACACATAGCATCGCCAAAAACAGACCCATTAACCTATTTTAATCATAGCATATACATGTTCAAATTTTACACGTTCAACTCTTAATGTTTTTATTTCACCGAAAAAAAATACACGAGTAGATTAAATTCACCAAAGCATGCTATTTCCAATATATACAGGGTGTATTCAGACCGTGATCGAAAACGAAGGCAAGTGACATATAAGATCATTACAAACCCCCTGGCATTAAAGAAAATCCCGACAAAAAATAAAAATTTTGTTGTTTTCCATACAACCATCGGTAATAAATGTATGCGGTTTGTATGGAAAACGTCAAAATTTTTATTTTTTGTCGGAATTTTCTTTAATGCCAGGGGGTTTGTAATGATCTTATATGTCACTTGCCTTCGTTTTCGATCACGGTCTGAATACACCCTGTATTACAGTGTAGACTTTATGCAGAGTTCATATTGATGTTGAAATTGGTATAATTTTTTATACACAAGAAGAAACCAAGTCTTAATTTAAGAGTTTATCCATCAGGGCTGTGTCAAGACACGAGCTGTTCCCGATCCGCGCTCACCTGATGGCCCTCGAGCACTGCATCGCTCCATTCCTGGACTTGTGCGACAGTGACGATGACCACCGTATCACCCTCGCCGAGTGGGGCAAGTGTCTGCAGCTCGATGAGGTAATTATTTCATTATCCAGTAATTATCCTTTTTTAGGTGATTTATAGTTCCATCGCAAAGTGCCCTCACTTTGCGGCGGCCCCTCACTTTAAGGCGATGGAAACAATGTTGGTAAATAAAAAGCCCAATTAGCCTGGATTATAATTTTATTCATTCCCGAAATTACAATTAATAAATGCAATTATGTTATTATCAACCTTTTACGACAGACGGCAAATGACATCAACATAATTAGGTATTTTATGTTGGCGAATAAATTAATTATTACCAATTTACATCCTAAATTAAGTTTTCATGAATTAAGTGAGTTTTTGTTTTGTTTTCCAGTACGAGCTTGAAGACCGTTGTGACGAGTTAGCGGAAGACGCGGCTGGGTACTAAGAATAAGCCCCAGTTGGCTGTCTCCTACACTGCCAATACTACTTACCATTTAAATAATAGAAAGAGATTTTAGTATGTAATTATTTAGGTTTAGCGGCCAAATATTGTACACGGTAACAGTACACGTAGCAGCGACTAACGAGATTTGTCGAAGTTTGAAAAATGCAAGTTGCAGACCTGTGCTGCCATCTGTTATCACATCTTACTAACTATAAGGCGTCGTTTACGTAATACCATTTGAAAATGTAAATAGCTGTGATGATGGTACCAAAACTTTTTTCATTAAACCAATAAATACTTTCAATAAATTCGTCTTTTAATTTTCTCACCTTCTTAATCCGGTTAATATCACGGTAACGAAACAGGAGTAGGTGTGCCCTCTTTGTGCTGTTTTTAGAACTCCATGCATTTCTGAGAATATCTACAAAACAATAACGTTATTTGACCCCGAAATTGAACCCGAAGCCTAATGATTTGCTTTATCTGTTATTGAAATTAAATTCATGAAATAAATATTAAAGCAGGGTTTGAAAAGTTCATATAGTTCCATAGCTGGAAAGACAAGTGAATCTTAGTATAGTTCTCTAATAACTATGACTTAGCTACTGAGTCGTGACTAATATAAGAAATATAGATGTAGAATATCTTCATAACGCGATAATTTACCACTATTGACATGTGATTGCTACATCTTATTAACCTTATTCCAATTTAATGTCCGCGCCTGACGCCTTAGCAACAATCTTGCTTTGAAAAGAATTAATCGAGAAATCTATTACATCGTACATCCTACTATAGTAGATATTAAAAGTATTAAAAGTACCGCTTTTAAATGACGTGAATATTGTGTTCTAAAACGTAATAAATCGACATTATTATAGCCGATTTTTACAAATAAAAGCTTAGTCATCATGAAATAGTCTCAGTTCTGTCAAAGTAACTGTACAGTAGAGTTCTGACTCAATGTATTGAATAGCTTTTCCTTCCACTCTAGGGTACAGTACGGAAACAAAATAAGTGAATACATAAATCAAAGTTACTCTAAATTAGGTCAGCAGTTTTTGAGTTTATACATAACAAACTTTAAAAAATACAAAAGCTTTCCTTCTTTAGTAAGAGTAAATAATGCATACAGTTATAGGAAAAAAATAATCAATTACAAGCATACAGCTGTCCTCAGCGGTACTTCCAAAGAAAGTGCCTATATTTTCTTTGAAGGTCGGCAACGCACCAATAATAATTAATTCCTACTGTAATGCGGGTGCACATGGGCAGTGTTGACCACTTAAAATCAGGTGGCTCACTAGCTCTTTTGCTTCCTTTCCAATAAAAAAAAAACATACTGGTGAATTCATTGTCGTAGTCATACTTGTGTCGCGCATAAAAAGAAACGTTGTGGAGCATTCATTCGGTATGCCGGCGAAGGGATTTAATGATAGCAAGGTAGCAAGACATTAGCGGACGTGTGAAATCGTCGCCCTCCTGACTGGAAAGCTTGTGAACCTAATATACCGTATATCTCTTCCTCCCTCTTTGAAGAGTCGGAGAAGGCAGAGCCATAAAAAAGGGAAAACAAACCCGTAATCCACCTGTTGAGTTAGAGGACCGCATACTCTATACTTTCACCCGACTATCCCGATAAGAGAGTGCTTCGCGTAAATATAAATAGTGCATAATGAACCACATCAACCCCTACAACGCGACGTAGCAAAGCCCATGAAGGCTAATGAACTTTCACATGCCTACAAAACAATATTTAAGGAGTAAGTAGGTACCTTTGAATTAATATTCCCTCAGGATATTTTTAGTTCTTTTTTAATTTCAAAGATCAGTAAACAGTTCAAATCAGTTAAAAGTTATTCACAGCTTAATCTCAAGCAGTGAATAGGTTTATATTTATTCCACAATTGTCCTAACGGTTGATGTTTACAAAAATGCCCATATTATCTTATTCGACCTTGAAAACAATAATAAATAAATAAAGGGAAAATAATTTCAATAAAAATTTATGAATTGGTTAAGAACAAAGTATAACTATTTAATTACAATAATGCGTATAAAGGAAAAGCACTGACATAATATTTCCATAAGTTGCCACTACGTTACGCTTGGCAGCACTGAGCCATATCGCTCGCGCGCCATAACTAAACACAGCGGATTGGATAACAAGCGAGTTGTTTGTATTTTATTTCACTTCCGGTAACACGCGATTGGTTGGCCATACTGTTGTTGCGAGCGCCGCGGCGCTGCCATCTTTTGTCTAGCGATTTGGCTTGGCGCCTTCCTGTGTTGGTTGTTCACTGTAGTGGCCATAGTGTGTTACACGTTTCAAAATGGTGAGTTTTTCAAGATTTCGTGAAAATAAGTCTGTGTTGTGGAAATTTTATAGTGCGATTCGATAGATAGTGATGTGGTACACTTACTGGCGAAGTTTCAGCCTCGTACAAGTAAAATTAATCGGAGTTTTCGTCAATTTTAGGCTGGAGGTAAAGCGGGCAAAGATTCTGGTAAAGCTAAGACCAAAGCAGTATCGAGATCAGCTCGGGCGGGACTGCAGGTATGTTTATTGGTTTTTATAATTTATTTTAGGATTTTACAAGTGCTAGCCAGACTGCAATTCGCTTTCAATCATAATTTCACAAAATTGAATAATTTGAATGATTTGTCTAGTATGGCGGCGGTTCTTGCGTTAGGGAGGAGAAAAAAATCAATATTGTTACAAAGTATAACAACGAACTGTATTTCAGTTTCCTGTGGGAAGAATCCATAGGCATCTTAAAAATAGGACAACGAGCCATGGACGCGTCGGCGCTACAGCGGCAGTGTACTCGGCAGCTATTCTGGAATATCTCACAGCCGAGGTAAGCTACGCGTCGCCCAATATGGCGGCAACTGCAATTGTACAATTATAAAATTAAATTACTAGTGTATTGAAGTATACAACAGCATATTACCTTCCTTTAAAGTAAAATTAAAATATGTGTATCGATAAGTGTTAAATATTTAACCAAAACTGATAATTTAGCATTTAATTATTTTTGGCGGGAAACTTACAAAGGTTATATTCAGAACAAAGATTGCTTTTAATTACTATTTTAAGTAAATTTCTTTTTATTGTTCGTTATCGTTAGTGCAATTAGGAAAGAATTTAAAAGTTATTTGACGTAATGAATTACATCCAACTTTCACCAGATTTAAACAATGGAATTATTGAGTAACGAATGATATTTTTTTATTATTATTATTAGAAACTACTGTTTCTTACTTTTTCATGTATTATTATAGGAATTCCATTATCCTTTCTAAATGTATCAATATACATTTCATGGAAGGCTAACTTTTAACATTGTTTGTCTAAGGTACTGGAATTGGCGGGAAACGCGTCGAAGGACTTGAAAGTAAAGCGCATCACTCCGCGGCATTTACAGCTCGCTATTAGAGGCGACGAGGAGCTAGACAGTTTGATTAAGGCGACTATCGCGGGTGGCGGTGTCATTCCCCACATACACAAATCTCTCATCGGCAAAAAGGGAGGCCCTGGAGCACCCGTTTAAGATTAGGTATTTTTTTTTTATTAATAAATTACGATTTGACATATTTTTTTATATATTCGTTTTTTGTAGCTACTAAATTATGCCTTGTTACCTAATTTTATTTGGTAAGGATAAAACAATACTAAAATTTGTTTATTTGTTGTACACAGGCCAATTTCACCCCACACACATAATGCATTTGACTCCGGGCACACTCTATGCAGACCTCTACATCCTCATCGGTAAACATAGTTTGAAGTTAAGTTAGTGACATGGACAATGGAGTGATTCCAGAGAACTGTTGGTCTGGACTAAATCCGTAAATAATAAGTGCTAGACTAGACATATTTTAGTATTAAGGAGATTTGAATATAATTGTATTAGAATTAAGTTTAATTTCTGTTTGAGGGACATATTGATTCTTGTAAGTTGTTGTGTATGGGTATGCAGTTGTTTGCATCTGGCCTTATTACTACTGTAATGAGGCCACCATAAGCAACATACACTCTCCACTGATTACAAATCATTTACGATTTAGTTTGAAGCTCTAAGCTGTTGTCATTATTTGCAGATTTTGTATTTTTTTAAGTGACATTGTATTAGCAATAGTTTAAATACATAATGTTGATCTAAATTGTAATTTGGTATGATTGAACTGTTACAAGTTGTAAGAAATGTATTTTGATCTTTGAAATATATTGACAAAGAGCTGATGTTTGTTTACTTCGAAATGTCTTTTATTTAAACTTGCTTATCCTTCTTCATGTCTTACCATATACTAGGAAATTTCCACTTTTGACTAGGATAATTAGGGCAAATGTAAAAGGTATTTATAATATATGGCAATATGTTTTAAGTTGCTATGCATTCAATCGGTAATTTGAAATAATTATTATTAAATGTCATAAAATATATTCAAGGGGTCTCCAGTTGTAGTACTTAGTCCATTACACATGTTGGAGGACTACACACTTAAGAAATTCCTATAGAACTTGTAGATGTGCAGGTTTTATCGCGAAGTTTCCTTTACTATTAAAGCTAGTTATTCATTGTGAATTCACACATAACTAAAAAGGCAGAGGTGTGTGCCTGGGTTCAAACCTGCGAACGCTGAGATTGTCGATTCTCTGTTTCCATAAAACGTGTAAAATATTATAAATAGGGGATTCGATCCCGTTTTATTTTTGTAACCCCGGGATTATCAATAGCTAATCCCGGGATTGTATTAGTAATAAAAAGTGGTAAGAAAAAGAAAGTAAAACGTATTAAAATCAATCTTTTACTTTGAATCTACTTAAATATCCAAAAATAAAAATATAATTTCTTCTGATAAACAAACGAAGCCCTTTTATCTATACAAAGAAACGCCATTATACTACAAAAAAGACTATGCAAAAGAGATTAATGTATTTTAAATAAAATATAAATATAGGAACTATAAATTACTTATTTAAGCCACGAAAATAAAATCTTAGAAATAACGCATTCAACGTCTCATCCGAAAGCATACTTCTTAATTTGAGGCACAAATATGTAGAAGCGAAAAAAGCGTGTTCAGGTTCGATGGAAGCTGGAGGAATCGTCTATAAATTTTTATAGGTCCTCTTCAAATTATAGCCTCGTGTAAAACTAGCCTCATAAAGAGTAATTTCTTGTTTAATGATCTTAGAAAGCACATTTTTATCGATTTTTATTATAAATATGTCAATCCCGGGATTTATTGAATTTAATCCCGAAAATTTCGGGACTGAAATATGACCGGGATCCCTGGATCGATACCTCTAATTATAAATCATGATCATCCCCCCATACAATTTGTACCACTGTTAGTCGCGACTCTCGAGCCTCCTATGTGCGTGAGGAGGTTTCGGCCCACTCCACCACATTGTCCTTGTGTGGGTTAGCAAACACCTAAGAAATCCTTAAGAACTTTTAGGTATGCGCGTTTCCTTGCGATGTATTTGTTCACTGTTAAAATATGTGATATGTAGTGAATAGACACATAACTTCGAAAAGTCTTACAACAAAAAAAACTATAATTAATGGGAGTGTCTCTTTGTAATTTTAAAATAACCGCTTTTACTAAATTCACATGGATGGATATATACGATGCTTATCTATTTAAATAAATAATATTGGAGTATCTAGTACACCAAAATAACAGTTACAACTTTGTTCTATTTATTTCAGCTCATCTCTGAAATGACTGGTCCGATTTTGACTGGATTTTCATTGAGATAACTTATCGTTTTCTCTCTGAACTGAACAATACTTTATTTGTTTTATTCCACGCGAACAGCTAATTAAGAATTAAAATGAATATACCTATCATATTTTTTTATTATAACAAATATAAAACCTCATCAAAAAAGTATTATTTTAAGTCATATCAACAAATATGTTACTACCAAGTGTTATATTAGTAAATTAAGATTTCCCAATTTAAGGTGTTGGAAGATTTTAGAGGTCAGTAAAAATACTGGAAAATAAGTAGGTACTAAAAGGTGGCAATGATTTAGGTATTTGTTATTGAACCGCATGTATATTTCTCAAATAATACCTCAGAGATGATCAGAGTATCAACAACATGTATCTAGATATTATTTTAAAGCATTCAAGAGAGCAGTCATCATTAGTGTATTGGTTGTTATCGACGTGTTTGCGTAGGATTCAGTATTGCATTCACATATCATTTTACAAAAATAAAATGAGAATTAAAAATAGAAAATTATTTTTTAATTGTATATTTCACGCCGGATATTATATTAATCAGTCAGAAATATATATAAAAATTGGTTTAGCGTTTTTTAAGTGAAAGCTTTTGCCATAGATCAATTCAGTCTTACCGGACCCATACACCATCAATAATATTGATCAATATTCTGATTGTACAATATTATTGAACGTGTAGGGATAATATTGAAGCATTGCGCCGTGATTGAGCAAAAGATTGATGGAGCTTAATTTTTATTGATCAATATTTTTTTATTGCGCTGTGTAGGGTTAATATTGCGCAATATATTTCTTTTTTTTTTCTTTTCAACAAAATCACCAGCGTGGCTGCCGCCAAAACTTCGTCGTCAGACATGTTGCTCGCACGAAAATATTGATCAGAGTGGTTTATCAATTTTATTGACAGAAATAATTGAACGTCTGGAATCAAAGGGGGTGTTCAATATTATTGAACAATAAAAAGATTGTTCAATATTATTGTAGGTGTATGGGGCCCCTTAGTGGTTAAAGATGTGTAAAAGATATAAAATAGCGAATCTGTTAATCTTCACATTTTTTATTTAAATAAATAACTCTGTCAGGCTAAGATCTGTCGGCTAAGCTTTCTACTCATGATCAATATACACATTAATATTTTCTTTTGTGTAGAAATTATTTTTAATAACATCGCTCAAGGACCATACAATCTAGGTAGCTACCTACATGTAAAAATCTTAACTTTATTCAGATTTTTAAAATTGAATTGAGAAGATATTACGTAAATTTAAAAGTTGAACCTGGGTAGGTAATCCACTAAAGAAGCATAGAAATGCTATGAAGACAAAAGAAAAAATTATGACATAGACAATTAGTCTATGACTTAAAACTTTAGTATATCTATGGTTATTTATGTTCGGCCTAGGGATGGACATTTAAAATAAACATCGATGTTTTTTTCGATGTAATGCATCGTTCGGTTACATCGATGGTAATACGATGTATTGAGAAATACATCGATGTTTCTTAAACATCGAGTGTTTTAGGTTAGGCAATTTAGGCATTAATTGAAACAAAAATATGTATTAAGTAAATCTAAAAATATATGTATTAAAATTGAGAATCACATAGCCCACACATTTTTTTCTTGAGAAATTCCAATATTTTTTTTCTATGCTATGTAAAAACAAAAGCTTGCTTAATCTCTACCCCTTCAACCGGTTTCTTTGTTCAGTCATAACTAGCCCTGCCTGAGAAAAAAGTCTTTCAGAAGGGACTGACGTGCCAACTATTGTTAAATACTTAAAAGCAATTTTATACAATTTCGGGAATTGTTTCTTATAATCTTTCCAAATTTCTAAAGGATTTTCGTTCAGTTATTGGTATATTATAACGTTTCGTTTCACTTATAGTATACTCACTTCAACCTCATAATTTGCGTACCTACCCAATCGATGCATCGAATGAAAAACATCGATATATATTCGATGTTGAAGTATTAACAATACATCGGTTCAATACGATGCATCGTTACTATACATCGAGTGTTTTAAATACATCGATGTATATCGTCCATCTCTAGTTCGGCCGCCATTTTGTGACTTGTTTGTCTCGTGTCAATTGTTACAGAATTCACCGATTGTTTCCAAATAAATAGTTATCCAGAATATGTGGCACGGATTCGTGTATATTTAGTCTATTGTATCTTATTAGTGTTGTGTGTGAGTCGTAATTGGCACTGTGTGAGATTGCCTTGAAGAGAGTTTAGAAATGAGTTCACGTCACCGAGATAGAAGCCGATCACGGTCTAGGGATAGGCACAAGGAACGGGAAAGGGAACGCGGCAAGACCCGCGAACGCGATCGGGATAAGGATAGGGATAGGGAGCGGGACCGTGAACGCGACCGGGATAGGGATCGTGAGCGTGAACGTGATCGTGATCGCGACCGTGATAGGGACCGAGAAAGGGATCGGGACAGAGACAGACACCGCTCTTCTAAAAGGTGAGTACTTCACCATCCATGTCATCTAAAGTCGGGTTAACAGCTTTTGTTATCATCAGGTCAGAATCAACATTGTTAACTCCCTAAGTACGAATTGCATAGGCACTAGTGTTACTAGGTTACCACACATAGCTTAAAACTTTGCCTTTTTTAAACATACAGGTTATGGCCCTATTTGCTGATTTTTTATAATTTTACTAAAACATTGGTCTATAACCATTAATGACAGTACTTATTTTAAAAAATATTATTGAAAATATCACTCTTCCCGCTTCACATTTTAAGACATGTTACAAAGTGCACCAGTTTTCTTAATTAACATAGAATTTACAAGTATAAATCTGTTATAACTAAATAGGATCTAGGTTTCCTTTAGCCCTAGTTTAAATGACCAATACCGAAACAGAAAGAAAAAGTTTAGAGACCGCTATTTTTAGCTATAATAACCAAACAGATAAAATTTGCATATATTGACATTATATTCATCTTTATTTATACAAACTCCAGTTGACACCAAATAACAATCAATACACCTGTATAATAATTTGTAAAGATGACTCATGTGACAAATATATCTTATAATTATGTAGAACTTATAAAACTACATTCATCTTAATTGAGCTATTCAAAATTATCGCAATAGACTTTAGACCAACTGAGGGATTCAACTCCAAATAGCCATAATTTTGGATTTGATGTTAAATTTGCTGGAATGCAATCTTTTTTAGGAATGAAAAGAAGCCTACATTCATTTTGTTTATGCCCATTCCAAACTAGGAGTCATTTATAAAATCCTTCTGATGAAGAAGAAAATAATTTTACTATTACAAGTCCATAATAGTTTTAACCAGTAAGGAATAATCATGGTTATTTTATTGTTACAGTATGAAATCAGATTTTATAAATTGTTAGTCTGTACTCACACAATTTAATATTAAAAAGTTTTTCTAAGGTTTATGTTTGTACCAAATATAAATTGATTTGGTTTGGTTACTTTAGAGTTCAGTTTTGTTACGCTACAAACATGCATAAACTTACGCTTGTCTCCCATTAAGTCAGGCACAGACTATAGAGTGCCAAATCCTAATTTATAATATAACAAACCCATTTTAAAATAATGTTGTTATAAACATAATTTATTTCTTGGGGAGGCCTACGTTCAGCAGTGGACGGCGATAGGCTGAGTATGTATGTTAAACATAATTTACTTAACAGACTATGTTGATGTGAATACACAGAGATAAGGAGCGCGAGCGCAGTCGCAGCCGCGAACGGCATAAGGAGAAGCGGCGCACGCGCAGCCACTCGCGCTCTCGCAGCCGCAGCAGAGGACGGAAATCCAAGGACAGGTAAGTCACTGCACTCTTATGTACCATGTACAATACTTGTGTATACTATAAACAGCACCATTAGTATATATGAATAAAAGTGTACCCAATGCCTCTTAACACCCCAAAATAAACACAGAGTCAAAACAAAATAAACAAAGATACATAAAAACTCATTGCAACATCCTACTTTTACTAACTTCTAAATTCGTTATTATTAGATTCGCTAAAATGCAACTTTTTAAAGAAAAAAATTGCATCCAATTGTGTTTATGGTTTTTTAGATACTTTGTCTGTGATGCCTAGACCATTATGCAACTACCAGTCAGAATGATCTCTGTGTAGAAGTCTTGACCAGCATTACGTTAATTACTTATACGTCTTTATGTTGTAATTATTATCCATAGATTATTACTAGATTTCAGAAAAAAAATTGATTGAAATAATAGTGCTCATTCCAGGGATGGAACAATTGCGCTGCTGGACCAGATGGTCGGTACAACGACGAAGGCGACGGCACGCCAGGTGACTACCAATGGCGCCATTAACCCGGCCACGCAGGCTGCCATCCTAGCAGCCGCCGCCGTCGCACAGGTGCCTTATAATACATACTTTACTGCTAAGTTAATAAAAAAATTACATTGTGTTTTTATCTTTTATACATTTTTTTCTGTTTCAATTTATTTGTAAAGCTATTGCAAAGTCACTAAAATGACCTCAACAAAAAGAAGTAGTGTAAACATAACATTAACTTAATGTCATTAAGTGTATTGTCGTCCTGACAGACATACGTGGCGCAGCGTCGTATCGCGGCGCCGGTGCAGCCGGCAGCGGCGGCGGCGGCCGCGCTGTCCGCCGCCACGGCCATCCCGCCGCCCACCTCCGTGCAGCAGAAGCTGGAGCAGCTGCAGGCGCGCCACCGGGACAAGGCGCCGCACCACGAGCCGCACGAGCACGACCACCACCCCGACGACGACAAGGACGACGGACAGGGGCCCGCGGGGGAGACCGCCGCCGAGCGCCGCGCGCGCCGCCGCCGCACGCGCTGGATGGGCTCCGAGCACGACAAGACCTTCATCCCCGGCCTGCCCACCGTGCTGCCGTCCACGCTCACGCGCGACCAGGAGGAGCAGTACCTGCGTGAGTGTCCCGCCGCCCGCGCCCGCGCGCCGCTCGCGCCCCGCACCCCCGCCGCACCCCCGCGCGCCTGCCGCGCCACGCCCACCCACACGCTCCCCGCGAGCGAGCGGCGCGCGGACTTTGCGCTGTGTACTCTATTCAACAAATGTCTTGAGCCATTTCTCTTTCTTGGAGAGTGTGACCCGTCCGGCAACAACATTCGCAAAATCAGAATCGCTTCCATCCCGGGCTGCGGGTGCATCTGACCGCTTTGGCACTGGACACACTCTCTATTCCGTGTTTGTAATAACGTAATGGGATTCATTCGCAGGATTTGTTTGATCCGTTTAACGTAACCGTAGCCGGCCCGCAGCCGGCGCGGGGTGGTGCCGCGGCTCGTCCCGTAGTGTTGCTAATGTTTGTATGTGTGTGTCTGCTGCGCCGGCCGCCGCGCCGGTGGCGTGGTGGCGGCCGGTGCAGACGAGCTAACTGTCGGCGGCCGCGGCCCCGGTCATTACAGTGCAGCTGCAGATCGAGGAGGTGAGCCGCAAGCTGCGCTCCGGCGACCTGGGCATCCCTGCAAACATCGAGGAGAGGTTTGCACTTGCCACTACTACCGCCGCCGGCGCCGCCCGGCCGCGCCCGCACGCGACCGACCTGCACTAAGTATCGAACGCAGTATCCGAATTCATTATTGTTTGCATTCACAGCCGGCACAGATAGCGGCACCATGTCGTCGGGCCCGCCGCGGTTCCGTGACCGATCCGGTGTTGAGGGTTCTTCGATGAATCGCTTTTTTACATGTTTACCTTGCCGGGTTACAGTCGAACATTCGGGAAAATAATTTGGCCGACGAGACCAAACAGCTTTGCAGAAACACATGTAATGTACATCGCGCGCACAATTGTATTATATCCATTATGAAGTTTGAATTTAACGACTTGATGGTATTGATTTTGATATATTTGTAAACGATTTGAGCCGAGCACTGTCAGTCGGCCGTGCACAGTGGACAGAGCACACGGCACGCCACTCAGAGCTACTAATGCGCAATTTTCTTCATTTTGCAGGTCACGTACAGACTGCACTAATCATTCAATATTAACTAATGAAAACAATAATTGATAACTTTTTTCAGCTCCGACACGTCCATTAATTGAATTATTTTCAGGGCTAATGACCTTTTAATTAAAATTTCAGGTTGAAATTAATCAATTATTTTTTTCTCAGCGCGTTAGGTCGATCCTAGGGTTAGGTGTAGTTGCGTGGTAGAGGCGTATGAGGCCGCCGCCGCGCGTGCTGCCACCACGCTGCACATTGCGCGGTGGTGGTGGCAGCACGACGCGGCGCGCGCGGCCGGCTCTGAGTGTGCGTGTCGCAGGTCGCCGTCGCCGGAGCCCATCTACTCGACGGACGGCAAGCGGCTGAACACGCGCGAGTACCGCACGCGCCGCAAGCTGGAGGAGGAGCGCCACCGCCTCGTGCAGCGCATGATGCAGATCAACCCGGAGTTCAAGCCGCCGCCGGACTACAAGTATGTCTCTATACATCACAACTCCTCTTAGTAAACAGTATCCTGTATACAAACTTGCAAACCCCCTTACCTATTATTATTATTACTTAAATTTTATCATTTAAAAATAAATTGTTTGGTTATAATGCCAATAATTATATTTTTCTTTCCCTTAATTTCAAAACGTAATTGACATATAAATTATTTTAATAACGTGAACATCTCTATAACTAATTAAAAAAATGCGAATGTGATCTTCCGCAGGCCTCCGATTATCCGCGTGCACGACAAGGTGATGATACCGCAGGAAGAGCACCCCGACATCAACTTCGTGGGGCTGCTCATCGGGCCGCGCGGGAACACGCTCAAAGGTAACTCGTCACTATTTCACGCGGAAAAAAAATATTTTGTTTGTGTAACATTTTTGGATATTTTAACTATACTCACGCATTTGGCCACTTTTTCACTGAACCCCTCCCTCATTCAATCGCTCACTCACACACCCACTCATTCACTCACTCACTCACTCACACACCCACTCATCCACATACTCACTCAAAAATATCAATGGTTTACTTTATTACCTTGTGATCTGAACAGCGATGGAGAAAGAGACCGGCGCGAAGATCATCATCCGCGGTAAGGGCTCAGTGAAGGAAGGCAAGGTGGGCCGCAAGGACGGACAGCCGCTGCCCGGGGAGGACGAGCCGCTGCACGCCTACATCACAGCCACTAACGCGGACTGCGTCAAAAAAGCTGTCGAGAAGGTATTGAAGAAATTTAAAGTTGTCGATAATTACTAGGTTATTTTATAAAACAACAATAATATTAGTGGATGCGATACAAAACATAATTTTATTAGGGAAGTCTTTATTAATATGAATACTAAGTGCAGTGCAACTCTATGTAATGTCGCTCGATTAAACACTCCCTAAAGCGTCGTGGTAACTACGACTCTCCAAAATGCCATATAATGCACAGTCTCTTCAGTGTCGTTATATAGAGATTACACTGTGTGTGCCAGTAGATAATATTTCGCTGTCTCACTATTACAAGGTTAATGTTACAATTTTAGCACTTATTTAGTTATAAATACTATGAGGTTCTATGAGTTATATAGAACCTTGTAATAGTGAGAGGCAGCGAACATGTCCTTGTTTCCTAAATAGCACAAACCCTGCTCTGCATGACACTAAGCCATACGTTTCCAGATCAAGGAGGTGATCCGCCAGGGCGTGGAGGTGCCGGAGGGGCAGAACGACCTGCGGCGCATGCAGCTGCGCGAGCTGGCGCAACTCAACGGCACGCTGCGCGAGAACGACGCCGTGCGCTGCGCCAACTGCTCCGCCACCGACCACAAGACGTGGCTCGTCAGTACACCACAACTGCTCATTATACTACAGATTATGATACATGGATAATACTGTCAAACGACACTGCCTATACTGATAGATTGGGTATAAATAACAAATAGCAATGTCTTAGCAGAATAACAATTATCAGATAGAACGTCCACAACATATGGTACCTTTAGTGTCTGTATATCCGGTTGCGACTGTATATCGAGCTTATGAGAAACAAAACATGGTAACTCAACACATAATGTAGATAAACATCACAAACTTAAGTTGTTATTGAACTTGTCTACCCTAAACAAAAGCCTAGTTATAAATACGTGATGTATTGTAATATATGTTGTACGCTTAGTGTCCGGACAAGCCGAACGTGACGGGCAGCATCGTGTGTTCGTCGTGCGGCGGCGCCGGACACATCGCCAGGGACTGCCGCGCGCGCCGCCCGGGACACGCGCGCCCCGCAGACAAGGTACTCTACTCATTTATTACACTTACATCATACTTCAAGTCACCGGGAATTGATCGAATTCTGACAGTCTTGTCTTAGAGTAAAACACTGGAAATATTACCTAATACTATAAGAAGTTTTTTGCATATCATTTGGTAGTGGTTTAATTAAGAATTAATTATTAATGGAGTGCTTAAATCAAGCTAGGTGTATCAAATCCCATTCCCACCGAAATTATAGTAAAAAGCGAACATATTACTAGGCTTGTGTCTAATATATACTCAGCCTATCGCCGTCAACTGTTAAAGGTACGCCTCCCCAAGAAACCGCTAATCATCCCGGTGTCATCAATATAATTTTTATGTGTTGTAATACGTGACAATAACTTGTTTCCAGGCTAAGATCGACGAGGAGTACATGTCTCTGATGGCGGAGCTGGGCGAGGCGCCCCCCGCGGGCGGCATGGCGGGCGGGGGCGGGGCGGGCGGCGGCGCGGGGGGAGGGCCGCGACGGTTCGCCCCGCCCCTGTTCGCCGCCAACCAGCCGCCCAGAGCCATCATGGCCGCGCCAGGTTAGCGAGATGCTCTTTTTGCCTTTCTAATGAGCTTGACACTGCAGGAGATTTTTATTTACAACAAATATTTTAAGTAAATTATCTCTTTTGCCATACAAAGTTCCACATTATAATCTTAAGGTTTAAATATTATTTAACTAAAGCAATTTAACATATAAATGAGGATATCCCATAATAAACATTTACCACTTTAATGTGAAACACTTTGGGTTTCAATGGAAGTACAAGTACATAATTCATCGACCCCTTAACAGATGACGTATTGACGTAATGGTGGATATAAAAGATCAGTTAACTGATGTGTGCATTTGGTTGTGCAGGCGGGCCGGGCGCGTTCGTGCCGCCGCCGCCCCCGCCCGCCGCGCACCCCGCACACGCCGCGCCCTGGCTCGGTCAGTCATACATTATACATAAATACTCACAATTCACATACACTTATATACACTACTAGCTATGGAATGCACCTGCAAATAGTATATCCTAACAACCAGAGTCCTGCGCCCGCAAAAACATTTATTGGCCTACAAAACTCTTCCTTAATATTACAAAGTTCTGCAAAATGATACCTAAGCATGCTTTGCCCTGTTCTGTTGATTAACCTGTAAATTTAAAGGAAATGAGTTGAAACATGTTAAGTAACTTTTATAAGTAAGGCTTATTAAACGACTGATAATTAAGTTAGCCTAAAAACAAACTGTATATTACTAAATTCAAGTCAATTTATGTCAAGTAACAACCCCCAGTGTTTATTTAATTCTGTAAAACTGCTGTAAAAATCTCTAGTATTTTTTTACATTCTTGAAATTAATGTCAATAACGTTATTCTCTCCATTTGTACAATGCCCTCTCAACAAATCCCTTCACAATGTCTTTAAAAGACCGCCATATGTACCCTTCTCTATTATATCCCTTTTTTTATAATTTATTTATGTTATTTTTCTAAATAAATAAACCGTCAACAGAGTTCGCAGGCGTAGGCGCGGGTCCGCAGCCCCCGCCGCCGGGCGCGCCGCCCCCGTCGTTCCCGCCGCCGCCGCCGCCCGCGCCGCTCGCAGCCATGGCGCCGCACCACCCGGTCAGTATACACGTATAACGTTAAATTAGTTTTAAAACTATGGACTATGGCCTAAACCCTCTCAATGGTAGAGGAGGCCCGTGCTCAGCAGTGGGCGTATACGGGTTGATGAAGAAGAAGAAGAAGAAGTTTTAAAACACAGAATAAGTCGTTTTGTAATATTACACAAATTTTAAAACACAGAAGAAGTCATTTTGTAATATTATTGGGTGTATTCAGGCTGTGATCGGAAACTAAGGCAGGTATTTGCTACGTTGATGGAAAACTCCCTGGTGTTAAAGAAAATCGTGAAAAATAAAAATTGACTCTTTCCATACAAACCACATACATTTAATCCCGATGGCTGTATGGAAGTCTTAAATTTTTTATTTTTGTCGGGATTTTCTTAAACGCTAATGGGTTTGTGATCACCTCAGCTAATATTACCTGCCTTAGTTTCCGATCACTTAAATACACCTTGTATAAAGATCTAAATGAACATTTTTAGAATTAAAATGTATGAATATGTCGTGTTGCATGTTGCAGGGCGACAAGATGTGTCCGCCGTCCAACGTGCCCAACATGCCGCCGCCGCCCGGTCAGTACTTACTACGTTATACATTCACCTAGTCTTGTAAACTTCTCACTCATTAATACTAGAAACCTATAACTTATCTATTGTTAAAATTATGTTAACTTTGTGGTTTCTTTGATAAATGTGAGCCTAGTGATCCCAGTTTTGATTACGGGAAATGTGCTCAAAAGCAACAATAGATTCGTTCCCTACTATATGCGACTTAAAAACACTATCAGTAAAACGTGTGCACTAAAATGCATCTCTTCATTATCTGCATTTATATTTGTATAAACTTGTAAGTGTCTATATGCACTTTGATGAATGTTGTTTGCAGGAGTGGTAGCGATGGGCGCGGGACCGTGGCGCGGGTTCAACCCTCCCCCGTGGGGTGCGCCACCCCCGCCCGCATTCCTAGCGCCGCCGCCCCCGCCCCCGCCCGTGTCCTCCGCCTAGCCACCAGCCCCGCCCCCACACTCGCCATAGTGGCGACACTTGGGGGATAACTAAAATGGGGGCGTAGGGTGGATAAACAGTACTAAGTTACAGAACCAACATTGCAGTTGGATAATACACTACACTTCAGCCCTCACTAGTGACGTCAGACCACTCTTGTTGTGGACTTCTATTTGTATCAGTAGAACTGGATAGTGTGTGTCTATACGCACCATATGCAATAATCTACTCGGGTTGTGGTGTTGCTAAGGCTGTTATGTTACAGTTATGATAATGATTGCATGTGTGCTGATGAATGTACCTTGTGATAATTCACACCGGAGATAACTAATGTTTATTAATGATAATTTTGTTATAAGTTTAATCAGAATACATTATGACACCAGGTAGTGTTTTATTTTTTTAACGCCGCAGCATGTCCCTAATTATTGCCTCAATTTTTATAAAGCAAAGTGCAAAAACCCGAGGTTGAACAAGCACCCAACTTAGTTAAGCGGACATTTACTCGGTGCGCCGAGTTGTAAGGTGCCCCATACACCTACAATAATATTGCACAATATTCTGATTGTACAATATTATTGAACGTGTAGGGATAATATTGGAACATTGCGCAGTGATTGAACAAAAAATTGAGTGAGCTTAATTTTTATTCTGCAATATTTTTTTATTGCGCTGTGTAGGGTTAATATTGCGCAATATATTTCTTTTCAACAAAACTGCCGCCAAAACTTCGTCGTCAGACTTGTTGCTCGCACGAAAATATTGATCAGAGTGGTTTATCAATTTTATTGACAGAATTTATTGAACGTCTGGAATCAAAGGGGGTGTTCAATATTATTGAACAATAAAAAGATTGTGCAATATTATTGTAGGTCTATGGGGCGCCTAAGGCTACAGACCCCGACCACTTTCGATCTCCTCTGAGGTATCGCAAGAGGAGCTAAGGCACTTTCTTCTGGTTAAAAATATTAATGGCCTGGTAACCTAAATGGTGATGTGACTAAATAGTTAGTAATTCCTGCTATAGGCATACTCCTGCTTTACTAAATATGATGCAGAATGTGAAGAGTAAATAAATATCGTGTAATAAAACGTGAAGTTGTAGATGTACATTTTTATTCATTAAGATATTAGCTAAATTAACAAAAAAAAAAATCACGTCAGTCGCAATACACTCGTAGATCGATATGATTCGATACAAAATGAAACGTGTTAAATGCACAAAATATCTACAAATACTTAATTACATATCGTAAAGTCTATAGAGATTATTGCATCATTCATCGCTGAACATAATAAACGTAAAGATTTCATCTAATAAATAATTATAGGAATAAATGATAATTGTAAATAAATAAGAACTTAACCGCGATCAGCACTAAGCGCGCCATTCGTGGAGTCACGTCACACCTGTATGACGTCATCACGCGTGACGTCATGTGTCCTACCGTGGATACAAATTGAGGGGTTCGCGGCACTTATCACACATCGTATTATATAGATTTTCCTGTTTTTGTAAATGGGAAATAAGTTACTTGAATTATTGTATTTAAATTTTTACTCCTTTTATAATAAAAGGAAGTCCATATTATTAACATTTAATACATAATAGAGATGTATTTCGTATTTTGAAAGACCTATGGGGCCGCTACAGAAATCTCAAAATACGCATAACTCAATAACACGTACCGAAATGACTCCACGAATGGCTAATTAATATACTACAAATAAATGTCCCGTCAATACAAAACATTGTATTTATATTTACCTTAATGTCATCATATTTACGTCCCTAGCTCAATAGCTCCGTATCAAATCTAAATCATTTCCAAAGATAAATCGTTTCTATTTATATAATTATAGTACAGAAGGCATTGTTCGCTAGACTACCGCCGCCCCCTGTATCCCTGGAGACATCGCGCGCTTCTGAAGCGAGTGTGGCCGAGTGCGGCGGCAGCGCGAGCGCTCTATCACATGCTCACGTTAAACTATGTTGATATTTTGTAAAAAAATAAAAAACATCAAACATGGCTCGCCAGTCGTCCAAAGTTCATATCACACTTCTAGTCTATCGGGGTTTAGAATATTATGTTGCGGAGGATATGTTCGTGGTGAAGAGAGGAAGGCAGTTAGTAGGTGCGGAGTCCGGGCGGCGTGGCCTCGGTCCCGCGTCCAGTCAGTCTTGTGGGCGTGGCCGCCCGGGTGGTCGCGGTGCAGGGGGGAGGGGCGGGGGCGGTAGGGACGGGCAGGGGGTGAGGCGAGTGGGGGGAGGGGCCTCATCGCGCCTCCTTGGCCGTGAGCTTCTCGATGAGCTCCTGCAGCGGCGCCAGCTCCCGCCGCTCGATCAGGTTGAATTCCTGCACGACAAAACACATGGGTCATGCTTCTAAGTTAAGCTAGTTGCTAAACAGCGTCTATGATGAATATACAAATCATCATCAACTCTAATACTTCCAACTGCTGACCATGGGCCAACTATAGAACTAAGAGGATTGAGGCCTTAGTCCAGCGCGATGGACTTTTTGGCGGACTTCACACGATTAAGATATGCTTAAAAACTTAAAAAGTGTGCCGGTTCGCTCACAATGATTTTCCTCACTCTAGTGATACCTCACCAAGATTCTAGACCTCGCGCTTAAAAATCGAGGCCATCTCTACTGTGATCATATCTTCCCAAATGATATATTGGTAGATTTTCAACAACATAACGGTAACCTCATGGCATATATTTATAAGGTGAATTGTTGGAACATAATATTGTATTTAGTATTGACCTGCACAAAGAATATGAAGTGTTTGAAGGAGGTGTTGAGGTGCGCCTCCTCCCCGAGCTGCACCACCTCGGGGAAGTGCTGGTGGTAGATGTGCGCGTACACGCGGAACAGACGCTTCAGGATCGTCTTCGCCATCGACAGGAAATTCTTCGGGAACGGCACACCTATAATAATTAATTACACATTTTTATCAAACCGTGTAGAGCAGTTTTAGAAAAATTATGCCCCCTATAAATTTTTTTTAACTTTAAAATATCCAGTAAGGTGCATTCGGGTGATTTCGAATGAACATTTGATGAGTTGACTAGATGATGGAATTATTGATTATAAATCACAATTGGTATATTTTCTGTTCACTGTTTTAATTATTTAGACATTTCGAGTATTTGGCCTCGAGGTCTATTGGTAAAGTTTTTATGTAATGTATTTGGAGTCAATAAATAATCATGTCTCAAAATATTTATATTTTTTGTTGTGATAGTATAATTACGAATTATGTTCGGCTAATTTCCGATAATGAGGAAAAAAAACCCGAAAAAACAAAATAAAAACGTGTTTGATTATTTTAATCCTACTTAGAGGTTCATTACAACGCTAATCTATTAGAATAAGTGACAATAAGTTCAATAATTTACCAGGTTTCACAGTTATTACTGTTCAGGTAAATCTGAAAACGCAAAATATCCCCTGTGCACATAAAATTGGCTGTACGAGACGTGCTTTCACTCGAATCGTCCTTGGGCAAATGAAGCGGGGAGAAAATTAAATTCGCGTTTAGATGAGTGTCGTCCGAGCCCGAGGTATTGCTGCGTTTGTTTGTAAATAGGTATTATCGGAATATCCCGATTTTCGGCAATACCCGAATGCACCTTACCTCAAAAAGAACGACGGAATTTTTATCAGATTAACTTCTTATTCATTCGTCTGCCAAGACCCTTTATTTTGGGAACGTAGGGAATTATCAAGTTCTTAGGTCTAGTCTCTTAAAGCAGTGAAAAAATTGAATGAAATATAACAAAAAGATACCCCAAATCAATCTGCAAGAAACGTACATTTCGACACTAAAAGGGAAGCAAAGTTTATAGGGTACTAGCTTTTGCCCGCAACTCCGTCTGCGTGGACTACAGGGTTGGGTTCAGATAGAAAATAAGTTGTAGTATTTTACTCCGCAGAGCCCCATTTACTTAAATATACAAAAATCATAGTAACAATCGGTCAAATTGTTTCAACGTGAAACCGTAACGCGCCGGTCGACGCCCTGAGTATCATTATTGCGCGCTTGATCATTATTTTGAAACTGCGATATCTTCTAAGATACTCATTGAAATCAAATGATGTAAAGGACAAATTTATTTTGTATTAAATACTTGTAATGAATAACGTATTTATTTGGATAAGGATTAATATAATGTTTGTAAAAACACCTTCACAAATAATGCTTTATTTAAAATAAATTTGGTTAGAATAAAAAACGTTATAGTGAGCCAACCTTAAAGAATAGACATATGCTGTGCGGACTTTTTTTTAGAATTTTTAAAGGGGAACAATTCTGTCATACATTATTTTAGCGAAACTTTAACCGTTTCTGCAGCGTACGCAGTGGAAGCTCACAAAAGGAAAATAGTCCCCGATTTTGAAACATTCTTTATTGCTGCTCCGCTCCTATTGGTCGTAGCGTGATGATATATAGCCTATAACCTTCCTCGATAAATGTGCTATCTAACAGTGAAAGAATTTTTCAAATCGGATCAGTAGTTCCCGAGATCCTAGCGTTCAAACAAACAAACAAACAAACAAACAAACAAACAAACAAACAAACAAACTCTTCAGCTTTATAATATTAGTATAGATTTTCTATTGTCTTAGAATTATGAAATTGGCGAGTAAAATCATTTTATACTCAAAGTATACTAAACCATCTAAAAATCAACCATTGTGTTATCGAATAGTAAAAAGTAATTTTTAGTACGGAACCACGAGGGTTTTGTGTAGTTAGATCATGTTTTACTTGCATCTGAAATAAAAAAGCGTTATATTTACCAATTTTAGAAGGGAACAACGTCTCGTCGTCCAGCTGGTCCTGCGCCCACGTCATGAGATAGTCGATGTACTTGGGCGCCGAGCACTTGATCGGCTTCTTGACGGTGTGTCCGTCCGCCCAGTGGTACTCGTACTTCGGTCCCGCAGACATCACCGCGCACGACTCCTCCGTGCAGAACTCTGTTATTGTCCCGTACAGCATGTTGATCTGGTTGAAGAAGTCCACCGCTGGAAAATGTATTAAAAATATATGAAATACGAACACGTACCAGTAATCTCCTAAAGAGAAAAAAAGAAAAAGAAGACTCATCGTTAAAATAAAATATGTGAGATGAATAGGAAAATATCCTTTGCCCGATATAATATAAAAAGCATTAGAGGCAATGTTTTCATTTTGAGATATATGAAATAATGAAATAAGAAGTTGCCGAAAAGAGGATGTATATGGAATTGTTTGGTTTCGAAGCGAGGGTGCATAATTTGAGGTTAACAAACCGGACGCACAAATCGATATTTACGAATGTAAGTCGCGCAAGGAGGTCTATGCATTGAGCCTACAATTGAACATTGATAATATTGACCAGTTTAACGAGAATAAAAACCAATGTCTGTAATCTGACCGAAGTTTCTTAGCGAATATCATGTGTATTAAAAACTAAGAAAGATGTCCTAGGACCAAAGCTTTACGAATTTATCGCTACAGTCAGCACTCATAAATGAGCCAATAAATTGAAAATATCTTACTCATCAACAAAGAAGATTATAACCAAGTAATCTTAATAGTTTATCCATACATTTATTGGATATTATATTAATGGCAATAAAAATGCTGATACATCATAATATCTAGAGTTTGGACAATTTATCAAACCTCTATTTTCTTAATTCCAGACTTCCCATAACATCAACATATACTCAGCATTGAGAAAATTATTGTGTTAATGTTCTCAATAACACTTGTGTTAAAACCTTATAAATTAACAACTAATGTCATAAACATGGGCTGTAGTATGATGTAAAATTTATTGTAGAGATAGCAAGAAAAAATTTCAAATACTTTAACAGTTAATAAAATTACCAATTTAAATATATTCTTATCTAATTTTATTGACTCCAAGTTAATGATTCAATCGTATACCAATCTGACACAAAGAACTATCATCGCCAAAACCAACCGAACTGACCATAAGTGCTGAATAGTTGTTAGAAAAAGTATATGGTTGAATATTAGTATTGATACTTCATAGCCTACATTTACCTAATTTCATTTTATAAAATGTCATACTATCAACAGTAACAGGAAAATGAGTCATCTGAGTGATAGGGAAAGGATATTCAAATTGATAATTTTGTATACATGTTCCTAAAATTGATAAAAGCCATTGGAATGTAAATTATCATTAAAAATATATGGGTGTTGTGTACTTCGACTAACTATAGGTACTAGGTAAGCAGGAAATAATGTATTAATAGCAAATGAACTAAAGCAACCACACGAATCATAACATTTATCCAGGTGAAGTCTATTGAAAGAGGAAAATTTAAATATATTTATTGTAATAATATAGTAGAACTACTCAATGGCTGGTAAATTAGATAAATATGTATTGACTACAACAAATAGTTAAAGAAGTATTCATAGCAATATGAAGTTATGGTAGCAAATGACACATAACTACAGTGATGTTCAAATTGGAAGGAACATTTTGTCTAACTTATTTTGTAGAGATGGGCCGAGTACTCGGTTGATACTCGGTACTCGGCGTACTCGGCGGGTTTTTTGATACTCGTACTCGGCCGAATAACTCGGTTTGAATGCCGAGTATACTCGGCATTAAGAAATGCAATATATTTCGGTATATATAATTTAAACAACAGTCATCATCATCATCATTAGCCAATGGAAGTCGACTGCTGGACATAGGCCTCCCCCAATGACTTCCACCGGGTTTGGTCGGAAGCCTCTTGCAGCCAGCGACGTTCCGCGACCTTGACAAGGTCGTGAACAGGGTGGTAAAATTGGAAATGACTGAATTTAAGTGATGTATTAAACATTTTATAGATTCAATAAATATTATTTTATTTCATTTCGTAAAGAACTGTGTTAATCAAAAATTATTTAGTAATTTAGGAAATCTTTGAAAATCTCAATTAATAAAATCAAAATTATAGTACGTAATAAAAATAATTAATATTTAAAATTGGATAAAGCTAAGTTATGATGCAGTGATGGCCTCGAGGTTTGGGCGCGCGGTCGAAAATCTTGACGGTCGCGGGTTCGAACCCCAGGCACACACCTCTGACTTTTCGAAGTTATGTGTGTATTCACATTGAATTATCACTTGCTTTAACGGTGAAGGAAAAAGATCGTGATAAAACCTGCACACCTAAGAGTTCTTAGGAATTTCTTAGGTGTGTAGTCCGCCAACTCGCACTAGGCCAGCGTGGTGGACTATGGCCTAAACCCTCTCAATGGGAGAGGAGACCCGTGCTCAGCAGTGGGCGTATATGGGTTGATGATGAAGTTATGATGCAGGAACACAAGCTTCGCTGCACGTTCTGGTAACAGCCTATTCCTCTATTCTTCGTAGACGTTGCCGGCCTCCGAAAACAGGCTATTTAAATTCTAATGTACCACGCGCGAATTGGAAATTTAATTGAACCGAGTTACTCGGCCGAGTACTCGGTTGAAAAAAAATTGAACCGAGTAAAACTCGGTACTCGTTACTCGGCAAAAGTGTAACTCGGCGCATCTCTATTATTTTGTAAATTTCTAGAATATGTTGATTAACACTTCATTGTTTCTATTTATTTTATTTCTACAATCATCACAAATTCTGGTACTTTATTTAGGGAAGGACCTTCAAAAAAATACTTGCGAAAATCTACCTATTCCTGTATCCAGAAAAAGTATGTCCATTATTTTTATTGTTACTTTTATGAAAACTATACTTCACAGTGTTGGATGAAGGGTTAAAACAATTTTGCCATACTTTTACAGTGGGTTGTTTATGTATGACTGAAATAAGGAATTTATTAATGCAACTCTACTAACTAGTTCCAAATTACTATGATTAATTAGTAGAAGTTTGATTCACCTTGAAGAAGGTTGATTAGCTGTATAATTACAACTAACAAGCTCAAATCAAAATAATTATTCTATCCATTTGTATTTTAGATAAACATCATATCAATGTATTATTTGTTATTTACAATGAGTAACTTTATTTTATGCTTAGGTAAGACCCCCCAAAACATTATTTTTTCCTGAGTTGTTTCAGGAAATAGTAAAAATGTTTAGATTTTTTTAAAATAAATAAATGGTGTATGACATTCCATAATAGAATAAACACAGAGCCCTACATGTCACAGGAAGCTGATATAGTATACACTGAGTGGTAGGTTCAGTCACCTCTTTACCAAATGAATCACAGAATAGCTTCCATACCTTCAAAACAATAGCACATTGACAAGTCTAGAGTATGACACAAGTGCTACAACCATATTATAGTGCCAAGTAAACAGAGTTTTATATCTACTGATTGTTAATGTTTATAATACTGACTGTTGACGGCGACCCACTCGTTGAGATCCTCTCCCTCGGGCAGCATGACGGCGAGGCGCAGGTTCCCGGAGCCCAGCGTCGCCGCCGCGTGCCGCATCAGGTCATACTGGTGCGTGCCTTCTGGTATGTTTTTCTTCGGCTTGAATGTCTTGTTCGAACGACTGCCGCTGCAACACGTTACTCACGTCAATCTCCATTTCCGACATCGGCTCCCCTCGCCACTCTCGCATCCTGCTCCGTACGAGCCACCGTGCGGAGTAGCCTGCGGGACGGCTCAGGTAACGAAGTTACGGCATGTTGCGACCACTAAAACCATCTAGCAGACGTAAACAAGACGTCAGAGGCGCTGGGCGACCTAACACCATCAGTTATAAATAGATACGGATAACGCGACAACGGCACCGCTTCTACTTACAATAAAAAACTCATTGTGTATATCACTATCGTCAGTCCAATTATCTAAATATTTTATTCACTACTGTAGCACCAAAACATTAAAAATAGGTTATAACTACACAATGAATCGCCCTATGCACTTGTTAGTTGTTCACACAACGAACACAATTGACAATGCACTTGTCAAACGTCGTAAGTCGTTTCACTTTTCTTTTTAAGTTAGTCGATTATCACTTCCAATCAATAATAACGTTGCAGCACCTGATGGAAACATTTAGTAGACTTATTCTATATTACGTCCATGACTTATTCAGTAACATCTCTAGTACCTAACCATAAACAAATTGACAGCGAATTTGACGTTTATTGTTGACAGAATTTTCTGGGTTCATTCATTGATTTACGCCTGAATCTATTTTTCAGTGCACACTTCTAGCTGCTCAGTTTAAAGTAATCGCCAAAATGCAAGGTCTCACACTTCAGAGCTTGAAAAAGCACAAGGCTGTAAGTATTATTTGCTATTATCAATGAAATTAACGACAACTTTTAGTTTTGCAGTTCTTACATAATCTAACCTGTTATTAAATTTTCTTTCATTTGAAACACTCAAGTAGTGTTTGTTCATTTTGTGTTCATAACATTACTATAGCAAAAGTAATGTTTTGCATTAGAGATTGCATTTTGGGACTTGAATCAGAGCTTTGAAAATAAATCTCTTTGTCGTACTAGTCGTACATCTGATAACATATCATTCACTTAGTACTTATAACAGTGATAGTGATATAGGTAAACGGTATACTTATTATATCTTTCATAGGTCTTGTCCGATACAAAAACACGTGTTTTGCCTGTTTTTAACTGCGAGATATTGGTGTAATTTCCAGTTGATTCCGTTGTACGTGTGCACGGGTATCGGATGTGCGGGTGCAGTGTTCTACACCCTGCGTCTCGCTACACGCAACCCTGATGTGTCCTGGAACAAGAAGACCAACCCCGAGCCGTGGCAGGAGTACAGGAACAAGCAATACAAGGTACAAATGCTTGATGTTTTTAAAAATACATTGTCAATACAACTGTGCTCATAAAATATTGCAACTAAGATTTTTAGCGATGATACACTCTCATGTTTAACAAGCAATATAATACACAAATTAGTTTTTTTTGTAATTACATTAGACTCCATGATGCTCCTGAGAATTTTGTAAAAGTAGAAAGACAGAATAATAATTCTAATCTCAGAATTGAACCCAAAATCTTTAAACAACTTGGTACATAGTTCTGCTGCAGTAAGAATAAGTCTGTGTTAATCACTTAGCACTGAGAACACACTAAACTTTTATTGGGTTGAATAGACATACATTTTTGTCAAACAAATATCAGATGATTGTTCTTTTGTTCACAGTTCTACTCTCCCATCAGGGACTACTCCAAGGAAGAATCGCCAGCACCTAAATACTAATCATTTCTCTGCTATAGTTTAAAAATTGTATTAAAAAACATTAGTAGATTATGAGTTAATAAATAGCATTATGTGATAAAACTTCATTTGTATTTATATAAATATATTGATACCCATTTGTTGTTTCAATTAGCTGGACTCTAAGGCTAGAAAATATGAACTCATATCTAACAAGCCATCAACAACAGATATGCAAAATTTTAAAAATGTATATTATTGCTGGATAATAAAAGAAATCATACTCATTCCACTCAATTTTATTTATTTATTTATTTACACTTACACATAAACAGTCAAATAGTGACAGTAAAGTGCCGAGATAAAAAGGCATAGTATAATATTGAATAATGAAAATTCGTTAATCTATAATCTCTTTATTGTTTTTAGTACTTAACATTGGTGGCCTGTGAGATTATCTATGTATAGTCTATAAATCACATTATTTCTATTTGGGCAAAAATCCAATTCAAGGCATTCAATAAATATTTACATGCATTATGTATTGCACTATATTAGTTATTTTTCTATTTTGATTCGATGTATAAATATCTAAGCTATGTGACTTAGCCGTTTTTTGACATGAAAAAATATTTTAGGATAAGTTCAATCCCCCCTTTTGAAAGAACTAGTAAAATCTGCAGTTTGCATTGTTTGTTGTGCCAAATAGAATGGAAAATTCAGCAATGCGGCAGTAAAGATGCAGCGCGTGATTCTGCTGGCACCGTTTCTTGTAGGGATGACCATACTTCCAAAAAATATCGATTATCACATAAATCGATTGACACAAACCTAAGCTGGGCTTGATTTAGGGTGAGGTAGCCGTGATTACAAGTAGGGCATTGCTATTTTAGATAAATAAGTTTAAAAATTTTGGAGGAGGTTTATGTCCAAATATGTCTATTAGATAACAATTGCTACTTCATGGTAATGCATTGTCCCAAGATTTGTCCCTTCTTTCAAACTGCGACCTTGCATAAATCGTCTCTGTTTCTCTCTCACCTACTGTATCCATTTAATTTATAATCTGTTTATTCTCAATAGGGGATGAACCTATAAAACCTGCGTAGCAAATGAAGTCCTATGAAATTTATCGATAAAAGGTTCAAAGACTTTTGCATGATATTAATTCTTTAATTAATCGATGCTTGTTTCAACCCTATCGTGTATACAAAACGCATTGGCTTGGCGCCTGCGGAACATAAAGGGACGGATAAACATACACTCGGAACAGCCATGCTATTTGATTTTTAGCTATATGAAGTTCAATATTTTTAAATTTAAACAGTCGCTTAGCAAATAACACCCCGCAAGTCAGTACGAAAATCACACTGTAGTGTTGTTTGCTAAGCGAATCAATATAAGATACTCTCCCGTGTATGTGATCTTTGCACGAGAGTGCGAAGAATATTCAAACGTGACTTGATGTAGCAACATCAAAAACACTCCCCGAATTATTCTGCAGTTCCGTATTGTACAAATTTGGTTCATTGCCAATACGACGTATTGTAATACACCCTCAAGTTAATTGTCAATAAGCTGCAGTTGAATGAAACGCAAACCAGATTAAATGTATGAATATCTACCGTGTGATCTAGAGGCCCTTTTTCTTTAGTTTTCGAGGGGAAAGCTGAATATGGCTCTACTTCCCGCCAGCCCTCAAGCGTATATCAGGGTCACCGACCTTCCAGACTGACGCGCGACGATTTTCCTCCGCGCAAATGTGATGTAGCCTAATCATTGGTTAAGAATATCGTTATAAGGTGTGTAGTGTGCTGGAGGACTACTTGAAGTGAAAGACCACTTGTACTGTCAGTGGCGTAGCTAGGTAACCAAGGGCCCTGGGGCAAATATAAAAATGGGGCCCACTGCTATGTAAACTGATTAGATTTTATCAAATAAGAATATTAAATATACAAATACAGTCGAAACCGGATATAACGACACTGAAGGGACCTTATATTTCGGACGTTATATCCGATTGTTGTTATAAACGATAGTAATTACTTTATATAGAATGTGCCGGGACCTTACCATTCGGTTGTTATAACCGGTCCGTCGTTATAAGCGGTGTCGTTATAACAGGTTTTCACTGTATGTGCTTTAAAAATGCTAAGCTACTTAAGCTCTTTGATGTGCACTATAGGGGAGGCAATAAAAATATTAAACAGTAACAGCAAAGTTTGGCTAATGAAACGAAATAGAGAAGATTCAAGGGTTTATTATAATCATGTATAAACGCGGTGCCTATCAACTGGCTAAACAACAATTATATTTACAATTTTTCCTAGCTTTAGTTTTCGCAAAAATATCAATGACTTTTAAATCCTTTAAATCCGGCTTGATGCGGTTTTGTTTTCAATTGCTTTTTGCGAATGTCGGAATCGAGTTTGGCCCATATTATCACTGCAACAGCTGCAGAAGTGACAGGAATTGTAAAAAATAATAAGGTTGCTGTAAATACTTTCGTCAGGTCGCCAGTGTCGTAACTACCCTGCCTACCCTACTGACCCTACTGACCCTGGAGGGCCGCTGAAATGACCAGACTAGTATCTAGTTGTATTTCATGCATGGACCTAAGCCTGGTTAGAGCACTTTTCAGAGGCGCAATTTTGAAGGCTCGCACCAGGTGCATAAGAAGCTAGTTACAGCACTGTATGTCGCATTCAAGCACTCCATATTTGCTCATTATTTCCTTACAATATAATTGGTGAATAGTCCATTCTTGAGTTGGTTGAGGTAAAACTAGGTGGTAAATATTAATAAATTACAGTGAAAAAATAGGCCCTATTATATCTGAACATTTTCTTTGGAATTCGTCATACTTTTGTAATAAATTTGTTTCATCAACATGTTATAAAAAAGTTTGGGTTAGAAAATCGAATATATGACAGACAGCACTAATACGAATACAACATGTATATAATTGAGATATTACTGTGTCCAGTACATTATTGAAAATCTTTATTTTATATTATTGACTGCCTCGTGGTCTTCCGGTACAATTATGTGCCGTGCGATCTAGAGGTCCTGGGTTCGATTCCCGGGTTGGGTCTGACAGTATTATTGGGTTTTTCCATTAGGAAATTCTCAGTAGCAGCACGAAGTCTGGAAATGGGCCCGAAAAACGGCAATAGGCTCACCCCCTATTACGTGGGACTGAATAGATAGGTACTGGCAAAATGTGGGTGTAGAAATACACCTCTGCTTACCCCATCAGGGAATATAGGCGTGAGTTTATGTATGTATATAGGTATATCAATTCGGAAATCGGTAATCAGCAATCAAAATGTATTTTACCTTTTCTTTGCCGTTTTTCTTAACAAATGACAAAATCTTAACAATTCTTAAAGATCTCTAAGAAAATCTTAAAGATTCGAGGGCCCCCTGAGCTTGAGGGCCCTGGGGCACTGCCCCGCCTAGCCCCTATGTAGCTACGCCACTGTGTACTGTCGTATGTCGAATGTGTATTTTATTGAGAAACATGCACTCCTTATATACAAATTAGACCAGCGAGAGTGGCGCCCTCTGCGGGCAAGCGCGGCGAAAAAGCGCGGGAAACGAGCGCGTGCCAACGCGCGCCCCGCGTCCATGCCCCCGCGCGCCCCGCGTCCGCGCGACTCTCGCTCGCCTATAAATATTAGGCGCGTCGCGGTTTCGCGGTTATTCAGCGCGGCGCGTCGTCGGAAGAATCATCGGGCAGCTACTCGTCGTGTGCGGTGTGCGTCGCTCGTCGTGGGTCTCCAGAACTGTCGCCGGGCCGTGCTGCGTGTGTCGTCGAGCTTCGCTTCGTGATCAGCGGTGATGGCGTTTTCACGCCGCACTTGCTGTGGTTTCACTTGACTTGACGTCAAAAGTATGTGGCATTTTCATGCCGCGCCCTTCCATTATCCAAAGTCTATAAAAGACTTATAAACGTATTATTATTCTACTCGCTGTGTTTTATTTATTATTCCCTCTCTGTGTTTTATTTCTTGTATTCCTAGTAAATGGTATATTTGGTATGTCACGGTAAGGTAAGGTAAGGTGGTTGGTTTTGAGAGGTAAAAGGTAAGTATGCATGTTCTCTGTATGTGCGCGTGACGCCACAGTACTCCCCCTCAAGTGAAACGCACGGAGGGTTTCACTGAGCGTCCCGATCGTGTGACGTAGGGCTGCTTTGACGGCGGTGCTGCTTCTGACGATCGTGGCTCCATGACTGTGGTGTCTGCCGAATTCTTGCTCGAAGTAGGTGTCGAGGTAATCACGGTGCTTTCTTCGTTAAATAAGTAGGCTGGTTTTAGTCTGTCTATTGATATTATTGTAGTGCGTAGTGGTAATTTTATTTTGAATGTTTTGCCACAACGCTCAAGTACTTCAAACGGTCCGTCGTAGGGCGGTGTCAATGAACTGCGTACCGTGTCGTTCCGAATGAACACGTGACTGCAGGTTGCGAGATCTTTATATATACAAATGCATTCTTGCTTGAGGCGTATGTTTTATGTACTGGTGATAATGTTGACATAGTTTCTGTTAATCGGCGGACGAATTCGGTGTCTTCTATTTTTGGCTGAGTAGGCACAAAAAAATCAGATGGAACTCGTAGGGTGCATCCGTAGGTCATTAATGCAGGGCTGACATTGTTGTCGCGCAGGGCTGTGCGTAGGCCGAGTAACACTGTGGACAAATCTTCCGTCCAGTGTGTGTTTGCGCCTCTTGCCATGAGCGCGGACTTCAGCGTGCAATGCCACCTTTCAATTTGACCATTAGCTTGCGGGTGAAATGGTGTTGTCCGAATACGTGTAACACCAAACTTTTTCATGAGTTCGTTGAATAGCGCGGACTCGAATTGACGGCCTTGATCGGTCGTCACTCGCGCGGGGCATCCGAAACGTGCGATCCATCCTTTGTAAAATGCGCGCGCGATTGTTTCAGCTGTAATGTCGCGCGTCGGGACTGCTTCGGGCCATTTCGTGCATCGGTCGATCATTGTGACGCAATATTTGTGTTCGTTTGATGTAGGTAACGGGCCGATTATGTCGATGTGCACGTGTTCGAAGCGGCTTGATGGCGGGAATTCGCCTAGCGGGCTACTGACGTGTCGATTTATTTTGGCGCGTTGACATCCGATGCATGCTTTAGTCCATAAACCGATATCTTTATTCATTGACGGCCAAAAATATTTTGATGTTATTATCTTCCGCGTCGTACGAATTCCGGGGTGGCTTATTTCGTGTTGCGCTTGGAATGCGGCGTAACGATAAGCGGGCGGGAGGTACGGGCGGGGATGTGTAGTTGTGATGTCACAGGTCAATGAGCGATGCATTCCCGGTAGCGTAATTTAAATGAATTTTAAGTTTGGTTTGATTTTTAATTTTTGTAACTCGGCGTCGGTGTCTTGGTCTTCTGATAATTTATTGTAATCGATGTTTGAAAAATGTTCTATTGCTTCTATGCGTGATAAGGCGTCTGCTGCGTGGTTCCGGTCTCCGTGCACGTACTTGATAGATGAACAGAATTGACTAATGAAGTGTAGTTGTCTCTCTCTTCTGGGCGTGTCACTGCTACTTGGTGGTCTAGTGAGTGCGTGCGAGAGTGGCTTGTGGTCGGTCCATATAGTCAAATCGTTGTTTCCTTCTATTAGTCGGCGAAAATGTTTTACAGCTGTGTAGATGGCTAATAATTCGCGATCGTACACACTGTAGCGGCGCTGTGTTTCACTCATTGTTTTTGAGTAAAATGCGAGCGGTCTCCATTTGTTGTTAATTTTTTGTTGAAGGACGGCGCCTATACTCTTGTCGGAGGCGTCGGTCATGAGACATAGTGGTGCACTAGATGTGGGATGTGTTAATGTAGTGGCCTTCAGGATACTTTCGCGGCATAGTTCAAAGGCGGCGTCGGCTTCGGGTGTCCAATTAATTATTGTCTTATCGTTCTTCTTTTTGTTGTGGAGATATTTATTTAATTCGTGTTGCATTTCGGCTTGATGAGGTAGGCAGTCGCGATAAAAATTTATCATACCGAGAAATCTTCGTAATTCTTGCACAGTCTGTGGTTTCGGGTAACTCGATATAACTTTTGTGCGTTCGTCGGTAGGTTTGATTCCTGCCTGGCTAACTTCATATCCCAGAAATTCAATTTTTTCTTTGCCGAATTCGCACTTATTAATATTAAGTGATACGCCGTATTTATTAAGGCGTTCGATCACTTGCTCCAGATGTTTTCTGTGTTCTTCGGCGTTGGTGGAGTAAACTAATAAATCGTCCACAAAACAAAAAACGATGTCGTCAAGGCCGCGTAGTACTTCGTGCATGAATCTCTGGAATGTTTGTCCCGAGTTACGTAGGCCAAACGTCATGCAATTAAATTCAAATAGGCCAAATGGTGTGATGATTGCTGTTTTGGCCGCGTCGTCCTTTTCTATAGGTATCCAGAAATATGCCATTTTTAAATCTAATTTTGAGAATATTGTTTTTCCATGTAGCTGGTATGTGAAGTCTTGAATGCGCGGGATTGGATATCTGTCTGGGACTGTTGCTGCGTTTAGGCGTCTATAGTCGCCACATACACGTAGTGACCCATCTTTCTTCTTTACTACGTGTAGTGGACTGGCCCAGGGACTTTTCGATGGCTTGCAAATACCCATGTTAATCATGTTTTCAAATTCTTCCTTTGCGGCTTTGTACTTGTCCGGCGGCAGTGGGCGTGGCCTTGAGTATATCGGCGCGCCCGTCGTTTCGATGTGGTGAGTGACGTCGTGTTTCGCGGGCGTTTTCAGTGACATCGGGCGTAGGATGTCGGGATATTTAGATAAGATGTCGTGGTATGGATGATCTTGATTTAATGTGAAAACACTTGGGTCGGTGCTGTTTGTCTTGATGGCGTTTATATGTAGTTCAGTGACGCTGTCTATTAATTTTCTTCGATGCAGGTCAATGATTAACTTATGGCTCTTCAAGAAGTCTGCGCCCAAAATGGATGTTTTCACGTCGGCGATGATGAATGTCCACTTGAAACTTCGGCGTAGTCCTAGGTTGAGCTCTAATGTACGCTCTCCGTAGGTACGTATTGGCGTGTTGTTGGCCGCGAACAATTGATACGACGAGGATTCTTTTGATCGATCGCTTCTCTTGGCTGCAAGCACGGAGATGTCTGCTCCGGTGTCGATCAAAAATTTTTCCCGCGTGCGAACGTCAATGACGCATAGGCGGTGACTAATACTAGGAACATCGATACCCGCCGCTATCGGTGTTGTTTCTAGTTTAAATGCTTCTTAGAGCATGGAGATATACACCGGCGAGCTTTATCGCCGAAACGGTAATGGTATCTGCATACCCATTCTCTGTCCCCCGGTTTGATTGTTGAAGCGCTGCGATCAGCTGATGTAATACTTCGCGAGCGCGCGCGGCGGCGTTGATCAAACGAACGGTCGCGTCGCTGTTGAGTGTGGAATGTGCTCCTTTCGGCGCGTAACTCGGCGATCTCGATGGACATGCGCTCGATTTGTTTTGCTATTATGTCCATTTGGCTGTCTTGTTTGTTGTTATTGCAGCTCGGTGATGTGACGCAGGCGACGGTGGGGCGGAGGTCTGTGTGCTCGCGTATTTTGTCGGCGATTGTGGCGAGCGTGTCGAGACTTTGCTCCGTGGTTATGGCTAAAATGCTTCGTATTTGCTCCGGCATTTGTCTCAGCCATATTAATTTTAGCGCGTCATCTGTGAGCATTTTTCTGTTGAGCTCTTGCATACGGCGTAGGAGTTGGCTAGGTTTGTCATCGCCAAGCTCCAAACCGCCGAGAAGTTTCTCCAGCTGGCTATTAGCCGACTCTTGGTAAACGGCTATTAGGCGTTCTTTTGTCCGCTGGTATTTATTTTCGCCGTGGACGTCGAGGATAACGTCGCTGATTTCCTGGATATCTCTCACGTCGAGTGCTGGGATGACAAGCTCGAATTTTTGTTGCTCGCTGGGTTTCTGAGCGGCGACGACGGCTTCAAACTGCGCGAACCATAGTAGCGCGTTTTGGCGCCAAAATGGTGGAATGCGGGACTGCAGGGATACGGCGGCGATGTGATGTTCGTGATTTTGCATGGTGGAATCTGGATTTCTTGCAGAATGACGGTGTGGAATAATCTTCGGGCAAACGGGCAGAGTTACTTCTATTCAGATGGCTTCTTTTTTCTTCTTGCTGTTCTTCTTCGGGGTCACCAATTGTAGTGTTTTGGAGGACTACTTGAAGTGAAAGACCACTTGTACTGTCGTATGTCGAATGTGTATTTTATTGAGAAACATGCACTCCTTATATACAAACTAGCTTTTGCCCGCGACTCCGTCTGCGTAGACTTTAGGGCTGAGTGCAGAAAGATAATAAGTGAATCTTTAATTTGTCTCATAAGTGTCTAAAAAAAGTTTTACTTTGAAAAATCTATTTCCGCATTTATAACATGTTTATTCCACGGGAACATTTAATTGTTATTTCACAGGGTCCTATTTATGTTCATACCTAAAATATATAACTTAGTCGAATAGTTTAGGCGTGAAAGCGTAACAGACTTACAGACTTACTCTTGCAATTATAACATGTACCCATACCCACGGGAACACATTTTCCAGGATAAAAGTATATCATGTTAATTCGGTGGGTCCTACCTATCTCTATACCAAAACTCATTTAGATTGATTCAGTAGATCTTGAATATAGCTATTCCCACGGAAATACTACATTTTCCGGGATAAAAGTATTCTATGTTACTTTGGTGGGTCCTACCTATCTCCATACCAAAAGTCATTTAAATAGGTTCAGTACATCTAGATAATAATAATTCCCACGGGAATACTACATTTTCCGGGATAAAAGTATCCTTTGTTACTTCGGCGGGCCCTACCTATCTCCATACCAAATATCATTGAAATCTGTTCAGTAGATCCTGAAATACCCATTCCCACGGGAATACTACATTTTCCGGGATAAAATGTATCCTATGTTACTTCGGTGGGCCCTACCTATCTCCATACCAAAAATCATTCAAATCGGTTCAGTAGATCCAGAAATACCCGTTCCCACGGGAACACTACATTTTCCGGGATAAAATGCATCCTATGTTGCTTCGGTGGGCCCTACCTATCTCCATACCAAATATCATTAAAATCGGTTCAGTAGATCCAGAAATAACCGTTCCCACGGGAATACTACATTTTCCGGGATAAAATGCATCCTATGTTACTTCGGTGGGCCTTACCTATCTCCATACCAAAAATCATTGAAATCGGTCAAATGGTTTAGACGTGAAAGCATACTACCTGTGTAGGTAGTGTTACTTTCGAGTTACAATAAATGCTCATCCCACAGGAACCCTACATATTCCCGGGATAAAATGTTGTTCATGTTACTTCATAGGATCTCATTTATGATCATACCGAGAATCATAAAAGTCGGTCGAATGGTTTAAGCGTGAAAGCGTAAGAAAAATATAGGGTTTTTTACCCAATCCCACGGGAATACTACATTTTCCGGGATAAAAAGTATCCTATGTTACTTCGGTGGGTCCCATCTATCTTCATCCCAAAAATCATCCAATTCGGTTCAGTACTTTTTGAGTTTATTCGTAACAAACATACAAAAATACAAAAATACAAACCTTTCCTCTTTATAATAATAGTATAGATTAGACCAGCGAGAGTGGCGCCCTCTGCGGGCAAGCGCGGCGAAAAAGCGCGGGAAACGAGCGCGTGCCAACGCGCGCCCCGCGTCCGTGCCCCCGCGCGCCCCGCGTCCGCGCGACTCTCGCTCGCCTATAAATATTAGGCGCGTCGCGGTTTCGCGGTTATTCAGCGCGGCGCGTCGTCGGAAGAATCATCGGGCAGCTACTCGTCGTGTGCGGTGTGCGGTGTGCGTCGCTCGTCGTGGGTCTCCAGAACTGTCGCCGGGCCGTGCTGCGTGTGTCGTCGAGCTTCGCTTCGTGATCAGCGGTGATGGCGTTTTCACGCCGCACTTGCTGTGGTTTCACTTGACTTGACGTCAAAAGTATGTGGCATTTTCATGCCGCGCCCTTCCATTATCCAAAGTCTATAAAAGACTTATAAACGTATTATTATTCTACTCGCTGTGTTTTATTTATTATTCCCTCTCTGTGTTTTATTTCTTGTATTCCTAGTAAATGGTATATTTGGTATGTCACGGTAAGGTAAGGTAAGGTGGTTGGTTTTGAGAGGTAAAAGGTAAGTATGCATGTTCTCTGTATGTGCGCGTGACGCCACAGGTGTATAAAAAATAAAACCAAGTCCAATAAAAAAGTTTAATCTCTACATAAAAAAACAATGAAGGCCTAACAAATACAATTGGTACCATACATGTCCATTGTCGGTAAAATGTGAGATTTATTTCATTACATATATTTATTATTTGCGTTGTTTACGACATTCACGTATTAACATTGGATAATTAAAGTATTTATAATATAAAAAATATAATCTTAAGTGTACTCATACACGTGCTAGCCTACGCTTCCGATCAGATCGCAACGGTGCTGTAACACTAGACACCTATCCCTTGTCACAATATCACAACTCGATTTCCTCAATTATAATAATATTCATTTGTGATTAAATAATTTCAATATTGAATAAACTCTACGCGCGGCGACACAATTAGATTTTCTTGAGCTTATCATTAAAAATGCATCAACAACTATTATAATTCGAACGTTAATAACATACCATGCACCATTTTGTCTCAGTGAATATATATGGCAGTGCGACGATTATCCGAACTCATTGGGGACTCGTTAATCATTTTTGTAATATTGCAAGTGTTTGATTGTTGATAGTGAAACTTATAAAACCTCAACAATTCCGTACTCTAAAATAATCATATCCATTGTATAAATATCATTTTGTTTTTTTTTTTTAAAAAAAAGAGGCAAACAAGCAAGTATGCCACCTGATGTTAAGCTAACAATGAAAGGTGAATGAATATACTACTGTTGTAACTCATAATATGTTTAACATGGATTAATTTGCTTATTCATTTTGTATCAAAGTTTTTCATAAGTCGTTTTTTGCTAATTTTAATATGAATTTTGCCATTTAGAATGCTAACACTATTAAGTATTTTGATACATTTCGGATAACTATCGCACTGTCCAGCTGTACGTTGGTGAATCAAGCGTGTCTACTGTTGCTGGTAGGGGTTGTACCCGGCGGGCGGGGGCTGCGGGTAGCCGGCGGGGGGCTGCGGGTACTGGTAGGGCTGGTAGGGCTGCGGCGGCGGCAGGCGCGCGTGGTGCGGGTAGGGCAGCGTGGCGTACGGGTTGTACATGGCGGGCACCGGCGCCGCGTAGTACGGGTACGGCGCGCCGCCCGCCGCGTACGGGAGGGGCATGCCTGCGGAGGTAACATTGGATTATATAAATATAATAGTACCACGTATTATTGCCGCTTTTCAGACATAATACCAGAATCCGTGTTGCTACTGAGAATTTCCTTACGGGCAAACCAGATGACCCTGCCAACTTGGGAATCTTGGGCTCATACCATGAGGTCATAGGGAGGGAGTCTACATGAATGAGTTTAGTTTTCTAAATTTATTATAAAAAATAACTGTTTAAATTTTTATCTATTTCTATAATTAAATTCAAAGAAATGGATTTAAAGTTTATGCGTGAGATTAAACAATTTCAACCTTCACAATTTTACATTAAACTTGTAACAATATATTTTGTTATATAGTGTGTGTTTATGGTACCTTGTGGTTGCGTGGGGTACGGCAGCGCGGATGGCTGCCCGGACGGCCCGGCAGATGGCGCCGTGGACGGCGGCGGCGGGCGCGGGGGCGCGTCCTTTTTCACCACCGGGGGCTGCGAACAAAGAGTGGTTAATAAATACAACAGTCACATAAATTAGCCTCACCCCAGACTAGTATACAAGTCTTGTGGGTATCACAACAGACACACAGTGAACAAATATTTGTGGATCACAAAAAAATTTAAATATGCTTGTTGTACATTGAAACGGTGAAGTTCTTATAATAAAATATACAGTTTTGTTAATTAAATTGTGTGACTAAAAACCATTGCGGATGAATATCTCACCAGTCAATACTTTATAGTAGTCTAGTCTAGAACTTCTGTGTTATTACGGCTACTTTTACACTTCATGACCACTATCTATACAAAAAAAATACAGCTAAGAAGTTCCAAGGTAAAGTAACTGAATAAACATGAAACTATACCTCCGCGGCTTCAGCATGGTGTGTGGGGGGCGCGGGCGCGGGGCGCGCGGGGTCGCGCGTGGTCTCCAGCGTCAGGTCCTTCAGCAGCTCCTCCTTCTCCGTCTTGCGCGCGAAGCAAAAGTCCGACACCTTGTTCTGGAACGCTACTAGTAGCTGCGGGGTAGGAGAGAGATGTGAGTATATAGTTAGGTTTATTGGATGTTGAGAATTAAAACTTTTTGAGACACTCTTCTAGATTTGGTTGTGTAACTAATTGTCTTAATTTGAAATAAGTTTAGAAAAAAAAAAAATGTTTGGACATACATACAAATTTTAAATTTCTCTTTATTATATACGGTTTAATTCAAATTCATTTTGTTCCCTTTGAAATGTCATTTTACACGCATTTCCAATTTAAGCTTACAATTTTACATCATCCGACAATGCAAAAGGCAGACTATAGGTAGGAGTACCGAGTTAGATACCTGCGTAAGATCGTTGTAGAACTTGACTCCCTCATTAAGGTTCCCCGTGAGCTCTTGGAACGCGTCGTACGCGGCGCAGAGTCGTGCGAGCGCCTGGTCCCGGCCGGTGGCGCCGCCCCGGGCCGCCAGCAGGCGCGCGTGGGCGGCCTGCACGCCGGCCAGCAGCTGCTCCTGGCGCTGCAGGGAGTCGGCCACCTGGCGCTGCAGCGGCGCCAGCGCGGCCCCCAGCGCGCCCGCCGACAGCGCCGGCTCGTCCACCGCGCCGTCCGCTGCCAGCGCTGACAGGAACTTCTCCTTCAGGTCTAGCGTTGTGTCCTTCAGAGATGACTCGATTGAGTCCCGCTCCGCCTTCAACGTCTCCACCTGAGTAATTAGATGTTGATTAATGTCTATCTATGGTCTTACTGACATTATTATTAGTGAGTAGGTTAATGAACCAAATCAAACTTTTACTTCGTTTTAATGATTTTTGTATAGAAATTGATCTAGCTTTGTAGGGGACCATAAATTCCTTTTTACGAAAGTTGTGCCTAGGTCTAAGCTTGGATATAAAAACTACACACATAGCAAAATTCATACATATTTTCCGGTCATCACACACACATAGAAACTGCTATTTTTTGTATTCCTTGGCCTTCATTTGTTCAACAGAGTTCACCATTATAATGAAGTAAAGTAAAATCAAACGAGAAGCATTAATAATGTCGGTGAGTAAAAGAAACGGATAGTATAGTATATACTGACATCTTCCATGAGAGCCCGCAGTTGTTGCACGGCGTCTCCGTCGGAAGCGCCGGCGTCGGGCGCGTCCGGCACCGAGATGTCGTTCTCGCTACCACTCAGCAACTCGATGCTCTGCGATCATATGCTCTATTGTATAAACTTCTTACAAAAATGTATACCTCAATAATATAATATACTGATAGAGACACTTCTCTTTTGGTATTCATGTATTATTTATTTAATTTCCAATATTCAAAGATTTCGATTTAGCTGGAATGGCAATAAGTATTTATTATCACCTTAAAAATAATAATGCTTTGTAGGCACTGTCATCGACTTTTTTTTATCAACAAAAAAAAAACCGTGCACTCGATCGTCTGTCTATCCGTGTTTTGTAGTATCCGTGTTTAGTCGATTACAAAAAAGTTAGTTCATCTCTAGTGTCACCTCCTTGTGCTGTTGGTACTTCTGCTGCACGATGTTGTCGGCGCGCACGGCGTTGTCTATGATCTGCCGGTACTTGTCTGCGTTGGCGCGGAACGCCTCGGTGAGTTTGCTGGACTCGGTGCGCGACCAGCGGGCGCCGAACTGCGCGCGCAGGCTCGCGTCCGCTTCGGCCTCCTCACGTAGCATGCGTTCGGCCTGCATACATACATAACATGTACCGTTTAAAATAGATATGGTAAAAAAAAAGAAAAAATATTGCTATAAACATTTTGAATTTTATTTAGTATCAATTTACAGTATGCAAGTAGCGAAAAATAATTACACCTGACAGTATATGTACATACATAGTTCTAACCCCGCACTAGGATATAAGTTGTGCCGTGGATATCGAAAACTATGGGAGACTTTTCGGTCTCATAAATACTCAGGTCGAATCAAATATTAGTGGATTGGGAATGGAATTCGCCATCTCTCGTTTTGCAAGTTGGTGTGTAGCCATCTGCGCTATGGGACTATGGTATGTCTGTCGGTTGGTGTACCTCGTCGAGGATGTCCCTGTTCCGCTGCAGCAGGTCCGGCAGCTCGTGCATGAGCCTGCGCAGCTCGAGCACGCCGCCCGCGTCCCGCACGGCGCGCGCCTTGTCGCGGATGGACGCGGGCAGAGCGCCCGACTCGCGGGCTCCGCCCTCCACGCACGCCGGCAGGGACAGCGACGCCAGCACGCTGACACACACACATTGTACTACGTGCACACACATACAGTACTAACACAGGTGATGCTTATAGTGATTATGTCAAGATTCTTTTTCCTTCTTTACTAAAACTTTGGAAATACTAATTTCTATACATAGTATGAAAAAACGTTATCTGTAACTAAGATAGATATTAAAAAATCACGACAAAAATATTTTCGTCTTCTTTACAAACATAATCATTAAATGTATGAGATTAGTATGAAAACGCATATTTTTAATTTTTTTTATTAATTTTCATTGAATATCAATACGTTTATAATCACTATTACAATTGTCGATATTATTTTTCGACCACCATTCTTTTTACACGGCGCAGTACATGAGTATGTGTCGTACCTGTTGAGCAGCTGCGTGGCGTCCCGCAGCTTGTTGATCTCCGCGTTGACGAGTTCCGCGCGGCGCGCCGAGCTGGCCTGCAGCGCCGCGTGCACCGCCGCCGGCATCAGCGCGCCGAACAGGTCTGCTCACAATAAGGGTATTTAGTTTAACATTTGAATTTTTATCCATATACATATTTAACGGCAATAATGATGGATGGAATTCTTTTTTTATAACACATTTTTTTGGTACTGGCATTGGTTATATGGGATCAGGATATTCAAATTTATGTCAAAGTCAGAAAAAAGTAATTGTAATTTTATAAAACGGGCTGTACTTTTGAGCTTGCATTGCAGTATATAGGTACTAATGAGTAGTATTCATTTATTTATTTATTCAATTAAAACGGTTACACTAATAGATAAACCGGTGTTACCAATAACACTAATCGATGAATTCTTACCTTTAGCAGGCGCGTTCCACCTCTCGGGCGGCGGTAGCGGCTTGGCAATAGGCGCCCTCGCGACGGGCTCGAGGTGCGCGGCGTCGGGCACGCGCTCGTGGTAGATGAAGTCGTTGTCCCGCACGGCGTCGGCCAGCTGGCGCGCCGCCCTGGTCCCATGCTCTTGTAGCCGCTGCGCAGCCCCCGGCCCGGCCCGCGCCCCCGCCCCGCGGAGCGCCTCCACTGCCGCCTGCAAGCGGGCTATCTCCTCGCCCACCGACTTGTTGGCGCGACATACCAGGGACTGGTAGAACTGGGACAGGCCGCGGAAGGCTAGCTGTTTGGCGCTTATCTGTGAATATGGTATTGTTGGTAAACAATTTTGGTGATCAACAACGATGAAGTATCATTGACTTTAAAACTTTTGCAATTAAGTTAGTATTTAAACTATGTATTTGTTACTTTAAATTACAAAATAAAAATCAATAATATATTACTTAAATTACAAAAATATTATGAGCAGACAAAACAGTCACGCGTTCCCGAGTATGACGTTTTTACCAAACACAAATTAACAACATCTAAGGGGCCCCATACACCTACAATAATATTGAACAATCTTTTTATTGTTCAATAATATTGAACACCCCCTTTGATTCCAGACGTTCAATAAATTCTGTCAATAAAATTGATAAACCACTCTGATCAATATTTTCGTGCGAGCAACATGTCTGACGACGAAGTTTTGGCGGCAGCCACGCTGGTGATTTTGTTGAAAAGAAAAAAAAAAGAAATATATTGCGCAATATTAACCCTACACAGCGCAATAAAAAAATATTGATCAATAAAAATTAAGCTCCATCAATATTTTGCTCAATCACGGCGCAATGCTTCAATATTATCCCTACACGTTCAATAATATTGTACAATCAGAATATTGATCAATATTATTGAAGGTGTATGGGTCCGGTAACAATGATCCCTACAGAAACTTATTAAACTACTAACAGCCGGCAGCCACTCGCGGTCCCACAGCGGCTTGAGCGCCTCCTTCTGCATGCAGCGCAGCGCGTCCGTGTACAGCTCCTCGCACTGCGCGCAGACTTTCGCCACCATACTCTCCTTCATCTCGTCTGAAATATATCATGCTGGATATTTTGCTTGGTTCATCATCATCAGCCCATCATGCTGGCTATTTTGCTTGGTTCCTCTTCAACATTATCAGCCTACATACATCCTAGTATAGTGCCTCCTCAACAAATAAGGGGGTAGGCCTTAGTACACTTCGCTAGCCCAGTCCTAGTAACAAAGAAGTTCCTAATAAGTGTAAGTGATGACTCGTTATGAAAACATATTTATTACTTCGAAAAGTCAGAAGTGTATGCATGCAAGTTAGATCCCATTTCGAGCTCTCTTGTGCCAATTTTATTTGTAATAGCTAGTATATTCTGTGTTTGTTTAAGCCCCTGAGTTTATCTGCATTTTTAACTTATCCATATTATGTTTCCTGTTACTCAATTTTGGAAATTTTTATAGATTATTATGATGCGTCGAGCGTATACTCATTTATAGTTTTTCTTGCTAATTATTTCTCTTTTAAAGTTTCCATATGAATTGGAAAAATTATAAACAATTCTGGCTACTAAGCCAGTCACATTTCAACTCAAGTTACTCACACTCCTGTGAAACAAGAAAACTAAATGTCTACTGAGCACTTACCACGAATGCACTTGTAAGCGATGACCTCCTGTGCTTGCGCCAGCATGAGCTTGGAGAGCGCATCCAGCGTCTCCGGGTTCAAGTCCGGCGTGGTCTCCTGGTGCACGGCCATCATTATGTTCGCCTTCAGGTACGCGAACACACCCGCCGATTGCTGAACAATATAGAACATCGATTATCGACAAGTTCTTTATAAGCCCATATATGTCTTGCTGGGCACGGGTCTCCTCTACCATTGAGAGGGTTTAGGCCATAGTCCGCCACGCTGCCCTAGTGCGGGTTGGCGGACTACACACCTAAGAAATTCTTAAGAACATTTAGGTGTGCAGGTTTCCTCACGATGTTTTCCTTTACTATCAAATTATGTGATAATCTATTGTGTGTCTGGAGTTTGAACACGCGACCGCCGAGATTATCGACCGCGCGCCTTAACCTCGTAACCTTCCCTGCTTTAAATTGAAATATAGCTGGCGTAAACAACACTGGCCAATGTTTTAATTTTAATTTTGTTCGGAAAAAAATTAAATTATCTTATAACAAATATGACTTGACCAGACCATAGTATAAGAACACCAAACCGTAAATAAACTTCGTCTTTCCTACTTGTGTATTTCGGCTAAAAACCATATCTCTATGGAGACAACCATACCTGCAGTAGCTTGGCAGCGAGTTTAAGCGAGTCCTCAGTATCAAGCGGTTGCTGCGCCGCCACCGCGCTCTGCATCGCGCCGATGTTGAACAGAATGCATACTCGCTCGTACGCCAGGGAACTGATCGCTGAAACACAACAAATGTTCCAATGTGTGACAGTAATATCCTGTACCGTTCTTCCGTTTATTCTAATACTATAACTGCGAATGTGGCTCGTGTGTTAGGTTTTTAATAATAAATTATTCCAAGGATTTTAATGAATAACTATAAATTTAGAGTGCATTTAGAAAATCACAAGCGGTTAGGTGATAAGAGACCAGATTCGCGCCCAACAGTGGACCAATTAAAGGCTGTTGATGATGAAACGAAAAATAGTATTTTAGTTATAACATACAAACATATATTATAAAATACATGAGTATTTAATAATATTTTTATTGCAAAAAGTTGTCTTATTTCGCCTTTTGACTCTTAAATTAAATCAAATTATTAGATACAAAAAGGACTTTAATATAGTATGAAATGATTAACTGAGACATTGTCGGTATCACTGATGTATTAATTTCATCAATGTAAATTTAGAGCATACGCAAGTGGTTAGCCGCGAGACCTTGCATTACAAGACGAAGAAATCCTCCGACAAAGTTGAATACATACGATGAAACCTTACTACACAGAAGAAAATGAATTCTCTTTGTTTGAAACTTAAGCCATTCTCCGTACTCGTCATATTTGTTGTCAAACAAACGTTCAACTTCTTTAAAAATAATTACTTTTGGTATCGAATTATTACAAAATTTAAATCAGTGCTACAATGGAAACTTAAATGCATTTTTACTACTATAAAATAATTACATTGACTGCCTCGTGGGGTTATGACTGTAATGTATTCTGTGAACTACATTTCTAGGTGGCAAAAAGAGTGATTGAGTCATATTCCATTAGGTAGTTTAGAGTAGCAGCAAAAAAATCCCCTATTATGTGGGTCTTGAAATACAACTACCAAAACATTGAGCATTGTATGTAAAAATGTTTGATTTATGTAGAGTAAATTTCATTAGTGATCCCAACAAAATATTTTTAGCTCTAACATGATATAGTAATTATATTTAAAAAATATTCTTACAGAACAACATAGTTTAGTGACCGCAAATTTCTAGTTAATGTTTTTATTTTCTTATGATTGTGGCCACACTTGGCTACAACAATAGGACTCGTGGTGTGTTACCAATCGGTGTTGTGATGTCACTCCTAATGACAATCCTATCTTTGCATACACAATATTAAAAGCAATGAAATTCAAATGAGTCAAATAAATTCGTAGATTGTTTCTAGTTTCGCATGTTCCTGACATATTAAGGAAAAGTGTTTTATGTTATTTAAGCAGTTTCCTTGTTTCCATGAAATGTACATTTACTATAAATATAAAGGTAAAAGATCGGTACTTTTGTTTCTAATATTTTTCAAAAACTCGACAAACCAATTTTGATGAATATAAATGGGGCTTTTGGATTTTATAAAGCATATTTTTTTCAATGATTTTAGGCACTTGCAAGTCAAGGCCTAACTGAACTCAACTAAGCCTTTATTTAAGGAAAGCTATTAAATTGCGCTTGCTATGCTTTGCATATTTAAAATAAGTATGTTAATTACCCTTGACATGCAATGCATGTAAGGGATGTTATGGCAAGGCTCTACCAAGACATTGCTGCCGGCAGACGGACTATAAAATCAATTTTTAGTTCTCTCAATTTAAAAGATCTGTCATTCCATAGATCTAAAGCTTTCTTAACTTCATTGAAATAAATTTTTAAAATGACAGTCCACAACAGAAACAAAGATGATGATGAACTCTTAATACTATTTTTTTTTTATTTGAAGTTCACCGCTACTACAGTACACCCTAAAACCCAAACAAAATTTATTGCTTGTCATTTACAACAACCAAATGTAAAAGTTTTATTTTTTTGTAATAGAAATGCTTCTTACTTTGTTCTCTTACAACTTTTTTTATATTACCACTACTCAGACTTATTATATTTATATTTTTAATCAGTCCATCCAACTATTCTGCTTTATTTACACTATTCACAATACAGTTAGTTACATTTGTTACCAAGAATAATTGCTTTTACCAATTTACATGCAAAATAAAGTAATAAAATTTCTGATAACACTCAATGTTTGATAGCTTAACTGGTTAAATAGGGTGGCCTGCTTTGTCACTGGATATTTTTTAGTTATTTTAGTATTTATTCATATATTATCACATATTATTGCACCCAATTCCTATACTAGGGAAATACATACGTCCAGTGAAAATAAAGAGATAAAAACATTCATGAGACTATTAACAAAACACAATTATTTTGTGTCAATGCAGCTTCTCTAGCTTCCATACTAACTAACTATAACAGATATTTGTATTTGTGCTTAGTGGATTTCACAAGGTCAGGAAGGTTAAATATTGAATTTTCAATGTGGTTATGTAACTGAGAAATTAGCTAAGCAGATTGAGTTTTTTCATAGCTTTACCAAGAATTTTAGACTATTTAGCATTAGGGAAATTAACATTATCACAAATTTATCTTATCTCATGAAAAATAATAAATAAAAACTAAAAATAAAATTCATACAATAGTGGCCATATATATTAACATTAGTTAACAGTATTTGGGGGAGGTCTGTCAATCAGTGGATGTGTTTTGGCTGTTCATGATGATGAGTTAATACTACATATGAAGTAACTAACACTAAATAAACATAATATGTCTTGGTTTTTTCAATAATCTCATCAATCAATAGAGCAGGTCAAATCATGCCTAAATAATAGTTAAATTGGCTAACAATAATAAGTCATACCATATGCTAATAGATTGTATTTTAAAGTAGTTAAAATGAGCTGCTATGGGTACTCACTCAGACTCATCCGGCCACCAAATATAGATCCTCTGTCGAAGGCATCCTTCCATTTGAAAGGTATCTGCACCTCTTGGGGCGGGATCTTGCTCTCCAGTGACACAATCTGGTCATAGTAGCTGGCAGGGAAAAATAATCTTCATCAATATTTTATTCAACAGTTCCTAGTGAGTCAGACATTGTGACACAACTTTTATAGATATAGAAATTCCGTAGGGTATAATAACAAAGATTGTGAATGAGTAAAGTGTAAATAATAAGTGATAAAACTGCTTAATCTTCGCCTTCATATACAATGGTTATATAGCATCTAATATTTACAACTCTCACGACAGAACGAATATTGTGACAATATTAACGTCCCACGCCAACTATTGTTACCAAATAAAAACAATAAGAAATACACAGCAGTAATTAGCTCTCAATTATGGTAAACGAGTGACGGGTACCCATTAAGTACACTAGACGCTTGATTGTATTAATTTTAAATAAGTAAGCCAGTACAACTGCCTAGCCCAACAACCACGCTCAATGATCCAGCATACGACAGTGATTCAATAATTAACAATGACTCATACAATCCTACCTGTAAATAAGCTCGAGAGAAGATTTCTCGAACACTTTCCACACTGCGTTGGCTCGCAGCCGGCTGAGTTCGTTTAGTGAATCGGTAAAGTCATCGCTGCCCTCTCCGGTGTTATAAGTTGAATGGATTAGATTTTTCAATGGTTTCACTATATCTACGTCAGAAGGCTTTTTAAACGGCACCACTAACAACTCGGCCATTTCTGTGACTGATGAAAACACAGATGTCATGTTGCAGACAGCTGTCACACCAATTGCGTCAAACAAAGTAAGGAAAAGCCATAGACAAAAAATAATGCGCCATAGAGATTCGGTACTAGGCATAGGGCAAGGCAGCGATTCATTTGTTTGAATCTCGGCGGATTTGACCGCTTCAACCAATTTGAACATATTTTCTAAGTAATGTGACTATTTGAGGAGAAATTTATAAAAATATGCAAAATTTATCGTGTGTGCTAGGGGAAAAACATTAAAAATGGTAATTAAAAATAGCAGCAAAAAGTAAGTATAATTATCACCTATATGACATCCATGACCACTGATAGACTTTACCAAGAACATCCAGTCCATAGCACAGATGAAGTCTGGATAAACAAAACATTGCCTATAATATCCCATCGTACTTCTTGTACTCTACATGTTACTGAAACACTATCTGGTCGCATTAGCATAATCATTCTGTTATGACTATCATTTTATGTTTCTCAAACTTGAAGTAACTTATAAGACCAGGCTCCACAAGATCAGCAAATCTTTTAAGGGTTACTGTATACACTTCTACAATAAAGTCCCTAGTCATATTAAGGCTTTGAAGTATCATACATTTAAAGAAACTACTAAGAAACAACTATGTAACAAAGCCTACTATACAATATCAGAATATATGGAGGATAACGAAGCCTGGGCATAATTAAAATGTTACTGTAATCCCAGGTTTGGCTGAGTCTACTTTAATGGACATGGCTGTACGTACTTAATTATGGTTTTAGTAATCTGTAAGCAATTAGGTATGTCATGCTCGCTGAAACGTCTGTGCTTACGGCGGCGTCGTGTGCCGGGTCGGTCACTTCCCTATGAAATGGTTGAGGAGGCCGATGGCTGGCACATGCGTCATACTCGTGAACGGGTGCTGTTTGTGTGGACTGGTCTGCCTGATTTGCTTATTTCCATTCATGAAATTTTAACTTGGTCAGACGACAGTTTCTCCATTTAAGATGACTATGCTGTTCTAATATGCAACACAACATTCTGATTTTGTATCAATGAGCTGCTCTAATTCGGGAAATTAAGTCTTTGTAAAACAATATTGTAAGCTATCTCTTGATTGGAAAAGAGCAACACTAGAGTTTCTTGCCCGTTCTTCTCTAGTGATGACTGCCTTCCGAACAGGGTGGTAAAATTTGAAATGACTGAATCTAAGTGATGTATTTGACATTTTATAGATTCAATAAATATTATTTCATTTCATTTCATTTCATTTCATTGAAACTTGGCACATGATTGTGCACAACTCTAACGGTCGTAGGCGGCAGGCATATATTATTTGTACAACGAAGTTCAATTTAAAGCGCGGTGGAGGAGCATGCGCACTGCGAGTCTCGACTTAAAGCGAGTGAGTGCAAGCAAGTCTGTCGCGGAAGCTCTTCGTGGCGCGCCGTCTCGTCGCCTGTCCAAAGCCGACGTGAAGCTCACGCACCGCACGGAGCCCCCCTTGTGCACAAGTAAGTGACGATATGGGGCTGCACGTTAAACAGCAGTCAAGATCTCACTAAACAGGCCGGGCCGCACCACACCTAACTGTTGCTTTCATAATCAATATATATCGAGTATGCTTTTGTTTTGGTCACGGCGAACACGCGTGGCATTCTGACGCGCAATATAAATGTTTGTGTTCTTCCGCTTCTAGGAGGTATCCTGTGAACATCCTTTGAGCTTTATAAATATTTTGTGCATCATTGTAAGGTGTAATTTAAGCAGTCCAGGACACTCAACTACATTTGATGGATCTGAAAAAAATTACAATATTGCGATTGTCTTGCATAATTGAAAAGAGAGTCGCAGTAGCGGGTAATGACCGTTAGTGCTGCTAGATTCATAGTCAACGATGGGAACTACGCAGGTGTGTTCCCCTTCGCCGTCGCCCAGCTGTGCTCACTCACTGAACGCGAAGTTTCGCGATTTACAATTCAACTTGAATAAACGGCAGTTATTATCGCTCCCCTGCAGTTCTATTTGAACAATGACTGGCCGTCGTAAAAAAACAAAAGTTGGAAGTAAGAGAAATGACTTCACGATAGCCTATAACATTTGTGCATTAATTTGGTAGTTTATTTTTCCTTTATTGCATATTTATAGTCCCACATTTTGGCTTTTCAGCTTTTCTCAACAAACCTAAATAGATAGATAGTTTGGTAATCGTTAAATAACCCAAGCTACACCACGTTTATAGAAATATCTTTATAATTTTACCGGAGTACCATCAGCCAAAAGAGCATGTACCAATGCGTTTCATGAATCGTTGATGATACGATCTGATAGTCAGCTCCTCCTCATACGCTTTTACCTTAGGGGGTATCCTGATTAATTATTTGGATTACCTACTACGAACTACGCGCCAAAATCCATGTTATTCCAAATGTTATTTCATGCCTACCATCCGAATGAGTCAATTTCATCAATATTGCAGGTTGCATTTACGCCGATTTTTTTTCTCAGCACATCTTATGGGAATCAGCTTTCCCCAACATTGTTTCGATATGAATACCATTCTCTTGGTATTATGGATGATCATGGGCAGTGGTTGGTTGGACACAATCAAAATCAAGTACCACTTGCTGGATCCTCTCCTTCAAAATTCTTCAAACTTTAAATTTTCTACGATGTAAAACAAATTATAATTGACCAATTCATATGATGATGCATATATACCCTCTAAAAGTCCAATAAAAAATGAAACTTAAAATAGTTAACTTCTACAGTTCTTACAAACTACACCATTAATTTGGTGTCACAAACGTCCAACCCAAAACAAATAAGTATTTGTGCACCTAACCGCGATTCCAAGATAGAGGTCGCATTCTCTTGCTTTTGGACCTAGTAACCAGCGGCTATCAAATAAAAAAATCGTTGCTTTATCTTCTTCCGTATCAGGAGAGTTCGCAAAACTTTTTTGGAATCATAAACACTCATAATAATGAAAAATATTCATTCATTCAGACATAGAACCAACTACGAGCTAACTCCTTAACCTCGAAGCTAATTAGGTCGTCGCTCTATCGACCTTCGGGATAGTAGCCAATATGTCTTCACGATGCACTCGTTGTTATGCTCCGACACTTCAATCGGATGAAGCCTCTGCACTCAAACGGATTAGCTGGACGCGCCGCGGACACCTAACACCTCGCCTAGACAATCCTTACCCACGTCTATCGCGACAAACGACGTGTCATGACCAGATTATTTATTTGTAACATGCAAACCTAAGTGGTTTCAATGTTACGAATATTTCGAATCGGATCCCAGATACCCCGAAAAAAATCGGGTTTTAGTCACGTCACGACTGGAAGTATCTAATCTGACTTTCCCTTTTCCTCTCGCAGATGGTTATTTTATCGGTTAAGGAAAACATCGAGATAAAACCCCACACCTTGAAAGTTCTTAGGAATTTCTTAGGTGTATAGCTCTTCAATCCGCACTAGGCCAGCGTGTTATACTAAGGCCTGTGCCCTCGCAATTGTAAAGAAAACCCGTATGAGGTCAGGCGTTCCGCAAACGTTTTTGTCCTAAGCTCCTTTTGAAATAACGCAAAATTGTCTATAAGACTAGTTCAATTTGTTAAGCTTTCCACGAAATCAAGAATCCTTCTGACATCAAATTAAACAGTAACTAAATAAGACTGATTCCCTAGAAGTTGAATTAATACCACGGAAAGTTATTTAACAGTCGTTCTTAGTTGAACCAATTGTAAAAGCTATTCTGCCATATTATATGGACGAATAACATCTATCGTATAATAAGCCGTAGTGGCTACTTAATGTGTAAATGTTATGTATAAATGGAATCCAGTAATGCGAGCTATTGAATCTGTTTGACTGGCGTCTGCCACAGCTGTGACCACGTGGGTGTCCTCGCTCCGTTTGTTATGTATGTATTTACTAGCTGATCATTACTTGAATTTGTTTTCAATATGGATATCTCCAATGGGCTTTCGTACTGCTGATTTATAAAACGCGTTAAACATTATTATCATCAGCCCATAAACGTCCCACTGCTGGTACGGGCATCCTTGGCCTAGTGCGGATTGGCGCAATACACACGTAAGAAATTCCGATGAACTTCTAAATGTCCAGTTAACATCGTGACCGAGATCGTCACCGTTAAAGAAAATACTCATGTAACTTAGAAAAGTCAGAGGTGTGTGCATTGTGGCCCAGGCACACGTTGAACCCGCGACTACTGAGATTCTCGACCCCGTGCCTAAACTACGAGACCATTATGACTTCGCATTCGAAAACGTATTACTTGATAGGAATATAGTTAGTTTGGGCGCGCGGTCGAGAATCTCAACGGTCGCGGGTTCGAACCCCAGGCACACACCTCTGACTTTTCGAAGTTATGTGTGTATTCATATTGAATTATCACTTGCTTTAACGGTGAAGGAAAACATCGTGATGATACCTGCACACCTAAGAGTTCTTAGGAATTTCTTAGGTGTGTAGTCCGCCAACCCGCACTAGGCCAGCGTGGTGGACTAAGGCCTAAACCCTCTCAATGGTAGAGGAGACCCGTGCTCAGCAGTGGGCGTATATGGGTTGATGAAGAGAGCTCAATGTTGACCTAGTGAACAATAAACGCTGCCTCATGGTATTGAATCATGGCTTGGGCGTGTATCCAAAATAATTTGATACTGTAAGTTGCTTGATTCCGATCTCAAACATGCCCTGGTTATGTGGACTAATATTCATTCTACGACTGCCAAATTTGTGCGGCGACTTCGGGCAGACAGACGCTCTACTACCTCTGCAACTAGTGCCACTACAAACAAAAGTTCATACACCTGTAGACGTAAAGTATATTTGCATCTACATTTCGCCAAATTATGTCGTATGTAATAGGAGCAAACGTATTGACATTATAAGAGCAATTTTCAAGACTCTTTTATGCTATTGCGTATTTCTTGAATGAAATTTACATTTCGGAGTTCAGATGATTTAAATCTTCTAAATTCTCACTTATAACTTCGGTGTCGTTGCTTATAACTTTGGCGAAAGGAAAGAATAAGCATATACTTATTATCTATTAAACAGTAGTAATAAATGGGAATTATGTATATTCATATATAGGTACTTTGTCTTCTTATATTCCATTCGCAGGTACCAGGCAAGTAGCGATCGCTTTCAGCGATAAGACTGTCTATTGTTCCACTTTTTTTATCATTCCTTTTTAAATGCCAGTTTTTATAAAGAGTTGTCTATGTACCCTATTATTCACAGATGGAGGCATCTTCCAATTCGCAACAACCGCGCCGCATTTAGTGGATCTCGTAGCAAGGCTTCGCCTTCCCCTCTGCCGCTGGTGGTGTGCACGGCGCCTACGCCGCCCGCCACCCTAGCTGCCTTGTAAGTCTGCCCTATGTTCTCCGTCGTCCATCAGGTCTATCTTTAAACCTAGTATTTATCCAAATAGTAATATTTTATTAATAATATTATAATTTATATTATAAATATTATAATTTATAAAATTAATAATATTATAATTTCCTCTAGTAGAGTGCCGTAAGGCATAAAAATGGTCAAACCTCGGAACCCAGGGCCAGTCAATGAATCTGTATATCAAGTATGAGACTGCATTATTAAGACCTCAAATAAAAAAGTTAAAAACAAAAAATTGACCGATCTCGATTTACAACAATTTTTAACAACAATTTACTGAAAAATGAGAGACGGAAGGGAGAATTTTTTTTTATAGTGAAAAATTTAGTTTTATTTGTAATAAATTATATGTGCAGAGTAACTTCAATGTAATTTATTAGATTATCGTAAAAAATAAGTTACAAAAAAAAAATATCATTAACTATTCACATTGTTACATCGTGTACATTTCACAGCTTTCACCATTGCATTCTAAGCAAGCTGCAGTGCAGTTTAATCCACTTTTCCTGCACCCACAAGATGCTCCACATCCCGTTTTGCATGAGCAAAAAATAATTTTTAATAAAGATTCTGGAGCTTGCAGCAGTGATGGCCTCGAGGATTGGGCGCGCGGTCGAGAATCTCGGCGGTCGCGGGTTCGAACCCCAGGCACACACCTCTGACTTTTCGAAGTTACGTGTGTATTCACATTGAATTATCGCTTGCTTTAACGATGAAGGAAAACATCGTGATGAAACCTGCACACCTAAAAGTTCTTAGGAATTTCTTACGTGTGTAGTCCGCCAACCCGCACTAGGCCAGCGTGGTGGACTATGGCCTAAACCCTCTCAATGGTAGAGGAGATCCGTGCTCAGCAGTGGGCGTATATGGGTTGATTATGATGATGATTCTGGAGCTGGTCGTTGCGTCATTGTTTGCGGTGTCAATATTCCGCATTCCAAGCCATGTTTGAACTTGCAAAAATACTCTTTTAAGTTTTAGTACAAACGCCCAATTAATTCAATATTTCGTCAATGCGAATATTGTTGCTCGAAAATTCCTTAATCACACGAAATAGCAACAAAGGGCAATATTGGCGTTGGTGACTTGAATTTCCTCAAGTTGCCCCAAAACAACAAATCTATACAACAAAATGTGAAAAAAGCTCTTAAAAAGAATATTTCTCATTTCTTAAATTATGAGCTTTGCAGAGCAAAAACGTGATCCCTTATTTTTTCAAAAATTCTATCGAGTGAAACAAAAAAATGGCTGGATGGATTAATTTGGCACTTTGTAGGATTTTTGTGGACATATTGAACTATAAAACGCACACTTAATATTATTGGTTTTCACAATATTTTCGATCCAGCGCTCGATTTTCCAAAACACCATCTAAAGCAAATTTTTGATGCATTTTCAAATTCATGTAACAAGAAGAATTCTTGTTTTTTCGAAAAAGTAATAGCTGGTGGTTAAAGGATATTTATTCAAATTCTTGAAACGCACCTTAAACTTGGTATACAATTATTTGTTGCTGAGATATCGATAATTAAAGACAAAAGGATCCTTTTCCATTTGTAGACTGATATCTCGGCGAGAACTAAACATATCGAGGTGTTAAAAGATAGAAATTAAAGCTAAATAAACAAAGTATCCGATCTTTATAAGGGTTAAGCAAGAACATTTTTCTCCACGCCCGTATGTAAAAAAAAGAAGCATTAAACATTTTGAAATTGTTTTGTTGCTGCTTTTCCTAAGATCACTCAAAAACCATTGATGCTACAAAATTTTAATGTGTTAATCCAAAAACTAGAGACTTGGAGCTACAATTTTCTTTTTTTAAATTTCCTGTACGACCATTTTTCTCGAAGTTACGGCCCAAAAATTTGGATTTATTTTTTGATCCTTTAATTTTTTCCAGTAGTGTATTTATTTATATTCATCGGTATACCTGCAGTCCCTAAAGATCCAAGATCAAGTTTTCAAGTTTGTAATAGTTGTTATTTTTTAAAATATGACTTTAGACTAATATAAATCAATTAAAACTCCAAAAAATTAATAAATGTTTATAATAATAAAAAAAAATTGAGAGCGCGAAAAAATTTTTTTTTAACATTTTTCTATATGCTATTAAAAACATATTTTCAAGGTTTATATTAAGATTCATAGACTGGCCCTGGATTCCGAGGTATAAACCTTACGGCGCTCCACTACTCGTAAACTTACACAAAACTGTTAAAACATTTTAATGATTAAATTTGAAAAATACGAGTGGTCTTTTTCCATATATTTTGAAGTACACTACTCACTAATAATGTTCGTATAACCATTATGTAAGATCACTATTTTAAAAAAGGTTTATCATTATTGAGTACAAACCAACAAACCCATAATAATTACTTATTTTTTTACTGACTCCGTTGGTTCGCAGGGCTGCAGGCGTACATACACGCGACGCTACATGTGAGGCGGCACTGGAAACAGAAGCGCAAGACGTGATCGACCTGGGCGCACCGAGACGCCTGCGCCGCACACCCACTGAGCCCTTGCGAGCCTCCAGGCGACACCACGCCACCGCCACCTACACACCCAACCCGAGATTGTCAGTACCAGCACCTTACATTAACTTTAATTACTCACAAGAATTAAACGTAAAGTATTTGAAGTAAACGTCTGTGTAGCTTTACGATTGCTCTACTTCTGTCACCGCAGATACCCCGGCACTCGACCCAAGACCAAACTTAGAAAAACCACAGACCGACTAGAACCGCGCAGTGAGTTCCGCGGGCGTAGAAATAAACGCGTATTTCGTAGACCGGTGCCGAACGCGCGGCTGTACCGCCCCGCGCCGCGGCCGCCCCCGCCGCCCCCCGCGCGCCCCCGCGCCGCCTGGCCGCCGCCCGGCGTGCCCGCACACTCGCTGGACACCGCGTCGCGTGTCGCGCTACAGTTCTCCGAACAGAGACGAGTTGGTCGCGCGGTCGAGCGCTCGCGCGCACCTCCTCAGCTGCCCAATACGCCCAAACCTACGCCGTCGGTCTCTCCCGTGAAGAAGCGGTCTCCGCTGCGGTCGCGGCGACTTGTGGTAACTCTGCCGGCGACGACGGCCGCCGGCGACGCTCCGCCGCGCTATCATCCCGCGAGCGAGCACTTCAAGTCGCGCGACCTGGACACGACGTCGGGCCAGTCCACGCCCGCGGCCGCGCGCCCTCGCACTCCCGCCATGGACGCGGCCAACCGACATTCCACCAGTCCCGAGGATTGCTCGGACGGCAACGAGACGCTTTCGGCTCCGAGTGAATTTTTAGCCGAGGTCAGTAACCGAGAGATGATTAGGTAATTTATAAATCATCTCATGCCGTGCCCTCACTTATAATGATGATTTGAATGATCTATGTTTCAGTTTTTATCGGCTATAATGGGGCGCCAATATGCCGAAGCGCTGAAGTACTGTCGGTTGATCCTGCAATATGAGCCGCACAATTCGACCGCGCGCGGCTTCTACCCGCTGCTGCAGCACAAAGTGCTGACGCAGGGCGAGCCCGGTGAGTGGCATGTCGCACATACAGCTCCGGTACGAGATGGCGTGTTTCACTGCATAATATGATGAGGTGTCGGTCCGCAGGGCGCGAGGAGTGTCCGCGCGACAGCTCGAGCGAGTCCGCGCGCAGCGGCCGCGCCCGCCGCAACCCGCGCGCCCCCCGCACTCCCCGCGCACCTCACTCACCGCCTCCTAATGTAAGCCGTTAAAAATTATTTTACATACCTTAATATTATAATTAAAAACAGAGAATGACTTGCGCCGCTGGTTCGTTGTCCCAGGAGGAGGTGATGGAGCAGGAGGCGGACCAGTCCGTCTCGGAGGCGTACTCGCGGTCGCACACGCGCTCGCACTCGTCGGGCTCGTGCGGCTCGCAGTCTTCGCTGGAGCTGGACTCTTCGGAGGCCCTGCAGCACTCCTCCGGCTCACCCAGCCTGTCCATCAGTCGCCGGACCGACCACACTGACAGTGCGTCCAATAATATTTCCAAAGCTTAGAATTAACTTGCAGCACATTGGCAGGAGTTATAAATTTTCCACGTAATGATTTCCTAGGTGCATCTGCGGAGTGCGGCGGATCGGGTGCGTCCGGCGCGTCCGGCGGGTCCGGCGTGTCCGGCGCGCGGTGCTCCAGCGGCGCCACCGACACGGACGACAACGGCAACGCCCCGCCCACCGCCGCCGCCGCTTCACTGCGACCCGGTAATTATTTCTTCGCTCAGCATTATAGGGTCATATGACGCAACATTATCGCTCTTGCTCGTTTGTAGACCCACTGTTTGATTGGCAACTATGTTTCAATTAGAACTAAGAACCAAAACAATAACAAATGCTTGCTATTCGTTTTCGCTTTCCTGTGATTCTTGAACACTCAATTTATGTGCTAATTGCAATGCATCCAGTGTGAGTGTGTGTAAAGTATTTCGAAATAATAATATTAAATGTAGTATTTAAATGTGTCGTGGACTGTTCACAGGAGATGAGAACGACAACGCAGCGGCCGCCGGCGAGCCGCACCACCATTTGAAGGTGAGTTTGTCTAACGATGACTTTATTATTGAAGCTCTGTTAATCTGTGAACTCTGCAATCGTAATCTGGCATTTAAAAAATTGCAGACACAAAATTCAATTTTTCACGTTTTCCTAACAATAAAATGAATGTATTAAAAAAAAATACATTTGTGTTGCTGGGGGAGTTTCTAGCCATTCCTTCACAATGATAACAATTTTTGAAGCGGTAATATTTTTCTCTAAACTGACGAATGAAAAGAATTTAAAAAGTCTTTTTAATAAAAATGATATTTAGTTTGTCTTTGTGTTACAGCGCGAGTCGTCGTCCCTGCGTCGGCTGCGCGCGCAGTTCGCGTGCTCGATCAAGTGAGGCGCCGCCGAAACCCTTGTCCCGATACACTAGTTCCTTTGTCATTACACTTGTTTTGTTCCCGCTGTGTTTTCCTTTTTGTATCTCACTAATCATATTGCGGAGGTGTTATCCATATTGACTGATATCACAGTGCGCTATACAAATGTCTCTACGAATGGAAAGAACTTCTGTCGCTTTAGAATAAAGTTGAATAGAGGCGGGTGCGATCCCAACACCACCCGCAGTATAATAGTTACATATCTACGTTTTGTATTAGGCCTAGACGTGTTGTGTGTGTATTATTATATGAGTGAGGCCGGTGGAAGACGCAACGGCGTAATTCACTTGATCGAAGTGATGAAAACTACAATATTCCATTGTCATATTAGCCGGTGTTGAAAAATACGGCAATCTTTTATACCTCCTTTTAAAACCCAGGAGCACGTAAGATTTTTAATTGGCATTACTTTGTGATTTACGTCAACGTTCAAGTAGAGAACAGTTTAAATAAAATACCATAGACACGAATAAAACCTATTTTAAATTTTATGCGGGAAAAAAGGGTATCTCCAATTTTTTGATTTCCTTAGCATATTTTTGACGAATTAAGAATACAAATTCAAAAATCTTTTTTTTAAATTTAAGAATTCAAATTTAAAAACTTTGGTGTAATAACGGCTAATATGAAAATGATCTATTAGGTATTATGTAAAGTAAAAAAGTTATCTAATACATGGATGCTCTCATACAGTGTGCAACACTACTGATTTCTGTTTGAGAAACTATTTGAACCACCCTAATACTCGGCCTACAGTGTATTCCTATATCTTTATTACGAACTAGTTTGTAGAAATTTTAACTCGGACCTAAGTATGTTAAGTTTCCTCCGGCCTCACAAGTTAGCGGATTTAATAAGTGTTTCTATTCGATGTGTACATGTGTCCGTCGGAGTATTGTATATCGTATGAGCTGGGTGCAACGAGAAGACTGAATGAAGTGTCGACATGTTCTATAACCTCTAGACTATAAGAATTTGTAGGTGGCGAGTTGCGTCCCACGCCACAGCGCGTGGGTGCGCGGGAGCCAGTATTTCTTGCTTTCCATCGTGTTTTGCGTACTTGCTCGATGATTTATTTAACGGACAGGCGGTCGAGAATATTCCTGTAAAAGTAACTACGCAGAGATTGCAAGTGTTACAATAGCGGGACCAAAAGTCATTTGGAATTGTAAACGGTAACGACGCAGCGGGTGGGCAGCGGGCGCGGCTGCGTGGCGGCCGAGCGCCAGTACCGCCGCCGCAGCGCTCTCTTCTCCTACACTTACGGTTCGGTACTGTTGTTAAACAATTTTCCATTCATTGTTTACATTTTTGTCTAAATGTGTATGTATATAAATATATCTATTATACATTGTTGTTTAAATAGAAATAAATATGTGTGAGTTGAATTGTTGTTTTCTGTCCAACACAAGAAAGAGGTTTAATTGTGATAATGAAATAAAAAGATATTGTAACTGTTTTAAAAATTTTATTATAAATGATAAAATTTCGAATACGTTACTCGTTAAAACGTAACATTAGATATCATTATGGTTAACAAAATGGGGGCGCGCGCGCACGAACGCGAACAGGATCGCGCGCGAGTGTGCGCGGGCGCCGCAACAGCGATAACGATGCTTGTACAATGTGATGAGAATGGCCGCCAGACCGCACGAGACCGCCTTGTGCTTACTTTATTGTTCAATACACGCAATTTCTGGCTGGCCTGCGGACCCTTTGGCCACTTGGCTCAATCCTCTCAAACAAAATATATAACGGGGACGAGGGCCTATCCTATTGTAACAATAAGTCTGTTCATGTTTTGCCAAAGTAACATCGGCTATCTTTGCAGTATAAAAACTAGTACACAGATTAAGCCATTGTAGGTACGCATATATACCCACGTAATGTATCCTTTTTCTTAGAGCAGTTTATATCCCAAAGATTTGGGTATCTTACAGGTGCGAGAAATTTAATAATACTCTGTAAATACAATAAATTATGCAAATATTTTTCATATAGCCACACCTTATGCAAAAAAGCAACAACAAAAATTGAAATGTTAGTAATTTTCGTATCTTTGAAGGATGGAATATGAAAAAAGTGGCTTTTAAAATATCCTCGTCTTTAGGCCTCATTTTTCTTTGATATTTAGTTTAGAAAAATATTTCAACTCGAGAAGAACTAGGCCAATATATTTTATGGAAACATTTCAATTATTATTGATGCAATATTTTGAACATTTGTATTATAGAGATTTATTTAAGTGCGTCCCACAAGTACTATGACTTTGGTAAATGTTTTCGAATTGGAATGAACAACCAATATCGATTGTCCACAACCAAATATTGTATGACGTTCCTAAAACCTAAAAATTATTACCTAAATGTTTTTATAACGATTTAATAAAGTGTTTGATTTAGTTTGCATTATTTTGGCACTATTCAATTTTGAATCGTTTTATTCACCTTGGACCTCAAGTTGGAGGTCTTACAATTTATTAAAAGGAGATAGTCCAACAATAGTTAGAAACCGCTATCAAAACATAAAATTGATTTGAAGATTGCAATATAGCAAGGTAGGCAGTCGTTCCACATGTTCCTTTCCTTGTCGTAACATGATCGCAAACATGTTTCAACATAGTAGTACATATGAATAGAAAATATCAAAATGAAGCTTAGAAGGTTAAATGTATTAAAAGACGTCTTTTAAGCAAGTAAAACAAGAAACATTTAACAGCTGTCATTATTTATATTATTGAAAATGATATGAAATCATTTAGATTATTAGCAATCTCCTTTTTCTCTATAATATTTCAATATTTTGATTTGTTACACATCTCGTTTAGTTCTTTTAAAAAAATGTAAGAAAAAATATTACATGTGACGATATTAAAATTTTACATTAAAATATCCTGTATCTCTGTCTATTTTGGTGTAATCATAATTGTTTGTATTTTGTACATACGCAGTACGTTTATTAGTGCCATTAATGAATACTTATCATTACCACTACAACTAGACCGTTTGGCACGCGGGACTCGACACCATCGCCGCCACGTGACGTCACGCGCGGGACCGCCACTTTGGCACTTCAACAATCACATATCGACTGTGGGACTCAGTCGATTCGGGAAGATCATCAACTCAACAGGGATTTCTAAATAGATGAAACGTCATTAAAATAACACTCGGACATGTATGAAAGTCATAAGATAGTCGGCGGTGGTCCGCGCCACAGACGCGGCTCCGAGACCGCTCCCACAACGCAAAGTGCAACCGCCGATGCTTTGTGCAGTCCACGTGGAGATTCGTAGGGTTGAACAAACGGCCAACGACAAGGGCCGACGCGCGGCCGACAACTCGCTAACTACAAAGTCAATTCATTGATTTATCTAGCTACGATATCGTAAGAGCCTACAATTATGGGGTTATCCTATGAGATAAGAACACCTCGGTGTTAGACTAGTGCGCATTGTCCGCGGCGGCGCGCGGCTCGCGATATGTGTGCGGCGGGCGGCGCGCCATCAGAGCAGCACGTCCATGCGCGAGCCCCGCCGCAGCAGCCGCGCGCCGCCCTCGCCGCCCACCGCGTGGAACGACACCGTCACCAGCTGCTGCCCGAAGTTCGCCTCGAACCTGCGCACGCAACACCGTCAGCAACCGCTACTGCAACACGGCCGCGCGCCCCTGTGCCCCACACTCTACTCACTCGGTGGCGATGTTGACGTGCGGCGGCGAGCCCACCGCGTTCTGCACCACCAGGAACAGCTTGGTGGCCAGCTCCAGCACGTGGCACGTGCGCACCACCACGTCGCCGCGCCGCCGCCACGCGCCCTCGCCCTGCAAATATCTCACGTTACTACCACGACCATGTGGTCAATGGCTTGGGTTATTCTAATGGCAGCCCCATGGCACTCACCCCGAACAAGCAGCCGGGCGCGTCGGGCGCGTCACGCGACGAGCACTGCGACAGCTCGTCCGCCGAGCTGTCTGCGCCGGCGCACTGTAACACACAGAGTTTAGTTGCAGTGGTCGATGGCTGTGTGACACAGGATGCATGTCGTGGCACTGACCGCGCGCACGTGCACGACGAGCAGCTCGTCGTCGAAGGGCGAGAGCGAGAGGCGGTACACGGCGTGCGCGGGCACGCGGCGCTTGAGGCGCAGCGAGCGCGGCTCGAGCAGCACGAGCGCGCCCGTGGACACCACGGCCAGGCAGCGCGACACGCGGCCGCTGCTGCGCGCCACCTTGCCCACCACGTCCGCGAACACCACGTAGCGGTCGGCCGGGCCCGCGCCCAGCCCGCGCCGCCACGCCGCCGACGCGCGCAGCCGCACGTAGTCGCCCACGAACGGGTGCGCCACGCTGCGCGCGTAGTTCGCCTTGCGGTCCTTGAACAGCACGCTCGCCGTCACCTGCCGGCGCCACGCGGACCGTTACTCATACTTGTCAACACCATTTGCCTACCGGGGAGCTTCTTCTAGCGCTCACCTTTTCCCGCATCCGATTGCGTGCCGTCTGATCGAAGGCGGCCCGGTAGAGCCTGCAGCGCCAGGCGTGGTGCAGCCGGCGCAGCAGCGCGTCGGTACGGGCCAGCAGGCGCGGCTGCGGACAGGGCGGCCAGGCGGCGCAGGCGGGCGACAGGTGGCGCGCGGGCAGGCGGCGCCACAGCCGCTCCAGGTACCGGCGCCGCGCCCACACGCACCACGCGCGCCAGATGACCCGCGAGGCGCGCTCCCGCTCGCCCCCCGCGCCGCCCCCCGCCCCCGCGCTCGCGCCGCTCGGGCCCGGCGCCGCGCCGCCGCGAGATTTCCGCCGCGCCTGCCGATAAATTTCACATAGAACTTGTTCTTTCGCGTGTTTCGAGATTCAGTGCGCCAACGGCACTGACCCGATACGCCCTCCAGGCGCGCGCCACCACGGTCTGCGCCCTCCGCCTCGTGGCCGCGTTCCTCCGCGCGCGGTACCGGCGCCAGGCGCGCTGCACTCGCACCACTAACTCCTCCACCCGCGCACTCCGCAGCGCCTCCAATTCCCACACCTACAGATTTTCTCCGAATAAGTTCGTTTTTCCGGATGAAAAATGTAGACCTTGATGTCCATAAGGAAAGTGATCTCTCACCGTGCGCGGACTGCGGATGAACACTCTGGTGCGCCCGTAAGCGAACTCGGCGCTAGGTATGGGCAAGGTGCGCAGCAGCGCCCGCGCCGCCCGCACCGGACAGTCCCGCGGCGCCGGCGACGCTCGCGGGGAAGCCTCCTCGGCGCGCGTGGTGGTGCCGCGCAACGGGCCATAGCGGGCCAACAGCGCGCGAGCACACATAGACTCGCACCAGCCCGCGCGCCGCAGCAGCGCCATGTCCATTATGCTGCAAGGTGAGGTCAGGGATCAGAGCACGGCAACGATGGAATATTAATCCAGTGAGACAAGTGATGAGGGCACGTACCCCTGCGTGCGTATCTGGTGTCGCAGCAGCGGCGCGTCGAAGCGGTGCGGGCGCAGGTCGGCGTCGGCGCGCAGACAGCGCACGAGGCGCGGCGCGGCCAGGCGGCGCACGAGCGCGGCCACGAGCGCGCGCTGGCGGCAGGCGAGCGCGGCGGGGCGGCGCGGGGACTGCCCCAGCGAGAACAGCGCCGCCAGCAGCGGCTCGCGCGCGCCCGCCAGCGCCGCGCCGCAGCGCCGACACACCGAGTCGCGGTTCTTCTCCACCACGCCGCGCGCGCTGTACGTCACCGTGCCGCCGAAGTGCGCCACCCTGACACATATTCCGAACCACCGTCACCGAACCGTTCAGCGACCATTCTCAATTGGATCAAAATTGTCCTTTTTAAGTATGAAGAAGAAACGTATCGATGTGAGACGTAGCTTACTGGAATCGGTCAGGCGGTTGCACGAGCAGCCGCGGGTGTCGCCTCCGCTGCAGCCGCTGCAGGAAGGCGGCGTCGGAGCGCGCCTCCCGCAGCGACCCCAGCACGCTGTCCGGGCCCTGCGACACGGACTCGTGAGCATGGCGGTGGTAGTGTCGTGCACTGCTGGCGGCTGTGTGCGTACTCACGGCGTCGAGCAGGTCGGCGTGCGCCTCGTGGTCGAAGTAGCGCAGCGGGCGCCAGGCGAGCCCCTCGCGCGCGTACTCCTCCTGCTCGCGGCGCAGCGTGGCGCCGGTGACGGCCGCCTGCACGCGCTCGGCCGCGTAGTTGATGAGCAGGCGCTCGAGCTGGTTGCGCGCCAGCCGCTCGAAGCCGTACACGTCGAGGATGCCGAGCGAGCAGCGCTTGCCGGCGGCGCGCGGCTTGATGGCCTCGTTGACGGCGGTGATGAGCCACGTGAACAGCCGCGAGTACAGCGCGCACACCAGCCGGTCCCGCAGCGCGCCCGCCCACTCCGCGCTGCCGCCGTCCGCCTCGTCGCCCTCCGGTTCCGCCGCCGGCTCTCCCTCCCCCTCCTCCCCCACACCGTCTTCCACGTCCTCTGAACCATACGTAACAATATTAGTATCATGCGCCATTAGAAACGTGTCGACAAACGTGTAGTATGTGCAGGAGTTACCGTCGTCGAGTGTGGGTCGGCGCGGCTCCCGGGGCGCGGCTAGGGCTGCGGCCAGCGCGTCCGCGTCCACTCCCACCAGCGCACACGCTTCCGTTAGCTCTGTGCATACAAAAGTATACATTCACCATTATTATTGAGATATCGTGTAGTGTGTGAAATGGAGCAGCGGAGGACTCGTGTAGATAATGGTGTACCGTGTAATGTATGTGTCCGTACCGTACTGCTGGTTGATGCGCACGCCGATGGTGCCGTCGATGTTGTGCTGCGGCTCGAACTGCACGTTGCCCAGCTTCAGCATGAACGCCAGCAGCCGCAGCACGGCGCCGCACTCGCCGCCGCTGAACCCCAGCGTCGCCATCGCCGCCTGACAACCAACAATTATTTTTTATGAAACAGTGCTACTTACAAAAGTGATAAATAAAAAATCTTGACTTTAAAATCTATTCACATAATAGCTGCTCTAATAACAATATTTCCACACAAATCATATTGTTAAATTTTACTGACTCTAGGGTCATCATAACTAGCGAAGATCATGTCTATGGCAGCACAATAGTCATCTTATGGCGATGTTACTTAAAACAGAGTAATGATGTGTGTTCACGTACCTTGGTGAAGGCGAAGTGGTCCTTGTCCTGCGCGTGTGGCGGGGGCGCGGCGAGGGGCGCAGGCGGCGGTGCGGGCGGCGCGCGGCGGGGGGACGCGCCCGGCGCCGCCTCCACCTCGCCGCGCAGGATGCGGTAGTGCTCCCACGCACGCTGCAGCCGCAGCCGCTCTGCAACACACACACCACACAATAATTTAAAATTGAAGATTCAAAAGAGCCTGTAAAAATCTCTTTGAATAAAGAATATTTTGACTTTGAAATACATGCTGGTTTAAATGGAGGTCTTACCTCCAATATTTTACCTTTAAAAAATTTAAGACATTATTTATTAATTACTTCAATATTAGTAACTTGGTTTTAATTTAATCAATTTTGTTATTCACCAGAGCTATTGCCCGCATTTAACTATCCTGTGCAACCCACTACTTGACACACACTTCCTCCTAATATACTTACTGAGTAAGTGCACATCGGCGCCCGCCAGTAGCTGGTACAACACATGGAAATTGCGCTCTCCTTCTGACACGCTGCATGCTCGATCCTAAACACATACATTATTTTTATATATAAATACGCCCAACAGCCACATACACAGTTATAACCTCACACTAAGATTCAATGCCTGCGTTGTGGGTATCAGAAACTACGAGAGAGTTTTCGGGCTTACAATCACCAGAATCCGAAACAAATATTTGTATGTTGGTGTAGAGATCAATCCCGCGGCCACTTGGTTCGCAAGCTGGTATCTGGTCAACTACGCCACGGGGCTTTATTTTAACCCATTAGAGTAGACATTTATAACTGGCAGATATTGACTATACATTATATTAATTTTTTGTATGTTTCATTATTTGTCTTTTGAAGTCAAATTGTCACAGAAATAAAATCGCGCAGCGTATGAAATTTAGCAAATTTAAATTAATAGGATGAAAATGGATGTTAGAAGTCCAAAAGTTTTACCTTCTCCAATAGATCTGCTTGCACAAAAATATAAATTTAAATCTTAACAATATTGGATAAAAAAATTCAATAAATTGTAAGTCAATTTATTTCTGTACTTACAGTGTGTGATGTGGCCTCCAACTGGCTCCCCTTTGAAATCGAACTCTATCTCCAATAATTTCCCCTGAAAGAACAAAGTTAATTTAAAGATGATTTTCTAGGTTATTTTTATATTAAAGATATCTTCATTAGGCATTAGGCGCAAGACAGTTAGCTAGACTATATAATATGTATAAATACTACCACAATTGACTGTTGGAAATGGGGTAATTTTATCAAGTCACCCTATAGTCTGTAGGTTCATGATCCTTAGTCGGTTGTATAGTATGGGCTCTGTCTAGTGACACTCCATCATCAGTCCACATTTCCTACCATTGAGAGGGTAGTCCACCATGCGGCCCTAGTGTGGTTTGGCGGACTACACACCTAATATATTCTTAAGAACTTTTTAGGTGTGCAGGTTTCCTCACCATGTTTTCTTTCACTGTTAAAGTATATGATAATTTATACATAATACACACATAATTTTGAAAAGTCAGATGTGTGTGCCTGAGGTTTGAACCCGCGACCGGCGAGGTTTGCCTCGAACCTTGAGGCCATCACTCCATCTACTAGCACTTTAGTTATCAATCGTGATAAACCATGGTCAGTACTAACAAATCTGCTGGCGTTATGGTTGCGCGCGGTGGCTGCGTTGCCGAACGCCTCGAGCAGCGTGCCGGCCGCCGTGAGCGCGCCCGCCCGCTCCCCGCCGCCGCCCCCCGCCACCGCCGCGCACTGCAGGCACACCCGCGCCGCCTCCGTCTTGCCGGACCCGCTCTCACCTGATACAACCACCACACAAGAATACATCAATTTGGATATGAAAAAGAATCATCAAATCGGTCTAGTCAGTCAAAAGTTCTGAGGTAACAAACACAAAACAAAGAAACGATTTGATAACGTCCTCCTTTTTCGAAGAAAGGAGAAACAGATGATTTAGTCTACTAACTATGATTCAGTGAAAACTATTTGTCTTGCACTATACTTTCTTATGTGAATACGTCGAATATACATGAGAGTATATAGATCGTGATAAAAAACACATGCAATAGCTATGGTGCTTAAAAACACTGGGACATAAAAAACATGGATGTTAGGATAACGTAAAAAAATATTTTCTCGGGATTTTTTAAAATGTCATGTTATTAGTTATTCTCGCGCCTGTTGCCGTATGTCAATTTGGTTATGATAACAAAAAACTTCAAGTAAAAAGAACCTAACATAATCGTAACAGGGGATAAGATAATTTAGCCTATAGACAGTGAGAACTATACGTCGTACAGTTTACTTGTGCGTGGGAATTCGAATATATAAATCCTATTTAATAAATAATCTGATCATTTCACCTGTTATTACGATGCACTGACTCTCATTCCTGTCGCGCACCCACCGGTAGGCCGTAGCCGTTATGGCGTATCTGCAACACAGACGATGATCATCATTCGTCAGATATTATGCTTTTAAGGCTCAAACAATCATATGATTCTTCATACTAACATGTGCGGAGGCAGCGTGTAGGGCGGCCGCGCGAGGTAGGCGCGCACCAACTCGGCTGAATAGAGTGGCAGTGGGCGGCACGGATTCACCGATATCAGCGCATTGCCCACGTATGTCTGTGAAAATACGTCAGTCGTAAGGAGAAAGGGCCCTAAATATATTAGTAATGGCAACTACCTTCAGTCTCAATCTCCTGATAGACTTAGCAGCAAATTCAATGGTGTAAAAAATATTTTTACAGCTTCTATTCGGATCTTCCAAAATCGCCCAAGAACAATATCACGTATTGCTCCCCATAAAGGTCTCTCTGAACTTGCTGACATAAATGGTTGTCTTACGCCACTTCCTCTACGTGTGAAGTTAGTGATACGTACGTATATGATGTCTCGCTTGTATCGCACGTGCAGGTTGTGCAGGAAGGTGTCTTCGGAGAGCGGCGCCAGCAGCACGGCGTCCGCCTGCCCCACCGCATCGCCCTCCATGGCGCGCGCTCGCCGCCGCGCCCGTCACCGCTCCATCGCCGCTCCAATACTGCTGCTACAGCTGACAATAATGCCGCTGCAAATACTTATTAAACTCAGACACTATTTTTAATATACTAATTTCCCAATTTTCAAATTACAATTACAATTTTCTCCTGCCCTACAAACGTGTTTGCACAAAAACCGAAATCTTCACTCTACGTATGAAAATAGCGACTCTTGTGGTCATTAAATCTATTTTTACTAGATAAATTTAACTAGAACCTTGAGTAATAATATTTAACAAGATGGTTTATGAGACATTTAAAATTTGTCTAAAATTTTGGAATGTATACACTGCATACAGTGCAAATTTGAAGGTATGCAGCCTAGTTTCACTCACATAAATCGCATGAATAAAAATGCATTGCCTTTAGTTTATTAAGGGTTTAGAGAGGTTTGCAATGTAAAACATTTTATAAATAATTAATTAATATTTTTTATTACTTGTAATGTACACCTCCACAAAGCTCCACGGCACAGTAAGGCCAATAGAAATAAATATATTTTTATACCGTAACAATAACATTTATGAATTAAGTAACCTCTATTAATTACATACATAAGTTTAACTACTAAGCACACACCTCTGAAGTTATTTCTGAATTCATGAACCAAGTCTTACCTTAATTTGAATGTTACATTTGTTTTATTATGTCTTATGATAACATTGTGTATTTTACATTAAAAAGAAATCCTAAAATACAGTCTTGATTGGATTGGATTTTATTTGACAATATTTGACAGAAGCGATCGGTGTTGCCTAAATAAAACTACTAGGTTAAAGTTTGTAATTATGCTGCAGTAGGTATGAGGTGTTATACGCTATGAACCATTAGACTACTTTATTCAATATTCCATAAAATTACCTAAGTTTTTACAAAAGCTATGTAGGTATGTGTTCGTGTTTTTTTCTTAATTTGGAAGCATTATAAATACTAGTGATTAAAAAAAAACAAAACAAAATATCAAAACATGCAAATGCTCAAATTTATGCTTTTTAGCCAAAAGTTTAAATTAATAATATATCTCCATATCGCATAGAGTTTATTTTATAAATATTTATATCTCAGCTTTTATTTATATAGGTACTAAGTAAACGCCAAGGCAGCATTTTAAATCTTAAGTCATTGTATAAATTGTGCCTTTGTCTTCTATTTATGAGAAATAAAAAAATTATGAAAAACGGTGGGTATTACAAATTGATTTTTCCAGGTGTGTAATAGTCTTCGTAATTTGTGGAACTCAATATGAAGACAATATTCAAAACAACAAAACGTAAGAAAATTAGGACTAGGAAATCATTAAATGCAATTAGAAATAGATCTCGGCGTTTCAACAATCTCGAGTCAAAACCAGGCGAAGTGGTTAATAATGAAAGAAAAAATCAATTCGTTACTTCCAATCGTCTTACTTTGGAAATGTTTCCTAATGCTGTTCGGTCTGAAACAGTCACAAGAATTCCTAATGATGAAGCCAAAAAGAAATTCAACATTAATTTCAAAGATTTAATTCGCGACGAAAACGGCTTAAAGAAAAGCGTATCAGTTAATGAAGAAGACCATAGCAATTCTGAAACTAGCATCCAAAGTATATCAGATGATAATAATTTGGATCCTGAAATAAATGGAAATTTCGCCTGCGGAGAGTTACAAAGCCCTGAAATCGTTGGCGGTTTGCAAACAGAAAGGTTTACATTGCAATCTACGCTTCATAGTACGCTTGTTTCTGCGCCACTAACCGTTTCTTCGACAGATATCCATGAGAAATATTATTTATATGAGGAATTCATGTCTGAAATATCAGTATATCTTAATCAAACTATGCAAAAATCATTGCTCAGTGAAGATATTATAGAGCAACTTAAGAGGCATTTGTTCACAATGCGATTGCAGTTCAAAGATAATGTTAGACCCCTAAAGCATAAGCCAACTTTGAGTGATACAAGTGATGTCCATACTTCAAATTCAACAGAGGGAATGGTGATTGAGAATCCAATGGAATATATTAGATTCAGTTATCCAACCATGCAAAACACTCCTAATTATCAAAGTGACGGCAATAATTCTGAGTCTGTTGGTTCAATAATTGATATCCATTCCCCATATGAGGTTTTAAGCTCCTCATCACGAACCAGTTTATCAGATACACCTGAATACATTTATTTTCCTCACAAATTGAATTAATTACACTAATTATATTGTGTAGGTAAATAAAGAAAGAAAAACATATCTATATTGTGTTTTATTGCCAAAAAATTATTTCAAAGTAATATTTTCCAGTTGCGAGATAAGATCCATGTGCTTGAAAGTGTCAGGATTTTTGGTAAAGCTTTGTAGAAGCTTACATTTTTCGTTATCTTTTCCATTGTAATACATTTGGAACTGATTAGCCAGGCATTGGGATTCTTGTCCATTGAGCACATTCTGGAACCAACATACAAAAATTAAGTATCATAAATACATAATCAATTATAATTTTTATATAAACTGATTAGTTGATGAATTTGTGATACCAACCTTATCATATTCTCCTCTCATAAGTACAATTCCTTTGTCTGCCAACTCTGAGTAGTGCACCATAGTAAGACACTCAGGAGCATTTTCCTTGTGTACCTGAAGACATTTACTTATTAGGTATGCAAGTGGGTGTTTTTAAATTATTCCTTTGGACTCTATGACTAACCTGGTACGCCAGAAGTGGCGTGAAGTGGACAGTGTGTCCATAACTCTGGCACATAATGAACTCATATCCTTGTGAGCGAGGCAAGGGGAACAAAAACACTGGGTAGTCTTTCATGTTCTCCTGGATGCTTTTGTATACAGACAGGGGTATTGTGGCTGATATAACATGTTTGTTTTTGTGGTATTCCTCCCAAATGCCCTGGATTTCTTCGGCCGATTTGTCCTCCACTAATTCTAGTTTGAATATGTCTGCTAGCTTCTTGTCTGGAGTCTCGGCAGGCTGAGCGCGGGCTTCCTTAGGGTTCAGTACGGATGAAAACTGTCTGAAATCACATTATAAATTGATTTGACCGATCTCCATATAAAATAACCTATACATGCGACAACCTTACCTCGTATCAACAGAGCCGAATTTATTACGTTTCTCTTCCTGTTTGGATTGAGCCTGTTGTTCCACCCTCTGCATAAACTCGTCAGGAGAAGTTTTTTGGAGCTCAGCTATCCGGTTCGCATACTTTTCGTAATAAGGATTGCCTTTTAAATTTTCCAAAGCCTTTTCCATGTTTACGGCACCAGTTCTGATATTGCGAACACTTATATAATTTAAGTATGCAAAGCGCTTCACTAGGTGTCTCAGCTCTGCTGCCATCAGGCGTTTACTTAAATACAAAGTTTGGATAAACTCTCTTTTATAAAATTATTTGATAAATATTCCTCTATTATCTAATAATAATCTGTCATCTGAAACTGACATGTAGAGTTGCTCTAAACGATAAAGAATCGATTTCTGATAATCGATTCTTTATTTCGATAAAATAATTTTTGTTAATGGTTTAACGAACGTCGTGATTAAATATTTGAGGAACTATTTTTTTATTCTTTCATTCCCAAGTTCATTACTGGTATTACCTTCTATTACGTGGTGAGGTAATCTCGTAAACTCGGTGGAATAATTACAAAATTATCATAAAATATTATAAATTATATAATCAATGTGCTGATCTAAGATGCCATGTGCCCAACGCCCCCGGTATTGATTTATTTTGTAGCACGCACCGTCTATCTTCAGCTCCATTTAGATTTCTAAAGTTGATATGAAGGAGAAGAGTATTGACATAGTCCCATCAATAAAATGGAAAATTTGCACTTAATTTACTTTGTAAAGTGTTATTGAGGCAGTTTTAAGTTGTTGGATTATAAATAAATAAAAAAATTGAAAAACTGATTCGAGTTGAATTCGATTCACATGTGGGGCTAATAATTCCAATATCGATTCAATCAAAACTGTGCATCTCTAGAAACTTGATTGATTACCAGCTGACTGCTTTTTTGAATTAATGCAATATCAAAGTTAATATAAATGCAACAATGAAATAAACCGTCAATGGTTCAATGCCTATAGGTCAGGCATAACAAAGATTCGATAAAGGCTCTAGACACAATCAAAGCTTTTGATAGTCTAGCAATTTTCATCGTGACTATAGTTCCAAACTTAGTATAGCAAGCGCCTTATCCGGCTTTGAAACTTGAACATGTTTATGTCAGTAACAGGGTTGGGCAGTATTTTAATTAATTACTTGTAATTAAAATACGTAATTGAAATACAAATACGTATTTTGTATTTGTATTTCAATTACTTCCTTAAAATGTAATTTGTAATTCGTATTTCAAATACCTGACGCCGAGGTATTTTGTATTTCGTATTTTAATTACTTGTGATAAAGTATTTTGTATTTCAATTAAAGTAAAACATGTATTTTGCCCAGCCCTGGTCAGTAAATGCCGGAGCATTCCAGGACTCAGGTGCCTTCGCCCACTTTAATATTACTGCAATAGAATAGACTATATGAAATAGACTGCCTCGTGGCCTTGCGGTACAAGTATGTGCCGTGCGGTCTAGAGGTCCTGGGTTCGATTCCCGGGTCGGGCAAAGTGTTATTGGGTTTTTCCATTAGGAAATTCTCAGTAGCAGCAGGGAGTCTGGAAATTTGCCCGAAAAACGGCAATAGGCTCGCCCCCTATTACGTGGGACTGAAACATACCTGGCGAAATGTGGGTGCAGAAATGCATCTCTGCCTACCCCTTCGGGGAAGATAGGCGTGAGGTATGTTTGTTTGTAGAATTAAGTGTTAAAATAAAATTAGTATAAGCATTCGGTAACTCAAATTACTCAGATTCCCGATTCATGTAATAACACCCTCCTCTTTTTACAACGGAACCACATGCTCACTCACATTGCCATTCCTTCGTGTTCAACGTCGTCTTTACCACCATGGCTCGACCCAAAAACCTAGGCAAATTCCTTATTTTTGTCGTACCACGAAGCTTTCTCATAACACCAGAAGAATCATCGGTGTGTTGCTTGACTTTGGGAAAATATAGGCTCTCTTCTCGAACGTCTCAAGGTCGTATCTGTTAGTAAATACCGCCGAAGAAAGCTGATTCCCAAAAGATGTACCGGTAAGGAAACAACTTTTGAACCGCACTGGCGAAGAACGCTATTCAACTAAGGTAGGAATGGAACTTCAATTATTGCGAGTATTAAGTCAATAAGCTCATTAGACCACTCCCCCATGACACATGCGATACAGAACGTAAAGCGATGCCACTTCTTTCAGCAATGCCTTCAAATTTCTCGGTAAGAATCTGGTCTTTGATGATTCGAGCGGCACGTCATGGGGTGGAAGAAGCTAGTATTGAGGGCCTCCAGCCGCGAGATAAGAACAATATCCCAACCGAGGTCGGCCTTGTGCTTTGTTTTAAAAAATAAATTCTGTGAAATAATGTTTTGCTCTGCTGATTGCCCATAGCTTTATGGAAGCCAGGTTGGCGGTTATCTGGAAGCCAGCTTACCGATAACCAGATAACCGCAAACCTGGACAGTACTCGAAACATCGATACCAAGGATTTCAAGACTTAACGAGATGCCAAGGGGAGTGACAATGAACTGAAGTGACACCGAAATAGGAGTTTGTTTGTTGGAGTTGGGAGTAGTGCAGTAATTGGAATAAATCTTCTTTTGACTTCGAGGGCGACAGAGCAAAATATAAGTATTTATATAGGTCCTCAAACGGTTTTAATTAGGTTCTAATTTATATTGCATACATTTTTTATATGACTAAGGCACTGCATTAATTGACATCATAACCATAGTGTACATTTATTTTAATTAATAGTTTTAGTTTTATTATGCAATTTAAACCAATTTTACCTACTCATTTAAAAATCTATAATACTCGAAGACGACATAAAGTTATTTTTGAAAATATCATTGACATAAATGGGACCTTATGAAGTAAAATAGACTACATTTTATCGCGGAAATCAGTGGCGATACTTCCATAGAAGCCCGAAAGCGTTATACGTAAGTGGGGTCTTTGGGCTAATATGGAAGAACCGCCTCTTAATATAAGCATATCATATAGTAAATGCGATTTTCTTTTTTTGTGTATTTTGTTTGTATTTTTTTTTTTTTGTCGTGGGGAAAATCCTCTTGGATCCCCGCTTGCAGACAACAAACGGGGTATGCCGGACTCCTACCGGCTAAAAACCCCATGGTAGTCTGTCTTTCGAGGTGTTCGTGAAGGCAGTGTGTGGTCAGGAACGTCGCGGTATGTCTGGTGGTGTGAGCGGCGCCTGCGCGAGGTAGGGGTGCGCCAGGGCGGCGCGCGCGGGCACTCGCTCCTCGGGCTCGTACCGCAGCATGGCCTCGAACAGTGCGCATGCGTGTGCGTCCGCGCGCAGGGCGGGGGGGAGCAGCGTGCGCGCAGCCCGGGCCGGCCAGCGGGGGAACGCGGCGCGGTAGTCGGGCAGCCGCCGCGCCGCCGGCCACACCTCGCCGCCCGGCGTGCCCAGCGCGCGGAACACGCGGAACAGCTGGTCGATCTCACTGTCGCCCGGGAACAGCGTGCGCCCGCTAGCCTGCAACAGCACATTGTCATCAGCCTCATATACGCCACATTGCTGGGCATGGGCCTCCTCTACCATTGAGAGGGTTTCCTCCTTAGTCTTAGTCAGCACGATGGTCCGACGACTTGAGAAAGTGGGCGGGTAACGAATGAAAGAGGGCTGCACAAGACTGGGATGGTTGGCGCCTTTTTGGTTAGGCCTACGTTCAGCAGTGAACGGCGATAGGCTGAGTATGTAAGCCTTATTCTTCCGCACTAGCCTAGTGCAATTGGCAGATAACTTATGAAATTTCTAAAAACTTGTGGTAGTGCAAATTTCGTCACAATGTTTTCCTTCAATGTTAAAATAATTGATAATAATTCATCGTAAATAAACATAATTATTAAAAACACATAAGTAACTTCAGGTATCAGAGGTGTGTGCTTGGGGTTTGAACTAGGGATGTTGCGAATATTCGCATCCGCATCCGCATATGCGGAACATTCGCATCGATTTAGACATCCGCATCGGCATCCGCATCCGCATAAATCGCTGCGGAGCTGATGCGGTTGCGGATGTGTAGCAGATCGCGAAAAGAAAGAAAGGGGTGAGGGGCGGCGAGGTGCGCGTGTCGGTCTCGAGTGTCGAGTGGTTGACCGCACGTGCTGATTGACTAATAGGAAAGCAATAACATATATTATACAAATCAACCAATCGATCAATTTTATACAGATCCGCATCCGCATCCGCATCCGCGGATGTGAAAGAAATTGAATCCGCAACATCCCTAGTTTGAACCCATGAACGCCGAGATCACTGCTTAAACAGTGTATAGTAAAAGATCATATTATTATAATCATAGGAAAAATATGTAAAGTAAGCTTCCTTCTTACCATTTCAGCGTATATACAAGCAAGACTCCATACATCAACAGACGTGGAATAAAACTTGGCTCCCAACAAAATTTCTGGTGCGCGATACCACAGCGTGACGACCTCGTGTGTGTAAGCTCGAACGGGAATACCGAAGGCTCGTGCAAGTCCGAAATCTGCCAATTTGATGTGTCCTTCTGTGTCCACGAGTAGGTTTTGTGGCTTCAAATCGCGGTGAAGCACGCGTTGCGCGTGACAATATGCCACACCTTCTAACAACTGCCGCAGATAGCTCTATAAAAAAAATTAAGAAACAATATATTTGGTTACATTCAGATTTATGTATGCTATGATTGTGTGACTGCCCAGGCACAATTTCACACAATTAAGTAGCATATAATATCCTTCCCCAGGTTCTATCTATCTTTACACCAAAATCAGTAAAATATTGACTTTTCTAAAAAATATATTACAAAATCTGCATTACATAAAAGTAATATATTTATAATTATAAAATTATTTGACTCATGGACACAATAAACTGTCTTGCTAACTGCAGTATGAAGCCTAATGTTGTATGACAGATTGTTGCCATTATTTATCACATATGACATTGAACTTCCATACATTGGTTCTTATTAACACTTTAATTTCATAGTGTAACAAGGTCATCTTATAACACTATACTGGTACAATGGGTTATTACTACAGTAGCTAATAAATCATCCTTTAAATAGGGAAAACTCTACACAGGCTGCCATCAGTGGTCGGATAGAAGAATATAGAAGCCTAGAACCTCACTTTGTGTTGCAATATTTCCAAATAATTAATTTTTTTAATTTCTATGTAGCAAAAGAAATTTGACCTATAAATTAGAATATCCTGATCCCGCAGTAAAGAATTAGAAACTAGATGTTACACAATTTACATATACGTAACACTTTTGAGCTTTTATGGCAGTATGGAAACTGGTTACAATCATCATCATCATCAACATCATCAGCCCATATGCATCCCACGGCTGGGCACAGGCCTTCTCTACCATTGAGGGTTAAGGCCTTAGTCCGCCACACTGACCTAGTGCGAGTTGGCAGACTACACACCTCAGAAATTCCTAAGAACTTGTAGGTTTGCAGGTTTCACCACAATGTTTTCCTTCACAGTTAAAGCAAATGATAATTATCATTGTGAATACACACATGACCTCAAAATGTCAGAGGTGTGTTCCTGGGATTTGAACCCGCGACCGCCGAGATTCTCGACCATGCACCTAAACCTTGAGGCCATTGAGGTACACATACACATCCTACTTCAAGGCCTTCTCTACAACTCAGAGGGTTAGGCCTTAGTTCATAAAATTACCTTCACGAGGTCTGGTGCAAGAGGTCCCTTTGTAAGGTCCATAAGACGCTTGAGATCCATGTGTAGGTACTCGAAAACAAGGTACAGCTTCTTGTCTGCGAGTAACACATCCTGCAGTCGTACTACTGCCGGATGGCACAACTCCCGAAGTACCGAGATTTCCCGCAACGCAGTCGACGGGACGCCTTCGGGTTCACTGTAAAATTTAACAACATCTAGAGTTAAATAAAGTCCATGTAAAATAAAGATTTCATATTTTATTGCTTTCTCCTAACGTGAGTTTTGATCACAAAAAGCTAGTCGTTAATAAACATTTATTATTCCGGCACTCTATAAATGATTTAACGAGCCGAAACAGGACATGAAGTACAAATTTTATTTGGATAAATTAAAAACACGTTGGTCTGAATTATTCGCGCCAAAACTTACTTTTCGAGTTTAATTTTCTTGAGAGCTATTTCATTCCCGGTGATTGTATCTCTTGCTTTGTATACAACACCATAAGTGCCTTCTCCAATCTTTTCAAAATCCTCATAATTCTCCATTAAGCAGATTATTTATTATATAAATCATTGAGACACAAGTTATGGTTTTCTATTTATTATTTAGACTTTTGACAGGAGCAAAACTTCAACAGGTGTTCAATTGTCGGTTCAGAAATAAATTATAGCGAGTCAACGACCCATCGCTAAATTAGCAGGGAATAGTTTGTATTTTCTTTCTTTGTTCCGCAAGGAACCGGCTAGGTCGAAGACCGTGTTGCCCTTATTGTCAATAATAGTTATTAGATATACTATATAGCCGTATATGGCCCTTAGCCCATAGGGTATTTACAGAATATACAATTATAACCTACCCTACAGCCCACGAAACAAAGATTTTTCTATATCGTTTTGATAAAGCCCTCGATTGTTCTACCTCGTTAGATAGCTGATAAAACGCAGATATTTTTAAGCACGTGTGCAAAAGAGGCGCCATTATATTTTTAGACATCCTTTCCAGACAAATAAACATTTAAAATTATTGGTAAGATTTTAAGTTCTAATTGTCTACATCGACTTATTATTTTTATTGTGGACAATATTGGTTATTGAGGTTAAATAATAGTAACAAGACTTAAATATTTCAAAATATGTAAGCTGATAGCCAAAAATCGGGAGTTTATTGTAAAAAATAATTAAATTGTAATATCTCGAAAACGGTTAGATTTCGGATAAGGTGTAAAAAGTCAGAAACGGTGTTAGCTACATGCATTTAACAGGAATCGATCGACTTAACCCTGTAAATATAATGCAATATTCTTTTATTGTTATTAAAAAATGTTATTAAAAATCGATTTTAAGACATAGAAGTACCTACGTAAAATGTTAAAAATTTAACTACGACACTCATATATTTATGGCTTAGATTATTGTTCCAAAATTACCTATTTAAATTATTTTATTTGCCGTTTGGTAGCGCAATAATGAGTCGGAGTGCTAACTATACATCGATTATATTTCTAGTACTTGTTGTTCGTAGTCGATTTTTATTAGACGTCTCTACCGAGTGTTGCCAGTTATCACTGTTGATTGCCTCATTGATTGAAGATTGTCAAAGTCAGAATCGAAATTTCTACGATATTGAAAACAAACCAGCATTGGAGTAATTAACTGAACAAAAATTGTTTACTTACACCCTAATATAAAACCATAAAATGTCAATTGAAATAGAATCGGCGGAGTAAGTATTTCAGTTTGCAATGGTGACAAAATATCTGATATAATCAGTTTATATGTGCGGGCACGCTGATGCTCCGGACGTTGAAGTAACTAAAACTATATTGTTACAGTGTGATCCGACTTATTCAGCAGTACTTGAAGGAGTCGAACTTAACGAAAACTCTGCAAACTTTGCAGGTAAGATTATATTCCAAAGTTTGTGATTTCTTGTTATTTCGTTTCAGTATCAATTTCAGAACCACACATATTCTTTCTGTTTCTTGTAAGATGTTTCTGTGCAACTAAATTTCATCCATTCATATAGAATATAATTTGTTAACATTGTTTAATTACATTAGCTAAGTGCATAGCATTAGCTATTTTGTGTAGGTTTTTTGGTAGGGGAAGATAAATAATGTTTACCCAACTTCCTGCAGCAACCATACTTAAGGTCTGATACAGTAGAAATAAATCACTAATGTAATACAATAATTGTATTCAAATGCAGTATAATATTTGAGTGTTTCAGTAAAACTGATGTGCAACAATATTGGCAGCTTTGTATTAGAAGCAATATTCATATTATTATGGGGTTAATCAAAATGTTGGCATTTTTTTGTTTAAGACAGAACTAAGATCAACTTTGCTACATGAACTTATCTACCAAATGTTATTACAATATTTTAAATACAATTTTTTCCAAGAAAGTTTTTGAAATATATTTATATCTTCAAAACAGGAAGAAACTGGAGTTTCGCTGAACACAGTGGACAGTGTGGATGGATTCTGTGCGGACATTAACAATGGCCACTGGGACACTGTGCTCAAAGCAACTGCTTCGTTGAAACTACCTGACAAGAAGCTCATGGACTTGTATGAGCAAGTGGTGCTGGAATTGATCGAACTGCGTGAGTTGGGGGCTGCACGGTCACTGTTGCGACAAACACATCCTTGCCTGCTCATGAAGCAGCAGGAGACTGACCGGTATATACATCTTGGTATGTATTTCAATGTTAAACTTGTTTTTTGTTGCAGAAATGTTTATATAAACCAGGGATGTTATGGAGCTCTGTAACCGTAACTGAAACAATCGGATATCCGAAATAAAAATTTATCCGTAACCATATTCGTTTTACATGTTTCGGAAAGTTTCGGATAAGAGTTAGGTCTTAATAAAACGACATGTTTCAACAGCAGCATTTGGAGCTTCTTTGTTATTCTAGTCATAACATAACCTCTTTTATAACTAGTTAAAACCTGTATACAATGTATTATTTGTGTTTATAATTTACTTCAATTTTATATCCTTAACTGAAAGTATCCGAAACTAACTGATAATCCGAAATAATTACATATCCATAACCAAATCCGAAACCGATATAATTTTATTCCTATATCCATATCCGAATCCAGATCCGAAATATAATATCCGTAACATCTCTAATATAAACAAGTAAAATAATATAAACAAGTTTTCAAGGTTTAAAAATTGAAAAAATATAGGTATGTCCTCTATAATGAACATTTGCATTTTCTACTAAAAATTGCATAACTTTGGGAGCTTGTATATGCTAAATATGTTATTTGCATACAATGTGCTTTTAAAAGGTAAGTAATATATTGAGACCCTGTTAATTGAACAAATAAATAATCGAAAATCTTCATATCACCAGAAAACCTGCTGACCCGCTCGTACTTCGACCCTCGCGAGGCTTACGGCAGTGGTGGCGGCAAGGAGAGGCGCCGGGCTGCGATCGCGGCCGCGCTCGCTGGCGAAGTGTCTGTAGTACCGTCCTCACGTCTCTTGGCTCTACTGGGACAGGCCTTGAAATGGCAGCAACATCAGGGATTACTACCACCTGGTCAGTAAATTGTCACTTACCTTAGCAGCGATGGAAACAAATGTGATGAAACCTGGATGCCTAAAAGTTCTTAGGAGTTCCTTAGATGTGTAGTCTGCCAACCTGCACTAGACCAGTGTGGTCGAGTAAGGCTTAAACCCACTCAATGGGAAAGGAGGCCCTGCAGTGGCACATATAACAGTTGATGATGATGGTCAGAATTTCCAGTATATGTTACAAAATAGAAACATTTTTTATGGTGACTAAACCTAAGCCTAAACTCTCTCAATGGTAGAGGAGACCCGTGCTCAGCAGTGGGCGAATATGGGTTGATGAAGAAGAAGAAGAAGAAAATGAATAATATTTCAATATATCAGAGTTAGTTTAATCTAAAATGGGTTCCTAAATAAACAAGGTATGTCACCATCATTACAGTGGCGAGCCTTTTTTCTTTTAAGAGAAAATATTACTTTGCGCTATATTATTCTGAGTTCTTATACCTCTTAACAAGACAATAATGTTTTTTCAGGTACTACGATCGATTTGTTCCGAGGTAAGGCGGCCATTAGAGACGAGGAAGACGACCGCTGTCCCACACAACTCTCCAAGATTATCAAGTTCGGCCAGAAATCACATGTGGAATGTGCTAGGTATGTTTGTTTTTCAAATGATGATTTTATTGATAAAGCCACGGTAGAGTTTTTGGTAATAGACTAACACACCATAATATGGTCACATTCGAATTTATTATTGTTAAATATCCAAAGTAATTATTTCCCATAAGTTGTAACATTTTACATGTTAAGCTACATAAGTTGATATGATCGTGATTTCCGCCGGTCGTGGGTTAAAACCATACAGCTTTGACTTTTCCAAGTTATGTGTGTATTCATAAGGAATTATCACGTAATTTTAACGGCGTAGGGAACCTGAAAACCTAAAAAGTTCATAGAAATTTCTTAGTGTAGTCCGTCAATTCGCACTTAGACAGCGTGCTGGACTAAGCCCCAAAACCCCCGTTGTAAAATAGGCCCATACCAGCAATAACATATATACCGTCTGATGATAATGTTTAATTTGTCCACATTGCAGGTTCTCCCCGGACGGGCAGTACCTGGTGACGGGGTCAGTGGACGGCGTGGTGGAGGTGTGGAACTTCACCACCGGCAAGATCCGCAAGGACCTGCGCTACCAGGCGCACGACGACTACATGTGTATGGAGGAGGCCGTGCTCAGTCTTGCATTTGCAAGGGACAGCGACACGCTGGCTGCTGGCTCTAATGATGGCAAGATCAAGGTGGGTGCTACTTTTATTTAAGGGGGTTCATACAAACATCGTCAACATCATGGTCATTATTGCCATCATCATCATCATTTTCATCATCGTCATCACCATCATCAACCCATATACATACGTCCCATTGCTGAACATGGGCGTCCACTACCATTGTGAGGGTGTAGGCTTTAGTCCACCACGCTGGCCTAGTGCTGGTTGGTGGACTACATAATTAAGAAATTTTTAAGAACTTTTAGGTGTGCAGGTTTCCTGGTAATGTTTTTTTTGTGATAATACACACACATAACGTGACACAACACATGACGTGTGTGCCTGGGGTTTGAAAATACGACCATCGAGTCGTCTAAACCTCGAAGTCATCACCAATATAAAATTAATGTATAAAATGTTTATAGCCATAAATTTCGCTGAAATTACACTGTATTGTATTCTTATCTATGTTATTATATTCTTAATAATTGTTTGTTTACTTGCAGGTTTGGAAAGTGTCAACAGGCAAGGTGCAGCGCAAACTGGATCGCGCGCATTCCAAGGGAGTGACGTGCTTGCAGTTCACGCGAGACAACACGCAGATACTGTCCGCTAGCTTCGACCGCACCATCAGGTATGCACTGCATGAAAAAGCATTGAGTTTATTGTAGTTATTTGAGTAGTCTAGAATTTTGGGTATAGAAAAATGATTGATAGATTTTTACATTTTTTTTTGTATTGACGCGTTGTTATCTCTTTGAATAATATTCCCAATTCAAATCAGAGGTATATGAGATTGTGTGACAAAGACAAACTTAGAACAAAAGTATGTGTCTGCCTCTTTTTACTGACGCTATTTCGTTTCATCAGCTCACATACGTCCAACTGTTGGGCAAGGGCCTCCTCTACCATTGACATGATCTAGATTTTAGTTCACCACGCTGACCTACTGCACATTTTCCTTCCACCGACTTTCACAACAAAGCTGAAGCACTAAAAACTAACACACCTAATCTCCCTCCCGCAGGATCCACGGCCTAAAATCCGGCAAGCTCCTGAAAGAGTTCCGCGGGCACACGTCGTTCGTGAACGAGGCGGTGCTGACGCCGGACGGGCACGGCGTGCTGAGCGGCTCGTCGGACGGCACGGTGCGGCTGTGGGCGCTGCGCTCCGCCGAGTGCACCGCCACGCTCAAGCCGCTGGGCGGGGGCGAGCCGCCCGTCAACTCCCTGCTCCTCACGCCCAAGAACCCCGACCACTTCGTGGTGTGCAACCGGACCAACACAGTGGTCATCATGAACATGGCCGGACAGATTGTGAGATCCTTCTCCAGTGGAAGGAGGGAGGAGGAAGGCGGCGCGCTGGTCAGTGCGGCACTCAGCGCCCGAGGACGACTGGTGTACTGCGCTGGAGAGGATCTCGTGTTGTATGCCTTCTGCACAGCCACCGGCAAGCTGGAGAGGACTATTAATGTTAGTATACTAAACCTATTCATTACAATACTTCTAGTCACTACCGCTACACAAGCCCAAAAGTTGACTGACTGTTTCTCAACGTGGGGCCCACGCCCCATAGGGGAGAGGAATTTAAAATAAACTCGACACGACTTAGTCACGACTTGTGTGTGCCCATAGTCTTTAAAGGTTGAAATGAAATTTAAATTACGTTTGGGTGGCATAAAAACTGTACATTATTATTGATAACAACCGAAGTCGCGTATCGTCTTTCAATGCTTCAAATTTAATTAATTTAATTCTCGTTTCAGTCAAGAATCTAACTCCTTGCCCATAATGTATTTCTAGTCCTCTTACCATACACTCTATAAAATATATTTTGGTTTCAGATCCATGAGAAAGCGGTGATCGGTCTCACACACCATCCTCACCAGAACTTACTGGCCACATACAGTGAAGACGGCTTGCTCAAGCTGTGGAAGCCTTGACCTAACATTAGGCTTCATATTCGGCTTGTCTACAAGCCTACGGTATTGCGTCTAAAGTTATCGGCTTTTGTAAATATAGTTGTAATATTATATTATTGTGTAAGACATATTTCATTTTTACCTATTGTAAGAGTTTGCTGACATGAATAAATAAAAAAGCAATTTTAAATGATAGTGTTTTTCAGTCTCCATTCATTTTCAAAGTTTTTTGTTGATAATTTTAATAGAGTACTGTAAAGATGGTGTTTCAAGTTAGATACTGTATGATTGAATTGGGTCGTAATTAAAAATAGGCTGACACGAATTTTATAAATATACAGCTGTTTTAAGTCCAACTTTTTAAGGCACAAATTTAGACATGAATTATTCAATCTTAATATATATAAAATTGTTACTAATTTTATAATAATAGGTACAGTATTTAAAGTAAAAAAAGATTAAGCAATTTTTTTAGAAATGACTTCAATATCCAAATTGATATTTTTCATTCATAAGTATTTATGTGTGAACTATTACGATTCTATTTAGTGTACCTATACTGTCTCTATATTGTACAGGGCCCCTCCCGTAATGACCTTGAAATGCAGTTATGAATTTAGAGGTATATGTAATTGTTTTGTGTGCTATTAAATGTTACATTCACATGATTTGTTTTATTTGTAAATAATTTATCAATTCCACCTGCCAGTCACATTGTAAGACAGTGCAGGTTCTGAGAAGTTACAGTGAATTTAATTTAATGCCAAAACAGCATAAAAATGTAGAGTATGTGAAGTATTTTAATAAGCATGTTAAATCATTTATGATAATAAATAATTACTAAGCTTCAGTATATCGATACGTTTCTCTATTCAATGTGCTATAACCTGTGGTAATTAAATTGGCTACAAACATGTATTAGTGATGGTGTCACGATAAAAAACTGTTATGAATGTTAGGTATTACATTCATCAATTTCTATTAAAGGATACAAAGTAAAAGAAAATAGGCCGATCACATAAACCGGGCGCACCGCTGATTAAGTATTTATGTTATGGGCAATGAGTATAATCCGGCATTGTATAAATTGCCTAAAACGTTCAGACAATGTGTATAATACGATTCATTTCATACATTGCCTAGGTATTGTGCAAAATGGCCGAAGCCCATCAGGCAATGTGTATAATGAACGACCACGGGAAGGAGGCGAGTGCTGAATTGATATGTGGCTATTTTGATTGTTTGAAATACCAACCTTAAGTTTTGATTCTATTGAGGTACAGTCAAGTGCAAGTAGACCTTTACACTTGCCATTTGATTTTGTCCTAATATCGCAGAAGATAAGAGAGGTGGAAATGTCAAAATGTAAAGCTCTACGTGCACTTGACTGTACGTTGTAAATGTACAGTCTGTTTGACAAGAGCGTGTACGGCAAAACTTTTTTTTAGGTACCGCTAGAAGCTTGGTTGTAAATTTGGCAGGTAGCTAGCCCCTTCCCCTCAGATGCTTTGTGTATAGAGTTTCAGTTGTCGTTCGATCTTTGTCAGAGGAGGACGCATTTCGTCATGAGTGCTACGTACGCATCACGTTATGAAGCAGTGTTCTTGTGTTTGCATCCAAAAGGACCCAAAATGTCATACGCAGCCGCTGCAAAATACATGAAAAAGTCAAAGACATTTGTTAGTAAGTGGGTGAAACGCTATTCTGAAGTAAAAAATGTCGACGATCTGCCTAATCATGGCTCTACGCAAAAAACAACGAAAAAGGAGGACAAAATGATTTTACGGGTATTCGAGAAGAATTCTCGCCTATCGTTACGTGGTGGTCAAGCGGTTTTGCTTAAAAAAGGCCTTAATGTGTCATGTGATACTATAAGAAGACGTTTACTGGCTCATGATGTAAAATTTCGTAGCATTATAAAGAAACCGCTACTGTCGGAAAATCATGTTAAAAAGAGACTCACTTGGGCGCAGGAACATTTGGACCGGGATTGGGACAATGTAATTTTTTCGGACGAAGCTTCTTTTTGGGCACGTTCTTCTATCACTCATACCTGGTGTACCCACGCCAATAAATTCATCCAGCGGACCGTTAAACATCCGGTGAAGGTGCACGTTTGGGGTTGTTTTTCAAAACAGGGATTTGGTACCTTGCACATATTTACAGGTAATTTAAATGCAGCTAAAATGGTCAAAATATATCAAATGGCTTTATTACCATCTGCTCAAAAGTGGTTTAAAAGGAAAAACATATATTGGCTATTGCAAGAAGACAATGACCCGAAACATCGGAGTCGTCTTTGTACAGCGTGGAAACAAGAGAATGACGTTGAAGTACTAGATTGGCCATCACAGTCGCCGGATGCAAATCCAATAGAAAATGTTTGGGCACTCATGAAGTTGAAGCTTCGAGGAAAGAAAATCTGGACTTTAAAACGATTAGTTCGTGAAATTAGACTTATTTGGAGGTCTTTGTCCCTGGATTATGCAATAAAATTAGTAGAAAGTATGCCTCGAAGACTCCAGTCAATTATTGATAATGGAGGCGACTGGACAAGTTATTAATAATAAAGCATCATTGTCTATATCATGTATAATGAGTGTATTTTTTTTCTATTTTTTATCCCAATTCATTCCCGAGTTTTGCCGTACACGCTCTTGTCAAACAGACTGTAAATAGTTATCCGAAGGGAACTGCTATGTGAGAAACGCTGTCTAAGCAAAAAAACACGTTACATACATTACCTATGCGTCAACCGGCATTCTATACAATGCCTATGTATTCCATACATTTCCTAGGTAAAGTGTTAAATAGTTTGAACATTCAATATCATTTCACACATTGCCTGGACGACCCCGCCATTCTATACAATACCTAGGAAATGTACAGAATGCCTGCATTATACACATTGCCTGTAACATTTATACAGAATGTATCAATATTGTGATCTGAAATTAAGGCAGGTAATTAATTAAAAAAACCCCCTGGCAATTTTCTTAAGATTTTCCATACAAACCACATACAATGTTTTGTCACCCGCTTTGCTGTGGAGGAAGTGGACAACTCTTTGTTTTCCAACTCCTCCTTTACATTGCTTTTCTGATTAACTTCGTTATGAGATTATGACAATTTAGGTTCCCTTAGATTCGCTGAGCTTCATTGCTCGGCGCCAATACTGTGCGTGCCGCTGTTGATCCTGTAGTACAGGAGTTGCAGTGGCGGGTGTGTGGTGAGTTGCAGTGGCAGGGCCAAAAAAAAAACCATATACATTTGATACCGATGGTTGTGTGGAAAACGTTAGTTTTATTTTTTATTTTTTGTTGCGATTTTCTCAAATGCCAAGGGGTTTGTAATCACCATAGCTAGTACCTATTAAAAGTTTATGTTAGTTCACCACGCTGGCCTAATGCGAGTTGGCGGACTACACACCGAAGTAATTCTAAAAACTTTAAGATTTACATTGTACAATGTACAGGTTCCCTTACGATGTTTACTCCTTACCCGATGCAAACGTTTTTATGATCGTTACTGACACATTCCGAAATGCTTAAGTATTTATTTATCGCGTAGGTAATAGTACAGCATTTATGTCCCGACATTACATAATAATGAAAAATAAAGAATAAAGACATTATCATAGCAAATAAAACTCCAGGCCAGGGGCAAAACTACGGGTTGTAAGATTATGCTTATTTATGTAGGTGTGAGTATGTACAGACATGTACAGAGCTAATATCAGTAAGGTCAATAAGAGTCTTCTAACATAAAGTTGATTAATGAATTACTAATGCATCAGCAAGTAGTGCTGGCCTTGAGTAAAATCTCGGCGGTCGCGGGACAGAACCCTAAGCAGACACCTGGGATTCAGAAGTTTTTTTTGTGTTTACATTGAATTATCATTTACTAGCGAAGCGAAACATGGCATGAATACGCAAGTTGCATACCGAAAAATTCTTAAGAGCTTCTTAGATGTATTGTCTACCAACCCGTAAGATACCAGCGTGTAGACTAAACCTTTACAGTTGTAGAGGACGCTCGTGCCAAGGAATGAGATAAATGTGAGGTGAGGATGAATGCAAAAAATCAATGTGGTTATATTCAGTAACAGCACTTCCGTAGAAGTCCTAAAGCGCTACGGGGTTGTGTAATGTCCAGTATATTATAACTGTTCGGTGTGGGTCGTTCGTTTTCATTTATAACTCAAATTGCATAAATAAATATTTCAAGCTCAAAGTTTGTTCAAAATTTGTAAGTCAAGTTGGGCTTTGCGCTCCTATTGAAATATCTCCACTAGTCATATTATAGTGAAAGGATGATCGTCGTTATTGTCATCATCAGCCCATATATGTGCCATTGGTAGGAACGAGCCTCCTTTGTCATTGGGAGGGTTTAGACCTTAGTCCACCGCGTTGGCCTAGTGCTGGTTGGCAGTTAATACGCCTAAGAAATAAAGGAAAGAAATGACAATGCCTCCGTAATTCACAAGTTGGGGCGATGCCAGAAGTGTTCAGTACTCGAGGCACGCGTGGTTACGTGTCGTGATTTGTCCTTATGGATGTGGACCGCTCACATTTCTCTCGACCTTGGACTGGTTTGGTGCCATCCAATTCTAATTGCTGTGTATCGTCACGAATTGTTTTGTAATTGGATTTGAATGCGTTTATTGATGAATTTGTATACTGCTGTACACAAAGCTTCTGAATCTGGTAGATGAGATAGTTTTAGAGGTCGCCATTGCAATTGTCAGACGTATACCTTCTTTCAAATTGTTTGTATTATCAATTATTATTGGTCTTCGCGTTACTTATATAGCCTATAGCCTTTCTAAATAAATTCGAATCAAATCAGTAGTTCCTGAGATTAACGCGTTTAATAAAACATACCTACTATTCAGCTTTATAATATTGGTAATACTTAACACTTGGCACACCTAACAATTTTAATTCAAAACTTTTTTGAGGAAAAAACAGAAACCAATGACTCCGGGACATTATTTCTCACCCTCTAAATCTATAAGCTCTTATGACGTCATCAACCTTTTTATAACCCGTCCGTCCATTAACTTGCATACTTTTTCATTTTTTACTCATAATAATGTATGTTGGGTGTATTTATTTTTTTATTGAATAAAGTGTAATATCGGGTTAAAATATCTTAATGCTTAATGGCTTAATGGTACCTTTTTTTTTCTTCATGGGGAAAATCCTCTTGGATCCCCGTTTCCAGAAGGCAAACGGGGTATGCCGGACTTTTACCGGATAAAAACCCCATGTTACTCCCTCTGCACTTTGGAGGGTCTTCGGGAACTCAAAATGAACGCGCCGAATTGCCTCCAGAATGGCTTAATGGTACCTGTAACAAAATTACGAGTTTTATTTCATCGTTATTTGTGGTTAATGAAGCTATGGCCTCGTAAGCCCCTGCGTGTGTGTCAACAAATTACATTAATTTTGAAATAAGATTTCTTTGGAAACAAATAAGTTAGATATTTTCAAATAAAGTTTTTGATTTTTAAGAAAATCAAACGGGAAAAACTACCTTATAAATTCTGCACGTGGATAAATTTAAATAGGTACCTTTGTGAAGTCTGTCAATGTCTTAGATTTTTTGTTTATTCCCACACTCATGATTAACAAAATATTAAATGTAAAATTTAACATGCTAAAATTTAATGGCAATTATACAAAATTAGTATTGATGGCCTCAAGGTTTAGGCGCACGGTCGAGAATCTCGGCGGTCGCGGGTTCAAACCTCAGGCAGACACCTCTGACTTTCCGAAGTTATGTGTGTATTCAGAATGAATTATCACTTGTTATAACGGTGAAAGAAAACATCGTGAGGAAATCTGCACACCTAAAAGTTCTTAAAAGCAGTGATGGCCTCGAGGTTTGGTCGCGCGGTCGAGAATCTCAGCGGTCGCGGGTTCGAACCCCAGGCACACACCTCTGACTTTTCGTAGTTATGTGTGTATTCACATTGAATTATCACTTGCTTTAAGGGTGAAGGAAAACATCATGATGAAACCTGCACACCTTAGAGTTCTTAGGAATTTCTTAGGTGTGTAGTCCGCCAACCCGCACTAGGCCAGCGTGGCGGACTATGGTCAATGGTAGGGGAAGCCCTGCAGTGTGCGTATATGGGCTGATAAGGATACAAAATTAGCTAATATTTATGACACTCCAATCTCGGAATTAAAAATTATGCGTTCTGTTCCCCTATATTTGAAACCACATTAATGTCTAATCTTACGTTCAAGTTTCGATTGCATACGACTGCACATATCCTGTCTCATATTAACTTTGTATTGATTCTGAGAATTTCGTTACGGAAAATCCAATAACACAGTTTGATACGATATAAGAAGGAAAGAAATAATGCCGTGGATTTAAATAACTTAGAACATCGACGATTATTTTAATAAAAGGAATATGAACCCGATAGTCCTACTCCTAAAGTTTTTGACTCAGCGGTAGCTTTACTAAACGAAGTAGATAAATGTTGGGTTTACTTATGTATTTGTGAAGCCATTGACTCAAATGTGATGAATTACATGAAAAGAGATCTTGTAAATATGAGCTCTTTATTACATACGTGAGAAAATTAGTAGACTTGGAAGTTATTTTGTTGGTTTGGTTGGTAGACTTACATAATTAAAACACTCCATTGATGATCAAAAACGGCGTTGTTTACATTGTATCAAGGCCCAAGGAGCGTAAGTCAGATGTCTTGTCACAAGAGACACTTATTTCCGCTTTCATGATTGTCCATGCTACTTAAGTAAATAAAATAGCGCAAGTACGGCGTACGAATTTCAAAGTAAAAGCAGAATTACTACAGTATTGCACAGGACAAAGAGAAAATCCTTCCAGTTGTAGAAGAAACCTGTGCCTAGGAGTTGAACCTATATTGGTTGATATAGACAGAGTATTTTCTTACAATGATCAGTAGTTTTATTGCGGTACAGTTGTGCTCGGGGCATTAATCCGCCACTTGTATTGTTAATGAGTGCGTCATGAAGGCGAAGTGTCGGAGCCGCTCGAGGACATTCAACGTACTGAGATCTTCGTGTTCTGAATGCAATGGTCAAGAAAGTGCACGCCTACTAGCCATCTATTTGTTGAGAAATGCTGGGTTATAAAGAGTATGTTATGATCGTAGGATGAAAAATGTTTTGCATGATTTTTTTGGATTAATTTTAGCAATTATTAAATTAAGATTATTTTATTTGTGATACTCCATGTATACCTGTTTGCGATTTAGTATCGGCAATGAAAATCTTTGCTACGCTTAGTGCAGAGACCGTATGATAACTTAATATAGATGTAATTGCATAACTGTATAAATGATTAAATTATTACTAAAATAGTAAAAAGTAATTAGATGAAATCGTTTGATTATGTCGTCATACAACCACTAGAATTTTTTAAGCATATGCGCCACGGAGTAATGTAATAAGATGGACATTATCAACAAAAAAATCGGTTGGACTACTTAGTTAAAACAATTGTCGTTGGAACGAAGATAAGCAATAGAAACAGTATCTAGTTACGAAATTTTAAATATGTTACGTGACCCACTTACAAAAGATGATAAAAATCGTCAATTATTATTTCGAAATCTGATATGGGATTGTGTATCAAGTTTATTGCACAGTCTTTGGTTCTCCAGCTTCGGGTTCGATTCCCAGGTCGATAAAAGCGTGGGATATGAAAATTACCCCAAGATTATATCATGCTTGCCTCTTAATACTTGGTTTATCGAGATAATAGAAAAAGTATGAATTTTATCGCCTGGATAAGATCTCCAGCAGCGCTCTTTGTAAATCTCCTTGCAGATTGTGGTGCGGACACTTAGTATGCGCAGGCGCATGTGAGCTTATTACTCAATTATACAGTATATAACCGATTCGATTCTCCAAGCGGGCACAGTGTGTCACACAACAAACCTCACAAAATGTTCACTAAAGTATTCGTAAGTATTACCATTGTTGATATTAATATTTACATATTTAGAGAATTTGAGTGCTTCTTTGATCTAAAGGTCTCAGGTTTGATTCCTGGTTCAAATGTTATTTACTACTGATTAATTTCCAGTTTAGTGCTGTTGGCAGTTTAGTCTTTCCCTAGTGCTAAGTGAAAATATTGTCATTAACTACGAACATTCTGCCAGTTTTTACTTCAAATGATGTGATTCAAGTTAAAAATGTTAAAATTAGTAGATGAATTTCATTATACATATAGTTGTGACATTGAAACTTTGAAAGTGACCGTAGTAAAGATGTAAGGATAAGAATCCACGTAACAGTGATTTTATATTTTGAGATAATTATTAGTATCATTCAATTTCTGAGAGTATTTCTAGAATCAGTTATAATATGTTATTGTGATTATCCTTTATACAAATTTTGTATTTTGTTTTAAATATTTGAGAGCTGTATAAGTTTTTCAAGTGTTTTCTATAAAATAACCTATATAATTTTTATATAGCCACTCTTGTTCCTGTCGGTCGCTCACTAGCTCCAAAGTCTACTAGACAAGACAGATGTGTAATCTAAATTAATTATTATATTCCAGGCTCTCATCGTTGTGGCAGTCGCCACGGCTTCTGCCAGCGTTGTAGCGCCCGCCGCCTACGTCGCTCCTGCTGCGTACGTCGCGCCCGCCGTAGCGTCGGCAGCGTACATCGCCCCCTACGCGTCGTCGTACTCAGCGCACGCTGTCAACCACGCTGTCGCCGCGCCGGTCGTGGCAGCCGCCCCGTACGTTGCCGCCCCCGCCCCCTACGTAGCGGCTAGATATGTCGCTTCTCCCGTGTTGTTGAAGTGATTTGCTTTGTGGACATTGGACTTGTTAAATGAATAAAACGATGCTACCCTATATATTGTTTTTTTGGATAATTGTTTAAGTTAGGGGAATTTATTATTAGCATAATGGTTATGAGCAATTAGTCTTTAACGTTTTTTCGACCATCGATTTTATCGATCCATCCATTAGCCGACAGAAGGCACCTGCCGAACATAAGTCTCCCTAATGATCTACAAACTGACCTGTTGGAAGCAGCTCGGATCCAGCGACGATAACAAATTCGTTAATTTAACTCTAATCAATTTAGAGGTTTAGGAAATAACATTAAGTTACAGTAATTGAATTATTTTAAATCAAATTATTTCTAATTAATTTAATAAAATAGGTAACTTGATTAAATATCGGACTAGACACGAATATTGTACAGTCAGTCATTTATGTACATCTATTAAGTTTACGCATTTCTTTATACGTTTGTGGCGGCAGTTGTTGAACAGGACAGATGCACGAATCGAATAACACAACCATTGTTACCTTTTAGTTTGCAAAACATCGGAACCTGCATATATGTACTTTGAATTTTCTAAATAAGGTCAGGTATGAATGAAATAGTGTAGTTGGGTAGGTTTGGTGAAGATCTTCATAAGGTGGCTAGCAGCAGTTGGATGAGCAGGGCTGAAGATCACCCCCAGTGGCGTGCCATAGGAGAGGCTTATGTCCAGCAGTGGACGTAAGAGAGGCTGCTGATGGTGATGATGATGAATGAGTAAATATTACCTGCTATTGGGCATATTCGTACTCATGCAGACCCGAGTAATGCGTACATGTAAAAAGAATCTCGAAGGATAACAAAGAGAAATAGAGTTATCTTCGTAATATTTAACTAACATATCGATTGATTATAAATAGTTTTCAGTTTATTGTATTTTTTTGTAGATTTGGATAACTTTTTTATTTAATAGAAGGATTGTCAGTCTCCGTTTTCTTTTCGTAAATCCTTCGAAGTTGTGTGTATATTTAAACTTTATTATCACTTACTTAACAATAAAGGAAAACATCGTGAGTAGAGCTGCAGACCAAAAATTTCTTACAATTTTTAAAGATTTTTTATGTGTGTAATCCCCCAACCTGCACAAGGTGGTGGCGGCGTGGTCGTAGCGTGGTCGTTTTTTGTGATACTTCAAATGATCTAAAATAATTTTGCCAAGATATATGTTTATTACATAAAGCCTAGAAACAGAGCAACATTTTACTGTCATTATCTGCCCTTAAGAGTCCTAAACCAAGGGTCGTGTCAAGGTCAACATAACATACCTTTGAAATTTTGTAAAAAGGACACAAAAAATTTTATCATAGAAATGTCTTCTCCTCTATAAAAATACCTATTTCTGAAAAGTCATTTTAAACCTTCATAGGTCCCTTACTGACCATTTAATTACAAGCCCTAATTGGCTTCAATTTCTTCTGAGTTTTTCCTTACACCTCCTTGATAAGGGTTTTTTTGCGCAGAATAAAAGAAAGATCTATATAATATAATTTACGTCACTACACGCCTGTTCCATTCTCGCCGTGTTCGTCAGTATTCGTCGAGGAGAGATAGCCATACGTTGTCCCGTGCGGAAAATATCGAACTCAGTCCAGTGTTTTGGTGATCAGGGATTTTGTTCGTTGGTAAGTGTTATTTGTATGCGAAATTTAGCTATTTGTAGTGTTTTAAAATTTTTTTTTTTTTTTTTTTTTAAACAAATCAATATTTATTTGGGATTAAAAGTTTTTTGTTGCTCGGAAAAATAGTTACAATTTCAATATGAAACAAAACACTTGTTTGGAAATAACAGAGATTGATATTAAGAAGAATATAATTTTTTTGTTATTGTTTTTGTAAAAGTGAAGCTCCTGTTATACGCTCTAAGTAAAGTATTTTTGCTTCACCTATTTGTATTTTTGAAATATATTTTATTGGACTTATTTTACTATGTAGTTGAATTGATTAATATGTATTTTTAATAAACATAATCGATAAATCAAGAGAATATTTCTTTCAAAAACATTTTTACAGTCGGCTAAAAAACAAACAGCGGACTATTAAATTTCGCACTCTAAAAGTTTCAATGGAAAATTTATTCAATAGGGTTAATATTTTCATAGTAACACACAGTCTAGAAATGTGCTTGAAAATAGGTCCCTAAGTAGCTCTTATATTAGAGGTTTAAAAATACTAATTATTCTTTAAGACATACATAAATAACCTTAAACCTGTATTCCCCAAAGGGGTAGCACCACATTTCGCTAAGCGTGTAACAGTCTCAAGTTATGGATTACGAGCCTATTTTCATTTTCCGTCACATTTCCAGACTTGGAGCACCTTAGAACTTTTCAATGATAGAACACAATAACAGTTTGCCAATGGAAATCAAAGTCGAGACCTCTAGATTGCACGGCCCATGCTTGTGTCTCGAGACGATGAGGCAATTCAGTTATATCACCGATGAGACAAGGATTACAACAACTTTTACGAATAAATAAATAACTAACACGCATTCTTCTAGGTTTCATATAATACATACCTATTTTTAAAGCAGAACCGCAACCGCACTAGGAGAGCGTGGTGGACTGAGGCCTTAACCCTTTCAGTTTTAGTGAAGGTCTGAGCCCTGCAGTGGGACGTGTATAGGGCTGAAGATGATGCTAAAAGGCAAAAACTTATACAGGAAACTTATTCGGAAACAAAAGGTGATTACAAGCCAAAACAAAACATCATTTTTTTATCACGATTTTCTTTAACGTCAGAGGGTTTGTAACCACTATCACTGTTACCTGCTTTAGTTTCCGATCACAGTCTAAATACACCCTGTATAAATTAATATAGAGGGTGTCGGATTAGTTGAGCCATCCTCGGGCTGTTGCGGAATATCTCCTTGGCGACAAGTACTCAGCTTTTTTTTCTTTTGTGTCATTGTTACTTCTTTTTCTATACTTACTCGTATATTACAAAGACAAAAAAAAAGTTTTTTTTGATGTTTGTAATGAATAAACAAACAAAAAACGACTAGACCCGTTCGAATTACATTTGTTTAGAAAATGAACATACATGTAGAAAAAGAACACAGAAACAAAATAGTGTTCTTGTACCACGCTGTAAATAAGGAAAACCTGTAATTGAACTAATTTCTTCCTCTTCTTCTTCATCAACCCATATACGCCCACTGCTGGGCACGGGTCTCCTCTACCATTGAGAGGGTTTAGGCCATAGTCCACCACGCTGGCTTAGTGCGGGTTGGCGGACTACACACCTAAGAAATTCCTAAGAACTTTTAGGTGTGCAGGTTTTATCACGATGTTTTCCTTCACCGTTAAAGCAAGTGATAATTCAATGTGAATACACACATAACTTTCGAAAAGTCAGAGGTGTGTGCCTGGGGTTTGAACCCGCGACCGCCGAGATTCTCGACCGCGCGCCTAAACCTCGAGGCCATCACTGCTAATTTATGTATCAAAAAAACATTAAAAATTTTGTTGTTTTGTAAAACACTTGAAAATTTTGAGATCTATTTTTTGAATTTTCTATTTTTAATATATTTTAGAATACCATTGTCTGTATTGACGTCATTGTTCGACGATGAGTTGATGTATACGAAAATGTATAATCATTTTTTAGAAGTTTCTTTATATAATATAGTATTTTCTGAGTCTTGTAAACTCTTGCCTCCGTTATAAAATTTATCGCGGTTTCGAAGATTTCTGATAATTTTGTGACTCAATGTTAAAATATGCGTGATACACGTGCAAATGCTATCCTGACTAATTAAATTATCTAACTCTGTTTGTCGCTCTTTCTCATATAAACTGCTGAATGGATAAGAACGAATTTCGGTGAAGACATAATGGGTATTTAGAATAGGATTACAGTTATTTTTTTGTAAAAGAAATACAAGTCCGCGTGTAATTTTTACGCATTGACATCACGACTCAATCGATTCTGTTTTCTAGGTATGAGATGAAAGAGTTATATCAACTACGGATAACTCTATGTATTAACATTTTGCTTTATATCTTATTTCGTTCGCCCGTTTTTTCTCCGACTTACTTCGCAAATCCTGCTACAACAAAAAAGTTTTATCATTTTTCGGATTAATATATAGCCTATGACACTCACAAAGAACGTAGCTTTCTAATGGTAAAAGAATTTTTAAAATCGGTTCAGTAGATCCCGAGTTTACTTTCTACAACGTCACAAACATACAAACTCACAAACCTTACCTCTTTATAATATTAGTATAGATTTCTGAATAAATTAGTTGCGGTATCTAGACAAATTAGGTTTCGTTAGATTTGCTGAACTATATTGCTCGGCGTCATTGCTGTGCGTGCCGCTGTTGATCTTGGAGCAAAAACATAAATACTATGATATAATGATGGGTTTTTAAACTTCAGTGATCTATTTTCTACTGTGAAATAACACTAGGCCAGCGGACTAAAACCTTAACCCACGTCCCACTTCAGTGTTAAAGGTACAAATAAGTTATTAAGGCACGTAAGTTTCCATTATTAAGTAATAAACATCGTGTTGCATAACATAAAAAACATGTCAAAAAGGTAATTACAATATAATTATTGTACCTTGGATGTCATTACTCTTCTCAGATCAAGATTAATGATTAACGAGATTTATTCTCATTACCGCACTGATTAATTTCTAGTTTACATTTTTTACCCATGGATTTAGCTGAAATGTTTACTAAATGGTGTCATAAAATTAATTATTTTTCCTTCTTCTTCTATACTAATATTTTTGATTGTACGTTTATTCCAGGAGCTACTATTTCTACTAAATGAAAAAAAACTACTTTTGAGGCACGACCACACATTTTCTTTCTCTATATTCTCATAGCGCACAATCTCGTATAACAATGCACATGTATTAACTTGTATAATATAAAAAAAAATACTTTAGTCTTATTTGTTAGTTGTATGTTTATTTATGGATAGAAAATTATTAATAAATTTTGTGTTATGATTACCTTAGAGATTAGACACGGTTTCCTAATAGCTTTTTTCGTGGTATTAAATCCCAGACACCTATTTATTTCAGAATTTTCGTATAAATTCCAAATGAACTAGGTATCAAAACAATGCATTAATTAAAATCCTTGAGAGAATCTGCATTCTTTAGAGTTATCCAAGAGTGTTTTCTTAGATTAGAAATGTTAATTTGAAGTTAATCTGCATTTTAATATAAATGTTATAAATAAATGCAACTAACAGTCACACAGATAGTTCTGACCCTGCATTAATATGCGGGTCTTGTGTCGTGGATATCACACATTACGAGAGACTTTTTGGTCTCACAAACACTCACACCCGAAACAAATATTTGTGGATCACACATATGTCTTGTTCTGCGAGCTGGTATCTAGCCAACTGCGACCCGGGGCTGTAAAATATGAGTACACTTAAGAACCAGGTTAGGTAAAGATTTGTTTATAGCTATTTCTAAAAGTTCATTGAAACATGTATTATAGTATAATATGATAATAGTTAATTCACTTTTCATAATAAAAATATAAAAAAGGAGATAAAAAGAACAGGAAACTTCAATCAAATCGTGAGAAATTGACGTCTGTAGAATTATTTTATAAAAATAGTGTAACAAAGATAATATAATTTATAAATTATATCATGCAAATAAAAAGGAAAGAAATGCAACATGAGGTCATGGTTTTTGTAATTGGTGGATAAGAATATAATGTTGCAAATATAATTAGAACAGTAAGTAATAATTTCTTACGTATATAATGGCTACCTACGAATATAAATATCTTTGATTGCCTTGTGACTAGAAGCCTTAGATTCGATTCCCAGGTTAAGAGAAGAACTGCAATAAAGGCCTTCAACTGTTTATTGTCCAATTAAAAAAAAAAGTTATGTGACAGTTTTAAACATATTTAGTCTTTATACTCAGAAGAAATAAGTAGGGTCGCATTTTAATTCTAGCACCTGATTGTCTCTTGCAGTACATAGAGTTAAAAATGTGTTTAATTCTATCATCTACTTTCACGCTAGTAAAAAAAGGGTTGGTAGGGGTATTCTGCCCTGTGGTTAGGGGGCGTTAGAATCTCACCACGGCATTCCCTGCCTATATAACCTGAATATTATAGTCTATTAGAGGCAAATAGTATCTCAGAGTAAAAAATGTGTCTAGCTGTGGAAAAGCTGAATAATTAAATATTTTTAATAGATATTCGACTATCTATCTAAAGACATACTTTTAAACACAGGACAGCTGAACAAGATTAGAAGGGAAATAGACAGTATTTTCTACGGAGACGATTGTCGCCGCTTGTCTGTCATATATTCATCCTACTACGATTACCCGACCAATGATAAAAATTCCAAACAAAAATAAAGGGCTGCTATTCATACACTTTTATAAAAGTCTTGATATTACACGCAACCCGAATGAATAAGAAGCGGCCGTGTCGAACGTATGATAGTCTAATCGTAGGTGCGGCACGCTTGGCAAGCCGACATTTTCTGTTTAGTCTTATTCAACTGTTTTGTGTTCTTAAAGATGTTTAGACTAAACAGCTGGGCGTTGAATTTTCGATTACAAGTGTCTAATTATGTTGTTCTCAAATACAGCAGACGATAAGACGAAAATAGATCGCCGTTCTTATTCTCATTTGCTTCCGGATTTCAATAAGTAATTTATTGTTTAGATAAACAGTGCGTAAGTCATTGTCACGCGTGTATGTATTATATTTTAAGTTATCTGAAGTAATTATTGTTTGAGCGTGGACTCCATCAAGGATTTATTTATTGCGTTCTTGTGAGCTATTTATCAGTTTAAAAATATTGTTTATTTTTAGTTGTTTTTAACGGAGTTAATATAAATATTTTTGTCATTCGTTGTTAATAGTGTCTATTAAAATGTGTGCTTGCATTCCCGGAATGGCATGGAGAGGTAAACATATATGAATATTTTCACGCTAATTAATTCTATGTTTCAAAATTTTCTGACTGCTATTGAATATTTATTTATAAGCCCCAATGAAACTCGATAATCGAAAGCAGAACCATTAGGTCATCATTTTTTTTTAATTCAACACAATTGTTCAATTTATATTAAAAATATTAATTAAGCTGCTTAAACCAAACGTTCTTTCGGGAAATTATTAAATTTCAGAAATGTTATTTTTTTGTCTTTGTTCCGCGACATGAGTGTATGTACGACGACGACGATCAAGAGGTTTTGGGTTCAAATCTTAAATTCCCATTTGAGTTTTTTTTGGAATATATGCAGCACCAGCACAGAACTCAGCTTACCCTTTTTGGAATAGATATCTTTACATACCTCTAATATGTTGCAGTTTCCAAGATGGTGGTCGGCACGAAGGTCGCTCTCCAGCGCGGACAAAGCAAAGGAAGAATGTCCATGATGAAGCTACAGAATCTTACAGTCCATAAAAGACGTACGTATTTTATTCTTTATTTTTCATATTAGCCTACATAAGCAATTTCGCCAACCCACATTATCAGTTCAGTTATAATGTGAGTTATTATAAGCCATCAGTTATAGAAGAGTGCTCAGCAGTGGGGCGTATATGGGCTCATATTGATGAAGCTATGCAAACAGCTTCCTTATCTGATGGATATGTTACAATAATATTTTAAAATTATTCTTGTGGCTTTTTTTTAAATAAAAGTAAAAGAAGATTAAGGTCGAAGGCAATGAAAATAATGTTACTGGACTTACGTAATCATCAGTTCCTGATTCAAATGTGATTGAAATTTTGATTTTTATGCATTTTTATGTGATGGGTGTTTGAGATCAATGGAATTGTCTCCATAAAAATTTATATTGAATATAAGGATAACATTTTCACAATTGTTTCGCAGATTCAATAGCAAAAGCAGTATACGCCTTTCTCATGATGGTCATAGCTTCTGTAATGGTGCTTATTGATCCAATGGAGTTGGCTACAAATTGGGTGAGTCTTCTTACTAATTACTCTTACTTTATGTGTAATTTGAATATCTACTTTAACTATACAGGGTGTATTCTGACCGTGATCGGAAACTAAGGACGGTAATTAACGGTGGTTACGAGTCCATTGGCGTTTAAAAAAATCCCCACAAAAAATAAAAAAATGAAGCTTTCCGCGCAATTTGTACGCGCATTTAATACCGATGGGTGTATGGAAATTTCGGAGTCTGGAAATGTAATCGGAAAACTGAATTAGGCTGCTGGTGGGATGAAATTATTTGAAGAAAATACCTACAGTGTTTTGTACCTCTGCCTACTTCTCTGGGTAATATAGCCGTGAGCTGTTTTGAGAATATTTAAAAAAGGCGTGCCTACATCCTTAGACGGAACTTTAGTGAAATAGTATGATTTAGATCGTTGTAGTGATCTCTTTTTGCCGGATAAGTAGTTTTGCTACTTAACGTTTTAAAAACTATTTGTCAAATTGGATGTTACGTTTAATAGGTTTGTGAGTTCTAAGAATGATCACACCTTCGATAACCTAATATTGTTTAAGCACTAAAATATTATTGATCTTGACATATTATGCAAATTATACTTTTAACAGTCCCATACGATTTTGCTAAGAATTATCACCCAGAAGCCTTTTAAGATTAAAACATTAGAGGATTATACTTATGAAGCTAACATTTTAAGAATAAATTAAATAAATATTTATTTTAATATCAGAATAAAGGTCAGTTAGTATACTATTTTTACTAACACAACAATACCATTATCACCATCAAACGACATAAGTTCCACTGCTGTCTGCTGAGCACGGCAATTGTCTTCAACTGAGAAAGATTACGTGTTTTCACGACGCTGGCCTAATGCGAGTTAGTAGCCCTTCGTATTTTGAGGCGTGCAGAATTTTCCGCGATGTTTTTCTTCAACTTTAACGAATTCACCACATTTAATTTATTAGCAATGAAGACTTAGCATTTTCCATCGGAACCTTCTCGATGAAATACATACGTAGATGTACTCTCCGCATTGTTTCGCTTCCTACTTGACCTTTCAGCGTCTTTGCCCATGACACGACACTGCTATTTAAATGTCAATTTCTTTAAAAACATCTTGTTAGTGAATTCATATAACCACCCATAACTTTGCACCGTGTAGTCAAACAATGTGTGGTCCGCAGATGTTTTCTTTAGGGCTGAGTGGTTGTAGGACAATATTTTCATACAATTTTTGATAATAACCGCATAAGTAAAGAAGGTTTGGGCGCGCCGTCGAGAATCTCGGCGGTCGCGGGTTCGAACCCCAGGCACACAACTCTGACTTTTCGAAGTCATGTGTGTATTCACATTGAATTATCACTTGCTTTAACGGTGAAGGAAAACATCGTGATGAAACCTGCACACCTAAGAGTTCTTATGAATTTCTTAGATGAGTAGTCCGCCAACCCGCACTAGGCCAGCGTGGTGGACTATGGCCTAAACCCTCTCAATGGTAGAGGAGACCCGTGCTCAGCAGTGGGCGTATATGGATTGATGAAGAAGAAGTAAAGATAGCCTCGAGGTTTAGTCACGCGGTCTAGAGTCTTGTCGGCTGCGAGTTCAAACTCCGGGCGAATACCTGTGACTTTCGAATTTATGTGTTTACTTACAATGAATACACTTACACTTTACCGGTGAAGGAAAACACGGCAACCTGCACACCTAAAATTTTTGATGAATATCTTAGATGTGTAATCCATCCAAGGCTACGTATTTTTAGCGCTGCCGTCGATCTCTATATTTGCCAAAAAGATATATTTATTTATCAATAATCATTTTTGAAAATATAAAATAACCATTACAGATACCAAGACATAAAAATTATAATCTAATAATGAAAAGTAGTACCTTTAAGAATGTATAAGCAATTACATTAAAAACAAACATGTAATGTTCATATTTTAAAATATAAAATAATGAACTTAAACATGTAAAAAATTCATTACGCATGCGCCGTTACATTTGGGTGTGTTGCCACCTCATACGTCATAGCTCATTGTCTTCGAAATACTACATAAATCAATAAGTGAACTTTAGCAAACGCTTTTTTTCACACTTTATGGCGTCAACGTACACATCTTAGAGCAACCGCTTAGATCACTAGAGAATTTGATGCTAGAAATTTCTAAACATAGTTCCTGTTTCCTTGGCAATTCGTTCTCAGTCCATGCTGCTCGTTTGTGGAACGAACTCCCTTTGTCCATCAGGCGAGCAAAAACGTTGTCTGCCTTTAAGAGTAGTCTCAAAGCACATTACTCCAAACCACTTTAATTCTTAGTATAAAATATATTTGTGTATTCAGCTTTTCTTAGTTTTGCTTTATTTTTGTTTGTTTTTTTTTTTTTTTCCTTTTGTTATGTCGTTGTTGTTGCTGTTTTTCTGTTTTTTTTGTATATTTATAACCACGGTGACCACCTTTCTATTCACTTGTAAGTTCTGGGTTGCCTGGAAGAGATTGCTAATAGAGATAAGGCCGCCCTTTGTGACACATTAGCTTGTAAGTTAATATTATTTTATTCCTGTATCTGTGGTGTACAATAAAGTAAATAAATAAATAAATAAATAATCTCGCACAAACCCTGAGAGTAACATTTATAAACTCTCTAAAACACTGAATATAACATGTTACAAGACATATTTTTCCACATTAGACGCTTATAGCCTTGCTAGGGCTTTTTGTCAAAACAAAAGAGAAACGACTTGTGTCCAAAGGAGCTGATACCTTGTAGTTCTGTACCTAATACATGTAACAGCTGAATTCAAGAGGATAGCCGCCACTTACATATAAGTTGTATTCAGACCGTGATCGGAAACTGAGGCAAGTAATATCTGATGTGATTTCGAACCACCAAATTTTTACGTTTTCCATACAAACCACGTAGGTACATTTAATACCGACGGTTGTATCGAAAACGTCAAAATTATTATTTTTTGTCAGGATTTTCTTTAAGGCCAATGGGTTTGCGATTTCCTATTACCTAAGTTCCCGATAACGGTCTGAATATACCCTGTATGTGGTGGTACAATAAATAAATACACCTTAGAGATACCTTACATAAATACTTGTACTGCCAATGAATATCTTAGCAACCATTAGGAAAAGTAATAATTTTAACTAAATGATTATAAATTTGACAGAACATTTTTTTTTTTAATTTTTAAAGTTATATGATGTGTTTAAAGTCGAAATTCCAAGGAAAATATTAACATGAAACTAATTCATACATGTATATTAATCTCCTACGTATATTATTTGAATTATATTACTATATATCTTTATACTAAATGAGCTATTAAATAATTTATTGTAAATAACAAGCCAAGATATATACAACGAAGCATGAATGTTATTTTATGACTGCATAAGTCATAATTTTTTTTATACAAGTATTTTAAAACAATAACTAGATTTGCGTCACTGTGCCTAATATTTCTATATTTTCGCAACAATTCTGTTGTATAATATATTACATGAGAAATACCTACATTGGACAATAATTATTTTTAAAGCAAGTAGTATTAGGTTGTACTATAAGGATCAATTTAGGTTATGACAAATTAGATTCCCTTACATTCGCTAAGCGGCGTCAATACTGTGCGTGTTAATCAAAAGGAAAAGTTTATTAAGCTTAAGTATTTTTTTGTGGAATAAAGAACTCTTTAGATGATTTGAGCCACAATCACTAAACTAGATTTTATAACTGCGAGAATTCATAGTTAATTTTTCTCATTTTTATGAAGGTTATTCACAAATGTAGGACCACTTTTCATCAGTTTGTATCTCGTTTCACAAAAGATATAATAAATAAATACACCCATTACACAAAGTACCAACTCCACACTAAGATTTAATTCTTATTATTACTATTAGCGTATGTACGGGTCACTGACAGGCACGGATCTCGTCTGTAATTGAGAGGGTTTAGGGTTTGGATACGTAGGTAACGATACACAGAGGGAATTCACACTTGCAACAATCTTTAGAACAAACATACTTATAAAATACTTTTTCACAGTAAAATACTATTTACTTTGTTCCAGTACATGGACATCAAGGAGGGTTCGTTCCTGTACAAAATGTGGCAGAAACCTTCGTATCAACTGATCTCCGAGGTGTGGATATACAACTACACCAACGTGCCCGAATACCTGAGTGGGAGCAGCAGCGTGCTAAAATTAAAAGAGATCGGACCTTTTACATTTCAGTATGTATTCGCATTTTTATGACAGACTTTGCTTATTATTATATTCTTTTGTCGCGAAAAGGATCGTCCTTTTGGATCCCTTTCCATATGGAAAGAAGGTAAAATGGGTAAACAGTTCCTATATGCATTGAAAATCCTGTGATTTTGATCATTAGTATAACAGCGACATTGCAATCTGCAATGATCTGCAGGCGATAGAAAAATCAGCTTAAAAACCAATTTGTATTGAAGTCATCGAAGAGACCCCGAAAATATTTGATATTATTTATTTTTATCATTAGACTTAATCATTATTTCAGAGAGGAGAGAACGAATGAGAACGTGACCGTTGACAAGGAGCGTGGCGTGATGACCATGATTCCTAAAATTGTGCTCAACTTCTTGCCAGAACACTCTATAGCCAACCTTAGCGACGTGTCCATCTCCGTGCCTAATATAGCCCTCGTTGTAAGTATGTTAAATATGAAAACAAATCACTTCGGGGCAATATAGGCTCAGTTGTCGCAAATTGGATATGCGAAATTGTACCTTTAATCTCTGCATCACCCTAAGGTTGACAGTTAGAGAATGCCTCCGGCATTATGTCCGCCTTTATACAATTTGTGTAAAAAGTATAAATAAATAAATAAATTGTAACCCACGCATCATTCAAATCAAGGGCCTCACTATATGCCTTCCTCTAATGTATACCAAAATATTCATGTTTAAAAAAATAATTAAAAATTTCTCTCTGTAATACCTCTGTTACAACTTACAGCTTTCGATCGTTGCTAATTAAAAAAGCACTTTCAAATTTATTAAAACACTGATGCTGTAAAACATCACAAAACATTCTTTAAGCTTCCCCTTTCCTCGAGATACAGAAAGCTTTAACTCCTTCAAATATCTAAAACAAAACCTTAAATAATTACCCCTTGCTGTCCTCCAAAAAATCGGTGAATGCTCATGATATCCCGCAGGCAATAAGCACTCTAGCAGCCGACAAAGTGGGGTATTTCGCGAACGCCGGTGCATACTACTCGCTGTCAGCCCTCGGAGTGAAACTCTTCAAGAACATGACTGCTGAGGAGGTGCTGTGGGGGTACGAGGATCCAGTGGTCTCGATAGCGAACAATCTCTTCCCGGGGTGGATCGATTTTGGAAAGCTTGGGATTTTGGACCGGGTTAGTATTTTATACTGATGTTATGTTTAAAAGTGCACAGAACGTAAATTGCTTTAATACTAAATCTGATGAAGTTAATGATAAAAAGGATTGCTATAACATTATGAAAAATCGTTTTATCTTATGGCAAAGTTTTTATTTCAGGAACTAATTTTTATGTGGTAAATTAAAAAAAAATGCGTGTATAGTTTATTTTTATTAAATATGGTAATGGTTGTGAATCTAGAGAAGTGCAAACTATCTAATAAATTTCATATTTTTACAGTTTTACGCGCAAAGATCAGAACTCATAGAAGTGGAGATCGGTAACGCCAGCACAAAGTTTAGCTTGAGGAAATGGAACGAATCGCCTGGCATCCCAGAACAAGGGTTCACGGATCTTAACACCAGGTGAACATTATTTTTTTTTTAATTTACATAACTATTCAGTCTATCTCTAAAATCATTATTGTCATCAGTCCATTTACATACGTCCCACTGTTGAGCACGAGCTTCCTCTATCATTGAGAGGGTTTACGCTTTAGTCCATTACGATGGCCTAGTGTGAATCACCAGACTAAGGAATTCCTAAGATTTTTTAGTTGTACACGTTTCATCACGATGTTTTTCTTCACCGTTAAAGCGTGTTATAATTCATTGTGACTAAACACGTAACTTCGAAAACTCTGAATTTGCTAGATTTTAAACTCGCGATCGCTGAGTCTCTCGACTGTACGGCATTATACAGGGTGTATTCAGACCGTTATCGAAAACTAAGGTAGGTAATAGCCAAGGTGATTACAAAACACCTGGCGTTAAAGAAAATCCCGACAAAAGATAAAAATTTTGTCGTTTTCCATACAACCATCGGTAATAATGTATGCGGTTTGTATGGAAAACGTCAAAATTTTTATTTTTTGTCGAGATTTTCTTTAATGCCAGGGGGTTTGTAATGATCTTATATGTCACTTGCCTTCGTTTTCGATCACGGTCTGAATACACCCTGTATAAGCCTTCATATCCAAAATCAGATATTCCAGATCCAAAATTAGAATATACATTGATCTTCTAGAAAAACAATGCGGTCAAATTAAATTATATGTGTCATATCTCCACTTTCAGTGTTCCCTGCAACGTCATCAAGGGCACTTATGAAGGGTTTATGCTGTCCCCCAACTACCCAAAAGACAAGGATATCCCTATCTTCAGGAAGCAAGCCTGCAGAGTGTATCCCTTTGGATTCCATAAGGAGCTTCACAGCGATGTTGGATTCAATTATCACAGGTAATTTATTATGATCCCATGGGATCTTACTTAGCAACGTAGTAGAGGCCGAAAACAGGCTGTAATACAAAACTGAGATAGGAAATACTTATGTAAGGTAAGAAAATGTATATTGTTTTCAGGATGATTTTCAACACCAGTGTTAGTAATCACCATACCTAGTACTTGTCCCAGTTTTCGATTACGGACTTTTTATACCCTATATACTTATTTGCTTAATTAAATTATGCAATGATCATCATATCTTATTTATTTAATTACTCTTCATACATAACATGTAAAGGTGGACATAATGCCTGAGGCATTCTCTTACTGTCGAACCTTAGGTGGTGCAGAGATAAAAGGCGATAAATATCTTCTCTCCCGTTTTCTACCTAAGTGATATATTCAGTTGAACTAAGCAGTTTTTATTACTTGACATCCTATTAATAATAATCACTTACAGTGCGAGAAAGCGTATTTGGATTATACCTGGTATATAAAACTGTTCTACAACTCCTGATTAACGACTGGGTGTGGGAAGATTAGCATCTAAACTAACATAGGGTTTTGTTCTGTCAGGTACAAGTTGTCTCCAACTGCGTTTAGCAAGGAGTCCAAATATGCGTGTCCGTGTTCAGAAAACTGTCTGCCTGAGGGGTTCGTAGACGTCAGCCAATGTTACTATGGTTTGTTGGTCATTTATAGTTTAATGACGGGCCTTGACAATTTTAATATACTCTCATTTGTATTGTTACATCTTGAATACAAAATTAAAAATAGACAATGTTCATTAAGGCTAACCATAAACTACTCAATCGCAAAAGAGACACATTTGGTAGTTGAGGATACAAAAAATGAATTCGCTTTTCCTTTATAACACCTTTTGTAAGCTATTATAACCTTGTTTTACTTCACTAACCCTCAAAATTAAATGCTATACGAATATTCTTATTCACTGAATCTATTAAATTTCTTCCAGATGTTACTTATTTATTAACTGTGAATTTTGGTTTTCTTTTCTGCTTTGTTTAATGTGTTCGATTATTTTTACAGGTTTCCCTATCGCGCTATCAAAACCTCACTTCTTGGACGTAGATCCTGATCAGCAGCAACACTACGAAGGCATGCATCCTGACTCAGATAAACACTCTTCGTTTCTCGATGTTGAGCCTGTGAGTACCATGTATATTTTATGAATGCAGAATTAAGTCTAAAATTTGCTTACATTACTGACATTCGACTGTTAAACTCTTAAGAGCCTTCACATACAAAAGTTTCGTTTTTCAAATTTAACCCTTATTTAAAGATTTGATTTTAGCTATCTTCTTGTGAATAGGTTCATTTCGTACGTAAATATCTTTCGTTAAGAATATTTTCAATTTCTTTCGTCATGTTTTGGCCATTTCAACTTATTTTTATATCTTAGTTACCAAATTTAGAAAATATTAACCGCTTTGTATCCTCACGATATTTGTTTCGCAGACGATCGGAGCACCCATGTCATTGAAATCCCAAATGCAAGTAAACATTGCCGTGAGGACATCTCCTGCCAACCCTCTTACGAAGCCGTTGAAAGACAAGGTCTTGCCTATACTTTGGTTGTCTCTGGTGAGCATCAAATATAAATTTAACATGTTTACTCCTTTATTTATATTCAAAAGGAACATAAACAGAATATAATGTATTGATGACTTTACATCAATTTTCGAAATTACGTAAACGACATCAGTAGAAAGATATCGATAATTTGTATTTAATGGAGTTGTCATTATTTTCTTCGTCAATAACTTCTTATGTTCTTCTCACATTAAAAATATGCCCATCATTTCTTCAAACCGATTTTTAATAGTAAAAAATATTTCATTTCAGTCGTGCAAACACACACCGCCCGAAATCCTCTCGCTGCTCCGTTTGCGCCTGGTCATTGGTCCACCCATCATTATCACGATAGAAGTTCTACTCTTCACCATCGGATTTTTCTTAGGGGTACATTGCTTCTACAGGATTTTGAAGCCTAAGTACACAATCGTTGAAGCCGATCGTAGGAGAAATTTGGACAGGAATATCGTTGGTGATGGGAAAAGTGTAGTGTTAAATATTGCAGAAAATACAGCGTTTAGTGATGATGATGGTCCTAAGGAGTCAGCGTCACTCCTCACTATGGAAGTTGAAGACAGTGAGACGCCTGACGTTCTAAGTGACTAATAAAAAGTGTTTTTAGTAAGGGCAGTTGGAGGACAATTTAGACATGTGATGCCAATATCATGTGAATTTCATTTTTAGGACAAGCGAATACAAAAGAAAATTAGCTCAAAGATTTTTTGTCAATGTCATCTAGTGTAACTGCAGAGGGTTATAAATTGCTGTGTTTTAATCAATGTCTACAAACGGCTAATATAATCAAAAACAAATCACAGCATTGATGTTTTGCCTCGGATTTTTAGTTACCTTTTTGACCAATTTATACAAAAATCGATGTTGGATTAGAGGGGCTGTCCCACTTTTCAAGATTATTTGCTGGGACAGTCTTCAACATCTAGTCCAATATAAGCTGTCAGTTCCAATGTCCAGGATCCTTTACTTTATTCGCTTTAAAATTTTGACATTTCTTATAAATATTAGTTAGCTACTATTTAAAGATGTTTTGCTCTGCTTGTTTGAGTAAACAAGACAAAGCATGTTTACGTGGTTAGGTAACTAAAATTTATAACAAGGTCGTCTATATATACGTATAGAATAAATAAGAAACAGACAGGTTGTATTGAATAAGTTTAAAGTTATAAATACTAATTGTGATACTAATGTTAAGCGTTTTGTTTGACGATTGAGTCGACCATTATAAATAATAAATAATTTTGATACATTGCTCGTGTATTCATTTTTGGTTGTTTTGAAATAGTATTTAATTTGCATGTTTTAATAATTTTCATCAGCTCATATTCGACCCTCTTGTAGATAAGGGCCTCCTCTACAACTGAGAGGGTCTAAGGCTTAGCCCACCACGCTACCCTAGTTCAGGTTGGCGAACTACAAACCTAAGAAATTACAAGGAATTTGGCGATCGGCGTGATTCTCGGCCGTGCGCGTTAACCTCGAGACCATCATTACTTTAATCATTATTATTAGCCCATAATGTCCCAAAGCAGTGATGGCCTCGAGGTTTGGGCGCGCGGTCTAGAATCTCGACGGTCGCGGGTTCGAACCCCAGGTACACACCTCTGACTTTTCGAAGTTATGTGTGTATTCACATTGAATCATCACTTGCTTTAACGGTGAAGGAAAACATCGTGATGAAACCTGCACACCTAAGAGTTCTTAGGAATTTCTTAGGTGTGTAGTCCGCCAACCCGCACTAGGCCAGCGTGGTGGACTATGGTCTAAACCCTCTCAATGGCAGAGGAGACCCGTGCTCAGCAGTGGGCGAAAATGGATTGATGAAGAAGATAATGTCCCAATATTGGACATAGGCCTCCTCTGCATCTGCGAGGGCTAAGCCCTTAGTCCGCCTCATTGGCCTAGACATATTCCAGGATGGCGAGAAAAGGTAATAAAAAATTATTAATAATACGCTTTTATTACATTAAGTGTTAATTGACTATTCTTGTGTACATGTCTGCATACCCTGCCGACATGGAGGCGTGAGAAAATTGGTGTACAGACAGACGCCAGGAAATATTAACAAAATTCCATAAAGGGACATTTAAAACAATATTGTTTCTTAATTAACTTTCACATCCGCGTCGGTTTTACGACCGAACCTGCGGCAGGAAATAAAAGTGGCATTAAAGTGATAAAGGAACATTAATTGTCCACTTCGCATGGTAAGAAAGGTGACCGTTGGTTTTATCTTAAGGATTTTATGATATTTTGTTTACTTGTGTATTGAAATGACAGGTGTATATTGTCGTATTCACATGACTTTGAATTAAGTGCTTTTAAAAACAGTCATTAATTGGGTATTATTATTGATTTTAGTGTCAAATTAATTGGTAAGGTTTGGTTAAGCTTTAGCTAACCGAGAAGAAAACATCAATTGCTGAGAAAGACCTCCATTATTATTTGTTATTTAAAAAGGAAAAGATTTTTGTTAATAGTGTTTTTTACGGATGATGAGAAGTACTCCGTAATTCAGTTTTTTTTGTGAAGACATGAATTAAAGGAAGAAGGTTACTTTTATTTTAAAAAATACTTTTCAGGCCCTTAAGTTCCCAGAAGTAGCTTGATAATCATGATCCTTAATTTAAAATGAGTGGGAAATAATAAATCAAACTATTTTTAATATAAATGTATTTACTTAGAGGTAATGGTATTAAATATCGCTGGTAATTATAAATTATATTAAAATATATCTTACAATGAACATATAAAATATCCTAACGTAATGAATAATCACAGTTACATTGAGTGGTATTTTGAAGTAATATGAAATATTTAATAAATATATTTTCTTAATACTAAAAGTATTTCATTCCTACAGTATATTAAATAAATAATATTTACAAAGGAAAATTCAATTTTCAGACTAAATTAAGATTATTGGCAATATAAAAAAATATAGCTTAGACTTTTCCTTTTTGAACGGATCTTGTAATAAAATATCCAATATTAGAAGATGATTCTCTTTGACGTTTTCACATCTCTCTGATGTTTTCAAAGAGAGCCATTACAATTTACAATTAAATTGAATTTCTTTCCCGGATAGATTGCAATGGACATATCTAGTGAAATTTTAATAGACTTGCTTATACATTCGTGCTCGCATAGACATTGTATTTGGTTAATATTTGAATAGAACTACTGATAAAATAAGGATTATTTGTAAACTTTGGAGGTTAGACAAAAAAGAACTGAAGACTACACCCAACCGTTTTTTAACAGCACCGTAGCGCAGTTGGCTTGACACCAACTTGCGAAACGAGCGGCCGCGGGTTCGATCCCCGCACTGGGACAAATGTTTGTTGTCCACAAATATTTGTTTCGGGTCTGCGTGTTTGTGGGAGCGAAAAGTCTCTCACAGTTTCTGATAACCACGACACAGGACTCGTATCTTTATGTGGGGGAGTCAGAGCTATGTGACTGTTGGGTATATTTATTTATTTATTTTTATTTTTAGATGGATGAGGGCTGCTCAAGACCGGGATGGTTGGCGCTTTCTTGGGGAGGCCTACGTTCACCAGTGGACGGCGATAGGCTGATTGATTGATTGATATGGAGACCATAAACAAAGGTGTCAACCTTATTATTACGATTTAAAAACTAATCGGCAATATTTACAGCTGTCATTTACATTTTATTATTTGTGGTGTTGGTAACTGTTGATGTGTACTATATAGCTTTGTACATCTTATTATCAATTAAATACAAATTTCAGCATAGTGTAAACTTTATAGACTGATTGTCATATTGTTTTTATATACATTCTCCTAGCGGTGATTTAATATCTCAATCTAATTCACACGTTCCCTTGAAATTTATACGTCTTTTACTGTTAGTCTTATTGCTGTACTTTACTTGCTAAATAAATAGATGTTACTCTCGTGAAAATATTATTGAATAAAATCCTCTTGAATATCTCTTCAGGTCTTTAGTGTTTTTCAGTTTAGTGTTGTTCTTGTCTATTCAAAATATTTAAATTCCGTTGACAAATGAGTATCTGTTACAAATTGTTGTCATTTCTCATCTCTTAATTTAATACTACAAGACTAGAAGTTATACTAACTAAATGGTAGGACATATTGCTTAGTTACTAGAACAAAAAAGTGTATATACTGTGCATGTGTTCTAGACATGCAATGATAATGTTTAAAATTACTATTCTTTACAACGTGTACAAAAATAACTTTTAAAATTATTTCACTAATAAATAAATGTCGTTTAGTAACTTCTAAATAACAGTTAATTAAATAAAGTGTAAGAAACCACATCAGCTTTCACTGTTACACATAAATATAACACGCTTGTTGTATATTACCTATGTTAAATAACTTAATAATCTCTTATATCAAGAATAATGGTAAATTAGAAATTATATACAAACATTACTAAAATTTCAGAAACCCAAAACAATTGTCTTTACAAGTTTTAGTTTTAAATATTAGCCTCAAAAATACTATTAAATAAATCACGTGGATTTCTTAAAATATTTCTACATTTAGTACCCATTGGTACCATGTGGTAAGATTTTTTTTTAAATTTTACGAAGGTAATACAAGATGTTACATAGGGTATACCTACGTGGGCGTAATACTAGTGTTAGGTAGCGTATACGTGGGCGTATATCCACGAGACGTAGTGGGCGACGTTAGTGTAGACGTCCGGGACGCCTCTCCGGGCGCAACCAGACCCGAAGGAGGTGAGGCCTCGGAGTTCCCACCGACCTCCCGAACGGCACTGGAGGGGCCCGCCGCTGTCCCCCTGGAAAAGAGGTTACAAATACTGAGATATGAAGACTCACTTACAATTTAATAAATATCAATTTGACTATTATATATCCAACACAATAGACGGAACTTGATGGTGTGAAACTTTTTTAATGCAAAAAAGACCTAAACGGAGCAGAAGTTTTAAATAGTTGACAATATTACTGGATTAATAAAATTCTTGGTGAGATTACTATTCAAAGAGCTTATAGGTTTTTGATGTTAGATATTTGCAATGTGCAGAAATTTCATTTTTCGATCAGTGCCAAAGATAATCACAATTTTAGTTGATAGAAAGTGTGTTATAATGTAAATAATCTTAGAATCATATGTATAAATAGCTACAACAATAATTAACATGTATCCTTGCTTTTATCATCAATTTGAGCATGAACCATTACCGTTATGCTAAGGAGTAACTGTCGACTTTGCTATAAGCGCAAACACTCTAAATAAATATAATCTAATTCTTATCTATGAATTAAAATAAGACAGATGTCGATCGGAGCGGCTGCTTCAAATTCAATCAAACATTCGTGAAATTATCGCTTAGATCAGAGTCGGCGCGACCGATCTCCACATCAGATAGCGCTGCCGTCTGGACGTTGACTTGTTACATTTTAATTGACTTCTTGTTAATTTTTATGATCTAAGACATTGGAAAGTACCACTTTCTCTATCTATGAATGGGGTGGAATTTGACAACAAAAGATTTATACCGCCAGTTTCGTTTCATTCTGATTGTTGTGTTTGCCTATCGTAAATGTAATATTATACGTATTTTGGTTATTTGTTTCTTCAATGATTTATATTGCTTTCTGCTTTAAAACGCTGTTTACAAATAATTTTAGTCTAATTGTGAGGTAATAATGGAATATTCGGATCACTTTTCATCAGCTTTGTGCCTGAGTTATCTTAGGCAACAACCTATAGCATGACAGTTACATACCACACAAGCGCCAGTGCTTCCATCCGTGCTGCCCGCGCAAAGATGTCCATCATTCAAAGGTAATGTCAACGCATATCTGTCTCTACATAACTTTAGGGGCAATATTGGCACTTCAGCTTCCAATAGGACATCAGTAAGAGTCCCATTTGTTTGTTCTCTCCCCCATCCAGTGGCATAGCACTCATCCCTGAAGTCTATCCCGTTGTAATCAATAAAAGGATCTATTTCTTCACCAAACATGAGTTTCTTGTCGCTTCTCTCATTGGTGTTCAGTTTCTGTCTGTCTTTAAGAAGTTTTGTTCGTATTATTTTAACAACATTATCGAGAGTAGCACTTTCATACACAATGCCATCCTCTTTGTCCTGGTCGCTTCTTCGCAGTTCTTCTTTCTTGTCTCCCTGTCTCTGCTCATTGGCTACTCTCACATTGTATCGCATATTTTTATGTTTTTTATTTGTAAAACCGGAGAATATGTTTTTGGTTAAATTGTTAAGTTTCTCTAAGTATTTGGTCGCAGTATCTGGGTTTGGTCGCGGTGGTTTATTCGATTTTCTCTTTGCGGGTTCTGGATTTGTTTCTGGTCTCATGAAGAATGTTGTCTTCTCCGTATTGTAATTAAGGACTGGTGGCTCAAATTGTGGTAAGCATATGGTGCGGATTCGACTTCCGGAGCTGACGTCTGCAGCCTTAGTCAGCTTCATAAGTGCTGAAATAAAATAAAAACAGAAAAGAGTAAGTATTAAGAGAGACGTAAATAAATTGCATTCATAAATTCCTTAAGAAAAAGTGAGTTGAAACAAGTAGGATAAAGTGCATGGGTTCAAAATCAATTTACACAAAGAATTGTTGCTCATTTGTTAAATTTCATATTTTTAGTCTTATCAAAAAATATTCTTGTTTTATCTTGATTAATCTATTGATCTAAAATATTTTTCCTTTTAATCGTCCCAAGCTAAATTTTCAAAAATTTCATCACCTATATCATGCTGGTAGTTGTGAAACCGGTGGTGCAGCACAATCCTCTCGATGGGCACGTAGGCGCCCTTCTGTTCAGCGCGGTCCCACTCGCCCAGGACCGCGGTCCACAGGGCCGGCACTGGCAGGTTGAACAGTTCACTGGAATTTATTTTGTGTTTTAATGACCCTACCATGATAAGAGTACCAATTTATAGAGTTAGGATCATAAAGTGTGTACCTAAATATGTCTTAATAGGGGATGTCTTATTTCGTCATCATCCTATAGAGGTTTCATTGCTGGGGACGGGCTGCCTCTAGCATTAAGAGGGTCTAGGCCTTGGTCCACCACGCTGGCCGAAGGAGCCGATATCTGCCTGCTAATTCTACGTTACTGTCAAACCGATCTCTTTAGAAACGATTGTACTGGACTATCTATTTAAATAATGCTTTCTAAATAGAGCATTGACACCGTATAATCTTTTGATCTGTTCCTGGATCAGTACATGGTATGACACTCGAAGTTCCCCGAGGTTATCCGAGCTGATAAGTCTACCGTCAATGTCTTTGTGTACAAGAGTGTTTGTAAGAAATAAGTTTATACTTATGTACGCAATGTGCGGTGGTGAGCAGCCACAGCGGGTGCACGAGCACGCCGCCGCACCAGTGCCCAATCAGGCCGTAGTTGGGATGCAGGAGTTGGAGGGAGACCTGGAAATCACGATGTTTTTAATGGTTGAATATATCAAAGACAAAACGGCTTTGAAAGGGTGAAAATAACAGGAGAATTCGGGATTGCATTACTTCATTCCTTTCAAGATAAAATGAAAATTCACCGTCAATAAAGGAGGGTTCTATTTAATTAATAGAATAAAATAATATTTAATAAAAAAAATAAGGTGAAATCATCAGCTTTAACAACCAATACTTGTTGTACATAACATTATACATAACGTCGGATATACATACATGTCAGCGCTACAAAAATTTGTATGTTTGACTACTATTACGATGAAATGATACTTTACATCCTAAAAGTCATTGGTAAGTAAGATAAAAGACTTGGAATTAAATCCTTAGACTTACTTGCCACGGCCAAGCTCCTCGTTTGGACTCCCGACCTTTGATGATGCGGAGCTGTCCTGCAGTCCGTTCGCGAGGCTGTCTCGTGTGTCTTCGCAACGGCACTCCACATTCTATAATAATAAAATATTAAATAAATATATGCTTATAAATAAAAAACTTCTACTACTTTAGAAGTATATAGAGTGCCCTTTATTACAGAAATGTCTAAACTAGATTGGAAGCGAAATAGACAGTATTTTGTTAGGGGATGGGTAGCGCTAGTCCCTCACCTATTCTGTTATGATTACACGCAATACAAAAAAAATTAAACAAAAATAAAGAGCCTGCTTTTAGTTGTCACACATTTACAAAATACTTCTGATCCGCTTTCTAAAAAAATTAATTTATCAGTCCGTCACACTTAATACATATACTGATATCTATTAAGGTTCGTAAAATAGCAAATACAATCAGGTCACTTTGCCGTTTCAATAAAAAAATGTCTAATTGTTGCGGATGTCCACATGAAACTAAAAAAAACCTTCCGGTAAATGTATGTAGATATTAGATAGTCACGCCAAGTTTCACGGTTCGTTTAACCTCAGTATCCAATCCAGCTACCATTACCGTATTATCATATTAACACGTTATTTTGCAATTTAAAGTGTTAGTCGCGTAATTAACTGCCATTATAATATGTAAGTGGCACTTTTTGTGAAGTTCGTGGTTTGCTGTGTTAGGATGTTGGACGGAAGTTGTGATTTCTTACTACTAGAACATAAATTTCCTGTATACATTTATTGTTATAAAGTTTTCTATACATTTGCCAAAAACAAAGGAAAGGAGCTGGCCAAAAGTTTATTCGTACATTTAAAATAACTAACAATTACGTGTAGTAATTGACAAAAAGAATATTTCAAAGTATATGTCACCAACTACAAGTCAGTTTTTAAAAATTGAATAAAAATGCATAAAATTATTTTGATAATTGTTCAGCTTTTTGATCACGGTAAGGGACCATATGTCTTTTATAAAAATCTATAATCGAGCTTGTAACCTTTATATTTTATCTTAGTTAAAACCTTTAATTATTTAAAGTCATATCCAAAGTCAACGAATTAAGAACCGCATATTTTTATTGTTTATATTTACAAAATTTGTATCTTGTGTGGAGTCAGAACTTTGTATGAAACTCTTGAATGCATTTCGACCTATGCATCGAATAAAGTTATATTATGTGCTTTTGCACAACTTCTCTTTCTCAGCGATTTAAACTTAATTGGGCACAAAATTATCAGTAAATTTTTATGTTCTTCAAGCAACAACAAAATTTATGATCATTATTACTTTACTAGTGCAATATATAAACAATTTTAACTCTACTATAGACATAAAAAGTACTTTGGTGTTATAGTCATAAGTAACCTTATTCGATGCATTGATCGATTTAATCAAGTAGGATATAGTCACTGTGTCGTACCAGTAGTAATAGCGTATAAGCATTGCGTAATTGTGACTTGGATGTTACTTTCATTTGTATGATTTAAATTCAAATTAGCTCCATAGACTGTCATGTAATATAAATGACATGGATGTTCGAATGAATAATACATTTGGTCTTCTTTACACGCGTGATGTATTTATGATGGGTGTATTTATGAATGACTTAGGTAATATTATAAGACAAGCCTATTCCGTGATTCGATCCTGTTCCTGGTGAATTTTCTACCAAAAAAAAAAAACAGTAGAACTTGTTAATTTTACTAATGCAATCACTGGTTAATATTAAAAAAAAATGCCATGCATTTTTTTGTCCAATGCTATTTACATTAAAAAACTATGATTTGGTAATAGCAAGTCATAAGTGTTTTGGTCTACAATAAATAAATTGATTACAATTTACAACCAAGAGAAAGCCTATAGGCAAAAACATGGTACGGCATACTTCAAGGCTTCGAAACTTGGTACGACTCAAATCATCATTTAATCACTACACACGAACACAAACTCGATCCATAAGTATCTGTAATAAATCGGCTTAACAGCCTGTTAAGTGACGCAACGAATCGAGAAAATGCACAATAAAAAGATAATCAAACACAATCTCATAAGTCTCATAGAATTACATCATTGTTACAACTCGTTACGCAATGAGAGCAGTGAAAGCAGATGTATTGACGGGGTCGCCGACTGCAGGAGTAAGGAAACGAGGAATGCAGGAAGCAGATACTTCCAGCCCGTCACTTTTATTGGGAGGAAATCGTTTTCACCACATTACTTTATTGTAGAATAATTTGCGCTGAATGTGTTAAGTAACGTGGTGGACTAGACCCTTATGAGACTTAAGGATTTTTAAGGTTAAGGTAGAGAAAGAATCATCTCAGTTTGAATAAGGTACACCTTAGTAGCAGTGGCGGTACTTATATGGAAGCCCAAAAGTGTAACATGTTATCGGTGTAATGTTTAGTTTGTAATTATTATTTTATTTGTAGGATTAGAATATTCTCATTGATATCCCAAATTGCTTTTGTCAAAAAAGATTATTAATAAGAATTTTGTAAGGCTAGCTCGGCTTTTGAGCTTCTGTGGAAGTACCGCCAATGCATAGTGGCATGCTTACCTTGAAATTTGTTAGAGAATTTAAAGGTGTCAACGTTTAACATTAGCTACACTTGGTGGCTCTATGGTAGCAGAATCTTATAATAGATATCATCTATAGAAATTTCGTTATAAAAATTTGCATGACAGATTACAATCTATACAAATATGCGAAAAACATTAAAATAACGAGATTGGGACCAGTTGGACGACCTATAAACTTCACGCATATAAATAAAAGGCCTAAGTGGAACTAGGGACGTAGAAATTGTATGCATGTAAATGATGAAGTGGAATTGGAGACATATATAAATATTGTAGAATATTTTAACTTAATCCTCCCACGCGTGCCTGTAATGCCACTTATATCATTTGCAAACAGTAGTTTCACTCACACGGCTGTCTGTTTGTTTTTAACCACGCCAATACTCATCGAACGTTTCATTTATAATAATTTCACATAATTTTGCGCTAACTTTCTGCCTCCAGGCGGTTCTAATTCCGATAACAGCATCTTCCATTCTTCTAAGATAGGCTCTCTCCTCGTTCAGCTAAAGTGAAATTGACATGGACTTGTCAAATCTGCATTCGCATCCTCATTCTTCAATGTAACATGATTCAAATCTTGCCATGAGTATGTAACTCGCAAATATTTGGCTTCTGAGCGATCATGAGATCGAAAAGTACTATCGTCTAGATTTCGTTGGCGACTGGACTTACATTAAATTTATATTGACTGTTGGGTATAACTATGATGCTTTGAAACAAACTTTTGTCAATGCGAAAAAATCTAAAAATAGTACTGGTTTAATTAGGAAGTTTTCGTTGGTGACTTGACTTTTTTATGTTGAGTGTTGGGTATAACTTTGGTTAATTGAAACAAACTTTTGTCGATGAGCAACAAAAACACAAAAATGGCACTGTTTTAATTGAGTATGTAGAAGGAAACGTTATATTCGAAGCAGCCAAATACAATTTGACATGATTTGTTTAATTTGAATAAGTTGTATTCCTAAGGGAGACATCTGAAGCGGATGATCTGCTTCCACCGGTTTCTGTCCAGCGCGTCCCTTATGGCAGTGTATAATTTGGAGGACGACGACTCTCTTACTTGATCGGACCATCTCGTAGATGCACGACCGCGTGACCTTTTGCCTTCGTTGATTCCAACCAATATCAATTTAAAAAAACTTCCTCTTCAAATGTCACCCTAACGCTGACCACGATCTTCAGATATGAGGGACCGACCAGAGAGAGAGAGAGTATTCCTAATTTGCAAATCATAATATGCATCGAATTAGACGTCAGCTATTGGAAAGAAGTGAACATAAACCGCCACCTACCAGGATAAAAATTAATCATCGATATTGACAGAACCGTTCAAGCGACGACCAATAAACTCGTCAATTTAATTAAATTAAAAACTGGACTCGAGAATTCCGTGAATTCAATATCGAGGTCACGAGATGCCTCCGATGCAAGACAGAAGCGACCCGGCTCTGACTAATTGCTCTTCCGATCGGCGATAACGTGGCCATTGTATGAGATTCCTTAGATAATGCCGTCTGCTAAGTTAAAATGTTACTTTCGAGACTTGTTCTTTATTCTATTTTATACCTTTACCTATGCATGATTTCTCCATCTCGTCTTTGGAGGCATTATTTTGGTTTGGTTAAGTTGTGTCTATAATTTAGGTACTGTAAAGAGGGTGACGTCAAAAGTAAGGATTTGGCCTTGAAATCTCGTAAGATCTAACCTAACGTTTAAGTACATCATAAATGAAGGAGCGTTATGATTATATTGTTGTGACTGTGGAAACTGTTATTAATGAATAAAAAAATGCAATAGCGAAAGACCTAGCTACAGTGACATACTAGTTTTAAGTCGAAATGAAAGCCAAAATTAGATTTGTAAGATAAGATAGTGAAATGTAAAATTATAATTTACGGAAGATCCTTCTGTATACTCGTTTTACTCTGTCAGATGTTTCTGTGGGGAAAGCGTTTAGTTTCTTTAGTTTTATACAAGTTTCTGGTATTGGAATATAAATACAAAAAAAAAAATGTGGTGCGGTACAGCATATCTACTTTACTTTCAAGTGTTTGTGGAGTAGGTACTCGTATAAGTTTCTCAAAATTTACCATGGACATAAATAGTATAAACTGTAGTTTATTATTTAGCTTTTTAATTCAAAGAATCGGATGTAATCTTTGCAATAAATTAATCGAATAACAAATTTATGACTCCCAAGGATTTTCATTACAATTTAAGTTGCGTCTTGACCCGAAAACCTGACATGTGACCTGTTGCTGCAAACGTCTCAATAAAATGAATAATCAATCACAATCCGACTGGTTTCTGCACGAACTGGTTTTGGCTAAGTTCATTACCGCGCTTGGTGGTCGACAAACAACTGCCACTTTCAATGTTTATAAAACAACGGATTTGACCCGACACAGTCCGGAATAAATTAGCTGTAGGGTAACAATTAACAAAATTATTAATGAAAAAAAACATTTCAATGGTTTGTTTAGTATTAGATTTTGATAACAATCGAGAGTATGAAGCCCACAGAATTTTCATAATAGTTAATTCAATATTCAGACCGGTGCAAAATTAATTAATCATATCCTGGACTGAAATTTGTAAGGCAACCCATATGCAATATATTTTTTGGCATATTAAATTTAATATAAAGTTACTTTCATCAAATAAACAGCTTGGTGAAGGTCGTTGTATAGCGGGATCTTACACTAACACTTTTCAGCACCTAAATGTAGGATCCATCAGACTTCATTAATGCGATTCGAAAATTTAACGAGCGAGATTTACCGACACTGCCATAGTAGCGAATTAATTAGCAATTAACACTTGTAACTTAGTTTTATGTTATCTGACAGTTTTATGCAAAATTATGAGACGGAAAGATCAATAATTTAGCTTTTTAACGTTCAAGATAACGCAAGCATTTAAGTAGCTTGTTATTCGTAATTCGTTTCGAATTCAGTTCATAGTGAAACTCTCCCTTTTTCATACAATGTCCATGATACCATTAGTAAGTTAAAACCGAAAAGTCATTTTTCAAACTTTTACCCATTCAAATCGGTCACACTCATCAATAACTCACGTCGTTTGCATTCAAAACGAGTGTTGAGAAAAATGTCATTCATTCTTTGGAATTGCAAAAAACGCTAATGGCTGGTGAAATCTCTACGTGCAAGCGTAATTTTTTCCATAGATTTTGGACTTTTTGTTTCGTTTTTGTAAAAGTAATTATGTGAATTATCAGTATGGTTTGGCTCGGTGCTGTAACTGCTTTCATTGTGCACAAAAACTCGATTACGTGTAGCAATGTTGCTAAGGACGGTGCGGAGTGGCGCTGCCGCGGCGTCGCTCTACTGTGCCTGCTGAGCGGATGTAGGCTTTCGGTTATATTCTTTCAATATACTTTTTTAAATATTGTCTGTGGTAGGCAAACTTATTAATGGAACGTTAGGATAAATGCGATTCTTAATAAGGGAGTAGTTTTTTAGTACAACGATAGTATAAGATTATTAGTAGCAATAATTTAATCAATTCATGATATTTTTCGATGAACTGTATTTAAAAAGATAATGTATTAATGGCATTTGTCTAACCGGTAAAACATTCCTCATATGGCAAATTAATACCATGTTACCAATAGTACGACGGGCCTGTTCATTTCTTAAATTCAACCGTTTTCTACTCCGCAATAAAATCTTCTATATTGATAAAAACTAGTCTCAAGCTTTCGCGCTATTAAAAGCTGATGGTCAGAACTCGTTCAGACAATATTAGTTGTCGAGTGTGCATTACGCAAGACAGTGTCGCACGTTACATTCTGTTACATCACACTACTACGTCCGGTTGTATTAGAAGTCATTTCATTTTGCGAGTACTTGTCAACTCTTTGTTATTGTCGTTTAGATAGTTCAGGCTGTTGCCGCTAGATGTCGCCTATAGCTATTTCCGTTTCCCTATAAAATTGTAAAATTATAATTTATCAAAATCAAAAGTTAAGTAACTCTGATCGTTGAAGTTGAAAAATAAGCCTTTTCATTGTCTATTTTGTAGCGAAGTTCTTTCTTTTGATCTAGCTTTTGCATCAACCCAATTAATTTCTTATAAATAAGTGATATTAAAATTGCTTCGAATTTAGCGTCATAATCTTAAACAATTTAATCTTAACTCAGAAAAGATAACAAAGACTATCTAAGGCAGTATTTCAATAAATTGCTTTACTCCAATATGTAATCAATATGTTAATCCAAAATTGCTGAAATTCAGTGAGTAGATACTTGATACTAATTGAAAAGCATGTATCTATTTTATATGGCCACTTAATGGACCTACTCATAAGTCGGATTACTCAAGTCGGCAACACGCCAGTTAGCACCTAGCTATTTACAACCAATACGCGACAAACTACGAATAATAAAACCAGACGCGTGATCGGAAAACTTCCCTTGGCACTTTCTACGTGGACATTTCCGCCCCGCGCGGGTGTCGAACCCCGCACCTTTTACTTTCGTTCGAGCCAATGCACCGGTTACGCCACCAGGAAGCACCGAGCCGATGGTTATCATAACATTGAGGGAGAGCGGACAGTTGGACGCACACCATAAATTCCTTAGCTTGAAGTAATCGCGCTTTAGTTCCGGTTTTTGATAAAAGATGGCGTTAACTCATAAAATACATATTTTATGTGTCATTTATATGCGACATTTTATGTTCTATACCAGACACAAAAAGCGTTAGCACCTCATAATGAGCCGGAACTAATAGTGCTACTGCAGTCATTAAGCGTTTTAATCCGTCTCGTAGCATTACGTAAGAATCTATAAATATATGGAAATTACTTTTGTCATCACTACGAATGCAAGCAGCAAATGTATTTTTTAGTGGACAAATCCATGTTTAATGATAAGTGAGATTAGGAGAGCGGCAATAAAGATGCGATGATGGTGGAGCACAGTGACCCAGTGGGCGGTGCCCAGCGAGCGTGGATAACGACTAGTGAGCACGCCGCACACGCGCCCAACCTTCTGTGGCCCAAGGAGATAAACACCGCGACGATATTGCTTTATTTTTTTCGTATTAACATTGTTTGCGGGTCATTTTCTCCCCAATTTGCGGCCCAAAGCGGGTGTTTTTTTACACCTCCGCGCACCGCTTAGCGCAACAAAAGGATCAAACTCGTCTTCGCGTTTTACAATAAAAAGGAAATGACGGGTTTTCTGGTCTCCTGCAACCAATTTGTATTAAATGTAAACTTATTTATAAAAAAAATGAGAGTTATTTTTTTTAGGAAAGAAGTTTTCCATGTGGCCAAATAGAATACAGTGTTATTTGGTATTTTCATTAGGAAGCTTTCAATAGCAGCACGGATTACGGAAGTGGGGCCCGAAACACGGCGATAGGCTCACCCCCTATTACCCGGGACTCAAACAACAACATCAGCCCATGTACATACGTCTGGGCACAGGCCTACTCTACAACTAGAGAGGGTTTAGGGCATTTTCCACCTTACACATTACCTTTTTTAGGGCATTTTCCACCTTATACATTTAAGAAATTTCTAATAACTTTAAGGCGAGCAAAGTTGTCAGGATGCTTTCCTTTGCCGTTAAATTTATTGTAAATACACACACAAATATTTCATTTGCGGATTGTGTAATGAATCTGTAGGAAAATTTAAGCCCGCTCTCGCTTGCTCTCATGACTTGAAGCCTGCTCATCAGCCGAGCGATCCCGCGTGCAGTGAAAATGCATTCCGCTGCGTATTACTACGTGATGTACGGACAGCACTCGTTACCGAACCATTACGTTCAAACACACTTACGCAATCGGAACTTTGGTAGCTTATGGGTGAATAAAACTTTTGACAAGTCACGGTAATTTTATTGAGATTATTTCAAAACAGTTCAAAGATTTCGTAATATTTTAAGTCCTATAGTAAAAGAGGTATAACCATATTGCTTTTTTGGGAAATTTCTAGACTTTGTGCTGATAATGAGAATTTTCAAATTGAGAAACCAAGTAACGCTTTGTCCGATCCGAGAATCGAAATCCTATAGACTATTTAATAGAAGTTTGTATAGAGATTAATCACTAAAAGGACGCTCAAATTCAGTGAGCAAAATGTTGTGACTAAATTTCGATCCCCTCTACAGTACTTTTATTTGAATAACATTACATTTATGTCTACATAAATAAAAAAACATTTGGGATATACCGATAAGACTTTACCTTAGGTTAAAGATGACCATTTCCATAACTTTGCATGTACCACCGTAATAGACCGAGAAGTATTTTAATGTAATTAATATTGCAGGTAAACCTCAAAGTAATCATAATATTATTACTCATCACAAAAGAATACGTACTAGATTTTACCGTGTTGCAAAGTCGCCTAGATGCTGTCCTAGATCCTGTCAAATCACGTCCTGTGAGTTAAATCGTAAAAAAATAAAATCTCTTCTTTTATAATAATACACGCAATAAGAAAAGTAAGTAGAATATGTTATGTAATTTATAGGTTACTGTTCATGAGAATTATCAATTAAGCTTCATTATACGAGCGTAGACTCATACAAAAACTGTTGTAATATAAGATTACAATGTTTCTTGTCGATCATTCTCGGTATCTATTGTAAATATTCCAAATGGAAGAGTCAATTTATCATTGGCCAATTTAAGATACATATTTTTAAAATTTAAACATCGGAATTATAATTGATTTTTTTTGAGAAATAAAGATCTTAAATGTTAAACCTCAATTTTAATTCATAATTATAAGGCAGTTTAATTTGTTTCCTTATTCATGACGATAGAACAATCATAAAAAATATTGTTATCGCGTATTTTAAATAAGAGATGGCGTTGAACTCAATGTTATTGCACTGTACTGAAAGGAAATCCAGCAGGTTAATAAAAGGGTTATTTGATATAGTATCATGTAATAAAATAATACAATTACTGGCAATCTATCGCGCGTAATTCTATCTGTCGGTTTCACGGCTTTCACTAGAGTTCGCGGGTTCGATGCCTGACCCGAGATGACACCGAAGTGCCACTGCTTGATTTGTTATAGAAAAAATAGCTAGTGTTCTTTAGCTTAAATATTTATTAGTAAAATGTTTTGTAGAATTTGTTTCTGATATTTTGTTCAAGTGAATAATATTGTAAAGTGTGTTTATACAGTAAAATAAGGTTTATAGACTTGCTATTTTTCACACGGTTTGAACTATGACTAGCGGAATTGTATAATGGTTACTGTAATGTCTTATGCAACATACGTATTATGTGCATTTGGAATGTGCAGTACTGTAATAATTGAAGAGTTGTTTCTTGCCTTTTTTCGGAAGTATTTACATATATTTGTTTTTGAATATTAAATGAAATGAAATCGGGTTTTAAGGTTTTTTAAAATTCTAGTATTTCATTACCAAAAATGGCAAATTAGTTATTGCTATTAGATATAACAGAAAGAATTGATACTCTCCCATTAATATATTGCATACTTTTAATTATGCTATATTGCCTTAAGAATTAGGAATGAACAGCATTAAGAATGAAATACTTTGAGAAAGTAAAAAATTACACACAATTTTAAATTCCTACTCAAAAGGACTCCAACCTAGTATTTTTGCATATTTATACTTCGTACTGCAACTGAGAATTTTCATATATTATATGAAAACCAAATAACAAACTAACATCTACTATTATAAGAAGCCGAGCCGCAGCCCTACGGTTGCTCAGCGCGCGACAAACGAAAGTAAAAGTGAGGTTATATAGACTTAACGACATCAATATTGGCGATAACGTCACGCTGGCAGTTTGTGCTTGAATTGTTTATGTTGAGAAAACAATAACACGCCTACATTGTTACACGGGATTGGCTATATTATGAGGCTTAAGGATATTTTCATAAGCTCTGTTTTAGGGCCTGTTTTAGCTGTATTTTGTTTCTATTTAATAGTCGCTATAGCTTGATAAAAGATAAGTATTACTGAGAATTTCTTTACACATAAAACCCAATTATGTATACTTTGACAGATTAAGGAGATGATACTGAAAACGCTAGATTTCTCAGCACAAAATTATACCGCGCAATCAACGGGGAAGTTTCCATTTGAGATTTTTTTTCTCTTATGATGCAGCTCTGCTTAAGCTCTTAGCCTGTATATAACAGCAGCTATCGAAGAACAAGCAAGACCTATTTTCTTTGCAAGAAGTAATACTTCAACGAAAATCGCTTCTTCTTAATCAAGCTCTAAATTATTATTGCAATTTACCACTTAATTCATTGTCTTAAAGTTGATACCAAAAAGTTTTCAATAGCAAGCACTTGTTTGCTTATTGATTATGAATAAAAAAGCGTGACAGAGATGGTCCGAGAAGTAAAAACTGAAGGTCGTGACCTTGATCGGAGTGGTGATGAGCGTGAAGTGGCTGCCGTCACGCGTCTCGCCTCTCAGCGGAATAATAGATTCGACATGACACTGAGGTAAGTGACACTATGAAGCAGTGTTAGTATTGTAAAGTTTCGAAAGCATTTGTGACGCAATACAGGGTATTATCGTTAAGTGTGCACAGGCCATTATTCCGTAACTACTTCAAATATCAAGAAACTTTATTTAACTTTATTTATCTTAGAGCCCCAGTCTCGGGAATAGTCGGTAAAGGGATTTCCTCATATAAAAAAGGTTGTGAAGTCAAGAAGGAGTTTCGATGTTTTCCGGTGTTTATAACATAAAACAAAATTTAATGTTGCAATTCATGTTACTTTACTTTTCGTGCGATTTGACCAGATTTTTTAACATCGATGTAGTAGCAAAACTTCATTACTAAAACGGGACAAGGTAATATGCTTCAAATAAGTAACTGACTTCTTTATCGTTAGGAATAGGAAAGGCCTAATGCATATAACTTCGAATTCTTAGTCAAATTACAAGCTCTAATACCGCGTAATAATTCAAATTAACGAACAAGCTTGAATGACAATTGACAATCTGTCAATTCTGTCAATAGTGCGGTCGAGTTGCTTTTTGTCGCTAAATACTCGTGTTAAACATACATTATTACAAGCACCGTGTGTAACTAGCATTAACAATGTCAGGTCTTGTCGCATATAATACAACAGTGTTACACGGGGCACAACAAACGTGGAAACTAGAAGGAAAAGTGCATACCAATCAATCACTTTTTGTTTGGGTATCAGTTCCATGAATATAATGATAGTTATTTGTATATTAAATGTGGGACTCTGAGAAGATTTAAACGCTAGATTATAAAGATGTTATTTATTAATTTATTAAAGATTTTCATGATGTTGATTTGGGGCACGAAGGTTTTTGGTTCCTTTTTGTGGGATAATTTTTATGATTTTCTTGGTTTCAAAAGAAAAAATTGATTAAGACAAAACAGTGTGTAAACAAAAATATTGAACGTAAGTTAAAATTTGGAAGCCCTGAATTCTCAAAATATTTTCGAACAGGAAAATGTGCATAAATAATTGATGTACCTATATTCTTTTAAATTCACAATGTTGTAATACTGAGTAACGCACAGCACTGTGTTGAGTAACACAACATCACTTTATTGTGATAGTAAATGACAACGCTAGAATCCGTCGCGTCATTGCATTTTGTGGGAAATGATGAAACGGTTACGCAAGCGTAATTTTCACATTTCTAATTCAAATCTAATAATGTTATTACAGAAATGTTTCTATCAAATCATTTGGATTAGATAAACAGAGAAAGTGGATCTAATTCGTCGATGCAATTGTCTCGGAGCAATCCCAAGATAAAAATGTCGGAAAACCGATGGACGACGCCGCGCCCGCCATAATCGCCGGTGCGTTCTGCTTAAGGCCTTTGTGTTTACTGTAAATGCTTGCCAAGGGAATCCTAATGTTATTAAGGAGAAAGCGAATTTGTATGTTAAGGCTTTTTAACTCTAAAATATTGGATCGGGCCTAATAAATTATGGGGAGTTGACAAGACAAATAGGAGGTTGGATATAGAGGTGTAATGATCGAATTAGAATGAAATTTTCAGCGGTACAATTTTAGGTAAAATATTAGTGTAGCTTATATTTTTATTATTAATATGTTTTATAGCATAAATAGTTAGTTTTTACGGACAGTTTGTAACCGTATAAACTTTTAAATTCAAGATGAAAATATTTTTACGTAATGTTGAGTAAAAAGTAACTTTATTATCACGGTCCAATAGTTTGATAAAGTATTCGCATTTCTAAAGATCAAATTTTTGGCAATTCAAGTTTACGCAAAAAGTTGTTGTTTTGCTATTTTCTGTTTTCATTTTAGATTTTTTTAGAATTGATGCGGTTTTTTTGGCGGGCATTTTCATTCACGTTTTGAGGTTATAAACAAGTTATTATGCTTACTTTATTATTTCACAAGGAAAAATAAATAACAAACTACAATTAAATTATCTAGGATGATCTAGAAAATACGTGAATATTTCGCTTTAACAAATTTACGCTTCCATCAAACTTTCACGGAAACAGACACAATGGAACACAATCGGAAATGAAATAAAGCCAACTTGCAGGGAGTTTGCGTCAAGAATTGCAATCGGATGGAATATCTGTACATAGAATAATTTCTATTTACCGAGCAGCAACTATTCTGTTATATAATATTGTTTAGCCGTGAAATCATGTTAAATTTATTTTATTGCCATAGAATCATCGTCATCATCAGCGTAATGACGTTCGCTTCTAGTAGAGGCCCTACCAAATAATTCCAATGTGTATTGAAATTGAAACAGTGATGGCCTCGAGGTTTAGGGTCGCAGTCGAGAATCTCGGCGGTCGCGAGATCGAACCTCAGGCACACACCTCTGACTTTTCTAAGTTATTTGTGTATTCACATTGAATTATCACTTGCTTTAACGGTGAAGGAAAACATCGTGATGAAACCTGCACACCTAAGAGTTCTTAGGAATTTCTTAGGTGTGTAGTCCGCCAACCCGCACTAGGCCAGCGTGGTGGACTACGGCCTAAAACCCTCTCAATGGTAGAGGAGACCCGTGCTCAGCAGTGGGCGTATATGGGTTGATGAAGAAGCATTGAAATTAGTTGATTTAATTAGGTGTAAAAAAAATCGTGGGAAGCCGTTGAATGCAGGCCACTTTCTATAAAACACTTTGCTATAGAAAAATAAAAGGCAATTCATTAAACCTTTAATTCGTATTTAAAAATATTATTAATAATTTCCGCCGTCGAGTGATTTATTTGCGAATTGTTACACCAATGTACAAAATGAACTTATTGTAATAATCCGTATCATAGGAGTCTAATTTCATGCATATACTAATACTGTAGAGATTCGCAAGTCGTGGTATCCACAACTGTATTGGAATTCAAAAGGTTTACAAAGTGACTGAACAAATCAATAATTCGACGTGAATAAACATTATTGGGTTCTGAATAGAGCTACACGAACAGTGGTAAGCGGAACAAATTATATCACCAATTTAATCTGTGGTGCCATTGTGATGGCCTGACATTGTAGGTAAGGGGGTTCGGACACGATCCACGGGTCTGCTACTTTAATTTACTAAATAATTGTTATGGGTAGAGTTTTTTTAAGATCATAATTAAAGAGCTGAATGTATGTTTACACATTAAAGGCGGGAGTCGTAGTACTACAATGCATCTCGACTGCAGCTTAAAGTTTCAATAAATTTTATTTCTGTTTGTTTATGGTTACAGTGATGGCCTCGAGGTTTAGGCGCGCGGTCGAGAATCTCGGCGGTCGCGAGTTCAAACCCCAGGCACATACCTCTGACTTTTCGAAAGTTATGTGTGTATTCAAATTGAATTATCACTTGCTTTAACGGTGAAGGAAAACATCGTGATAAAACCTGCACACCTAAAAGTTCTTAGAAATTTCTTAGGTGTGTAGTCCACCAACCCGCACTAGGCCAGCGTGGTGGACTATGGCCTAAAACCCTCTCAATGGTAGAGGAGACCCGTGCTCAGCAGTGGGTGTATATGGGTTGATGAAGAAGAAGAAGAAGATGGTTACAAAAACATCGACCTCTGTAGAACCCCCGCCTTTAATGTGTTAAGAGAAACGGATGAAAATTATTGCAGGACTTTATTTTAATATGAAGAGAATAATGTCAGTGGAGGATGCGAAAAAGGTGAGTTTGAACCGTGACATTTGGCGCTCTATAGTCTCTGCCTACCCTAACGGGAGACAGGCGTGAGTTTATGTATGTATGTTTTTTTATTTTAATTTACGTGTATTTGAAGCGAGTTTAAACTTGTGTCAGACATATTTATTGATAGATCAGGTATTGTAACGATTACAATTACTTGACGAAAACGATTTATAATACTTAAGGCTTATATCCTGCAGTGGACGCTACACTGGCTGTAGATGATAATTTGGTTTTACTTTTATCAACTTTTCCTTTTTTTGTATTATGGGAAACATATTTGAAATATATTAATGAATGAATTTATTGTGGATTTCGTGAGCGGAGGTCCTAACGTCAAATGCTGTTCGCGTTACCTTATTTTACCGATAATTCTTGATGTTCATTTTGCAACTACACTTTTTAACTTTCCACACAATTTCGTCGTTTCGTAATTGGTGTAACAGTGACAGTGAATTTGGTAATTGTTTGGCAATCTGTTACAATATTGGCGGGAGAATTTGGCGGTTTCACGCCATGATTGAATTTGTGGTTTTAACTGATGTAGTTATCTATTACTTATGCGGAGATTTGGTTTAAACGGTAGGGTTGGCTGTAAATCGTTTAGTTCTTAGGTACGAATTTTTATCAAATTAATAGCAATCATAAAGAAGAACGACAAAGACTTCCTTATTCAGAGTGTATTCAGATTGTGATCGGAAACTATCGGATTTTCTTGACGCCAGAGGATTCTTGGATACTACCTGCCTTAGTATCTGATCACGGTCTGAATACACCTGAATACATAGATTGACTTGACCTCTTTAAATTATGAATACAGAATTCAAAGTACTTTTTGTACTATATATTTTACTCAATTAGAGCAAAGAATGCGTGAGCTGACAAACTATTCTGTAATATCCTGATGTTTCAGGTTTGGTTTGTATAAATAAAACTACAAATTCTTACTCTCAAGAGCGTCTGGCCCGTCCACTCGGTCCGATGTCCAGCGTAGTAATGAACCGGTTTGAGTGGGGAACAGCGCTTATATAATAGTTTATTTTCACGCTTACCTTACAATTTATTATTAACTAGCTTTTGCCCGCAACTCCGTCTGCGTGGACTACAGGGTTGGGTTCAGAAAGAAAATAAGTTGTAGTATTTTACTCCGCAGAGCTCCATTTACTTAAATATACGAAAATCATACAAATCGGTCAAATTGTTTAAACGTGAAACCGTAACGCGCCGGTCGACGCGTTGAGTATCATTATTGCGCGCTTGATCATTATTTTGAAACTGCGATATCTTCTAAGATACTCATTGAAATCAAATTATGTAAAGGACAAATTTATTTTGTATTAAATACTTGTAATGAATAACGCATTTATTTGGATAAGGATTAATATCATGTTTGTAAAAACACCTTCACAAATAATGCTTTATTTAAAATAAATTTGGTTAGAATAAAAAACGTTATAGTGAGCCAACCTTAAAAGGTAGACATATGCTGTCGCGGACTTTCTTTTAGAATTTTTAAAGGGGAACAATTCTGCCATACATTATTTTAGCGAAACTTTAACCGTTTCTGCAGCGTACGCAGCGGAAGCTCACAAAAAGGAAAAAAAGTCCCCGATTTTGAAACATTCTTTATTGCTGCTCCGCTCCTATTGGTTGCAGCGTGATGATATATAGCCTATAACCTTCCTCGATAAATGTGCTATCTAACAGTGAAAGAATTTTTCAAATCGGACCAGTAGTTCCTGAGATCCTAGCGTTCAAACAAACAAACAAACAAACAAACAAACAAACAAACAAACAAACAAACTCTTCAGCTTTATAATATTAGTATAGATATTGCTAGGGCGCTACATATTCCATAGCTTGATGGCGGTGGCAGTGATTTCCTTAGAAGCTCAAAAACCTTATTCACCTTACAAAATTCAATTAAGTGACATATAAGTGAGAATATCTTGACCCCACAATAAACAATATTAAATTAGACAATAAACAATTAATTTGTAACGCTTTTGAGCATCTTAGGAAGTGTCCTCATTGTTTGATGGTGTGTATTGGAATTCACAAAACGAGGTTCAAGCCGGAACCATTTACTGTTTGGAAATGAATAAATAAGGTAATAAAAGTAACTTCTGGTTTTAAATCAGTAAAAAGTCGTAGAGACGGCGTAATAAAGTTCTTTTAGACTATAACGCACATCTTTAAATTACGTAATGATAAAACAACGTACAGTTACGTATTAAGTTTTCATTTTTATAAGTCTTGCCAACGTTTGGTCCAGACGGACTATAGTTATTAATGTATACAATACCAATAATTTTTAAGTGTTATTTTGTTTTTGAAGATATTAAATCGCGTAATATAAAAATACTGTTATAAATATGTTAAGTCAATTATGTTATTACGATGGTAACGTTTCAAGTTGTAAACTTTTTTTTAAATCATTTGCGTTGATTGAATCACTTTGTAGTGGTTTATATTTGTATTTTTTATTTTGCTCCTGGCTGATTAATTTGGTCCAGAGTTTAACTTTACATCTCAATTTATCAGTTCTTTTAAGCTTTGAGAGCTATAAAATTTAATGCTATTTTGTAATCAGACGAATGAGAATTATTTTATTGTTAAATCCCTCATATCCCTCATTACATAAGTAATATTGTAATGTATCATGGACTTTATCTATACATACAATACATTTCAGGATATTTTCAAAAATACAAAAGAGTCCTATAACCATTTTATTAAAGCGACCCGTTTTAGTACGTAAGCCTGCGATACTTTTTGGTTTCACAAATACCCATCTTACATATGTGGATGATAAAACCATCTCACATTATGTATAAACTGGAATCGTGATTTAGTAGTCTATATCAAATTTCTTCGTACCTACTTCATATTTTAGCGAACTTTAAGAGAGCCTAGATCCTAGGCAGCCCTAACTATGATAATATCTAAATAAGATGCAGTTACGCGGGAAAAGCCGGTATTTTGCAATAGAAATGTTTCTTTATAAACATCGATTGATGTTTTTATCTGAACGAAAGTGAAATTATAGAAAGGGACCGTTCCAATAAAAACCGTGCTTTGTCTAACACCGGGCCGTGATTACATTCATCTCGTTATGCACAACTATATGTTGAATTATTTAACATAAGCCATGGTTGGTAGTAGCATTTTATCGTGTTGGGTGGCCGGAGTTTTAGTAAATCATTTCGAGAATAATGTTTCGTTGCAGGAAATCTTTTAGTGCAATATGTGACGTAGGATAATTTATTACTATAATGGTATTATCACGGTGGACTAAGGCTTAACTGGTAGAGGAGTGATGGACTAATGCCCAATCCCTCTCAATGGTAACGAGGTCTGTGTCCAGCAGTTAGGTGCATATGGTTTGATGATTATTGGTTTTTAATATAAGGAAGCAAACCATTCATCAGCTAAAGGAAGTCCTCTGCTAAACATGAAGGAAGGACCCTTCGATGATTGCCAGAGACCTATAGTATGATTATAGTGAAGAAAACAGTAGAATATACCATAAATAAAAACGGGAAATAATGTAACGAGAACTTGCAACACTCAGAACTAGCTTCATTGTTTTGTGCCATTGCTTAAGTTCTATGTGTAATGAATATTATTAATTTATCGTGTTATTACTAGTACTATTATGCAGTTTTGTTTTTAATTTCATCTATTATGATCTCCAAGCCCGTAATTATGAACTGCGTTTTCATAACAACAACCTGATATTGTATGATTCTATATTAGTCTAATTATATTGAAGTTACGAAGAAATGACGAGGAAGTGAATTATATATAGAAAATCATGATCACACTTTCATAAAAATTTATTTGTCGATTTCGAACTTTAGAGATTTATGAAAAGGGAGGATATAATGTTCCTTGGAGTAGGCGGAGGCGGATAGGACAGCATTAGGTTAAAGTATCAGCCCGTGGTGCAGTTGGTAAAACACCAATTTACATCAGATGCCGCTGGTTCGATCCCCGCATTGTGACAAATGTTTTTATGATCCACAAATATTTGTTTCGGGTCTGGGTGTTTGTAAGTTCGAAAAGTCTCTTGTAGTTTCCGACAGCTTACAAGACGTATATCTAAGTGTAGGATTGAAACATGTATGCGACTGTTGGGGGAATTTTTCTTCAACAACTATAGAAGCAGGAAAATAACTATTTGCTACATAATTATATATCAAAATAGGTACCAGCCCTTAAAATTCAAAGTGTTAGAGCTGTTATAAAATGATTTTGTTTATGTTATTTCAGTGCGCTCAACAAAGGTATTAGTACTAACTTAAAATCATTATAAAACAACTATTCCGTTGTTGTTCAAGAGGAATGCAATAGGAATAAAACCAAAGGCAGATTAGTAATAAATCTCGTTATACACCCATTCTTCTTTATAATAGCTTCATTCCAATAACATAGCATTCTAATTCTTTGTATCGATATTGTAAACTATTTCTTGATTGGAAAAGGGCAACATTAGAGTTTCTTGCCTGTTCTTCTTTAGTGATAACCGCCTTTCGAACAGATAAATTAAGAACAGATAAATTAAGAACAGATAAAAAAAGAACAGATAAGATTTTTTATGTCCAATGTCCCACCACACACCCGCCATTGTAGCTACTGTACTCCAGGATCAACAGCGGCACGCACAATAATGCCGCCGAGCAAAAGCACAACGAATCTAAGTGGACCTAATTATTCATAATCCCGCAACGAAGTTAATCAGAAAGACAATATAAAGGAGAACTTGGAATGAATCTATATGTACTAAACATTTTATAGATTCAATAAATATTTCATTTCAAAATAGCGTAGAATATTCCTCATTCTAATAGCATCGACTGGTGAGAATGGTTGATCTCATGGTACCCGACAATAATGTTAGCCTATCCCTTACTAGCACTGCAAAAGCGGGTCCCGGAATTCGAACACTATCATGTCACCGTGAAGGGTTTTACAAATTTTGTTCGGTGCTGACTAATACGAAACTGATAGTCAGTTGGACTACAAATGCGTAATATAATGAGAAATATTTGAAATTCCTTAGTAGTTTTCAAGATGATGTTATGTTATGTAAGTTTAATTCACTTTTCTCATACGAAGCCTGTACTTCAACTAGAACCAGTTGCTTAGGATGAGTTTTATTTGTAAAAACATATTTGTCATTTAATTTTTGTCTGTAGATTTTTAAACTCTCCTTTTAAGCTTTTAGATATTTAAGTGTTAATTCACTTTTATGATTCAGAATTAAACTTAATAAGTTTCATGTTATATCAATTATTATAGAACACTGAAATGAATCTATAATATTCTAAAATATAGTTCAAAATGAGTATTTTAAAAATTAATATAACTTCCAGTAAGCTTCTTCTAACAGACTTCCAAATTTAAAATAATCGGTATTTATACATATAAAAATATTATATCCACGATATCCCGAGAACCGGGAAGAAGACAACGAGAACCGATTCCGGAACGTAATATTATAATATACGCTATTAAAAAAAACCCTAAGCTCACCTCTAGGACTGTACCCGCGACAGTTCTCCAACACCGCGCACACGAGCACACAAACAAGCAAACACTTCCACAGCGCCATTTCTCACTAACTAATGACTGTTACACTGGTCCGCGCGGCTCGCCGCCCTGTCGGGAAGTGGCCAAGTGACGAATGTTGACGAAAGCGGCGACCGTCAGCAGCCGCCGAACCCATTCAATGGTATGGACGAGCAGTTTTTACTTTTTTTCCGCGATGCTTCGCGCCGGCGCCTAATATCCCCGCTGGAAAATGTTGCGGTGTTTCAGGGGTTCGGAACATTTGGTACAGGAACTAATAAACAGACATATATACAGTCCTGACGCCACGGTTTATATACGAGACTTGTGTCGTGGGTACCAGAAACTACTAGTGACTTTTCGGTCTACCAAACACGCGGACTCGAAACAAAAATTTGTATCTTTTTTATTACTTTGTATTTTTATTTATATAATTGTTGTTTTTGTTTCCTAACTAAATATGATAAATTAAAATCTCTCCGAATCTCGTTGTAAGTTGTACGTGTGAGATTGATTATGGGATGGGTATTGATGTACTTAGGTTTCGGCAGCAGTATTGACAGTATTGTGTTATTATGTTCTGAAAATTTGCAGAGATCAAAGCTATAGCACAGTTACTCGGTTAGAGCAAGTATGTTGAATATAATTGTTAATGATTATTTAAATAACTGTTAATTGAAAGACTTCTTTAACATCACCATTTATAACTTAGAGAGTTTATATTTTAGTTTCAGTTTAATATAGTAACTTAAATGATAATGTTTAAAGTTCTGGAAAATATGTCCTAATCGCCCTTTCAACTTTACCGTCGCTAATAATATAGTTATATTTGATTGCAAAACGTTACACACATCACCTAAACAACTTGTACATATTATACCTTATTATTCAAAATACATAAATACTTCCGTTTTGTATCCAAATGTTGAAAACCTCTGTCTGTAGAGAGTGAAATGATCAGTTGCCGGCGCGTGCGCAGCGCACAAGGGAACCGTTGTAGTCGCCGCGAGGCCGTCACACGGACGACACGTACCTGTCGCAAAATTATCACTTTTACTACAGCTCTATGCCGTGTTTCTGCGGAGAACTAATTAAGTCTTCATATGCTGTATAAGGGAATACTTACAAAGCTGTTAGTTTGGTTTTAACGTGCTTATTTCAGAAACTACCAGTTCGCAGTAAAAAAAACTTTTTGTGTTATGCTACGACCAATAAGGAATCATCATCATCATCATCATTATCATCATCAACATCAACAGCCTTTCACGTCCACTGTTGGACATAGGCCTGTCCCATGGCACGCCACTGGGCTCGATCTTCGGCCCTCCTCATCCAACCGCTGCCAGCCACCTTGCGGATATCGTCACCCCACCTAGCCGGAGGACGTCCTACACTACGTTATGATTTACTATATTAATACGTTAGGATTATTCAATAAGGAATAATGTAGTAAAATCATGGAAAAATATTAATTTCGACGTCTGAAGTTTCAACAGTGACAACAGTTTGTATTAGATAGAAATATGGTAGCACTTGTTTTTGTGTCGTTTAAGACTGTCTAGATTAGCGGTATTAGATATTTTAACTTTATGTACGGTGCTCTCTAAATAGAAATTCAAATTGCGAGAGTTTTCCATCTTTAGATACCGCTTACCTGCTAAAATGCAACTTCACGTACTACAAAAAAGCCCAGGAATATATTAAAAACGTGATACGTGAGTTGACAAACTTATCTACATCTTGGTCCGGCAAATAAAATGAACAATCCGAATTATGATTGTAATTACGCGGCTTAAAGTAAGAGCCATGAGAATTGATATATATAGAGTCACGATGGCCTAGAGTTTGCGGCAGGCCCAGGCACATCTCTCTAGCTTCTCAAAGTTTTAAAGGATTTTAATAAATTATCACATACTTGTAACAGTGGACGGAAACATCGTCAATAAACTTGCATACCCAAAAATTCTTAGGATATTCCTAGGTGTATAGTCCGCCAATCCGTACCAGACCAGCGTGGTAGAGTAAGGCCACTCTCCCAGTTGCCGAGATGGCCTGAGTCCATCATCATCATCTTATACGTCGTAATACATACATCACAAGAAACATTGAAAAACTACATATCTACTTACAAGGAACTAGTAAGTACACCCAACAGTCACACACATAGTCCTGACCCCACACTAAGATACGAGTCTTGTGCCGTGGGTATCAGAAGCTACGAGAGACTTCGGTCTCACAAACACCCAGACCTTAAACAAATATTTGTGGATCAAACAAACAATTGTGTCGGTGCGGGAATCGAACCCGCGGCCTCTCGTTTCGCAAGCTGGTGTCTAGCCAACTGCGCCACGGGGCTGTCAAAACTAGTGCTTTATAATTCTCAACTTTCGAAGTAGTAAAGTGATAACAGTTTATTGTAACCAAGTTTTATTACTTTTATTTACCAATTTCATAAGCTTATAACAGCTTTGTTGTTTAATTGGCGATTGATATGTTCCGGGTTCGATTCTCACATTGATCCATCTTAGTATCGAAAATGTCTTCACGTCTAATTTATAGAACTTTGCAGGGAAATTCAATACAACTGACATAGTTCACACTATCTTATTGAGTTGCTACAAATGACAACGATATTTCTGGGTATGTGGATTGACCACATAAAGAAATAAATAATCTCGACGGTCACGGGTTCAAATTCCAGGCACACACCCATGATTCATCGAATTTGTATTCCCAAAAAATGAAGGAAAACATCGTGATGGAACTTCTGCGCCTAAGTATGAATTTCGTAGGTGTGGATTAAGGCCTATGCCCTTTCAATGGTAAAGGAGATCTTTGTCCAGCAGTATGACGTAAGTGGCCTGATGATGATGGAGATGATGATCTATCTCGACTAAAGAGATACCGGCATTGATAAGGGCTGAAATACAATAAATGTATTGTCTGCAAATACGAGAATAGAAAAAGTTCGGCCTACCTTGATAGTTTCAACCACAACTAAATCCTTAAGATGGCGCTGCGATCGAATCTCAAGATAATTTCTGACTTAGCTACTTCTGATTTTGTAGTTGCCCAACACTGAAAACATCGACCGGGTCAGTTACTTCTGTATCGATGAATAAGCGCTCTCATTATAAATGGTCAGTTTTTGCTCATTCATTGTAAGTCAGTGTACTATAATATCGTTCGTTCCGTTTCAATAGTGTTTTGTCGGTTTTAGTGTTACAAGGGAATATCTTTTTTCAAACAAAGCTTTTTAGGTTTCAGAAAGAAAATTATATAAAAATAATTAGCCTTTGGTCTCATTTGAAACCAGTTTGATATTTTTTTGTGTTAACTCTTCATCAACCCATATACGCCCACTGCTGAGCACGGGTCTCCTCTACCATTGAGAGGGTTTAGGCCATAGTCCACCACGTTGGCCTAGTGCGGGTTGGCGGACTACACACCTAAGAAATTCCTAAGAACTTTTTTTTTTTAGGTGTGCAGGTTTCATCACGATGTTTCCTTCACCGTTAAAGCAAGTGATAATTCAATTTTGAATACACACATAACTTCGAAAGGTCAGAGGTGTGTGCCTGGGGTTCGAACCCGCGACCGCCGAGATTCTCGACCGCGCGCCTAAACCTCGAGGCCATCACTGCTTATGTGTTAACTAATATTTATTAATAAACAAAATAAGGAATAACATCTTTTATAATTACGTACATAACTTCAACCCTGTATTCCTCAATGGGTAAGGTAGAGGTGCATTTCTATATACATATTTCGTCAAGTCGAGTCAATTGTTGTTCAGGCACATTACGTAACTCTGTGCTGCTATACTTTGTCCAACGCGGGAAATCCTGTACTTAGATCGCGAGCACATTTTTATGACCACGAAGCAATCCTATATGTCTCTACATATTTTAGTTAATACAGTAACATTACAATACATAGATGTCAATGTCTATGTTACACTGTCATATTATAATATCTTTTACCTTTAATATAGCCATAGTCATCATCATCATTATTCATCCTTATCATTTTTTTTTTTCATTCGAGGGGAAAGCTGCTTATGGCTCTACCTCCCGCCAGCCCTCAGAGAGGGGGGCAGGAGGCGGATGTCGGGGTCACCGGCCATCCAGCCCGGCAGATGTTAGTGCCAGGCTGGGTCCCTAACATCATCATCTTTACCAGCTTTTCACGTCCACTGCTGGACATAGGTCTTGCGCTCGATCTTTGACCATATCATTATTTATATAATGTTCCGAAGTCAGTTTGTGTGTTATGCATCACAACAAGACCTTTATAATTGTGTCCACTCCTGAGGTATTACTCTTTTCATCAAGTTCTTTAATGAAATTAGCTTTTGTTTGATTTTGTATTTATATATTTTTGCTTATGTCTTTTAGTGGCATCTGTAAAATATATAAAGAACCAAAATTATTAAATTAATAAAAAACGCGCCACCTATTGTATTATTTGTATACTAAGAGGATAATCAATGAAGTCGAAGGCTTCGTGGTTTTAGTTACAAGTTCTGCCGATAGAGGTGCTAACAGGCTCTTAAAAAAGCACAGCTGCACATTTTTTTGTCTCTTTCTAACGTAGAGTGATTGCTGCTGAGTGAAAGGGACATAAAAAGCGTTGTCAATGTAACATAACGTAAACATGTAAGTTGCCAGTAGTGAACCAAATTCCACGGTGGCGGGTTACACGGGATCGTAACATTTATGATCGAAGTTATGCCGAATAAAAGTATAGTATTACTGAAATAAAAATTATGTTGTTGTGTAATAAAAGCAAATCGTTTGTAGTGTTTGTGAAAGAGTTTTTTGTTGAGTTGGTGTAAAGTTGTTCAAGTAACGGTATAGTGCGAGTGGCTTGTGAATTTTGTGGGTTTGCGTTACAAAGACCGTACACACCTAACCCTGCTTGTTTTGGCATACATTTACCATGAGACTTCGCGTGTGATTTTAAACAAACTTACTTACGGTAAGAATAAAACTTTATCCTTTGTTTCATAATTATTTGCTTAGTGAATTTTGTTACACTTCTCAATTGCATTGGGCAACCGGTTTTGAAATATCAACCATGGATGTGATTCATAAATGCATGCATAAGGCGATAGTTGGACGACCTTGTGCTTCGTGGAGAGGTCCGCCATTCTCTGGTTTGTCACGTCTGACCGTTGGAGAAAATACCACACGTAACTAAACCAAACAGACTGTAAATGACTACAATCCATCTTTAACTCTTTCAGTCACACTTTTTATTTATTGATTTTATAAATCAAACAAAGACGTATTTAGTGTAATTGGGGTTTATTTACAAAGAAAAAAAATATTTTGCCAAAATATCACATAAGGCTTTCGTGGAATATGGTGGTTAGTTTGCTAACCACCGTGACGGACGGCAGAAAAATAATGAAAACAAAAGACTATCAGAACTTACGTTAGAAATAAGTTATTTATATATTTACGGTGCAAATATGTATATTTGTATGTTATGTATGCTGTATGATATTTAGATTTAAATGTAACTTATTTCTGATAAAAATCTTTCCGGATACAAAGGGGGACTCTACAAGTCCTGCATTGCCAGTCAGTACGTTCTTGCCCCTTTTTGTGCTGCATTTAGCACATTTTCGTGAAGTAGATCGGTTTGGCTGATGTGTATTGCTTTCCGTCCGCAACTTTATCGAAACTGTTGACCTATGAATGTTAGCAAAGGAGAAGACGAATCAGAGCCATTGAGAGAACGTCAAGAACTCAAGTTGCGTTTCTTTGCTTGAGCTGGTGCTAAGATTCTTTGAAACACACTTCTACGAAAGTCTTTTGTGTCTAATTGATCCTATTCTGGTGTGTCTTATTAAAATACTTACACAAAATTAATAAAACAAAACCTACTATAGTCACGGTGGTCAGTAAACTAACCACCTTACTATTTACGTTTTTTATAAAAAAAATATAAACGGCAAACTTTATTTTATATCATAAATGTACTCATTAAATATTAAATAACCGATAAATACTGAAATAATAATATAGTAAATATTCTTAAATTAATTGTGGAATTTTAAAATGTCCCATTCTAAAAACAGCACTGCACTCCTTTCTTAAAAATTCGAATAAAAATAACCACCGCGGTTTTGCGTCAAATAATGGTATCAAATGATAAACAACTATATAATAAACTATAAAAGTTCAGCACATCTCCGATAAATGTTGTGGAAATAAATTTTTATCAACTTCAAATAGGTGGTTTGAAAACTAACCACCTAGACTGAAAGAGTTAAATGGATTCATACTACCCTTAGTCTAAAGTTATTTTATACATAGGTAAAACCTGGTACAGAGATAATTTCGTCAAGCAAAGGTAAACGTCTCATGTTAAGTAATATTTACAGTTTTCGTAAGTCACTGACTGTTTCTGATGATTCATAAAGAAGGAAAGGTGCTATAACCTCTTTAATTAAAGTTGCTATAAGAAAAGAGTATCTATGTACGATAAACACTAACTCTACCTGTAATGGGCCATAAACGAGTTAACGCATTCGATTCCCGGATTATGTCTTTTAAGTTGTAAAATTTGAAATTAACTGCGCTCTACCGCCCTTTCACGGAAATGAACGGATATACTTAACTGTAGGACAGGTTATTTAATGATCATTACATTACTTAATGCTTATCTAATTACTTATCCGTATGTTTCGCGTATTAGTGGAATTAGTAAATGGAGTTTCTGTTACGAGTTAGTATTAACTAAACATCGCAGATTTAATTGTATACAACACTGGAAATGTGCTTTAAAAGCGGTAATGGGCTCTCTCTCTCTTACGTGGTACTGTGTGCAGAACAGCATCTCCGCCTACCCATTCGAAGGTATAGAGGAAAATAAAGAAGGGAATACAAGAGATAATTCATAAGTAGATAGAATAATATAGAGCCTTATTAACAAAGATTAAATTGATATTCCTTCATCGTTGAAGGTCTTTTACTAAGGTTAATACTTGAAGACATGACTGTTCGTCCAACCGTGACGTACACGTGGTATTATTCGTATCGATATTCGTAGTGGTAGTCGGTCGCGGGTTCAAACCCCAGGCACACACCTCCGACTTTTCGAAGTTGTTATATTCACAATGAATTATTACTTGCTTTGACGGCAAAGTAAAATATCGTGAAGAAACCTGCGCACCTAAAATTGGCAGTATTTTTTTTGGTATTAAGTCCGCTACCCCGTTTTGGGACTATGATTATAGCAGACGTGAAGGCATACGTCTTATATTAATTTCAACATATTTTGTTTAATTCCAAAAAGAGTGTCCTAAATTCTCCAAATACATATAATTATGCATAATATTATTAATGTATTAATGTTTTATACACGGTATATCTCGAAGAAAAAATTGCGTCATTGTGATAAAAACTGCATATAATTAGTTAATAAACTCATGTAATTTAGCATAATAACGAATTCATTAACATTTTTTCTTCATATACATTTGAATTGTACCGTTGCAAATTACGTAAATGTTTACTAATAAGTGTTACAGTGTGTTTGTTTGTATTACAGTATTACTAGCTGTGGAACTTAGCTCTACCTGGTCACAATCTTCAATACAAGGATAGGAAGTAGTCTATCACCAGCTCATATATGTCACAATGCTAGGAACGGGTCTCTACTTTTGAGAGGGATAAGTCCACCATGCTGGCCAAGTGTGGGATGACATTCTCAAAAAAACCTAAGAACTTTTAGATGTGCAGGTTTCATCTAATGTTTTCCTTTAACGTTAAGGTATGTGATAATTCTTTGAATGCAAACTTAACTCCGAAAAGTCAGAGGTATTTGTCTGGGGTTCGAACCCACGACCGCCAAGGTTCTCGAGTCTCGACCGCGTGTCTAAGCCTTGAGTCCATCACGACGTTAAAAGTATTCTAAGTATAATAAGTATTACTCCTTAGGGATATAAACGTATATGTTACATAGTTGTCTGTATTACTTGTATCGCCTCGCTTCGGGTTAAGTCATCAAGTAATTCAACCGAGCAAGACAAAATGTTAATTAGCTAAGACGAATGTAATCATCGTTTTTTTGAACGCCTTAAGCGATTCTTTCGCATTTTCAAACTATTTTTCTTATTTAAACTTCTATTATTTACGTGGAGAATCAACTATACTTTACATAAATATTACACAGTCGCTGTACTTCCAACGAATCTAATACCCAACTTGCCTTGCAAAATTCCAAAAAATAATCTTAAATCTTTATTTAACAAAAGAAATTTTATGTATAAATGTCTTCACAATATACATTTATAAATTTAAATCGTATAGCTGTTAGGCCTCTATAGAAGTAGCGCCACTGATTAATTATATTATGTTTGTAATCTCATAAGCTTATATGATTACACACGCTGTTTAAGGTTCCACATAAAATACTAGTTGTTATATCCGGAATCAAATTTGCGACCGATCATAAGAGTTAGTTTATGTCGCGAAGTCGACGGGGCAGCTGTAATCTAGTCTATAGTCTATGTAACCACAGGGTACTACCATAAAGAGGAAACTTGTCTGGAATATTGAAATAAATAGGATTGACTATGTAAGATCTTAGTTTACATGTTTTCCTTAGATGACTCTACAATAGAGCGCTTTTGATATAAATAAACTCGTATTTAATTTGCCTCGGTGCGTGGGTCAGACCCGTAGCTTGTCAAATCAAATCCAATGATGATATTTTCCTTTAATATGGTCGTTTGCTAAAGACTCCTCTGATATTCAAAGAAATAAGCTATTAATCACGTATCTTACTCGAAAGTGTAGATTTTATTGACCGTTATTATTATAGGTAGTTTTTTTTACTCCCATCATCAATATGCTTTTTACGAGGATATATTAAAATGATAATTAAGTCCTCTCTTATTTTAATAAATGTTCTAAAACAAGAATACTATCTTATATTATCTACGAGCTTTGGGCTAAGATAAATATCATAAAGAGACTTCCAGTGGTAAAAGTTCTTCATAAAGAATTTCTTTGTTGAAATAGACTGCGTTATTGTACATATAAGATCTTCTATATTTAATCGGTATCATTTTCTTTAGTGGAATGTATATGTGATGTTATTATTGTATTTCTTATCTCATTTCATTGCCGGTATAATGTGACGATCAGGGTTGTTCTTGTAGACCCAGGGAACAGCTTTCATCTACAGAATGACCTCGCTACTCAATAATTCCTTTGTGATATTGACAGTATGTCTTATACATAGATACTAGTAGATCCAACGCTGCGCCAGTCAACACGTGGCCTCTATCGACATCATTCTTGCCTCGTCGCCTCTTAAATTATTATACTGCGAATTCACAATAAAATGATTCAAAATGGTATGTGGCTTCGTTTCCTGTCCTCCGCCACCGAATCGGCAGACAAAAACACCCATACAGTTAGAATCGCGTGAGACTGTGATTTTTTTACAATTACGTTGAGTTTTTCACTCACGAATCTAGGAAACGGAATGGAGCGCGTAATAAATTCAAAATGGTTGCTTTTCATATGAATATGTATGGATTTGTCGCGCTTGTTATATTGCGTGGTAACATCGGGCTTATGAAGGACCATTATTGTTTTGACACCGATCTGTATCTTACAAGTTTCTGCTGAGAAATTGATGGCACCAGCAAATACAGCTATATTTCAATAAAACCCCAAAAGCCCAGAAAATTCCGAATAGTAATCTTTAGCTTTAATTCTTTAATCAACAAAATCAATTTGATAAGTAAAAGAGAATATCCTGATTCCTGACTCCACTATAAATAATTATAAACTAGACAATACACAATAAGCAGTGATGGCCTCGAGGTTTAGGCGCGCGGTCGAGAATCTCGGCGGTCGCGGGTTCGAACCCCAGGCACACACCTCTGACTTTTCGCAGTTATGTGTGTATTCAAACTGAATTATCACTTGCTTTAACGGTGAAGGAAAACATCGTGATGAAACCTGCACACCTAAAAGTTCTTAGGAATTTCTTAGGTGTGTAGTCCGCCAACCCGCACTAGGCCAGCGTGGTGGACTATGGCCTAAACCCTCTCGTTGGTAGAGGAGACCCGTGCTCAGCAGTGGGCGTATATGGATTGATGAAGAAGAAGAAGATTACACAATAAACGTGTAACACTTTTGGTCTTCTTTGGAAGTAGCGCCACTGGGTGGAATCGCATTTGAATATTTATTTTACACAATCTGCTGGCTAATTAGTTGGTTCATGATTTTCTTCATTCTATTGAAATACTTTAGAACGAGTTTTAAGACTGTGACGTAACTATACAGAGGGTTGTCGATAAAGAAAATAAACGGTTTCCATACTCGTATGATTATTTGCCACAGCTTAAAATCTGTCATTTTTTACAATGACTGATGAAGTTTGCTATTTGAGATGTTTTCGTTTAACTAAAAAATAAAATTTTAAACAAAATAAACTTTAAAGCACGCGATAAGAAATAGAGAAAGAGATATTATAAAGCTGAAGAGTTTGTTTTCTTGAGCACGTTTATCTCAAGAACTACAAGTCCGATTTAAAATATTCTTTTATTGTAAGACAGTCCATGTATCAAGGCTATAGGCTATATATTATCACGCTACTACTAGTAAGAGTTGCAATGGGAAATGAGTTAAAAAGGAGGAAAGAATATTACTTTTAAAGTCTAACGTTTCGCATACAGAGCAACAAGTATTTATAATAACCATATTCTTACTATTAGCAAAGATATTTACCTACTTCGCCATACTGTGAAGTCGTTTTTAAAGTAAAGTAAAAAGGCTTACATGCCAACAGTATAAGAAGCATGCAAACCGTCTTGTATTTAGCGCGTTTGACGTGTGCGACAAAAACGGAATTAGGGTCGACGTAGAAACTGTGGTCGACCTTTCGTGCCTGGAATGTGCGCTTTAGGGATGGTTAAGGTATCTAAGGTAGTGCACGAGTCACGAAGGATGGCATTGCGTGGAATACCGATAGCTATAAATGCCGATTGAACGGTAGAACATCGACAGGAAAACTGAGAAACGTGAATGTAAGGTCTAAAAATTAAGAAGACAGGTTCCTCTTCGATTTTGACGTTATTATGAATCATGATCAAGTTATTTAAAATTCTGTTAGATGTATAATGCCTGATCATAAAGTTGTTTTCCTTACGTTTAATTTTGTTAATGGACCGCTTGATTCGTAGTCGAATAATTAATTATTTTTATCCACTAATTCTTAGTTGGCATTATATATTGCAACAGAAATATATTTTCTGTTAAAAAATCTATTAAATTATCTACTTTTGAGATTCAAACTTCTACCATAAAATATTGTTAGTTAAATAATTTCTGACTTACTTAAATCAACTGACCTACCCCTTAGGTGGCATCGTAAACTAAGGTTAGATTTATGTTAACCTGGTGCTAAATAAAAACATATTTGTTGTTATAAAATGTTATTGAATTATCTACTTTTGAGATTCAAACTTGCACCACGAAATCCGTGACTCTGTAGTTAAGTAAAAAGGTTTTATCTCAATCAACCTCCAGCGCAATCAATCATAAATGTGAAAATTTCAATATTCAATGTATTACAACAAAACGTGACATTTACCTAAGGTCAGGTATTTGTTTACGGTGAAGGTTTCCGCCGCCGTGCACGACGTTGATAACGTTCGTTTATATTGAAGCTCTGAGCCGTGGATTAAATATGAGTTTTATAATATTTATGTTACGTACCTCCGGTGATCAAATAGCGGCGTTCAATGTCCGTGATATTATTTTTAAGCCTTCTATGGGAGAGAACACAGCTTTTATCGATGTTAATAATCTTTGGAATTATAGATATCTGGTTATAATTCTACAACATGATCCTGTGGTACAGGCATGTACTTTGCGATTTAGAAGACCCCGGTACGATTCCACGGTGGGGCAAACGATATCGGGTATTAGGAAAATATCAATAGCAGTACGGAGTCTAGAAATGTACCCGAAAAACGGTAGTAGGCTTGCGCCTTTTAACGTTGGACTAATATTTTCCACCTTTTCTGAATTACATGTGTTATACTATAATTATTTGTCTTCGCGTTTTAGTGAAGAAAAGTGAACATTTATTTGTTTTCAATATCTCGCGGGATTACTTATACTAGTTATCATATACCATTGGGACAAGTAAAATCAGTAAGAAAATGTAGAGTCCTATAATAAAACGACTACGGCATCCTGTAAATATTAATTCCACAACTTTAACAATGTATAAACAGACTGTAATCGAAAACTGAGGCAGTTTTAATTGGTATATTTTTTATCGTCAATGTAATCTTAACCATTTTTGATCTTAGTATTTGATCAAGACGAGTTTACGTTGCGTATATGTCAAAATAATTTCTACATCAATAAGAAAATACTAGTGACATGTCATATAGTTTGTAATATAAATCTAGTAGCATAAAATTAAGTCGTGTGATCGTCGTTCCTTCCATCCCGGAAAGATAGAAGCCCATCGTCGTACAATTAATTGATTACTGGTGGCCATTTCCTGTCATTATTTAATTGCCTGTTAACGGAATGACCGGATATATTCAATTATGATTATTTCTGAATCATTACGAGTTACTTGGGAATATTATTTCGCTTATTACTGCCTCTAGTTTCGCAGCATCATTATTCAATTGCCATCTCCTGGTTTCGATTCTCGGGTTAGGTAAAGTTTAAAGAGTTTTTTTAAAGAGTTCGCTATTTCAAGGATACACATATAATACAGTAAGGATATAAATATAAATGCGTCATAATTTTTGATGAGGAAAAATTTCTGATTGTCTGATGAGTGTCTGTGTTGATAGTATAAGCGAATCAATTTGTTGTATCTGATATTTAATCGTGTGTTTTATTGTTGATTGTGTGAGCTAAGATAAAGGTCAACGATAAGAGACAATAACCAATTCCTTACAACGAGTTCTGTGTTTTATAATACCGTTTTTTATCTAAAAGTCTAAGCACTTATTGCTGTTGCCATAATTGCTTTAAGATTTCAATTACCAAATATCAATTTTCTTATTATATAATTTCAGTAAAAAAATATTAAAAATATCATCTCATATATCATTTGGAAATATTATTCATATCATATTTTTCCAAAAGATTCAATTTTTTTCCCTTCAAATTGGGCCATTGTCATGCCGAAAAATTGGATCTTTTACAAAACTTATCTGAAATCGACTCAGAAGTTTATCTGCGAAACCGTAAGAATTTTCACATTCATAGTATCTAGGTTTTTGTATATGCAAGCAGTATGCCCATAAACATTTTTTACGAACATTAAGTAAAACGAATTTGCTGTCTAATTGTCACGCATGGGAACCAAGTCGCGGGAAAAAATTTAACAATTAATTCAAGTTTTTTTCTCACCATTCTAGCATGGAGTCCTACTGCAGGCAACCTTGCCTACAATTGTAGTGCTCTGAGATCTATTCATATCTCCATTATGTTATTGTAGAATGGACAGATTTCAATTGGGTGTCATTCCTGGGCTCAAGACGATATTCGAGGTATATTTAGAGCAGAAAAACAAAAACAAACATGGTATTGATAATTACGGAATTATTTGCGAAATACATATTCAAGACCTAGAGTCCCCGAAGGTGTCAGCACAGATATATTCGTATTAAAGTGAAGTGTATTTATTAAACTCCAAACTAAAGCCCATGCCGATAATAGACTTTAATCTGCCTGTTATAATATATAATTCTGTCTAATAACAACAAGTTGCTTTATCGTCAGCAGTTTGGCCTTTCCCTATCCCACCACACACCCGCCACTGCAACTCCTGTACTCCAGGATCAACAGCGGCACGCACAGTATTGGCGCCGAGCAATGAAGCTCAGCGAATCTAAGGGGACCTAAATTGTTATAATCCCGCAACGAAGTTAATCAGAAAAGCAATGTAAAGGAGGAGTTGGAAAACAAAGAGTTGTCCACTTTCCTCCACAGCAAAGCGGGTGACAAAATATTGAGCTATGAGGTTTAACCTCACATAAAGAAAGACAATTACAATTACCAAAAAATATGACGCAAGTAACGCACCACGGATAGATAACTATTGCTTAAATTGGACCTAACATGCGAACTGTTATACAGACTTCCAATAATAGGCATGGCAAAATCGCTGAAAGGCACGGAAATTCCTCCTAGATTCAACGAGGTCTGTATAATAAGTGCAGTTTGGCCTATATGGATACGTTCCAGTGCTGGGCAATCATACTCTACAACAGAGCGGGGTATGGCCTTAGTCCATCACGCCAGCTTTCTTCGGGTGCCTTAATGCTAAGTATTCGTGGGTTCTCCAAATATACAAATACGCCGATTTAATATGTGCAGACAATTCTAGGTAGCTGTATGACGCGATCTTAGAAATTTACTGCTCGGTTATTGTACTTCACAATAACACTGATGTCATGTAATGTTTTTCAATCTGGATTCACATTAATCACTAGAATTCGTTTTTAGGAACTCCTTACCACAGTTTAATCCAAATGAACTTGAGATCAAAATAAATACTAAATTTTAAGTTTGGACTTCATAAATAAAAACTAAGCCAAAAAAGTATGAAATAAGATTTTCTATACATTTTTCTTAAACGTTACTGAAGAAGAAAAATAACCGAGAGAATAATGGTTGGTTAAATCTATTTTAACGTAAAAATAATCATAGATATAGTAGACACATTTGTTTGTTTAGCTGACTATATTGACAGACATGTGTTGAAATTAAAACAATAAATTATATCGCGTATTAATAACGTCATAATATATTACGTCACGAGGTATTTCATTCAAGGTGTTGTGTTTCCTTCTACGTTCTCTTACAACCAACGTATTTGGGGTAAGTGCAATTTCATGTCGAAGGTTACCAAATAATTATTACGATCTGAGCTGATTGACAATATACTATCGTGACCAATCAATCAACCAATACTTTAATTATCAAGAAAGTCAGATCATGTGTTTTTTTACAACCAATAGCAGTCCTTCATTTTTGTTGATTAATTATTTGTTACAAACTGAACAAAATACAAAGCTGTTTCCCTTTCTAATCTTATTTTGCTGATCTGTGGTAAACTAAATGACCAGTAATCCGTATTCAGATCTCCTAATAATGTCATATAGACGCAGTATCGGCATTCGACAAGTACAATCAGGTAGTAATACTACTACATCAATGAAGCAACAATGCGAGTGACCAATTGTTCCAATGTTCGGCTTGTGCTATTGTTCCAACGCAGCTTTCTTTCAACCATTATGATATAACAATACAGTCGGCTGCGTGACGTGCCCGTCGTTCTACAATACACTGCAATCCCGTTTAGAATTCTTTCCGACTCGACGCCATGAATGGAAAGTGATAGTGGAAGACCAAACGCTGGACGAAAGGAAAGTCTTGTCTGTTCTATTTTTGGCATTTATTCTTTGGCCTGAAATATGAGGAATAGTAGGACATGAGGAATAAGTGTGGGGTGCAAAATAAAAAAAATGTATTCGAGAAATTCTTTGTCAAGGTGTAAATAGACCGTGATAGGAAACCAAGACAGATATTGGTTATAGTGAGGAAAACGTCGTAATTTTCATTTCTGTTTTGTTTTTTTAAGTGTTTGTAATCCCCGTTTCTATTACTTGCCTTACTTTTTAAAACTTATTTAGTTAAAACATATTAAACTTCTTGAAAGAACTCATCTGTTCATTTAGAGAGACTGCACGCATATCCTATTTGGGAATTAAAATCCTTTGAAGCTTCGCGGATACATTATTGCATAGAAACGCCAGGTCTAGCTTTTCATTGCCGGATAGAAAATAACAATAAAACAGCAGAGCCTAGAAATGCTCGGCAAAGGGCTATAGACTTGCAATCTAATAATAACTACAAATCTGCCTCAAGCAAACCAACTATTAAATGCAGATTATATTTTACATGTTCATTATGCGGAATGTGGTGTATTAATTTACATTAAATGCATTATGATGTAGTTGTTTACGTGGATTTTTAATTTGAAGCAAAATAGCCGAAGACAAAATGAGTTATAAAAAAATTATTATCACATCTGACTTGTATACCGATCGCTTCTGTTCCCAAGATCTGAACCATAATCATGTAACTTACCAGCTTAACCATTGTTAAAATTTAATAAACAATTTATTGTTATAATTAAACAAATGCTCTGCGAAGGCTCTGCGCAGTGTTTACAATCTTACAACCTGTTTCTCATTATTGTTCATAGTGATATATTATAACAGTCTTTGTTCGAGCCACACAAAGGACATTATGAATTATTATGTTAGTGGTATATTCTCTGGAGGATTTCATTGTATATCGTTAGGTTCAAACGGCGGTTTCATTGCCTAGATTTAATTGGTTTGAAGATAAATGGAATCTGTTTGAATTAAAATGGGAGTAAATAACTAGTTGAAGCAGTGATGGCCTCGAGGTTTGGGCACGCGGTCGAGAATCTCGCCGGTCGCGTGTTCGAACCCCAGGCACACACCTCTGACTTTTCGAAGTTATCTGTGTATTCACATTGAATTATCACTTGCTTTAACGGTGAAGGAAAACATCGTGATGAAACCTGCACACCTAAGAGTTCTTAGGAATTTCTTAGGTGTGTAGTCCGCCAACCCGCACTAGGCCAGCGTGGTGGACTATGGCCTAAACCCTCTCAATGGTAGAGGAGACCCGTGCTCAGCAGTGGGCGTATATGGGTTGATGAAGAAGAAGAAGAAATAACTAGTGCTAACAATATTTTTTTTGTTTATGAAGGGTTGGTAAAGGTTTTTTGCAAGGGGCTCACTAGAGCTAGCTAGGTAGCTAACTATCTAGGGCTGACTGGGTTTACTATAGTTCCTCATGTCTCTAAGTTATACTTATGTATACTAATGAATTATCAGGTATATAAACGGTAAAGAGAAACTTTATGAGGAAACCTGTTTACCTAAAAGTTGCTAGGAATTTCATAGGTGTCCGCTAAGCTGCACTAAACCTGCGTAGTGGTCTAAGGCCTGACCCCTCTCGGTTATACAGGAACCCAGTGCCTAGCAAAGGAACGTATGTATATGGGCTGATAAAGTTAGATTGTAAGTTTATACAAAGCATTCACGGAGAATCAGCTGGTAATGGAAGGTACAACGCGTAACAGTACCTAAGTTGCGTAACTCGTTCTCCGACATAACGCTGTATGTAGCCGGTATCTCACAGCGCTGTATGTATGTAATACATGCAAGTTTATATCGCCGAGTTCAGTGCGATCGTCGATGTGTTTATGACTTGCTAAGTTGCTATTGGTAGAGCGGGTTGTGATTGCTGTATTTTGAATTATGAATAGACAAGAAGAATACTATGTTGGGTAATATACACATACAAATATACGACGCCAATTTTCAGAAGCAAAAGTGTATTTCTGTACTCTTTGCTTTGGCAGTTAAGTTTTTTAGTCACTGAGAACAGGAACAGGAATGGTCAATTTTTATTCGTGCTGCTGCATCTACTTTGTTTGTATCCCGATAAATCGTATAGTATACAAGACCAATTATTTGTACGGTAATGTTATATATTATGAGACAACCTTCGTTCCGTCGCCGCATAAACGTTCTGTGTTATTCCGTATAATCAAGCTCTAGAGTACGATTCCCGATCAAAACTTTATTTAATTTTTCCATAGTTCCTTTCAATTGTCTCCATAACACATAGATACAAAAAACACAAAGTAATCTTCCCTAACCTAAATTTCCATCCCATCAGTCCATAAATCCAGCTGTATACCACCTCTCCGATGCAGTCCTGGTGTGTCGCGGTCGTGGTGACCGTTACATTATGGTACAGTTACCCACCGTCTGATGACGTAACACAACGGTCAACAAATTGCACACATTTGTATGGGAAATGCGAGATTCACATGCTGCCATTGTTTTAGTAGTTTGAGGAGTGCAGAGTTTCGGTTGGTATTGAGGTTAAAATGTATTTGGAGTGTTACGAATGTATACGATTTGCTGTGACTAAAAGGAATTGTGATAGAATTGTGTAGGAAAAGTACTGCTCTTCTTATAACTTCGCTATTAATAGTTGAAGTGCAGTTTGTAGGCTCAGACTGAAGTAAACGAATCGTGAAAGATATTGTGTATTTTTCTAATGATTTTAGGTATTGTACTGGTTCATTGAGATTAGAATGAAGAGATATTTAAAAAAATCCTGTTTAGCTTTAGGTACATCATGTTATATAAAATCGGCCACGGATTTGCATGTTTCTTTAAAGAGTTTTCGTCGATGTAAGACGCTTGGAAACATAATTTTTTTTTTTTAAATATAATTTAATATTGGCTAAGTGTGTCGTGTCGTGTAGGTATCGTCGCTTCTTGGTTTGGAGAAAGCGCTCGCTCGATACTTTAAAGTGATGATCAGGAACGACAACTACATCAAATGTATTACTGTTACACCATAATATTATCTTTTAAGATTAAGATCTTTATTTCTCATAACGAACTTATTCACTTACATGAGAAACATCATTAAGAAAGAAATATCTTTATAACCTATATCTATGGTAAACTATGATTACTAACTACTGTATAATCTCGTACTATTGATGGCTATTTGTCAGTTCATTCGGTTCTCAATAATAAAAAATAATTAGGTCTCGATGAAAAATATTTGTCTCGGTCGAAGATTTATTCCGAAGCATCTAATTTTACAGTTCGATTGAAAACAACTGTGCTAAGCACGTTGCATTAAGTTGCAGAAATGTTTAATATTATCGATTTTTTATACGAATAGATGGTAAATTCAATCAATTTTCCCCACTACAACCGTTCTAAATTACCATAGAATGTCATCACAGACTTTGCCTTGACAAATTTCTTAATAGACATTTGGTATATCTATCAATTCCAAGACTGTCTATGCGTCTCGGACTGCCTCGTAGTCTTGCCGTACAAGCATGTGCCGTGCGATCCACAGGCCCTGGGTTCGATTCCTGGGTCGGGAAAAGTGTTATTGGGTTTTTCTCAGTAGCAGCACGGAGTCAGGAAATGTGCCCGAAATACGGCAATAGCCTCGCCCCCTTTTACGCAGGACGGATACATACCTTGCGAAATGTGGGAACAGAACTGCACCTCGGCCTACTTAAGAGAATACTGGCGTGCGGTTATGTATGTATGTGTCAATTCCAATGTCTTTTTGCCACGATCGCTAATCGCAGGTACTTGTGATTAGGTCTAATGGTCAGGTCAGAGCCGTGACCACTGACCGTCACTGCACCTTAATCACTTGTTAACGCATTAAATGAAGTACGTAGCTCGTCGCTCGTCACTTGTTTTGTAATAACACACCATCAGTACGCTCCGTAGATTCATGATTTATTGGTATTTAATACCTGTTTTTCTGCTGGTAATTAAGTTTAATTTATATTATTAATTGATGGTGGATTTAATTGGAATTATCGCAAATGTCAATATTTTGTTATTGACGAAGATGTTAAGGTCTTTTAATTAGTTTAAGGAGGAATGGAAATGAAGGAAAGATTTACCTATAGAAGTGTTTTATGCGTGTTATTGTGAGTTGTACTGGTCTGATGACATTAATTAAAGATAGATTTCCCTGACAGAATATTAACGGGTGTCCTTGTCTATATTCTTAATTTATTCACGATAAAATCATAATTACTTCAACTCTTTCGATTAACTCGTGTATCAGATATACTTTCAAATTTTAAGTCGACAATCGCATAAACGTGCGCTCAACTTGTCTCACGCGTTGCCCAATAAAGAATTTATTGCAAAAAATGCTCGTTAGGTGACATTTTTATAACTTCAAGGCTGAGTTTCGTCACGTAAAACAAAAGGTAACAAATCGAGAACAATTAATAACGAACGAGGCCAGAGGAGAACGAGCGGTTGTCATGGAAGTGGAGTTGCGACACCGCTGTCGTAGATTTGTGTGAATGATTCGGATTTGCGATACTGTGGCGGCCTTCTACTGTGTGTCAAGATGATCGATAAAGAACTACTACTGGTGATAGGTGGGTTGCAAGTGATAGAGCACATCTGGGCATGGGTCGCCGCTAATGTTGGGAAATATTAGGCTTAAATCAACCACGTTAAAGCAAGTGATCATTCATAACGAATACACACATAACTTCGAAAAGTCAGAGATGTGTGCCTGGGCTTCGAACCGGCGACCTCCGAGGCCCGAAAAAATACCTCGAGGCCATCACTGCTATTATTGTTTTAAGTGTATTATTTATTTGTATGTGAAATATAAAGCCTGAATGCAATATTGTGAATATTGCAGTAAGTTAGACAACAGCATAAAAATGAGAGCCCGCGTTTTGATCCCCGCACTGTGGCAAATGTTTGTGACGTCAGGAAATCTCTCGTAGTTTCTGATTCTCATAATGCAAGAGTAGTATTTTAGTTTGGAGTTAGAACTGGGGCATTCCACGCGAAGCGGACAAGCAAAAAAAGTCGATGTTTCCGATTTCAGTAATATTCGAGTATGTTATAGATATACATGTCCTTTATACGTGTGTTAAATATTTTTGTAATATAATGACTGGTTACAGAGTTACGGGACTTTGAACTTGTGACCGGCGTGTGGGCATGTAGTGCTTCAAAGCCCAATACCGAGTCATAAGATTATGGTTTAAAATAATTAAACTAGTGGATTTAATACTTCATTTAATGAGTGTTTAAACTGCATTTTTGTTTATAAAAAAAATCTTTTTTCATTAAAAAAAATTGCAAGTTAACTTTTTAAAGCTGATTTTCACAAAGATTATCATTTTCAATTTTTTTTATTGTTTTCCTGAAAAAAGCTTACACTGTGTAGAATATCCTTACAAAGTTGTATAACGGGCCCGAAAGTAGTTTAGGAGCTAGACCAAAATTAGTGCCGCAGCGACGGCGTCCAGCGCCGCGCCTAACGCCCGCCCCTTGTTAGAATATAATAAAACTTTTAATCAAAGGAATAAAATAACTTCTGATGGAACATTTTCATATGATCAATAATACTAATACGTTAATATCTATCTATTAAATACTGTTTACTTTGAATCTACACCAATATTAAGTTTTTTAAAATAAAACTAACTAATTGTAATGGTTACATGTATTTACAATTTTTTACAATTTCAAATTCTTCACTGTTACTGGTGCGTTTTATCATAATTCCTGTAGTAGTTGGTATGAAGGCATGATATTTTTTTGTGCCTGGTATGGGGCCCGCTGATTCAAACTTATTCTATAAAAACAACTTATTTTGTTGAATGTCTTCTTTTCGTGAATAGAAAATATTCCTTAGACTAGTTATCGCCTCATAGTCCATTTCCACTGGAATAACGACCACCTCCTGACACTTGTATATTGTCACAAAAAAGGTAAAATTTATAACATAGAAGGATTATGATATCGGATGACCTAAAACATGACACAGCAAGGTTTACCATAATACCATCCACAGAATTTTTAATCAACATCTTTAAAATAGGCCATTCGAACTACATAAGAAAGATATATTTAAATAATTGATGGTGCACCCTAGTTCTTTAAAAATAAATTTAATTTCATAAACCTGTTGTATTTTAAACAAGATTTTGGTACAGAAGCAGAATTAGATTTTTATGCCACTTCTTATAGAAAAGGGTTATGTGATGGGGGAAACTCAAAGCGGCTGGCTACCTAAACTAGTCTACAGTCGAAATCAAACCAAGCAATTACCACATTCGAGCGTGTGTAAGAATGGGCAAGAAAATGAATGTTTCTAACGCATATTTTCTATTCACGAAAAAAAAAACATTCAAAAACATAAGTTGTTTTTATAGAATAAGTTTAAGTTTGAATCAGCGTGCCCCATACCAGGCTCAAACAATATCATGCCTTAATTCCTACTACTGAATAAACTGTAATAAATCGTACCACTGACTGTAAATTATTTAAAATTGTAAATACATTTAACTATTAAAAATAGTTCGTTTTATTTTAAAAAGCGTATTATTTGTTTAGATTTAAAGTAACAGTAAACAGTATTTAATAGATAGATATTAACGTATTAGTATTATTGATCATATGCAAAATGTTCAATCAAAAGTTATTTTATTCCTTTGATTAAAAGTTTTATTATATTCTAACAAGGGGCGGGCGTTAGACGCGGCGCTGGACGCCATCGCAGCGGCACTATTTTTGGTCTAGCTCCTAAACTAAGTTCGAGCCCGTAATACAACTTAGTAAGGATATTCTGCACAGTATAAGCTTTTTTCAGGAAAAAAATAAAAAAAATTGAAGACGATAATCTTTGTGAAAATCAGCTTTAAAAAGTAAACTTGCAATTTTTTTAATGAAAAAATATTTTTTTTTGATATACAAAAATGCCGTTTAAACACTCATTAAATGAAGTATTAAATCCACTAGTTTAATTATTTTAAACCATAATCTTATGACTCGGTATTGGGCTTTGAAGCACTACATGCCCACACGCCGGTCACAAGTTCAAAGTCCCGTAACTCTGTAACCAGTCATTATATTACAAAAATATTTAACACACGTATAAAGGACATGTATATCTATAACATACTCGAATATTACTGAAATCGGAAACATCGACTTTTTTTGCTTGTCCGCTTCGCGTGGAATGCCCCAACTGTATATGTGACTGCTTGGTGTAATTATTATTTACAATCATCATTCCCCTGCCCTGGTCCCAATTTATTCCTTGGGGTTGGCGCAGTATGTTTTCTCCTTCCACACATCCCTGTCAGCCGTCATGTCTTCATTCACCCCTTTCTTTTTCATATCTTCAGTCACGCACTCCATCCATCTCTTCTTTGGCCTTCCTCGGCTCGCCCATCCATCCACTTTCATATTCATCACCTTTTTTCCTACATATGATTCATCCCTTCTCATAATGTGCCCATACCACGACAGACGGTTTCCTGTCATCTTTTCTATCACATTTTAAATTATTATTTATTTTATTTACAATGAGAGAAATTATATAAAAATTATTGTTATAAAATGAGTGATTATGTAAAGAATAAACATAAGGAAACGACTGTTTGTTAGTTAATTACTATATTTAATTATTTTCTATAAGAAATTACGAGGTTTAATAGACTTACCAGTAGCAATCATCGAATTGTCTAGTACATGAGGTTCAACAACTTTCTTTTCAACTTTTACTGTTTTTGTTGTGAAGCCAATAACATGGGTAGGGCCCATGGCAGCAACTATACTGAATACTGTTGTCATTGTATTGAAATCATAGCAAAATCCAAGGGTGAAATAAAACTAAGTTTCCATTAGAAAACCAATCATGAATTTGAAGTCTATTAACTTATAACATTCATAGCTGATATAAACGGCTTCTTGGTATTATCTTTGGATTGTATTTTGGCGCGAACTGGGTGAATTAAGAAAAGAGTTACGATTTTGAAGGATTATGTACAACTATTCATTATTTTATCATTTAACAGTATACAAAACTAATATTCGCTGTTTCAGTACGATTGGTATCTATTAGTAAAGTTATTTATTTATTAACAACGCAACAAGAACTTATAGTCAATTAAGATATTAAGTAAACAATACTATGATAATTATTTAAATACTCAATAATTCACCACCCTCGTACTAGGCCAGCATGGTGGACTAAGGCATAAACAGTCTCAATAGCAGAGGAGGCCTGTGGCGATGATGACGCATCTACAGAAATATCTTCTTCTTCTTTATCTTCATCAACCCATATACGCCCACTGCTGAGCACGGGTCTCCTCTACCATTGAGAGGGTTTAGGCCATAGTCCACCACGCTGGCCTAGTGCGGGTTGGCGGACTACAAACCTAAGTAATTGCTAAATCTCTTAGGCGTGCAGGTTTCATCACGATGTTTTCCTTCACCGTTAAAGCAAGTGATAATTCAATGTGAATACACACATAACTTCGAAAAGTCATAGGTGTGTGCCTAGGGTTCGAACCCGCGACCGCCGAGATTCTCGACCTCCAAACCTCAACCAAACCTCGAGGCCATCACTGCTTTTTGCACAGAAATATCACCATTGATGAATGTTTAAACTTCATTTTCAAATAAGACGAGAAAAGCCCCATAACTCGGTGTTACATAAAATTTTCGAGTCGATTGTTGACTGTTTTCTGCAATTCGTTGTTCGTGCACCTGCTAGAACAATGCTAGGGGTTAGGCAACACTTGTCACTTACGTCACGAGCGATACATTGCGTACCAAGTATCGGTACACATCCCGTGTGATCTATCAGATTGCATGACGTTTTTGTCAACCTATGTCGCAGCACGATTTGTTACCGTATTGCATTTACGTTGAGAAATCCCATATTTATGCATGTCGAGTGTGTGAACTGCTGAAGAGCTGTAAGTAGCAAAGTACAGTAATGATTTGGCTGGTTTTAATAAATTGCGCTGGAAGACTTTGGGGTCCTATGTCTAGTAGTGGGTGGGGCTGATAATGTATAAGCATGATTCTTAATTTCTGTTGGTGTCTGGCTACTAGTTTTTAGGGATATATAATAAAGGGTGAACGAAACCTTCGGCCGGAATTTAATTTCTTAACGGTTCTCGTGGTTTGTCAAGATTCAAAGCTACGACCTGTGCTATGTCCCTGTAGCGGGTTTAAAAAAATATATATTTTATCATCAATTCTTGTTTCAGAAAACCAAAGATGGAGACACGGTGGCGCCAAGTCACCTTACTGGCAGTCCTCTGCTTCAAATCAGGTGAGAATGTTTCATCAACAGCCTTTGATTTGTCTATTCGTCAAAGGTAGTGTAGGACGCCCTCTGGCTAGGTGGGGTGACGATATCCGCAAGGTGGTTGGCAGAGGTTGGATGAGGAGAGCCGAAGATCGAGCCCAGTGGCGTGCCATAGGAGAGAATATTTATGACAGCTTGAATACAGAACGTAACTTGAAATGAAGCAATATTTTAATCTTCTATCGAATTTACAATAGAAATTAAATTAGATATGTGGTTGATGTAATGTACACAATGTTGTTGACAATGTAATGATATTCTAACGGTTTTTATGAGATCATGAATTTTTTTGTTTATAAAAAATAGTTGATTATAATTCAATAAAAAGGGTTAAAAGGTGGAGTTGATATGATAGTCCGTAAACATACGTGCTTTAAAAGTGATCTAACGTTCAAATGTTTTTCAAACGACAAAATTTTAATATTTCGGTGCAAGTTGAAGTACCTATATTACAATTACAGTTCGTCATTTACCTTCCGTGTTTTGCAAATTTCTTCAAATGGATGTTTAAAAAAAACACACATTTCTTTGAAAATACACCTAGCATGTGTACGTACATACATAAAAGGAACGTTTTGTGAAACGGAACCTTTAATTAGCACAATTAGCATCTATAACGGAACTTTTTGAACAATACCTTTTTTGTGTATCTAGTGTATGTAGAATGTTTTCGAATGGCATTAGACCTTCCGTCGGATGTTAAAAGTGAAACAGGAAAATACATCGTAGGTTATCGTCTCCAGATATTTTATCAAATAAAATGTGTCGCGATTACTTTTCGGTCTTCCTCGACTCCGAGCTGCTGAACAGAAATGCAATTATGATTTGTCAATGTGCAAAATATTAGATCACAAAGTTAATTTAAATTAATATTGACTCAATAATACTGATAAAATTCCATCAGAAACCGAATAACTTTCCCAGAACAGAGGAACGAAGATAGGGGCATATGAAACTGCTTTGTACGCTTATGCCTAGGAAGCATATAGACATCTAATAGCATTTTGTTACGATTGTGTCGATCAATAAAATAATGTTGTACCTTCCTCAGGGTTGTCAAACATGTTGCCAGTTTTCACGCATGACATGAACAACTTGGCGCTATCAGAGAGCACGCCAGTCGGGACAGTCGTCTACCAGCTGCAAGGCGTCGACCCTGATGGGCTGCCTGTAAGTATATTTTCTCTTTCCTACAGTCTATTTGGGCAATAAAACGATTGAGGGAGGAGTTTAAGAAAGAAAATTTAAATATGGAATTTTAAATTTGGCTTATTTAAGGGTATTTTTAAATGACGTATGTGTTTGAGGATGTATGGATGAAAGTTTTGAAGAAGTAAAATAGGTGTGACAGGATCGTAGCTTATGGCAAGTAATAGTTTCTGCCTATCCCTGTGAGAATCAGGCGAGTGTATGTTTTTTAAGTTATTTATTTAATATTCCAGGTTTAAATCAACAGATTCGGAAAATAGATAGTCGGTTTTGCTTCATTTACCAAACTTGGCGATAATGAATGAAACTTCAGAAAAGTTTATTAATTGTATAGATCTGATTTTTATGTTTTTATGTTGCAGATAAAATACAGTCTAGTCGGTACGGATAAGTTTTCCGTGGATCCTGACACCGGGAATGTTACTTTAGATCGACCGTTGGACAGAGAGGTAAGTTTTTAAATATCACTTAAATACGTTATGTGCCAAACGAGTGTTTTATTGAAAACCTCTTTTTAACTCTACTTTCGTGAATCTCGTTCATTAAGGTAGGATAGAAAGTAATAAGTATATAAAATATCGAATAAGGGAAATAATAACATTTTATATTAAATTGTTTAAAGGCCTGATGGATCAGTTATAATCAAAGTACGAATGTAATAGAAACCAAAACTTGTAGTGGGCTAGTCGTCGATGAAGCGGAAAGGTTCCGGCATGGTGACCCAACACCGGAAACAGTGCAGGAAGGGCATATATTGTTAGATAAATTCTATGTTTTTTCATTGAGAATATAAAAATTGTGATGCAAAAGTGTATTTGCGATCTAGAGGTCCTGAAATCTGTTCTCTGGTCGGGTAAAATGATATTGGGCTTTCCTTTAAGAAATTTTCAGTATTAGTGCGGAATCTGGTGCCCGTAAAACGGCAATACTCGTAGATTCGCCCTTTGTTACGTTGAAACAAAAAGCAATTTCCGGATTGTGGGTGCTGAAATCTACTTCCTTACCCTTTCTAGGAATACAGACGTGATTTCGTATGCGTATCATATTGGATAAATTTAAGTTTTAAATGTTTTTGACTAAGAATAGTTAATTATTATGTAAGACGTCCGCTTATTACTACTCGTTTCTTTTCAGGTGGAAGACACGATAAAATTCCTTGTGTCCATAGAAGATGAGGATCCAGAGAAGAAACAGAATTTAGTTCAGCTGCAACCAGTAACTGTGATTGTTTTAGATGAAAACGATAACCCACCGATGTTTAAAAATGTAAGCAGTAATTTAATTAACTGCATTTGTTGTTTGTTGATCTCGCAATTACAGTGACGATGGACTTATGTAATGAATTGCCACATTGTAAAATAGTTGCAGCAGGCAATGAAGAAGATCTGGATTCAATTTCGAATTCGGATTTTCCTTTAGGAAATTATGTTGTTTTGAAAGGGGGGCTTGTCCAGCAGTAGGCTTAAGGTTTTTGATTATGAATTTGGTAGATTAATAAAAAAATATCATTTCAGAGCCCATACGAGGTAGACGTCCCGGAGGATGAGGAAGTGGGTAAAACCATTCTCAGTAACATCCAGGTTGAAGACAAAGATTCTGTTGGTGATAACTTGGAAGTTGGTTGCGTGCCTAATGAGCAGGTATGATTTTCAAAACGTGTTGATGTATAAGACAAACAAATTTAAGCTAATCTAATCATTGTTGTATTGACTTTTTCTATTTCAATAATTTTAAATGTTGAGTCAGTCACAATTTTTTTGTTAATTTCTGAACAGGGAACTTTATATATTGTGTCACTAGAAACAGATTCACTTGCATCACCGCACTGCACCGAATATCAGGTTCGGTTGCGATAATTCAGATACAGTAAAGACATTACTTAAATCACCATCAAACTCAGCAAGCATAGACGCTTTTCGCCAATTTTCATGGTATTTATAAATGAAATATTCCTTTCCAGTGGCCAGAAGCGTGTGAAACCTTCGAGGTAGTGACCTTGAACTCAACAGCCCACCAGTACAGCGGCGCGCTCGTGTTGCGCAGACCGCTCGACTACAACGAGAAACAGTTCTACCAGTTCCAACTGTTCGCTACTGTGAGTACTAATGATTGATCATGTTATTAGAAAGCGAGCCAGCTTGGATGGTTGGGTATGATAAATATTTGTAGAACTATTTTGGCAAAGATAAGCAAGTAACTCTTAATTTGATCTTTGTATTTTGTTAGATGTACCTGCCTTCGTCTTGTTTCCAATATTCGATACTATGCCGAAATAAACTATGCTTTGGGCCTTGCGGCCATAAGATTCCAATTAGTCAGTCGTTTGTTGAGTACAAATAAACAATGTACCTATACAATCTGTTGTATAATAGATATTACGCCTAAATTTGGCAGTGTTAACGCTTTTTCTAACCTCCTGCTTCTTAACGAACTAGGAATTAAACACTTAGTTTACCCAAATTACTTTTATCCTCACTACATAGTCACTATTGATTTTAATCACAAACTCCATACATTCCAGGACGGTACCCAAAACTCGACAGCCCACGTGGAGATCAAAGTGGTGGACGTGCAGAATTCTCCCCCAGTGTTCAGCGGTACACTGACGGGCGCGCTGACTGAAGACGCTCCTGTGGGAACCCTGGTGATGACCGTGAAGGCCAGGGACGCTGACAGAGCCCAGCCTAGGGATGTACTCCTGGAACTTGTTACTAGTAAGTGCTGTTGTATAAAAAGTTTGCTATGGGTCTGTTGTGAGGTGGCTTAGGAAACCCAGTGTCCATGGGCTCTATTAAAAGGTATTTGCGGATTACTAGTAGTTGAACTAAAGGTAAGACGCAGCGACAAAAGATTGGTGCACTTGAAATAATCTAATAGAACTTGATAAGCTTTATTTGAACAGAAGAATGTAGAGGACCAAACCCTTATCAATTTTAATGAAATAAAAGATTATTCTAATGCTATAAGGTGTTATGAACAAAATGTTGACAAATGGCATAATTTTTTCAGATCCTTTGGATTTCTTTCTCTTGGACAGCACTACGGGTGAATTGCGCACAGCTAAGCCTCTAGACCGGGAAGCCTTGAAAGATCCTTCTTCGCCCCTCAACCTCACCATCAGAGTAAGTACAGTGGCTTTCAATCCACTTCACTTTGAATCATCTCGTACCTTCAGCATGAAAGATGTCGTGAGGAAATCTGTGTACCTAAAATTTATTAAGAATTTTTTGGGCTTGTAGTCCGTCAACCTGCACTAGGTTAGTGTGGTGGACTAATGCCTATGTCCTCTCAGTTGCAGAGGAGGTCGAGTGCAACAGTGAGACGTATGTGGGTTGATGATGATGATGAATAATAATCTAAAAATCGTATATGCTTGCGTATACGATGCGTATAACGCATATGCGCACATGCGTATAACTTTCCAAAGATATCTATCCCAACGATTTATAAGTCGAAATTTCCTAAATTTCATACCCCCCCACAGGCTACAGAAGTGGTGGATGGTGCCCCATTGGTCTCAAACCTGACGTCATCGCTGGCGACCGCGACGGTCACTATCAAAGACGTGAACGACGAGCCGCCAAGGTTCAACAGGCGGGAGTACAGCGTGGAGATTCCCGAGAGCCTTCCCATAGGAACTCCTCTACCCAACCTGGATATGGTGGTCACTGATACTGACGTGGTGAGTTGGACTTTGTAGGAGTTTTTTAAGGCTACTTTTTTGTTGCTAAGGAATTAAGGAAGTAGTCCGCTAACCCGGACTAGGCCAGTGTGGTGGACTAAGGCATAAACTCTCTCAGCAGTGGAAAGAGGTCTGTGTCCTGTAGTGAAATGTGAATGTAGATCAGCTTATTTTTCTGACTATCCTGCTTTTCAAGATATTGAATCAATAGTACTATAGTTAGAGCGATATTAGAATCGACTCTAAACAGCGGGATAATGGCGTTATATCCTCATGAGTCCATCTTGTTCTCGTTTATCATTGCTTGTGGTTTATTTTGTATGATCTTTTTCTACTTAAAACTTTCTCTTCCCCGTTTTATTCACTATCGTTTTTACAAAATAATAACAGCATATTAAAATTTTGTCCTATTTGTTGTAATAAATACCTTTTTCTGTTTCCAGGGTCTAAACTCAGTGTTCAGTCTCCGTCTGTCGGACGAGCTGGGCGCGTTCGTGGTGGAGCCCGCCACGGCCACCGGCAGCGCCTCCGTCACTCTAAGGCTCAACTCTACCCTGGATTACGAGGATCCTAACCAGAGGAAGTTTATACTTGAGGTACAAAGTTTATTTTAGATATTCTATGCAGGTAATCTGTTTAAAAAATGGAGTCTTGAATATAAATTGACAACGCTGTATTAACAAGCCTTGCCTGAGAAACGGGTAGAAACGTGTAGAAAGCACCTCTGCATTTTCGGGGCATTATGCGTAAGATTATGAACGTTTGTATTAAGCGAAAATATGTGAGAATTATGCCACAGCGTGGATTGCAGATGATTTTAAACTTTTTTTATGTACAAAAAAATAAATATATACTTGGCAAAGGCTTGAGTTTAAAACAACGGTGTCAACACCATCGTTTGATCAGTTACGACCAGGTCTTTCATTTCGTTCAATTTCTTTCCATGTCGATCTAAAAACTACTCTATATTCTCGACTACTTCAACAACTATGATAATATCCAGGTGATAGCAGAAGAAGTGCACACGTCCCCGAAGCTGTCGTCGAAGGCGTGGGTGTCCGTGTCGGTGCTGGACGTGAACGACAACGCGCCGCAGTTCTCGGAGACGTCGCACTTCGTCAGCGCGCCCGAGGGGGCTGCTGCGGGCACCAGGCTCACTGCCATACGGGCTACCGACCGGGATACCGGCAGGTTAGGAGCTTTCGTTCGTTCAATCGTTCGTTTAGTCAGCAAAGTTAATTTAGTAGATGATTCGTTTATTTTCAACCACTGTACTGTAGCGTTATAAGTAATTAGCAGTGATGGCCTCGAGGTTTAGGCGCATGGTTCAAACCTCAGGGACTTACCTCTAACTTTTTGAAGTTATGTATGTATTCACGATAAATAATAAGTGGCATTAACGGTGATGGAAAACATTTTAAGAATTTTTAGAAATTTCTTAGTTCTGTAGTTCGCCAATCCGCACCAGCCCAGCGTATTGGATTAAAGAAAGGTCTTTACTTTGGAAGGGCCCAATGGTAGACGTGTATAGGCTTATAATGATGATGACTAGTACAGGTCCCGTTTGTGTCATCAAATCATGGTTTTTGATATAGATAATTTTATATCGAATATTGTCTAGTGTTCTGATAACAAATTTTGATTTTAATTACGAACTAAATTATTTTATCAACTAAGTATCGTTTCACCTTACGATCGAAATTTATATTTAAAAAATAACTCAAATAATGAATAAAATTACCAATCTTGAAATGCTCAAATATCTTCATCAGGTTCGGCACGGAAGGCATAGTGTACGAATTATCAGGCAACGGCGCAGAGTTGTTCCGCGTGGACAACAGGAGCGGGGTCATCTCCGTGGCTCCCTGCGAGACCCCAGGGGTCCCTCCGTGTCTGGACTACGAGACCAGGATGGACTACTTCTTGCAGTATAAGGTCTGTAGTCTTTAGGATCTGTTACTACTATACTGTCTTACGTCAGAGAACTGTGGATAAGAAACATCTGAAAAGAATTGAGCTTATGTATATCCGTATGTCTGCTAGCCTGTACCAGTCCAACGTGTGGACTATGGCCTAAGCCCTATCAGTTGTAGAGAAGGCCAAGCAGTGGTATGCATATACCCTGTTGATGATGATATCGGTATATATACCATTTTAGTATCCTAATAAAATAAAATAATTTTTGTAGCATGGAACGAATTAAATCTGGTCCTAAAAACGACCTATCCTACTTTTAAGTTATTAATGACTTTATGTTTTCGGCCCAAAGAAGCTAAATCGATTTTGATGAATTCTGATTAAGAAAGATATTGTGACACTAGCGACATTATGAAATTTTACTCGCTAGCTCGTTTGCCTCCTTTCCCATAAAAAAAACTGTTGATTACAATTTTATTATTCTTTAGATTTTATTTAGCTAAATCGATTTTGATGAATTATTAAGAGAGATGTGGCACTAAAAACCTTTATATAATAATAACCTTTAAATATTTTCCATTTCAGGCGACAGACGACGACGGCGCCGGTCAGATGACGGTCGTGGCGCTGCAAATATCCCTCACGGATTCAAACGACAACCCTCCAGTATTCCAGACGCCAATCTACAAAGCCTCTATTGATGAGGACACTACCAAGTTCGAGCCCGATTTGCAAGTATGTCATCTTAAGTGTAGTTAAAAGTTACGGTCAGATTTGTAAAGGGAATTCAAATTCCATTGATTTTGAAATTATTTTATTACTTCATAACTTGAAAATTAAATGGATGGGACATTAGACAAAATAATTGGAATTCGTTCATGTATCCTTGAATAACATTTAATCAAAATATTAACTTTTTAGACTTAATTTTTTTTTCGCTGGTTATTTCACGTGAAATTACCTACATATTTTTTCTCACTAACTTAGTATTAAGTTCTTCTTAGGACTAATATCCCCACTTATTACCAACTTTGCCTCATCTAAAGCATTTTTGAATAATCCAAAATGAACAAACCCAGGTGCAAGCCCGTGACGCGGACGTGACGTCGGACGTACGGTACTTCATCACAGATCCACCGCAGCATCCGTTCTGGATCGACCGCAGCAGTGGCAAGATCTCCGTGGTGCCGGACAGGGGCGGGGTCGCCGCGCCCGAGGGGGATAATAAGATCGTACTCACTGTGCTAGTAAGTGGGTTTGAAGTAGTATGTGCAGTAGAGCTGGTTAGAGTTAAAGCTCGTATATGGGCTGATGAGAGAGAGAGAGAAAGAGAGAGTAGAGCTGGTTAACATCAACAGCTCATATGCTCATATGCTACTCATATGTATGCAAGGTTTAGAATGTTTGTACAGTTAAGCTGGAAATTATCAGCCTGTATATGTCACTGCTGGGGACGGGCATCATACAACAGAGAGTGTTTAGGCGTTAGTCTACGTTGGTCAAGTGATGGTTGCCGTACTACATACCTAAGAAATTCCGTTTTTTCTAGTTATGTAGGTTTTATCAAAATGTCTTTCTTTTTATCGTTGAAGTACGTGATAATTTATTGTGAATATAGTACAGTAGAGCTGGTTATTAATCAACAATCTATTATTTTGGCAACACGAAGTTTGGAAAAGGCCTCGTTAAAATAACATCAGAAACAGGTGTATCATCATCATCAGCCCATACATACTTTTCGATGGTAAAGTAATTTCTAACATACTTTCGTAATTTCCAGGCCACAGACGGGGTCCACAACGCGACTTGTTTAGTGGAGATCTCAGTTCGTGACGTCAACAACCACGCCCCGGTGTTCGACACGGACAAGTACGACGCTGACATATCCGAGGACGCTCCTATAGGTATATTTAATCATATTTATATAAGTATGTTTGCTTCAGTTTATTTATAAAGTATAAGTCTATTACCTGGATATTTTGGCTTCAGTTACAGATCATAAGTCTATTCCCTCGGTAACGAAATTGATTCTTACTTTATTTTGACATTCACAAGGATTAAGCGTTATTTTAAGTTCATTAATCTTAAAATTTAAATTTTACTTTTATTTAAATAGTTTTTTTTAATATTAAAAAAAATACTTTATAAGTTCAAGTAACAAAAATAAAAATACTTTTAATAAGCGTAAGGCATCATTTTAGTATTGCCAGTGTTACATTTTAAATTCAATATGTAATCATTTTTCTCTCTTTAATCTTCTTTTATTACTATTTCCGTACCAGGCACGGAAGTAGCAGCAGTAAGGGCGACGGACCTAGACAGCGGTCTCAACGCAGAAATCAAATACTCCATACAGAAGGGCGCTTTGGAGTCCTTTAGCATCGACAATGTGACAGGAGTGGTCACCGTCTCTGCCAAGCTGGACTATGACAAGAGAAATACTTATAGGATACAAATCATTGCTACTGATCTTGGTAAATTTATCAACTAGAAATAGAATTAGTGATTTAGCAGTTGTGGTCTTGGCTTTGTGTAGGCTAAATTACTGTGTTAAAGTCGGTTCAGTAGTTTCGAAAGTATCATAAAAGACAATACTTTGTAAAAGGAATATATTTTTCTCTTTTATTATTCTCATAGAGATAAGACACTGAATTATTTTTATCGATTCAATATACTTAAAGTCTCTGAAATTTATGTGTATATTTTACAATTTTCCATGCACTGATAAACTTACGGCGTGGCGTGCCATAGGAGAGACCTATGTCCAACAGTGGACTCAATAAAGGCTGATGATGATGATGATGATAAATTTACACCGAAAGCAATAATAGTTTTTAACCACATACTTGTTGTAAGAACAAAAATTTACTCACAAAGTACCAACCCTCTCTTTGGTCCCAATCAACTAAAACCCCTATTCTACCACTTTTCAGGTCTTCCAAGTCTAACAGGCACTACAGAGCTATCAGTCCACGTGATAAACGTGAACGACAAGCGTCCTTACTTCACGCCCTCGGTCCAGAGAGCTGAAGTATCTGCTGATGCTGACCTGGGTACAGCCGTCCATACCCTGGCCGCTGTCGACCCTGACATCGTGGACACCAGCCAGCTTGTCTTCTCCCTGGGAGATAGCGTGATCAAAGCGGTCGATAAGAACGGGAAAGTGGTATGTATATGATAGTCATGGGTTTGGATAGATTTAGGGTGGGGTTTATTTAAGTTTGTTTTATACTTTAGCTGGTTCATAACGTCGGGATTTTGAAAGACTTTTCCGTCTACATAGAAAAATATTTTTTAGTTGACTTAAAAAATATGTAAAAAATATTATACTATGAATTGTGCATATGTAACAAAAGTATAAAATAATGTTTATGTTTGGTAGTCTTGGAACTACAAATTAGAATGGGCAAACGCCTGGCCTATGACTGTGGTAGCACTGGAAATTAACGGAGAAATAATGATCCTTATTTTGTAGGCTTATTCACATTTCATTTCATTCCTTCTAGTTATGGAATTCCTTTTCCATCACCAGGTATCAGACGAAGGCATATTCGCATCTTGGTTCTCCGTCCAGCCCAACGGTACAGTGGTGGTGTCTCAGCATCTCGACCGCAGCAAGGCCGTAGTGCTGACCTTACCTGTCAAAGTTGTTGACGCATCAGCTCCTACGTTGCAAGAAGCTGACGGTATTTATCAAATATTTGAGAGTTTGTCCATTAAAAATTAATTAAGAAGGAAAAGACCAGAAAGGTTTTATCAAAACTGAAACTCAGTAGAGCAGTAGAAATTTAGAGAATCTTTAAAATAGTCGAGTGACGGTCTTTATAAAGTGTTTAACTGGTGGTACTAAACCATGAAAGTAAAAGATAGTGTACATTTGTTTATATATTTCGTGTTTAATTTGAACAACACAACAACAGTAATTAGATCTAGGTTTAGTTATAGTAACTGACCTTTATAAAACGGTTGCATAATATACACTGGGTAATTTATCATTCTTCTTCATCAACCCATAAACGCCCACTGCTGAGCAGGGGTCTCCTCTACCATTGAGAGGGTTTAGGCCATAGTCCACCACGCTGGCCTAGTGCGGGTTGGCGGACTACACACCTAAGAAATTCCTAAGAACTCTTGGTGTGCAGGTTTTATGACGATGTTTTCCTTCACCGTTAAAGCAAGTGATAATTCAATGTGAATACACACATAACTTCGAAAAGTCAGAGGTGTGTGCCTGGGGTTCGAACACGCGACCGGCGAGATTCTCGACCGCGCGCCCATACCTCGAGGCCATCACTGTTTACAATTCATCATTGCTCTACATAATTATGCTTTGTTGCTCTTGCTGTTCCTTCTACACAGTGAACTTTCCGAAGCGGCAATAACTAAGGGTGACGATTCAAAAGCACTTACAAAAGTATATTTGAATGAGTATTGTTTTTGGATTGTCGGCATTATTGTCACAAATTCATAACCTCTTTTTATTTTCCAGGAGAGTTAATAATAACGATAGTGGATGTGAACCGGCACGCTCCAGTATTCTCTCAGCCGTCGTACCTGGAGCGGCTGGTCGAGGAGCAGCCCCCAGGGTCACTCCTCAACACGTACACCGCCACCGACCGGGAGACGCCCATCTCGGCCATCATCATACACCCGCCCAACCCTTACTTCCAGATCGATAATGTTACTGGTGAGGTTCCTGATGTTTTTTATTAGTGTACTCTATCTTCGGCCTTTTGTTGGTTTGAATAGAATTTGAGTTGAATTAGCAGGCCCACATGAGTGCATTTGATGACTCCTACTATGAAGCCAATCAGTGATCTGTATGAATAATAATTATTATCAAAAGAAGTGGTGTTGTTAATTCGCACTATATAGCCATATAATATCAAGAAGTTGGATGAATATTCGTGGTGTTTTGGACAGCGATAATATTTATCTTAGTCAGAAATCACTTAATTTGGGTTTTTACAGTTACAATTATGTTACATCATAAATAAACGTGAAAATTCATAATACATTTTTTTAAATAATTCCTGATTAAGATGAACGCTGAAAACCCTGCCAAGAATATCCGTCATACATCTAAAAATTCTATACTAATTCTGTTACCAGGTGTAGTAAAGTCGATCCAGAGGATAGACTACGAGAAGATCCACAGCATCAACTTCACTCTGATCGCGTTCGACTCGGGAGTCCCTCAGCTGTCCACATCCGCGGGAGTGACTGTGGAGATCGTCAACGCTAATGATGAGGAGCCTGTGTTCGCCGCCCCTGCATACGACGCCAGCGTAGTGGAACACTCCGCCCAGGGGACCAGGGTAGTGACTGTCACTGCCATGGACAAGGATGAAGGTATTCTAGTCTTTTTTCATCATTATGTACAACTAAGAGGGAGAGAGAACTGTAAAGCTTATTTCACCACGATGGTCTAGTATGAGTTACCGGACTACACACCTAAAAAAACTATCACACACCTATGTGTGATATTCCTGGGACTTCGGTCTCACAAACACCCAGACCTGAAGAAAATATTTGTGATCACATAACAAGCTGGTTAAGCCAACTACGCTACGGGGCTGTCATGATCATTTGAGTACTGCACATGTAAATCTTCTTCTTCTTCTTCATCAACCCATATACGCCCACTGCTGAGCACGGGTCTCCTCTACCATTAAGAGGGTTTAAGGCTATAGTCCACCACGCGGGCCTAGTACACACATGTAAATATTTTCCTTTATTCCAGGTGAATACGGTGAAGTTCGCTACAGTCTGTCCGGTGACCTGGCATCACTGTTCAGCATCGACCCGGCCACAGGGGAAGTGACGGTCGCCCAGGGCGCGGACATCGACCGAGAGACCACGGCAGATATTTGGCTCAGAGCTATCGCCACTGACAACGCGCCGCCACATATAAGGAGATCTACTAGCGTCCCTGTAAGTGTTTTATCGACTTTATTTGGTCTTTTCTATGACGTCACTACCCGCAGTGGTTATATTTTATGCTATAATACTGTTTTGTTGGTTCCATGATAAATTTTTGGTCTTTTTTACTCGTCACATTTTAGGGTATAATCAATACTGTTTTGTTGTCTCGGGATATTGGTAGAGATAGGAATACTAAAATCAAGAGTTTTAGAAGAAATAGATAAAGGATTATTACCTATTTTACCTTATAAACCGTAGTATAAATACACCGGAAAAGCGAATGTAGGCAACAAATAGGGTTAAAAATTAGGTGGAAGAATAATTATGTAATTTTTTGCCCATCATAAAGTGTCTTTGACACAGCGGCGTCTTACTTTACGAGTATGTGATGGTTAAGTGAAAAGTTACCTTAAACGTTTTCCTTTCTCTACAGATCCACATAAAAGTTATCGATATCAACGACAACGCGCCAGTTTTCACCCAAAAAGTGTACAAGAGTACGATTGCTGAGAACTTACAGTTGAACCCGCCGGCGGCCATATTGCAAGTCCTGGCTGAAGACAAAGATGAAGGCGTTAACGGGAAAATAGAATACTCTATTGTCGAGCAAAGTGAACCAGGTTAGTGACAAGATTTTGCTAAGTTGAAGAGTGCTTTTGTTTAATATAAATAGGTAGTAAGTCTTTTCCCTTTTTTTCGTCTACAAAGTCCATGGTAATAAATAATAATTGAGTTTCGTACTATTTTCTTTTCAAGATTGATTAAGTACCGGGGTTTGACTGATGATTCCCTATCACGCTCTTAAATAATTAACTAATTAATATTTTCATTTTATTTAGTCGGATTTTTTTATACCTTAGTGCGAAGGATATTTTCGCAAGTACCCGTATAGTGAGTAAGCAGTGATGGCCTCGAAGTTTGGGCGCGAGGTCGAGAATCTCGGCGGTCGCGGGTTCGAACCCCAGGCACACACCTCTGACTTTTCGAAATTATGTGTGTATTCACATTAAATTATCACTTGCTTTAACGGTGAAGGAAAACATCGTGATGAAACCTGCACACCTAAGAGTTCTTAGGAATTTCTTAGGTGTGTAGTCCGCCAACTCGCACTAGGCCAGCGTGGTGGACTATGGCCTAAACTCTCTCAATGGTAGAGGAGACCCGTGCTCAGCAGTGGGCGTATATGGGTTGATGAAGAAGAAGAAGAAGACCCGTATAGTTTTCAAACATATGGTACTAAATAGTGTACAAGGTCCTACCATCTAACCTCTTACCATATTCTTAACACGATATGTTACTATGTAGTAAAAAACCCCACCATCGTTTGTCCCGCAGGCACGTTCGCAGTAGAACCAGGCAGCGGTATAATCTCAGCCGCCCGCTCAGTGCGCGGCGGCGCGTCCCACCGGCTGGTCGTGTCCGCCAGCGACGGCGCGCACTCCGACCGCGCGCGCGTCGACATCGCCGTGCGCAGCGTCAACACGCACAGCCCCGTGTTTGTCCATCCACCGGCGGAGACCAGGACTATACTCATACCTGAGGTGGGTTGCACTTCCTTGGAGAATGTTAGAAAATAGTATTAATAAATAGATTAAAAAAATAAAATAAAATGACAATACTTGTGAAAGGCAATTTGAATACAGATGATTCGACTTCGCCTTTGACTTTGACAAGGTGATGTAAAGTATCTACTTTATCCTAATGATGCTTAGTTATACGTTAGCGACAGTTCGAAGCCGTGGTGGATTAAGACCTTAACTAGTACAGTTATAGTGGAGGCCCATGCTCAATAGTGAGATGGAAATTGGTTGTTATATATACCCAACAGTCACACTCACAGTCCAGACCCCACATTAAGATACGAGTCTTGTGTCGTGGGTATTGGAAACTACGAGATACTTTTCAGTCTCACAATCACCCAGACCCGAAACAAATATTTGTGAGGCACACAAATATTTGTCTCGGTGCGGGGATCGAACCCGTGGCCGCTCGTTTCGCAAGCTGGTGTCTAGCCAACTGCGCCACGAGTCTATCAAATGATGTTGATAATATAACTTTTACCTATGTATATATTTGTATATACTGAGGGAGGCGTATGTCCAGAAGTGGACCAAAATTGGCTGATAACGATGATGATATATTTCAGAACGCAGCCCAAGCAGATTACCTGATAACAACGATCCAGGCTACAGACGAGGACAGCGGCGACAACGGCCGCGTCTCCTACTACCTGAAGGTGGACAACCAGAACGTCGGCGAGACCCAGGAGTTCAGCCTCGACCAGGATACTGGGGAGCTGCGGACCAAGACCTTCTTGGATAGAGAGTTTAAATCGGAATATCAGGTGAGGGTCATAGACTACATTGTGGAGAAGTATGTAAATTTTTAAATTGTGGGAACGCACTTTGATGAAATGAAAGGCGGGTTGGAAACAGCATTAAAATTTCTTAACGACAAAGGTCTCTTTGTAGAAAAAAACTTAAAGTATATACAGAAATAAACTTAATTCTTGTTTAGTTATATCTGGAGTTGTAAAAGAAATTTAATAAACATGCCTAAATAAATAAAAGAATAATAAATAAAAACCATTAAATTAAAGCGATAACTTTACTTACCTCTTGTTTGGTTAGATAAGTTGTTGTAGATAGAACAAAAAACAAAAATAAAAAAGCAAAAATGCCCCCTATAAAAATCCATTTAGGTTTTTGCATGTTTTATTCATGAAATTGTTAATACTTAATCCAATCTAATTGTGGTGCAGCTGGTAATAGCAGCAGTAGACAACGGTAGTCCCGCGCAGTTCGAGAGTCTCCGTCTCCTCACAGTAGTCCTCGCTGATGATGACGACAACGAGCCAGAATTCTTACAGGCTACCTACGAGTTTGCTATCAAGGAGAATCTACCAGCTGGCGTTATTGTTGGTGAGTATTCATTGCGTTTTTAGTTGAGGATTTTTACGAACGTTTGTCGAAAAAGTTAAATGATTAAAAAAGGGTTATTTTGCTGAGATTATCCAGCTCTAAGATTATTAGCACTGAATCCTACATCGGAAAACCTTTATGTTGCAATCAATCAACACTAATGTTCTACTATTAAATGAGATTTGGTTGGTAAAAAGTCAACATGTCTGTAATGTTCGTCGTCAATGAAAATTTATTAACAATAGTTACAGTTGGTAAAACATCACTAAATAGCTTTTATCTGTTACCCTACGAAAACCATCTATTTCCATTATGAAGAAAATAGTAATCATATATACTATATTCCAGGTACAGTAAAAGCCGTTGACAAAGACGATGGGGACAATGGCAAAGTGTACTACCACATTCTGGAAGGCAATCAGGAAGGTGCTTTCATCCTGGACAGAACCCAGGGAATTATACGAGCTAACATCAGTTTCGACCGGTGAGTAAGCAAATACTTTATGGTCTTAGTCCAATGTTAAACGATTGTTTAGATGGAAGGTATTTGAATAAATCCATAATTTGCTTGATGATCAAAGAATCTCATAATATTATTTTTATGCTGCTTAACATGGTACGGGTTTGTTAAGTACACAAGTTTCCAATGTTAAATAGAAATATTCTTGAATATTTACTTTTTTTCCAGGGATGTTTAATTGATCCACAATTTACTTGAATAACGAAAGAGTTTCTCGTAATATTAAATTAATGCTGCTTAACTTACTCGCGGTTTGTTAAATGTACTACTTTTTTGAATAAAAAAAAAAACATTTTTTTATATTAAATTTTCAGTGAGAATCAAACCGAGTACTCGTTCACGGTGTACGCAAGCAACAACCCAATCCTTGAGCACATCGACACTATACTGAACTCTGTGGAGAATGCTTCCGAGGCGCTTGCGGGGGGCGTGGCCGGCGCGGGGGGAGGAGCGGCGGCGCGCGTGCGCGTGCGCATACTCGACGACAACGACAACGCGCCGAAGTTCGCGCGCACGCTTTACTACGCCGGTGAGTATGGCCAAGTGATGATATTGTCTATGTCTATTTTGGGGATTATAGAATATTTTAGTATTCTAGTAAAATACTGATATTTATGTATATACACAACAAGATTTTGACGTCTTACACACATTTAATACCTATTGCATGTATGTCATGCTCGCTGAAACGTCTGTGCTTACGGCGGCGTCGTGTGCCGGGTCGGTCACTTCCCTATGAAATGGTTGAGGAGGCCGATGGCTGGCACATGCGTCATACTCGTGAACGGGTGCTGTTTGTGTGGACTGGTCTGCCTAATTTGCTTATTTCCATTCATGAAATTTTAACTTGGTTAGATGACAGTCTCTCCATTTAAGATGACTATGCTGTTCTAATATGCAACACAAAATTCTGATATTGTATCAATGAGCTGCTCGAATTCGGGAAATTAAGTCCTTGTAACAATATTGTAAGCTATCTCTTGATTGGAAAAGAGCAACACTAGAGTTTCTTGCCCGTTCTTCTCTAGTGATGACTGCCTTCCGAACAGGGTGGTAAAATTTGAAATGACTGAATCTAAGTGATGTATTTGACATTTTATGGATTCAATAAATATTATTTCATTTCATTTTATTTCATATTGTCCTTAGATAAATGTCATTTTTTTGTCGTGATTGTTATAACGTGAATGGGTTCGTAATCACCGTAGCTATTACCTGTTTTAAGTTTTTGATAATACACATCCTGTATAAACGTTTACGTTTGGGGTCCTATCTTGGTTGTTGATTTAAAGCAAGAAGCTTATATTCTAGAGACACTTCTGTTCAACTACAATGTTCTATTAAAAAAATATTACTTTAAATTAGTAACATATTAACTTAATCGCGATAATTGTTATATTAAATGTAATTTACAGGTATTAAGCACACAGCCCGTATCAACGAGCCCATACTGTCCGTGGTGGCTGAAGACCCTGACTTCGAGGAGAACGGAACCTTAGTCTACATGGTGGCAGCGTCACATCTGTACAAATTTGGGGCTGAACAGTCCAGTGGCAGTGTGGTTCCATCGCCCTTCAATATTACTCAGGATGGTAAGATCTTTATCATCATCAGCCCACATGCGTCCCACTGCTGGGTAATTTAACAAAATAGTTTAAGAGTGACTGTTCAAAAGAACTTGTGAAAGTCTATTTGAGGAAAGATGATTTTGATTTGGACTTTTGGTATGGGCCTCCTGTACTATTGTTAGGGTTTAGGACTGGTAAGATTTTAATAGTTGTGTTTGAAGAAGCAAGATCTAAGCGGTTACTTACAAGGATTTTAAGGTGTATTGTCTGAAAACCAGCCGTAAGCTAATATGATGGACTAAGACCTAATCAACAGTTGAAGATATGAAACTTCCCTAGTGTATTAAGCTCATTCATTTCAACTATGAAGATTCTTTGGAGCAGTAATTTTAGTAATAGGGGTAGATTTCCTTATTTACTTGTTTATTTATATATGAATTTGTTTCAGGCGTGTTAATGACTGCAGCGTACATGTCTGAGTACCGACAGGATCGCTTCGTGCTGGACATCTTCGCGCAGGAACTCGCTCCGCCGCATCGGAGAGCCACAGCTCAAGTATACGTAAGTAGAAAGCCTATCTGTAGATTTCGCCCTGATACATTGCAGTTGAGGATATTGTCTATGATATATTGTGTACTTGCAGTCCAGATGAATTTTCGGTTGGGAATTATTATGATTTTATTTCATATGTCGATTCAGCTATATTAGCATTTTATTTACCGGATCTGAATTCGTAGAATCCACAATTAATTCTTTGTCTATTTACATAAGTTTTCTCGGCATATTTCCAGACTTCTAAATCTTATAAAGAGCGCTTGGTTCTTCTCAAAAGTCGTACTACTTAAAGACAAACAAGAGACTGAGTCATCTATCAATTTCCCGATTTAAATCATTGATCGTTTTTAAAGCCCAAAGGTTGTTTGGAAGAGATCACCGTTAGTGATGAAGCTGCCTATAGTTCACCCAATGCTTTGTTTTTTGTAATTTTTCTTTTCTTTTCTCTTTGTATTTTTTGTGAACAATCATCACCATCATCAACAGCCCTTAATTCGTCCACTGCTGGACATAGGCCTCTCTTATGGCACGCCACTGGGCTCGATCTTCGGCTCTCCTCATCCAACCACTTGCGGACATCGTCACCCCACCTAGCCAGAGGGCGTCCTACACTACGTTGGAGAACAATAAGGTATATAAATAAATAAGGTAATAATGGAACTGTTCGTTGTATTCCCAGATCTGGATAATCGACCGGTCGTCGCTGATCCGCATGGTGGTGTCCCGCAGCTGCTCGGCGGCGGTGGGCGGCGTGCAGCGGCGGCTGGCGGCGGCGGGCGGCGCGCTGCTCGTGCCGGGGCGCAGGCTGCCGCTCGTGCAGGCCGACAGGAGATACGACGACTGGTGAGGGAATATGTTCTAGGAAAATTATTCATGATATGGGGCAGGTCTTGAAAATTGTGTGCGTGTGTGTGTGAAAGCGAGCTTGTGTGAGTGTGGTTGTGGGGGGAGTTAATGTGGACAATATGCTAGCATGATGCGGGTTGGCAAACATATCGTCAATATATCCAGGAATAAAGTATCTCCAGCTCATCATCATCATTCTCTTGCTCTGCTCCCAATCTTATTTGGGGTCGGCGCAACATGCTTTGTCCTTCTCAAGTATCTCTAGCTCTCTGCTCTTTTATCGGCTAATTGATTATGAATGTATAGTGCCTGATTGAAATGGTTAACATGTTAGTAGACACATGTGGTATTGTTATCTCTTCTGCATATACTTAAAGACATTATATTGTGCCTCTAACTTACTAACTTAAGCTTATATAAATAATGAAACTAAATGTATTTTATTTTCCAGGTGTGAGATCCACCTGCACGCCGTAGATCCTGCCACATACCAGGTGCTGCCGGTAGAGAAGGTTCTGGAAACTATCGACTCCAAGTACGAAGAGCTGAAGGACGTGTATCAAGAATACGGAGTGGAGACTTTGATCGCGGCCAGCGCCACGTCTAAAGGTATCTCATACTTTTTAAAAATTCCAATATCAAATTTTACCACTGGTACATCCAAATCATCATCATTATCAACCCATATAAGTCCCACTGCTGGGCACGGGTCTCCTCTACCATAGTCCACCACGCTGGCCTAGTGCGGGTTGGCGGACTACACTCATGTACAAACAATTATGAAGTGTTTGTTAAATTAAAATAATCGCTGTTTACTAAACACGGTACATATACCAGAAAAGAGTAAAATTTCATGCTTTCCTGTATATCTCTGAGACGGATGGACCGATATTGATTGAAACTGACAGATAGAAGAGTAAATCCTGATGTACAATGGAGTAACTGAGACCACATTTTCTGAAATATAACAATAAATTGAACAATAACTTTTTTTACATACATAAAAATCTTGGCGTCATCCTGATGTATCCATAATAATAACCTGTTTGTTTCTTTGTTGCAGCACCGGACAGCTTTGACCCAGCACTAGCAGCTTTAATAGCCCTCCTGATCGTGCTGTTCACTGGAATCGTCACCTTCATAGTAGTTTGCGCCTGTCTTAAACACTGGTAAGTGATAACACCTTGATAAGCAGCCCATATACGTCCCTCTGTTGGGCACGGTCCTCCTCTACCATTGAGAGGGTTTAGGTCTTAGTCTGTTATGCTGGCCTAGTGTGAATTTATTATGATATGTAACTTTGATGGCGGTTACATAGCTCCTTGGTGCGAGTGATTGAAAAGAGCCGAGTTTGTTTCCCGTATCTCGTGTGTCTCAAAATGGTCTTATCGCTAAAAAATTTTTTTGAGCGCCCTTCTTTCCATTGTATATCTTTAACGTCTCAACTTCTCTTCTGAATGTAATGATGTACAGTAAAATTCATCCTAAAATACGCCACGAGGTAACAATCCAAGGTCATTTTAATATTCAGACTTCATTTCAAATTCCCTTCCTCTCCAGGGTGATTCCAGCGCCCTCTCTCCAGTCCAGCAAGGGAGACAGCCTGGCCCGGCGGCGCATCCTGGAGGAACTGTCCACGACGGAGAACCCTCTCTGGCTGGAGACCAAGCTCCGGCCGTATGAGGAGCAGGAACTCACCATGAACGTCTTCGGAGACCAGAACGAGCAGATCGCTGTAGAGCCTGCACAGGTAGGGGCTTTTGTATGGGTCTGTGAAGTAACAGGTTCATTTCTAGTTTGGGTCAGTGAGACGTAAATTGCATACTGGGATTGTACAGCTCTAGTTTTGTATGAATTGTTTCATATTTTGTTTGGTAATGTTGTTTTTTATATGGCATGCTGAGACATCGCCGTCGACTGTCGTTGGTTCGAGTTCAAGGAAACTATGACTTTTAAGTTGTATCGGTAGTTCTTTTTCATTTTAAACACTTTAATTATAGTCCGTACTAAATTAATCGTTAAAAAGGAACTTATTAAAAAAAATAACTACAAAAAAAGGTAGAATTTCTGGTTTCATTCACAATTATGTTAAAAATTTACACGTTGATTGAGGATTATTTATGTTTATTGCAAGAGAGAAGAATCACATGAATCACAAAAAAGTTTTAGCAGTCTAAAAATATTGCATGATTCGGCATACTTTAGCTAGTGTTTTTTCCAGACTGACAACACGTACGCGACTATCCAGGGCAGTCGCACGACGGAGCGGTTCGGCGACTACGCCACGCTGGGGGGCGAGTCCCCCACGCCGCTCGAGGCTGCGTTGGGCTTCCAAGTAAGTCGTCATTGGTTATAGGAATTGCACCTTATTAAATATGCTTTTTTTATTTGTTTCTAATTTATTAATTTGTTTAGAATTTAGAGCGAACTTTTTGCTCATATACTTCATCGTCACCCCATTCCTTCACCGTTAAAGAAAGAATTATAATAAATACACATATAACTTAGAAAATTCAGAGGTTGGTCTGGGCTTTCAACCTTTCGATCTTTGCCGAGATTATCGCCCGCGCTGCTAAACCTCGAGACCAGTTACTTGTACTTATCAAGTTTGATGTTAATTTCCAGGGCAGCACTTTCAAGCCCCCGTCAGCGGACACTCCAGAGCCGCCGCCCCGCCCTTCCGCCGGCCTCGCCGCACTTTAATGGTAAATATTTATTCTTTATAAACATTCAGAAGCTGTTTTTAAATGGTCGCAAAGCCATTAATTAAATTGTGTCAAATATTGGAAACTATTTTTCTTTAACAAGATATAATACTGATCAGAGATCTAATACTGTCTTTCACTGACATAAAACTTCTGAAGACTAGATTCAATTGTGACATTTATTTCTGTTAACTTAGTTATTTAGTTACTTATTGAGTTTGAGGTTCCCAAAAATATTATAGCTTTTTTTAAACGGTTTTATTTAGCTCACCCCGTTTGTTTTATTATTTATTCTTGGGTCAAATTTAGTAATTCAAATTTTAACCTCTTCCTGTCGACCGATTAATCTGAAATTTTGTATACACTTTGGATTTTGGTAACAATACAATTATTCACTATCATTATAAATTCAAGATGGCTGCCGCTTTAAAATGGCGGATAATTTTAAGTGTCATTGGAATAGCAAGACCTTCAAAAGAACTATATTTTTAGAAAAAATCTGTATTGGAATCAATGTTGTTTTTCCTTTGTTTCAGATATACAAATATAATGAAAATACGTAAGATATACTTGTATATGTAAATACGTAGTGGCTGCATGTTGGCAGCGTTTTATGTCCTACTTAAAGGCTAAAAGACCTGATACATACACTTGTTACCATTTTATACTGTTTTCTTAGGTCTTTTGCATGGTAAATTAAACACAGACATTTATGGACCTTACTAAATATATTACTAAGAATATAGGGGAAACAGTATAGTTATTGGCCAGTTAAGCGACCAGTTGGTAAAAAAACATAAATAAAAAATTATATCCTTACTGAAAATAAATAAAACTCACGACATTATGTTGCTTTGTTAATGTACTACAAAAGAAGTTACTTTATATAAACTTTCACTATACATGTTAAGAATAGTGTGAACTCAAAAATGTTAAACTCAAAATCACAGTAATTGGCCATAACATAGTGGTGATAAAGAAAGTAAGTTATATTGCACCTTTAATATGGTTATAACGCATAAAAAACCATTTATTGTGAAGTATAAATCATTGACAAACTACATATTCATTTCAAAATATAGCGCCAAAAAAAAAATGCAGTCTTAACATTATTTTTAATCGCTTAACTGAATTTCTCCCTCCGGCAAAACATTACACATCGGAAAACAAACAAACCACATACCTAGCGGAATTTCGATGAGACTTTATGACAGAGAATAAAAGTGTCGCCATTATATAATTATAATTTAAATCTACTATTAGTATAGAATATTGCTAGTTTTTTGGTAGCAAAGTTGAAATGGCTAATAACTGTACAGGGGCCAATAACTATACTGTCTCCCCTATTATCTTTTCTTCTAAAAGGAAAAAATATATTTTGGCTATTTTATTTATAAACGCTGTTTAAAGAAAAGTTAATGAGCAAGGTGATATTTTATGTTTCAATTTTAGTATTAATGAATTTAGTTCGTGTTTAATTTAGCATGTGATTTAATTTTATAAAATGTATGGAAGGGCGATAGAAAATTAGAGTAGGTAATAATGCGGTTATGGCTTCCAATGAAAGTTAATTCATTCCACGTATTTTTAGCTTATTATTGATAACCTGACTTATTCCATTTTATACAGGATATATGAAGTTTATTAAAAAAAAAATCGTTATACAAAATTCAATGTATGACAAAAAATGAAGGGTATAAAATCGTTCTTCCATACTTCCCCCATATTACGTTGTCAACGTCCAGAATTAAGATGTATTTCTGCACGAAATTAAGTTATTGCGAGATTAATAACACTTGGAATCTCAAAAGGAATCTTAGCCAATTAGTATGTATAAAAATATATTTACTTTGCCATATAAGTGTAAATTAATGGATATATTGTACAAAAGAAATATATTTTTGTGATATATTTATATTGTATTGAGGAATCATAAAGTTTTTTAAGATATCTTTCGACCGAACCGTCCTTATTCCTCTAATGAGAGAAAGTATTAAAGTATTACAATATAGTAGGAGGTTTGGAAAAATATATCTCCACATAGCTTTTTCATGTGGTTGGGTTCATTTTTCATGACAATGATGAACCTTAGATAATTTAGTCTATTCGTCCAAATTAGTTTTTAAACCATCAATGATTTTAATTATTGAGTAAATTTCATACGTAATACTCTTAATTGTTCTCACTTACTTTTTGAAAGCTAGACTAAAGTGTATTTAAATTGATAAAAGTGTTTTTTATCATTATGAACTTTATATCAGTCATAATTTCTGTGTCACTATTTTTATTTTACGATATTGTAAAAAAATTACTTAAAATATTTATAATGCATTAAATAATGGACTGGATAACAAGAGAAAGAAGATATATTTTTTTGTAATTGAAATGTAATTTCCTTTTTATGCCAAATTTTTATACATTTATATACTTCAGGATTGAAACATGAACCTTCGGGATATAACTCAAATACGGTATTTTAGTAGTACGGAGAGAAATCTCTTAGTCAAGTGAATTTAGTGTATTTGTAAATATAAAACTATTTTTTACAATTTATAAAGTATTATTTAAACAACGAAATTATATAATAAAGTTTTTTAAGTTTTTATAAGGCCTTTTTCTGGTTACCTCATAAAATATGGTACCTTTCTTCCACAATCAACTCTTTCCCATCTGTAACCTAATTTAGCTGGGTGATTGTTTTGTTTCGTGTAAAAACAACATTTATACTGGTCTTCTAATTTTGAAGTAGTGAACTTTTCGAAGTATAGACGTAGGTACGGTCACAAATCTCGTCGGTCGTGGGTTTAAATCCCGTATGTCTGAATTTTTGAAATTTTGTGTGACCAATAAATTAGGATTTACTATACTCAATTAAAGATAAAAACTTTACAAATTATAACATTTATTCAAAACATCCATTATATTCCTAACTTTGTCTAGATACCACGAGAACTGTCTCTTCAGACACTCTTCAAGATTGGTCAATGAGTTCAAATAGTGTAGGTAAAGGTCGGCCATAACTTCCAGCTTTAATATCAACAATCTCTCTATCACTTGGCTGTAGTTGTCTTTTTCAACCTGGAAATGATAAGAACACATGAATAATTTCTGCCATTGCTACACCCAGATTACTAAGGTAAATGATAACAAGCATCGTAATAATCAATAAAATGAAGGGAATGTCGTCATGTAAAAAATGTGTGTCTGTGTGTGTGTATTCACAATTAATTATAACATTAGCGTTAAAGGAAAACATCCTGATGAAACCTGCTATCCTAAAAGTTGTTATGAATTTTAGATATGTAGCTCGCTAACCCGCACCAGGGCAGCGTGGTGGATTAAGACCTAAACTCTCAATAATTGAGGAGGACCGTAGCCAGCAGTGGAAATTATGGCCTGATAGTGATAGGAAGAAAATGTAAGACTTACATATTCTACGAGACAGGTTTCAGCGCCTTCTTCGTCATTTGGGTTGTTGACATCACATAGATTGACTAGATATCTGTAGCTTTTGCGCCATTTGCGAATCTGAAATCATAATATTGTATCAATTTATTATTTAACAATTATCGCAAATTGAGATGTGCTCAAGGAGGCAAAAGGCTCCTTACTTCATAGGTCTAAAAAACAACTGGCGCTATGTGTAACCATAAAGATTAACCTTTGTTTCTTTGGGGACAAAGTTATAAATGTATTTATGATTAGGGGGCGTCCATAAATTACGTGAGATGATTAAGGGGGGGAAGGGGTCGAGTTAAATTTCATCTAATATCACGTTGGGGAGAGGGGGGGTCTCGACAAATATCACGCAATTTTTTTCTGATTGAAACAAAAAAAAATGTAGTAGTATTTTGGTCCATTAAATCCAAATTAATTACTGAATTAGAGTAGATATTCTTTTTTTTTTTAAATCACAGTAGCTAGATTTAAGTATTCTATTGTTAAATTTTTATTACATTTATTACTCTCAGCAATATTGATTACTAGTCTTAACTAGTCGTAAATAAAAGCACGAATTTAATTGTTTTTTTCTTTATACAATAACAATCCAATGCGTTTCACGTAAGAAACCCACATTCCGAAAAATCTCACGTGAGATTGGGGGATGGGGGAGGGGGTTGAATAAAATCTCACGACATCTCACCAAGGGGGGAGGGAGGGACAAAAAAATTTAAAAAAATACCTCACGTAATTTATGGACGCTCCCTTACTAGCTAAAACAAGCCCGTATTTTAACATCCTCTTACAAGAATTCCAGAGAGTCCTTGTCTCCTAACACGATCAATGTCCGCCCATCATTATCAGCTTAACACGTCCCATTGCTGATCATGGACCCCCTGTACCATTGAGAGGGTTTAGGTCTTGGTACAACACGCTCCCCTAGTACGGGTTGGCGGGCTCCAAACGTAAGAAAATCTTAAGATTTTTTTGATATCCAGATTTAATGACGATGATTTCATCGTTAAAGCAAGTGATAATTCATTGTGATTACACACCTAACTTCGAAAAGTCAGAGGTGCCTACGGTTTGAACCCGCGTAAATATTTTGTAAAGCAGTGATGGCCTCGAGGTTTAGGCGCGCGGTCGAGAATTTCGGCGGTCGCGGGTTCGAACCCCAGGCACACACCTCTGACTTTCGAAGTTATGTGTGTATTCAAATTGAATTATCACGTGCTTTAACGGTGAAGGAAAACATCGTGATGAAACCTGCACACCTAAGAGTTCTTAGGAATTTCTTAGGTGTGTAGTCCGCCAACCCGCACTAGGCCAGCGTGGTGGACTATGGCCTTAACCTTCTCAATGGTAGAGGAGATCCGTGCTCAGCAGTGGGCGTATATGGGTTGATGAAGAAGAAGAAATATTTTTCATCGAAAAAAGTATGTAATAAATACCTCTTTTTCTACTTGTTCTACGCTGTGTTTCTTGTCACTATCAAGGGCTGTGCTCTGCTTCAAACACTCCATTTCACGATTGTAGTAATTGCGTTCGGATCTTCTTATTTACTTTTTGTGTAGACTCATACATTCCTGCCACTGGAATTAACATTCAAGGTTTATTTTCCAAGTCAATAAAAATATTTGTTTTGATCAAAAGATTCTGAACTGTTAATTCAGCAATCGCTAGTTTAAACCTCAAGCGCACATTTGTGACTACTTATATATATCTGTACTTGTTTACTTTTCTATGTAAAACGAGTTCGATACATTTAGACTAAAAACTGTAATAACCAGACTTAATGCTAAATTTTGTAAAAAAATACTCATAAATTCTATCTGTCCATCCAACTTGCACAATAATGTTTACGAACAAACGATGGCAAACGTACCAACAAATTAGAATTGATCTTCTTAAAGTTATGATCCCTGTGTTTGTTCATCTGCAGCCTGTATTTGGTAGTGACGTTGACTCTCTTCACCTGAAACTCCACCGCCCACGCATCCATGAGCGCCTGGTCACTCTTGTCTAGGGCAATTGACGAATTCAGATTCTGTTCGTATTTTGCTATCCGGGATTTTGTGTCTCCTTCTGCTGCCTGGAAATAGCGTATCAATATCGTATTAGCTGTGTCTGCCGACGGTCGGATGGCTGGTGGAGCAGACAAGTGCTGGAGTGGAGACCGCGCTTAGGCAGACGTAGTGTGGGACGTTCTCTAGCACGATGGACCGACGACTTGAGTGCGGTGGCGGGAAACGGATGGATCAGGGCTGCTCAAGACCGGGATGGTTGGCGCTATCTTGGGGAGGCCTACGTTCAGCAGTGGTCGGCGATAGGCTAAGTGTATTGTACATCGTATTAACTATATGATGTGAACTGTACTACCAAAAAGAGAGATTAAGTCATTTATCGCTCATTGCAATCTCAAAGAAATGCCACAATCTTAAAGAAATACAACAGCTCGAATCCGCGGCCGCTCTTCCACATCCTAACTGGCTGAAAGTACCACTTAGAGCAAAACTAATTTCTGTTTTGGTTAATTTCATAATCAAATATTTATTCGCACGTTAGGTCCAATTTAAGCAATAGTTATTTATCCGTGGTGCGCTAGTTAATTGCGTCAAATTTTTGGTAATTGTAATTGTCTTTCTTTATGTGAGGTTAAACCTCATAGCTCAATATTTTGTCACCCGCTTTGCTGTGGAGGGAAGTGGATAACTCTTTGTTTTTCCAACTCCTCCTTTACATTGTTTTTCTGATTAACTTCGTTGCGGGATTATGACAATTTAGGTCCCCTTAGATTCGCTGAGCTTCATTGCTCGGCGCCAATACTGTGCGTGCCGCTGTTGATCCTGGAATACAGGAGTTGCAGTGGCGGGTGTGTGGTGGGATCGGGCAAAAAAAATCAAATATTTAAGAGCAAGTATCAATTTGTGGTTGATTTATTAAAAAATCTTTAGTCAATAATATGTATCGTACCTCGGCGTTGGTATATCGTATCAGTAGTATAAAGAAGAAGAAATGCAGCATGTCTGGTCGCTCGAATCGCACTGTAAACACTGCACGACTCCAGACTATAATTATCACTCAAGATCAATGTAATATTAACTATTTAGAAGGTTAGCTTCTACTACGGATTTACGTATTGCATAATGGCTGTCCAAGCACTGATTGGCCATCGCAATCGACCGGGGGGAGTAGGGGGACGGAGGCGCGGGGCGCAGGGGCGCCCGCGCATCACCGGCCATTAGCACTCACATATTTTCACTGCGACCGATAAGCCACTCCGCGTCTATTTCCTTGTTAATTTTAATATACCAGTTTGTAAGCTACAGTCCGCTTCTTATTTTTATTAACGTCCCACACATTGGTCCTTCTACCGAGAATAACAAGAAGACGCGCAATTGGAGGAGTATCATTGGAAACCAAAATTAACGAAACTTCAATGCTATCTGGATGTCACAATATCAACCAACTAAAGGACTAAGGATTATTGTGGTAAAACGGCCGGAGTTGTGAGTTCGTTCCAATTATTACGATCAATTTCCATAAAAATAGCTTCTTCGTACAATAATTTTTTTCTACCCCCCAATTTTTTTTATTTTTTTCTCACCGATATTTTAGATAATTTAGCAAAATATAATCGTATTAGTTTAAATAATTCATTACTATTACAATGTCTGAAGAATCTGTTCAAAAATTACGTAAGTTAAATAGAGTTAAAGGGTCCATGAAAGCTAAGCTTACGCAGTTTGAAACATACGTCGATGTTTGTAGGTCTTATGAAATTCTTAACGAAGTACATGCCGGTGAGTTACAGATTCGACTGTCTAGAATACAAAATCTTATTACTGAGTTTGATTCCTTACAGACTGAGATTGAGGTGTTAGTCGATTCACCTGACGAACAATATACCGAACGAAAAATATTTGAAGATCAATATTATAGCCTTATATCTATAGCACAAAAAATACTACGTACGAGCTCCGACAAAATGGATAACATTTGTAAGCAACGCTCAGGTCCGCTGGCCAGCTGTGACGTCGCAAATACAGGTGGGACTTGTCAACATAATAAATTCAATTTACCTAAAATTAATATTCCTAAATTCAATGGTAGCTATCAACACTGGCTTGAGTTCAAAGAAACATTTTTGTCAATGATACATAATAATTCTGATATTGATAATATTAGCAAGTTTCATTATCTCCGGGCTTCCTTACATGGAAGTGCAGCCGATATAATTAGGAACATAGATTTTACACAGGATAATTATGCAACAGCTTGGGATCTCTTGTGCGAGAGATACCATAACCCAAAGCTTCTTGTAAACAATCATGTACAAGAGTTATTTAATGTAAATCCTATTTCTAAAGAATGTAGTACCTCATTACGTAATCTTATTGATATCACCAATAAAAATATTCGAGCATTAAAATCATTAAAACAACCTACGGAGCACTGGGACACATTAATCATATATATGTTGTCTTCTAAGTTAGATACCACAACGGCTCGCCATTGGGAAGAAAAACGCGGCATGCTATCAGATCTTCCTACATTGGCACAATTTTCTTTATTTATAAGTAATAGGGCTGATTTATTGGAGACCTTGGAAGATAATAAAATGAAAAATACTAGATCAGAACAACATAAATCTAAAAGTTTTATAACGGTTTCCAATGACAGATATATTACATCAACATACCAAAATAAGTGCGTGTATTGTAGAGGTGAACATTTTTTATTTTCTTGTGATAAGTTTAGGGCCTTATCAATAGAAGATCGTATTGCTAAAGTACAAGAGCTTAATTTATGTTCTAATTGTTTGCGATCAGGCCATTCGCCTTCAAAATGTCGCCTATCTCATTGCCGCTATTGTAAATTAAAACATAATACGCTTCTTCATTGCGACAATAAAGCAACTACTTCAATTTCTCCTATAGTGGAAAACGTAACTTTACAATCTAATATAATCAATAACCCCCAAAGCCACAATCCTTCATTTTCAAACAATAACACACAGTACACTACTTCTCCCAATATACTTCTATCCACAGCGTTGGTGCGAGTCTATGATAGCCGTGGTGGCCACCATTTGGCAAGGATTCTACTTGACAATGGCAGCACTGCTAACTTCATCACGCAGGATCTATGCAACAAGTTGGGTCTATCCAGGAGGGATGCGTTCTCCAGAGTATCAGGTATCGGCAATCAAGCCTGCAATAGTACACAATCTTGTAAAGTAACAATCAAATCTTTAAATTGTAACTATCAGGTCGATTTAAATTGTCTAATTTTACCCACAATTACAAAATTATTGCCATCTACGTTAGTTGACGTCAGCCATATATCAATTCCAAACGGCGTACAACTAGCTGATCCTAATTATAATATTCCATCAGCAATAGACTTATTAGTAGGCGCAGAAGTCTTTTGGAACGTCTTATGCACTAACTCTATCAACCTAGGCAAAAGACAACCTAAGCTTTACGAAACAAAACTGGGTTGGCTAGTGTCAGGCTACATAGTAGCACAATCTAATACTGCTTCTATACAGCATCAATGTAATTTTCTTAATGATGAACAGTTAACACGCTTTTGGGAATTAGACAACATTCCTGCTCAATATTCCTTAACAAGCGAAGAGCGTGCTTGTGAGGAACATTTTCGTTTAAATACGTATAGGAAATCTGATGGTCGGTTTGTGGTAAAAATACCTTTCAAACGCGACCCTTGCGAATTAGGTGACTCGTACGTATTAGCTAAAACTAGATTCTTCTCGCTAGAACGTCGCTTTCAAAAAAATTCCAATTACAAACAAAGTTATCTAAATTTCTTAAAATAATATGAAAACCTTGGTCATATGTCAGAGAGCACAAAATTTAATATTAATTTTACAAATTCAATAAATTATTATTTGCCGCATCACGGTGTACTTAAAGAATCGAGCACAACTACCAAGTTGCGAGTTGTTTTTGATGCCTCGGCAAAAAGAACATCAGGTCTATCACTAAACGATTTACAAATGATTGGACCTACAGTGCAAGATGATTTATTCTCTATTTTAATTCGTTTCCGTCAACACAAATATGTTATTTCTGGAGACATTGAGAAAATGTATCGTTGCATTGAACTAAATTCATCTCAACGACATTTACAACAAATAATATATCGTTCTTCATCTTCTGAACCTATTAAAGCATATACTTTAAATACTTTAACGTATGGGATGGCATCAAGTCCCTATCTTGCTACAAAATGTCTAACTAGTTTAGCTAATGACGTCACAGACACAAACATAAAACACGCCCTACTACATGATTTTTATATAGATGATTATTTAGGAGGAGGATCACAAAAGGAAAGTACTATTAAGTCGTGTAAAGGATTGATGTCAGTATTATCTGCAGCTAAATTTAATTTACGAAAATTAAAATCTAACGATCCAGAAATTTTAAGAATAATTAGCAAAAATTCAAGTTTAAATAATAATAGTATCCTACAACTTTCCGATAATATTTCCACATCTAAAACTCTAGGTCTATATTGGTTATGTGATTCTGATTTGTTAACCTTTTCAATAAATATTAATATACCTAAAACAATTACAAAACGACATATTTTATCACTAGTTAGTCAGATATTTGATCCACTAGGCCTATTAGGTCCAGTAATAATTGAGGCAAAAATCATAATGCAAAAATTATGGTCATGTAAAATTGGTTGGGATGATGATATTCCATTTGATATAAATCAGCTTTGGACAATTTTTTCTGACAAATTGACTTATTTAAATAATATCAAAATTCCAAGATGGTTTCTAAAAAAACCATAGTGATAGTATTGAGCTTCACATATTTTCAGACGCCTCAGAACTAGCATACGGAGCGTGTATCTATGCTCGTTCTACTAACTTAGATGGCTCTGTACATGTCCAGTTAATAGCATCCAAAAATAAGGTAGCTCCTCTCAATCCTACGACCATGCCCCGACTAGAACTGTGTGCAGCTCTTTTAGCAACAAGATTGTGTACTATAGTATTGAACTCCATCACATTGCGGGCTGTTTGCAGATTCTGGTGCGACTCCACCATTGTACTTGGTTGGCTTGCTACTCCTGTTAATAAATTGAAACCGTTTGTTCGAAATCGTATAAATGAAATTAATGAAAATACGACAGGCTGGAACTGGGGCTACGTACCTTCTCTGGATAACCCGGCAGACCTCGTTTCTCGCGGGGTGAAGGCTGATCAAATCAGCAATTTAAATCTATGGTGGTCAGGTCCGACATTTTTACTAAAATCTCCCGATTTGTGGCCTAAAATGCCCAATATATCGAATAAATGTAATCTTCCTGAGGTGATATGTCATATTGCACAGGAATCAAGTAAACAAATCAATCCTATCTCATTATTAATTCATAAATATTCTAATTTTAATAGATTAATTCATACCGTAGCCTATATTTACAGATTTATTCATAATTGCAAAAATAAACATAATAAAATATTAAGTGTCCTATCAAATACAGAAATTCAAAATGCTTTGACAGCTATATTGAAACAATCTCAATTAGAAATGTTTGCTGAAGAATATTCAATCATACAATTAAATAAGCCGCTACCACATAAGAATCGATTAATATCTCTATCACCTTTCATTGATTCACAAGGTATTATAAGAGTAGGTGGCAGGCTTAATAACTCGCCTTACTTATATGATCAGAAGCACCCAATAATAATATGCAGTAAACATTATTTCACAAAACTATTATTTCGATCACAACATATTAAACTATTACATGCTGGACCACAATGTTTATTGTCCAACATTAGACAAACTTATTGGCCACTAGGGGGACGAAACCTAACGAAGTACATAGTAAAAACATGTGTTAAATGTTTTAGATACAAGGCTACTACTTGTCAACCAATCATGGGACAATTACCCGAGAATAGAACTATGTTAGAATTTCCTTTTTTACATGTTTGTGTGGACTACGCCGGGCCAGTGATGATAGCTAATAAGAAAGGTCGCGGCTGTAAGTTGATCAAGTCTTATCTGTGTATTTTTGTTTGCCAAGCAGTCAAGGCGGTTCATATAGAATTGGTTACAGAACTAAGCACAGAGGCGTATCTAGCGGCTCTTCACCGGTTTATGGCACGCCGTGGAAAGCCACAATCTATAACATCGGATAATGGCACTAATTTTGTCGGAGCACGTAATGAAATTCAAACTTTATTAAATGAGTCTAACATATCTTCTAAGCTAGCCGATGAAGGTATCAAATTTCTATTTTCTCCAGCTTACTCTCCACATTTCAATGGTATGGCAGAAGCTGCTGTTCGGTCCACTAAATTCCATTTAAGACGTATAATAAATTTAACTCACTTTACGTACGAAGAAATGCTTACTTGTTTAGCCCAAATTGAAGCTATACTAAATTCGAGACCGTTAACCCCACTTTCATCAGACCCTGCAGATCTATCAGCTTTAACTCCATCTCATTTTCTAATTGGTCGTACTCTAACTTCCGTGCCAAATCCACAGATATCCGAGAAGATAAACATCAATCAAATGCAACGTTTCAAACGAGTGGAACTCGTTAAACAACATTTTTGGCGAAGATATTCTAATGATTATATTTACACACTTCAACAGAAAACTAAGTGGCATCGTGGTAAGAAGGACTTGATGCCAAACACACTTGTTCTTATCAAGGATAAGACGGCTCCTCCGCTGCTCTGGATCCTTGGACGAGTCGAGATGGTGTTTCCTGGAGTTGATGGAATCAACCGTGTGGCGGACATAAAGACAGCAAAGGGCATAATTCGCAGGGCATGGAATAATATTTGTCCTCTGCCTGTGGAAGACAACTTTGAAGCCTACTTCAACCCCGGGAGCATGTCCAAGCACTGATTGGCCATCGCAATCGACCGGGGGGAGTAGGGGGACGGAGGCGCGGGGCGCAGGGGCGCCCGCGCATCACCGGCCATTAGCACTCACATATTTTCACTGCGACCGATAAGCCACTCCGCGTCTATTTCCTTGTTAATTTTAATATACCAGTTTGTAAGCTACAGTCCGCTTCTTATTTTTATTAACGTCCCAAACAATGGCTTTCGCTTAAAACCGCCTGTATGGAATTCTCAATTGGGTTGAAAAACGAAACAAGGTAACTAGTTAGCTAGGCTAGCTCTTAACCAGCGTCCGTAGTTCTTGAGAAGCCAAAAAGACCAAATTGCCTAACAAAATTCTGAATAAGTTTTAAATCTTTATTATAATGTAAATGAAAATATCCTGATCCCAAAATAACAATTTTAAACTAAACATGACGCAAGCGTAACGCTTTTGGTTTCGGAAAGGCCGATCAACGGTGACGGCAATTTTGCGAGTGAAGACGCACGCGGAGGAGGCAGTAGCCCAGGGCAAATGCGTGGTGGCGGTGTCACTCGACATCGCCAACGCTTTTAATACATTGCCCTGGCCCTGTATAAATGAAGCTCTTCGGTACCACGTGGTGCCGCCCTATCTCCGGCGCCTGGTGCACTCATACCTTTCCAACAGGGACGTAGTGTATCCGGGCGCCGATGGGTGGCACCGTAGAGAAATGTCGTGCGGTGTACCACAGGGGTCAGTCCTAGGACCCCTCCTGTGGAACATCGGGTACGACTGGGTCCTCCGTGGTGCCAATCTCCGGGGCGTCGGCGTAGTTTGTTACGCCGACGACACGCTGGTGACAGCATGTGCCGGGACCTTTCCAGAGGCCGTCAACCTTGCCACGTTAGGCACTAGCCACGTGGTGAGGAGGATTCGGCGGCTCGGCCTCGCGGTGGCTCTTCAGAAGTCCGAGGCTATTTGCTTCCACGGGCCTCGAAAGAAGCCACCTGCAGGGGCCAGTCTGACGGTAGAGGGCGTGGAAATCCCCATCGGCTCCACGATGAAATATCTTGGTGTCGTACTAGACAGCCGGTGGAATTTCTGCGCCCATTTTGGAAGACTAAAGCCGAAATTGATTAGGGCAGCAGGTGCCTTGTCTACTCTGCTGCCTAATCTCGAAGGTCCCGGCGTCCCTTGCCGAAGATTGTTCGCGGGAGTTGTGCGATCAATGGCCCTGTACGGTTGCCCCGTTTGGGCCGAGTCCCTGAAAAAGCGCTGCGTGACCCTTCTGCGGCAACCGCAGCGGGTAGTTGCGCAGCGCATGATCAGGGGCTATCGCACAATTTCCCATGAGGCGGCCTGCGTGTTGGCCGGTTGCCTTCCCTGGGATCTTGACGCCAGGGCCCTCTCTTCAGTTTACCACTGGCGAGAGGAGGCGTCTCGACGAGGGGAACGACCGGCCCCAAGAGAGCTAGAGGCCAAAAGGGCCTCCTTACGTTTGGCCGCCGTGGAGGAGTGGCGTTCCAGGCTGGTCAGTCCGAGTGCTGGGGTATGGACCGTAGCGGCAGTGCGCCCTGTTCTCAACCAATGGTTGGACAGGCGCCACGGCGTGATGACATACCGCCTGTCACAGGTTCTGTCGGGACATGGTTGTTTTGGCTGGTTCCTGTGGCGGGTGGCCAAAAGAGAAGAGTCCGCCGTGTGTCACCACTGTGACAACTGTCCGGAGGACACAGCCCAGCACACTCTATCGGATTGTTCAGCCTGGGACGAGGAGCGAAGCGCACTCCGCGCAGTCATCGGAGCGGACCTCTCACTCTCGGCCGTGATTCCTTCCATGGTTGAGAGTCAGAGGTCATGGCAGGCGATGCTCTCCTTTTGTGAGACTGTAATGTCTCAAAAGGAGAGCGCGGGGCGGGTTCGTGAGCAGAACGATCCTGCCCGCCGCCGCCAGCAAAGAAGGAGACGCCGGGTGACCGAGTTCGGCTGATCTGGCGTCCCCGCCCTGTGGATTGGGGGTGTAAGAATTCCGCCACGGTATCCCCTACCTGTCGTAAGAGGCGACTAACAGGGGTACTGGGGTAGCAGGGCGTACTGCGGGGGCGGTACCCTATGATAGCAACCCCGAGATTGGCGGCAGAGGACGTGACCTCTTAACTGTCGCGGACGTTCCCGAAAGGCGAACGTACAAATAGATTAAGTGGAGGGCATACCAAGCCCTCCCAATTTGGAGGGGTCCAAAATTGGACGGTGCGCTGGGCGGCAGCGGACCATTTAGGGCACTTCTGGCCCTGAGATGCCGCAAAACCGCCCTAAATGCGTGTGATGGTCACCGAGAGGTTTTAGTCGGTATGCTGGCGTAGCCAGTGACCCCGACATACCCCTTACGGCCTCCCCCGAGGTACCGAACAGGGGAGCTTAAGGCGCTTTCCTCTCGTGATAAAAAAAAAAAAAAAAAAAAAAAAAAAAAGCGTAACGCTTTTGGGATTCTTTGTTGCTACCGGCACTGGTCTTAACTTTATTAATACTTAATAGGCCTAGAATTTTTTTTTAAATCAGTACGAACCAACACACTTAAATCACGATTTATATAGTTATGTAAAGATAAGTACGATAACCTATGGCCATAGATATTATTTATCGCCGACCTTCGTAGATCTGCTGCAACTGCAACATGAAGCAGCTGTATAGACAAGATTAGTCGTAAAACGAATAGAATAGATGAATAATTGTCTCGCTCGAATAAGACGGTACTTAGGGAAAACCCTGCTTATGTAACAGTCACATACATACTAGAAATCTTCTTCTTCTTCTTCATCAACCCATATTCGCCCACTGCTGAGCACGGGTCTCCTCTACCATTGAGAGGGTTTAGGCCATAGTCCACCACGCTGGCCTAGTGCGGGTTGGCGGACTACACACCTAAGAAATTCCTAAGAACTCTTAGGTGTGCAGGTTTCATCACGATGTTTTCCTTCACCGTTAAAGCAAGTGAGTATTCAATGTGAATACACACATAACTTCGAAAAGTCAGAGGTGTGTGCCTGGGGTTCGAACCCGCGACCGTCGAGATTCTCGACCGCGCGCCCAAATCTCGAGGCCATCACTGCTTAGAAATCACTTTAGGAGAAATCTTTAGGTGTAAAGGATGTAGCCTTCAAAAGGCAGATATGTTTTCTCGAAACCACGTGTATATTCTCATTGTTATCACGTTTTCAAAACATTTGTTACCATGAATAAAACACAAACAAACTCGTTAATTTTTATTTAATAAAAATAAGTTGTAAAGTACATAGAGTTACGTCCTCGCAGTGTCTTGTTATTAACAACACTGTACTTAATGCATAGCTTATGTTATACACAACAACAAATACAGTTTCATTTGAGAAGTGCTGCCGTATCCATTTATTCACTGTTGACATCGAAATTTCAAGTTCCTCACTTCAAACTTCTTTATTGGTAACTCATTTTTGTACAGTTTTATAAAATATTATTGTTTTTATACACTTTATAACTTGTGCGTCTAGGTTATTACAATATCAATCGTCAGCTATAACTGTAAAATAATGATCTGCTTGAATATCGATTAATACTTCTCAAATGAAATAAAAAAACATTTTGACTATCACAGTAAGAGTTTGTTTCACGATTACCGAGTAAATTGTCGACTGATTACTAATTTTTTTAACTCTAACAATATTTTTTAAAACATAACATTTTTAATATGTAAGCCGAATCATGACAAATATTTCTTTATCGTTCTTAGCAATATATTTAAAAGAATATGATGTTTTTATGTTTATATTGAGATAATTAAATTTTACATAAGTGCACCATAATACTATCTTTCATATAAATTTGAATGCCGTAAAACATAGCAGAGACGTTTTCGTTCTTGTTATTCGTGCTTTATCAAATCTTACTCAAGGCTTTAAACATTTACCTGTAGTAAGAGGCTATCAGACAAATAATATTTACCCGTCTATAGTGAAACAAACGCTAAATCTAACTAAAATTAAATCTATAATTTATTCTAATTTCGGTCATCAAACAGTCCAAATCACATGTCATCCAATTTTTAAATACGTAATAAATTATTAATATCTAATTTTAGGTAACCGAATGTGCCGCATTGTACTGAAAAATGTGGACTTCATAAGAACTTTATAATCGATTATTTATTATCACTACATAGTATAAAACAAAGCCGCTTTCTCTGACCCTATGTCCCTTTGTATGCTTAAATCTTTGAAACTACGCAACAGATTTTGATGCGGTTTTTTTAATAGATAGAGTGATTGAAGAGGAAGGTTTATATGTATGATAACATCCATTAAATATCAGCATTGCACCCGTGCGAAGCCGGGGCGGGTCGCTAGTAATACTATAAACTTCATATAATTTGTTTTCGTCGTAACACATGAAAAAGTTTGTGGAAAAATCTTCGATAAAGTCTGTTTTCGAGCTTCTTCTTTACTGTTTAGCTAACTCACACTTAACCAACCAATCATAATAAATGCAGATTAGTTATTTTTATATTTTAATAGATTCAGTACAACGCGGCACGAAAATGGCACAAAATTTAACTACCACGACCTTCTTCAACCACACTCGTGAATTTTACAATCCTTTTAACCAACCACTTTTTTGAGTTCGATCGTAAGCCACGAGTGCTCATAGCCTAGAAAGATAATATTCATCAATCAAAATCTTTATTATCGGAGAATAAGTGACGAATACCTAGTCCACCAACTCGCACTAGTCCAGCGTGGTGGACTAAGGCCTAAACCCACTCAATAGTAGAGTAAGCCCGTGCCTGTGGGACGTATGTGGGCTGACGATGATGATGAAGTGACAAATGATCATTTGACTCTCCTATTTATGCCATCTTTTTATATTTTTGACGTCTGTATCGATTTCGATTGTAGAATGTTACTATGGCCCTTGGTCGTGTTTTAACCTCTTCTTATGCACTCCTGGTACTCAAAGGCGGCGTCTTGGGCCCTCGAGAAGATCTGCTTTCGAAGGTGATTGAGCCTCCTTCGAGCGTGGACCACCAGGTCGCGGTAGGAGCGTCGAGAATGTTGCAGATCGTCTCGAACTCTGTGGATCTCCTCAGCTGCTAGCCGACGCCAGCGCTTCACTCGAGGAATCGTCTGTAAATTGGGAGATTAAGGAATCAATTATCACACGTTTATTATATAGTTGCTTGTTTCTTTGAAGGCGCAATAAGAGTTAAATTTCTTAACAAAATTTCGCTATTATTAACTCTTATGTAAAAGGAGATTTGATTGTCGTTTTCATACGTTGTGCTGTTGTTAAAGTAATAACATAATGTTATTGGTTTTGATATCGTTTAATACATACCTCGCAAGATGTACCGCAACTTCGAACAGCTTTTTCGCATTTCTTTATGTAGTCTTCGCTCTGTAAAATCATTGAAGAATTCCAAATAAATATAGTTATAGTTATGTTTTATCTGCTCGACACAGGCTTTCTCTATAACGAATAAAGGTAAGGCTTTAGTCCATTACATTCGACAATACTGGCCGTACTTATCAGTGGGTAAAATTATAAGCAGTTATGCATTAAGCAGTGATGGCCTCGAGGTTTGGGCACGCGGTCGAGAATCTCGCCGGTCGCGTGTTCGAACCCCAGGCACACACCTCTGACTTTTCGAAGTTATGTGTGTATTCACATTGAATTATCACTTGCTTTAACGGTGAAGGAAAACATCGTGATGAAACCTGCACACCTAAGAGTTCTTAGGAATTTCTTAGGTGTGTAGTCCGCCAACCCGCACTAGGCCAGCGTGGGGGACTATGGCCTAAACCCTCTCAATGGTAGAGGAGACCCGTGCTCAGCAGTGGGCGTATATGGGTTGATGAAGAAGAAGAAGAAGAAAATTATTAGAAAAAGTGGTGCTTAAAAAATTTCCTTACAAGGATTCTAAATTTAAACAAAATCTTCAAGCTATTTTTTTAAACCTACAAGTTTAAACTGTTGATAAGATTATACCCAACACTTCTAGATTTAATTCCAGCGATATGCTCACCTTCGGTCTGGTACTCAATAAATTCAAGTGCATCTATTTACATCCCAATGTCGAGGACTCACATATATTTGTCGTCAATACCCGCTTTACTCTTTGTTGTATCTAATTCGTTGCGCTTCCCATTGAAAACCACCGATGCAGTTTAGCTTACGTCATGTTGCATAAAGCTGAATTCAGAACGATTGATTGATTTTTTTTATTAACCGATATATATTTCGTTGCTAAGGAGGAGTATTATTTGTTATTTTCACGGGTATGGTTTTAATTTCCTAGTCTGATTGTTTGTGGATTTATTTACCTAACGTAATGATAAAATGTATACTAATATCGGAATATATAATCAAAAGTATTTTTTCAATCCTAAAACTAACAGCAATTGTTGGTATAATAAAAATAGTTGGAATTTTAATGAATTGGGCACAAATTGGTTATTTAAAAGAAAAATCCCCACGGCTGTCGGGCTCAACGCTTAAGCCTTAACTACTATATTTAAAATAGTGTGTTTCTTTTTTGCACACATACATTTATATCTTTCATAGTTTTAATAAAATCATCATCATTCCACTGCGGCCCTACCACTGAGAAGATTTAGGCTTTAGTCTACCACGCTAGTCTAGTGCGAGTTGGCTTAATACGAATAATATTTATATTAATTTAGCGTGGAATCTCTACCCGGAATGATTTTGAAGTACGTAATAAAAATGAGTTTACCTTATTTAGGTGGATGCGGAAGACTACCATGTGTCCCAGCAGGAACTTGTGGTGGTTCTCTCCGCTGAAACTGGCCGCTTTCTGCGCGTCCACCTCGATCTTGTGCAGTCGTTGGTCGAATATACCGCGACATCGGGTCTGGAAACAAACATTCGTTCATCATACGGTTGTCTGAAAGAAATCGCATTGTACCGATAAGACTGCCATTTATTCCACTCTTTTTCTTTTTATTCTTAATTCATGTTTCTGTTAGTGTTGTGGTGTACAATAAAGTGTGATAAATAAATACAAATTCGTTATTCGCAACCTTACTATCAATATCATCATTCATAGCCTTTTTCATCCCACTATTAGCCAAAGGCCTCTGTCCAAGAGTGCCATTCTGTATAGGCCAGTCTCATCGAAGATCTGCTGTTTATTACATCGTCCATCTATCTTGCTGCTGGTCGGCCAACAACTGGGAATCAATATTTTATTGTATTGGTAGATGGTATTACAAAAGAATTCTTAGGAATTTCTTAGGCGTGTAGTCCGCCAACCTACACTAGGCCAGCGTGGTGGACTATGGCCTAAACCCTCTTAATGGTAGAGGAGACCCGTGCTCAGCAGTGAGCGTATATGGGTTGATGAAGAAGAAGAAGAAGAAGATGGTATTACTACATCGATAGTTTCTTTAAGCGCAATGACGTCCAGACATGTGTATGTAAGGTGAACTATTTCTACAAGGCGGTTTGGAAATGGATGATCGACTAGAGCTTTGATTATCATCATCATCAGTCCATAAACGTCCTACTGTTTTATCCCTGAGAACTTTCGGGTGTGCAGGTTTCATCACGATTTTTTCATTCACCATTAAAGCAAGTGACAATACATCGTGAATACACACAATTTTGAAAAGTCAGAGGAGTGCGCCCGCGATCGCCGAGATTCCCTTTAGTGCGTTTGAACCTCGATGCCATCACTGCTTGCAATAAACAATTCGCCCTAAACTAACGGAACTAGACTGAGAACGCGTTACAACAGTTTAGTACTGCATAAAACTATGTTATACAACATGAATGGAGATCATTAATAGTTGCCGTGATCTCATGCTGTCGTCAGTGGAGCCATTAAAATCACTGTAGCTTGCAGTTGCATAATAATACATTTGAAAAGCATCCAGCATCGTGTTTAATCGCGGATGAAGACTGAAGAGATACTTTAATGATGTTTTTATGAGAAACAACTGGAATGTAATTTTAGTATCCTTTGTCCGTGTATCCGTTTGCGTAGTTATATTTAAATACATGTACCATGAATTTGCCGAACTGAGTTCGTAAAATATCATATCAACGAATAAATATCCAGATAATATAATATAATAATATCTTAATTTTTGGATAGATTAGAATCCGCCAACTTTAACATAGAAATAACTTCAGTCCCCTAACAACCGTCAAATGGCCATTTTCTTGGCGATCTCGGAATCAATCTTAATAATGAAATACCGAACCGACAGTTTTTTAATTAATTTATTATTATTATTAAAACCTCCATTATCCTGGCATACGATACTTGGCTAGGTGAGGTGACTGTATCTGGAAGGTGGCTGGCAGTAGTTCGATGAGGGGATTCGAAAATTGAGCCCAGTGGTGAGTCACAGGAGAGGCCTACGTCTAGCAAAGACCATGACAAAGGAAGATAATAATGATGCAATTCAGTTTCTTTTAACCCCTATAGATTTAAACTTGGGATTAACAAGATCTCGTCTCTGTAAACCGTGGAAGTGATATTAAATACAATTGATTTTCAATATTTGGTAGGTAAATATGATACAGGAAGTAAACCATTATCCAGGAAGAGATTATCTGCAAATAAATATTCGCGAACTCGCTAATTCCGCGGCCGCACTGAGCGCCACAATGCCAAGGTGCTGTGACGTGTGTCGTTGGCCAACAAAATGTAATATCTAACTAGTTGTTATGTAAATAGTTTACCGTTGTAAATTTTATACAGTACTAGTATTTGTAAAGAGTTTTTATTCTACTCTGGCGAAGATAACACTACTCTTTATGAGTAGATTAGTGGGGTGCAAATATAGTGTGAACTGATAAATTTGCAAGTATCTATGATAGGTTTAACGCTTTCTTTACTGTAGTTGCTATCCAGATAAATAGGTACATATATACAATAACAATAGCCTGCACTAGTGTAAGATTAAGTTCTTGGTAACAGGGCCTGAATTTAATGTCCTGAGTCAACAATGAAAATTCGGAAGAAAAAATCCTAATAGCAATGATCGAATTAGTAAGAACACAGGGATTACATTTGTAAGTGTGAAGTAGAAATGTACTTTCGCAATCGAAAAATTATCAGTAATTAAGGTTCATAACAGATTAGTTCCGAATAGCATATATGATTAAAAGTGGGTCACTTTAATAAGGTCTCATTTCGAAAAAAATACTTACGCTTCTAGGACTTTAGAATCTGAATTAGTTTAATCATTCTTACCTTCAAGGCATAATTCGTTATTTTATGAAAATATTTTCTTTGACTTAAATATAAAATCATTCTATTAATGAATCTAGAGCTAAATATTTATTTTAATAGCCGATATAATTAGTTAGTCATGTCGTCATCTCTTACCTTCCTGCCTGACGGAGTTTTATATCAATAGTCTAATAATACCATGCCCTTTCTATTCCCGTCATTGGCACGGTCTCGGCCTAACTGCATCATATCCTAAAATATATGTATTTTAATATCCATAAAACAATTGGCAAGTAATCAGTCAACTGTGAATATATTGCTCAGCTGTTTAAAATAGCCGGATGACGTTCTTACGCTTTTCATTGAGTGGAGTTTCACGTTTAGAGTAACTCGCGTAAATCTCCTTACATATTCGTACTATTTTGTAGGCTATATGTCCACACTAGTGTTACCTGATAATTGTCCTAAAAGGTCACGCTTTTTAATAGCAATTAAGGAGGATTAACAGTGCCCCGAGATCATTTTAGAAATTTTGAAACACTTGTTTCTAAATCTACCAATTTAATAGATTAAGTAAATATTTTAAGGTATATTTTTAAATTTAGCAATTATTAAATTCTAGCAGTAGTGAGAAACAAATAAAATTGTATGCTAACAGCGAACATGAACGAATCTTCGGCCCTGAAACATCAAAAGCAGAAAATAAAAATATGTTTGTGAATGATAATCGTCTTTGGATGAACATTGGATGAGCATTGCGGTCTCTCGTTTCAAAAGGTAGTCCTTTCTACTGCATTATAACTGCTTTCCTTTACTTGAGTAATACATCAATACTTGTTTCGGATCTATGGGTCTCAAACTCTTTCACAGCCACGAGACAAACTTTCTCTTTGACTATAAAAACATAAATTATCGTCAAGACGCCAGTGTCCACTTAAGTTTTACCATTAAAATTGAAATCAAATGCCAATTCAATTTTATTTATTGGCATACATTTGAATGAACACGAAACATCTAAATTGCATTGATAATAAATTATTAGTTTCTGAAACGGCACCTCATTTAACCCCTCATGAACATCTTGGAGACATAAACCTTCGCTGAAACACCAGAAATAATGAACAGCGAAATATACTGAGTTGAATTATCTTTGTCACTCATTTTCTGATTTTACGATCGTTTGAATTGAGGAAACATTATGAAACTACAGTTTCAGTGTGGGGCTGTGATGTATTGAATAGGTCTTTAGTAGCCTATTTCTATAAGCTTGAAGGTTTTGCATTAATACTAGACCTTGGATTGAAGCCGTGACAACAATATCGTTGAAGGCACTGATGGACTAAGCTCTAAACGTTTTATTTCGTCTATAAATGTATTATTGCAAATGCACAATTTTGATGAATCATAGAAAATCTAAACCCGCGTTTTGCCTGCAGAATTTTTTAGGTGCCAAGTCATTTTAATAAGACATCAAATAAAAATTGACCTGGGCATCAAATCCAAGATAATTTTACTGAACATACACTTATACACAAAAGTAAAAAACCCTTCGAACCTCGCGTTCACTCCAGTAATACCATCTGGTCTTGTGGCGGCCTCGAGGTTGAAAATCTTACCGGTCGCGGGTTCATACTCCGTTCATACTAGGCACACACCTCGTTTTCGAAGTTATATGTGTATTAACTATAAATTATACCTTACTTCAACAGTAAATTACTCTTTGTATGTATTAATGTATGTATGTATATATATTGTGTGTATTTTATGTATAATATAAGTATGTATGTATTATATATACACTACTGGAAAAAATTAAAGGATCAAAAAATAAATCCAAATTTTTGGCTGATTTTCAACAGGCCGTAACTTCGAAAAAAATGGTCGTACAGGAAATTAAAAAAAAGAAACTAGTAGCTCCAAGTATCTAGTTTTTGGATTAATACATTAAAATTTTGTAGCATCAGCGGTTTTTGAGTGATCTTAGGAAAACCAGCAACAAAAAAATTTAACAAAAAATCTTGTTTCTTTTTTTTTGATATACGGACGTGGAAAAACACGTTCTTGCTAAACCCGTATAAAGATCAGATACTTTGTTTATGTAGCTTTAATTTCGTTCTTTTAACACCTCGATATGTTTAGTCCTCGCCGAGATATCAGTCTCCAAATGGAAAAGGATCCTTTTGTCTTTAAATATCGATATCTCAGCAACCAATAATTGCACATCAAGTGAAAGGTGCGTTTCAAGAACTTGAATAAATATCCTTTAACCTGCAGTTATTGCTTTTTCGAAAAAACGAGAATTCTTCTTGTTACATGAATTTGAAAATGCAACAAAAAATGAGCTTTAGGTGGTGTTTTGGAAAATCAAGCGCTGGATCGAAAATATTGTGAAAACCAATAATGTTAAGTGTGCGTTTTACAGTTTAATATGTCCACGAAAATCCTACAAAGTGCCAAATTAATCCATCCAGCCGTTTTTGTGATTCACTCGATCGAATTTTTGAAAAAAATAAGGAATCACGTTTTTGCTCTGCAAAGCTCATAATTTAAGAAATGAAAAATATTTATTTTTTAAAGCTTTTTCCACGTTTCTGTTGTACGAATTTGTTGTTTTGGGGCAACTTGAGGAAATTCAAGTCACCAACGCCAATATTGCCCGTTGTTGCTAATGTGTGTGATTAAGGAATTTTCGAGCAACAATATTCGCATTGACGAAATATTGAATTGATTGGGCGTTTGTTTGTTAAATTTCCTCAAGTTGTTCCAAAACAACAAATCTATACAACAAAATGTAGAAAAAGCTCATAAAAAAGAATATTTCTCATTTCTTAAATTATGAGCTTTGCAGAGCAAAACGTGATCCCTTATTTTTTCCAAAAATTCGATCGAGTGAATCACAAAAACGGCTGGATGGATTAATTTGGCACTTTGTAGGATTTTCGTGTACATATTGAACTCTAAAACGCACACTCAACATTATTGGTTTTCACAATATTTTCGATCCAGCGCTCGATTTTCCAAAACACCACCTAAAGCTCATTTTTTGTTGCATTTTCAAATTCATGTAACAAGAAGAATTCTCGTTTTTTCGAAAAAGCAATAACTGCAGGTTAAAGGATATTTATTCAAGTTCTTGAAACGCACCTTTCACTTGATGTGCAATTATTGGTTGCTGAGATATCGATATTTAAAGACAAAAGGATCCTTTTCCATTTGGAGACTGATATATCGGCGAGGACTGAACATATCGAGGTGTTAAAAGAACGAAATTAAAGCTACATAAACAAAGTATCTGATCTTTATACGGGGTTAGCAAGAACATGTTTTTCCACGTCCGTATATCAAAAAAAAGAAACAAGATTTTTTGTTAAATTTTTTTGTTGCTGGTTTTCCTAAGATCACTCAAAAACCGCTGATGCTACAAAATTTTAATGTATTAATCCAAAAACTAGATACTTGGAGCTACTAGTTTCTTTTTTTTAATTTCCTGTACGACCATTTTTTACGAAGTTACGGCCTGTTGAAAATCGCCCAAAAATTTGGATTTATTTTTTGATCCTTTAATTTTTTCCAGTAGTATATTATATAAGTAAATATCTATAATTATTCATTTATGTACTTAACTTGTTACTTTACTATTACATACTTTTGTTTAGAGTTTTATTCCCTTCGCTATTTATGCACCTACCTTTAATCTCTGCATCACCCTAAGGTTAACAGTTAGAGAACGCCTCCGGCATTATGTCCGCCTTTATACAAGGCGTGTAAAAAGCATAAATAAATAAATAAAGGAAACCATTGTGAGGAAACCTGCACTCCTAAATGTTCTTAATAAGTTAATTTGTTAAGGTGGATAATCCGCCAACCCGCACTAGACCAGCGTGGTTGTGGAATGCGTTATAATGATAACGAGGTCTTGCGGTACAAGTATGTGCCGTGCGATCTGGAGGTCCTGGGTTCGATTCCCGGGTCGGGCAAAGTGTTATTGGGTTTTTCCATTAGGAAATTCTCAGTAGTAGCATAGAGTCTGGAAATGTGCCCGAAAAACGGCAATAGGCTCGCCCCCTATTACGTGGGACTGAAACATACCTGGTGCAGAAATGCATCTCTGCCTACCCCTTCGGGGAATATAGGCGTGAGGTATGTTTTTTTTGTTGATATTGACGATATTATAGTAAACACGATATAATACAGAAGAAATAAGAACATTTACTAAAAAGAAACGACTTGTCTAAAACAAGACTCTAGTCTTTCGTCACTCAGTACCCTCATAGCGGAATTATTAATCAAAGTTTAATTGTAAATCAATATAAATTTGCAATATACGTACTCATAGCAATTGTCTGTTATAGTCAATTCAATGTTTATAGCCTTCATTATTCGTTTAGTCAATTAAAATGTCTTCCGCGTAATATTGTGATGGAAAAGACAATTTTAGAAGTTTAAAGTATTTACTTTAAAGTTAAAAAATATTCACGTACAGGTTTATTAAATCGAGATTATAAGAATGAACCCCAAAAATTACAGCTTGGGCTGACGATGAAAACGTGTAAATATACCTCTACCTCTCAAGGATGTATGCGTGAATTCTTAAAATATATAATTTCTAAATAATTCTTAAACTACTGGATTAAACTAGATGAAATTTGAAACGAAGCGAGCTTATACAATGCCTGTTCGGTGACCGAAATTTCAGGTTTCTAGGGTAATCCACAAAGAAGTTATAGGAGGTCCAAAATAACCTGAATTGCTTATAGAAAAGATAGTGCGGCCGTGCCGCTTTTGCTTGACTTGGCTACAGGTAATACTTTCAACGAAAAGCAAAAAATCTGAGTACACATTCTTACATTATCGCAAAATGTGCAACATTTGAGTGTTGGCAGTGTACCTGGAGCGTTATGTAACTCCGGGGCCAGCCTTGAACGGTATCAAACCGAGTCAAGGTAAATCCGTCTGCACTGCACTACACATCCCGGTACTAAAACCATAATTGTGGAGTTTTTTGAGATATTATATCGAATGTTTATGTTGGATAAATATTTTTAAAATTAAATTAGCGATGTCTTTGGGGCTTGGAGGCACAAAACTTTTGTTTTTCCAAGTCATGTGTGTATTCATAATGAAAGTTGTTAATGATATCATAAAGGTGAAGAAATTTCTGAGGTGTGTAGAGAGCCCACCTACAATAATCCACGTAGCGGAGTAATTCCTAAATGCTCTTAGTGGTAGAGAAATCCCGTGGCCAGCAGTGAGGTGTATGTATATGAGCTGATGATGATAATACTTTAAATGTCCTAGTTAATACATTTTATTAATTTAGAAGAAATATACCACCAGCAGAAGATAAATAATGATATCTAATGAAGGAAAAACATCGGAGTTTAGCGTTCATCCTGGTTTAAAGCCTAGTCCCTCAGTTTCACTCTGAGGTTCCCCGTACCCAGTTCTAGCACGTTAAAAGTCAAATATTCTCTTCCCTCTCACTCGGGCTATCTTTTCCGACTCTTCACCAACTGAATTTAATACACAAAATATCCGCAAATATTTAAAACTATGGCTAACACGAGTGACGTGGCGGGATGCAGCCCGCGACCTGGCGCCCGATCAACGGCCAGATGCGCGCCAACACACTGTCAGCCAACATGTCGGAACACACTGATGTTGAGAGCATTCACTCTATATTGGTGTATATTGCTCCTGATAAAGTATTATAATCAAAGTTTTAGGCATTTTTTGAGTGTATATAAAAAAAAACTGTAAACTGGATATAAAGATATTAAAGAGACCGTACAAATCGGACGTTATATCTTATAGTTGTTATCATAATTATCAGCCCATATCCGTCCCACAGCTGGGCACAGGCCTCCTCTAGTATTGAGACGGTTTAGGGCTTAGTCCACCAGAATGGCCCAGTGCGGGTTGGCGGACTACATACCTAAGAAAATCGTAAGAACTTTTAGCTGTGCAGGTTCATCACGATGTTTTCCTTACAAAAATCTATTAGTTAGAGCAAACTATATAGTTTGTCGACCCAGTTACACTTCCATTTTTCTAAAAGCAAGTGAAAAATAAAAAAGTAAAGCAAAAAATCTTCTTTAATTTATATACTTTTCGTAGCCTAAATAAAACAAAAGTCTAAACCCAGAACCACGTTATTTTCATACTCCATTTCAACAAACCACCATTCATCCAACAAAGTATCCCAAACATTGTACCGACACGCGTGCACGACAATTATTAATAAACCCTCCGTAACATAACTTGGCTAAATCATGTTTTATAAACAAACACTTCCTTGACGTTATTTCAAGATTTCCACTAAAAATACCCATGATAACACATTCCTGTACGTCATACGGAGAAATTGGTGAATAACATAACACACGAGCAAATGTTAAACAAGGTACCTACTTTGTTGCAAGTTCACGGTTGATCTTGCATTCCGCTGGTTGCTTGCAATCGTCTAATATTGGGAATGATGTCGTTGAAAGTTGCTGATCATTTGTTTAGTGCAACAATGAGCCTTTTTTCAGTGTTAATAGTAAATGTATTCATATCTGAATTTGTTGATGTTAGTATTTCTACGACCACCGTTAGTTTCACTATGTTTTAAGTAATAAGAAACAATGTTATTTGAATTATTCGGGCGCATTTCCAGTCTCTGTCTTGGTATTGAGAAATTTGTGAAGTAAAAATGGAAGGAATTGAAATCCTAAAATTCTTCATCCCACTGAGATAACTTTTGCCCAATTTTTTTTTTCTTCTTCATCAACCCATATACGCCCACTGCTGAGCACGGGTCTCCTCTACCATTGAGAGGGTTTAGGCCATAGTCCACCACGCTGGCCTAGTGCGGGTTGGCGGACTACACACCTAAGAAATTCCTAAGAACTCTTAGGTGTGCAGGTTTTATCACGATGTTTTCCTTCACCGTTAAAGCAAGTGATAATTCAATGTGAATACACACATAACTTCGAAAAGTCAGAGGTGTGTGCCTGGGGTTCGAACCCGCGAACGTCGGATTCTCGACCGCGCGCCCAAACCTCGAGGCCATCACTGCCCAATAACTATATTATAAACTCAAAAGTAGCTTTCTCAGTTTCGCTTTCACTTATAAGCCGTTGAAGTGATTTGAATATTTTTTGGTATTGAGGTAGATGGGACCGTGGTAAAAGACACAGGCTATCAAAATACGCAATGTGTATTCTTTCACTATATTCATCACCAGCCCATTACGAGTGACATACGGGTGTTAATAAGAGGGTTCTACACCTCAAGAACATGGGAACTTACGTAGCACTGAGTGTACGCCGTACGGATACCTTCAAATATTTAACCATCATCCTATAACCCAACATCCGATCTAGCAAAAATAAATAGTTCGCCAACACAGTACAAAATTAACAGTTGTAAATGGAATCTTCAAAGCCATACCCCACGAATAAACATGAAAGCAACATTTGATCTCAAATTTCAACACAGCTATTTTATAATGCATGTATCGATGCAAAATGGCAGATGCATCGCTTTGTAATCGTATGGTGTCGTGACGGAATGCGACTTACATCAGCTAAAATACTAAGCCTTTAGATGTGAGACGGTTAATAGAATATTTCAATGAATATCTGAAGAATGGACGCGGTAATTTACTTAAAGGTGTTTCCATAGCAACCTCTGCATATAATGTCAGTCTTTTGTTGTAAGTGATCAAAGTGATTGATAGTTTAAATATTTATAGTAGAATTTTCTACTTTTGTAGCCTAGAGTCTATCACATTTGGCAAATGAAAAATTTTCCCCTTCTTTACTAATCTAAAAAATGTAAAATGCGTGTACGAAAACACATGTGCTTGTCACCTCGGTGATGATATTTATATAATAACAAAAATATATTCAACACAATTCAAACCCAAGGGGTAGGCAGAGCTATATTTCTATACCCAAATTTTATCAATTATGTTTTTAAGTAAACACTCTGCCTATTGCCATTTTTCATTCATTTTAAGGCACACCATTCCACTAAGAATTATCTGATCAAATAACTTACATTATCAAAAACTTCGACGCCAGCGTCTCGCACGGCGTCAGCAGCATAGTTGGAGACGTTTGTGAGGAAAGCCTTGAGGTCTGACCCGGCCTGGGCAGTATACTCTGTGTATAGAAGAAGAGTATCAGCCTTTGCCAGTTGGAGCTCTTCAATTAGTTCAGGAGTATACCGCTTCTCTATATCTTCTGGGTAGATCTCGTCAGTCAACTTTGGACCTGTCCTGTTCCTCGCCACGTCTACCCATATCACAGCATCCTGGAATTTAGAAAAAATTGTGTCGCTTAAGTAGTTTGGTGGAAATTCAAGAATTGGCTTACTGGATAAGTTCTTTCAGTTTCCGTAAGCAGTAAACCTTGCCTTTGAACCTGACTACTGTAAATGCTTTGCACGTTTCCATCGATATAGGTACTATTTGCATATCCGTCCCAATACTTCATGAATGAATGAAGACATGACGACTGATAGGAATGTTTGGAAAGATAAAAAGAACCGAATGAAATTGGAAACAGACCACGAGGATGATGATGATATTGTCACTTAAAATAAATAAATAAGAGAACCAATTGCTAGATTTTCCAAATTAATTCTTCAATCGCCGTGCGCGTTTCAGTTACTCATAAACCTTGGCTGCTGCGGAATGCTGCGGTTAATACGGTTATTATTGCATACAGATGTAGCCGACACGCTTCAGTTTGTGATAAAGTCCACAAGTCCTGCGTTTAATAAACTTGTACAAAAGCAGTGTTAAACACAGACTTAGTATTACGTTAAGAGCAGTTAACATGATTTATTTCGTACACAAACAAGTTGCCAACTCGCTGCTGGAGCCTAACCTTGGAACATTCGTTCATGCAGATGTTTCATTATATTATCATCGTTAAATAATATAATTAGGTTAAATATTGTATAATATGTTACACGGTTAACTAATAATTCGGTCAGGTTTTTATTAGCGTAGCATCCGGATTACCTGATGCAAAAATAACACTTCATAAATACTAGGGCATCAGACATTTGATAGTACACAGTGTTATTGTGGTATTCATTGTTAATGATTTGTATTATATTACATTTGGGCACAGCGTATAATTCTTTTTTTATGATACTGAAAAAGAAAATTCGGCTACTTTCATTGGGACTTAAACTACTTTTTTATGAAACGATACAAATGAATATATCGACAAAAATACATTCGTATTAAAGATTGAAAAAATAGCAGGAATATAAAATTGCCAATATTCTCCTCTTCCGACAATTTAGGGATTGAGGATGCATTTTTGACGAAGTTATCTAAATTAGAAAAACGGTAATAGAACTCCTAGAACTCCTGTATTACTTTAAATAACCTTCTAATTCTGATGCTCTGTAAAGTTTGTAGTGATGAGTGTGGAGAGATGTGACAGGTTGATCTATTGATTCTGTCAATGTTTTGCAAATAGACGTGTAATAGTGACAAATTACCATTTATGTTAAACCTTTAGACATTCGTAGAATCCCAATGAAGGTGAACGATGAAATACCCATACAGTCTTTACGAGTTCTGATTTAAAGATGGATTAGTGATTTACTTTCTCGGCGTATAGAATATTGATTGCTTTCATCAATATATTAGTAAATAATGAGTGTACGGGGTAAATCCGTGTTGAAATTTGCTTATGCCGTAGTTATGGCTGGCTCAAGTCAGGCAGTACCCATTTCTAACAGATTAATTATTTATGAGGAGCATATTTTTTTGGGAGAAATTCCTAAAAATTTTTAGGTGCGCGGGTTTCCTTATGATGTTTTCCTACATCGTTGAAGTGAGTGATTCATTGTGACTACACGTAGTACGTTGTAGTAAAAATAGTACGCAAAAATAAGAATGAAAAATAGAAATGCATATAATAATTGTCAATGAAATCTTACTGGTTCAAATTGATCGTTGGTCTTTATAATTAACAATTTGTTATTTAACACCTTACACACCTTTTAAACTTCAGCAACAATGATATTTAAATATCATAATCCAGCCCAGGCGAATTAAAGTTAAAAACTTTTGCTTAATTATTAGGCCAGGGCCGTATATCAAAGGCGTGCAATTTTTTTACGTCCACGTAAACACGTGCACACTGAAGAAAGCCGTAAACCAGTTACGACTGCGAAATCATTACTTGATGTCACAAAGGAAACTATAAAACTATTTAATACAGCTCTAAAACATGACGTTTGCTGTTAGCTGCTCCAACATGAGTCTGGCAACAAACTACCGTCCGAAACGGTGATAAAATTTGATTGTATTTCACTGTTTTGTTTAAATACATCTTATTTGTAGCATCATTGTCTCTCTGTAGTTTATTGGTTGCAAATGACCAAGGATATGTATCTTTATTGACGTACTGAGGTAGTTAGATAATATTGAGTATATTGATATTCTATGTCATTATTATCCTACTATGAGATAACCTTAAGTACATACTTAGAAACACTTCTGGGCTATATAATAGTACTCAAATAATCTAGGTATTATTGAAGCGATTAAAATACACCCAACAGTCTCATACAGTTTTAATCCCACACTAGTATGCAAGTCTGTGCCATCGGCATCAGAAACTATCAGACTTTTCGGTCTCATAAACATCTAAACCCGAAACAAATATTTGTGTATCACACAAATTTTAGTCTCAGTTAGGAGATTGAACCTGCAGCCTCTCGTTTCGCAAGCTGGTATCTATCCAAGGATCTGTCAGATTTTAGTGCTATCGCGCACTAACCCCAAGTGGGTGAACAGGCCACTGTATGTTGCATGTCTTTTGCATTGCTGAATATCAATCGTTATGTGAAATTGCGGATATTGTATGCTGAACGAAGAATTCAAATTGGTTCTTATGTATTACAGTTAGATAGGGTTCTAAATTAGCTTCGGAAGTGTAGTAAATAAATTATTTATCAACAGTAATATATTCGCCAAGTGAACTGTTCCATCGATTTTGTATGATAATCCTTACGTGTGATTGCTTGGGCTAAATTTCTGTCCTGGATACTTGAATAAAGCAATCCTCATTTTTATGTTATGGGGTTGTATAATTTTCAAGGCTTGCGTAACAATTTATTATGCATTTTCTTGGAACTTTTTTTCATGAAAGATGATAAATCATTAAAATGATCGTTAGGATTTTATTTATTCATGGCAAAAATAACATGAAGAATAGTTATTTATATTTATGCTATTACAGGTTTTTCGCAAGGTGAAATTTCTTTGAAGTAACATTTTCTTTACTTATTTACGAACTTAATGCCTAAGGCTTAACATTTTGTTAATCATACATAAGAGGACTAAATACTGGGTGGTTATTTATAGTAGAAAATATAGTATTAGCACTGATTGATTGCCTTGTAGTTTTGCGACCTAGAGGATTCAGGTTCGAGATTCAGGTCAGGCAGAGTGTACGGTGTAATTGAATTATCATAAGGAAGATCTCAAAATAAATTGTAAGAACAAAAAATAATCGTCTGTGAAAGTTTTAACATTAAACAGCATTCTCTTATAGTCCCATAGATATTTCATCGAACATTCAATTTTCAATACAAACATTGAACCGTTTAGATCGACATACTTCAGTAAAGGTACTCAAAGTACATATTCAGTGTTATCAACATACTTGTTATTCATGATTGTTACGAAATCCCTTCACTCCTTCAGTTTATGTTGTCAATGGCGCGAGATAAGAGATTGCTAGATAAAGCAGGAATGCATTTAATTAGATGAAATGTGTTTGTTACTAAGTTCAGCCTTGTACGCTGTGTATTTGGCGTGAACAAACAATATGAGTAAATATTGCTCTACTGTTCATTCATAGACTACAGCTGAATAGAAATGTGGTAAATTGCTCATACTAAGAATTTATAGGACGAAAGGAACTGTATAACTATAGATCACCATCATTACATATACGTTTTACTGGTGGGCACGGGGATAATCTACCATTGAGAGGCTTCGGGTTAGTTCATAACGTTGTCCTAGTGCGAGTTCGCGGATTATGCACTTGAGAAATTCCTAGGAACTTTTAGGTGTGCAGGTTTCATCACGACTCACGGTTAAAGCAAGTGATAATTCATTGTAAATACACACATAACTTGCAAAAGTCAGAGGTGTCTGCCTGGGGTTTGAACCCGTGATAGCCGAAATTCTCGACCGCGTGCCTAAATCTCTATGCCATCACTGATTTGTTGATTGCACTGAATTAATATGAATGTGCTAAATTGGGCAATTGTGTATTCTACGTTAAGAATATATCCAGAATATTGGGATTGCTCTTGAGAAGTATTTGCCAGATAACAAATGAAACTAAACTCTAGACGTGTTATTAGTTTTTGACGAGGCTTAAATGTTAGTACAAACTAATAATTTTATTTTATTTATTAATTTGCTTTATTGGATACCACAAAAACAAAAATAACATATTATAGAATTAAAGTACGTACATTTCCAAGAGTGCCACAATGGGCGGCCTTATCGCTATTAGCGATGTCTTCCAGACAACCCATAAAAAAGAAGTTAACAAAAATAAATGGGTGGTCATGGAATTACAAATAGGGAAAAAAAGATAGGAAAAGAAAAAGATAGAAAAAAAGAAATAAATAAATAAATAAGGTATTGAAGTATACAAATATATTTGATGGAAACAAGAACGGATCGGATTAATTATATTTAGTGTAGTATGCTTTGAGTCTACTTCTAAAAGTAGTCAACGACTGAGCTTGTCTTATAGATAAAGGGAGATCATTCCACAAGCGAGCGGCATGCACTGTAAATGAATTTTAAATTTCATGAAAAGTCAAAAAGGTTAGATTTGAAACTAAATGCCACTCTCTTTGATATTCGTGACCGTCCAAGCTCTAATGTGGAACACAGACTTTCTCTAGGGTTTAAAAGGTCGTATTTCCATTGAGCTGTCTTCCATTCATACTTTAAGAAGTTGTTAATAATTTTACACAAATAAACTCAGTTTATAAATTGGCGAATGAAGATTAATAGAACAAATAAATAAGGATATTTACTTCATAGAAAATAATAATGTTTCGTCACGCTTGCTCAATTGAATTAGAATATTACTGAAGAGTTGTCACGTCATAATTCTTTCGGCGTGACGTTGGCTTTCCGAAGTAAAAGCACAAACGGCGTGCAACTCTAGACACTATCAGTGACACATTTCAGCGTGACGCACGAGACAAACACGTCTGGCATTCAGGTCACGTCATTGAGAAAATTGCGAAAATATGTGTGATAAGTCTTACATATTGTTTATTTGTTACCACAGTATTAATGTAAGTACATAGGGATTCGCCATAAACTTTCGCGTTTGTGTGCTCGAAAGGCTATTTAAGTTAATAACAACGTCAATTACAATTCTCTATTTGTGGCTTATAGTCATAAATTCAAACAACATGACATTTCCTAACGAAATATAATAGTTTACACAAACCGACGCATGCACGCGCAAATTAATGATTGATATCCCACGGATAAAGTAGATATAAGTATGCCAAAAAAAAGATTTTAGAAGAAAAATAAATATAAATATTCGCAACTATACACTTACTATTAAAAGACAGTCCTTTATCATACAATTATTATAAAAAAAAACTAACAGTGGGTAAATCTTGGGTTAATATTAGACAGCACTTTATCTTGGGGCCCGCAACTTGCTGCCACGAGTCGCAAACTCTTTGCATCTGCTGCATCGTTGAGAAGGCTTCGTAATTTCCTGGCTCCAGCTACCAAAATTATGCTAGCACAATCTCTACTTCTTCCGGTCCTTGATTATGCGGACATTTGTTTTCTCGATTTAACTGAAGCCCAACTAGATAAGCTTGAGCGGCTCCAAAATTTCTGTATAAGATTTATATTTGGCCTACGCAAATATGATCACGTCTCCGAATTTCGCAATAAGCTCAAGTGGCTTCCTATTCGTCTTCGTCGGAATACTCACATTCTTTGCCTCCTTTACAATTCTCTATTTAATCCTTCTGCTCCTGTTTATCTTAAAAACAATTTCGAATTTCTTCACTCCTCTCATTTCCTTTCTTTGCGGTCGTCAGAAAACTTGAAGCTAAAAACTCCTATTCATGGCACTACTTTTTTCGACGGCTCTTTCACAGTGCAAGCTATTCGCTTGTGGAACGCACTGCCGTCGACAATTCGACAAGCACCATCTTTAAATATCTTTAAAAACAAATTAAAGTCCTACTACCTCTGTAACTCTTAATAATCTTTGTAATCATTTTAAATATATATACATTTTATGTTGTATGTCTATGTAGGTTGTGATTAGTGTATATATACAAATATATTTAATTATTATTTAAGTATGTATATAGTATGTATGTGGTGTGTATTTATATATATTTATATAAATTAAAATATAGTTATGTGTATTGTATCATTTAAACACCCCCACATGTTGCTAAATACTCGTTTCAATATTCCATCACGCGCGGTTGTCTGGAAGAGATCGCTATAAGCGATAAGACCGCCGATTGTTCACTGTATTTTGTATTATTCTTGTATCTGCTATTTGTTTGTTTAAATGGTGCACAATAAAGTGTTTTTTATCTTATCTTATCTTAACAGTGCCGAAGGACATTTCCCTTATTATCTTACTTATTGTATTAATAAACTGATTTAATTCAAAAAAACTATATTTTTATTAACATTGTAGATTACCTCTTGATTTGCAAAAAGCAGCATTAGAATTTCTTGCTCGTTCATTTCTTGTGATGACTGCTTGCCGAGCAGGGCGGTAAACTAAGTTTTGACTGAATCTAACTGGTGTATTTCACATTTTATAGATTCAATAATTAATTTTTTCATTTCATTTCATAAACTTTCATTTTTTTACCATCACATTTCTCACATCAGTATAATGCTATATCAGAAACACAAATAATGACCGTTTGTTTCGAGAAGTATTGCTCTATGGGTTAAGACAAGTTATAACCATTTGTCACGCAATACGTCACGCTTTTACTTAGTTTCACTTATCATGACTTACAAGAACCAACTGTGTAAATGATAGCTTGAATGCTTTTGGTAATGAGAACAAAAATTGGACAATTGTACCATGCATTGTTCTAAGCGAAAACACGCAATTATTTTGGTGTTTGCAAATTAGTTGCACTCGGGTTAGTCATAGCAGGGCAGTAGCAGGGCCAGTCGAAACTATTGTGCCGGTGTGAAAATTCTTTTTCGTAAAAAAAGTGCATTATGTGTCTTTTGAAAGCGAAAAATCCTAGAAAAGAGTTTCTTTCAAAATTAATTAATAAGCTTCAAAGATGCGTCCCTCTGCTTAGATTTTTAATAAGGTTGGGACGAATTAGGTCTTAGTTCACTGCGCTGTCTTAGTCCAGATTGATAATATTTATTTCAATTTCCAGTAGAAAAAAATTAGTGAATAAAATGCATAAGTGTTCCCTATGTTTTCTTACATGATAACTAATGAGTAAATACTTTTGATAATTTAACTTGACCTGTAACTTTCAGAAGTTAAAAGTGTGCCTGACAAATGAACCCGTATTGCTCAGTGTCGAAAGTATGAATGGTAAAGTGACATATTAAAACAAATATTTTATCAACAATCGATTTCGGAAATATGCAGCTGACTCACTATTTGAATAATGAGTAATTTCATAGTTACAAAGGTTTTTAGGTTTAAGCAGCAGTGATGGCCTCGAGGTTTAGGCGCGCGGTCGAGAATCTCGGCGGTCGCGGGTTCAAACCCCAGGCACACACCTCTGACTTTTCGAAAGTTATGTGTGTATTCAAATTGAATTATCACTTGCCTTAACGGTGAAGGAAAACATCGTGATAAAACCTGCACATCTAAAAGTTCTTAGGAATTTCTTAGGTGTGTAGTCCGCCAACCCGCACTAGGCCAGCGTGGTGGACTATGGCCTAAAAACCCTCTCAATGGTAGAGGAGACCCGTGCTCAGCAGTGGGCGTATATGGGTTGATGAAGAAGAAGAAAGGTTTTTCAGGGCAACATATTGTTTATATGACTTCGGTATACTTGCTCTTTTGAAAGCGATCTTTATCTACAGACTACTTGGCGCCGTTGTGAAACAGAAGACTACGGGTTCAATTCTCGTCAGTTCGTTGTTATATAGGTGATAAAATAAATGTGTGTATACAATTATTTAGGTATTGAAAAAGTATTATCAATTCTTAAAAATCATTTTAGGAGGCTCTTGGACTACACAATTATGGGCTAATAATATAGAGACTATTTGTCATGTAAGATCTGTTACATTTTATTTTTAATTATACACTTCAGTTTTCATTTTACGACCGATTTGAGAATTCAATAAAACATTAGCTGATTTTGGAAGTTGATCAATATTTTAATAATTGTTAATCTTGGCCACCTCCTCTTTAATTAGTGCCCAAACAAATTAGGAGTAAATACTTGGCACTTTTTAAATAACAATATATCACTTCACACATAAACAAAAACTGCATCTTTGAAAACCCGACAAGAGAAACCAGATAACCCTATGCTAAATAAGGATATTTGGTAAGGGGCCCAATTTTATTTTTGGTGAGGACCGACCTTTATTTTTTGGTCAGGGAGCTAATCGAATAATAGTTGCGCGGACTGAGTTAGACTAGAACCCTGAAATACCTTTTCCGGCCTGATTTAATGCCATGAAATCAATTAATTATAAATACATTAGTATTTGATAAAGGGCCGACGTGGTCTTAATCTCTCATTTAAATTCAAATCCTGTCATAACATTTTTACTCTATTTATTAATGTAATACATATTTATTTTGTCGTTTAAACGATTAATAAACGTATTTTTTTTTACAAACACTCGAACAATTTATGCTAAATTTTACTGAAAATATTTCTATGATATTCAAACTCGTTAAAACCTTAAAGGTACGTTAAGTAGAGAAAGGCCAAATACCTTTGCTCAGAGGACGGCAAATACAGCTGCTTCAGAAACACATGTTGTTTGCTTACATGAAACTTGTGAGTAATGAAATCTTCAATGACGATGATAATGTCAGGAGGCAGAAGGGGAATGAAGAGGGGGATTTTGGGTTAGAGCTATTAAATACAAATTTTTTTTAAATAAATTATTTAGATTACCAAAAAACTGTCTTATCTTTGTGAACTAGCTATGGGAATTAACAAATTATGTACTACATCTTTCGCTGTGTCAAAAATATAGTGTTTCAAATACCTCTAGAACTTTCCGAATAAATCTTAATATTTTACATTATACAAATAAATTACGACAGCAAAAGAATATTTTAATTAAACACCTCTTTATTTGTAACATGAGCACTACCCTCACCACTTGGAATGTTTAAATTTCGAGAGTTTTATTAATAATCAAATTAACGTTTTATTTATTTCGAATAAATTATTCAGGTTATTTACTTTATTTAACTTATATTATTAACTCTATAATAGCTCAGATTTTACCGAATATTTTGAGATAATTAATCTAACTGTTTATGTAATTTTAATTACATTCACCAAAAACCAAACGAAATGCTCTATCACAAAAATACGTTACCAGTCACGATCTTCATATATAGAAATTCACATTTAAATCACAAAAAAGAACACAGATTAAAAAAAGAAAGAAAAGACAATCCCGCGCAAACAAAAAAAAAAAAAAGAACAAACCTGCGCACAGATCGCGTAAGGCGCGCACGCGAGCAACGCAAGAAGCGCTATAGCGGGTCCCGATAACATGTTGCACTGCCGCCAGTGGCGATACGGAACGTCTGCATACGTACGCCGCGTGTGAATCGTTGTTTTCCCGATGCAGGCGATGCGTTTCAGCACAGGGATTTCTCGCCGGCCTTGCGCGGACTTGCCAGCTGTAAATATATTATGTATGTATGTATATGGCAAGAAAGCCTTGGTTCAGGATGGAGGGCGTGGGCTGTTGGATAATATTAAGACTTATGGCTTTCATTTCGCTGACTAGATTTTCTTTTATTTTCAATAGAAGTTGTAAAAAGATGGTGATCGAAAATTAAGACTGGCCATCGTTATAATGATTAAAAACATAATGAGGCATTATGTTTGTTTTGTAATTTTAAATGTCATTATTAATGACGTTAAAAAATGCCCGACAAAAAATAAATATTTGACATTTTTGAAAGAAATATACCTAAGTAACAAATGTATTTGGTGATAATAAAAATGTAATTTTTTTCGGTATTCTTTAGCGTCGATAATGTGATCATCGTAACTATATTAACTGTGTTAGAATTCGATCACGGTCTTTTAACAACCCGTTTAAAATCATTTTATATTGTTTACGAGATGAGTCAATAAAATTGGTGGAATAATATTTTATTTTATTGCCAAAAGATAATATGTGCTATTATATCTGATAACCTGTGTAAGGTTTGCGTTGCTGTTTTTATTTTGATTTTTTTTTACTTTAAATCATATTAAAGTTATAGAAAAATAATATAAACAGTGAACCAAGCTCCATAGAATCAGGACTTAAGAATGTTTTCCTTCCACTGCTGTGATACCGCCGTCTTAAGAAAACTTGTGTAGTAATCATTCTAATCTGACCTTTCCTTCGTGATTGACGTTGTCAGATTTCCATTAATGCATGCTTTCTATATCTTATCCTATAACGAATTATTTGGCAAGATTAATGATATATTTGATGGTTTCATCGTCGCGAAATTTGGCATGCAGACATATACCTATGACTAATATTAGTGGAATTGCTGAAGGGCTGATAGTTGTCGAAGTAGACAATATGTAGGCGGGTTATATCTGTATCAATTTTAAGGGGGCGTAAGAATCTATGGCATCCCCTGCCGCTTATAGAAGGCGCCAATAGAAATTTGCAGTAGGTACCTATATAAGGTACATAGGAGATGTAACGCTGTCCTTTATCCGAAGAAGCAAACGTGAGGTTTTAATGTGGGTTGTGTGGAAAGGAGATTCATAATTACACATCATTAACCCATATACAACCCACTGCTTAGCTCTAGCGTTCTCTACCATTAGAATAGTTTAGGCTTTGCTTCACCACGCTAGCCCAGCGCGGACCACTCCCTTAAGGAGTTAATAAAAACCTTTTAGGTGTGCAGGTTTCATCACGATGTTGTCCTTGACCGTTACAGCATTTGTATATCTATTGTGAATCTACTCAGTTCTTCAAAAAGTCAGGGATGTGAGCCTGAGTTTTGATCGCGACCGATAAGATTTTCGACCGAACGCCTTAACCTCGAGGCTAAGATTTATGCGTTAAATCTTAATAGTAGATTGTGGGAGTGAAGGGAAGGGTTGCATTCCCAGGTCAGGCAAAGTGACGAAATGTACGCAAAAAAAATCAATAGGTTCGCCCCTCATTATATACGGCTTAGAACAAAATAATCAACAGGTGAATTAAGGACTACTTTTCCACCTATGGATTTGGTCGTAATGTATTTTGGAAGTGTGCCCAGTAAATAGTAATAGGCCTTGCTGCCTATTTCGTGGGATATAAAACAGCTGCCGAAACGTGGGTGTGTACAATCTGGAAATCCATATCTGCCAACCACTTAGGTTCACAGGCGTAATAATATGGGTATTGTGTTAATAGTTATGCACGTTGTATAAAGATTTAAATGCACTTCCGTATGCGACCGCTAAAACTAAGGCGTTAGGAGAAAATTAATGTACAGAATTCTAATTCATAGAAAGTGAAATTACAATTTTAAATTACTCTGGTTTTTCGAGATTGTTAAAGCCGTAAAGGTTGACTGTTTGACAATTTTAGTGACTGTGGTCTCACAAAATAGCATTGGCATGAGTATGTTCGATGTAAAAGTCCCGGGTTTGATTTCTAGGCAAAGCGTTATTTGATTTTCCATCAGGAAATTCTTAGTAGAAGCATGGAGTCTGGAAATATGGATGAAAAACGGAAAGAGCACTGATACATATTTTTATAACATATAGTAATTTACTAAACAAAAATTAATTGTATTGTATAGTATAGGACGCCCTCTGGCTAGGTGGGGTGACGATATCCGCAAGGTGGCTGTGGTTGGATGAGGAGGGCCGAAGATCGAGCCCAGTGGCGTGCCATAAGAGAGGCCTATGTCCAGCAGTGGCCGAATTAAAGGCTGTTGATGATGATGATAATGAAATTAATTGTGTCAAGTCAAAAGGATCGGTGCTCGATGTTTCCATATATAAAAGTGACTCGCTTCAGTTATTACATAACACAATATCTGCACGTCTGTTTGTTGTTTATCTTAACGCGCGAAACATGCGCTTTTCATACACTGTCAAAATAGATACAAGTGATTCAGCAGTCACGATCTTAGATGCATCAGCTTCCGTGATTTACAACCTTTGAAATAACAAATGACGGCTCTTTATCCAATATTTTGCTTTTCGGGGAGCACGTTCAAACTTTCATCAAAATAACGGACTCTTAAGCCTGTATGCCCTAGTAGGTAGGTAAAAGTCTCAACCAGGGCGCCCAAATCAAGATAGTGGGGGTGCAACTGCGCCCCCGTCAAATTCGTGAAGGCCGGGACGTTAACGTCCCGGAGGCGCACCAGGCGGCTGCGGTTGACGGTGGGCGCTTCTCGCCCACGTACCGTGGTCGCCCCACTCGGCGCGGTGATGGCCACCGGGGGGTTTTGGTCGGTATGCCGGTTTAGGGATTTTTGTTTTGTTAGGGACCCAGCCCGGCACTAACACCTGCGCGGACCTGACGTCGCCGCGCGCCGGGCTGGAAGACCGGTGACCCCGACATACGCTTCCCGCCCCCCACCGCCCCCTTGCTGGCGGGAAGTAGAGCCATAATCAGCTTTCCCCTCGATAACAAAAAAAAAAAAAAAAAAGGTAGGTAAAAGTCTATTACTGAACCCAAACGGGAACTTAAACATGAAACGGTACGTTTAGCATGTTGTGTTTTATATCCAATATTTTCGCAGTGGGCCTCTTTTCGGTTTTCGTGTTAATTTCCAGACTCCGTGATCTTTTCAAAAATTAATCTTATGGCCAAATTTGATGAAAATCTCTTGAGCCGGGAATCAAACTTTGAATTTCTACATAGAACGCTCGGCGAACTCGGCTCGGCGAATGCTTTTTGTTAGTTTATAATTTTTTGCAAAATTCCCAACTCTAAACCGGCAACTTCTTACGTCCATCACAAATGCGTTTAATTAAAATAAACTGCAAAATGTCACGAGCAATGTAAACAAAAACATGCTTACGAACACTGATTACGTGTCAGAGGTCGTACGCAATTACTCTAGGCGTACGCTTGTAATAGTAACCCGACAGAGGTCTCACTCTCGTACAAAGATACCGACTTAACTTCATTCCGGGGTCGTTGGGACACTAGTAAACAACTATAATAAATGTACCTGCGACCAGTCATACGTTTTGACCCCAAAAGAATGTAGATAGACCTTAGCATGGAGGCTGTTATGGATTAAGCCAAGGATCAAGGTCATTCAATCAGCATCAGCCCATATTACAATTGGGAGGGTTTTAGGTTTACCACCACGCCGGCCTGGTGCGGGTTGTTGGACTACATATCTAAGAAATTCTTCTTCAACAACCCATATACGCCCACTGCTGAGCACGGGTCTCCTCTACCATTGAGAGGGTTTAGGCCATAGTCCACGTTTGGCGGACTACACACCTAAGAAATTCCTAAGAACTTTTTAGGTGTGCAGGTTTCATCACGATGTTTTCCTTTACCGTTAAAGCAAGTGATTAATCAATTTGAATACACACATAACTTCGAAAAGTCAGAGGTGTGTGCCTGGGGTTCGAACCCGCGACCGCCGAGATTCTCGACCGCGCGCCTAAACCTCGAGGCCATCACTGCTTTTTAAGAAATTCCTAAGCACTTTTAGATGTGCAGGTTTCTCACAAAGTTTTTCTTCATCTTTAAACTAAATTATATAATTCATTGTTAATACACACATTACTTTCAAAAGACAGAGTTTCTTGAAACTTCGAGGCCGTTACGAATCTTAGGTCATAAAAGAAGCACATATCCAGACTGTTACTCTTTAAAGATCACTTCCTTTTGGTATCTTTACGAGATATTGTGGTTACAAATTACTTTATTACTTCTGCTTTTTGGACCCTGACATGATTAATCAATTTGTTTTTTAAAACAGGTACAAGGTAGGTATGTGATGTCACGTCTTACTTAGTATTTATCTAAATCCAAAAAACTTACTTAAGGCACGTAAAATATTTTGTAACGAATTGTAAGAACCCGTTACTTAATAAGCGTAATAGATATTTTTGTCTGTCGCTGGAGTAATAAAGTTTACGTAAGGAGACTAGCATAACACGGGTATAACAGTAACTTTGCTTCATGGCCAACGCAATAAATATAATATACAGATGAAGAATGTTATTGTTACTATGCCTTGTAAATCTGAAATAATAGTTTTAGCCTATCTTTGTTTCGTCTTGATTCACAGCGCAAGAGGCTCGCTCTCTATTATGAAATACGAAAAGTGGGTGCAGAAATGCACCTCTGCTAGTGCCTTTGGGATTGAAGGCGTTTATGTATGTACATATATGCCATATATTATGACGTAGGTATATATACGTATTCATAATGGTTATACAGGAGACCCGTGTCTAGCAGTAGTATATGGACGTATATGGGTTGATGAAGATGATGACGGCTCAAATGATTAATCCCTTTAATAGTAAAGGAAATTGACATGAGGATACATGCATTACTAAAACTAAAAGTGCTGCTAAAATGAATGATTCAAACTTCTAGGTCAGCAGGGAGGACTGAGGCCCAAACCCTCTCAGTTATTGAGGAGACCTGTGTCCACCAGTGGGAGGTATATATGATAGTGAAAAAAGGATTTACCGCCCCACAATATGAATCTCCAACCACTAAAATCGTAAAACAGCATTAGTCACGTCTCAAAATGATTTCACGAGTATGACACTGTATTTACTCAATTGTCCACACATATCGAAGGACAGGAAGTTATTCCATACATTAGTACTAATAACCGCATTACAGTTACTTTAAGAGTTTGTTTTCAAACAATTGTTTGGTGACGCAAGTTCCAATCACTTACATTTTGTATTGGTAATAAATATTTAATTGTTAGTTTTCATTGCCTTAAAGATAAAGCGTGTGATTTATGGAATCCTGTTTCGTTGGTTGAAAAAAATCGCTGTAAGAATCCTTATAATTTCAAGTCTTCTTTATTTTATCTCGTCGTCTTTTCACCACTTAATTATATGATCTGCAAATGATTCCATAATGTAACTATAATAGGAAATTACCTGGTGAGTCCACCACGATTTATTATTTATAGCATCAATAATATAAGTATTGGGCTTTTAGATGCAAACATGTAAATGAAATGAAATAATATTTATCGAATTTATTAAGTGACAAACACATCACTTAGATTCAGTTATTTCAATAATTCAGGTTACCACCCTGGTGGGAAGGCAGTCATCACTAGAGAAATGGACATGAAACTCTAGTGTTACCCTTTTCCAATCAAGACATAATTTGAAATATTGATACAAAGACTAAATTTACCATAATAATTAATAAATGATACAATAATTAATGCAATCTCAGACTGTTGTATTAAAAATTAGAATAGAATAGTCATCATGAATGGAGAAACATTTACATAATAAAACTCAAAAAAGTGTGCAAATAAATATAATCGACTAGACCAAAACTGAATTCATAGACAAGAAGATAATCATCGTATTACGGCAGCCTGGTACATGGAGAGGAAGAGGAATCCCAAAGCGTACACCACTAGTATCACGTCCATGGTAGAAGCGAAGACTTCGCTGGCAATCCTGTCTCGCGCCAGTCTCTGGATGTGGGCTTTGGCCCGGGAGTATATAGTCTTCAGATGGCTGACGACAACTTCGGCAGTGTTCAACAGGGTACTGGAAAATGTTTAGAATGTTTTGTGGTCTAGCATTAGTGTTTGGTAAGCAGGTCTGTTTGATCCCCGGGTAGGGTAATGTGTTATTGGATCTTGTAGATGGGAAATCTTCGGCAGTTTAATGGAGTCTGGAAATGTACCACAAAACCGGCAAATTCTTCGAGGAATATTAATATGTGGTTTACATATGTATTTATATTTTTTAAAATAATTGTAAAGTGATAAAAAAAAAAATGTAATAAGCTATTTTAATTTAACACCTAAATATGTAAATACTCATTACTTAATATTAAACTAGCGCCATCTAGTAATAATTTACAATAAAACAGTATCAACAATATTTGCTTTAGTTTTTGTGTTATAACAAGCGAATCCTCGTTGTAGTAACTAAAGTGTGATGTTGAAATATTAGTAGCTTTCTTCAAAAAGTATTTCGTATGGAAAAATAAATATCTCAAATCAGTCGGGCATTTTTATTCACTAATTCGTAAAAGTCAGTGCTTTTAATTTATTTGTTTAACTGACATATAAATTCAGTAATAAAGAACATTCAGTTACAAAATATAGAAATATTGAATTGTTTTAAAAGATTTGCTGTTTTTACATTTTGCACGGCGACATCTACCAGCAAGATTTGGTATTAAAATAAACAATGTCAACCTCACCTCCGACGCTGTCATACCAAGTTCTCAGAGTCTGCTAATAGATGGCGCGAGTAAGCCATACTTCCAAAAAGTTAAAAAATATTTTATCTAAGAAAAACGATGTTTATATTTTTATTGTTACCTAGGTGTGCATCTTAAGGTCATCACGCAGTTATGGACGCTGAAGAGAGGCAGAATCATTGCAACTAGATACCACAGACTGTTCACAGACCGGGCCAAGGTTACCACCGATCTTTGGATTAACGGAACTCTGAAACAACGATTATTGAAAATAGTATAGTACTCTATGTAAGTCTCAGGTTAGGTTCCCGGGTAGGGAGTAGTGCTCGCCACCTATTACATTTTGTCTGGCTCCTGCCAATCGTATTATGGAAAAACAGAACAGCATTTTGTCCGAGCCAAGAATTCGGACCTCTCGATCTCACCACTCTGCGAATATTTTACTCAACATCATTATCATCACCAGCTTTTGACGTCCGCTGCTAGACATGGGTCTCTTCTATGGCACGCCACGGGGTTCGATCTTCGGCCCTCCTCAAATATTTCTAAGTAATCGGCATAATTCTACTCCTACCAGTTTTAAATACATGATAATCTACCTGCTGCCCTGTGTTCCAGTTGTCTTCATTCCCGATGAGGAGTTGGAGCCGTTCATCCAGCGGTCCACGTCCGCGCTCAGGTCACTTATGTCGCTCGCCAAGATGTATGAAGAGGAAGACATCTGAAAATATATTTTTTGAACCTTACAAGTTAAAGTTCCCATTTTCTTGAGCAAATATTGTTGGCAACGTACCTGCTACTTATACATCAGCAACGTCCCACTGCTGGGCACGGGTCTCCTCTACAATCGAGAGGGTTTAGGCCATAGTCTACTACTTATGTATAGTTTCTTCTTCATCAACCCATATATGCCCACTGCTGAGCACAGGTATCCTCTACCATTGAGAGGGTTTAGGCCATAGTCCACCACGCTGGCCTAGTGCGGGTTGGCGGACTACACACCTAAGAAATTCCTAAGAACTCTTAGGTGTGCAGGTTTCATCACGATGTTTTCCTTCACCGTTAAAGCAAGTGATAATTCAATGTAAATACTCACATGACTTCGAAAAGTCAGAGGTGTGTGCCTGGGGTTCGAACCCGCGACCGCCGAGATTCTCGACCGCGCGCCCAAACCTCGAGGCCATCACTGCTAGTATAGTTTACTTAATAATATTTTAAAACGTTATGTACCTATACTAGACTGCCTCGTGGTCTTATACCGCGATTCAATCTAGAGATCGCGGGTTAATAAGCGGGTCGGCCAAACTGTTATTGTATTTTTCTTTTAGGTAAATATCAGAAATCCGAAATTAAGCCTGAAAAGCGGCCATGGGCTTGCACCCTATTACGTGAGACGAACCCTAGTAAACACAAGTAGACAGTGAAACAGATAGCGAAATGTGGGTGCAGAAATACACCTTTACCTACCGGTTCAGCAGAAACATTGGAAGATTTTTTCGTGAATGATTCTGAAGATGGGTCCATTGGACCACTGTGGGCTGCTCCATCACCCACCTCTTCGCCAGAACCGTTTCCAGTAGTCGCCATGGCTATCCTAGAATTAAAAGATTGTGATTGTGTGAAGGTGAAGTGGCTGAGGAGTCTGAAATGTGCTCTAAATCTACAGAACATTAATCAATTAAGAAATCGTAGACTTACCTGACAAGTGCAAATACCAATACCATGCTTAGAGTATGAAAGACAAACTATGAGTTTTTGAATGGAATAGAAAAATATTTTAGTTTATCCTCATCATCATCATCATCATCAGCCCGTATATACCATATACCAGTGCTGAACACGGACCACTTCTAGAACTAGGCGGGTTTTAAAATTCACTTGCTCAAAATTTCTCTCAGTATTTGACAAGTTATTGCATATAGAATTAATTGTACCTTACTTCAATTTAAGCGGGTTTTGAACATTAGGTACTCCTCAAGGATTTTTCCTATATAGCATTAAAATTACAAATTTAACACACTCACACGTGAAGACAATGTAATGTAAATTTCAATCTCTTTGTAAATCGAAAGATGAGAGTCTTATTAAAGGCTAAAAAGTTTAGCAAGGTCGCCAATGCGCACTAGGCCAGCGTGGTTGACTAAAATCTAAAACCTTTTAGTTGTAGAGTAGGCCCGTGCCCAGCAGTAGGATGATAAGGGCTGATTTTTTTTCCCTATTCCACCACACACCCGCCACTGCAACTCCTGTACTCCAGGATCAACAGCGGCACGCACAGTATTGGCGCCGAGCAATGAAGCTCAGCGAATCTAAGGGGACCTAACTTGTGATAATCCCGTAACGAAGTTAATCAGAAAAGCAATGTAAAGGAGGAGTTGGAAAAACAATGAGTTGTCCACTTCCCTCCACAGCAAAGCGGGTGACAAAACATTGAACTATGAGGTTTGACCTCACACACAGAAAGACAATTACAGTTAGCAAAATTAGACGCAATTAACACACCACAGATAAATAACTATTTGCTAAAAATTGGATCTAAAATGTGAACTGTTATACAGACTTCCAATAATAGGCACGGCTATAGGGGCTGATGATGAGTTCAGTGACCTTCGATTATGTCGAACCTTAGAATAATTTATATTTCTATACTTACAATATTTATTAGGATTTAACACGCGCCAGTCTGCGAAGACTTGGCTTGTGTTATTTCGGGAATTTATTCTCACATAATGTAGGTTAATTCATTTCTTGATGATTTTGTTCCCAGAATTTAACGTCAGTGTGACTTGCTCATGTCGTTTCTAGCTGGTTTTTTCGCATTAAACGATTACTTCTTTTTTAAATAGGTTGGATAAGGAGTTTGAAACGCCAATATAGTAAGATTATTATAAATCTATTGGTGCCTTTTAAAATATATTCTTTACATTTATATTTCAGTCACTATGCTTTAGTCCAGGTTGTCTGTCTGATAAGGTCTCAGGGTTGAATCTTTTGTTTTTTTTTTGAAGTTGTATCTTGGGTCAGGCATTATGAAATTAATTTATCGGTTTATCTAAGGTTCTAGCACCTGATATTGACCCTTCTAAGTTGGAAATTTGGAAAGGCCTTGCCCGAACGGAAAAACCGTGACCTGCCATATACTTGTCACAAGAACAAGCAGTCAAAAATTCAATAAATAGAAAAACTTGTTATTTGTCGTAATTATTCCCGTCACACCTGACCAGCTAATTTAATTAGAGAAATTTAATTTGTTAATTCGGTAGCCCGTGTCAGAGCGGCGTAAGTCAAGAATCGCATATTTGGGAACCATTTTTTTAATGTCATTCTTTGTGTGGCTGAGGCGAACCACTGGGTGCCATTGTATCAATTCGAATTAAATTACTGAAACCCCCGTGGTTACATTATTCGCGGCCGCTAGTGTGAAAAAATAACTTTTATTGTCAATTGATTCGGAAACATTTTTTGTTGATTGACTAATGTTCAGTTTTTGACTAGATCTCAATTTGGGGATTGGTGGAGCATGCGTTTTGTGTTTTTTAGAATTTATATTATTGCTTATTTTTATCCTTGGATTTTCTTGGTTGCAAAATTTGTTAGGCCATTTTTTATAAATCGTAAATAATGGACCTAAGGTTTGTGATTAAATTAGAGCACGAAAATTTAGGCCTAGATGTAAAATTACGAAACAAATGGTATTTCCCCCCAAAAAAAATATGAATTTGGGCTTGCCTGAGGCAAAAAAATAAAGACAAAATTGCCTGTATTTGATTGTTATTACATCTGCGTCTCATGTAAATTTAAGGATACATTATTAGGATTACTATCGATAACAAATCTTAAAACATCTATACACGTTCTTAGCAAAATATATAGCAATTTTCTTGCTCGTTCCGCAGTGGTTACAATGAAAATTACAGAATTATTCCAACTGCAAGTAACACATGATTCGCATCCTTGATAAAGACATTAGCGTAAGAAAAATCAGTTTGCCAACGAGGTAATTTGACCAAGCGTTGATTGTCACACATCACGATGATGGGTTAATCATCATCACATAAAAACATCCTGCGAACATCGACGTGGGAAACCACGGATCCTTAATCATGTTCGCGGAATTATTCACTTTGCATTATCTGCTGTCGTTAAGTGGTAGGAAATGGCTGCGTTGAAGGAGCAGATTTGCATATCAACCGGTTTGTTTTCATATTTATGGGCTTTAGTAAATTTCATTTTTTTGAGTTGAGGTTTCCATTCAAAAACTAACATAATTCCTATTATTGTGATCATGGGTCAAATTTTACCAGCTCCATTCATCACAGTAAAAATATATGCAATATTTTCCGATTAAGATTTAGGGTATTAATTTTTGGTTATGAAAATCGGAAATATAAGAACCATTTTGGTTTGAGAAATACTTACTTAAAGCTTAAAGTTATGAACTATCAGTACCTCATTAAGAATGCCGGGATGAGAGACAAAGGTTCTATTAAATCAGACTCAGGATCAAATGTTGAAATCGGAGAAAAATGGATTTCTTAATGTTGAGCATTCATCAATTCTTACGACAGAAATGACATTCAACTGACAACTTTTTTATGTCTTTGATTGGCAATGTGCAATTTTTTATTATTAATAGGAATCTCACCTCACGATCGAAGAGTGGGCGTGAAAAATTCACAATCGAAAGCGCAACGAAAGTGAGACCTGTCATTTTTTTTGCCAATCGATGTTTTTTTCAACCACGGTAGCCGCTGGTCGCTGGTCGCCGGGGGTCGCCGCGGGGCGTCGCTACCGACGCGCATGATTGATATTTGCGAATTTTTGACTTACCACACTTTTGATATGGGTCGCTGAATCTGTTTACATGTTGGTGTGGAGGTCAGGAAATTGAATATCCCGTAGTGGGTGTATTTCTGTACGTTTTTGGGACTATTGTTACATAATTATAACGGCTTTAAAAGCTGATATGTCATGTATATATATGTTATTTTGGTGTTTAAAATTTTCCGCATATAAATGGAGTAGAGGACTGCAACCTAAGCCTTTTTATTCTTGGAAAAGTCTTACAAAATATACGAAAATATGCAAAGTTATAGAAGGGCATTCAAAAAAAATGACGGATAATGAAAAAAGAAACATTTGCGGATCATAGAAATATTTCTTTCAATACCGCTATTCTACCTTCGGCCTCTCGTTTCGCAAGCTGGTGTCTAGCCATTTACGTCACAATGGTTGTTTTATACTTTAGTATACTTGCAGTTATAATTATCTAAACCCCAGCAAAGTTATATAAATAAACTAGCTGATAAAATCAAAACATGCGACGAGAAGTGACGAAAATTACGCATCATGTTTTTTTCACAACAAAATCAACAATCGCCGGTCAAAAATGCCGCCCATATGTTAGCCCGACAGTCAACCCTTTATTTACCCAAGGCCGATCGTTTAGACCCCCATTATAATATTTAATGCTAAACAAACAACAGATTTTTGCCTCGGAATGACTTCATCGGATCAAAGTATCTGGTAATCACCGAAATGGGTCAGCATTAATGGTTTATGTAATGTATGGGCCCGTTAGGATATCATTTAGTTTTTAAAACTGAGTGGTAAAGTAAGAATGAAGTTACGAGGCAATTTTCCAGAATATTCCTATTTCGGTTAAAAGTTTCTGTGGTAATTTCTAGATAAAGATCTGTCTATTTAGATGTTTCAATTTGTTTTGCTTCTAGGATTCGTTGTTATTAGGAGGATATACCTATTATTTATTATCTTATAGTTTTTTAATGAGCCAGTTTTGAGTCTTGAGAAGACCTACATACATGTTTTAATCAGAGTTCAATTACATAAATTCATCAATGATAGAGTTATGATTGCGTGAAATTTTATCTATTTTAAATTGCACAATAAAAAAATATTGTTTATACAAGACCACCTAATAAATATACAACCTGTTGTTACTCTCGGCCGTTCGAAGGGTTAAGTGTCCGTTTAGCCAATGTATATTTAGTTCGCGCTTAGATTCATGTGAATTAACATAAGCAGGTCGGCCGCTTTGATCATATTTGACGACCTTTTTTGTTGGTTTTCGTAGTTTTTTTCTAATTCTGGGAACTCTCTTACTTTTATATCATTATAATGAGTCAATTATTGTATTTGAATTTTGATTATGAAGTGGATACAGTTTTACGGTCTCCTAGAAATGTGAAAGATAGAGCCTTAGATTTGTGAAATAATTTTGTGGTCTAGTTCTTTATTAATTTTGAGGTGGTAATATTTACATATAGGATGTACGATCGTTTGTATCAGAGTTCGAAACTGGACCGAACCAAGATTTATTGCCTGAGAAATGTAAAATGGCTCGAAAATGTTTCCTTATGTTATATCCACAATGTTTCAATTTTGTACAAATTTTTGTCAATTCAATAATTTGTCTCGGTCTAAGGGTGGGTTTTCGTTCCGGAAACGGCTTTCTGATCATTGAGCCATAGCATATTAATATTAGAACATGAAAATGTCCTTCTTAACCGCAATAACGGTCTATAAAAATGTAAAAAAAACTATTATTCAATTATTAAAAAAACAAAATTGGAGTTGTGTTTTCGAAATCAATAACTGTTCATTGGCACGAGCCACGTCGTTTTGTGTTTAGTGTAATCATTGAAGCGTTGAAGTTTGATTACGGCATGGGTATTCTCTTCAGGAATTTCAGATTAAGATTAAGATTAAGAAAAGTACTTATACATTGGATAAAAACATCGTTTTAGGCCACATTACTGCTATTTCTGAGGAATTTCTTTAAAAAATCTTTTGTAAAATAATGCAATGTATGCGTTAAGATGTATTTGTGCAATAACTAACGCAAATTAGGTAAAGCGCTCATTTTTAGCCCCTGTACATTTTCAGAGAAATTCTTATTGGGAAACCCAGGAGGACCTTAAAGTCAATGCCATTACTCCTAAATCTCACAGACTAGTTTATCCCGAGTGGCCAATGAGATAGTCAAGCAGCTGTAATAACTTAAGAAGTCTTTTACACGAATTTACGTCTGTTCTATTTTCTTCTTCATCATCATCAGCCATTATTTGTCTAACTGCTAGGCACTAGTCTCTTACCATTGAGGGGGTCTAACCTTAGTCCACGCTGCCCTAGTGCAGGTAAATATTCATTACTAGCCTTAAAAGTTGACATACACACAGCTTGCCAATTAACTTTCTTTACTCAAATATTTGCAAAACTCAACAAACAGCCGGAAGATCGCGTGTCATCCTTGACTTTCATCGTAATGAATAGACAAAACGGTTCAACGTAAAAATCGCCATTTTTAACAACATGACGGGTAATTTCCCAAACCTCAAGCAACATATGGTAGCGGCAGACGCTATACGATGCCAACTGTCATATCCTCCGTCCTTGTCGCACAGTTATACATGCCTAGTGCAAGAAAGAGACAGCAATCGGATTCATTAGTCGGTAGTGCTATCATTTGGATGTGGAATCGCAAAAAAGTTTGGTTGCGCGTGCGCAGAGGACACGTGCGCCGGAAGTAGGGTAGGCTTTGGCGCGAATTTCCAGTCAATACAAAATTTGAACGGGCTATGCACAGGATATTGGTATAATCGTGGAAACAACATATGGATTATGGGCAAAGTTTTATTTTAGGGTTGTAAATGCGATGTTTGTTCAAGATTTTATTGGATGGTATGGAGTGATTCGTGTTCTTATTTCCGAAATAACTATGGGGGAAGTTTTTGTAGAAGTATGAAATTGGATTTTGTATAACTTAGTTTATAATTTATTTAAACACTATTTATTCTCTCTTATTGCAATAAAGAATTTTTTACACCGATATTTTTTTATCTGCGATACACGGGTAATCCTGTTTGCGAATTCGGATTTTAATAATTTCACATTTTCTGTGCCAGTAGATACCGATTTTGAAATGCTATTTCAAAATCGAAAGTCTATTAGAGAAGTCAAAATATTTATTTGTTAAGGATAAGTTTATTATACAACATACACTATAATTGCATCAGTTCATTTTTAAAAATCACGAAATGTAGGTATGTAAATATTATAGATTTCTTAAGTATGTGCCGTTTAGTATTTCCATTGAAAGAATAACCACTAGTTTAAAACTTTTAACAAGCCCGAGCGGCTAGCAAATAAACTTTAAAAATTTTCATCCATATTGATGGAAAAATTGTTTTGTGCCAAAAACGAATTTGTAAGTCATAAAATAACCCTGAAAATCCCTCTTACACAAACGCCAGTTCCATCAAATTCTAAGCAAGACAACTGCACTCTACGATCAAACCTACATAATTTCTCCACGGTGATAACTTGACAATTCAAATTACCGAAGGCACAAGTATCCCTTTCATCCCCCCGTGTCCAAACGAGGGTGCATCGCGACATATGGCAGACTCGTGCGCACATCCCCCTCCTACCCTGCCGACATCACTCGAGGGAGGTTCTATCGATTTTATTTATGTTAAAAGTTAATATGTTTGATATTTATATCGAGTTAACTATGTACTTGGGATGAGCGGTCCAGTAATGAACACTATTGGTAATGGTATGTATTTTAAATTATTCTGTATAATGATTGATGAAAAGTCGTTGTGGTTTTCAAAATTGACGATTGAAATAAATATATTAGAAGTATTTTCGCTTGAACTTTGAAAATTTAAAAGCTTTTTATTAAAAAAATATGGATATACGAGCACATTAGATTCGACATTCAAAATTCTCTAGTAGTTTTTGTTATTCTTGCCACAAGCCTTTGATCTTGATTTTAGTAGGGTGTCATATCTATGTATATTATTGCAAGATTTATTAATGTTATGTTTTTTAAATCATCTATTACCAATGTAGAAGCTTTTGTGAATCAAAAGGTGAGTTTAACTGTTATCCTCTTCTTCGATATTCCTCGTAGCTCCATTTCTCCTAATCTTAAAAAAGAGGCAGTAAAGTAGTAAATAAAATCAATTTGTTGTACAATATTTGCAACAAGGCGGGTGTATATCATTTTAACTGGCGCCTCGTGGGGCAGAGCCCTAGCGCTCCGCCCCCACATCAGTTTTGTTTTACGACTTCGTTTGTGTGGCCTCAAATGTTCGTGCTATTTTGTAATCTACACTAGTATTGCACAAAACGGAGAATTTATATACCAAAATATCTTTATTTGGCGTTTTGTGGTGGTATCTGTTATTCAAAAATAGCCTTTTTGTAAATTGGATTTAATAGAATTTTATATCATTTTATGTGTGTTGAATTTTCTTTTCTCAAAATCATAGCTTTGACACTTATTAATAATGGTTATAAAACAATGTTACAAAATATCTTATGAATTCGTGAATAATAATATTATTTATTGCCATCGGAAACCCTTCATAATTTCTAGACACAGCACGTATCTATAAAGTCGGTTATTGTCACTTTCACGCCACCTCGACAGTACAAAATGTGCCTAAACGAAATTAATTTTAGAACATCATCAATTATATTAAAATTGCATTGAATACTTAACAAACAGCTGTAAGTTAAAACAGTCCTTTTCGTCTCGCAACAACAGATTCCATACTTAACAATTTCGCAATTAGTTTTGCAGTATAAAAAAGTATCTTAAAGTCACATCGCTACGGTAGTGGACGGTAATTCACTACAACCATTAAGATAGGGAGATATCGCCTAATTTTATTGGCTAGGAAGCTAATAAATTCCGACAAACTTTTTCAAGCTGCGACGCCGACATTAATTTGTTTTAATAATCTGTGGATGTTGAAAAAATGTTCCGGTTCCTTTAAAAGTGCTATTTTATAGTTTTCGCCCCGAGGTAGATGATTTTAGTTAAAAGCACTGTTGCAATTTCAACGAATTTCATTCACATAGGGTATATTTATTAACTATCACATACTGTAACAGTGAAGGAAAACATCTTGAAGAAAGATGCAACCCTAAAATTCTTAGAATTTTTTTTTTAGTTAGCCAACCTCCACTATTCCAGCGTGGTGTGATAAAGCCCAAATCCTAACAGCTGTAGGGGAGGCCCGTGGCTCGCATTGAGACGTAAATTCATATGTATGTACATATGTTGACTATGTTACACAAAAATTGCTAATAACTAGTTAGAAATTCCGCTAAGGGTATTTTTTAATACTAGTTAAGAGTGATGAGCTTATTACCGTTTACAGACATGTATTCAGTCTCCGTGCTTTGACAACTTCCTACTATAAAATCTGAATTTTGTTTAGCCCGACTTAGGTCTTCTTGGTAGAGTTTAGATATATCATAGATACTTAACGAGAGCTAGAAAATTAAGAGGTAGGTTAACATAAAAAAATACAACCAGAAGTCATACACATAGTCCTGACCTTACATTCAGATACGATTCTTGTGTCGTGGGTATTAAAAACTACGAGAGACTTTTCCTTCCTACAAAAACCCAGACCCGAAACAAGTATTTATGGATCGAACCCGCGACCACTCGTTCGGAAGCTGGTGTCTAGCCAACTGCGCCACGGGGCTGTCTTTACTTTGTATCAGGTAAAGTCAGGACGGGGTACTAGTATGTAGATACGCATCAATAAAGACGCCCATTAGACACTTTGAACTGGCTTCGGTGGCAAGAACATTGTCGCCAAACACTACAATAACTTAACACTCAAAGTGTTAACTTTCTTCACCACTTAGATTGCATTTCAAAAGAACACAAATCTAACTACGATTTATAGAACAATATACTTTAAACTAACTGAAGTAAGACCTATTTTTCCTATACTTTAAGTTCATTTAAAATTAAAAAGGCTTTAAAAGTTAACAACAAAGTTTTCAATGCAAAGTAAACTTAAATTTCTAATCATTTAGGTTGGGTTTAGAATGGTGTGTGGTGTTAAAGGGATGCGACATCACCCCATAGAGCTATTGTCGCAGAAATTATGGCCCTTGACCATTTTGTAAAGCGTTTATCGATAGGTGGAAAGTAATAAATCTATTTTTATGTGCCCATTTGAATGGGGACAATGGTCACTAGCGGTTCAGTGTTACGTTTTATTTGTTTTCGTGATAAACGACGAAATAATTAAGAGTTCGAGGGTAGTTCAAGATTTTGGATAATGCTTTTGCAGTCTATTGTAAGACGATGAGATTTATGTTATCCAAATGTTCAGTGTTAATTAATTTGTTAAAGATAAACCATGGTTTGAGGTGCGTTTTTATAGTGGCACGGAAAAGTGGCCGAGGAATTGATATAGTGTTAAGAGAAGATTATAATTATATTTCTATCTGTTGTCACGATTATTTATGATTTTAGGTATCTAGATATAGCCTGATACCCTTACAGAGTTCTATGACGGTTGTAATTAGCCATTTTTTATTTTGATTAATAAACTTTTAATTTTGAACCCTGAGCAATAAAATACGGATAGAATTGAGAAAACTGAAGAACCATATTTTTTTTCATATTCTCTCCCTATCTTATTCACTTGGTTGCATGTAATGTTATGTTATATGCTGTCCTGTAACGATCAACTCGACTTTTGCATGACTAACGCCAATACGGAGCTTTTTATTAGGTATTTAGGGGTGTTCAAGCAATGAATCGATAGTATCATTACATGACACGTATATTTGCCAATCACATTATCATCATCATCATCATCAGCCAAAGGACGTCCACTGCTAGACATAGGCCTCCCCCAGAGACTTCCAAAGCGCTCTATTGGAAGTGGCCTGCATCCAGCGGCTTCCCGCTTCCAAATCGCCAATCACATGCTCAAGATATATTTACGAAATTCTTTAACGTCAATTCTGACAGTAACAAAAGAGTCTCAAGAACTCACAATAGACCTCTGATCATCAATTTATCGCTTCATATAGATTTTAGGCAAAATGAACTTTTAATTATGGGTTCAAACTGCAACCGGCTATTATGCGGTTGCGGGATCAAAATATGCGATTTTTTCAACCCCCGCGTGCATATCGGGGCGGGTATGACCCACCTCCGAATACGGAGCTATTTCAATTTAAAAACGTATTAGTGATTGGCATTGTGGGAGATAAATGCGCTACTTTGGTGGCTAATCGTTGAATGCTTCTTAAATGAAAAAAAAATATACACTTAACAGTCACGTCTAGTTCTGATCCTACACTAGGATACAAGTCTTGTAGTGTAGGTAATTGAAGTTCGTGCTTTAATTAAAACTTACTACTGTTTTCCTCATTACTATTGATTCAATAAAGGTTAATAAATAAGGTCATACTAGAGAAAAAGCAAAAAGTAGGTAGGTATCCGTGGTGCGTTAATTGCGGCAAATTTTTAGTAATTGTAATTGTCTTTATTTAAGTGAGGTTAAACCACATAGCTCAATATTTTGTCACCCGCTTTGCTGTGGAGGGAAGTGGACAACTCTTTGTTTTCCAACTCCTCCTTTACATTGCTTTTCTGATTAACTTCGTTGCGGGATTTTGACAATTTAGGTCTCCTTAGATTCGCTGAGCTTCATTGCTCGGCGCCTATACTGTGCGTGCCGCTGTTGATCCTGGAATACAGGAGTTGCAGTGGCGGGTGTGTGGTGGGATAGGGCCAAACAGTAGGTACAAAAAACGTTCATTTCAGTTTTCTCGAACTACAAATACGATACTATGAATCAAGTGCACCAATATCAATTTTACAACACTGTAAAATTCCTCAGGTCGAAATGTCCATACAAAATTTAGTCATAAATCGAGGTACCACGCCCGCGGCGTACGAATATGATGTAGGTGTGATTTTTTGCCACCGTCGCGTCGGCCATGTTAAAATTTATGATATTATTTGGAATCGCGCGTGTGGTAAAAACTAAATCGATGGGCCTCGCGGACCCTTTGTGCACGCTAAGGGTTGAGCGGTTTTTTTAGGGTTGATTGGGAATGTCGTTATGGCATCGTCCAGTTAGATGACCATGTCTTGTAAAAAAAATAGAAAATTGGATTCCATAGAAACCTCAAAAGTAAAAGTTTAAAATGTTTACTTATATTGATTACAAAATACGTAAAATAATATATTAAATTAAAATAATTACAATTCTTGCAATTTTATAAAAATAAATGTACTACAACTCTGTTCCACCATCAAGTCGCCAAATTAATAGATTTTACTACGCTCTCTCTCTTTCTCTCTCTCTACTTATGTCTAAGCATTCGCAAATCCAAAATATATAGAATACAGGAAGTTGTTAATAAATTTATCGTCAATTCCTTAATAGTGTATAATAATCCTCAATTTGTGTGCAATTTAATTCTATTAGCCCCGGTTTTTGCAACAACTTGTCATCAAATTGCGATCAGCGGTTAGGAACGGACCTTGTTAAGAAGATTTAATAATAACTGCCTTGAGACTACATTTTTGGTAACTGTAGGTAAGGTTATTCCTGAAACAGGTTTAAATGAATTACCTGGTGTCTGAGCTTTTATCCTGGCTTCAGCAGCATTAATATATTGAATTACGTGTTTCAAAAACGATTTCTTATTTATCTTGGGTAGAAAGTAGAGGTCGATTTTGAGCTAAAAATCGAAAATTCTGAGCTAAAAAGTTTGGGTTTTAGAATTGAAGTGTAATTTTATTCTCCCCCTTATGTTATGTATAATTTGAGTAAATACTTCTTAGGTAGTTAATCGTTTGGTTAATAGACATTATAAAATTTTGAAAGTTTCGTAATACAATATTATTCAAATGCCATAGAATTTTTATATGCCATAAGTTCTTGGTGCAGCGGTCCAATAGCTAAAGTATTAAGTAAATTTGAACTGTTTAATTTAAAGTGCAATATCTAAAATGACATTGTACGTTTAAGCGTGGGTCCTTTGGTCCCGATTTTTTGCCGCATTAGTGTAATTGAATTAAGGACTCGCACGCATTTGAGCGGAACCGAAAAGCCGAAAATTATATCCTATGCCACAAATATGGGTAATTTGGCAAAAACTGCATGTCGCCGCGTTTTAACTAGGAGACGGGTGGATGAGATTTGGGCCAATATTTGGACCAATGCTGGTTGTGTGTTGAAATACGTACCGCCAAATTATGTATTTCTTATCCAGTCGACGAACTTCGTAGAAAGTTCGTAAACATAGTTACATAGTCCGACAATTTTAGAATTCTATTATTATTTATTAACATGATTTGTTAACAAACCAGCAACTATTTTTAAATTATTAAACTAAGTTATTCATTCAATTATATGGTTTCAAATAGCAAGTTCTTAAGATCAATAATCAAACAATTAGAAATTAAAAAATGCATAACAATAATAGCATAGGTTTAAATTTCCGTGAATCTATTCTCGAATTAAAGCCAATATCTGCTGTTGTCCCAAAAGTTGATCTTAAGTTTTTAACACGCATTAACCTTAGCAAAAAAGGGTGCGTAAATAATTCCGATATTAGCGTACACTTAAACTTGTAAATCGTTAAATTTTTTCATCGTCCATTAATGTTAAATTTAGCTCTAGGCTAATGGTCGCGGATCATAATGTTATGTCTCTATCTAAGAAATGTTTTTCGGGATGCATTCATTATTAATGTATCATAAGCAACGCCAACGAATTCTAGTGCCAGAGTTTATCTCAAACAAAGTTTTTAAAAAAGTTTTCAATTAATTAAAAAAGATATGGAATAGATATAAATATTCAATTGAATTCAGTTTTTAAAAGACTTCTTAGACATATTTTGTCTTGGTCTAATGATTATCGCTATCACTACATAGTATAAAACAAAGTCACTTTCTCTGACCCTATGTCCCTTTGTATGCTTAAATCTTTGAAACTACGCAACGGATTTTGATGCGTTTTATTTAATAGATAGAGTGATTGAAGAGGAAGGTTTATATGTATGATAACATCCATTAAATATCAGCATTGCACCCGTGCGAAGCCGGGGCGGGTCGCTAGTGCTGTAATAATTGAATCATAATTATACAGGATGTATTTAGACCGTGATCGAAAACTGAGGCAGGTAATAGCGAGGGTGATCACAAACCCAGTGGCGATATCAAAAATCCCGACAAAGAATCAAAATTTTAACGTTTTCCATACAACCATCGGTGTTAAAAGTATGTGGTTTGTATGGAAAACCTCAAAAATTTTATTTTTTGTCGGGATTTTCTATAATGCCAGGGGGTTTGTAATCACTATCGCTATTACTTGCCTAAGTTTTCGATCACAGTCTAAATACACCCTGTATAACAATAAAAATAAGTAACGAATGTGTCCGTTAATGTGTTTACTTTATTGCAATATTTTTGTCGTTGTATTTGGATATTAATGGTTTAGAAAAGAACGTTCAATGAACATTCACAATATAATATTATAACAGTAGTGAACTATGGTTTTTGCGATCGTTTCGAGGAACGTGTTCGGTTCAGTGGCGCGTGCAGTGTCCGGCCAACGTCCGGCCGGCCGGCGAGATGTAAAAATATTAATAACACCTTGGAGACATCATTTTGATACTTCAATGTGCGTACAGGTTACAAATAAATGTATATTATTAAATATTAGGTCGGCAACTAAGTAAGTGCGGATTTCACTCATAGATGGCTACAGTTGAATTTTTAGGTTTGCTGGCGTAGTCCAATTGTGAAACACATTTTGTATTTGTTAGTTGATAATTCAGCTATCAATCAGTAAAAAATGTTTTTTGATCGGTTGCGTAGTTTTCGTTTGGTGTTCGTTGAAAAATGGATAATTAAAAGGAAAATTATCGTCATATTTTGCTTTTTAATTTCGCAAAGGGAAAACGCATCGCAAGCTCACAAAAAGTTATGTGCTATTTATAGTGACGTAGCCCTAAAAGAACGGCAGTGTCAAAATTGTTTGGACAAATTTCGTTCTGGTGATTTTCACTCAAAGACGAAAAACGCTCAGGTCATCCAGTTGAAGTTAATGACGACTTTATCAAAGCAATAATCGATTTAGATCGTCACAGTATACCTCATGATATTGCAGAGAAGCTTCATGTATCACATACATGCATTGAAAACCACTTAAAACAACTTGGCTATGTTCAAAAACTTGAAAATCCGCGATTACTTAGTTGCCAACCCAGGTTCGTCGCCATAAACAGGAAATAACTGTTTGTGAACTTGCAATGCGTTTTCCCTTTGCGAAAAAAAAAAGTAAAATATGACGATATTGGCCCTTTTGATTTCCCATTTTTCAACGAACACCAAACGGAAACTACGCAACCAATCAAAAAACTTTTTCTACTGATTGCTAGCTAAATTGCCAAATATTAAATAACAAAATGTGTTTTACACTTGGACTACGCCAGCAAACCTAAAAATTCAACTGAAGCCATCTATGAGTAAAATCCGCAATTACTTAGTTGCCGACCAATAGATTAATTTTGACACATTTTTTGAGAGTGCGAGCGATTTTTTTGTCTGTATCTAAGCTTGGTCTATCCTTGCTTGTGTCATAGTAATTTTTTTCCTACGCTTGGATCAACAATATAATCAAGAGAGATATGCCTGGTGAGAGAAAGTTATTGATTTATTAAACGAATTCTACCAGAAAATTTGTCAGTACATTTACTATGTTTCATAGATATAATGTGAAAATACATAAGCATTAAGAAATGGTGACACAAAGACTCTCCCTTAATACTAATATAATTTGCAAATATCAATATTCGTAAAGCGGCGTATATTTATGGTGGTACATGGGCTATTAACCGGAAACGCGATATCTTACAAATTCTACCAACTTCCGGCTGTGTGAAACCTTGTTAGGAAGTTATGGGAAGTCCCAATTAGACACGCCCTTTCTAAAGTTATCCCTTGATTATTTACACCGCGTCAAGGGGATACAGAAGGTTATACCGTAATAGTAAATTTAACTGTGTTTGGTTAAAATATAGCCCGTAGTAGTCCGCCAACCCGCACTAGGCCAGCGTGGTGGACTATGGCCTAAACCCTCTCAATGAGAGACCCGTGCTCAGCAGTGGGCGTATATGGGTTGATGAAGAAGAAGAAAGAAGAAGAAGTAGTTGGCTATCACGAGATTGTGAGGCTCCGGGTTCGACCCTACAAGACAAATGCTTGTGATACACAGCTAATACTTAGATTTTTTTAATCATATTGACAATTGTTTGTGTGATCCACCAATATTCGTTTCGGGTCTGCGTGTTTGTGAGGCTGAAGTCATTTGCAGTTTCTGATACCCACGACACAAAACTCGTATCTTAGTTTTAAATTAGAACTGTGTGCGTCACTGGTTACGTCATAGATAAAACTTGGTATTGAATAGATATACAGGGTGTATTTAGACCGTGATCGAAAACTGAGGCAGGTAATAGCGATAGTGATTACAAATCCCCTGGCATTAAAGAAAATCCCGACAAAAAATAAAATTTTTGAGGTTTTCCATACAAACCATATACTTTTAGCACCGATGGTTGTATGGAAAACGTCAAAATTTTTATTTTTTGTCGTGATTTTTAATATCGCCACTAGGTTTGTGATCACCCTCGCTATTACCTGCCTCAGTTTTCGATCACGGTCTAAATACACCCTGTATATACATATTTTTTAAGAAACATAATAAGTACCTAGTTTAACATTGTCTTTTATAAATATACTTTTAACGTTAAGGCAATGTGACACCGCACCTGGCAGTAAGTGTATTGCGATGCAAATAAAGTATTGAGTGTCCGGTACTGACTAAAGTCACCCTCTCGAGGTACTACTGTACCGGACTTATACCTATGGGACACGTCTCGAAGCATTTCGCTTTGACTAGAAACATAACTCCATGCTTTTATTCCTCGAAAGAGGAAGGTAATGGTAGAGAAGGTAAAAGGAAGGCAGAGGTGCATTTCTGTATTCACAATTCGCCATGATTGTATCAGTGCCAAATAATATGAGAATTTCCTGATGGAAAACTTTTAAACATGAAAATCGAACCCGGAATTTTTAAGGACGTGGCGCCTAATTTGCCCTATCTATGATAGCTGATATTCAAGTGAATATAAGTTTAGAAATTCTAGAATATTCCATCAGTGAATTTAATGTTCGGTTCATAATAGCTTCATTGGAGGTAAATAGATCGGCTATCGAAAAAGTAGTCTACGTGAATAAAATGAAGAAATCTATAAATAAAAAAGTTACAGGTAAACAAATTTCTCCAGATGCTCTATGACACGAATATCGAAGCCAAATAAATATAGAACTGTTTTTCGAAAAGGTATTTAGGCAGAGTGTTCAAGGAATCGCGTGCCACATGTCAGAACGCATGCGCGAATTCGTAGCGAAGCCGCAAAACGTACGCCATCATACAGTTCTGCCAACTGCCATTTTTCCCGCGTTTTGCTTATTTTTCTCACAAGATGGCGGGCTGTCACCAGATGTTTAGGCTTTTTACGATGCAAAATCTCAGATGATTGTAATTAAACGCGTGATTGCACGTTGAGCATGCATTTTGAGTTTTTTCGTGTGAATTTGTGGACAGATGTGGGTCAAGTGATTTGCAGGGATTTTCTCAGAGGTCTCATTTATCTCGCAGTTTCGTTTTGAGCTATTTGAATTTTAGCCATGGGTCAGTTTTAAAGGGTTTTGTGACGCTCTTTATGACAGTTAGTTTTTGTAGGAATTTGAATTTGGAATATTTTTCTTTTGCTCAAAAATTGTTTCTCTTAATCTAAATAGTAAAAAATATTTTAAGCTATTTAATGCTTGGTTTCATCAAAATCCCAGTTTGTACACAATTATGAAAAGGCGGATGCAATGAAAGGCAATTAGTGTTAGAACTGAGCAGTGGAGATCCATAGTCTGCCTATCGCTATAGGATATTTGTGTAAATTTATGTACGTAATTATTAAAATGTCTCCACACGATATTTTATGGAAGTATGACTTCAATACACTTATTGAAGTAATACTTCCATATCGACATATCAAAAAAAAGGAACAGAATAAAAATCGTCACAATTTTTGGTTCAGCGCCATGTCGTTATTTATATAAACTTTATAATTCACTTAAAATAAAAAAAAAACAGAACAGTAGACTAATTCAGAACAAAAGGCGATGTTATTCCAATTTTAAAATTATTCTAAATTTATTTTATTTTAAAAATTAACAGAATTTAAAAAGGTAGCATAGACAACCAAAACTGTATTGTGACCACAAACAACTCCGTTGGTGGTTGTCGCGTAAATTAAGAAGTGGCAGCGCTAATGAGGCGTGTGAACTGTGGCGCCCGTGTGGGCGAAGCCCTACGTGTGGTCGCTGGTCACCTACTGGCCTACTGCACAACTGATTTGTATGAAAAAATAACTACCTTATCTAATTTCCTTAATGTTTTGATGGTTTAAGTCAAGAATGGGTAGGTGTGATAAAATTGTAGTTTATGTACTGGAAAAGTGTCATGCGAATGCCGTTTACTATATTTTTAATCATGATTTCGTAATTTACGCGAAATAGGTTTCATGCGTAGTTAATTCTTAAGCACTGTTATTGGGTTTCGTCATAAGAAAACTTGCAGCTGCTGTACAAAGTAACCCCCTTTTACATGACTTTTAAACAGTGAAGCTGGTGAAATGTGCTTGTAGAAATGTGCACGTAGAAGAGTGTGTACTTTCTTACCATTCCTATAGTAAGGTAAAATAAACAACAGCCTTTCCTTACGTCTACTGTTGGACATAGGCCTCTCCTATGGCAAGCCACTGGGCTCAATCTTCGGACCTTCTCATCAAATCGCTGCCACTCTTTAAATGATTATCGTCACCCCATTTAGGTCTCCACTCCAGAACACGTTTCGTCCAACGGTCATCACTTTTGCAAAACATATGACAAACAAGAAAACAAATTCTTATTCAAAAACCGATATGCTATTTTAATATACATGTGCTTAAGTCGATTTAAAAGTAATAAATTTTATCGAAGTCGTAACATGCACTTTCCTTTAAATATTATCATAACTCACTACTTCCTCCCGGTTTCTCTGGCTGTGAGAATATTTTTTTTCAGTACAAAAACTCGTAATGATGAACATAAAAAGCGCTTGCTTTTGAGGAAGAGTTCCGTGTCATTATCCGGTGTTTTGAGTTGTGGACACACTTATACGGTGTTTCAAGGTGAAATTCAGAAAAAAATTACAGTAAAAAAATACTCTTAAAATAGAAAAATAAACGGAACAAATTGTTAACTACTCGAGATTGTATGCTAAGTCGAATATTACCAATATAAATACAATAAATCAGCTGATTTATTGCTATAAAGGTAAATATACATATGATATAAAACATATTATATGTATGCAGATTTTTTACGCACATACATACTTTTGCCCTAAAGAGGTAGGTCAATTTGTCCTTGGATGAAATCTAAGATCTTTAAATTTAACGCTGCAATTTTTATCTCAGCAGCGACCTTAATTTAATTCTGGCATTTAATTTGCCATTGCTAATCATCATAAATAAATAGACATAAACGTTATTAAATAAATTAGTTTATTATAAATTCGTTTATTGTTCGTCAGCTCAGTGTACCCCAAACGTTACCATATGCATGTACCTGAGAACAAAGCGTCGACGTCCTGTATCCGAATCTCTCGAGCTTGTAAATCGAGGAAATTCTACGAAATTCCAACGTTAATAAAAACAGGATGTGTATCATAATTTAATCAACCTGGTTGAATGAATCATAAAAATAACAAGTTTAAGAAAATAATGTTGGAAATTGTCGTATTAATTTTTGCGGACAAGTGTTTTTTTTTTACTTTGATTCATTGATAAATAATGGCGAAGTATGCTAATAAGTGTGTCGTGTATAGTGTATCGTATTATAAGCTAAAATTGTTTATTGATGGTCGATACTGGAATATGACGATATTTCCTTTATAAGGATTTACTTTTTAATAATATTAATAAATGACCAAATTACTATACCTATTTGATTTCAACTGTACTATTTATCAGGAAGAACTCACTTAAAATATCGGCAGATGAAATATGTTTCGTATTTGCAACCGGTACAAGTTAATTTTGATATCTTTTGGAAAAACTACTGGAAATATTGACCTGAAAATATATTATCTAACACATCTCTATCATCAATCTTATATCATTATCATAATTATCACCAAAAATGTTAACATTGATAAAATGTAAAATTATCAGTCTGATATTTAATCCACATTTAAGGCTTTATATCTTCTTCATCAACCCATATACGCCCACTGCTGAGCACGGGTCTCCTCTACCATTGAGAGGGTTTAGGCCAGGGTAGGCGAACCAATGGCACGCGTGCCATTGATGGCACGCGACACAATATTTTGGGCACGTCGCCGATCACACAGAAGTCACACTAATTTTACAATAATTTAATTTATGCGTGTAATAAAAACATTCCAAAATGTACCTCTTTTGTTTACTTTATTTCATAAAGAGTTTTGATAGTATTTATTATTGTTATTCTCCAAATAGCCAGAAAGTCAAAATTATTTGATGGCACGCCAATGACCCCTTTAAACATTTTTTAGAAAAAATGGCACGTTGATGCATAAAGGTTCGCCTACCCTGGTTTAGGCCATAGTCCACCACGCTGGCCTAGTGCGGGTTGGCGGACTACACACCTAAGAAATTCCTAAGAACTTTTAGGTGTGCAGGTTTTATCACGATGTTTTCCTTCACCGTTAAAGCAAGTGATAATTCAATTTGAATACACACATAACTTTCGAAAAGTCAGCGGTGTGTGCCTGGGGTTTGAACCCGCGACCGCCGAGATTCTCGACCGCGCGCCTAAACCTCGAGGCCATCACTGCTTTATATATTAGTAATAATTTATATAGAGAAAAAAGCCGAATAAATTATAGTGAACCCAAAATGTTATGTAGTAACTCAAGATTTTTCGTAGCAGTTTTGCAACGCATAATGGAATTAACGACACGCTTAACACGTTATGGTAAAAATCTAACACATTTTCATTATAGAGTCCCAAAAAACTGACCACCTATACGGCGCCGGCAAAAACACCAATTTTATTAACCTAAATCAAAATAATAGGTTATGAAATGCCAAAATGGAAGCTCGGAGCGACAAAATGGCGGATTATTAGGCGCCAAAACGGTCACTACCCTTTCGTCACACTCAATATGGAGATATTAAAAGATTCTCAACTCATCCCTTGCGATATTAAATAAATTAAGTTATATCCCGAGGTGAAATATCTGTCGTGAGAAACTAATATTTTTTGTCCCTTTCTATCACTATTACAATAGAAAAGGAAGGTATATTCGCGTAAATAAATTAAAAAGTGGCCACCCAAACGTACTTATAAAATATAGTCAAGCGTGATCTATACGTGCAGTAAGGAGGTTCCATACTACTGTTTACATAAAAAGGAGGTCAAATACGTTAACTAATTATTAAAATAGGTGCGCGTAGATAGATACCTCGGGTAAGTGCATTATGTTTACTGTAACTTGATATAATATGAAAAATCTCCTACGCGTCTATTTTTTCGCTGTTTAACGAAAATATAATTACAGTAATGTGTACACGGACCTTTTATATTACACCTTTGTATCTTTTTACATCATCTCATAGGTTAGTCAAAAGACCATCACTAAGACTAGCCCGATTTGGCAGACTCCTTATATGTGTAAGGAATTCTTAGCACTAAAATCAATATAAAAATAAACCACATTACTGTGGTTTATTTATTTAGAAACCTTACGGTTTCTACGATTATCTAAACTTGTCATATTTCACAGTTTCTTTCGCACAAGTGTTCAAGGATCCCCAAACAGTAAAAAACCTTGGGAAGGAAGTTTCTTTGGTGCGCCGACGACTAACGATGACTTGCAATTCCTAGCTCATGGTAAAAAGTGTGGGTGGTAAAAAGCTATGGGGTGCATCCATGGGAGATCGCAAGAACTTAACGAGTCTACCTGATGACTTAATTCACATGTGACAGATCTTAATAGGTAGCAGAAACAGTGCTATTTTTTCTAAATCTTGGATATTTGCTGATGTCTCGGTGAGAGAAGGTGCAAAGAAAGAAAAATGTATGCTTTTCACCTGTATAAAAAGCTCGGTTTTAGTTACTGGACAAAGATAGCCAATTCTCTCCTGGTAAGAGGACACTAAAATGTACACACATATTACATATCACATAACCTCCGCTTTACCTAGCGACCGTATGTTTATTAAAGTGTATATGATGAGAAGATACACAAAATAAGTTGATTTTTTATTAATCGACTTTTTCATCCGGGTGAAAAAAAATGCACTGAAAATTTTTACAACAAATGTAACTAATGCTTGTCTTCCGCGCTGCCTTCCCATTTAAGGAATACAGGCTTAAGGTTATGTAATTTGTAGTAGGACAAATTTGCTACCTAAAATCTGAAACGTAATGTTTCATTACAAGTGTAATAGAAATGGACTGTGTCTCTTCCAGACAAAATAAATACAGTCTATTATTCCCGAGGAATATGACTGAATCTACGTAGAGTATAAAAACTATAAATATAAATATATTAAAATGTTGATAGAATAATTATTTATAAGGTGTCAAATTTGTACGAAATGTTTTTAAAGGAAATAAAAATGAAACATGTTTATTAAAATGTTGCGTAATATAATTATTTATACGATGTCAAACTTAACGAAATGTTTTTACAAGAAAGAAATCTCATCGAAAAAATCGATCGTCGAATATTATCGGTAGCGAAGGCCGTTTCACTTCAAGTGTTATATTAACAACGGTCAAGTGTCCTCGAGTTTTTAACCTTACGTAAATATTAGGACCAAATAGTTTAATTGCTATATAGGAAGCCATCTGTGACGGCTTCGCCGGAGGGAAATTAAAAACTCCACTGACTTTTTGAGTTTCTATTTATAATTAATTAATCTTTTATTGCAATTATGGTACGAAATTCATGAAAATATATTTTATATTCAAGAAAGAAGTATGAGGATTGGTCTAATTTAAGAAATAATTACTATTACACTTGACAAAATAAATTATTTAGGTATTTTTACGCTATTAGATGGTTAGCTAGCTATACAGTATACCTATATATTTATTAAACGTCAACGAAAATATGCTGTGTTCCAAATAATAACGGGCTTGAATGTCATATACAAACATGGCCTGCCAACCCGCACTAGGCCAGCGTGGTGTACCTACGGCCTAAATAGTCTCTGTTGTGATAAGGCCTAGCTGTGGGACGTACTTAATATATGGGCTGATAATGTTGATATACAATTTGCGCAACATAGTTATGTTACATACACCAATAGAAAGTTAAAGAAGCGAATGCTTATAGCCTTTCAGTTACATTAAAACCCTTGATGATATTTTTTTTGTATCCTCTAATTAATTACTTTTTAGCATCCTTCGTACCCCGCGGATTTTTGTCTCTCACCAGGCAAGAACACAAGTTCAAAACCAAATAAATAAATCAAAAGTACCGAACAATGGGACCACCATAGTTTTGTAAACAATAACTGTTTTTTTTATACTTTGCACTCTTTTACGCAGCGGGGATTTTGGGTTAGCGACTTGGGATCTTTAGGAGGATTTTGACCTTCATTCTTATAAGTATTGAGGTGTTTTTTCTTTGCATTCAATTGTGACGGATATTCTATATTATTAGATATGTTTTTATTCAATAAATTGTTGTAATTTTGATAGTCTATTTTAGCGGTAAAACTTCGCTTTGTCCGATACATAGCGTGAGACAGATCGCCCGTTGGAGTCTATTGTTGTGGCGAATTAACTCTATTGTCAAATATCATTTGTATTTTTATAATGAAGAGTTTAACGCTATTTTAGTTTTTTAATGTTGTAGAGTTTTTTTTTAACGCAGACGAAGATTTCGCATGGTCTTTTAATCATGGAAAAGTATAGCTTTGAGGACCCCGTTTAGGAAGACTTCGTGTGGGACTGGTATATCTACTATTATTTGATTTGCTTCTTTTCAACAATACTTGTGTCCAGCAGGTGATGAGTTGAGTAACTTGTATACAATATTTAGAAATAAATGGAACGGGATGGTTAGCGCTTTCCTGCGGAGGCCTATGTTCAGCAGTAGACGGCGATAGGCTGAGTGGGTAAAAAGTAAAAAAAAAAAACTTTGAATTTTGAAATAACTACAATATCGTTTATTAAACATATTTTTTATTACATGGACCTCTTCTTCCACGGTGGCCCATAAAATAACTGTTCTATTTACAATAACACATGAAAAAATCATATTAATTTGCCAACATCAAAGTATCATATTTAAAACAAAAAGCTTAATATATTTGACATGATATTAAACCATATTTGAGGTGCTAAAGAATTTTAATCCTCATTTCTAAGTATGTAAGGTTTAAAATTAAATTATATTATGTAGACAAAAAGGGTTTGGCACCCTGTTGAGACGGCATGATTTTAAGTTTTTTCTATATTTTAACGCCTCAGACAACGATTACAGCCCATTTTGCATAAATTTCAACGATTTATAAAACTATTGTTTCATGGGAACCTTTTTGGGAGGTCTGCTTGGGGTTTTTATTGCAAATTAATTTTGAAATCTCAGCGCAAGGGATATGCTTGATCCAAGTTATGCTTTAAGCCCCTCGTAAAAGGAGGCGAACTTATTGTATTTTTGGGGGATATTTGTAAATACCGTACCGCAAGGAATTTTCTAGCGGAAAAACCAAGGAATTTTCCCCAGACATCTATATCGCATGGCGCAAAATTATGAAAATGGGGACGTCCTGCAGCACGATTTATTTATTTTTGTCTATTTATTAAAATTAGTACGGTTACACAAATTACACTAATCGGTGATGGTCCGACTACTTGAGTGCGGTGGCGGGTAACGGATGGATGAGGGCTGCTCCAGACTGGGAAGGTTGGCGCTTGCTTGGGGAGGCCTACGTTCAGCAGTGGACGGCGATGGGCTGAGTGACGTGTAAGTCGATCACACTGGACTAGTGCATATGGCGGATACCCCTAAGAAATTTCAAAGAACTTCTAGGTGCATTGGTCTCCTCGCTACTTTCACTTTACCATCAAAGCAAGTGATAATTCATATCTTGGGGTTGTAATCTGCGACTGTTAAAATGGCCATCACGACTTTTTTTGTAAGTGTATTTAGATAGTTTAAAATCTCGTCTAAATAATCTATACTAATATTAAAATAAATTGCATTTACACCAAAAGTGTGAGTAAAAGCTAACCGCAGATAAATCTTCATAATTTAATCTTAACGACCTCGTCTAAATCAAAAAGTATAGAGTGATTTAAGTAACTATTTCATAAGAGGCCGGAAGCCTGATTAACCGGAAACACGTCCATAAACAACAATGAAAACAAATTGTGAATTAAACTGATCCCGACCTACAACTAATCAGACGTTGGATCCAAACATATGGCCCCAACATCTTCAAAGGGGTAACAATTATATAAATTAATACATCCTTAAAGAAAGTCTTTGTATAGGGTGTTTCATGTAGTAGAGCTCTGGTAGGAATAGAAAGTTGGGTTAGGTTTTGATTTTGTTGCGAGTGAATGATTATATTATTAGAGATATTTAGAAATGTATTATTTATGGGTTATAAAATTCAACATACAAGGCATAATTTAATTATTTGGATAACTCATTTCTGAATTAAAAATTAATACATACTAATATTGTAAGAGGTAGAATTAGGTCTTCATCAGCCCATATACGCCCACTGCTGAGCACAGGTCTCCTCTACCATTGAGAGGGTTTAGGCCATAGTCCTCCACGCTGGCTAAAGGCATTTAGAATTTAATTTTGAACAGCCGAATAAATCCATAGGGATATTATTGCAATTTATCTAGCCATAATATCTAAAAAGTCTATATATTCATCAAAGTATCTAGTCTAGGAAAAATCTAAATAGACTTCCTATTTCTGATGCCACCATATTCCAAACAGCCTGTACAAGAATCTTTCTTATCTCAAAAAATAACAAAGCACCATGTATAATGAATGTTTTATATTATTATTGTCCGCGTAAAATCACTTCCTCTATCATTTACGTGTTTTTTCCCGCCACATGACGCCATTTTTTAAAGATGGCGGCGACATATGTCGCTTGCGTAGCACGTGTTTAAGAATATGTTTGGATCAAATCGGCTCTTTAAAGATAAACATTATAAGTTTTTTAGCTTTTTGAGTTTTGAGGCGAATTTGAGGAAATCTAGTTTCTTTACGGCATTATTTAGTTTATTTTTAGGATAGATTCATGAAATGTGATAAAGTGGACTTTAAAGTTTTGATGTGAAAGAAAAGCAATTGGAGTAATCATTTAACTGCCATTAATTCGCAACAAATTGAAAGGGTATTAGAAAAAATCCTTTTGCAGAATAATCTTCTCATAAGTATTAGCAAAAACATTTTATAACTTTTGAAACATAAATTAAATCCTCAAAATATCTGCTAACTCGTTTACAAATTGACAAGCCAAATTCTCCAAATTAGACATGAGAGGCGGCTAAACTGTCGCGAACGTGCAATAATCATTAAGTTTGGAATGTTTCAGTTCCACTCCATCCACATTCCTCAGAATAAACGTCCTTTTAGGCGATACAACGTAATAAATATTTTCATTTAGTTAAGACAAAGTGCCGTGGCTTGGGGGTTCGTGGTGATTGCCTCGTGACTCCAAATGACGTAATTATGGTCGTTTTTGGACTCGACAATCGAGGTTATTGTCGCTTCATTATGCTTAGTTTTTTGAGTAGCGCTTTGTCTTACTTTGGAGTTATGTGTGAAAGATACTCCGGAATTTTAAGGCAATGATTTTCATTTTAAATTAATTCAATCTATACGTCATTATTTTTAAATCGAGACACAAAAAGCTTCTATGTTACACACTGCACTTGTTAAGTACAATCGAATACAAGATACGTTTACTTCTTCTCATTTCTATCATGAAGTTCCGCTAAAATTCTGCTTTATATTACTTTTAAAAAAGCTAAAATAATAGAAATAACGAAATGCGTAAACAGAAAAACTAGTGCTCCACTTGGTCCACAAAAGTGCTTACAAATAAATTGGTTTGGGAAAAACAGTATTACACGTTGGCATATACAGACAGCAACCCTTCTTTTATCTAAAGAACACATAAGGTCAAGCAGTGGCGTGCCTAGGGTGTCAAACTAAGGCAAGCCCAAATGTTTATTTAGTAGCAGCATATTTTTTTTGGTACGTAGGACTAATAAATAGCTACCGGTTAGTACTCACATTCACGTTTATAGCGTTATTTTATAAATAAACGATCGTTAAGTTCGTTATTCGGAACTATGTAAGGCAAGTCGGGCTTTCGGGCTTCTATGGAAGTACCGCCACTGAGGTCAAGGTACAAGTCAGACAGAACATAAACTGTACAACAAGGCGATCGTTGTAATGGTGCTTCCAGATTTCTGGTACGACACTCGTAACCCGGTAATTTTGGTCCGTGCTAAAGTTATTGACAAAAATATCCACCATATGGATGGCATTACGCGGCAACCACATCTCGCACGGTCTTGTATTTAAGCAAATTAGTTGGTAATGGTAAGGTAGCTAATTTTCAAGTTTTGGATGGCGCGCTCTCTCGAGCCAGCACGCGACCCGTGTTATCAATTACTTCAATGATTTTTCTTACGCGTGAAAAGTTTTTGCCACCTGTCATTTGCGATGATGATTTGCTAATTTCTGTACAGCGTGTTCTGGTTATTTTATCTTCAAAGTCACGTGAATGTCATTTTTTTCAGTTTTCTCGTAAGAGCTTTAACTCAAATTTATAAATACGCTTACGAATTGTTTTCTATTTATGAAATTTTTAGATTTTTAAGAAAACCGATTTCTCATTTTTTGTAGATTGTCAATTTCTTATTTGTCTTCGGCTTTTTATTCTGAAAGTATATTCGTCGGCCTCACATTAGTTCATTACTTGATCTCGACATTAAAACTTTGTTTAGCATGTAAATTTTATCATTAGGACCAATTATACCCTCAGTTGAGCTTGTTAATATTACGCTTTAAATTAAATTCAATAGTATCACTTCACAATAGTTTTCTATTAGAAAGCGATTCCTTCTATTGCGTTTCTCTAGAACTTTAAATTGTCTCTTCAGTTTCAAATGCCATGACTAATTCTTTTTTTTTGACACTCTGTATACAAGTGTATGGTGTCTCGTTAACGTGTGGATTTTATGTCCATGTCGGTTGATTACAGCATTACCTGCAGCGGCAATAAAATTACAACTTGCGGTCCGAGGTGCGATTCCCGGGTCGAGAACAACTCGTCACAGTAAGCTCCGGCTGTCATAACAAAAAATGTAATTCTTGGTTAAGTGTGGATAATATGCATTTCATTTGGTAACCAGTATTCTTTCAATTTACGCAATGGGGCAGTAATTGTTAGAGATAAAATTATTACAAAACTTCGAGTCGGAATAAGAAAATATATAAAAAAAAATGAAAATGTAATTTAAGTACGTACGTTAGGGTGTCCCAAAAAATCAAAGTCTTTTTTTGTCAACGCATACCCTCTAATTATTTTCGAATGGTGTTAAAACACTTATAAATAAAATTTCATGAACTTAGGACCACGGCAACCCGTGCCGACTTGCATTCATGTATTTCAGTACTTACATACTTTGTATGAACTTCGGTGCGTCACAATATTCGCATGGAAGTTTCGTGGTTTCTTGTTTATTGTATTGGTAAACGCCTCTTTTTGTTTAATCAATATGTCAGATTAAGATTTCAAAGGCAAATTTTAATAGGGGGGTTCAAAACATTAAAATAACGGCTTAAAACTTTTTCTGTAAAGAACAAATATTGGCAGTTCTGTTTAATAAAATTCGTGAAGTAAAATTGAATTTTGTAAATCGCAAATCTAATTATTCGAGATTAATTATTTTTTGTTAAAGGGCTTATATGCCTATTTAAGCTTTAATAAACTAATTTTAAGAAATAAGTTGCCTTATACCGAGTCTGAAGAGATCAACTAATAATGCGGAAAAATCGCAACATGTGTTCGTACAGTGTCGTCAAGAGTTTGTTACAAGTTTGGACTACTTTTTTTATATTGCACACGCCGATGCCCTTTAATTGATAAAAATAAATCTAGATAACAGATATAGTTATATAAATAGATGTACATTGTTTTACCGGACAGAATTATGAAGGAAATTTAGGGGTTGGCTATCAAGAATTAACAGTTATAGCTGTAATCATATTCTTTGGTGGTGATACAGAAAGAAAATTGACTATTCGATCTCCAAGTTCTATGTACCAGACACCATGATGGCCGAAGCAATTAATTGATTAAAAATGTCGTAACTTATTTTTTAATTGTAAATTACTAATAAAGAGTCGCACTATTAGACATCTAGATTTGCATCGCTATATACCATGTTAAGGCTTGGATGCATTGTATATTATCAGTGACAGCACCTTAGCACGACTTATGTTTGCTTAATACTTTGAAACCCTGGGAAACCGTCAATAAAATTAACTCAGAAATGACTATACATACAGAATATTTTTCAGCATTTTTGGTCTTTGGTTCATGAAGTAGCTGTCTTGTCTCTATATCATTATGATGGAGACCAGGAACCACAAATGATAATATTTTAAAGCTTAACTAAAGAGGATCCATCAATTCATATCCCCTGGAAAGATATCTGCGTGATTTACTTTTTTAGAAAGATATAAACGACTTTATTTCGATCAAAAACTAGTCTTGCTTTTCTTCAATCGTTTTTAAAATTTTGACACTTTTCTCAATGAGTTGCTTACTTCACAGACTAGTTATATTTCTTTTCAAGCAGTTAAGAAATAAACAATGACACTAAAAGTCGCTAGTGATACTGCAAATTGCAGTTATACTGATACAAAATTTTCGTGAAAAAGTCACCTTTAAAGGGAAACTAAAGCAATTTTTCCTGTGATTTATCCTAACAGTAAAAAGAAAACTTTAAGATTAAAATATCACAAATATTCCTGTTTAAATAATAAATATATAATACCGGTGAAATAGGATATAATTTTGAAAATAAAAATTTTTTCTTAAAACTTTGCCATCAAGTCGGCACGGGTTACCGCTATCCAATTTCGATAATATTTCGTATTTAAGTTATTAGGGTCAATTAGAAAAAAAATAGAGGGTATGCGTATCTAATTTCGAGAAAAAAAAATCGCCTTACTAAGCTGGGACACCCTAACGTACGTACATAAAATACGTTACTTAAACGTTAAAAAAATATCTTGAAGTATGAAAATGAAAATGTAATTTAAGTACGTACGTACATAAAATCTTCTTCTTCATCAACCCATATACGCCCACTGCTGAGCACGGGTCTCCTCTACCATTGAGAGGGTTTAGGCCATAGTCCACCACGCTGGCCTAGTGCGGGTTGGCGGACTACACACCAAGAAATTCTTAAGAACTTTTTTGGTGTGCAGGTTTTATCACGATGTTTTCCTTCACCGTTAAAGCAAGTGATAATTCAATTTGAATACACACATAACTTCGAAAAGTCAGAGGTGTGTGCCTGGGGTTTGAACCCGCGACCGTCAAGATTCTCGACCGCGCGCCTAAACCTCGAGGCCATCACTGTTAGGCCATCACTAAAATACGTTACTTAAACTTTAAAAAAGGCTTTATTAAAATATCTTTGAAATATTGATTCTCTTTATTTTTTTTATATAGAAATTCGTAGTTTTTTGTTGAATTAGTAATAAGGTAATATTGGGTTTTACTCCAAGATAATCTCATTTATTAAAAGGAGGCCAGTCTCCTTTATTTCCGGAAAATTACCTTAAAAACCGACAATAGACTCTACCCCAGACACTTTAGACTCAAAATACTGCAGGCGAATTGTCGCTTAAGAAATTTACCTCTGTTTAATCCTTTTGCTATTTAGGTATATAGTGTGTATGTATGTAATTTTTACCTATTCTAGTGTTAATCAAAATTGATACAGTAACATTAGCTGCTTAATTTTAAAACTTTTATAATTACATCACAGTAACACAAAAAGCTTCCGAATTCAACATCTATGCTACAACTCCAGTAACCTAGCATAACCCACAGCTACCCAACGACCACCGATAAAAGGGAAAAACTTACCGCTATCGCAATACCTAAAGCGAAATACTAATGTGGCATATGCCCCGTGTAATATCGGAACAATGGCTGTTGACTTAGCTGACGGCGGGCTGGCTCAAATGAAATCGCATCAAATCCCGCGGCTACCCTGTTTGCTCCCACAGGCGTTAAGAGGTAGCCTGAAATTTTATTTGAGTATAAATATCCCATTTTTTTTATAATATGATGGTGATGATCCAAATCTATTAAAGTATGGATATCCCATTTTTTGTAATAGTAAAAAAAATACGGGAAATTGCAGGATGACAGAAGACTTTATAAAACTCTGAGGGAGGCCTATGTCTAGCAGTGGACGTCTTTAAGCTGATAATGATGATGAAAATTGTAATTTTTTTATGAAGGCGTGATAGTATAAAGCAAAGAGAATGCCATCAACCGATGTGCTATTTACTACTCCATCTGCCTTTGATTTATTTATTTTACGGTTTAAACTTAACTTTAGAGATTAAAAGGTAGCTGCGGGTAACTAGTGAATACCAACACTTACCTATAAAGGTCCCTAATTGACTTAAATACGCCTGCCTGTTCACCATTGGGCTATCTGTTTAAATCCGGACTCTGCCTTACTTGTGCAGGCTGCTACAGGTAATTTGGGACTACGGTGTTGGCTATCAGTATTTAATACTGTCAATCTAGGCCTCCGGTCGTCTTACAAAAAAACCTACTAATTCATAATACCTTTACATCTTATCGGTTCTTTGCGTAACAATAAATATGCCAGCCCCTAATTAAGCCGATTCTTCAGTGTAGCAGTTTCATCTAATTCAGAGTGGATTTTAAAGGGTTTTATAACGGAAAAGGCTGAGTTGAGAATCAAACTACGGGCCGTAGGGTTTCTTTGATCCCACGTCACAAAATACCAAAATATCTGCAATTTTCTGCCAGTTCCTATAATAATTAATGTAATATAACCTAAGAGCTGGCCCTTAACTCATGTGTTTATATTTTCAGCGCGAGTCGGGGACAATGTTTGACGAGTCGGAACTGTTTATCGTGCGCCCGCGGACAGAGGCGCGCAACATTTCGCAATTCGCATTAATAATTCAATATTTCATTAAACGTATTAGCATTTTTGTCGAAAATATGATACACTTAAAAAAACTGTTTACGCGCTATTTAAAACGAGATGTGTGTTGTTTAATGGGAAAATATCTATTTAGCTCTACTTCAATTTACTACTATTTCTACTATATTATTACTATTTCTACCATTCGAAACAGATTCAATTTGGAATATTCATCGATGCCTAATAAGTTATCTAGTTTATAAAAGTGTCTTTATTGCAGCCACAATACAAATATCTTAGACTCACAAATCTTTATTTGCCGTTTTGGATCAGGCCTGAAACCTTCGTAAAAGGCGACTCAAAGGGGCCCTTGGGGTTGCTGGGCGCGCTGCGGGGGCGGCGCGTCCTCACTGAAAGTGACCCCGAGCGGGGCGGCGGCACTGTGGCCCGTGCACGTCGCGGGCGCCCACTCGCAACCAGGGCGCCCAAATCAAGATAGTGGGGGTGCAACTGCGCCCCCGTCAATTTCGTGAAGGCCGGGACGTTAACGTCCCGGAGGCGCACCAGGTGGCTGCGGTTGACGGTGGGCGCTTCTCGCCCACGTACCGTGGTCGCCCCACTCGGCGCGGTGATGGCCACAGGGGGTTTTGGTCGGTATGCCGGTTTAGGGATTTTTGTTTTGTTAGGGACCCAGCCCGGCACTAACACCTGCGCGGACCTGACGTCGCCGCGCGCCGGGCTGGAAGACCGGTGACCCCGACATACGCTTCCCGCCCACCACCGCCCCCGGGCTGGCGGGAAGTAGAGCCATAATCAGCTTTCCCCTCGATAACAAAAAAAAAAAACAAAAAAAAAGGCCTGAAACCTTTATAATACCTGAAGGAACACTTTTACCTTAATTTAGGGATAACTACTTAATTTTTATATTATACTTTGCTAATTTGTGCCAAATGTTAGCAAACGCTGATAGTAAATAGCCATAGAATTCGCGAGCCCACTGTTTCTGTAATTGGTCGTTAGTCAAATTATTGACTAAATTAAATGTTTTGCACGCGAAATGTGATCGTAATTTTACTATGAATACATTAATTTGTTTGTTTAATTTTGGCGATCATTTTTAGGGAGTGTTATATTAGGAAAGTATAACGTTTGAGGGCGTAAACAAAGTTTATGATGATAATGAGGATTTGTAAAAAAAATACTAAAAGTATTTACATCTACTTGGAATAATTGTCCAGAGTTGATGGAAAATTAAATAGTACATAAAGGGTAATACAAATAACAGTACTTGAAGAATAATATGCATTATATACGCTACAAATTATTTTTTAATAAACCATAGAAGTATATTTAAAAGATTTTCACACCTACAAGATTTAATACATATATGAATATCACCAAATCTCAAAAACCTACTACTTCCTTCAAAATTGGTTGAAATACAGCTTATTATCATCAGTCCCAATATACAGAACTCAAAACAAGCAATTGATGAGGGCACGTGCACGTTAATTTGATGGTGATCACGCGACAAGGTCGAAACGGGGTCAGTAATCAGACTCCCCATCACAAGAGCTAATGTACCTACCTACAATTGGCTTTTAGTTAATCGGAGGGAATGCACCCCATAGTTTGACGATTGGCAATGAAGGCGATCTGTGGGTGAAATAAAAATACATTTTATATGTAAAGCTGTCGTCATAAGCTCATTATGTCTATGTAGTCCACCAGGCTGGCCTAGTGCGGGCTGGCGGACTACATGCCTAAAAAATTTTAGTGCAGGTTTCATCACGATGTTTTTCTTCATTGTGAAAGCAAGTGATAATTCCTTATGAATACAGATATCATCGGCCTATATACATCTCTCTACTGGGTGCGGGCCTCCTTTACCATTGAGAGCGTTTAGGCTTTTGTCCACCACGTTGACCTAGTGCGGATTGGCGGCCTACACATCTAAGAATTTTAGGTATCCAGGTTTCATCACGTTTTCCGTTAAATCTAAAGATAAATCATTGTAAATACACACATAATTTGGAAAAGTCAGAGGTGTGTGGATAGGGTTTGAAAGCGCGACCACCGAGATTCTCGACCGCGCGCCTTAACCTCGAGGCCATCATTGCTTATCTTATACAAGCCATGGCAAATTCAAGTATTACTAATAGATATTGCACGGTATATACAATAAACATTTGACTATTGATGAGAGGGTGTGCAGCCATTAGTAACAGCTCATTGCTTCTCTACATAGAAGGGTAGCATCCCTTTCAATTCCGTGTTTAATATACCAGCCATGCTGTTGAAAGGGAACGAAAATTTATAAGTTATCGTCATTTTAATGTCATCGTGGATTTTACAGTAAGTTAGGGATGGATGCATGAGTTCTGTGTTAGTTTTTACGGTTCCGTACTCAAAGGATAAAACGAGACTCCATTACTAAGACTGCTGTCCATCCGTCCAGCTGTTATCAGGCTGTAGATTTCTCATGAACAGTGATAGAGACTGTTGAAATTTTGACAAGTCAGGCTATAATCTCATCAACAGAGTTAAGACAGTTGAAATTTTGACAAGTGATGTATATCTACTATCACTATAACAAATACTAAAAGACAAAATAAATTAATATTTTAATGGGGCTTACATAAAACAGACAGTATTTTTTTTGCCATTTTCATAAATAGTGGTCCGGGGCACTACGTGTGCAAGTACGATTCGCAATTGGCCGGATTTTTGATTATTCAAGTAGTAGAGTAGTGTTTTAGAGGTAATCAAGTTGTAGAGGAGGCCCGTGCCCAGCAGTGGGACGTATATGGGCTGACGATGAAAAATAAATTAACGGCAATCTAAGTATCTTATCTATAAAAGTTAATAGCTCTTATTTACTGTACACAAAATTTTGTTTAATTCTTATCAATTGTTTGTTTAACACTCCTTTAAAACGTACAAACTGTAACATTTATAACTACAGCATATCTAATACTGCTCAATAACAATATATTTATTGTATTATTTGTACTGACCTCACCGTTCCGCCTAATTTGCTTACAACGAAATTCTCGTACCAACCTGAATTAGTTGTAAGTAATTAAATTCCGTTCGGCGCGTGCGCAGCCGACCCTCACCCCAAAACCACCCCTGTATTCAAATTAACAAAACATTACTGTGTGTTTCGAAACAATTATTTTATTCTTTCTTTATAGCCTCTCGACATTTTGCCAAAGAGAACAAAACCTTATTACTCATGGGTGAAGGTGGAAATTAACTCGGCAGGGATGGTTAAGGTCCGTTGCAAGTGTAAAAGAAGAAAAAAGGTGGCACGCGCCTCGTGCGTACGCGCAACTATGGGGTATCTTCCCTCGCGATCGTAGGGTGACGCAGTGCTGGGAAAGTTTCTGTAGCTGTTATCGATAAAGTATTAGACTGTATCGATTTATATTGGCAGTAATATAAAAGGTGTATTCAGACCGTGTTCGGAAACTAAGGCAGTTAATAGCTAAAGTGATTTCAAATCCTCTGATATTAAAGAAAATCTCGATAAAAAAGAAAAAAATGACGTTTTCCATACAAACATCGGTGTTGAATATAGGTATGTGGTTTGTATGCAAAACATAAAAAAAATATTTTTTGTCGGGATTTTCTTTAGCGCCTTTCTTCTTTCTTTAATGTCTGAATACATCCTGTATATAAATGAGAATTATTCAATCTAATTTTCGTTATACGCATAATAAATACTTTTATGATAACCACCAAAAATAACATTCAATTTACCTCCAAAAAAAAAACGGATTCTAAATTCAAAATTCAAACACCGATGTATCTAATGCGCAAAGGCATCACTAGTACGGCTCGTGTCATCGGCGCGTGCGCAGGTGCCCGTTCCGCTGGACGCGCCGCTGTCGCTTATCGCGCGGCACACACCTGGGTTAGATGGTGCGATTAAGATTTCTGTAATCGGTGTTAGTAACTGGAACTCTGGGTCACTTTTTTTATTCTTGTACTGAGGCATAACCTACCACAAATGACATTTCGTGTTTTTGAAAAAGTTTGCTGAAGGAAGCTGCCAGCGTGGTGGACTAAGGCCTAAACTTTCTCAATGATACAGGAGCCCAGCAGTGGGACGTATATGGGCTGACAACGACGAGAAATTTTCTTGCCGTTTCTTCTCCGTTTCCAAACGGCCATAGTTTTAAGGAAATAGTTTGACAGTGACGATTCAATAGAACTTGTAAAAGTGTATTTGTCACTTGGATTTGAATTATGAGACCCATATGACAATCATCTCACGAAGAATTTAAATTTGAATTTTGTTTGTAATTTTTCTATTCTTGTTTCTACTCTTTTCCCACATACATAGATAATCTCAGATCTGTATACCCCGGCGTGTTCTTCAGAAGTGCTTTTTTGTATTCATATTTCGCCGACTCTTATGCCACTTTTCGAGCAAACTTCCAGACTCCGCTTACTAAAAATTTCCTTCTATAAAAATCCGAGAGATCTCTACACCACACACACTTGAGCCACCACGAGGCAGTCAAAACAATCTTTTCATCAATGCCATTACATCATAAATTCTGCAGAACGCCAAATAATTGCCAATAATGGGTACAAGCCATGTTAAACATACCATACTACGTGAGCAACAAATACATATATGAGGATCTAAACATCAATACAGTCAAACAGGAGATTGCTAAACATAGTGAAAAGTATCAAGCTCGAATATCCACCCACGTCAACGAACTGGCCTTCAAATTACAGGGTTCAGGAAGTGTCACACACAAGCGATTAAAGCGACATGATGTCCCTACGCTCGTTGCTAGATTTGATTAAGGAACGCTGAGGAGTTCTTTGTGCTTATATTGACATAATCGCAATTTAATACTAACTGATTGGCTTATTGTGTCAACACAGATTGCCAAGTTGCAGAGATACAGAAAAAAAAAAAAAAAAAAAAAAAAAATGGGTACAAGGTAACGATTAACCATCGCGTGATGTAAAGGGAGTCGGTTCCATCGATTAGCGACACAAAGCGCCCAGCTCTGAGCATTAGCATTGTTTGGCTAATACGACCGCAACCGGACGGGCTTTGTGCTCATGTCAAAATACTATCATTGGACAGGCTGCGTGAGTGAATCACTGGCTTTTGAAGGGAGATATTGAGTATGTGGTGCTTTCTTGAAGAAGTTGATTGGGGATTCCTTGTAAACGTACAATAGCGATGTTTGAAATATTGATAATGTGGCTGTGATATATACGCTGGAAACTGTCTGTAGTGGTATAGGTATGCTATAAGAAGAGATGAAGAATGTGTAGATAAATATGGGTATGAAAGTTGAACGATGGACTAGGAGAGAAAGGCCAAAGAAGAGTTGGATGGAGTGCGTCAGGGAAGTTATGAAATAAAATGGGAGTGTATGAAGACGTGACGGCTGATAGGTGTACTCGGAAGGTGGCATAGAATAGGGAATAGGCTGGATGATGATGATTTAAAAAAAATCAAGATAAAAAGATTGTTTTAAGTAAACTTATACACTGAGAAAGTACATACCTACACTTTTATTTGCTGTAAGTTTTAAGTAAAAAAGTTGTTTTCATAAATTAATTACTAATAAGAATGTGTTGTTGAATAAATTAACGGTGAAAAACACATTTTAAAATCAAGCTTTTATTATGCACGAAAAATTAAAAAAATAAACTAAGAAAACATTCATAAAATTCGTATTTTTTTAAACTTTACAAGTAACAATTTACAAAAGTGTTCGGTTTATCAGTAGAAGTATGATACATAAACATATATTATCTATAACTAGTATATTAATATTCTTAAGTGATCTAAAAGCTCGTCGCGGCCGAGGTCTTTGCATTAACGAAATTGCGCGACAAGCTTTTAAATCACTTAAGAATATTAATATACTAGTTATAGATAATATATGTTTATGTATCATACTTCTACTGATAAACCGAACACTTTTGTAAATTGTTACTTGTAAAGTTTAAAAAAATACGAATTTTATGAATGTTTTCTTAGTTTATTTTTTTAATTTTTCGTGCATAATAAAAGCTTGATTTTAAAATGTGTTTTTCACCGTTAATTTATTTTTAACTTTTTAGTTGGAAATATTTCTAAGTCTATCCATTTCGTAGTCATACCGAAATTCAACTCAATCGGTCCATGAAAACTAGTGTTCCTATGGGCACCTTCCAACTTCTCATGACACCAGATCAACGATACCTTGTTATTATGTTGTCACTAAAAATACAAAGGCATACCAAATTTTAGCTTACTTGGTCCACAGGAATCGGAGTTCCTATGGGCTTCTTCCAACTCCTCATCAGATCAGCTTCATGATACCATATTTTTGTATTATTACCGAAGTTACGAAGACACACCAAATTTCAGTTCAATTGGACCACAAGAATTGGAGGTCCTATGGGCATCTTCCAACTCTTCGTCAGATCAGCTCTATGATACCTTGTTATTATATTGTCACCGAAATTACATAGGTATACCAAATTTCAGCTCAATCGGTCCAAAGGAATCGGAGTTCCTGTGGGCTTCTTCCAACTCCTCAATAGATCAGCTCCATAATATCATATTTTTGTATTGTTACCGAAGCTACGAAGACATACCAAATTTCAGCTCAATTGGACCACAGAAATCGAAGTTCCTATGGGCATCTTCCAACTCTTCGTCAGATCAGCACCATGATACCATATTTGTGTATTGTTGTCGAAGTTACAAAGACATACCAAATTTCAGCTCAATCGGACCACAAGAACCGATGTTTCTATGGTCATCTTCCAACCTCATCATCAGACCAGCTCCATGGTACCATATTATTGTATTGTCATCCAAGTTACGTAGGTATACCAAGTTTCAGCACAATCGGTCTATTGGAAGTGGTTCAAATCTTCATTGCAAGATTTGTAAACATACAAACATACATACATACATACAAAAGTGAAGTTAAATAAAAGCTTGTAAAAAGTAGACATACATAAGTGTACTAGCCCTACGTTTTGCTAGATTATAGACAATTAACATGAGGATAGGCAGAGGTGCATTTTTGCACCCACATTTCGCCTTAGTATAACTTATTTTTTCAGTATATCATTAAGTTAAATATGCATTACATTCGCTGACAATAAGGTCTTTTGTTCAATTAATAAAATTACTTTCTTATTACATATATTAAAGTCAAGGAAGAAAATTGCGGTTTACTGTTTTGTTGGAGCCATAAAAACAGAAAGGTATACGAAAAAATATTATTTTGTATATCAAATGTGCATGGGGTGTCTATAGAATATTTATATAAATGGGGGACGTATTTTATAGACTAAATTAATTTTTGATTGACAGCTCCGTGGTGCAAGCCATCAGCTTACGAAACGAGAAGTCGCAGGTTTGTTTCCCGCACCTAGATAAATGTTTTTGTTATTTAGAAATACTTGTTTGGGTCTGGGTGTTTGTGACGTCGAAAAGTACCTAACCAAGTAAGTCCACTCCAACACTTGTTTGATCCAACGTTGGCTACTTTAAAAAATATAAACAAACTCATCAAAAATCGTTGACTTTCTAGCCTAATTTTATAAGAAAGTATTTTTTGCCATATCCAACAATAGCAGTTGCAGCCTTTGATATACAATCTTTTGTAAAAAAATAATTTTCATATTTCAGAATTGGTTCCAGAGTGAAATCAATATCAAAATTTGGAAAATAAAGGGTTTTATTAGAGAATACTAAAGTATTATTACCTACCAAAAGACCTAAAGATCTTTAGCATAACTCATGAAATTATAAACTTCTTTCTAGGCTCCTCGCTTTTACAGGTAATTTCGTAATTAACAACTCTAAGAAACGATGCCCCTCGCGAAAATTGAATCAGGGGCATAGAACGTATATGGGGAGACGATAAAAAATATACAAAGGCTCCATAAATTTCCACCACGTGACTTTCCCATAGGGGTAAGTAGAGACTATGGCTTCTCAGCAGCAGGGCAGTAGCTCGGTTCTTGCTACTATTACGTGCAAGGGGAATGGCGGCGTGAGTCAAGGATAAAGCCTCGGGCGTCGTTTATCCGGCGCGGGTAGTAGCGCGCGTGTCGACTCTGCCTTTTGGATATATAGAGTAGTAACACATGAGAGACTGCATAATACTTTCGAAAATAATGTTTGAGATATGTCATTTGCCTAATATAAGTTTAATATTGTTATATGTTTATTGTTATATATTTCGTAGTGGATAAGGAAAACTGCACAACTAAAATTTCTTTTAAAAAAAATATTTTTCAATTTTTAAAGAGGGCCACCAGCAGTAGAAATTATATGGGCTGATGAAGATGAAGATGGATTTTGTTAATTCTAAACAAAAAAATAATCAAATAACAGTACCTATATTATGTTATTGTTACAGCATATCATATATTATATAATTAATTAATTTCGGGCACAATGCTAGACTCCGTGCTGCTACTGAGTATTTCGACCTATGCATCGAATAAAGTTATATGTGCTTTTGCACAACTTCTCTTTCTTAGCGATTTAAACTTAATTGGGCACAAAATTATCAGTAAATTTTTATGTTCTTCAAACAACAACAAAATTTATGATCATTATTGCAATATATAAACAATTTTAACTCTATTATAGACAAAAAAAGTACTTTGGTGTTATAGTCATAAGTAACCTTATTAGATGCATAGGTCGATTTACTCACAGAAAAATCCTATAATAATAGGCTCGCCCCTCTTGATATACGAGTATACTCGACAAACATTCGATTACCAAAATGCAATTCTATCTACCTCTTCGGAAAATACAGGCGTGTGCCAATGTATGCATTATTTGATGCCTCTGCGTAACGTATACTCTGTGCAATCAGTCAATAAAATGCATGACAAGTATAGATTAGCGATTTGGCGGGACCACCCGATCGGTTTGTAAACCGCTTATAATATTGTTTTATTAATTCAAACTTAAGGCGCATTGTATAAACTTGATATTGAAGTGTCGCTTTATAGTAATTTCTGTGCGAATTTTGCGGAAAACCATGCATTTCCTCGATCTTAATAATGCTCATACTCATCCTACTGCTGGGCACGGGTGGTCGCTACCATTGAGAGAGATTAGGGCTCAGTCCACCACGCTGGCCTACTGCAGGTTGGCGAACTACCTAAGAAATTCCTAAGAACTTTTATGTGCCACGGTTTCCTCACGAAGTTTTTCTTCACCTGTAAAGTACGTGATAATTAGAGAAACACACATAACTACTAAAAGTTTAGACACACACCTCTGTGCCTAGGGTTTTAACCCGCGATCGCAGAGATTCTCGACTGCGCGCCGTAACCTCAAGGCCATGACGATTCAGAAAAAATATAAGTCAAACATATTTTTAATTAAGAGAAGTTTGAAGAAATATAAAGCATAAATATTCGTTATAGAAGTTCTTGCCCTTAAAATTCGTGCTACCGATTAATTCGATTATTTCATATCGAATTAGCCAAATGGTCATGATTTATCCCAAACCGATGTTTGTGGCAGGCTATTTGCATCTATAAACGATCTCTATTAAGATATTTACCATCCACAATAAAGTTTGAAGGCTTTGTCCGTGGAATCAATAATTCTTATAAGTATAAGAATTATTGATTCCACGGACAAAGCCTTCAAACTTTATTGTGAAAAAAGTGAAGTGAAGAAAGTTCTTTACACTTGATAACGATATTTTTATTTATATTTTTTATACTTTCCCATTCAACAGATAACCTTTATACAGGGTGTATTTAGACCGTGATCGAAAACTGAGGCATGTAATAGCGATAGTGATTACAAACCCCCTGGCATTAAAGAAAATCCCGACAAAAAATAAAAATTTTGAGCTTTTCCATACAAACCACATACTTTTAACACCGATAGTTGTATGGAAACCGTCAAATTTTTTATTTTTTGTCGAGATTTTTAATATCGCCACTGGGTTTGTGATTACCCTCGCTATTACCTGTCTCAGTTTTCGATCACGGTCTGAATACACCCTGTATACTATAGTCATACATACTTTCAACGCATGAAAACTGTTTTTTAACACATTAGATAAATCTATCTATTTAAATTATTCTCAAGTATTCTACGACATTTCATATCAGGCCTTTAGCATTCCCACTGATTGAATGAAGCGAAATAAAAATAGCTTTAGGTACATTTTCTTTAAGAGAGTGGCATGGCCTTGGTCGAGGAGGCGTATTCGACATGCATTGAAATCAGCTTAAGTGACTTTACTATACTTACCTACTATACCATGCTTACTTATTTCTATATATCCATTATATCCAAAAGACCCGAACTTGATGTTTTTTTACTTAAATTAATTCAAAAGTATGTTCATATTTTCACACTCATGTGCTCTATAAACCTACTTTACTTTTTTAATTTACTTTCATAACCATCGACTCTATCAAAGTAACTATTAATAACATGATTATCTTTAAAAATAAATTAAATTAAGTTATATTATATTCCTTTACGTAGCCTCATTCTTCGGTTCACACAGTAAAATACATTTAAACATGATTTAAATGATCCGGAAGCGGTGGGAATTTGTCCAAAGATTACGCCCATCGATCAGCGGGCTTCCTGCGCCTGCGCAAGCACCTACCCCATACAAAAAGCAGTGTCGGCAGATTACAAAATTTATTGTTTGCTAACTTCTTACCGTAAATTCGACTGTATTTAAATTTGATTAATGTTTTTTTCCTGATGGAAGATTATTCCAGACATCGGATTTAAAAAATTTACCTACTACTTAATTCATCTCATTAGAGCTCGGTCAATACATGTGTCAAATTACTTCAGTCAATTCAATTACTACTTAAACTTCCCTTTATCGTTTTCTTTGTCATAGGTCAATTTATAGGCGGAAACAAAGTTGTTAGTAGTAAAATTAACTATTTAGTTTAGCCTTTTTGACAGAAAGTTCAAAAATGAATCCGGGAACTCAATTTTTCGCAGCACACTTTTACGTCGGAAAAATCGAGATAATCTAAAAAATACATATGAATTTAATTTGGTCACTAATAAAAAGAACTGATTTTTGTACTATTTTAGGAGATTTACATTACTTCCAAACATATGTAAGTCTGAACCCCACACAGATAATTTTTCGGCCATATACTGGTAAATGTACTGCAGTGATGGCCTCGAGGTTTAGGCGCGCGGTCGAGAATCTCGGCGGTCGCGGGTTCGAACCCCAGGCACACACCTCTGACTTTTCGAAGTTATGTGTGTATTCACATTGAATTATCACTTGCTTTAACGGTGAAGGAATACATCGTGATGAAACCTGCACACCTAAAAGTTCTTAGGAATTTCTTAGGTGTGTAGTCCGCCAACCCGCACTAGGCCAGCGTGGCGGACTATGGCCTAAACCCTCTCAATGGTAGAGGAGACCCGTGCTCAGCAGTGGGCGTATATGGGTTGATGAAGAAGAAGAAGATACTGGTAAATTGTGGACGAAGTCATAACTACTTTAAACCTGAAGTTTTTGCCTGTTAGAAGTTTAAGAAATGCTTAAATTTTGTACAATCTATAATCGATATCTATTGTTATTTAAGATATTTCAATAAAAAAGGGATGCATTTATAACCCGTTAACTGCTTTTCATTTGTCAGCCGTGGAGAATGCATGAGAATTTATTGTACATGCTAATATTAATATTTTATTGGTTTTAACAGATGACTTTTCTACCTAAGAAGCCGACGACGCTGCGGGGCGTTGGTTTTAGTACAAAATTACTCTTTGTTATACAAACTAGAGGTTTCTCGCGACTTTTGTTGGGTTAATTTACTAAGGATTTTTGGGAGCCATCTGGGAGCGTTTTTGAACAAATTTAGTAGAGATATCAAGGCAGGTTACTGTTTATCTTAAGAATATTAAATAAGTGATATTTAAAAGCTGTAGTTATTGCTTATAATTTATATTGCTTATAAGTATTTACTATCAAAATCCCATGTGCAACATCCAAAAGAAAAAAATTAGTTCATCTCAGCGATATTATTAACATAATTATTTTTTTATGTCGATGAGCATACGAAGGAAGTATTGGCTTAAAATGTTTAAATATACATACTCTATTACAGCTAAAAATGCTGGTATCATAACTACTACTTGTTAAATAATACTGAAGAATAGCGAAAAAAAATCGACATGGATTCTGAGTAGCGTGTCCTCTCTGCTTAGGGGCCGTTCAAGTATTACGTAAGCACTATAAGGGGGCGGGGGGGTTATTGCTTTGCTTATTTTGGATGACATGGGGGGCAGGGGAGTCTAGATGATGATTACGTCATCGGTAGTAATTTTTTTTTTACCGAATGGCAACCCTACATTGTCTTTGCTTGAAATCAAAACGCATTTTCGGGAATTCCCGCAAATAATGCATACGGCTAGGCACTCGCTTTAGAACCGAGTAGGGGAATTACCGCGCGCTATTCACTTGCCTAAATTTCCTCTATCAGTGTATTGTTTCGTTTGGATCCTATAGCGAGTAGACGTATTGTAAGCATAGCAAAACAAGTTAACATTTGTGTTACTGTTGATTCCATTAGCTAAAGTTTAATGTTTAAATAAGATGTCGTTTCAAATAGACAAATCCAAGTTATACCAAAAATTGTTTGAAAGTTTTAAGAAATCTCATACAAGTACGAAAGTACAAAATGTACAAAAATTAGTTAACGAAGTGTGGCGCAATTATAAATTATAAGCAAAGTCCGACAAGGAACTAGATATTATTGTATCTAAGAGAATTGAAGAAGAATTGCAAGCGGCGACTAGGAATAAATCCAATCTACTACATTTTTTTTCTAAGGTGAGTGACGAAATAATTTTACGTACCTTTGAGTACTAGAAATATTAAAAGTCGCCAAGAAGTTTCTTTTTACATTTTGTAACAATAATTTAGACGTTTTTATGATTACAAAATATTATGGCCTATCTCGAAGTATAGAGGTAATGTTCATTATATAGATTTACTAGCTTTTGCCCGCGACTCCGTCCGCGTAGACTCTAGGGTTAAGTGCAGAGAGATTTTCCCATTTATAACATGTTTATCCCACGGGAATACATTTTCCAGGATAATATTATTCCATGTTAATTCTGTGAGCCCTATCAACCTCTATACCAAAAATCATTCAATTCGCTTTGGTAGTTCACGAAATACCCATTCCCACGGGAATACTACATTTTCCGGGATAAAAAGTATCCTATGTCCTTTCCTGATGTATAAGCTATATTATTGTAAAGTTTCATTAAAATCCATTTAGTAGTTTTTACGTGAAAGCGTAACAGACAGACAGACAGACAGACAGAGTTACTTTCGCATTTATAATATTAGTATGGATTTTTTATGATTGATTCCGTCAATTGGTCACAAAATACAGGTGTTAATTTTCTGTATGTGATGGGTTCGATTCGATTAGATTAGATTATTTAAAGCCTTTAAATAATAATTATTTTTAGCCTTTAAATAATAAATTTAAGGTCTTTAAATAATATTTAAATGCTGTTTTTATTTCATACTTTGTATTTATGCAGCTTAATAAGAAAATAATTAATAGAAAGTTTTTATTTTTAGGCAACGACTACCTATAAACCTGCAGAAAAAACACAAATTATACAGCCAGCTTCAAATATTAAAAAACAGGAAGAAGATAAAATAAAACCCGGTAATGAATCACAACAGCAATGCGAAAATAATGAAAATGCAGATTTAAAACAGAGAGCAAAACCTTCTCAGGAAGCTATGAAAAATAAGATTGCTCTACTCGAAAAAAATCTGAATGCTTTGTATTCTGCCAGAGATACTATGCCAAGCCGTGCTGAAGTTGATAAACAGATCATTAAGTTGCGCGACGAAATAAAAACAGCAAAACAGTCTTTAAACAGAAAGGTTCAAAACGCAGTTGCCCAGAAGAAACACAGGGATGGTATAAAAAGAAAGTTAGAAGATATTTGTCATGAAAATCCAGAAATAAAAAAAAGACTATCTCTGAGGGATTCAGTGGGACGTCCTAATCTTGAAAGCAATCAACCATTACTATTGAAAACAATTGCGGATATAGCTTTATTTGGGAGTGCAGCAGATGATAGAAGACGAACGGAATCTATTCGCAGCGTAAAAACTCTTGATGAACTCACACAAGAATTACGTAAAATAGGATTTGATATTAGTCGCAGTGGGACATATCTTCGTTTGATTCCCAGAAAATCTAATTCTGTAGAGGGACGAAGACATGTATCGACAGTCCCTGTTAAGCTCATCCGGGCTCAAACTGATCTTCACAAGAGCCACTTAGATAGCAAGTTCGCTGAAACATCAATTAATTATTTAGAGAACATAGCATCCATACTTGGACCAGATCAAGTATTTTTCATATCTCAAGATGATAAAGCTCGAGTCCCTATTGGCGTAACTGCGGCAAATAAGCAAGCACCTCTTCTAATGCACATGGAATATAGAGTCAAATTGCCTGATCACGATTGGGTAATCGCTGAGCGTCATAAATTAATACCATCTGTTTATGCTGGTATCAAAATCACTTCCAGTATGCTAGGACAACCGCAAGCCGTTGGATATTCTGGACCAACATATATCGCTATTCGAAGTGGAAAGCATAGTTCATCTACTGCTAATACTCATGCTCAGGATTTCGAGACGCTTCTCGAACTTGAAGAGTTTCGACCATTAGCTAAAACTGACAATGGACTAGTAAAACCAGTGGTAATCATGACGGTTGATGGAGGGCCAGATGAAAATCCGCGTTATCAAAAAGTCATAGGGTTTGCTATACAACACTTTAAGCGACATAATCTCGATGCATTGTTTTTAGCTACCAATGCTCCTGGAAGAAGTGCGTATAACAGAGTAGAGCGCAGAATGGCTCCTCTTAGTCGCGAACTGGCTGGTTTAATTTTGCCTCATGACCATTTTGGGTCTCATTTGGATGAACGTGGCGTTACAATTGATAAACATTTAGAAAGATCTAATTTCGAATTCGCAGGAACTGTATTAGCTGAAATATGGAGTTCAATGGTAATTGATGGCTATAATGTTACTGCAAAATATGTTGAGGCAGGTGATCAAGATCTTCCTGATTTTCCAGACATTAAATGGTATTCAGAACATGTACGTGAAAGCCAATACTTGCTTCAAATTGTAAAATGTAAAAATACAGAATGCTGTCGTCCAAGAAGTGGCCTATTTAGATTACTAGACAACAGGTTTCTTCCACCACCTGTAAAAGTAAAACAAACAGTTAATGACTTGGTTTTGGATGAAGGAGGACAATTTCTTAATCTTCCAGTCAATTTAGCTCTACGCTTAAGTGCTTCACTCAAAGATTTCCTGCAAATGCCCTACGATTATTTTTGTCCAACGGTAAAATTGAGGCTATCAAGTCGAACATGCAAAACGTGTGGTCTTTATCATGCTTCCGTCAAGTCACTAAATCGTCACATCGAGAAGATCCATAAAAAAGTAAACACGCACACTGATAGGAAAATTAGACCTGTAAGAGTCGCTGCTCGTCGTGCTAATAAACTGATGTGCATTATTCAAAATTTAGAGCACCATGATGTTGAATGGCTCGATGAGAACGACGTAGACATTCCAAAATCGGAAGAAAGTGAGCAGACTTACAACACTGAGCAGCAATCCAAGCAATCCAATGTCATCGAAAACTTAGAATCATGGATTCGGGTTTCATGGACTGAAGACTGTTAATTTGCATTTAATATGTGTACCAAAAATTTAAAACAAGTTTGTTATGTTTGTAAGATTATAATATTTTTGTTACTCTATGTTGAATACCATATCAGTAAAATCTCTCCATCCTAAATCTATTTTCTTATTTTTAAAATTATAATTATAACCTTATAATTACAATATTTAAAAAAACAATACATTAATTGAAAAATGTTTACGTAAGCATGGGGGTAGGGGGTAAGAGCTTTGCTTACTTTTGCTGACAAGGGGGATGGGGGGGTAAATAATTGTAATAAATCTGCTTACGTAATACTTGAACGGTCCCTTACGAGAATAGTTTTTGTCTTGTATCATGAGAAATTGTGTGAGAATACAACGATATCGATCAATTGAGCCGTCTATATTAATATGAGATTTACGAGGAACGCACCGAATCTGAAAGTGTCGGCGCTTCACCGCGATAACTCTGTGATTTATAGGTCATAGAGTTTGTTGTGATAGACGGGACGTACCTCTGTTAAATTGATTTACGTCGACTTGTTAGCTGTTTTGTATTGTCATCCTAATTATATTATTAAATTAATTCTATATCTTGTGAGATTAGTGTTTAGAAATGTAATTTTATGATGCCTATGTTGTAATATTTGCTTTTACAATGTTATTAGGAAGGTTTAGTGAAAAATGTTTTAAGTGATATTAAAATACCCTGACAATCGTAATGTTTATGGCAGTAATTAAATTAAAATTCGTAATAAACCCACTTAACGACATTAATCTTAAACCGAAGACATCTGAACCGACCACTCTTCAGCCTCATAAACATTAATTAATGAAACCTTGTAAAATAAAGTGACCGTTTCTTTAACCATTGTCCTTTATAAGTCTTTGCGGCATGTCTGCAACTTCTAATCTATGACCAGCCTCCGCGATTCACAATAGTAACCGCATTATATTCACATAAATCAAATACCGTTTTTTTACCCCGATACCAGCGACAAATATTATCCTGTCAACGGTGGCCGAACCAAAGGATATCCACATTAAAAAGCCGTTTGAATCATTTCGATATAAAATATCTTTCGGTTTTCAAATTCGGAATAAATTTCGTGTCACCTGCGCCCGCGCAACCGGAAGAAGTGCGCGAATATCGCTGTCTCGCTCCCACGTATGGCGTCGTCCCTTTCACATTGGTTCTTTTTTACAGGTCGTTTTATTCGGATACTCAAAAGAGATTGGTATCGTTGTAATTTTTATTCTTTATTTATATGCAATAAATTTAAGTAGAGACGTCCACATAGATTGTTTTCTAAGATAAGTTTGTTTGAAGCGGCGTTGACAGGTGATCTGTGGTTGTAAATATTTCATAGGTCATATATCTACGAATCGCAAACTATCATAATTTATGTATGACTTTTTATGACGTGGGCCAACTGCTTGCGAAAGCTCCGATCTATCAAGATTCTTTTTTTTGCGAGATTTATTTGTAGAACAAAGAAAACATATTTGTTGTTATTATTTACTTTTCCTTATTCGTTGTTTTTCATATGTATACGTAAAGTTAATGCAATCAAATTAATATTGAAAAATTATAGTACCTAACTGAATTAACCTAAATGTCATTCATAATTTCTTGAAGCTACCTTTAAAGTAGGCATATTGCATCGCGAGCCCTCACGTAACAAAATTCGATTAATTCATCGGAAATATTTCTTCCCTTAATTAAGTGGTTGCAATCTATTCTAATCCATTTGGCTAAAAAATGGAGGTAAAAACTGTTGTTTTTAAAATCATAATATTTTTAAGCCTACAAATATTGATGACGCGAGCCCCTCCTCTTCCTTTGCTGTATTAATTTTGATGAAGTTGTAATAACTCACGCTACTGTGGGTGTAGCTCTGATATCATTATTTAGCGTCTGCTTTTAATTATAGGATGGTAAATGTTGTTCTATAGAACATTCTTAATGGTAGGAGGATTGTTACTGATTTTTTGTAGCGAAAATTTTATGTGGAGGGTCGTAAAATCTAGATATAGGAATAGATATATGCTCAAACTATGTTAAATAAGCTTTAAGTTAAAGTAACAGTTTGTATTACTCCTAATTGACGGTTAATCCTAGTTAAGCATGAATATCGAAAATTTTTTCCTTGTTTGTTCTGGTTTCCTTAGCACTGACCTTGGAAATATCCCCATAACCGGATAAAGGCTCTCTCCTTAATACTAGAACTGCTACATAACTAACTAATCATATGTATGACTAGAAAGAAAATGTCAATGCCGAGCGTCCCGAACCTACGATTACACTATCATAAGTTTGATATTGTAAACCCAAGACAGTTTTAAATGTGTGACCACTAATAGCAGCCCTACATTTTTGTTTGGAATTTTTAATCAATCATTTTTAATCATCGTCTGATCGTAGTATAATAGGTGATAAACAAGCGGTAACACTTGTCCCCATACTGTTTATTTCCCTTCTAATCTACAGCTTATCGACCCATGAATTAAGTTAAAATCCACACCGCATTTAAAAATGCAAAACTCAACACTCGACCTGAGAACCATTCCATTAATTTCACTTTCTTGGTCGGTTTAAAGTTTAAACAGCAATTGGATCTAATTGTAAACTTTTACTTGCAAAAGTTCATCTGACGTGGTAATTGGTGTACATCCTGTAGGGCCGTGGTGTCTGTCTGTGCGTCCGCGAGATTGGCTTCAATCCGACCTTCGTATTGTAAAATGCCCCATACACGGTAACGGGCGCCATACACGGTGCGATTCGTCTGTACGATCGATCTGATGAAAATCGAGACGATTGATCGCATCAAAAATGTCGCCCATACACGAAACGACTGATCGTAACGATTTATCATTTACTTGTTTGAAGCTGTCAATTCATCGTTACGATATTCATGATTGCATGGGATTTTTGGCATTTGCGATCCGTCGCGTCAAACCGATCACAACGACGAATCGATGGTGTATATCTTGGTGTGTGTAGATCTTGGGCGAAATTTTCGACACGACCAATCGTCTCGATTTTCATCAGATCGATCGTACAGACGAATCGTACCGTGTATGGAGCCCTTAATTGTGCTGTGATCGGCGATATTCTTTTTTCAGTACGCAACTTTGGATATTGCACGCGGAATGAACGGGTGTTTAAATTGTTAAATCCTCAAGAATTACGATAGCAGAGATTGCAGGCGGCGGAGTGATTCGGTTTTTGCGCGAGGTTTATTTTTGTTAAGTTTGTAATTTAGATATATTGTACAAAACAATTATTTTGACGATTGGTAGAGTTAGTCTGCTATTTACCAATCGGAGAAAATATAGCTCCTAAGGATACTTATTGATAAATATATTTTAAATGTAAAGTTGTAAAAAGTCTCTTGTTTTTTTTCTTTGCATAATCTCGGCCTTTTAAGATTTATTCAGAGAATAAAGGCAAATTTGACAATTTCCTTTTAAATAATTGTAATTGAAAATAAGATTGAGGTTCACTAAAGGTGACATCTAATATGGACGACGATACTTCGGAAAAATCGATTCTATACATAAATGAGGCAAAGAAGATTCCACAAGAAACTATTCACAGATATGTCAAAGTAAAACGCTTTGCTATAATTCTTTTTATCAAAAATATTTTCAAAATCGTCGTATTTTTTTTCAAAAACACCCCGAATCAACCTTTGACGTGAACGTGTTAATTATTGTTGAACGTAACACTTTAAGAGTTCATCCAACATCTTAATTTTGGGTCAATGATAATTATATACTATTTTTTTTGGATTTCACCAAAATTTTAAGAATGTTCAAAGCTGAATTCTATCTTGTATTTACTCGAATAAGGCTAACTAACATTACGTGGTACGGGCCTTATAGTTCCTAGAAATAAAATAAATTCACCTAACAGACACACAGATATTATGTAGCTTTGACGTCACATAAAGATACTTCTTGAGTCGTGGGTATCAGAAACTCCGAGAGTTTTCGCTCTCACAAAACGCCCAGACCCGAAACAAATATATGACACACAAACATTTGTCTCAGTTTGGCAATCGAACCCGCGATCTTATTGCAAGCTGGTGTCTAGCCTACCGCGTCACAACTCACAAGGCTGTTGATAAGTCTGTCACCGTTTTCTTTATATAAATCAAGGCCAATAAAACTTACTTGGAAAAATATTCGTCTCAATATGGACAATTAACGTCTTGCACTCCTAGGCGTACATACAGAAGTAAGTAGATACAGTGAAGCCTCGTGATTGGTGGTTCAGCGTCCAATCAGTACGCTTATATTCATAGAGCTTTGCGCATGCGCTCTTAAAGGCTGTGAGTTATTGCGTCACACGCCGGATTTGGAATACCGTAAGGCGATGAAAAAACCATGTTATCTTATTGGTTTAGTGGGAGGTAAGTAGATGGTAAAATGTTTGATGGAACAGAAAGGAAGGGCCTTTTGTAATTTTGATACTCGCGATACGAGTTACAATTGTGTTGGAAGGATAATCGCATAGTGTATTTATCGATTATTTTGAACCATATCTGACACAAATGGGTGGCTCAAATGTTATCATTTTTATTATTATACTAATAACTAAATCGAAATCTTAATAGCAGTGCAACACATAACATATTGTTCTTACTACGTATAGAATGTCTTCCATCTTCAGTGGTGCCGTCACATAATTAACATCGATTTATTTATTTTATCTTTCCTTCCTTTCCTACTCACGCCTGTCTTTTGTAATAAGAAACAAAGCGCCAAATGCTAGTATATAGACACAATTTGCTTACTTTATTGTCATTTTTTTATTGCATCCATGCACGACGCACGTCTACCATAATATTTGTAATTAGATAGGGCTGGGAACTTACATAAGTATAAAAAAGAGATAGAATATCAATATCCTCTTTCCAAAAACCGTTTCTCACGCAAACACACCGTCATGAACTCCCCAATTAGCGATAAAATGACAACTTCTGTCAGAATCGCGGATGAGTTTGCACTTTGTAGCTGTCAAATTTGACAGCTGGAGGAATTAAGACGTTACGTGGCGCGAAGAGCTGTCAATGGTGTACGGAACCCGTGATTACGAGGCGTTTTAATAACACGCCGGCTTGGACCCTCAGTCGCGTATATTATATTAATTGAAGTGTTAATATGCGGCATTTTAGCTAGGAATTAACTGCGGGACTAGGAAGTGAGAGCCTTTTAAAGAAGAGATGATGTTTTGTGGGCTGAAATTGTTTTCTCTTTTTTTTTGAGTTGAGAAGAGAAGTTGTATATTTACAGATAACTAGAACTTGCTATTGGCAATAATGGATATTGTATGAAAAACATACCCACATGAATTTTCTAGAAAAAGTAAAAAATAACGAGTAAGATGAAATGAAACGAGAAAAGGGATGTTTCCAATTACTAACTAAATTAGACCAGAAGGAATATTGGTATAATTTCTACCTACCCTTTCAAGGATACAGGTGTGAGGCATTTAGTAGCACAGCCGAAGGGCTAGAACGGATTCTTTACAAAAAGACTTACAAAAAACCTAGCCAAAGATGCTAAAAGATTATTTTAAATAGTTATGCACCCTACCGGACATTGCTTTACGATTAAACCTACCCCAACGTTACTACACCTTATAACTAAGACGATAAAGTTTAAAATCGCTTGGCAAAAGGTTTTTAGTGGAAACATTCAGTTGGTTCCCGCACATCTGCTATATTTGCATACTGACTGATTGTCCTGTCAGTGGGGTAACTACCCCTGACAGTGACACCCTATGTCTTGATGTTCCATTGTTTTAAGGTCTGAAATGGGTCATCTAGACCTTAAATGTTTCTGAATTATACTAAGCATGGCATTACAGGTTGCCGCAGCGGTAACCACGGATTTGAATGCGAAAAGCTTGGGTGTATATACAAAATTACAGGATAAGCGAAAAAGTAATAAACACTTAACATGTGTGGAGTCAGTATAACATTGTCAGCATTGTCATCGAACCTAATCTAGGTCAGATTTTAATGTAAATATCAATAAAGATTACTGCACACAAGGAGTCACGCAGAGTCACCCATTAGCACGCACCAAGACCAGTCGTTTTATTTACCTCGCTGCTACCTCATCACATAACCTCACACGTGTACCATAGCTGCACCAGCATCGGTACACAACGTGACGCTGTCCACTTACACATGTACTGAGTTGTAGTTTTTAATGGCGATTTCGCGAATTTGTGCAATGTTTCTGGATAATGGATATAAAGTGCTATTAACTTTTGGTCATCGTGCTGGACTAACGTTCAATCTTATAGAAATACAACTTTTTACCAGCAGTGAAAAAATATGATTTTTTATTGGTAATAGCTGAAAAGCGCATATGGCTTTTTATTTTTATCCTTTTATTTATGTTCTTTAATACCTAAATATTAAAGTTACTGATTTTATGTTGTTTTAAATATTGACAACACACTTGATGAGTATCAATCGCGTAATAATGCACAAATAAGGTTGGATAATTTTGTATGAAATGCTAGTTTTCCGCACAATTTTATAAATCTGCAAATTAATTATCATTTCGATGGAGAAGTTAAGGGCAGAAGAAAAAATAACATTAAATTACACTGGTCTGCAAAAAAAAAATTTTTTTTGCTCCTTCTTGTTTCCATGCATGAATTCATCATATTTTGTGCTCTAAACATGGAATCTGACATACAATTAAGTACCACACGTAGATTTCCAATGTAATATTTATTTAGTTAACAAACAATATTATGAAAATATCAAACATCTATCTTATATTTATTGGCTCTGCTCATAAAAAATATATAAACTACGTATAAAATACTCAAAACCAATATAGAGAATATGACCTTTATGCAAAACTTACCAAAATATTTGATACAAAATGTGAAGTCACAGCGAATACTGCGCATGCGCCTATGTACCTACTACCATAAAAATCACCTTCGCCATACCATAAAAAGCACATTCATTCTTTTTCTTACAACTCGCTAAAACATATTTTGCATATACAATGTTTGTATATACTCTTTTGGTAACAATGACGGGCAAAAAAAATGTAAAGAAAACTCAAATTTTTGAAATTTTAAAAATTCATATAAAAAAATCTAGATGTGATGGAAAAAATCGACCAACGGGGATAGATTCAGGACACTGGAATCTTAATATTTATGACAATTTTTTTTAAAGGAGGATTTCACTGCAGACCAGTGTTATTATTGTACCTAGGTACTTATTTTATTGCTAAAAGCTTGTAATAAAACAAGTAACACTATCCCCGAATTACATATGAGGTTTACATTAAAAGATAAATGCTTAATAATCTATGACAGCGTTTCCTAACCTTTTTCCGCCACGGACCCCTAGGAAATTAGGGACAGTTTTCACGGACCCCTTAATAAAAAAAAAATGTTAAGTTAGCGTAGCGATTACGAGACATTAGCATTTATGTATGATCCAGAGATGACACCGCGAACCCCCATACATATACTCGCGAACCCCCAGGGGTCCGCGGACCACAGGTAAGGAATCGATGATCTATGATTATTGCAACTCCCGAAATCATTCATAGTTGATGCCGGGATGAAGCTTAAAATCTTATGACATCTAATATGAATAAGTTATTGATGTAATGCATACTTATATCTAAGTAATAGTTAAGAGGTTTAAGTGTGTTCACAAAATGATAGATCAAGCTAAGAATAAATACGTAGGTACCAGTGGCGTGCTTAGGGTGTCAAACTAAGGCAAGCCCAAATGTTTATTTAGTAGCAGCATATTTTTTTTGGTACGTAGGACTAATAAATACCTACCGGTTAGTACTCACATTCACGCTTATAGCGTTATTTTATAAATAAACAATCGTTAAGTTCGTTATTCGAAACTATGTAAGGCAAGTCGGGCTTTCGGGCTTCTATGGAAGTACCGCCACTGGTAGGTACATACGTAATTTCATTGTCAGAAGTATCAAATAGAAAATCACTTTTGTATGAATATAGCTTTATTTATAATTCTGAACATATTGTTATTTAGAAACAAGTGTTATGGTATAAATAACTGTTACTTTTTGTTAGTTTTACTATGTGCGTCCAAAACGATATATTTCTAGATAGTAAGAGTTATGGTAGGAATTATTTTTTCATAAGACAATCCTCATTGTCTTACTGTGTGGGGTTTTAATTATTATTGGCGAATATCACATTCATTTTATTTTATTTATAGTGTGGAGATCAAACCTGAAACCTCTTTTTGCCAAAAAAAAATAATAACTGCGCCACAGAGAAGTGTGTGGCGATAATATATATATTTTTTTAATTTTAGAATATTCATAAAGATGAAATTATTATTTTTCAGTTGAAAAACAACTATTTATGAGCATATGTTCGGGATTTGTGTATATCATCATTTTAAGGATAAAAAAATTAAAATAAGGTATATTTTTTCAAACATCATATATTTACAAAAAACAGTTGTATACTAGATATGACGCTTATATCTAATGGTTTAACAACTTTTCAAGCATTAACCCTACGTGGGTAGACAGATACACTCTACATAATTATTTACACTTACACTAAATCTACGGAATGTTTGGACAATAATACTATCGTTGGCAAGATGTTTGAAACTTAAAAACTAACATATAATCGGCAGGACGGATTAAACTGAGTATTTTCATAAATAAATTTACTATAATAAACTAAATACACTTAAATACGTAATTATATTTCGGTGGTAACAGAAAAACACAATTTTTTTGCTGAACACAAAAATAGGGCGAATAAGTGACCTTTATAAAATAAGTTAAACTTTTTAAAATCGCGCCTACACTCCACCGATTAAGAGAGATTAAATCGAGCGCTCCGTAATTGTCACTGCACTAAGCAAGCGTGAACCTGCAACACGATACAAGTAACTCGAAACGGCGGCTCTTACATGAAACTACGTAAAATTAAGCACATATAAACCGCTATGGTAACCCGATGATAATCCACGTCTTAAATTTATAATAAATATCCCTGTAGACACTTCGATTTGGCGACACACTTCGGCAATTACTGCAAGAGTTCGTAAAGGGCTGCTATGTACGTCTGGGCCATTTGCAGGGTCTCGTACTTGGAGAGTTGGCGATCAGCTCCAAGGGAAGGTAGGTGTCCTCGGAGTCTGTCAAACGCCTTGTTCAGATTCTGCATTCGTCTCCTTTCACGAGCGTTTGCTGCGAGGCGTCGTCTTCTCAAAACAGCAGCACTGGTCGCCCGTCCCCGTCTTTTTCCCCCACCATCCATAATCTCATTATCTTCAGCGCTGTCTTCGAGAATTTCCCTCGATAGTCCCCTGTAGGCGATGTGGGCTGAATCTTGGGTGACACTTCCATCAATAGACGGAGTAGGCTCTAAGCTGGAGCGTCCGGAGTCAGGAGAACGGGGCCACGCCATATAGCAGTCTTCTGTGGTGTACTCCAGCATGACGTCGTTGGAGAAGATGTCTTTCTCGTAGACGAGACGGTGTCCGTAAGTTTCGGCAGTCATCGCGATACCGGGAGGCTTAATGTCGTGCGTACAGGTCGGAATCCCGCGGGCGTTTGAATCCATGGCCTACCTGTTCCCCTTATATAGCTTCCAGGTTCGCGCGTGTAAAAAACGGGATCGCCGTGCGAGTGAGACAGTGTGCTGGGGTAATTTGAGGCCAATCATCATTAATTATTTCCTACCTAAGGCTATGCGTGTGCCAATGGGTGATAGAATACGTTTGACTTACCAAGCTTTTGTACTTGCGCTTTGCCGACCTACCACAACGGGTGCGGATGACGATTGTAAATAATGCAATGTCAAATGTGTTTGGATAGGGATATTGTAATTAAAAATCGACGGGTATTAATAGTAATGAGTGATTAAGTTTTATTTTCGCAATGTTTTAAATAAAGTAGGTACTTTTTTAAATTAAATAATAGATTTTTAGAGGAAAGCCAGGTATGATAGAGGTGTTTATGTAATGGTGTAATTGCATAAAAAATAATTAAACATATAGGCACCTATTATTTGATTCCTTATTTTATTTCCTAGTAATTTATATGTGATTTAGATAAAAAAAAACGAATAATAGAAAAATTAAAATGAAACAAGAAAGTCGATGTGATTATATAAGAATTATACTAAGAGCTAGAAGTTGAATAATAATAATCAATACCTTAATTAAGATACAAGTTTAAGTATTATATATTTTTAATTTATATTTATTGAACTTAGTAAAAAAGTTACTAAGTTAAATGATCGGAGTTATCATTTTTTAATAGTTTGTTTGGGTTAAAGAAAAAAGTATTGATTTAAAAAACTTTCATCCCTGAAAATCTAAGTTGTCGTTGTAATCCCACCGATAATCTATTGTATTTTTTTAAACAACAAAATAAACAAGTTAACTCATTCAAAAATCAAGTTTCTAAAACCTCGGCTCCCACGGGAAGAGAGGGTTTTGTAAATTCCTGGTGTGTATGTGGAGTGACCTGGGAACCTGGTGCACAGGACACCGCGTGACCCAGGACGATACTGCGCCGCTGCGTGCCCGCTCCAGACCTGAAACCTTAGACCTCGCGTTGGTGGCCTAAGGGACCTTAGCGAGCTGCGAATGTTGGATGCGGTTATTCTGAACGTTTTGGAATTTAATAATGATGGTAAGCTTGCGATTTTTTGTATACCACGGTGGGATTTAATGAAAATACCAACTCAATGGTAGATGACGATAATCTTGCAATTTCATATACTATATTTTTATCTATTTTATATAATTAATGATGTTGGTGTTAATTCTATGTACAATTTCCGTGCGATGAAATGAAAATATTAATGCCGTTGTTTATGCAAGGCTCAAGTTTTCTTAGTTTAGAATTTATTATATTTTTTAACAAATAACTGGCTTATATTTTATATAAACGCAATGTATTATTTAATCCAATTAGAATGTTACAGAGTAACTATATTTCAAAATCAAATATTTCAATTCCAATTTAAATTACGTTCTCTTGGACCGCAAAAATATCTTTTTAAATTCTTTTTAAGTGCAGTTGTTTGAGCATTGTACATTTGATTGCGAAAATATTGTGAATGCCGCATCCATTATTCTTAGCACATAATTTTAGTCGCATCTTCATTATCACGGTGGTCCTCTCATCGTGTGGAAAATTTGAATAATTTCACATAAACCTAATTAGTATCTTGATATCGGCAGAAAAAAATTATAAAACGTAACATACAATGCTCACACTTTGATTATGTTAAATTAAGTAAAAAAATAGATGTGTAAAAATAAAGTTAAATTATGATACAAGTATTTATTCGACAGTATTAAGTTGACTCTAGCTTCGGTTATAGGTTCATATACATTAAGACAAATTTCTTTGCGATTCGCATATAATTTGTTTCGAGTCTGGGTGTTTGTGAGAACGAAAAATCTTTCATAGTTATAAATAAATAAATATTTACCTAAGATAAAATAAGATTTTTTCCAAATAAAAATAATATTAAAATAGTATAATAAAACGTAGTTTTAATAAGAATAAAACATACTGGCCACGGTATTTTACGCCAGTATTTCATTATTTTCTTTTTTATAAACATACATGTTATGTATTGAAGTGACATTAACACTATTGAATATATTTAAATCAAACTATCTTAAAAAAGTACTACTAAAACAACTCCGAAACGCAATCAAACCCCAGCAATCCTTATCTCTCGGTCGAAGAGACCAATGTCTAAATATTTCGTCCTAGCATAGGTCAAGCGGTGTGTTTTTTACTACAATTTCACGCGTCATTTAACCAGAGAACACGGCTCGGATTTCGCGAACCATAAAAAATTGTGTGGGGTCCGATGTACCCGTTACCCTGCGGCAAGGGATGGAAACAAAATTTTAGTTGAAAAAATTTTTTTTAATTATAGGTATTTTTTTAAGAGATGAAGTGAAAAGTATACCGAATTCTGTAAATGTTTGCTGATTACTGATGTTTTTAAATTTCGAGAGATTTTTTTTCCAATTCTTTTTCCGATTTTAAATAATATGTGACTTTGCGTAAATATATATCCTAATTAATTTGTGGGAGTTAAAGTATTGACATGTGAATAGATAACAGAGTCAATCAAATGTTTATAACATTTTATCGGATCTTATTTTGATTGATGAACTGACTAGAAGCTTAAATATTTTCACAAGGACTGCTCCAGACCGGAATGGTTGGCGCTTACAGTGGACGGCGAAACGCTGACTATATACTCAAATAAAGTTATCTGCAATACCTATGAGTATGCACTAATGTTTCTGAAAATATCTTATCATATATTAGGGATTAATTATAAATAGCATAGACTTCTGAAAGATGCCGTTTTCTTATCATCAGGAGCTGACTACAAGACAGCGGCGTGCCTAGGGTGTCAAACTAAGGCAAGCCCAAATGTTTATTTAGTAGCAGCATATTTTTTTTGGCACGTAGGACTAATAAGTACCTACCGGTTAGTACTCACATTTACGTTTCTAGCGTTATTTTATAAATAAACAATCGTTAAGTTCGTTATTCGGAACTATGTAAGGCAAGTCGGGCTTTCGAGCTTCTATGGAAGTACCGCCACTGCTACAAGACTATTATTTTTTTACGGACGTATTTCTCTCCCTTAAAAAAATATTATTGGAAATATCTAGTGATACTTCGCTTTACCCGGGAATCGCACCCACCACCGTAGAGCAAAACCGGAATCATTTTATCAATTCCATCAGGACCATGAAACAGTAACGGCACACCAAATCAACTTGACTGTGAAAAATTGTGCCATAAAAAAAATCCGAAAGGGGTCCAAAGTAACAGTATACGGTTGGCACGGGTTACCGTTAGATAAGGCCCTTTCCGGGGGCTCATTTCCGATTTCATAACAAAATAATTACTAGCGACGTCGATTCGGTTACTATCTCTCCGATTTTTTTATTCAATACATAGAATCTGACACATATACTGCAAGCATTCCAAATATTGAAATATTATAGCCTTATGGCAATATCGTCATCAGTCCATATACGCCCACTGCTGAGCACGGGTCTCCTCTACCATTGAGAGGGTTTAGGCCATAGTCCATCACGTTGGCCTAGTGCGGGTTGGCGGACTACACACCTAAGTAATTTCTTGGGACTTTATAGGTGCGCAGTTTTCATCACGATGTTCTCCTTCACCGTTAAAGTAAGTAATAATTAAAAAAAGTGAAATAAGATATAGCGAACGTGTTAACACTGAAATAAAAAAAGGGCATTAAATTCACTCCCTATTAAGAGGAACTGAAGCAACCTGACGAAATGTGGGTAAAGGATCTTTGCTTACCCCTTCAGGGAGTACAGGCGTTAAGTGATGTATTTATTATTTCCCGACGCAAAAAAGGATTTATTTTATTTTTTTACTTTTAAAAGGAAACGTTTTTGTGATGGGGGTTTTTAAATTTATTTTTTTAGTTTATACTTTTTTGTACGTAATGAAATGGAGACCTAGCCAATAAATTGCACATTATTAATATTCATTCCCTGTACTACCGGCCATGTTTATCTCTTCATTAAATCATCATATATTAAGGAATTATGTTAATGTAAACAGAATTATGTTTTTGGGGCCACACACGGGGATGTTTTTATTGTTTCCTCAAACAACCTTGTATTTTAGCTACCAGGGGTTCATGAGATGAATGGAAGTATTTCGCTGCTTCATACTATGATCATACTCACATGTAGAATAGTTTAGTAAGACTTGAAAGTAAATGTGATAACCTATTTTTGACCATTGTTCGACTAAACCCTCTCTATGGTAGAGAAGGCCCGTGCCTAACAGTGGGGTATGCATGGGCTGATTATAATGTTTGACACGGTCGCATCTTACTTATTCGGGTAGCTTATCATATTAAGCCTTTTATAAATATGTCACAACCAATAGCAGCCCTTCATTTTTGTTTGAAAACTATACATAATTGTTATTTTATAATCTAACTAGCGACCCGCCCCGGCTTCGCACGGGTGCAATGCTGATATTTAATGGATGTTATCATACATATAAACTTTCCTCTTCAATCACTCTATCTATTAAAAAAACCGCATCAAAATCCGTTGCGTAGTTTCAAAGATTTAAGCATACAAAGGGACATAGGGACAGAGAAAGCGACTTTGTTTTATACTATGTAGTGATTTTACAACTAAGGTTTCCACACGATGTTTCCTTCACCGTTAAGCAAAGTTATAATTCACTGCAAATTCACACATCACTTCGAAAGGTCAGAGGTGCACGTATGCAATGTGGTCACTTTACTTTAGTGTATCAAAGAATAGGAGTAAAAAAGCTTTTACAGACTGAATTTTTTAACATTTACCACCCAGGTGGGTACAATTTGACACAATTATAGGCGTCAAACGTAACAGTTCTCCACGCCGCCCTGTAATTTTGCTAAGCTGCTGTCCGCTACCATTTCGATATAGAAATTGACATGTATTGCGGACTTCCGTGCTCTATGATCTATGGTTTCCTGCCCTTGATGTCACAATTTGTGGTTCCCAAATTGCTTATTTTTTACATTACTATGTATATCTAGCAGGCAGTGGCGGTACTTCCATAGAAGCCCGAAAACCCGACTTGCCTTACATAGTTCCGAATAACGAACTTAACGATTGTTTATTTATAAAATAACGCTATAAACGTGAATGTGAGTACTAACCGGTAGGTATTTATTAGTCCTACGTACCAAAAAAAATATGCTGCTACTAAATAAACATTTGGGCTTGCCTTAGTTTGACACCCTAGGCACGCCACTGCTAGCAGGTATATATTTGGTAAATTTTTATTCTCTATACGTTAACTTTTATTTTGCAGAAAACTTATAAGTCTTAGTCCACAACATTGGATTCAATGGGCTTCGCCTTACCAATACTTTTTATCGTTGAAAAGGTAAGAAATTGTATTTTAAGCACATTTCGACAGCTATATTTTTGGATCCCAAATAAAGAAAATTGGACGACGCTTTTGCTGATTTTCTAACATTTTTACCGACTCAGAGCTGACATTTAAAATATCCACTTAGAAAATATCCATAACAGTTTTCGTAACCCGGGCATCCAACGCGTGATATTATGAACACATGTCACATATAGATACCACAAAACCATAAGAAAATCGTATTTTTCATACTATTAATTCCTATGTAACATATCAGCTGGAAACTTAAGTAAACAATAAAATATGAACCACAAAAGCCACCAGTTCAAAAAACAGAATTAAAGAAACCGAGTGACCAATGACCATATCACTTAAATGGCCATTGAACATAACGTGACGGTAATACTCGCAGCGGTAGTGCAATTTCACAATTTGCCAGGAATGCTATTGTACGACACCACGTTTTTATAACGGGGGAGTGCCGTTTGAAGTAATTTGTATTTGATATCGCTATTAGATAGCAAATAGCAATGACGTTTGAACTCAGGCGGCTTCCGACCGATCCCGGTGGAAGGCATTAGGGGAGGCCTATGTCCAGCATGGGACCAGAATTGGCTGAGAATTATGATAATGATGATGATTAGATAGTTCTTCTTCTTCATCAACCCATATACGCCCACTGCTGAGCACGGGTCTCCTCTACCATTGAGAGGGTTTAGGCCATAGTCCACCACGCTGGCCTAGTGCGGGTTGGCGGACTACACACCTAAGAAATTCCTAAGAACTCTTAGTTGTGCAGGTTTCATCACGATGTTTTTCTTCACCGTTAAAGCAAGTGATAATTCAATGTGAATACACACATAACTTCGAAAAGTCAGAGGTGTGTGCCTGAGGTTCGAACCCGCGACCGTCGACATTCTCGACCACGCGCCCAAACCTCGAGGCCATCACTGCTTCATTATTCATTCATTTAATACCTTTAACGGCTATGAATACTAAGTCTTCTAGATAGAAGTGTTTAAAAAGAAACATGTCGAATTCCTTCATGACGTTGAAAAATATTTGTGAATATTTGATGTTCCCGTAACCACCTATAACTGTTACACCTGTTAACCTACCTGTGTCTATTTTCGATGACTAATTATATACAGCATTATTACATAAAAAGCAGTGATGGCCTCGAGGTTTAGGCGCGCGGTCGAGAATCTCGGCGGTCGCGGGTTCGAACCCCAGGCACACACCTCTGACTTTTCGAAGTTATGTGTGTATTCACATTGAATTATCACTTGCTTTAACGGTGAAGGAAAACATCGTGATGAAACCTGCAGACCAAAAGTTCTAAGGAATTTCTTAGGTGTGTAGTCCGCCAACCCGCACTAGGCCAGCGTGGTGGACTATGGCCTAAACCCTCTCAATGGTAGAGGAGACCCGTGCTCAGCAGTGGGCGTATATGGATTGATGGAATTATATACAGTTGCTGTACGGATGATTATTATAGTTTTCTAATAATAACTGCAAAATCCAAATATTGTGGTATCACCCCGGTCAAAACCTTATCTTCGTAGCAACAAGCATTAGCAAGAGTATTCATCATCACTACATAGTATAAAACAAAGTCGCTTTCTCTGTCCCTATGTCCCTTTGTATGCTTAAATCTTTGAAACTACGCAACGGATTTTGATGCGGTTTTTTTTAATAGATAGAGTGATTCAAGAGGAGGGTTTATATGTATGATAACATCCATTAAATATCAACATTGCACCCGTGCGAAGCCGGGGCGGGTCGCTAGTTGAATTATAAATGGAAGCTAGGTTGAGGTATTTTTATTAACAATTATTCTTCTCTACTCTCACCCCACTCACGTCCTGATGGGACACAACTCTATCGACTTAAGAAGAGTTCCTGTCTTGAAAACTTTTGTGAATTAGGAGGAACAGAGTTAAGCTACAAAATAATCTATACTATTATTATAAAGAGGAAAGGTTTGTATTTTTGTATTTTTGTATTTTTGTATGTTTGTTACGAATAAACTCAAAAAGTACTGAACCGAATTGGATGATTTTTGGGATGAAGATAGATGGGACCCACCAAAGTAACATAGGATACTTTTTATCCCGGAAAATGTAGTATTCCCGTGGGATTGGGTAAAAAACACTATATTTTTCTTACGCTTTCACGCTTAAACCATTCGACCGACTTTTATGATTCTCGGTATGATCATAAATGAGATCCTATGAAGTAACATGAACAACATTTTATCCCGGGAATATGTAGGGTTCCTGTGGGATGAGCATGTATTGTAACTCGAAAGTAACACTGCCTGTGTAATGCTTTCACGTCTAAACCATTTGACCGATTTCAATGATTTTTGGTATGGAGATAGGTAGGGCCCACCGAAGTAACATAGGATGCATTTTATCCCGGAAAATGTAGTATTCCCGTGGGAATGGGTATTTCTGGATCTACTGAACCGATTTTAATGATATTTTGTATGGATATAGGTAGGGCCCACCGAAGCAACATAAGATGCATTTTATCCCGGAAAATGTAGTATTCCCGTGGGAACGGGTATTTCTGGATCTACTGAACCGATTTGAATGATTTTTGGTATGGAGATAGGTAGGGCCTGCCGAAGTGACATAGGATACATTTTATCCCGGAAAATATAGTATTCCCGTGGGAATGGGTATTTCTGGATCTACTGAACCTATTTGAATGATTTTTGGTATGGAGATAGGTAGGGCCCGCCGATGTGACATAGAATACATTTTATCCCGGAAAATATAGTATTCCCGTGGGAATGGGTATTTCTGGATCTACTGAACCTATTTGAATGATTTTTGGTATGGAGATAGGTAGGGCCCACCGAAGTAACATAGGATACATTTTATCCCGGAAAATGTAGTATTCCCGTGGGAATTATTATTATCTAGATGTACTGAACCTATTTGAATGACTTTTGGTATGGAGATAGGTAGGACCCACCAAAGTAACATAGAATACTTTTATCCCGGAAAATGTAGTATTTCCGTGGAAATAGCTATATTCAAGATCTACTGAATCAATCTAAATGAGTTTTGGTATAGAGATAGGTAGGACCCACCGAACTAACATGATATAGGTACTTTTATCCTGAAAAATGTGTTCCCGTGGGTATGGGACATGGGTACATGTTATAATTGCAAGAGTAAGTCTGTAAGTCTGTTACGCTTTCACGCCTAAACTATTCGACTAAGTTATATATTTTAGGTATGAACATAAATAGGACCCTGTGAAGTAACAATTAAATGTTCCCGTGAAATAAACATGTTATAAATGCGGAAATAGATTTTTCAAAGTAAAACTTTTTTTAGACACTTATGAGACAAATTAAAGATTCACTTATTATCTTTCTGCACTCAGCCCTAAAGTCTACGCAGACGGAGTCGCGGGCAAAAGCTAGTATGAGATAAAGCGCTTCCTTGTAAACTTAAAAAAAAAGGTTGGGCTATATCCAGTTTTTCTGCAACACATATTTAACCGAATTCTTTGTAATTAAAAGTCACAATATATACCTTAAGTAGGCCTTGAACGTCACGAAGGAAAATACATATTTTGAAAGTTTTAAAACACCTTTATCTTCAACACAATAAGAATCGTTTTGGCTCAGCATTATTGCGGCAAATTTACCACAACTTCATTGAATATCTAAAATAACTTCTAAACTGTAAGCATTAGAACTGAATTTAGCTTAACTAGTAGTTCTACCAACGGCAAACATAAATTTGTAGACTTCTTTCTCTTCAGCTATTGATGTACGAACAATTTAAAGCTAATTTGGCATTCACGACATTGTATCTGATCTCATTCAGCTTTTGTACAGGACATGTGAATAAAAGAACTTTTCGTGTAATGATGATAAAGACTTGTGTGTTGCGGTTATGTATAGCAATGCTGGTTAAAGGGATACAGTTGACCAAACCGCGGAGTGACCGCAATCGCAAATACTCTGAAATAAGGATTTTTTTATAACTCCATGAAGTATCTTTTTATTTCCTATCTAATATTTAGCTCTTTTGTTATATTTTATAGCTTATTTAAAACAAAAGCTCAGCTTGCCTCCGAAAATTACGAATAATTTTTAAGCTGTAAGTCTTTTAACAAAAGGAATTTTATATATAAATGAGAATATCCTGACCCATAACAATTACATGTAGACATTACACAGTCAACGTGTAAAGTTTTTGGTCTTTTATGGAAGCACAAGACCAGCAGAAACATAATTTGATTTCAAACTAGTAGTCGATTATTGCGATCTCGAACCCTTTATAATCAACTCTTTAATATTTTAAAAATGATATTAGAAATTGGCTATCAATCATCCAGATTGCAAAAAACGATAAATTTCTATTTCGGCCATAACTGCAGACAATAGATAGTGTATTTTTAGGTCCTACTAGTTAAAAATTCGTAGATAATATTGATAAACACGCAACGCTGCCCTAGAGGGCGAACGTTCTATCAAAATGATTGTTGTTTTTTAAAAAGAAATCAACATCAATTCTCAAGGCCAAGGGTTTGATGAATTGAAATTTATTTTTATAATTTTGTATAAAACTACTCTGTAGATCTTAGTGTACGACACGTTATGTTTGCCTTACTTAGTGTAAGTAAGCCCCTTAAGAATTAGGGATAGAAATTTCCTACACGCCTGTCTTATTGTTTTTAAGTTCCACTGAATCAGGTTTTTAAGGAGTTTCTAAAGTAAAATACAATTATGCTTTTCCTGACCGGAAAATCGTTACCACATCTATCCATTGCTGACTCATTACTTCAGCAAAACGAACGAAGTAAGTTTAAAAAAAAAGAAACAAAATTCTTCAAACAAAATCACACTAAATTATCCAAATTGATTTTCAATTATTTTAATATAAAAAGATTAGGTGTTATGTTTACGAAATCGAAAGTGACGATTTTAGCCCAAGGGCATAATTCACACCATGGACGTACAAAACCGCGTTTAGTTTTACGTTACGTTTGTTTGAATTTATAGAAGACACTTTTGGTAAACGTAAACTTGGTTGAGACTTGCTAGGTTTGAACAGTTGCTGATGGGAGGAGGCGGAGAAATTTGGATGATTTGGAACAAGGGTATTGAAATTTAGACAAACACCAGATTTAAGACACGCACATACTTATAAATAAGGTAAAAATGTCTGTAATATCAAAAGTAAAGCATGCCGGTTTACTTGTATCTTCTTGTAGTTTTCATCATCACTTCTCACGGTTGAGAGCGGGCGTTCTCTAAATCTGAGAGGTTCTAGTCCACCAGTCTGGCGTAATACCAGTTGGCAGACTACACAACTAAGAAATTCAAAACTTTTTTAGGTGTGCAGGTAATAAATCATTGTGTATATACATATATGTACCCTCGAAAGGTCTTAGATTTGCCAAATATTTGAAACTCCGATCGAGCATTTGAAATAAGTAGTACACGAGGCGTTTCGTAGCAGTCGATATTTTTGCCATTATGATTGACAAATCTTGACCAAAAATTATAATATCAAAATTGGAACAATCAACAGAGAAAGACTCAGTTACAATTGAAGTACTTTCAGGTCAATCCTGCTGGAGAACGTGCGAACACAAAAGGGAGTATGACCTTAACATTAAGTGGAGAAGGTATGCCCTTGCTGCAGGTACTAATAACGTATTACTATTGAATTTCCATCCATGAAAAGATCACGCAACCTCCGATCAAAGGCCTTCTCGGCTCAAAAAGACCGTTTATTTTTTTGTAAGCTCTTTCTGGCACAGGCTGTATTTAGTAACGGGGAATGGTCCTTGAAATTACCTCGTTTTGTGTGGAAACCGCATTGGGAATGTGTGATAGTTGTGGCCTTGTGATAGGAACGCATGCAAAGAAATGTTAAGTCTTCAATTATATGTAACTTTTGAGGTTACAAATATTTGCATACTAAGAGTTTGTAAATGGATTTTGTGTCTTTATTTTGACAGCCCCGTGGCGCTGTTGACTAGAAACCAGGTTGCGAAGCGAGAGGCCGTGGGCTCGAATCCCGCAGCGAGACAAATGTTGGTGTAATCCACAAATATTTGTTTCGGTTCGGGGTGTTTGTAAGACCGAAAATTCTCTTGTAGCTCCTGATATTTACGACACAGGACTTGTATCCCAGTTTATGAAAAAAGCTAAACCCTAGTTTCGATTGTGATTTATTTAACCAGCTTATTTGAATGATAATTTCAGCTACTTAACAATACATTTGAAATAAGTATAGATATAAAAAATAGAGTAGTTTGTTTATGCATTGCCCTTTTGTGAGTAAGCGAATATGGTGTTATAAGGCCTTGAATCAATCAAAAGCCAAATTCAAAGGTTTAATATAGATCGGGCCTGACTGACTTGGGTATATCTTATAAAGAGAAAAAAGAAATTCAAAATATAAACATAATTTACGGTCTCGAAAACTAATATTTGTTATAATAACCGCCCTTCCTTCGCGATCCATTTCATCTGTTGGCGACAGAAATTCTATTTGTTTTAAATTAATCAGTTAACACGCAACAATACATTTTAACTCATCTCAGTAGAGCACAAAATCTTGTAGCAATTTTTTCTAATTGGCGAATTTTTTTATAGTGCTCTAATATGCAAAGCTATTTTGCACTTTATGGTTAAGGTAATAGGGGGTATTTTTTTTTGTATAAGTCATCAGTCTCGTTTGATCATTGCGGTTTGCGACAAAGACTTTTTTTGCAAGTTCAGCGGTGGCCAAGCTTACGAAGCTGTGACTTGCAAATCTTATTGCTTGTCTACTTGTCGTGTTTGCGGTTCCTTTTGTTTTTTTTCGTGATTTTTTTGTTTTCAATGATCATCCTTTGTCATATTTGTAATTAGAAGCCAAATTAGTTCTAAATTTGCGTTCCGGTGTTCATTATTTGTTTCTTTAAATGGAAATATTAATATTTACTTTGGGTTCTTGGTAATCATTTCGGCGAATGAACCAAAGGGCTTGATGACATTGACTATGATGAAAAACAAAAACTAGATGATTGTAGTTGTATTATGAAAAGAGATAGAGGTATGAAAAATAAATCCCCAGGCAAACATGTTTTGAGACATAACGACTTTTTTTCGCGTCATTAGAATGCGGCGCAACCACTAATTTGCACTAGGTCAGCGTGTTGGACTATGGTCTAAAATCTTTTTAAGAGGAGGCTACAACCATCCCGTGGCCAGCAGTAAGACATATATTGATTGATAAAGATAGAATGCGGCGAATGACCCAGAGGTTATAGTTTGATTCCTGTGTCGGGCAAAATTATCGCCTACGCTATTGGGCAAGCAAGTGTGAGATCAAAATAAACTTTGTCCTCTTGAATAATTTTGATGAAGTAAAGGCTATATGTTACACTGGGTAGTTTTGCGTGGATATGATGTTCAATTGTAGAAACCTACATACGTAATACATTTCGCCAAATCAGTTCTAAGTACTATTACTTAGAACTGATTTGGCGATCTGATTCCCCTATCTCTAATGGCGTTTTTCGTTCTTATTTATAGACTGCGTGCTGCTACTAAGAATTTCCTTATGGAAATATCTAATTACACCCGAGACCCTGAAGAGAGCGTACGAGGGAGTAACGTTAGAAATAAGATTTTGTTTCTATGGTTTAAAATATTTACTAAAATATAAAAAAGCTCAATTACTATCGGCGTGAACAAACAAATACCTCAATTTGTATTGATTTTACGTTTTTTTGCCAAAATTTGTATCTAAGTTTTTCTAACGGTGCAATTTGTTGAAACAAACCGATTATCAAGATTACCGGGTGCCGGTTCGACGTCCGATTATAGACATTTCGATACGAATTTCGCTAGCGTGTAAAAATAATGAATTATGTGATTTTTTGCTTGTTTGTTTTAGTGTTATTTGGTAAAACACGTAATCATGGAATGTTTAGGGTGAAAAATAACAGTTAGTAACCATTGTACATGATTATAGTTGTGCGTAGTTGATCACTGGTTCGAATCCCGCGCACAAATATTTCGAAGTTTTATAAGCATTTATTAAAATATTCACATTGAAGGGCACATCGTTAGTTATACAAAATCTTTGAATTTTTCTAAAATCGTTGAACGTCTCTTAACGTATTTCAGACGTAAAAAGTTAGCTAATTTATCATCGTGGTCTACTAATTTGTCGTTTGGAGCCTAAAAAAATACGACATACTTTTTGAAATAACTTTAAGAAAAATCTGTATTGTAAAGGATTTGCCTCAAACAGAAAATAGTTCCTTAATCGTGTGTTCACACGGCAATTAAACAAAATCAGAAGTAGTTCTACGATTCTAAGATATTAAACAGCCTCAATAAATGTTGACCAAACAGCAGCAATATCAATAAAAAATAGTCTGAAAATCACCCGCCGCCATTTTTTGGCGCCAATTTTACCTTTTTTAATGATCCAAAGAGGGAAGATTAAGCAATAATGTAAAACCAACAGTGGGCGTGAAAAGATTTTGTTTTATAAAAAAATATAGTTTGGCGCCCCAATAAAGGTTTATGGTATAATAGCATTAAGCGATTAGGGTGAAAAAAGGATTTACACTTCCAACCTGCTTGGTCAGTTGAGACACATCTGGAACGTTCAGTAAATCGCAAAATATTTGAAACTGGATTGCAAAAGCGACAAATCCACTATTGAAAACTTGAATAAAATAACAATAAAATTGACAAACCTCATACATTATATAAATGTATTTTCAATATTTTTCCCAACTATATTATATTTTTTTCTCACGTATCTAGTGGTAATGACAGAAGTGGTATTTTATTTGCCTTACATTATCAAAGACCTTTGAATCAAATTCGAAAATCTACTTTGCTATATGCTACTAATTAACTGAACCCTAAATTTTGCTACCAACTATGAATAATTCTAAAACGTAATAAAGTTATATTAAATTTATAAATTTAATAAAAGTGTTCTAAAATTAAGATATCTGCGATGAAACACTTTACAAAGCGATTTCATATAAGCGGTGTAATAAAATCGAAAATTGTTAGAATAAAAAAATATATGATACGTTCCCGAAACTGAGGTACGGTAAGGCACCGCGTTTAATTGGGCTGGCGAAATTATTTGATGGGCGCGAGACACTGCCAAAGACTAAATTTATTGACAGAACCGACTCGATTCAAAAGTAGTAATACATCCAAGAGTCACATACATAGTTCTGATCTGATAAGATTAAATGTGTTCACAGATACAAAGTGCCATCTACATTGATAAAAAATATTGGTCGTTTGGAATTTCAACTGTTATTCTATACTGTTATCCTATCATTCAAACTGTCTTTAAAGACCTAGTGTATGAGTACACACGGAGAGTTAAATATAGAGGTAAAAAAATCAAATAAAAGTAGATGCCTAAAAGGGCATTTTAGTAGGTTAATGTAAAAATGTTAAAGTACTGACGTTTTTCTCCAGTTTATAACCTTTGCCTCGTCAATAATCAACTTTTGAAATCTCCTAATCGTCTGTCGGTTCTGCGTAAAACTCTTTGCGTATCGCAGCCAATCACCGATGAATGATTTATGGCGCGAAGGCGGCTATTCCGGCGGATGTTTGTTTAATCGATTACAGCCTCTTTATGACGGTAGTCGTGGGCCCGCCCGACCCCGCGCGACCCCCACCCGACCCCCGCGCCGCCCTGATTGCAGACCTGTTGATTTAACGGTGAGAAATATTCGCTTCTTATTCGTTTTTTAATTACGCCTTCGCGGTTTGAGGAAACTGAATTTGGAATATGGTTCAATTTCTTTTTGGAAGGTGAACACAATATCCAGGTAGTTATAGTTTTGTTTTGTCCTGCAGCACGATGGTCGGACTACTTGATAAAGCTGGTAGGTAGAGGATGAGGGCTGTTTGAGGCCGGGATGGCTGGCGTTTACTTGGAGAAGCCTACGTTTAGCGGTGGATGTCATAATATAACCACATTTGCAGTTAGAAGATTAATTTAAATTGGTCCTCGACAGTTTTCGTGACTCAAATGTCCTCCGAGTGTTTTCGTGAGTCTCCTGCGAGATCGTCAGCAATATGTACGACATGGTTGTTATGAGTCACTGCCTTACCACACCCGTTCCGGAGTCAGTCAGGGATCGATACTTGGTCCTCTTCTGTTCATAATTATGATCAATGACCTTCCCTTGGTGATTAAGCACGCTAGAGTTTTACTGTACGCTGACGACATCAAACTTTTTCTTGAAATTAAAAATATTGAAGACTGCGTTTCACTTCAGAACGACATTGATGCAATTTATGGTTGGAGTGTAGACAATAAATTAGAATTCAACATTACAAAATGCTTCCAAATGACTTTTAGTCGTAAGCGTTCTCCATTTGCATTCAACTATAGGTTGGGTTCTAGTGAAATGTCGAGGGTAAGCTCGGTGAAGGATTTGGGTGTGACTTTCGACCAGAAACTTACTTTCCACGACCATGTTGTTACTGTAACCAAAGAGTGTTTTAAACGTCTGGGATTTGTGCTTCGTAACGCAAAGGATTTTCAAAGCGTTAAGACAATTAAATTGCTCTTTGATTCGCTTGTCCGTAGCAAGCTCGAAGCCAGTTCCTGTGTGTGGCATCCTTATAAGAGTACGTACAGCCTGTTGCTCGAAAAAGTGCAAAAAGCCTTCCTGAGGTACCTCTATAAACGCCTTTACACATACTACCCGTACATGTATCCCACTAAATATCTGTTGGGTTGCTTCGGTTACAACTCCTTGGAGGTCAGAAGATGTAGGGACCAAATACTGATCATGTGCAAGATTCTCAGGGATATGGTAGATGCTCCTGATCTGAGTGGCGAGTTGTGTAGACTATATGTTCCTAATGGTTATACGCGGGGAAGGAGGCGCCGACTATTCGCAGTTCCAACATGTCGTACTGTGGCTCGTGCCAGGTCGCCGATACCGCGTACTCTCTCGGCGCTCAATGCTCTCCTGGACAGTGCACCACACTGTGATATATTTACAGAGGAGTGGAAGGTGATTTTGTTGGAATGTTTGCGGTATTGTGAATTGAATGTGTGATGTATGACTGTGCTTATATTTTGAATTAAATTTTATAAATATTTTGTTGAATTTAATATAATTTTATATATTTTGTTAATTTATATTCGTTAATTTATACTTGTTTCGCTGTTTTGTGTTTATTTTTTCTTTAATTTTATGATTCTTATTGTGTATCTTATCGATTAGTGTAATTGGTTTTACCGTATTGATCGAATAAATAAATAAATAAATAAAATGTATAGACACCAACTGGTAAAATGAAATACCGCGGTTTCTACGTTTATTTGGGATCCAGGCATCAAAGTGTTTGCAAGTCTAACAGGTGTTCGTTTGATCTTAATATAAGCTCTGACGTAACTCCATGTAAGATGTGACTCTCATCCTGGACATAGGTACTTCGCTATTACTAGAACAACATTAAAAAGCTCATTTGACGCTTGCAAAACAGAGAATATACGTGGTGGAATGAGACGGTGATCGAAAACTGACATAATACCTACTTAGGGTAGTCAGGAAAGTCTTTTTTCCGGATTTTTTTGTGTATTTGTTGTCATTGTATCTATTACCTTCTTGCTTATTAGGTACATTTATATTTACATCAGCAGTATAAATACTGACCAAATTGTAGAGTTTGTGAAGTTATGGTTGGTAGAGTCAGGAGTTCAGCTCTACATGTCATGTGGTTTTTTGTGTGCCATATGGTCCTATCCTTGGAAAAAAAATGGTGGAACATTTACAAGGAAAAATGACTTATCAAATAATGCAAATGTAATTACTGTAGGGTTGGGGGTTCGGGTCACGGTCCGCGATCGTGCCTTATGGGAAAGATGGACAAGGCGCGCGGACAGACGCACAGACGGACAGGTGGCGTAGTTCCCACGATCTGGCCAATTACTCGCCTTGCGCAGTACTTGACTTCGTACTGCGGTGGAGAATTTGGAACGCGAGTGCTAAATCTTGTTTTAAACGAAGTTACTTGTTGTTTTGCGGTCGAGTGTGGTGCGATCTAGGTTTTTAATCTTGGGTCAAACATAGTGGTATTGGATTTTTCATTAGATAATACGTTGTAGCCCGAAAAACGCCACTAATCACGACCTCTATTATATAGAATTTACTACGAAATATGGGCGCAGAATAGCTTATCTATCCCTTCAGGCATTCAGGCTTAAACTCTAGTGAGCGTTTTTAGGTATTATAAAACAGGTAACGGCCAAAAGAAAAAACAAATCGTGATAAAGAACCAACATGTCGCACGGGGCTACTTTGGTGTCAGCGTGCAGTACCGTTGATATGTTAATGTGTGGTCACAGAGCATGACTGTGTGTGTGCGCGTGTGTGTGTGCCTTACCGGCTCATTGCTAGATAATCATCGCAACAGATGCGCCCTTAGGAATTTTATAACGTCATAGACTAGTACCCTACTTTACGATATATTTTGTTGTAAAGATGTTAATTGTATCAAATTAAAATTATTTATTACAAACACCTGGATTGCTATTGAATAATATATATTATTAAGCCTGTATTCAAAGGAGAGGTGGGTATATTTCTGCACCCACATTTTGCCACGGGTTCCACATTATAGAGGCAAGCCTGTTGCCTATTTTACGCCAAATAGTTAGACGCCATGCTGCTTACTTCTAATTTCTAAGGGAAAAATCCAAAAACGCTTTGCTCGACTTAGAAATCGTACAAAGGCTTCTTAATCACACAAAGTGAAATGTATAGACTTGATTCAACAGTCAGCTCTAAGTTTTAAGTTTTCCGTAATATACCGGTCAAAAATAGACAGGTTTTAATGTAATAAAGATGAGCAAGTTTGTAACCTTCTCATTTTAAAACGAAAAGAGCTAGTACAATGGGTACATGAAGAGATACATTTTATAAAGAAAAATGCTTGTTCCCTTTTTATTTATAAGAGCGGATAATTTATGTTGCCAGATTGATTTTGGCATTAATTTCCAAATGTGCAGGTTTCGTCACGATGTTTTCATTTTTTTTTTTTCTTTTTTTTTTTTTTTTTGGCCCTATCCCACCACACACCCGCCACTGCAACTCCTGTATTCCAGGATCAACAGCGGCACGCACAGTATTGGCGCCGAGCAATGAAGCTCAGCGAATCTAAGGGGACCTAAATTGTCATAATCCCGCAACGAAGTTAATCAGAAAAGCAATGTAAAGGAGGAGTTGGAAAAACAAAGAGTTGTCCACTTCCCTCCACAGCAAAGCGGGTGACAAAACATTGAGCTATGAGGTTTAACCTCACATAAAGAAAGACAATTACAATTACCAAAAAATTTGACGCAAGTAACGCACCACGGATAGTTAACTATTGCTTAAATTGGACCTAACGTGCGAACTGTTATACAGACTTCCAATAATAGGCATGGCAAAATCGCTGAAAGGCACGGAAATTCCTCCTAGATTCAACGAGGTCTGTATAATAAACAACACCAGACGTTACGTGCATACTATTGAGCATACTGTTACGCTCATCCGACCAAAGATTACACTCCCAAAGGATATGATGTGCGGACTGTTCATATTCGCAATCATGCGTTGAGCATTGGCACATAGGAGAATCAACCAACCTAAATGAGAATAATTTACTACGAATTATATATGTTTTCATTTACCGTTAAAGTATATATTTGCTAATTAATTGCGACTGCTACCATAACTTCGAGAAGTCGGAGCTGTTTGAAAATCTGGAGTTTGAACACATGACCGCCGAGATTCTCGACCGACCGTTTAATGCTGGAGACCATCACTACTATATTTATATTTAAAAACCAGTAAATTAAAAAGACAGACATTTTTTTTAACATTTGTTTTCAAAATTCTACTCTTTACGATTTCCTTTCTTCATAAAATGATCAATTCATTTTCAATATAGTGTAAGAGTTGCTACAAATATCACCCAAAAGCCTGAAACACCCACGTCCATTGGCCTGGCCCGGTGTGGGTGACATATGGACTTACGGTTGGCCCACGTGTCCCGCCCATCTGAGGCCAATTATACACGTGCGCGCGCAGCTTTTATTGGCCTCGCTTGGCCTTATTTGATGTTTATAAACATTAGATTTTGTCAATAGGTTCGGTTCGATTTTAATGGTGATTTTTTTGGTGAAAGTAATTAAAGTTATTTTTTGTAAAATAATGTCAGTGTGTGTGCTTGGGATTTAACACCGATGCAATGGAATATCTTTTTGGGAAATTAATTCATAAAGTTAGCTTGTACTTTGCCCTCAAATAAATAAGACAAAAAATAATCGAAATACTAAGCTCAGATATTTTTTTAAATTTTCTAAAAGTAATTTAAATTATTTTGATATGCAAAAATACTTTTTAGGTGACCTTCTTTTTAAGACACTATTAAAATATTTCCGTTTGTGTAAAATTTTAGGCAAAGTTTATAACATTTGAAGAATTAAGTTCCCATAGCTCTCCATTTAACTATATTCGTACTTTTTCCAACATTTACATTTGCTGATGATGAGTTTTAAAAAACAATAGCTTATTTACCTATTTTAAAATAAAAAGCAGGAACTCATGACCGCGATAATTAATTGGTATTTGCAACAGTTTGACCTCAAAACAAGGGGAGCGAGTGAGGGTAATAATACCTACCCGTTTTAATTAACCCAAACCACTGGTCGTTGTAACGTGCTTTATGGAATTTCACTGTAGGGTCATCGGTTGACATAACAGTCGCAATTAACTTTCAAAGAATCACATTTTAAATTAGTATTTATTATATTTTTTCTGTATAGTGAGTTGTCGAAGGTTTGTGGTAATTATTTAATCGATTCAAAAGAAAAAAAATCGCCATTTGCAAGGTTCAACACACAAAGTTTAAATAACAAGGTAATTATTTAGATTTCTGAGGTTCAACAGATTTAATGTACAATTAATTTACTAGCTTATGGTTTAGGCATAATTAGGTACAACGAAAAGAATAACTAATATTACTACTGCTTCGTGATCTTACTGTGGGATCTGGAGGACCCACGTGTGATAAAGATCAGATTAGTTAAGACCAATGTTAGTACATTTGATCATAACGGGAAAGAAAATTTGCCAAACCTACGATTCGGGTTGTTTGTAATATCAAGACTTTTATAAATTTGTAGCAACAGATGGCATTCCATCGATTTGGTTTGTAATTTTACCATTGGTGGTGTGATCATAGTGGTCAGACAAGCTGCGGCATCCGTCACTATACAAAATACTGGCTATTTCCCGTAAATAATCTTATTTAGCTGCTCTGTGATTAGTTAGTGTTTACATATTATTGAATTATATAATTATATCGGCACTTTTAATTTTAAAAGAGTAGCATTGTGGTACAAATGTATCATTTTCAAACGCGTTCTTAAAAAAATCACGAACGAGTACATCTTTACTGAGAATTTCTTGCAAAAACTCAATTGCAATTTTCAACCAAATTCAAATCTGAGACATATCCTTCACAGGACAATTCAAGCCGTGAGACCAAAGGCAACATATTCGTAGCCTATAGTGAAAGGTCCCAACACGACCTCAAGTGGGCTACCTGCCGATCTCACCAAAGATTTTTTGTCTAATAATTTGATGTAATTTTTTCTCCTCCGTGATCAAGCGCCGGCTATTATTTCGTCATAAAATATTTTATCGCAACCTCTGGCTTTGTGGAGGAATTTTGTTTTAGTTTTTGAAGTATTATTTAAATGTCACTTTGATATTCCGTTTGATTAACATAACTTTAGTAAATATTTAAGTAGGTTTAAATATGGTATACTATGTGCATTCTTTTTTATGACATTGTAATTAAATAATAAATAAACACACTACGTGGGTATCACAAACTACTAGAGACTTTTCGATGTCACAAATCTTTGAGCATACAAATAATTGTCGCAATGCGGGGATGGATACCTCTCGTTCGCAAGCCGGTATATAGACGACTGCGTCACGCCATTTTTTGAAGTTAAATGAAAAAACCTTTTTTTGCATTGTAATCTTAAATATATAAGTATCTTTATTTTCTCTTTTTTGGAATCTTAAATATATAAGTATCTTTATTTTCTCTTTTTTGGAAGATTACTTAAAGAGTGCAACCATAGAAAATCATGAGTTTCATTAACCGCAAGGTACTGGTCAAAAACGCACAGACCCAAAGAGGGTATTTCTTGGTTAATAATCTTGATGCAAGAATCAAACATGCGGTTATTGCGATCCTTAATCCATAAACTGATCTTTGACGTACCTACATACTTTCCAAGGATATATCGACCTATGCGCAGAATAAAGTTATATGTGCTTTTACATAACTTCACTTTCTCAGCGATTTAAACTTAATTGGGCACAAAATTATCAGTAAATTTTTATGTTCTTCAAACAAAAACAAAATTTATGATCATTATTACTTCACTAGTGCAATATATAAACAATTTTAACTCTATTTTAGACATAAAAAGTACTTCGGTGTTATAGTTCTAAGCGTTTAAACGATGTTTAGATCACAATAAAAAATAAAAGATTACCAGATTTTAAAAATTCCTAACTGCCTTTTTGTCCTGACGGCATCCCACAGCATCTAAAAGGACACAAACGTATAACATACTATCGACCTCGCTCCAAGGGATGATGATAAGAATTTTTTTGGCTAACAAGGTCCCAACAAGGTGTGAACTAAGAATGGCCTGTAATAATACAATCAGAATGACATTATCTCGATCGCTAAATAATGATGGCAACATTTGTCACCTCAACCCTTTGCGACGCCATCATGGCAAAAAACGGGGTGAAATAGAATATAATTGTATCCCTAATGATCCTTGTTTTACCTACTTATTTGATTTTAGTTTCTGGAAGAAAATTTCAGTAATTCCCCAGTTCAAGATTATGGTTAGCATTTTTTTAAATTTTAGTAGCTGCCTCGTGATCTCGAAATTTGTGCAATCTAAAGGTCTCGGGTTCTATTCCCGGGTAGGGTAGTATTATCGGGTTATCGGAGGCTGGATATGTGTCCGAAAAACGATGATAGGCTCCCCCCCTATTACGTAGGACTGACACGTACCTGGTGAAATAAGGGTGCAGAAATACATTTCTGGTATTACTGTGTGTATTAATAGTGACTGTCAGTCACATATACCCGATACCAGTGGATATCAGAACCTAAAAGAAAATATAAAAATGTTCTACTGAAGGTCTGAAATAGATGTTTGTGAAATACTCCAACAGACATATGGTAAAGTGAGAATAGAACTAATTAGTTATCACAGGCTGTTATGACTTGTTGTGCTTTCAAAACCATCTACTATCGACCAGAACGAAAATTGGTTAAATGTAATGCCATCTAGTGACCTAATCTGGAATTATTTGGTTGCAAAATCAACGTGCCAAATACTTTTCGCATTACACCATAGAGGGCGGTAAATCATGTTTTTCAAAATAAAACAAGACATTAACGCTAGATGTCACTAAACGTTTATTATAAAATAAGAATTAAATTTAATCGTTACAAAAAATGGAACAAACACTAACAATTACAAAAGTAATTGTATCAGTCTTATAATTTAATCTAAACTACATGCAAAATAATTATCTAGTACGATAGCCCTTGTTGTTCCATTTCTGATCGCACACGCTCGGGTTTTGGCCAGAAGAACATCAAGATTGTAGAGCCTGAAATAGAAATAGAGATATTATTATCAATAATATTACTTCACATACATCTGGATAAAGTTGCATAATTTAAATGATAAAATTGCATGTTTGTAAAGCTTTTTTCTGCATTAATTTTCGAGGCGAAAAAAGCGCAATAGCGATAAAATAGGTATCAATAATCAAGCGAAGCTTATTAATTAGTACTTCCAAAGAGTCTCACTTAATTGCTTTAAAATACGTGAACAACGCCATCTAGTATCCAAATAACGAACAATTACGCAATAGAATAAAAAGTATAATAAACCACAAAATAATATGTTTGTTCGTTAAACAAATACCAACAAGTTACAAAATTTTAATATTTACGATCTCAGAAATAAATTAATGAATATTAACAGGCCACAAAACTTGATTTTTAATACACAAAAAAACTACGCTTAATACTCTTGAATCATCAAAATTAATCGTGTTACATAATTTCCAAATGCCAGCGTAATAATAAACAGGTTTTTGTTAAAAAACAACACGTTATCGACTTGAAAAAACTACAACAAATTTGCAATGGTTTTTTGCTTGAATTAAACTAATAGATATTTATTTTTATTGCATAATTACAGTTTTGAAACAGGATTTTAAATTGTGTAATTTTTTTCACGTCTCCATTTTTTTTATGCAATTAAACTATGACACATGAAACATCGAGAAAATTCTGGAAGGCTTATTAAGTGTTTGAATTCCCATTCAAAAATCATCAATCAAACTGCCCACTATCGGTGTCTTTTTTACGGCATAACTTATTAAAATTCTAAGCGCGGGGCCGCTTATGGGACAGACCAGTCAATGACCCCAAAGAGTATTAATCATTAATAATAAATACACCCAATAGTCACACACAGAGTTCTGACCCCACATTAAGATACGAGTCTTGTGTCGTGGGTATCAGAGACCGCCAAAGACTTTTCGGTCTTACAAACACCAGAAACAAATATTTGCGGATTTGTATGAGATCGAACCCGTGGCCTCTCGTTTCGCAAGCTGGTGTCTAACTGCGCCACGGGACTGTCAATCATTCATCATCAACCCATCTGTCCCACGGCAGGGCACGGGTCTCCTCTACCATTGAGAGGGTTTAGGCCATAGTCCACCACGCTGGCCTAGTGCGGGTTGGCGGACACACGTTGTCAATCTTTATTCGATAGGAATTAATCTTACCGGCTATAAAGGCTCCGAAAGTTGAAAACGCAGCGTGGCAGTGAGTGTCAAGCGTAATCCCGAGGAGATATGAACCCACGGCCGCGCCCGTTCGACCTATCATGTACATCATGCACATCGCCATTGCACTGAAAATAAAATATAAGTAAGTGAAATTAGGAGAGAGTTCGTGGTGAAACAATTAAAGTGTCGTTATCTGCCCATATAAGTTCTATTGCTGGCCAAGGAGTTCCTCTCTTAGTGAAAATTGAGGCCCTAATCCACCACTCTGGCCCAATGCGGGTTGGTGAACTTAAGGAATTCTTACGATCTTTTTGGCTGTACAGGATTTATCACCGTGTTTTACCGTGAAATAACATGATTATTCATTACGGGTTTTCCTTGCGATTTAGAGGTTGGGTTTTAAAATTAGGTAAAGGCTATTTTTTTTTTAATTAAAAATTCACCGTAAATGGACGGAGTTTGCAAATGTACTAAAAATGGGGCTAAGCCTTAAAACTAAAAAACAATTGTCGAAACTTGCCCAGGTTCGAAAATAACCTTCCATATCCTTAGTGGATACAGGATTACGTGTGCTGGTAACACTGAGGAAGCTAAACATGCTTATCTAAAACCGCTAATATCTTACCGTAGGCTAGTAGGAAACACATCAACAGCAATCGCAGCCAGGATGGAGGCTGCACAGCCCGAGCAAAGACAAATGATGAGCAGAGCCGTCGCCGCGCCGCCGTGGGGCACAAATGCCGCGCCAACAGTAGCAATACCACACACGAACATTATACCACCTGGAAACAGAATTACTTTTGATACTTTCCTTCGTAGTAGCTGTTGCTAACCTGCACTAGGCAAGTGTTGTGGACTAAGGCATGAAAAACTGAGAGGGTTGTAGAGGACGCCCTTGCCTAACAGTGGGACGTGTATGAGCTGGTGATGATGATGATGATGGTAATGGATGGATAATGGATGATGGACCATCTGGTCCACGTAGCTTAGATATCTTGGATGCGACTGGCCCAGAATAGCGTGGTATATAAAAGGCTTATCTCTAGCAGCGGGATGAAAAAGTTCTGTGAATAATGATGATGATATAGCTCATATTGTGTTGAGGTTTATGATGAAGACTTAATTTTAATCCTAAAGTTATCACTCTATTAATAAACGACTTTTTTCTAGTTAAAATAAATGAATTTTCAAGTTAGTATTTGAACTCTGATCTTTAAAATTATTTTTCATTCGGAGTCTAAACAATGTAACTAATGATCGTTTACATTGCTTATCAATATTGTCCTTTCTTTGACTGTTAAAAGGTCAATATTATTGAAAATTCTGAGACATTATTTACTGCAGAAACATTAATGGGACAACAAAACAAAGCCAGTTATGTAATAACTTGTCTTCTACTTATATACTGCATAATATTATCAATGAATCACTACATAGTATAAAACAAAGTCGCTTTCTCTGTCCCTATGTCCCTTTGTATAATCTTTGAAACTACGCAACGGATTTTGATGCGGTTTTTTTAATAGATAGAGTGATTGAAGAGGAAGGTTTGTATGATAACATCCATTAAATATCAGCATTGCACCCGTGCGAAGCCGGGGCGGGTCGCTATTATATTATAATCAGGAAAACATAGTGAGGAAGCCTGCACACCTGTATAAATTCTTGGATTTTTTTAAGTGTGAATTCTTAGGTGTGTGAATTTTAGCACTTATTAAGTGCATAGTATTCATAAATGAATAAGTGCTAAAATTATAAAATAGAACCTTGTTGAAGTCTTTCTAGATCACACAAACATTTGTTGCGATGCGGGGATCGAAACCGCTTTCGCTTTTAGATAAGCGATTTAAGATTCATGACCAATTAAATACCAGCCTTGTTATTATTTATTTAGTGCTTCCTTATTTGGTTTATATTTATTAGGTTCCGTAATTCTATAGTGCAACGTACATACGTTGTTACGTGTTTTAATTGATGCTTAGTACATACTGAGCATCAATTAAAAAACATATGTTTATCATTAAAATCAAAAATAAACTTATTGAATTGCAAATTACTAAGGAAACTTTTTTAATGTTAAATGCTTAGACAAAGGGAACATTTAAAGAGAGTGATTAACATTTTGTGATTCAAATTATTTAAAAAATTAAGTGTGCTTGCTTTTTTAGACTCGTTAGTCCCTTTGGCATGGTCCGGTATACGATCAAAAAGATCCGATCTCGGATCCGAGTTCCGAGTCAGGCCATTATAATGAGTTTTAATTAGTATTATTTAGTAGCCATAGATAAGTCAAATAAATAAATTCGAAAAAGGCAATAGGATAGTTTTATTCGACACACATTAGAAAAAAACATGAATTTTACCTGCAAGTTTAATTTTGAGGGAATTTTAAGGCAAATATATTTTTTACTTTTATGAACATTATCCATAATACTTATTTTCTTAGAATACACAAAATACTTACAGTACAATTTCTTCCTGCCTATTTTGTTGATGAGGACTCCGATGGCCAGGTATGTGACAGCGAAGACAGCTCCCATTGACATTGATATTGGGAACACAGCCACAGACACTTCGGACTGGCAAGCATTTTTAACAGCCACCTGATGAAGGAAATAAAAGTGTAGAAATTTCATTTCTTTTCGTGAGATCTTGGTAAAGTAGAAAGACAAAATCATCTTTATTCAAATAGACGTTTACAAGTCCTTTCTTGATTCAAAATCAATAATGTTTATTCGAAAGACGATAATCGGCATCATTTGAGCTCATGCACGTTATAAAATGATTTCTTTTGCTGTTTATAGATATATAGGGCATTTTTAATTGCAACAAAACAAACTGGTACCTTTGGGCTGAGGTTGGAGTTCAAATTTGCATCCAGGCGAAGCTGGATGTCCCAACTAGCATTGCATAACGAAAATATGACAAAAAATCTAATGAAAAATTGTCTAAAAATAGACATGTTTATTTGGAAATTATACTTTTTAGACACATGAATAATGTATGAACGTTATTAATAGGGTGTACCGTTCGACAATGTGTTAAATTATAGGCAATTGTACCTAATATATAGCTTTAGGACAGTTTTTTATTTATGGTAATAGGAATTTCACAAAATGAGAATGATTTAACGAATAATGATCTAAAAAAAACCGTCTAATTAATTATTATTGTTAAGTGTTTCGTGGTTTCACAATAAAATCGAGGCGTTCTGTCTAGAAGTTCCGTTCAATTCACGGGTAGGGCAAAGTTTTACCGTAATATCGTTCTAAGTGTTGAAATAGGTCTCTGGCCACCACTTTCGGAATCTAAGTGTAAGTTTGAAGTCATATATTTGTTATGATACTTATATAGCAGTAGATTAGCAGTGATGGCCTCGAGGTTTAGGCACGCGGTCGAGAATCTCAGCGGACGCGGGTTCGAACCCCAGGCGCACACCTCTAACTTTTCGAAGTTATGTGTGTATATAAATTGAATTATCACTTGCTTTAACGGTGAAGGAAAACATCGTGTTAAAACCTGCACACCTTAAAGTTCTTGGGAATTTCTTAGGTGTGTATTCCGCCAACCCGCACTAGGCCAGCGTGGTGGACTATAGCCTAAACCCTTTCAATGGTAGAGGAGACCCGTGCTCAGCAGTGGGCGTATATGGGTTGATGAAGAAGAAAGAAGAAGAACTTCTATAGAAGCCTAGAAGTGTTACAAGATAATTTTGTAATGTCTTATTTATAATACTCTATTGTGGGATCAGAATATCCTCATTTATATGTCGAATTGCTTATGTTAAAATTTTAAGGTGAATGAGTAAAAAAAGATTCTGAAATTTGAAGGTAAGCTAGACTTTCGAGCTTCTACGGAAGTAGTGGCACTGGTAAGGATATAGACAAAATAGAGGTTATTGTATTGCACGTTTACATATTACAAGCCCAATAAACAAACAATGAAACTGAGCAATGAGCATTCCAAATTTATTACGAAATCGCTTAAATGATTTGCATAAAACAAGTTTCTTCTCCTTTTTTCATATTGAGCCATATGAAAAAAAAACACTAAATTACTGTCCGCTTGTGTCTATTTAATAAAAAATAAAGATTTAAATTAACTTAAAATGGTACATAACAAAAATACAAAAGCCATATTTGGGCTATTCTGAAATTTTACAATAACATCCCTGGAGGCATAATACCAGAGATGCATTTCTGGTATTACGCTTCGCCACACATAGTTTAGTATATAATTTAAAATACTCACGGTGTTATTAACAAATTTCTCCGAAATAATCTGGCAGATGTTGATCTGACTCGCTTCGCTGCGGAGAATGTTGTTCAAGATGTCGGGAACCCACACGTACAATCCACTTGACCTGAACATAAAAAAGTTATCACAGACTTGAAAATAATCATTTTTTTAGATTCTATACTAGGACGATAAAATGTGGCCGCCGTTATTCTTAGGAAGATCATTGATAACGATCCAAAAGAAGACAATACAAATAAATTTGTTGTTGACAATCTTCCCTCTTCACTTAATCCAAAAAAATACAAAAGAATCTAAATTTTTCTAAAGTGAGTATAGCCCACAGCTAAGAAGTACTGCGAAGATACAAACGAACGATGTTAATTCCAAAGAATTAATTGACGATACATAATTGCTTAAATTTTATGTGATTTGAATAAAGATTGTTTGACATTGACTTTGAACTTGAACTTGTATAATTTATTTATGGTTATCATAATTCCCGTTATGCCTTATTTAAATACTTTGACATCGTGGTTCTATTTAAGAAGGATGGGATTATTCATGATAGATTTAAACCGATGTAATATATTCTTATGCAAATAAATCGTCAAGGTGTCTATATCTGTGCCATTAACACTAACAGAGCTTCTTTCCTCGGTGTTATTTCTGTGTTATTATCATAACATCATAGAAGACAACATAGGCCTCTCCTATGACATGGCACGGGACTCGATCTTCTGTCCTGTTCATCCAACCGCTGCCAGCTACCTTGCGAATATCGTGACTCCATCTAGCCAGAGGAAGTCCTACACTGCTTTTATTATTACTATTTTATGATTTTTAATGATATGTAACAGGATAATCTCATAACTATGAAGAAAAGTATTCCAATTTTCAAATGAAATTGCCTTCTACTATTTGATAAAATAGAGGCTCTTAAACATATGTAAGATTTCTCAAAACGTGTCCAAACAGGTAACATTAAATTTTGTTTTTAATAATGACTTTGTAAATATCACGACTATTAATTACGTTCGATATGCAAATTTTATTTATATTGTTACAACAGCTTTTTTAAGTATTTAGAAAATTAGGATATCAAATATTCAGGTAAAGTGAAAATATTATTATTTGCTAGTAGACCTTTGGATACAATTTCTCCGTTAGATATTTAGTACCAGGAATTGAAATTCTAGTAATATATATCGACGTGCTATGGGGACATGCCGCTATCAATAAATAATAGGACGATACGGTGGTTATCAGTACGTGTACATGAGGAAGGGAACAGTTTAATTTGCTTAATCTACTCCTGAAATATCACTTAGATTTCTAACAGTTTTCCTCTCATACAAGAGAGGAAAAAGGAGTGGATCTGTTGATTAGTGTCCATCTGGGACTTTGCTACTTTTATTTGGAATCCAATTGTTTAGTGTTACCAGTCGATCAACGCATGCTGCATCTTCTTGAGGCAAAAACTACTAATGAATGCAGCAACCTGTTCTATTAAGTTTTTAAGTGACCTGTTTGATTAATAATACCAGAAATTGAATTTTGTTTGAAGATATATATGCTACGCAATGCTTCAGCGGAATAATAGTTTTATTGTTAGAATATTCTCGGTAGCAGCATGGAGTATGCCCGAAAAACCGTTACGTGGGACTGACACATACCTGGCGAAATTAGGGTGCTGAAATGCATCTCTGCCTACATACAATACAGGCGTGAGGTTACGTATAGAAAAGATTTTAAGCGTCATAGGATGATGAATAGATAGTTCTTAGAAGATAAATAAGACTTCTTAGAAAGAAATATCTAAAGGTGACTTCCAATTAAAAAACTAGAGATCTAAAAATATTTGTAAATGTAAAGCTATTTTAAGACTATAAATATCAAGAGAGAAACCAGATTTTTGTGTTTCACCTATAGACTTGTTGGAGGCAAAATTTTACATAATTTATTGACGTTGTAGTTTCGGCTTTCTTGACATCTTAATGGATCGACAAGACAATAATTATTATTTTCGTTAAATAAATTGGCTATTATAATGCTATGTGCAGCTGCATGACGTCACTGTGCTATTTGCAAATAAATAAAACAATCACATTGTAAAGCAAATCAAATTAGCAGATATTGTTTTTTGTACATGCCTAAATTCTATACAGTAATGTATAACTTTACAAATTGTATTATTCTGAACAAGTTTATTATTTAATAGTAGTAAATCATTCACTGTAAATGTTGCACGGTTTTAGAATGAACTGCCGATGCCTATGAGAGAGGAGAAATAATTTTCTTAACTTGATGAAAAAAACATTGGCTGTCAATGGCATAAAAAATTGGTCTTTTGTTTTGTGTTATACGATACTCCCATTTCATGATAATATGTAGATGTAGCTATGTATGTCTAGGTTTTTCATTTGTTCCGGTTTAAAGTTTATTAACATTGCAATTGTATCTCACAGATATCTTTATATATATTTTCATTACATGATCTAAAATTTCATATTGAGATGACTTGTTATTCCTATCGTTCTTTTATAATTAGTTCTCAATCCTATTTTTGTTACTTTATGGAGTAAAATAAAAAGTGATAATCTTGAATGTCAAAGAAAACCCAAAAGACTTACAGCATGAACACAGCGAACATTGAGATGTGAGAGATGAACACACAGCGGAGTAGAGGCGGTTTGAACATCAGGGCTATGTTCTTCACAGCATCCACAAAGCCGCTGCCTGATCTGTTCATCTCGGAGTTGCCTTTCATCAGTTTCTCGACCTGAGATATAATATACATTTAGCATGTTTTATTCATCATTTTATCATTTTAGTTTGGTTAATATGTCTTATGTAATTAAGTTTCGGTTTTCCTTATAAATCGCAAATAAAACGGCAAAGGAAGTCTGCAACAGTCTGCAAGTATATATAGGATGGTGATAATGATGATGACGAAAATAGTGCACTACTGAATACAAACTTCCCCAAAGGATATCTATTCATTACTGTTTTTCAACCAACGGACGAATTAAATTAAGGCCTGTTTCCAGCAGTGGACGAATTAAAGGCTGTTAATGATGATGATGATGATGAACCAACGGACGACAAATTACTAGACCAAACTAAATGAAACATAGTCATTCACTAAAAATTACAACACGCACAGACTACCACAGTACTTACAGGAAACTTGTTTTTAGCACCATGGTTCCACTCGTACATTCTAGCAAGGACAGGCAACGCGGCTTCAGGGCCTTTAGAAGCTAGAAGGTATTTAGGGCTCTCTGGTAAGAACAGAAGTATGGCTGCTGCGACCAGTCCAGGCATACACCAACTCCATATGAAGGCTCGCCAGGGCACCACCTCGATACAGCCGACTGACATCGACCATTTCCCTGGTATTATCAACCAGGCCAGACCTGGAATTATTGATGGGGTGAATATGTCGTCGAAATTTAGTTTGGAGATGATTTTTTGTTTGTACACATAGATGGAAAGTCAGAAGTATCAAAGGTCCTATTTTTCGTAAAATTTAACTCGGGAACAGTGGGCCTACAAGAATAGGTAAAAAAATTACGAAATATATTACTCATAAAGTTATGACAGGCGTCTTGTATTTCTGCTTAAAGTGTTCTTGTAGGATGAGCATGGGGTTCAAAATAATTCTAATTATGATATTCTATGATATTATGGTAATCTTGTCTTACCTGGTAAGATAATGAATGAGAAAGAAATAAAGGCAGATCCCCACGCGATGGCAGCTGCTCGTCGTGTGCTGATGTGCAATTCTCCTAAATAAGCGTAGACTGTTGCGCTTGATGCTGATATCCTATGAAATTAGAAGATTTTGTTCATGTCGAAAAACTATTTAAGAAATGAATTAAAACAAGGTCAATAGGAAACAAAACATAATAATACATCAAAAGTGATAATGTAGATTAAAGTCAGAAAAAAAAAGACAGATGATGAATAAGCAAACAAAAGACGAACGACAAAGATTATACTCACAAACTTATGAATAATAGATACCTGTTAAGCGTTTTAAATATTTGACCCGTTAATTCACTGTTTACGATTGTTCAGCGTGAAATAGAAAACTTTTGGGGTAAAGTATTTTACTACTTTAATACTAACAGAAGCGTATAGTCTGACACAATATAATAGATATAATGCTACTGTATGTATGTATAGATATAATACTACGAGCAGTGATGGCCTCGAGGTTTGGGCACGTGGTCGAGAATCTCGCCGGTCGCGGGTTCGAACCCCAGGCACACACCTCTGACTTTTCGAAGTTATGTGTGTATTCACATTGAATTATCACTAGCTTTAACGGTGAAGGAAAACATCGTGATAAAACCTGCACACCTAAGAGTTCTTAGGAATTTCTTAGGTGTGTAGTCCGCCAACCCGCACTAGGCCAGCGTGGTGGACTACGGCCTAAACCCTCTCAATGGTAGAGGAGACCCGTGCTCAGCAGTGGGCGTATATGGGTTGATGATTGATTGATAATGCTACTTACAAACAACCAGTAAGTATTCTGAGGACCAGCAGCATCCATACATTGACTGAGAATGAAGATGCTATAGAGAATACTGCTGAAGCTACAATTGATGGCAACATTACAGCTCGGCGACCACACCTGTCTCCCAGATACCCCCATAGGAACGAAGTCGTGATGATACCTGGAATTTTAATACTATTAGAATCTTGTTTGGTTTATATATTATATAAAAATTCATGTTTGTCTGTGTATATTTCGTTCGAAATTTTCTATGCAGATTCCAGTAGGTCCCTTGATGATTTCCAAACACAATTGGCCCCGGCAGGTGGCGCTTCTGTCGGCATATCGCTTAAAGTTTATTTTAAAAGCAGCACGACGTCTGCCGGAATATCTAATTATGTATAACAGCCCTATCAGAAGGAAAAAACATTTCTATGATTTATAAAAACCAACGTTAAGCGATGCTTTAGTTCGTTATTTATCAGTCAATAAAAAATAACTATACGATTCTATTGACCCTCTCTATTATTACGTACAATCACATATACTCTTCATCATAAAATGAAATAAAAAAAAACAAGGACTTTGACTTACACTCCGCAATCATCTCCCAGCTTCCAAGTTATGGGTGTGATAATTACATTGACTATTCATACTAAATTACCACATTTTTTAAAGGTAAAGAAAAACGTCGTGAGGAAACCTGTTCAGAAGACCCGTTCCCAGCAGGTGTCGTATATGGGCTGATGATGACGCCAATAACAGTAGGTACTCTATATACTCCTAAAAATTGTGTATCACTATTGCGTAACATGTTTATTAACATACTTTCTGCGACATTCCTCTAATCAAAATAAAACTATCCCTTCCTTTGGCGCCAAAAGTCTATTCACCGGACTTCGATCTTAAAGCCAAAGCCAAAGATCTTACCAATGAAAGCAGCAGCATTGATGAGGCCTTTATGTCGGCTGGTCAGCTCAAGCTCACACTCAGCCGCTGTTATGGCGTAGCTCATGCCGACAGACTCCATGGAAACGTTCAACATGATGAGGCCACATGTGAAGAGGACTAGGTGGTTGAACTTGCCGTGACCTGCGAAGATGGAAAAGTTATTAGTTTTTTGATCCTATCCTTCCCAAAACTATAAGTCTTGTGCTCCAGGATTGATGGCACGCACGGTCAGTCATGGTGATTACAAACGCATTGACGCTAAAAAAAAACGGAAATAAATATATGCATGTCGTGATTAGAATTCTTATGTAATGGTGATCATGGAATAATTATATATTATTCCATAGCTTAATTACAAACACATTACGCTACAAATGTCCCGAAAAAACTGTTGTATCCCAAATCATAAGTAGTATTAGCCTACCTCAAACATTTTCTACATTAATTTTACATATAAGTAAATAAAATATACCTCTGAATTTAAAAACGCGTGGTTATAATCGATTGTATTTTTATTACACAATTTATACTATAATTTCTATCGAATTAATAAATTTATTGGTTCGTTGCCGGCATTTGAGGAAAATGTAGGCTAATCAAATCATTTTATACCTCTAAAAATCGCTTACATCACACGGTCTAAACATCTTGAATAGACGTCCAGAAAAAAAATTGAAACCGGCAACACATCTATTACTTCTCTACAATAAGTCAAGAATTCTCTAAACAAGATTATCTCGTATCCGAACAGGTTTAAAAGTAGTACGATGGACTACAATAATATTACTGTCAAATGTTCCGTGGGAATCAAAAGACTTATTAACTTTTCGCTTAGTTGGTAAGATGGCTTCAATTTTCTGATGGCTATTTATTGATATATGAATCCTATAAAAATATTGTTCGATGCGAACTCAAAATGCAAAATAAGCCGTTGTTAAGAGGCAGACTTAGTATATTTTCTGCCCTGCTTGTCTTAAATGAGCCTAAAATTAGATTATTCGCGACAAAAAGTAACCTGTGTGTTTTAGGATGATAGCTCCGTGGCACAGTTGGCTAGACACTAGCAAGGGTAACAAGAGGCTGTGGGTTCCATTCTCATACCGAGACAAGTATTTGTGTGATGGACAAATATTTTGTTTCGGGTGTGTGTGCATGTGAGTATGTCTCTTGTAGTTGAAGTTTGTTGGTGTTATTGTTTGATCCCCGTACCGAGACAAATGTTTGTGTGATTTTTGTGAGACCAATAAGTCTCGTAGTTCGTGACACCTATGATATAAAGCTTGTATCTTAGTGTGGGGTCAGAATTTTGCATATTTTGTTTGTGTGTATTTGTCTAGAATTATTAATACAATTGCATGTTAAACTGATAATATTTTTACATGTATTTCTTTTATTCTTTTAATACAATTACTGTTTTATCGCGGTTATTGTTGATTTCTTTGAATAGCTTCTTGTATTGGAACAGCTGACAGACGATTTGTGGTCTATATGTATGTACAAACGTGTTTTATATTTATTCATGTCTGTTTTGTTAAAAGCATTTTTACAAATAATTGATTTATGTATTCAAACCCTTCATAATAGAATTAATAGCAGAATGTATATGTAATGTTACATAGTGAATAGTTATATGGCAAAATTCATCTTGGAAACAAATATCGTTAACGGTTAAGATAATAAAAATTATAGCTTATTCTCAATGAATTATCACTTATTTTAACGGTGAAGGAAAAAATTCGTATGGAAATCTAGACACTTAAAAAGTCTTAGGAGTTTCATAAGTCCGACTATCCGCACTAGGCAAGCGTGGTGGCCTAAGACCTAAACTCTGTCAGTTTTGGAGGTGGCCAGTGTCCAACAGTGACGTTTATGGACTGACGATGATGATGATGGTGATATAATAGCTAGCAAAATAGGGTAGGATTAAAAGAAATTTATATTTCATATCGTATCAGCATGTCATATACAAACTAAAGAACATCTTTATCTATAGTTTGCGTATTTTCTTCCTGACAAATGTTAGATAACATAATAAGTATTTGCATTTAATTTAAACTGTTTTGTTATATAAATACTCAGTAAGCTTTCATAACAAAGAGGACAAATTTATCTTTCAATGATGTCATGAGTTGATGACATCATTCAGATGTCATCATTGAGCAATGATGGCCTCGAGGTTTGGGCGCGCGGTCGAGAATCTCGACGGTCGCGGGTTCGAACCCCAGGCACACACCTCTGACTTTTCGAAGTTATGTGTGTATTCACATTGAATTATCACTTGCTTTAACGGTGAAGGAAAACATCGTGATGAAACCTGCAAACCTAAGAGTTCTTAGGAATTTCTTAGGTGTGTAGTCCGCCAACCCGCACTAGGCCAGCGTGGCGGACTATGGCCTTAACCCTCTCAATGGTAGAGGAGACCCGTGCTCAGCAGTGGGCCAATATGGGTTGATAAAGAAGAAGATGAGTTGATGACGCTTTTTCTATTAGAGACTTTGAGTGGTATAAAATCTCTTGCATTTGACTTACTTTGACGTTTCTGTATATTCATATGTTTACCATTATATAATATCTATACATAAAATTTAAACTGAAGAGCTTGTTTGTTTGCTAGTCTAATTTGAAAAATATGTTAGATAGTCCATCTATCTAGTAATGCTTCAGGCTTTAAGAATCTCTAAAAAAGGTGGAGGCAGGAATAAAAAATGTGGTGAAATTTCGTAAATTAAACAAAACGACATCTCAAAACATAAGTGGATTTATTTATTTTACGTAATGTATGTACCTATCTATTAATTAAAAATGTAAAATGTATGTATTTTAAACACTAGCAAAATTATTGTCACATTGATAAATTATTACAATTCTCATTATAAGTAAAAAACAAATGAATCGAGTTTATAAAATTTGCATAAGAGGCCAGAATAGGGAGAGAAATTGAGGCCTACCCTAAATAAGGAAAACCTCATGTTTTTGTCTAGCATTAGTGTAGCAAACCACAACATATTTAAAACAAAGCTGGAATTATTAAAATTATTTGAAAACAAAGCTGGTAATTATTAATCTACAAGGGGTGATGGTCTCGCGGTTTAGGCACGCGGTCGAGAATCTCAGCAGTCGCAGACTCGGACCCCAGGCAACACACCTTTGATTTTTCGAAGTTATGGGTAATATCAAAAACGTCTTGATTAACGTTGCGAAATGTTACAATAAATCTTTTTATTCAGGAACTAACATTGAAATGAACAGGAGTTCATATTGAGTTTATTAGTTGTGTTAAGTATTATGTTCCATTTTGTTGTTTTATCTAGTTGGCAGTTGGCTAGACACCAACTTGCGAAACGAGAGGCCGCGGGTTCGATCCCCGCACCGAGACAAATGTTTGAGTGAACCACAAATCTTTGTTTCAGGTCTGGGTGTTTGTGAGACCGACAAAGTCTCTCGTAGTGTCTGATACCCACGACACAGGTCACAGAACCTAGTGTGGGGTCAGAGCTATGTATGTGACTTTTGAGTGTATTTATTTATTTATCTAACTTATATAACAAATAATATGACATGACATTTGATAAATGGATAAGGGTTCGCAACAAAAATCTGAGAGCTTTAACACCCAAGTTGTAATATTGGTGTAATGACACACCATGACCTATATTTCGTGTACGAGTTGCGTAACTCAATATTTTTGTTCGTACTACAAATCTGATAACATATAAAAATAAATAAATAAAAATAAATACACCCAACAGTCACACATATAGTCCTGACCCCACACTAAGATACGAGTCTTGTGTCGTGGGTATCAGAAACTACTAGAGACTTCGGTCTCACAAACACCCAGACCCGAAACAAATATTTGTGGATCACGCAAACATTTATCTCGGTGCGGGAATCGAACCCGCGGCCTCTCGTTTCGCAAGCTGGTGTATAGCCAACTGCGCCACGGGGCTGTCACATATGAACTTGACCCGCAATAAATATTGATATTTTGATGTTTCGCCAAATAATATTAAAATATACCAAAGGTTTGATTACTTGATTTGAAGGCCTATGTCCAGCAGTGGACTGTGATTGGCTGATGATGATGATGATGATGAAAGGTTTGATTCAATAAGACGCGACTTCGATACCTTACCGAGATAGATTTGCGTGGCGCTTGTTAATTAATTGAGGTTTTTGCGTTCATGATAATAATGAATTATAGTTTTCAGTAAGATTTATATTCATATATCGTAGTATATTCATAATAAAAACCTGTAAATATCCACTGCTGGACCTAGACCTCCTCCAAATATCTCCAAAGCTTTTAGTGAGACTAAAAAAGTCTTGGCCTATAGATACTATGGCCTAAGACCCTCTCAATGGTAGAGGAGACCCGTGCTCAGCAGTGGGCGTATATGGGTTGATGATGAAGGAAAAAAGTCTCTGGTTTTTGATACCTACAATCTTGTTATCTGTTTTCATGTATCTTAGCTTAGATTTAATACTGTTAAGAGTTACGGTAAAATGGAAGTTAATTTATACATTACACATTGTCTGCGTAACTAATTACATAATTTAATAAAATTATCATATTCACTTTAATGTAATATTACAAGTCTTCATGGCCCATTTACAGTAGATAATGACGAAAACGACCTAGAAAAATTTCGATATGATGACTTTGATAAGAAAAATTCCCATTAGGTACCCATCTATTGTTACTACCAAAGCAGTGCCGTACAAACAGTGCCGTAACTAGCCTTTTATGCACCCGGTGCGAGCTTTCAAAACTGCGCCCCTGAAAAATGCAGTAACCAAGCTTAGCTACCATGCACGGGATAAAACTAGATACTAGTCTGATCATTTCTGCGCCCCTCCAGGGTCTGCGCTCTGTGCCTGGGCACTGCTGGCACCGCCCTAGTTACGGCACTGAGCACTACCTAAGACTTGAAAGGAAATGTCAGCATGCCGAGCGTGTCGAACCTACGAGTAATTCGGGTTGCGTGTGATATCAAGACTATTAAACGTGTTGAATTTTTTTGTCATTAGTCCTGTGATCGTAGTAGAATAGGTGACAGACAAGCGACAACAGTCGTCCTCATACGAAATACTGTCTTTTTCCCTTCTAATATTAATTCTATTAATTTAATATGCTGTATTGTACTCCACATACGCAAGTAAAAAGTAAATTCAAGCTGTCTTATAAACTATTGTGCCACAAAGGTCGGTCTTATCATGTTACCGATCTCTCGAACCCAGAAAAAAAGTAAATATGAAAGAACCTCTGTAATTTCTACTGAATTTTAGACGAACGATCACTGTTGCAAGTCTAAGGAGTGGTGTAAAGTAGGGCAGGAGCGCGCTTCATGTATATTTTAGATCTCGCGGCCGTCACCCCGCCACAGACACACTTTGAATATATTTTTACCACGAAGTTTTTTTACCAAAAGTCTAACAATGTCACGGAGAGATAGATAACATGTTGTCATTTATATAATCAACAGCGTTCCGTTTTGAATAACTGTAGTTTATATTGGCAGAAAAAAAAATTAAGACAAAAAATACAAAGAACTAATAATATGTCTTCACTATCGACAGCCCCTTGGTGCAGTTGGCTAGATACTAGCTTAAGAAACGAGAGGATTCGATCCCCGCACCGAGATAAGTGTTTGTGTGATCCACAAATATTAGTTTCGGATTTGGGTGTCCGTGAGACCAAAAAGTCTCTTGTTCCTGGTACCAACGTCAGAACTGCTAATGTTTATTTATTTTATAATTAATTAATAACTTTTTAGAACAAAAAAATGCATGCGTTGAGATTGACTTTTTTTAGGCAAATCCGTTTAATTTTATTACACAATGAGTCATATGCATAAAAACATTTTAGGAAGATGTTCCCACGAGAAAAGATTATTCTGCAAGGGTTATCCTTTTGTCAATAATACGATTGTCAGTCTGTTACGCTTTCATGCGTCAGTAACTAAAACCATTGTGACATTTATGGTAAAGGCAATTTTATTATGGGATGCCAAAGATATTCATTTTTTATAATGTTCGTTGAGAATTATACAAATGATTGATGATAAAAATCGTTTTATTTTTTTTTCATTACTTGTATCGACAAGTTATGAAAAATAGCAAAGAAAATGATGTAAGCGTTTGTCGCATAAATACTTATGTAACAAAAAATAAACAAATATTGCAGTAGTAGATAGTAGTAGATCCTTAAATCCTAAAAACGATAGTCAATGAAAGAAATATTTATTTTTGTTCTTATTCACAGTTTGAAAAAACATTATCGGCTATCTACGGCCTGTAATAATATTTGTCGTGTATGATAAATAAATAGATTATTTCATAATGTAAATGCCCCCAAAGGTTATAGATCATAATGAATATCCCGCCTAACATAGAACAAATATTGTATCACAAACATTTGTACCGTTGCGGACGTCGAACCCGCGACCTCTAAACTTTTCAGCTACTCGACGCGTCATATAATTAGCACATGTTACTTACTATACAATATGTTTTACATCATAAGAACTACATACATTTTTAATTGAATGTTTTTTTATAGGTAATGCTCGCGAGTATTAAAGTTTAACATCATTATTATCATTAGCCGAAAGACTTCCACTGTTTGGCATAGGAACATCAACGGTTTTAGATCTATTGATAAAATAGAATATTATATGAGCAAAATTCCCACAAATTTCGTGAAATGGGATAAAAAATAGCCGATACATCTTCAAATTTCACCAACGGTTTATTTGTGAAAGTGCAGAATCAAATAACCTTTCGCTGCAATATGAGTAAGGATAAGAATAACACATTTGCATATCTATTTATTATATTATATATATTATTTTCAAGTGTACCTATTCCATAAAGTTATGTGTTAACCTGCACACCTAAGAGTTCTCAGGAATTTCTTAGGTGTGTAGTCCGCCAACCCGCACTAGGCCAGCGTGGTGGACTATGGCCTAAACCCTCTTAATGGTAGAGGAGACCCGTGCTCAGCAGTGGGCGTATATGGGTTGATAAAGAAGAAGAAGATACTTCAAGATGGGTGTCTCATGTTATCATTCTATTTAGACAGTACTGTAGTTATTATTATAAAATTACTATTACTTTTCAGTACAAATTTAAATGCCAATATTTATAAACACGGCAAAATAAACATGTCTGTTTTATGAGAGCCCTACTTAATATTTCTTCTGTTTTCTTTTAGTATTTGTTATTATAGCCGCAACGGAAATACATAACTTGTAAAAATTCAACCGTTTATTTATCAGGGTTCATGAGATACATCCTAGTGACAGTCGAACAGATGGAAAGACGGACAGCAAAGTCTTAGTCATATAGTTTAGTTTAGGTTGTTAATATCGTTTGGTTACGGTTCCCTAATAGCGTATGTTCAATGCTTCTTCATAAAAAAATATATCAATAAGAGGGTAGTTGAAAAATTTTACTCGTTGTCAAATCAAGTTTTTACAATTTTACGAATACTGCATAGAAAATATATATAAATTACATTCCCAAATTGAAATTTTACATTTCCAAAATACCTATAACCTATTATTTAAAATAACGACAAATAGATCTAACCGTCAAAAATCAAATTCAAATAATAACCTCGATTTACACCACCTTTCGCAACGATACAAATTGACGTGACCCAAAAACTGTAAATAAACCAACAATAATATAAGTCCCACGTGCTTACAAAAGCCCACTCACCAGTCATTTCGAAAGCTTCCTCGAAACTAAGCTCGTTGGCTTTCCCCGAGCTTTTCTCCACATCCGACCTACTCTCTTCCGACTTCATTTTCACTACACTTTTCTTTTACTCCAAAAGAAAAAAACAACCATAAAAATACCTATTACAAATCTAATTTCATGCACTTTGAATTCTAATAAAATTCAAGTCTCATTTAACTAGTAAAACACCGTCTAATTTTCCAATTAATTTTTATCTAACATTACAGTAATATAAACTAAATTGTTATTAAAACGGTATGGCACATTTGGGCTACGCGTGTACTCTTCTCGGGAGCACGCTGCGCACTGATTAAAATAGACGTGTCGTGCGGCACCCGACAGTGATAACCAATGTCGGGTTTTAATTTCCTGCAGCGTAAGCAAGCGTTAGAATGAAAACACGACACCTACAGCTTCTGAAGGAATTTTTAACATAAACTTAATTAACAAAGGTCTCCAAAAATATCATTTTCACTATATTACTTCAGTGCGTAGTAAAAACAAAATCGTACCTACATATTTATGAAGAGAAAAAGTAAGTTGATCATGAAGTTACAGAACAATAAGCAATTATTTTTTTCTTTTTAGGGCAAATTACTTTGTTTTGAAATAGGTTTTTTTTTAAAGATGGTTTTTAAATTTGTTATTTTTTTAAATATACTGTATTGCGTATATGTACTGCTGGGTGGATCAAACATGTGCAACTCATAAAACTCCTATTGATTATTAAATATAATATCGATGTTTAAATTAATTCAAATCTCAATTTTATTACATGTTTAACGTACATAAATTAAAACTACATCCCTATTAACCCTGCAGAGTTGCCCACAATTGTATTTCCAAACTTTCACCAGGTTTGTGTTTTGATCCCATATAATAGTTCCGTACTTAAAATTTTCTATCGAAAATTTACTGAATCCTGACCGCAACAGAAATCGAACCTTTGATCTTTCAAACGCACGCTTGAGCTTAAACAGTAAGACCGAAGAAGTATGTAGTGCGTCTAATTAGCATATTTACCATCAGAAAAAAAGCTAGTAATAAGTTCAGTGACCTCATGACCGTAAACTTTGGTTCGTGGTTATCGATTAAACTTCCGCATTCGTTTTGTGGCTGATTACGTCAACGCCCAATGGGATATTCGTGTGTACCGACATCGCTACTATGAAAAATATTATATCATTACACTGTCATTGCATCGTACGGTAACTATAATACTTTACTGTAATAATAAAAATATGTTTTTAGTCCTTCAAAGTAATGTGTCAATATTGTAAACTATTTCTTGAATAAAAGAAAGAAATAGAGGTTTTCGAGCACATTTCCAGACTCTATGCTACTGAGAATATACTTATGGAAAAACCAAATACCATCTTTCCCGGCGCAGAAATTGAATCTGGAACCTATACATCGGACGGCACTCATACCGCGAGGCTACGAGATAGACAATAGTTTACACAAAACAATTACTATTTGACATACTCGTTACGTTCAAGTTGTTTTCGCTATTACATAAAAATGTCCAATAACATTGATAATAAAATAAACTGAAAATTCTTCGTGAAACCGTTATCTCATTCTCAGTAAAGCGCAGAGCTTAACGTGACTTAGGTAGGCACTATATACTCAGCCTATCGCCGTCCACTGCTGAACGTAGGCCTCCCCAAGAAAGCGCCAACCATCCCGGTCTTCTGCAGCCCTCATCCATCCGTTACCCGCCACCTTTCTCAAGTCGTCGGACCATCGTGCTGCAGGACGTCCTGCACTACGTCTGCCTAAACGCGGTCTCCACTCCAACACTTGTCTGCTCCACCGGCCGTCCGACCTTCGGCAGACATGGCCGGCCCATTTCCACTTCAGGTAGGTAGGCACTATTTGTTGTTAAACTATAACTGTAAAAACACATTTTTAAAACTTACGAGTCATTAAAACGCTACTTCAAGTATGCAAGCATTATCTTAGATTTTTCATTTTGTATTTTTTTTAATTCTTTTCACAGGACAGTTGAATAAGACTGGAAAGGAAAAGTCGGCATGCTAAGCGTTTCGCACCGTCAATTAGACTATCATTTGATTAATACGGTTCCTTTTTATTAATTCGGGTACCGTACAATATCAACACTTTTATAAATATTTAACAACCAATAGGAGTTCTTCATTTTTGTTTAAAATTTTTATCATTAGACCTTACAGAATGACAGATAGGCGGCGACACTCACCCCCATACAGAATACTGTCTATTTCCCCTTCGAAACTTATTCAAGTGTTCCGACTTCCCTGGTGTATGATTTTGAATTTCCGCCATTCTGAACCCTTCTCTAGGCACCATACTAAAATTAAATAAATGAATAAAAAATAAAGCTTCCCGACCGGGTAATAGAACCTTAAAACACACATTTATATTACGAAACCAAAGGTACTTCTAACGTTCAGAGCCGTAACATATTAAATTGAGTAGAACGGACTAATATAAAGCGCGTAATTATTTTGTCAAGGTATTGCTTGTTCGTATGAAAAAACGACTTTGAATAATTATATAGGTTGGTTAATTTTTTAGATTCATTGACAAAACATGTCGTATTAAATCTGTAGATTTAATAAATAAATAAATACACCCAACAGTCACATACATAGTCCTGACCTCACACTAAGATACGAGTCTTGTGTCGTGGGTATCAGAAACTACGAGAGACTTTTTCGGTCTCACAAACACCCAGACCCGAAACAAATATTTGTGGATCACACAAACATTTGTCTCGGTGCGGGGATCGAACCCGCGGCCACTCGTTTCGCAAGCTGGTGTCTAGCCATCTGCGCCACGGGGCTGTCAAATATGTATGTTTAATATATGAGGGTAAAATATAATTTATAGAAAAATGTGTCAAACTTTCTAAACCGATTTATTTCTGTGAGTTCAATCTTACAATAAGTCATATTAAAATAATGAGTGCCCATGTACGTCCTGCTGCTGGGCCTCCTGTACTACTGAGAGGGTTTAAGCCCTAGTCTTACGCTTGACACGTGCAGGTTTCTTCACGATGTTTTCCTTCACTGCTAAAGTACCTGAATATGAAATACAAAATGGAAGAGGTCTGTGTGTTGAAAAGACAGAGGTGTATGGCAGGGGATTGAACCCGCGACCGCCGAAATTCTCGACCTCGAAGCCATCACAACTTCATAAATAATAAATACACCCAACAGTCAAAAACATACTTTTGACTCCACACTAGGAGACAAGTCCTGTATCGTGGGTATCGAAGACTACGAGAGACTCTTTCGTTCTCAGAAGCACTGAGTCCAGGAACAAATATTTATGAATCACACAAACATTTGTCTCGGTGCGGGGATCGAACCCGCGGCCTCTCGTTTCGCAAGCTGGTGTCTAGCCAACTGCGCAGTGGCGCGCCAGACTCGTGAGTCTGGCGATCTTTACCTACTTTATAATATCTGTGTGTTGAAGCTTATCTATTAGCTGATAAAGATATGACTGAAGATAAAGGTCATGAACTAGGAATGTATTCCAATGCTGTGACCTGATTACTGGACTAAACTTGTACACTACGCTCTTTGCAACATTGTGTGAATTAAAACTGATAACATTGTGTTATATAAAGATCATGTATGAAGCTTAGCTAAGATGGACCTATGCGCAGAATAAAGTTATATGTGCTTTTGCACAACTTCCCTTTCTCAGCGTTTTAAACTTAATTGGGCACAAAATTATCAGTAAATTTTTATGTTCTTCAAGCAACAACAAAATTTATGATCATTATTAATTCACTAGCGCAATATATAAACGGTTTTAACTCTATTTTAGACATAAAAAGTACTTTGGTGTTATAGTCATAAGTAACCTTATTCTATGCATAGGTCGAAATGATAATGGAAATTATGAAATGGTAAAAAGTGGTGTACAAGAATGGTGATTGAAGATTCAAAGCCAGTTAAAAATAGAATATAATTACATAGCCTACCGATAAACATGGGGTTAGTGAGAGAAATTACGGTCTATGATGTTAAGAAAGCTTTCTTGCGTAAATGGTATGAAGAATGGAAAGGCGGTTGGACAGGATGGAATACCAGTAGAAGTATGGAAGGTCTTATAAGTAGTATCTATTTTTTATAATTATTTTTTATCAACATTAGAATATCGCCTCAGATATAAGACGAATAATAAAATGAGAACATTTGTTTTTTTTTTCTTGTTTAGAACGCTGTAGGAGCTATCAACATTTGATTTATAATATTATACTCTGTTATTTACGTTTATTATTTAAATTGTATAATAATGTGTCAAGAAACATAGTATATTTATAAAATAACTAAGAATAAAATTAACGTATAAAATTGTATTTTAAATGCTTACGAAATCTGGTGCAATATTAAATAAATAAAATACACCCAACAGTCACATACACAGTCCTGACCCCACACTAAGATACGAGTCTTGTGTCGTGGGTATCAGAAACTACGAGAGACTTTTCAGTCTCACAAACACCCGAAACAAATATTTATGGATCACACAAAGATTTGTCTCGGTGCGGGGATCGAACCCGCGGAAAAATTTAGCGCGGGGAAATTTAGCTTATCAAATTAATTTAAATAAAGGTTGGGTACGTTTTTACAGCTGACGTTTACTAGGATACATTTTTGTATGTTTTTTATATTGAAACTTTTTATCTTATACACCTTTCAAAATTAGGGGCAACAAATTGGCGGTCTTATTACTAAGACCGATCTCTTCCAGACAAACTTACTATGAGGGAAAAGACTAGATAGTACGGAAGTGATGAAACATTGGTTGTACCAAAATGTCTTAACACCTCCACAGATTGAGCTGAGAAACTCCATCCATTGGGTGATAAGCAACTGTTACCATAATAATTCCAACATAACCCTTTTTTACATCTACTGCAACTCTTCAGCACTATCGCCATCATCATCATCATCATCACCATCATCATCACCACCACCACGTTTTTCGTGGCAGAAATAAAATGATTAAAATTAGGCGAAATTATATTGACCGGTCAAGATTCCAGAATATCAACCCGAATGCTTTAAATTTAATGGGTCAATTCCGATTTAAAAGTCCAAGACGTTATTATCTCAGTCTTATCTTTTATTAGCGGTGAATGAGTCAATAAAATAGCGTTTTTAGATAACGGTTTGTTACTGTTAAGTTGGAAATGCATTCTATTTTTTTTGGTTCGACATAAAAACATTTTATTGAATTCAAAAATAGTGAAATACTTTGTTTATAGTGGGCTATTTTTTATATTTTACGACTGTTTAGTTTTAGAACTGCTGGTGTACCGTACCTCGGCTACCGTTGAGAGGGTTTAAGCCTTAGTCCACCTCGCGGGCCTAATGCAGATTGGTAGACTACATACCTAAGAAATGTTTACATTTTTATATTTATATACATACATGAATAAGCTCACGCCTGTAGTCCCTCATGGGGTAGGCAGAGGTCCATGTCTGCACCCACATTTCGCCAGGTATATATCAGTCCCACGTAATAAGGGAAGCCTATTGCCGTTTATCGGGCACATTTCCAGACTTCGTGCTGCTGCTGAGAATTTCCGAATAAAAAAACCCAATAACACTTTGCCCGACCCGGGAATCGAACCCAGGATCTCTAGATCGCACGGCACTTGTACCGCGAGACCACGAGGCCGTCGTGGCAGTCATGACTTTACATATGTGTATTTTTCGATAAGGAACCCCAAAGACATATCACAACATATAAATATTCTAACAAGGTTGTTAAGTCGGCGATTAGCACAAGCGGCTGACATATCGGCCATCGCTCCAATCTGCCTGACCCGAGTTACTGTTTACTTTTGTAATTTGCACTTAGCTTTACGATAATACTAATTACGTGGGCATGCGTGTTACTTGTTATTTATAAAGGGCGAAGGGAGGGCAATCGCACTTCTTAATTGAGAAAAGTGAAAAAAAACAATGATATTTTGTAAACCATTTAGGGTTGTGTATCCAACGGGTGAAAGCAACCCTTGCACTAAGACTGCTGTCCGTCTTTACGTCCATCTGTCCGTCTGTCGCTCTCGTCTGTGTCTCATGAATCGTGATAGATACAGTTGATATCTTGACACATGCGTGTTCTGTTTTTGTCATTTTAACAACAAAATTAATTCTAAAGTATATAATGAATGAATATTAAAATAAGGCTCCCATACAACAGACATGATTTTTTTTCGTTGTTATAAATATTGATACTGTTCTGATCACCACATATCCAGTACTGCAACTATTATACGTGAATGTAATGTCAGGTGTAAGAAAGGGGAGTTTCTGCCTACCCTATAGGCGTGCTCAGTTTTCCCTGATAGACGTCTGTCTTATTTACGTTGAACATAACACAGCTGACGAAACTTATTATTATCATAATGTCTTCTTGTATTGCGCACTTGAAAATCCGATATTGAACTAGAAATTGATCTGGTCTAGTAATTGGACGTAGCTATTAGCAAATGTAACCGCACGTGATATTAATATCTGTACCACAATTGGGTTTAACAAAATAGGAGTTCATTTCATTTTATACTCATGTTTAGTTTAAGCTTCGTACGACCATGTTCCGATTACCAAGTCTTTAATGTTGTTTTTTAATGAATAGTAATACAACCATTTCTTTGATAAATATCATATTGTTCTTGACCCGTAGGACATTAGATGTTTCCAGTTTCAATAGTATTTATCTTTTAATTAACATGGGACACCTGGTAGTTCGTTTTGTCCCACGCTTTGCTATGGAGGGAAGTGGAAAATTTTTTTACTCCTATATGTATGAAAAATATTAAATAATTAATATTCTGTTTTACGTTTAAATTAAAACGCAAGTAGTCAAACTTAATTGAACCAAAATATGTTTGCTTACTGATTCGGGGATACAAGCACGATGTATGTAATTTCTAAGGTCAACATATAGGGAAGAGATTGCTAATATATTTTTTTTGATACCATTTCTTGTCATAAAAAAACATTAATATATCCTTGACTAAAATAAATAATAATTAGATAGGCATACATTAATAGAAGTTATTTTAATGTTGTGCAATGTTTTCTTTGTCCGGATGAGGAAGGTAGTGTGGATATAAACGTTTTTACATACATAAATATATAAACATAAACATTGGCATGACAAAATGGTGGTGCCTAATATGTAAGAATGCATTTAGTCGATAAGTAATTTAATTGACAAACCTAGCCTTGAAATTGTTTTTTTTACGAGCACTATCGTCTGCTACCCATGCGATTCTTAGACGGTAAAACAGATCTTGATTTGATTATAATTTCTAGCTCTTTACCTGTAATTGAATAAATAAATAAGACCGCCAATTTATGTGTCGAATTTTATTGATATATTCTTTGTACTAATATTTCTTTTATGTGGTATGAAAATAAAGGATTAATTATTTTACATTTGGAGTAAAGTTATACAGATATCCAGATATATCCAGCATGAAACAATAGTCTTTCAACTGCTAGGAACTTGAAAACAAAACGGGTGAAATGTGTGTGCCAAAAAACTGTTCGAGACATTGATTACGTCATTATCATATTCAGTAACGGATTGGTTAACCCCATTTAAAGTGGGGCAATGAACTGTTTCAACGAAAAAACTCACCAAGCGCAAGCAAGATTGTCGAAAGAATTCCGTATATTAAACAATGTTAATTTTTATGTTTTAAATGCTCTGATGGATTTTAAGCAAAGGCGCGCGTGCGAGCTACAAACTTAGCGGTCCGGTGTTAAAACCCTGATTTATGAAAGTTTTGTGAACCACACACCTAAAAAGTGTTAGTAATTTAATAGATGTGTAGTCCGCCAACCTACATATACTAGGCCAGCGTGGTGGACTATTGGAAACGTCTGTCTAGGTACGGGTTCGAATGACACAAGCTCGTGTCCAGCCAACTGCTAACTGTATTGCTCTGTCGGGCTGTTTGTACCTACAGCCTTTTACTTTTGTTATCTCGTCAATAATAGTCAAGTATGGGACAAGTTATGTAGTAATAATGCCCTTTACAGCATTTGAAGCGATGACAAAAAGATTTATGAGTGACGTTAAAGGGACTGAGGCTTAACCTTACTTAGCCAAAACTAGATTTAATTCTTAAGATTGTTTCATAATTTACACCAACTAGACCATATCTATAGCTCGATATTCTCAGACGAAAAGAAAGTTTCCAGACCAAAAACAAATGATTTACTTTCACAAATATTTGCCGATGCGAGGATCAAAATACCTAAAACAAATAAATACGAAAATCGGCATATATTCCAGTCGAAACAAATATTTGTGAATGAACTATACTTTGGGAGTTTCACCGCAGTTATCGTTCGTTTACCCGACGTTTGTACAGAGGTCTGTTGCATCAGAGTTCGTACAACGAAAGATCTTTCTATTAAAAATACTTTAAAAGGCTTTGACCTATGAAAGGTTGCATGAAAGAGAAACTAACTCGTTCAAAAGTAAATTTCCTTTTTTATCGACTGGTAGTAGGTCTCTGAAAAAATCCCTGAAAAGTTTTACCTACTTTCTTCATCATCATCATCATCATCATCAACCCATACGCCCACTGCTGAGCACGGGTCTCCGCTACCACTGAGAGGGTGTTAGGCCATAGTCCGCCACGCTGGCCTAGTGCGGGTTGGCGGACTACACACCTAAGAAATTCCTAAAAACTTTTAAGTGTGCAGGTTTCATCACGATGTTTTTCCTTCACCGTTAAAGCAAGTGATAATTCAATGTGAATACACACATAACTCCGAAAAGTCAGAGGTGTGTGCCTGGGGTTCGAACCCGCGACCGCCGAGATTCTCGACCGCGTGCCCAAACCTCGAGGCCATCACTGCTTTCTTCATAAGGGACATTTATTTATATATGATAGTCCCGGTGTGCAGTTGGCTAGACACCAGCTTGTGAAATAAGCGGTAGAGCCGTGATTCCGTGTTTTTTTGTAATCCACAAATATTTATTTCGAGTCTGGATGGTTGTAAGACCGAAAAGTTTTTAGAATCTAATAGCCATGACTCTCGTATTTTAGTGTGGGCTCAGAACTATACATGTTATTATTGGGTATTTTTTTATTTATTTCGTCCAGAACAGCACTCATACAAATTTATTTAGAAATTTAAAGTTTATTCGTAATAAATTAAAAAATACAATTACATTTTTAGTGTGGATTTTAAAAGTAATACCTATTTGTACCTTGATCACTAATACTGGATCTTTATTCGTTTAATTCTGTCCTAGCTATTTTTCATGGCCCTTTAATTCGTCTTTCATCGATAAACTTAACCAATGTAATTCAATAAATGTCTATGATTAAATTAATCAAAAAAGGTCTTCACAAGGACCGGAAATGCATCCGGCATTGTCTATGATAATTGCACCAATCAGATAATTTAAGGAAGTTATAGTATAATAATTAAATAATGATTATGATTACATTCTAATCTGCATATATGTTTCTACGACTGGAAACTCGAATCTTTGACGTAATATTCAGATATTCAGAACTATTACGCAATATTATATAAATAAACACGACAAAAAATAAAAATATATCTCTTGTTTCTTATTTGAATTGGTAATTAATTCGCTCACTTCGAAGACGAAGTAAAAAAGAAATAGTTTTAAGAATGACAGTTGGGAGAATTCTGGAAATATTTCTACTATTATCATCAACTTGAAAGACTATACTAAGGGCGCTTTCTGTTACGAAACCGTTTTATTAAGTATATAGGTTAGTGTATTTAACGAAACTCAGTTCAATAGAATGTTGTCAGTATAGAATTACTGAATAAAATTAGAAAAGAAATACAGTATTTCATTATGGAGACGAGTGTCGCCGCTTGTCTGTCACCTATTCATTTTATCACGATCACACGGCCAATAATAAAAATTTAAACAAAATTTAAAAGCTGCTGTCTGTTTTCATATAATTACTAAGAAGCAGCCGTGTCAAACATATGACAGTCTAATCATAGGTTCGGCACGCTCGGCATGCTGACATTTCCTTTTAAGTATTATTCAACTGTTCTGTGGTCATCACACATCCATGTCATGGCATTTCTGGATGGATCAAGATACCGAAGCACTGAGAACTCCACTTAAATCCTTGGTAAAAAAATATTGGCAATGTTTGAAGAAGTCATGTAGGTAAGTTCCAAGAATAATTAGGTAGTTTACTGTAGGCCTAATAAAATAAATAAAAATTACGTAAATTCTAATGTAAGTAGTCATTTGAATCATGTGAATATGAGCACATGTTATCAAAAAACAAACGCGTTTTATTTATTCTCTTTAATTAAGGGTAGCAAAGAGATATACAACTAGCTCAATTATTTTAAGATAAACCAATTAATTAAACAATTTTGTACTTGTAAAGCAATGTTATAGTACTAGAGTGCATTTCTAATTTTAAGCCATACATATGTACATACTCACGCTTGTCTCCTGTTAGGATAGGCAGAGATTAAAGAACCCTAAGTGTCACGGTCCAGACACACTCCTCATGCATGCACGTCGGTGTCGGTATATCCCTATTTAAATAAATCCCTATGTGATATTTATATGTGCGCCTAGGCCGTCTGCGACCGACTTCACCAACCACTTTTTAACATGTGCGTGTCAAAGAAATAATTGGCGGGGAAATCTTCATGTATCTACTGGTGCAGATTCCAGAAAGAAAGGGGTAGGTATATAAGGGGCTTCAGTATGGTAGCTCATGCAGATCAAAATCACATAAATTGTCGGTTTAAAAGAAACGTCTGAACAAGAATTTCATCATCATCATCATCAACAGCCAATATTGGTCCACTGCTGGACATAGGCCTCCCCCAATGACTTCCACCAGGAACGGTCGGAAGCCGCCTGCAGTCAGCGACGTCTCGCGACCTTGACTAGGTCGTCGGACCACATTGTCGGGAGACGTCCCACGCTGCGCTTTCCAGTACAAGAATTTACTTTACTATAAAAGCCAGCTTTAGTAACTGTGATGGGCGCTTAGAACCTTCTAAAAATTAAAGCCTAGTGTCTAGCTATGTTATATATGCACTATCTATTATAGGTATATATATATAGACACGTGTAAAATTAAAATAACTTGTATTTCTTCCATCCGTATAATTTATTTCCTTGTATTAAACTGTTGCGGAAGGCGTGACATAGTATTTGGTGCATAGGAAATGTTATCGCTAAAACCACTGGTTAAGATTTCTACCACCATTCACCAGAAAGAGCCTCAGGCTTTGATTTGGTACAAAGATTTTTTAAATTGTATATTAAATATCTTCTAGTGATACGCGCTATTCTATCTTGTCACGGATTTTTTCGTTGACGAATTGATTACTGTTTTACCGTTTCTTCCCAATTTTTACCTTTCATTTGCAAATTTATCATCAGATGGCATTGTAATCATTTTTTTCTGCCGCAAAACGTCATTTCCTTGCACTGTTCATTTCATTTGGGGTTGGCGCAGTATGTTTTATCCTTCCACATATCCCTATCAGTTGTCATATCGTCATTCCCTTTTTCTTCATATCTTTAGCCACGAACTCCATCCATCTTTTCTTTAGCTTTCTTCCTTTTATCTATCCATCAATTTCCATAATAACCATCTTTTCATTGCCATAAACATGTGGATTAAAGCCATATTATAGAGTATTTCCAAACAGAATTTCTAGAGTCAGTTAATACCAAAAGCAGACTGGTTAATTCTGAGAATGATACCTCGTTTACAACCACGCATGTGGGGACAAATATTTGTACTCGTGCATATCTCGGGCTCGCGTGTTCAATAATTTAATACAGGTTGATATCTCTGCAAATACTACAAAATGCCTGAAATTTAGCGGGTTTGCATAGATATTTCTAGAGGAGAAATTCTTCTAGACTTTCCCTTATTACAGTTGGTTCCAGATGGATCCAGACTTTGTGGGCGATTCTCAGGACATGGAAAGTGATATAGATATTTGCCTTTAAAAATAAATATTAACAGCATGATGGGTATGAAGAAATTAATTGAAAAGGAACTTAGAAAATAGCCTAAACAAGGTTGCAGAAATATATTTCTGTCCCCTAAATTTTTAAGGGTAAAAGGGTATATTTAGCGCGTGGGTTACATGGACTTCCTCGATAAACTAAAGTTAGACTTTTCTCCATTACTTTTGTAGTGTTTGATATAGTTGTTGGCAGACCTAAAAAAATCCTTGAGATGAAATCTTAGAGTTTCATGAGGTTTTTCTTCTTGTAAAATTACATTACATATTCATCGTTAATGTATTTTAAACACTATACACCTGGGATATGAACCTGAAGTGTCTCGACCGCTCACCTCAGTCTCGAGGCCATAACAATGGATTAGAGACTTGATATACAAGAATCAGAAATCTATTAACATCTCAATCAGTAATTACCCATGACTTGCTTTGAAGTGACGGAATTGCGTTGAATAATTATTAACAACTAATTACTAGATACTGTAGGCTGTCATTTAAATATTTTTTACGGAAGTTAAATATAATAAGGCCTTCCTGTAACAAACTGCTTTAATGAAAACCAAAAAAAGGTTGTTTGTTTAGTATATATTTTTTTTAAATAACTGACGGTATTACTTGAACATTAATTAATTTAGGTATGACTCATATAGTCTGTCTGATTTTCTTAAAATTCACAGTTAAGGTAAAGGAATATTGATGTGCAGTAACGGTACTTGCACAGAAGCTCAAAAGCCCAGCTATCTCTTTATTTTTTTTTATTTTTTTTTTAAATCACGAGAGGAAAGCGCCTTCAGCTCCCCTGTTCAGTACCTCGGGGGAGGCCGTAAGGGGTATGTCGGGGTCACTGGCTACGCCAGCATACCGACTAAAACCTCTCGGTGACCATCACGCGCATTTAGGGCGGTTTTGCGGCATGTCAGGGCCAGAAGTGCCCTAAATGGTCCGCTGCCGCCCAGCGCACCGTCCAATTATGGACCCCTCCAAATTGGGAGGGCTTAGTATGCCCTCCAATTAATCTATTTGGACGTTCATTTTGAACGTCCGCGACAGTTAAGAGGTCACGTCCTCTGCCGCCAATCTCGGGGTTGCTATCATAGGGTACCGCCCCCGCAGTACGCCCTGCTACCCCAGTACCCCTGTTAGTCGCCTCAAGCCCAGCTATCTCTACAGAATTTCGTACAATAATCTGTAATAATTTGAATCTTTATTTAACAAGAACAATTTGACGTATAAATGAGAATATCCCTTCCCCACAAAAAGTAAATATTGAATCTACACATTACGTTATTAACGTGTAATGCTTTTGGGCATCTATTGAAGTACCGACACTGCTTAAGTCTTAATTAGTACCTAAGTTAACTAATGTTTTAACTTAGTCACCTAGTCCAGACTGCCTGTTTCTTCAAATGGAATAATTGAACATCGTACTACGTAAAGGTCTCAGGCACGATTCCCAAGTCAAACAAGTTGTTTTTAGTTAACCCTTCATGAAACTTACAGAATCGATTGAGACTATGAAAAGAAATGCATCTTGAGTAACTAATCTATCCATTTTCTACATTTTAACCAGATCCGTTCAGCCGTAATGTCGTCATCAAGATACAAACATCCACATTTATATTAGTAGATATGATTATAATAACAATTTATTAAACAACAAGAGAGTTGGTGACTTCGAAAACATAGTTAAGATTTTTTGCAATGAAACCCGTTATGCTTATGAAGCCCTAATAGAATGTATTAATATTAAAAACCCGACAATTAAAGATTAAAGCCCAAATTACCATAAGTAATTAATATGTTATCTTAATAATGAATAAAAAACTGATTGGAAATAATTTAACATTAGTTCGTTAATTACATGATTTGCGTCATAACGGTTGTAGTAGTGATGCCCTCGAGGAAACACACACCTCTGACTTTTCAAAGCTATGTGTGTATAATTAAATTATCACTTACTTGAATGGTGAAAGAAAACATCGTGAGGGAATGTGTACAGGTTCTACTACAAAAGTTCTTAAAAATTTGGAAGGGTTTACCATAAAAAAATTCTTAGTAGCAGCATAAACTCTGGAGTTATGGCCAAAAATCGTCATTAGGCTTGCCTCCTTATGTAGGACTGATATGCGCAAATGTGGGTGCAGAAATGCACTTGTGCCTATCCTTTCACGGTATGTAAAATTAGTAATATGTATATAAGTATAATGAAAGTGAATTAATAGTTTAAAAAGGCACAATATTTCCAAACTCCATGCCTCTTGACTATGAAACCGAACCTTGATCCTCACCCGGAGATTATGGAATACCCGAATATTATATATTACTTATTAGATATTATACTCGTTACCATCGACGCACCAGTTAAAAGTTTATTTTCATATTCATCTAGTGGAAATACCGTTCTACTACAAGAAAGATAATTTGTTTACTTTCCTAACACCGCGTGAAAAACATTTACACAAACCAACTAAGATACTACTCCTGTTGACAATCTACTTTCCTCATGACATCTCAAGATTTACGTCGCGGAAACCACATGCATGTCAAATATTTATCTTGCAAACAGTAGACAATAATTATTATAGACTAGATAGTCCGTAATTAAAAATGGATATTAATTTACCGATTTTGCCACCTTTTTCATTGCTGATGTTGAAGGAGATTTTATACCCAAACAAATACAAAAAAAGTTAGAATTCACGAAATTATTTTCTCGTTTGTCTGGTTTAAACGATCGATCTCAGGTTAGACAAAGTCTCAGAATTTTAAAACACTACCTTAGCTAACTGAATTTGAGTGTAAAACATTTTTCATTTTTTTTTACCCCCGACGCAAAAAGAATGGTGTTTTTAGTTTGATTTCGACGCCTGTCTTTCTATGTGTGTGTGTCTATCTGTAGCATCGTAGCTCTCAAACGGATGAATCAATTTCGATGCGGTTTTTTTATTTGAAAGTTAGTTTCCTCGAGGTGTTTCTTGTCTGTTTCGATGGCATCAGTTCAGCAGTGTAAGAGTGTCAACGCCTTTTAAAAGCGATGTAAGGCATTTTTGGGGTAAAACTCGATTATGTGCGCGCCAGTATATCGTGAAATGACAATTATTAACTTCTAATTTGTGTAAAGTGTAAAGTAAGTTACTGGATGAACCCTGCTAAAGATGGAGACAAATGGAATTCTTTGGAGCAGGCTTTTACCCTGAGAGAGTCCACATAGTAGAAAACACAGCAGGAGAGACATATAGGACTAGAAATATAATTAACAAATAAAAAAAAAAAACAAATAATGGTATAAAAATGGAATCTCGGCGGTCGCGGGTTCGAACCCCAGGCACACACCTCTGACTTTTCGAAGTTATGTGTGTATTCACATTGAATTATCACTAGCTTAAACGGTGAAGGAAAACATCGTGATGAAACCTGCACACCTAAGAGTTCTTAGGAATTTCTTAAGTGTGTAGTCCACCAACCCGCACTAGGCCAGCGTGGTGGACTATGGCCTAAACCCTCTCAATGGTAGAGGAGACCTGTGCTCAGCAGTGGGCGTATATGGGTTGATAAAGATGAAGATGAAGAAGATAATTTGAGTAAAATACATTCGGATGCCTATTGTAGATTTCAAAAAATATTAATTTGTGTTGACATACGGCACTGTTATTAATTAGCTTTGAGTTACATTCGTTTCCTTGTTATATATTTTGAGCCTTTGAATAATCATGATTTGGTTAAATATTTCCAGCTGCAAAAGGTCATATAAAGTAGGACGAAAATAGCATTAAAATTTGAATGTTTATATATATTTACAAATATCTACTTTTATAATTATTTAAGTAACGCTGGTTAACGGTCTGTCTGTACGGTTTATATAAATGACAATGTAAATAAGAATATCCTGAGCCCTCAATAAACTACTATTTACTAGAAATTACACAATTAAGGCGAATGCTTTCGGGCTTCTATGGAAGAATCGTCCCTGATAATTACTTACATAATGTAATAGATATAGATCGATAGAAAATATTATCGTACCACTAAGCAATCGCAACTTTTTTGTCGGCCTATTCTCTGTTGAACTAGACGCATTCACTAAACCAACGTATTTATGTCATCCTAAGTCATTTAGACAATAACTACTTCCTTGACGATGATGAAATAACAGCTTTGACCCCAAATTATAGGTGGTCCTCGAAATTGGGAGTCGCTTAATTAGTCCTTATTACAGTTTCCATGGTAACAAAACCATTTCGAAGATAACTCACATCTTCCAGCAAATAAAAGCGAATACAACTTTATTTACAAATGATTTCAAACTGGCTTTTGTATGACGTGAATTGGCTTTTAAAATGTCATTCCGTCGTGCATCTATTTTTAAATCACTGCTACAGAGAAACAAAGAATTTTACGAATGTATACTTTTGAGACTTTCGATGGAATGTTATTATAGAAAGACAGAGAGAGAGAGAGAATATTTTATAGACAGACTTCGCAGTGTCGACACAGGTATCAGACCTACTATATAAAGATCCCTTTTTTTGACAGCCCCGTGGCGCAGTTGGCTAGACACCAGCTTGCGAAACGAGCGGCCGCGGGTTCGATCCCCGCACTGAGATAAATGTTTGTGTGATCCACAAATATTTGTTCCGGGTCTGGGTGTTTGTGAGACCCAAAAAGTCTCTCGTAGTTTCTGATACCCACGACACAAGACTCGTATCTTAGTGTGGCGTCAGGACTATGTATGTGACTGTTGGGTGTATTTATTATTCATTTATTTTATTCCCAGCTCGGACATAGTTCCATTGGGTTCTTGTAGTAGAGTCTGGAAAAGTGAGAGAAAAACCGCAATATGATCATCCAATTCTTTTTTTCATCATCATCCAATATTACGTAGGATAAAAAAAAACGAATTGAAAGAATAAGGCGCAGAAATACCTGCCTACTTCTGGAGATAGTGACGTAAGGGCGTATGCAAATACACATACAATATGTTTATATAGACATCATTTAAAACACATTCTGTTATTTAAATTCTTCTTAAGCCCTACTTAACGTCACTCAAGGTCAAATCTGTATACTAAATAATGGGCATTACGAATTAGTGATTAATATGTTTTTTGTTGTTTTTCAGTTGATAAGGAATACAAGGTAAGATTAATAAGTTGTCGAATTTTAACAAATTTAAATACTATTTGTTGTAATTAATTAAGAATAATTACAATTCATCAATTTTACTCGGATACAATTTTTATTGTTTCCATTTGAATAACGTCTTAACAATAAGTACAAAAACAACTTCAGATCACACATACATATAAAATATAGTATGCACAAGACGATTGAATTTCCCGAAGGGGTAGACAGGGGCGCATTTCAACACCCACATTTAGCCAAAAATGTAAATCCCACGAAATATTCGCCGAACATATAGTAATAGTAAGGAAACCTATTGCCGTGTTTCGGGAAATTTTTCAGACTTGATGCTGTAATCGAGAATATCTCTAACTTCGCCAATCTGGGAATTGAACCCGGAACCTATAGTTCGCACTGTACATACTCGTGCCGCGAGACCACGAGCCAGTCAAGATCATGGCAAAACATATAAAAAACATACATTACAGTAAATCATCTGAATGTCGTGAAACCTTGACATTGACATCCAAACAATATTATCATTGAGTCAATGATTTTTGACATTATTCATGAGTGGCGAAAATGTTCTTTCAAAGTCGAAATAATCTTTATTCAAATAACGTTACGTAATTTATTTAGAAACCAAATATTGGAATAACAATACGGCATTTCGTTTCATTAGAATGAGGAGTGAATGTCGAAAATCCTTACGTAATTTTAATTATTATCTCATACTTAGTATAAAATTTTCTTACATGCTCATGACTATTTGTCGGAAGAGATAAGCAGAGACTTGTTTAGTCAACTATTGTAAGCCCTATGTAGCAGGAATCAAGTCTAAGACCGTTTTGAGAGTACATTTCTAGATTACATGCAACTATTATGAATTTCCAAATGGAAAAAAGAAAATAACGCTTAGATCGACCCGGGATCAAATCCCGGAACTCACGGTCACACTCCAAATAGCCTGGCCTGGGAGCAAAAAGACAGTATATATTTTCAGAATTTATTTCAATTACAAATATCTCAATTATACCTACATACATATTTAAAGAATTGTCAATTTTATATTATTGGAATTTCAATTTTAAATAATTTTATAATAAAATACAATGATTAATTCTAACATATTATACTCTAATAGTCTAAATATTTGTGTTTACATAACTAGTTTTCCAATTTTCAAGGCTTCTTTAATTAAATTTATAGCAAAATTCATAAGGACACAATTGCTAAGACAAAACGTAAGGCACTTAAAATTATTTGCAATAAGTGTTTTGAAAGGCCTGTTTTGTCATCCACTGATTACCCTTCGCTCTTCTATCAACTTCTATCAATTGATTTAGGAAATCGATATAGTGGATCCTTAGGCCTTTTTCAAAATGGCAGCAGAAGCAAGGAATTTTGTGACCAAAGAAGAAGCAAGCTTGAAATAAGAAGGCGACTTTTATGGGTAGCTCAGTGTTCAGTGTGGAGCTGAAGGAAATGTCTTCAAGTATTTTTTGTGATATTGAAAATGTGACTTTAAATACTCTTATCATCAGCCCATAGTTATACGTCGCATTGTTGACATGCGGTTTGACAGACAAGACAGCCATGAACTTCCTTAGAGTAAAGTACGCCGGTTTTCTCACGATGTTTTCGTTCACAAATACTTTATATAAAGGATATTTTTGTGCTATTCTTTAAGTGTTTTAATTGTTTTTTATTATCATCATCATCATCTAAAAGAAAAATAACTCACATATGAAATTAACACGAACTGTTTCTTATTCAATAAAAATTTGTTCACATAAGTACTTATTGTGTCATGCGGAAACAGTCTCACATTATAACGTAACAAGATCACATCCCACAAAGTCCAAAATAAAACTAGACAAAATCCTACGTACAAGAAACCCTCATTTAGTTTGACTATTCATTGGCAATATGCCATTTTGTATGCGTTCGTATTGTACACGGCAAATACATTGACTGCTTTCTTCGGACCACAGCACACGCGCAAACAACAAATGATTAATGTATAGAAACAGTACAGAAAACATCGTAGTGCATGCTACGATCTTTTTAGTGGTACTTAAAATAGTACCGTTAGTATATATGTGTACATTGGTGGAGAAAATTGCTTTAAATTTTAATGGAGTTTTTAATTTCATCCCAATATCAAAATAAACATAACACTGTATATTGTGGCTTAATTTTGAATCCATGTGATACATTTTTAACTACCTGTAGCCTGCAAATCCTGTTGCAAAAAAATTATGACTTCTGACAAAACGTAATTTTCCTGTTTTAGTCATATTTTCCTTTTCTAATAAAATATATCTTTAAAGGGACTGTTTAGCACAAATTTTTATTGGGATTAAAGCATTCAAGCAAACAAAAACCTCTTCAGCTTTGTATATTTGTAGATGCATTGATCCAATGTTAATTTTTTGAATCTTAAAGCCGATTTAGAGGAATTTTGTTCTCGTTTTATGTTGATGAGATTTTTTTCTGCCTCTAAGTCTTTTTTCTTAATTTTAGTATTAATTAGACAAACTTTGATGGAAAGCTGTGAGATGCCTTAATATATATTACTTTTTTACATAAACCAATAAATGTAATAAAATAAATAAGAGAATGAGTGAATGGAAATTGAGAGAGGAAAATTGGCCTTGAAGACGAATTATTTTATCAGTATTAGATGTTTTGATAACATGGATTATTTTGTCGCGAATCTTATCTCAATATATCGTCGCAAACAATAAAACATTGCCCTATTTATTGTCTCTAGTACAATGACAGGGCAATTAATTATTTGTAACCATCCTACTTTGGGATTTCAATAAAAAATCACGAATATTGGTTGACGGTTCAGAATCACGAGACAGCATTAGCTAAGCATTATGTTTATGGGAAAACCGTAATGTGACGTTTCATATCAATGGTATTTCAAGAATTTTCCTATATTTATGAAGCGTCATTAATTGTGTATCTACTTTGACTACCTCCGTGACAAAGAATGTGAAACGAGAGGCTCCGCTGTCGGTTCCCATTGAGAATGAATCATCATCATCATCATCAGCCCAAAATCTGCCCACTGTTGTTCAGGCCTTAGTCCACCACGCTGGCTTAGTGCGGGTGGAGGGACCACACACCTAAGAAATTCCTAAGAACTTTTATAAGTGTGCAAGTTTCCTAGCGCTGTTTTCTTTCATCATTAAAATAGATGATAATTCATTGTGAATACACACATGACTTGGAAAAGTCAAAGATTTGGGGTTTGAATCTGCGACCACCGAGATTCTCGATTGTACGTCTAAACCAAAATCATAACAATTAACCCTTTACCATCCTTCAACGTACTATACTACTATTTTCAACTTAACCCATAAATTTCAATCTTATTCTCAAGTACACAAAAAGGACATGAGTGACACCAAAACAACATACTAAAAAAATTGCCTAATTATTGCATATAAATAATATGCTCGTCAGTTTGTCTCAGAGTTTTTCCCGCGAGCGTACACAGCGCATGCGTGCCCGCTTTCTAGATTTCATTCAGTGCCGCTGCGTTAGGGAACAGACGCGCATTAGTTCTGTGGTTGAAAATGGACGAGAATCGCAAAATGGAAGACGCTCCAGTGCCGTTTGAGGAAGCCCTTAACAGAACCGGTAATTATTTTTAAGATATTTTTTTAAGGAGTGAGTTTAGATGTTTTTGTAAAAATTTTTTGTTTTGTGGTGGTGGTCTTATGCAATTTCAATTGAATTTTGTTGCAATAATGACTTATTAGGTATTATTTTTTTATTTATAAAAGTGTAGCTATTATTGATATAACGATGTTTTTCAATTTTCAAAACAATCAGTTTCAATCACAAGTCTAATCATCTCGTTCGAAGAACACCAATTAACGTCTATTTCATTGTTGTAAATTAATTTCTCAAGATGACATTAGATAATTATTTGTGATTGTCTGCTTGTGCGAGATGCCAAAATATATCACGATTGAAATCTACGGGAAACTTTGATATAACAATATTAATTAAGACTAGAATAACATCGTGAAGGAATAGCTCACAGTGGCCTCCTCGTCAATTGAAAGGGTTTAGGACCTTAGATCGCCAAGTGCAGGTTGACAGACTGACGATGTTTTTCTCCACCATTAAAGTTAGTGATAATTCATTCTTTCATTAGTAATAGTATTCATTGTGAATAAGCTCAACTCCTCAGAATAAATGAGATGAACAAATGAGCACCTAATTTTTTTCGTCAAGACTTATATAAATATTTAAACTGAATAATATTCTTAAGAGCACATCTAACGTAATTGCCAGTACCTACTCAGGATAAAAAAGTAAAATAAAACAAAATGGATTGTACAAAACGTTTAGAACACATCTGCAGCCATTCGTGTTTAGTCTGCAATCAACACGTTTCGCCCACTGTTTTCGCAATTGATTGAAGTATCAGTAAATCTTTTTTATTTGACTCAACAATCGCAGACCACAGAGACGTTGACGGAAAGAACATGTAATCAAATAAGACAGTTTGCAGACACGGGCATTTTGTCAGTCTTTTTGAAAAAATCTTTAATTTAAGTCTTCGATCGAATATTTACTTTAACGGTGAATAAAAACATTATTTAAGTGTGTAGTCCCTCAACCAGGCCAGTGGAATGAACTAAAGCCATCTTCATCCTTTTAACATCCTACTGTCGGATATCGTCTTTCATTGAGAGGGTTCTTAAGACTAAGGTCTAAACTCTCTCTGCTACAGACGAGGCCAATGCTTGGCCGTCGAAAGTATATGAGTTGATAAAGATGACGATGGAGTGTAGACATTATTCCCAAAAAAATATTCCACACAATATCTGTGGTAGAGTTCTTGAAACGCTGCAAAATAAGATGGCAAGCGTTTGATATTGACACTCTTCTTCTTCTTCATCAACCCATATACGCCCACTGCTGAGCACGGGTCTCCTCTACTATTGAGAAGAGGGTTTAGGCCATAGTCCACCACGGTGGCCTAGTGCGGGTTGGCGGACTACACACCTAAGAAATTCCTAAGAACTCTTAGGTGTGCAGGTTTTATCACGATGTTTTCCTTCACCGTTAAAGCAAGTGATAATTCAATGTGAATACACACATAACTTCGAAAAGTCAGAGGTGTGTGCCTGGGGTTCGAACCCGCGACCCTCGAGATTCTCGACCGCGCGCCCAAACCTCGAGGCCATCACTGCTTTTATTGACTATTCTATTGCTTGATATTGACACACAAGACAATTATTTGAATGACCCAATTGCATTTGTTACGGCTCTAGGAGTTTCAAAGTCCAATTTTGCAGTGGCTATTTCTTGACAATTGTATATTATCCTTGTAATTTAATGTGACATCGAAACTATGGTTGTTTGTATAATTATTAATTTATAGTATATTTTTTATTTCACCTTTTGTACTTGTGACAGCCCTGTGGCTCAATTGGTTATACTCATGGTTGTGAAATGAGAAGTTGCGTACTCGATCCTGAAACTGATAAAAATTCTTGTGTGAGTCTGAGTCTGAGAATGCGAGTCTGAGTGTTTGTGAGGCCGAAAAGTCTTTCTTAGATGATACACATGACACAAGACTTGAATGTGACAATTGTAAAACTCGAAACTTTTTCTAACTTAGAACTATGTCCATGCATAGGTGTATAAATTTAGAATATTCTGCATCTTTATTTGTTTTGGCTAACGTTGTTAATTTAAATACAAGATACATTACTTAAGCCTTTGACCCTGTATTCCCTTGAAGGGTAGACAGAGGGACATCTCTTCATCTTTGTGGAATCAGCTTCCGTCGGCAGTATTTCCAAATGGATACGATCTAGGCACCTTCAAAAAAGAGCCTTTATCTTCCTCAAACGCCGGCAACGCACCGATGATTCCTCCGGTATTGTGGGTGTTCATGGGCGGTGTTGACCACTTAACATCAGGTGGCTCACTGGCTCGTTTGCCTCCTTTCCCATAAAAAAAAATAATTACCTATGTTTCGCCAGCTATGTTCGATTTTAATAAGAAACCACACGGTACTATCATTTACTCTATTTACAAACTCCGTGGTGCTAAGAATTACTTTACGATATTCGTTTACACTTTCATGAATGGAACTCGGAATCACTCGTACGCACGCGCTAATTTGCATCAAGACCACGATTAAAAAACCGGCCAAGAGCGAGTCGGAATCGCTTAGATAGGGTACCGGTATAAAAACGGCAAAAACTCTTGCTTGTTGTATGGGAATTCTATTTATAATTATTTATTTATTATATCGTTTAGTATTTGTTGGCATAGCGGCAACGGAAATAGAACACCTGTCAAAAGGGCAATTGTCTATCTATCACAGTTCACGAGATAAAGCCTAGTGACAGACGGATGGATGGACAGATGGACAGCGAAGTCTTAGTAATAGGACCCTATTACTAAGTTTTATCCTTTGGACACGGAATTTTAAGTACAGCACATGAATATACATACGTATTACGAAGAATATGATTGGAAATTTACGCAACAAATCGCAATAGCTCCCTTAAGTAAACAAATGAGAATTTGCATAAAAATTGGCTGCCAAGTGATATACGCGAAATGTCATCTAGAAGGAGACCTCTAAATAGAACCTAGAAACCTCTAGAATCTGGGAAGATTATTAGGAAATTCTTTGTAACATTATGAAGTCTCGAAATGTAACCGATATATAGTAGTCTCGCATCTTTTTACGTAGGATTTAAATACAAAGCGTGGGTGCAAAAAATTACCCCTATCAGAAGGTTGCGTGTTCAAATCACGTCGGGGTCACCAATGTAAGTGGACAGCGTCACGTTGTGTACCGATACTGGTGCAGCTATGGTACACGTGTGAGGTTATGTGATGAGGTAGCGACGAGGTAAATAAAACAACTTGTCTTGGTGCGTGCTAATGGGTGACTCTGCGTGATTCATTGTGTGCAATAATCTTTATTGATATTTATATTAAAATCTGACCTAGATTAGGTTCGATGACAATGCTGACAATGTTATACTGACTCCACCCTACCTTTTCTGGGTTACAAGGATATTTATCTTAGCAAAGAAGCATGTATGAAAAATATCTTTATTGTTACAGGTAACGGTCTCTACAACTACCTTCTAGCAATTACCTGTGCTCTAATACTCCTCGCGATAGGGATGGACCTGTTTGGGTTCAGCCTGGTGGTAGCTGCCGCCTGTGACCTCAACCTCACTGTGAGACAGACGGGGATATTAACATCCCTGCCTTTTGTTGGTAAGTACGCTCTTTACTAATATTAGAATGCTAAAAGCTCTTTTACGTATGAATGCTAAAAACTTTGTCAAGCCGGAGCCCCTGTATTTTAACGACTGTTGATGAGAGTATATGAAGGACTCTAAATATCACAACGAATTACCTCTTTATCGGTGTGATAAAACATCGTCATAAAACCTGCACGTACACTAGACCAGTAAGGCAGACTAAGGTCTAAACCCTCTCAGTTGTAGAGGAAGCTCGTGCTCATCAGTTAGATGTATGGCTGATGCTGATGGTGATGATTATGATTATGATGGTGATGATAATGACAATGATAATGACGATGATGAAGATCCCAAGAAAGCATACAGGGAACATTTTATCCTAGGAAAATTTTTTGTTCTCTTGAATGACAAAGGAGTTTAAAATTGTGTTGTGATGGATCCGGCCCCCACAGAATACTTAAATTTATATTATAACAACGCTTTAATAGTCCATATAAATGCATATATAGCAATTATCGAGAGTTTTAGGATGTAGGAAAGTGGCATACCTAGGTTTACTTTCACTTAGTATTCCCAAGTGAAAGTGGCAACAGGTTTTTATATATATACTTACATACATACATAATCTTCCGCCTGTGTTTCCCGAAGGCGTAGGCAGAGGTGCATTTCTGCACCCACATTTCGCCATGTAATATCAGTTCCAAGTAACAGAGGGCGAACCTATTGCCATTTTGCGGGCACATTTTCAGACACCGCGCTGCTTCTTAGAATTTCCTAATGAACAAACGCAATAACACTTTGCCCAAACCGATAATCGAACACAGGATCTTTAGACACCACGGCACATACTAGGGCTGCGATACCATGAGGTAGTCAACAGGTTTGTGTCTTTAAAAAAATGAAAACATTGTTTTTTGCTTTCCTTAAAGACTACTTTTTAACCTGATTTTTAGACTACGCATATCCAAGTTCATACCCCTAATATCAGGAATCAAATTAGTTAGTACTTACTTAGAATACTTAGAAAGTTAGATGTAGACAATAAACTCATTACCTAATACAAGTCTTAAAGATAGAAATACATCAACTTTATGTTGTCTACCAGGAAGACGAACTAAGATATTACTTCTTTACATAACCCCGGTCATTATATAACCATTTTCATTCAAACAGGTAAAACCAGGTTGCATTTGCGGAAAATATGAAATATCTATACGATTAGTTATATTAATAGTGCAACACTATTTCCTTCTTTGTCGTGATGGTCTCAAGTTTCAGTCGCTTCCAATCCAAAACTGACTTGTTGGTGTTATATTCACTATGAATTATCATTAACATATCACGTTCATTCGTAGTGTAGGACGCCCTGTGGCTAGGTGGGGTGACGATATCCACAAGGTGGCTGGCAGCGGTTGGGTGAGGAGAGCCGAAGATCGAGCCCAGTGGCGTGCCATAAGAGAGGCCTATGTCCAGCAGTGGACGAATTAAGTTCTGTTGATGATGAGATCACGTTCTCTAACGGCCAAAGAAAACTTTGTGATGAAACCTGCAAACCTATAAGTTCTTAGAAGTATCTTAGGTTTAGTGAAGGTACTTCCATAGAAGCCCAAAAGGATTATACGTCAATCGTATGTCTAGTTTATAATTATTTAATGTGGGGTTAGGATATTCTGATTTATATGGCAAATTGCTTTAGTTTAATAAAGATTTAATCGTAAAATTTTATCATTCGGAATTTTGAAAGGCAAACTAGGTTTTCTATGGCAGTGCAGCCACTGATTAGATGTGTAGGCCAATACACCACCGACTAGACCAGCGTGGCTTGAACCCTTGAACCCTCTAAATAGCAGAGAAAGCCCGTATACAGCAGTGGGACGTATGTACTCGCAGATGGGCTGATGATTAGCAATGAGACGACTAATTGTGCAATATGTTTTCTAGGAATCCTCATAGTTTCCTACATATGGGGCTATGTGTCTGACACTCGAGGAAGGAGGTTCGCGCTGGTGATGCCTTTGATGATGTCCTTCATCCTGGCGTGTGTTGGAAGCCTGTCTCCTCACTGGCTGTTCCTGGGTCTGGCGAAATTCCTGTCTGTTTGTTTGTGAGTTTACATTTAATTCTTTTCCGCTTTTGCTTGATTCTTGATACTGGAGATGTATGAAAAAATAACTAATTTGACTTTGATTTTATCATCTCTCCCTATACAGGTCGTGTCGCATAGCCTATAATATAATCGTTGTGAACATTTTTTCATTGTATATAGACAAAAAAATATATAAGGTTATACATAAAAGTTTTGTAGCACTTAGATATATTATAGGTCTATCCACATCGAGGCAAATGTTTGTGTCATGTACAAATATTTGTTTCGGCTCTGGGCGTTTCTGAGACCATAAAGTCTCGTTGTTTCTGATACTCAAGACATAGAATTTGTATCATAATTTTTGTTTAATTTATAGTATAGGATCTATATGTGTGACGTGCGGGCACATTGACTTTTATTTCTTTAACTTTGGATGTTATTACTTCGGCCCACAAACTTCCTAACCGGAAACAAAATGTAGGTCACAAATCACATTATATAGCCCACGGAGTAATGATTTCGATATAATTGAGCTCACTGAACCAAATACTAAAATACCTATCACAACAATCGACTGTTATGCTCGCTGCGACATTTTTTCAACATCAAAGCCATAGAAATTATTAGCATCATTGACTCAATCAGAACAACACACGCGTTCTGCCAACATAAGCGACTGAAGGTTAATTGTCAATAAATTGGAATGGAAACTTTGAGTATTGAATCGCGGTACACGAGGATAGGAATAAATAGTGGACAGCACTGTATTAGTTTTGACTAGCAGCAATATATCTTAATAATATCAATTAAAATCATTGTATGTCCATTCGAGCTCATTCAACATAGTTTATGTGTATTATAACAACATAGTTTATTGTTTGACAGCCCCCGTGGCGCAGTTGGCTAGACACCAGCTTGCGAAACGAGAGGCCGCGGGTTCGATCCCCGCACCGAGACAAATGTTTGTGTGAACCACAAATATTTGTTTCGGGTCTGGGTGTTTGTGAGACCGAAAAAGTCTCTCGTAGTGTCTGATACCCACGACACAGGTCTTGTAACCTAGTGTGGGGTCAGAGCTATGTATGTGACTGGTGGGTGTATTTATTTATTATTTATTTATTATTATTTTTTTTCGCTCGAAACCAGAATAATGACACATACACATATGATAAACAGGGTGTGTTCAGACCGTGATCGGAAACGAAGGCAGGTACTATTAACGGTGAACACAAATCCATTGATGTTAAAAAAAATCCCGATAAAAATTAAAAAAAAAATGACGTTTTCAGTACAAACTGCGTATATTTAATACCGATGATTGCACGGAAAACGTCTAATTTTTTCTTTTTTTGTCGGGATTTTTTTAAAGGCAATAGGTTTGTGATCACCGTAGCTAATAGCTATTATCTGCTGTCGTTTCCGATCACGGTCTGAATACAGCTTGTATTTTAAAATATGTACACAGCCTTACCCGTGTATTTACCGAAGGGAAAAGCCATCGGTACCACACGCAGGGCGAGTCTATTGCAGACTCTTTTCATACTAGGAAATCTAATCAAGATCCCCTAGATCGCACGGCACATACTTATGCCCCAGAACCAAAAAAAGGACCAGTCAGAAAATAGACATATACGAAAAATCTCTATTAGTTTCTAATACGCACGACACAAGACTTGTTTCTTAGGGATGTTTATGCCATTAATTGCGTCTTTTACGATTAAGGCGGTCATAAATTTACGAAAAGAGACCGCATTTAGAAATACCATGCTTTGATCCTTTGCCCAGAAGTAACATAGGGTTATTTCTAGACTTACGTCATTAGACAATTTTATCATCGAGAAATGGAACCTAAAAGGAATTCAAAGTGCCTATTTTTATTATTTATAAGTCTCATCTGTAATATTGCTATTAAAATATTGCAGGTGCTCAATGAAAAGAGGCAGTCAGAACTAGATTTGACAGTCATTTATTAGGCATTTAGACCGTGATGGAAACTAAGATAGGTATTACCTGTCCTACAGTGATTACAAACCAATTGGCGATAAAAAAAAATAAAAAAACAAAATTGACGTTCATTATGTCCTACCAAGCACGTACATTATGTCTCTAGTTGTAAGAAAAACGGTAATTTTTATCGCCGTGGCTACCTACGTTAGTTTCCAATCACGGGCTGAATACATTTTGTATTTTCTTCTAAGGCAATTTCATAATTGAAGAATTCAGAATCCTTGCTAATTCCACAGTTCCTGTTCAGCCAACTCCGCCACATACACCCTGGTGGGAGAGTCCTGTGTTCAGCACGTGAGGAGCAAATATATGCTGCTCATGACTTGCCTTCTGCTTCTGTCACCTGCCATGGGAGCTGGTTAGTATTGAAAAAAAAAACCATTCTAGGATTTTAGAAGCAGTGATGGCCTCAAAGTGTAGGCGCGCGGTCGAATCTCGGCGATCGCGAGTTTAAGCCCCAGGCACACAACTCTGACTTTACAAAATTATGTGTGTGTTCACAATGGATTATTACTTATTGTAACGGTGAAGGAAAATATCGTGAAGAAACCAGCACACCTAAAAGTTCTTAGGAATTTCTCAGGTGTGTAGTCCGCCAACACGCAATAGGCCAGCGTGGTCAACTAAGGTAAGCCTGACCCTGAAACCTGAGGCCCGTATCCAGCAGTGGGACGTATGTGGGCTGATGATGATTCTGTGATGGATGTTTGATGTACTTGGACGGCCTAGTGGAGCTTAGCGTAATATTTATTACGCCTACATATTTATTACGATTTATAAGATTTCTTCTGGTTATGATTTAAATAAATTAAGGTTTAAATCTAGAGTTTCATTAACAAATTATAATATCGCTTTGATTAACTACAGGTAATTAATTCATAATATGTCTATTACTATTAAGGCAGTCTGTTGTGAATGGTAATAAAATAATCTACCCACAATAAAGATTTTATTGCCGACGATACTGATAACGGCTACCAAGCGCCGGTATTAATGAAACGATGTAAGTACATAGCTGAAAATGGATCCAATTGCCATAGAAATAAAATATGTATCGTCAAAACTAATTAAAATAAAATAAATAAACATAATCAGGTTATCCTAAATATATTTCCACAATGACTTAGTATAACAAAACTTTTGCAGGACCAGTTTTGATTTTAACTCCAACAATTTCGTCTACTATTTTCAGTATTCGCATACCCAACGCTAAAACTAGATTTGGAAATTGACGTCGATCTGTTGGGCATCGTCTACCGACCTTGGCGGGTGCTGATCGTCGTGCTAGCCTTGCCTTCAGGATTGGGAGCAATCGCTATATACTTCTTCTATGAATCTCCCAAGTTCCTGTTCAATTGTGGACGAAAAGAGGAGGCCTTGGAAGTTCTGAGAAAGATTCACGCTATCAACCACAGAGGGTCTAAGGCAGAGGAGTTTAAGGTAATTTTACTTTCTATTGAAATGAAAGAATAGTGCTCTAGAAAATACTGTTTCAAGGTTAGCCCGCATCTGGCTCTAATATGAGTAGTCTTGGAAGTAATAAAACATACAAACTGACATATTCTAATAACAGTCCTACACATTCTGGAATAAAAATAGCTATGCAAGAATTTTAGATATATATTTTAAAATCAAGATTTGAAACAAAAGTTTGGTTCACACAAAATTTATCGTGACGGCGACGTAAAAAGTATCTTTATTAAATTGTGTATTCAATTCTGGATATGTACTAATATTAAAAACAATTCCACTAACCCCCCTTACGCCAGGGTGGTGTACTAAACCCTTAACCCTCTCAATGGTAGAGGGGGCCCATGCCCAGCAATAGGACTTTTACGAGCTAATGATAAAAAAGAAATTCAACCAAGTATTCCTTAACGTTCTTACAGGTCCAATCACTGGTACTAGAAGATGCGACTTCTAAGAGAGAGATGTCGGTCTTTCGCACAATTATTGAGCAGAGTGCTCCACTGTTCCGACCCCCGTATCTCCGTCGAAGCCTTCAACTGTACTACATCGTCGGCGTGGTGTACATCACGTGAGAAGGTTTTATAGCTTATATTTAAATGATCTTGAAATACTAAGCAAAAGAGATCCTTTAATCCTCAATTTTTTATTTGATCAAGAGTGCATTATAATCCCATAGTTCTTGATGTTCTAATCGATCAGGATTCATCATCATCATCATATCAGCCATTAGTGGTCCACTGCTGGACATAGGCCTCCCCCAATGACTTCCACCGGGAACGGTCGGAAGCCGCCTGCAGCCAGCGACGTCCCGCGACCTTGACAAGGTCGTCGGACCACCTTGTCGGGGGACGTCCCACGCTGCGCTTGCCAGTACGTGGCCTCCACTGGAGAACTTTCTGGCCCCATCGGCCATCAGTTCTCCGCGCCATGTGGCCGGCCCATTGCCACTTCAACGAGCTAATCCGTTGGGCTATGTCGGTTACTTTAGTTCTCCTACGGATCTCGTCATTTCTGATTCGATCACGTAGGGAAACCCCGAGCATAGCCCTCTCCATAGCTCGTTGAGTGACCCTGAGCCGTCCCATGACGCCTTTAGTGAGAGGCCACGTCTCAGTGCCGTAAGTCATCACAAGTGGTAACACACAACTATTGAAGACTTTTGTCTTCAGGCACTGAGGTATTTTGGACGAGAAGACGTCTCCTAACTTTCCGAACGCTGCCCAACCGAGTTGGATTCGACGATTGACCTCTCTCTCGAAGTTGGACCTGCCTAACCGGACCACTTATCCCAAATAGACATATTCGTCTACAACTTCGAGAGTCGAGCCCCCAACTGCGATTGGGGTGGGCACAACATGGACATTCGACATGATTTTCGTCTTGTCCATGTTCATTTTAAGACCCACCTGTTGGGAGACTCGATTGAGGTCTTCGAGCATAGTGCTAAGGTCCTCCAGCGATTCTGCCATGACTACAATATCGTCGGCAAACCGAAGGTGTGTGATATACTCGCCGTTGATGTTGATGCCGAATCCTTTCCACTCCAAGAGCTTGAAGGCGTTTTCCAGCGCGGCAGTGAACAGTTTCGGAGATATAACATCTCCCTGTCTCACGCCTCTCTGTAGTGGAATAGCCTTCGTGCTCTGATCTTGTACTCGGACCGACATGGTGGCGTTGCTGTATATGCTTTTCAACACCTCGATGTACCGACAGTCAATGTGGCACCGCTGGAGAGACTCTAGCACCGCCCACGTCTCGATCGAATCAAAGGCTTTCTCATAGTCCACAAACGCTAAACAAAGCGGCAAGTTGTATTCCTCGGTTTTCTGGATAACTTGCCGAAGCGTATGGATGTGGTCTATGGTGCTAAAGCCTTTTCGGAAACCAGCTTGTTCGGGCGGCTGGAAGTCATCAAACCTGCGTTCGAGACGATTTGTGATGACCCTCGAAAACAACTTATAGACATGGCTCAGGAGCGAGATGGGCCTGTAATTCTTCAGCAAGGTGTTATCACCTTTTTTGAAGAACAGTACCACCACGCTCCTGCTCCATGCCTCTGGCGTTGAGCCCTCGAGGAGAACGGAATTGAAGAGCCTCTGAAGGACTTTAAGTACCGGCGTTCCGCCCGCTTTCAGAAGCTCTGAAGTGATTCCGTCCTCACCCGGCGCCTTGTTGTTCTTAAGTTGTTTCAGGGCCATCTCAATCTCACACAGGCTGATGTCCGGGATATCATCGCTGAAGTGGCGGATCAACTCGGCTCTCGGGTCTTCGGCCGAGCGAACAGCGGGCTTGGCAACCGAGGTGTAAAGCTGTCCGTAGAACCTCTCGATCTCCCTTAAAACCTCTGCCCTCGTCGACACTACGCGGCCGCCCTCCGTCTTCAGCCTAGACAACTGTCTTTGCCCAATAGACAAGTCTCTTGCAAACACTTTGGAGCCTCCGTTCCGCTCTATTGTCTCTTTAATGCTCACAGTATTGTGAGCACGGACATCGTGTCGCAAGGACTTCCAGATCCGTCTATTGAGCTGACGATATGCTTCGGCATCCTCGGAAGACTGCAGCGCCATAGATCGACGTTCGGCCATAAGGTCAAGAGTGTGGACCGAGAGTTTTTGTGGTCTATCTCTACGGCGAGGTCTAAAATGCTTAGATCCCACCGCATGGACAGCTTCTACCAAACCGCTGTTTAACTCGTCCACGGCAAGGTTTTCTTCCAGGCACTCGAAGCGATTTTTCAGCTCGAGTTGAAAGCTCTCGGGGTTTTGGATATGGGCGCGAGTAGGTCGTAGCGTAGACTTCATCAAGCGACGTCTTTCTAATTGGACGTTGATATTCAATGAGCCTCTAACCATTCGGTGATCGCTACCGGTTTTCACCCTGTTGATCACAGAGACATCACTGAATATCCGTCGTTTCGTCGTCAAGATGAAATCTATCTCATTTCTCGTGGAACCATCAGGGCTCAGCCAGGTCCATTTCCTGTGAGGCGGCTTCTGGAAGAAAGAGTTCATCGCAAAGAGTCCCTCTTTCTCCAGGAATTCAGCCAGCCTCTGACCCCTGGGGTTCCGTTGCCCATGTCCAAATTGCCCCACTTTCAACTCCGCATCGCTTCTCATGCCCAACTTTGCGTTAAAGTCTCCCATAACAACATTGAAGTAGGTTTTAGAAGTATGTATGGCCCGACTTATGTCCTCATACATCTCCTCTACTTCTTCATCTGGGTGTGTCGAGGTCGGCGCGTATACCTGTATGACCTTCAACGAATATCTTTTGGATATTCTGAGTATCAGGTACACTACCCTGCTCGACACACTTTCGATGGATACGATGTTGTTAATGAGAGACCTGCGGACGAGAAATCCGACACCTCCTCTGGACTGTTGGTCGTCCCCCCGGTAGAAGAGCAGGTTACCGGACTTGAGGGTTATCGTGTCCTCCCCAATCCTGCGGACTTCCGACAACCCCAGAATGTCCCAGTGTAACCCGCTCAATTCTTCTTCCAGTTCGACAATCTTCTCGTCTGTCCTCAACGTGCGTATGTTGTGTGTTACCAGGGCCAGTCGTCGTCGGGGGTGGTAGCCGGGGCCAACCCGGGGATTCTTAGCACCCCCCGCCCCACCGTTACCATGGCCGCTACCGTAGCCAGGAATAGTGGGGCTGCCGGGGACTGGGGGCCTGGTCCTAGTCTCGATCATGAGGGGGATATTGCCGATACTCGCCACGCTTGGCAGGCGGGTTGGCGAGCGCAGTAGGGGAAGCGCATTGATGACGCTGCTGCCCGTCATCAAGCGGGGGGAAGGGAATAGTGAATGAGAGAGGAGGCTATGGGAGAGGAAAGTATGGTCTGTAGGAGTGGATACTGTAGTCACGGAAGGGAAAGTTGATAGTGACTGCAGCAGCTCGGGGGCCGAGGTCGCGTACTCGTAGCACCTATTCTAGGGCAGACCGTGACCACTAGATAGGAGCATCCCTGACCTGACCCTGAGCGATCAGGATTATACTTGACATAAGTTGACACCTTATGCTAGCTTAAATACCAAATTCTATAGCAAAAAATCAAAATTACAGAACGCACAATTATCAATAGCTAGGATTGGATGAGTTTGGTACGATCTGTTATGGACATCCCTAGTACAGACAAATTTGCTTACACTAATAAATAAATTTGTATAAAAAGAGGTGTTTAGCATGTATAAACGGCAGACCAAACTTGACGTTCTAATTGTAAACATTGTTCTTGAGAATATATTAATTGGTGTTCAAGTGTAGTAGTTTTTTTAAAAAAGGACCCACGGTGAGCCATCCTAACAATTGGTGTCAGAAGTGGGATGTCCTGCAAGACTGGGACATATCATAAGAATCCTGAAGATTTCTAAGAATTGGCCCGTGGTGTAAGGTCCTTCGCCGTGTCGACGATAAGTCTTGCTCGCTCCAGAAGCTCAAGCCCGCGCACGTGGTACTCCGGTTGTTGGTGACCCCTCGCTGTTGCCGCCGCCGTCGCAGTGGACAACCCCTCGCTGTTGCCGCTCTCCTGGTTGCTGCCCCTACGTGGCCGCTGCCGACTACACGCCGTGCCGTTGCTGTTTGGGTCGACGTTAAGCCTCCACCCCACGAGTGGTAGCACGCGCCCCAGTTCCGGACAACATCAAGATCGACGGTCAGTCTCCGCTTCTCTGGTGGGAGCCTGCGTCACTTCTCAAGATTAGGACGTCGAGTCTGCCGCTCATCCTGCCTACGCCGCTCCTGCTCCGGGAACGCGCTCCGAAGTTCCACGCACTTGATCAAATAGGACGCCGCCGTTTGACGTCTTCAAGTAAGCTGCGAATTTCGGGTTCTACAGGATGTTCGCGAGTGCTACGTTTATTTTGTAAGTTTTAGTAGTTTTCTCTCGCATCCCTAAATTTGTAATTTTTGTTTAATATAATATCAATTTAAGAATACTTTTACGTTAAACTCGTTTTTTTTTGCTCAATAATTTACACATTTTTAAATTTTACTATCATATATAATTTTTACTTTTACATTTTTAAAATCATTTTCTATTCAAGAGATTTTTACAATTTTCTATTTTATTGCTATTTTTCTTATGTTTTATTGCATATTTTAATCTTGTGTTTTATATTTTATGTGTGTCTGATGTTCTGTACTGCTGTTTTATTAATTTATAACTAATGATATCGTTACACCCTAAAAAGGAAATTTCAGAGAAATTATCCGACAGTGAGTCAGATTCAGAACATAAATCTGAAAATCAAAAAACAAGTAAAATGTCTGAAAATAAAGTTACTCTTGGAGTACTCACAAAATTTATTAAACCATACAATGGGGACCGTGAATCACTTCCAGCATTTCTTACAAATTGTACTAATGCCATATCCTTAGCGAGCACAGAACAACAGAATGTGTTATGTAAATATATTTTGTCACAACTTGAAGGCAAGGCCCAAATTGCCTGTAGTCTAAAAACTTTTAAAAACTGGTCTGAAATAAAACAATTTTTAAAGGCAACTTTTGGAGAAAAGAAGCACTCAACTCACTTATTAGTAGATTTGCAAAACTGCAAACAATTGCCCTCTGAAGATGTGACACAATATTCCCTACGTATAGAAGCTTGTCTTACGCGACTTCAATCCGACATACATTATAGTTGTGAAGATCGCAATGAACTAATTGGGAGAATTGCGGGAATGGAAGATTTAGCTCTTAATACCTTTCTCATAGGTCTAAATAATAATTACTCTCATATAGTACGTTGTAGAAATCCTAAATCTTTATCTGAGGCAATATCTCATGCCATAGAGGAAGAAAAACTGTACAAATTATCAAAGTTATCCTTGAGAACTCATAAGGAATGCTCTTTATGCCACAAAAGTGGTCATACATCATCAGAATGTTACAAAAATAACAATAAAAAACATTCTGATCGTAACAAACTTTACCATGTTAATTTTAATCATCCAACAACATCTAATAAATTGAACACTCATAACAATTACGCAAATCATAATTCCAATAATAACAGGAAGTTTCCAATTTCGAATAAATATTGCGTTTACTGTAAACATCGTGGACATTTGATATCAGAATGCCGCAAATTAAATTACAAAAATAAGCAATATTGCAAAACAGAAACTGATTCTTCGGCACGTGTAACAGACAGTGTCAAAGTCCATATGGTTACGAATAATGATAATAATAATTTAAACGAGTAAGGGTTTCGGTAACGTGTCCGCCGAAACAACCTTATTATTTGAGCGACACGAAAAACTTTAATAATAAATATCGCGTCTCTGATTTTGTACCCGCGCGAAAAATTGATACTAAAGTTAAAAATAGATCTCGTGTCCCTGAGTTTTTAAATGCACGAGTTACAGAAAAGAGCAAATATAATTCTTGCGTCCCTGAGTCCATTTCTGCGCAAGTTATTGAAAAAAATAAATATAAATCTTGCGTCCCTGAGTCTATTTCTGCGCAAGTTAATGAAAATAATAAATATAATTCTTGCGTCCCTGAGTCCGTTTCTGCGCAAGTCATTAAAAATAATAATTTTAATTATCGCGTTACTGAGTCCGCACCTGCGCCAGTAACTTATAAATCTTGCCATGCGCGAGTTCATAAAAATAGTTTTTACAATAATTCTTACACACCCAAGTACGGCCCTGTGCAAGTTAACAAAACGCCTGAGATCGGCAGTGCCGATTCAGCATTACGAAATGCACCTAAATTCAAATTGAGTTCGCAAAATATTTATGAAATAAATAACATTAATAAGATTTCACTTCCACATGTTTATTTAAAAGTTAATAATAGCGAGAAACCGTTATCTTTTTTAATAGATACTGGTTCTTCTATATCAATTATAAAATATTCTACTTTACCTAATCAACCAGTGCTCAATTCCGATATTATTAAATTAAAGGGTCTTAGTGATAACGACTCTTATTGTGAATCTCTGGGATCAATAAAGTTAAATTTTGAATATCAATTGACTATGAAGAATAAAATAATATTTAACTTTACATTTCATGCAGTTAGCGACTCTATTAATTTACAATACGATGGTATTATTGGTACTGATTTTATAAAATATTTTAACATTAATATTCACTATTCTAAAAATTCCCTCGAATTGGAAGGTTATCATATTCCCATATGTTTTAACCAAATTGCCTATGTATTACCAGCCCGATCTGAATCGATTATAGAATGCGCTGTGTCTAATTACGTCCCTGAACTTTATCATAACAATGAAGGTTTGATATTGGATCATATTATAGGTGACGGTGTTTATGTTGCGAATAGCATTGTTTCAATAAAAAACAATAAAATGGTAAACATTAGTATATTAAATACAACCGATGCTGATATAAATATTAAAGATTATAAAGTTCAATTAACACCTATCGATTATAACAAGGACTTGAATTCAGTAAATAATTTTGAAAAAATTCACTCTTTGACTAAAACTGAATCTAATCGAGTAGATAGAGTACTTAATGAAATTCGATGTACTCATCTTAATAACGAAGAAAAACAATCTCTTTTGGAATGTTGTGCATCATATACTGATATTTTCTATCTTGAAGGCGACTCCCTAAGCTATACAAATGCAGTTGAACATAACATCAATTCAGGTGATACACCTCCTATTAATGTCAAATCTTATCGATTCCCCGAGTGTCACAAAGAGGAAGTCGATAAACAAATACGTAAAATGCTCGATCAAAATATAATTCGTCCTTCAATTTCTCCATGGAGTGCACCGGTATGGGTAGTCCCGAAAAAAATGGACGCATCGGGTAAAAAGAAGTGGAGAATAGTTATTGACTATAGACGTCTAAATGATGCCACTGTCTCGGAAGTTTACCCTCTGCCTCTTATAACTGACATCCTCGATCAACTTGGACACTCAAAGTATTTTAGTACATTAGATCTCGCAAGTGGTTTTCATCAAATAAAGATGAGTAGTAAAGATGCTGAAAAAACAGGTTTTACAATAAATTCAAATTCAAACATATCTGGTCATTATGAGTTTACCAGAATGCCTTTTGGGTTGAAAAACGCTCCTACCACTTTTCAACGTTTAATGAATACAGTACTTTCCGGTTTACAAGGTCTTCATGCATATGTGTACTTAGATGATTGTATTATTTATTCTCATGACCTTAACTCTCATATGTCTAAACTTAAACTAGTGTTTGATAGATTTCGGAAATTTAATTTAAAACTCCAACCTGACAAGTGCGAGTTTTTACGAAGAGAAGTTGCATATTTGGGACATATCATCACAGACAAAGGGGTATCCCCAAACCCAGATAAAGTCAAAGCTGTCTCTGAATTCCCAGTTCCAACTAATACCAAACAAATAAAATCATTTTTAGGTTTAGTTGGCTACTATAGAAGATTTATAGAAAATTTCTCTAAATTAACTAAACCTTTGACTTCATTATTAAAAAAGGATGTTATTTTTAATTGGACATCCGAACAAGATATTTCATTTCAAGTTCTTAAAGAAAAACTTATTACAGCTCCGTTACTTCAGTATCCAGATTTTTCTTCTCCTTTTATATTGACTACGGATGCTTCAAACTACGCTGTAGGCGCGATACTTTCTCAAGGCGATATTGGTAAAGATAAGCCAATAGCTTTTGCCTCTAGAACACTCAATAAACCTGAAGGAAATTATTCAACCACAGAAAAAGAATTACTTGCCATAATTTTCGGTGTAAAAACTTTCAGACCTTATTTATTTGGTCACAAATTTAAAATCGTTACTGATCATAGACCTTTAGTCTGGCTTTTTAATGTCAAGGACCCAGGCAGTCGACTCATTCGTTGGCGTTTAAAGCTCGAAGAGTATGACTACGAAATCGTTTATAAACCTGGTCGAATAAATTCAAACGCGGACGCATTGTCACGTTGTCCAGTCAACGCATTGACTCATTCTAACTTGAATAATTTCTCATATGAAGATTACTTTAAGCAACAATTCTTAAATAAAATTAACGATACGAATACCGAAATTCAAGAATGTGTTGAAAGTCTTCATAACTCTAAACATAAATTGATTGCATTACCAGTTTCTTTAGATTTCGATGAGTCTCAACCCCATTGCACAGAAATACTATCACTATTAGAAAATTCAGATAATATCATAAATTCAGAGCGTGAACCATTCACTATAAAAGTTATTAAAGATAAAAACAAAATATTCTATTTTCTTTTCACGAAGGTCCATCATTATGAGGAAACAAAATATAAAGATACCTATAATTTACTAATACGATTAAGAGATGAAATTTTAACTGAATTTCCAAATGGTGAAGACCTCGCTCTACCTGATTTTTCTGATGCCTTTTCAAAACTTTCTTATACTAAAATTTATAATATGATTGCATATATTTTCCATAATTCTAAGATAAAAATTCATATTTATAAAAATCAACTTATTTATCCAACACCAGTCGAAGTCAAAAATATATTAAAAGAAAATCACGACTCCACTATTGCAGGTCACCCAGGTTCAAAACGTATGTTTAATAGAATCAAAACCGCATATTATTGGAAAAACATGCGTTCAGATATCGAAACTTATGTAAAGAATTGTAAGTTGTGTCAAATTAATAAACCATTGAGAGCATCAAATAAAGCTCCAATGGAGATAACATCTACATCCACTAAACCATTTGAAAGATTAGCTTTAGATATAGTTGGTCCTCTACCAGAGGCAGGTTTTCAAAAGTTTAAGTTTATATTGACTCTACAAGATGATTTAACGAAATTTTCAAGTGCCTATCCTATGGTTTCATCTACCAGTGAAGAAATTGCCAGAAATCTAGTTCATTTTATGTCTCATTTTGGATTCCCTAAAACTATTTTAACAGACTTAGGTACATGTTTTACATCAGACTTATTTAAACAGCTGACAGAAATCTTAAAAATTAAATCTCTTTTTACGACTCCATATCACCCTCAGACGAATGGAGCTCTCGAAAGATCACATGCCACATTAAAAGAATATTTAAAGTCATTTGTTAATGAAAATCAAAATGACTGGCATTGCTACATATTTACCGCAATTTTAACATATAATACAACACCACACAGTACTACTAGATTTACTCCATATGAATTATTGTATGGTCATAAACCTATTATACCTACTTCATTATATGAAACAATATCAAATACCACATATAATGAATACATACGCGCTTTGCAATATCGAATGCGCTTTAGTAGACAGAAAGCTATAGAAAATATAATAGAGAACAAAACAAGATCAAAACAGTATTATGATCATAAATCTCGAAATGTTCAATATAAAAGTGGTGACATGGTATACTTAAAACACCACCACAGACTTCGGAAAGCTCTTTCACCGATTTGGAAAGGCCCATATAAAATTATTAAGATGCAGAACAATAACGTTACCTTAAAAATAGGTCGTAAAAATATAAAGTATCATGTTAATGAAATTAAACCTGCTACTACTTCTTAGTCGTAATTAATTAATTAGATATTAACTCTTAATTACCTTACTTAGTTAGAACACCAATTATATAATTTTTAGAATTTTATTTTTAACACATGCATTATACCATCATTTTCAGATTATTAATACATCAATGCCTAGCCGACAGCGCGGTCACTCCAATCACGCATAGTCCTGGTATATACTTTGACCCGACTTCGACGGCTTATTTTTATAATGACTATTGGAACGTGATTACTCATATAGAAATAGTCTCTTTTGAACCATATTTAAAGAAAATTGAAAAAGCGTTATTCAATATGAACCGATTATGTAGTAACGCAGAAAACATGGTTATCACTTTAGATTGCAAAGATTCACTAAATCCGTTAGAAATATTATTATCATCCAACTTCGTTAAGTATGATTCCATTTCACATTTGATTACTAATAACCCACCAAATCGATTTAAAAGATCTTTAGAATTTGGCGGTGAAATTTTGAAATTCTTTTTCGGCACCTAAGATGCTGAGGATGCCCGTAAATATTACTCTGCTATTATTGCTTGCCAAGAAAATGAAAAAGAAATGTTCACATTAATGAAAAATAATATCCATGTTGTCCAATCCACAATTAAACATTTTAATTCCTCAATTCAAAAGTTAAATGAAAATGAAAACAAATTAAATCAGCAAATGGAAAAACTAAATATGATACTAACTGAAAATTCAAAAATTAATAACAACTTAGTTAATTTAGCAAAAATAAATACTATAATGAATTTATTAGAAAGTTCCTTGTTATCAGTTTCAAATATTTTGGATACAATTTTAAACTCTATCCTTTTCGCAAAAATTAACATACTTCACCCTTACGTTTTAAGCCCTACTACATTATTTAAAGAATTATCAGCAAACAGCCACATGATTAAAAGAAATGTTGATTTCCCTTTACCATTAACTTTAGACAACATGCACGCTATTATAGATTTATCTGAACTTACTTCTTATTTCTATAACAAGAAAATTATATTTGTTCTAAGGATACCTTTAATAGCATTAACTAAATACAATGTATATAAAAACATTCCATTGCCGACTCCTTATGATGTCAATAATTATAATTCTTTTGTGTTAATTCGTCCTTCCAAAATGTATCTAGCGATAAGTGACGATAGGCTTAGTTACGCACTTTTAGATGACTTAAGTAATTGTAAAACTGAAAAGTTTTCATATCAAATTTGTCCTTTGCCAGCTATTTTATCGTCAATTAACAACCCTACTTGTGAAACAAAACTTTTAACAGAAGTTACTTTGTCATTACCAGATGTTTGCGATTCCAAAGTTTTATACGGTAACATAAATATATGGCATAAATTAAACGGAAATAAATGGATATATGTATTAAGTAGTGCCAATAAACTAACTATTAAATGCAAAGATGATGTAAAAGACTATAGTATATGTGGTACTGGTTTACTAAACCTGGAAAATGATTGTTACGCCTACTATCAAACTTTACAATTTAGTCCATCATCTACAATTTCTTTAAATTCACCTAATCCATTATCTGTGAATTTTGATATTACTAACGACGACTGTTGCAAATATGAATTAATTAATAGCTCATTACATAAATTAACTCCCATATCATTGAATAATGTAAACCTAGATTCTTTAAATTTAGCTTCACATAAATTAGATAACTTAGAACAACAATTAAATTATATTGAAAATCAATCCCATGTAATGAAGTATACTACCTATTTCTCAACATTTACTTACATTTTAATAGTTTTAATATTTTTATTTGTTTTATACAAACTTTATAAATGTTTCAAAAAAAGGGGTAATACTATGTGTTGTATAAATATTTACAACCAATGTAACAATAAGAAGAAAGTAAAACACAGTTCCAAAGTTTCAAATTCCATTGAAATGATAGATATATCCTCTTCAGATCAAGATAAAAATTCGGATGATCTGAATAAATCGAACAGAAATTTGTATAACTTTTAATGTTTAAAAAATAGGAAAAAAAATTAATAATAATATATATTTAGGTTTTTCTTATATTATGTCATTGTAAGGTGTAAGCAAAATTGGTCTTTCTATTTTTATTTTACTATATAATATATTTCAATTAACTTCGCTTATCCTTAAAGGATAATGCTTCGTTTTAAAGGGGGAGCTGTTATGGACATCCCTAGTACAGACAAATTTGCTTACACTAATAAATAAATTTGTATAAAAAGAGGTGTTTAGCATGTATAAACGGCAGACCAAACTTGACGTTCTAATTGTAAACATTGTTCTTGAGAATATATTAATTGGTGTTCAAGTGTAGTAGTTTTTTTAAAAAAGGACCCACGGTGAGCCATCCTAACAGATCGAAAGTAAAGCCGTAGGATTTCGATCTTCCATTCTATCTCATACAGAGACTGTTAAATAGTGTACGCTTGCATAACAACTAAAACGTCTCTGTGACTATCTCGTGCATATGAGAACTGTAGTATACATAATGGTATATCCTAAGGCGTTGAACGTTTGTGATAACGTTCTTAATTAATGAACGCAGATGTCTGGCGCGCTGTGAAATTAGAATCGTTTTAATAATTGAAATGTAACACACTAATGCATTTTCGTGTAGCTTAGATGGTACGATAGTATTACTTGAGTCAACAGATACTACAGCAGATACAATTTTGTTTCATTTGCCTTTCTAAAATTCGTTATGGTGACACCATAAAGTCCAATCTTACTTTGTTATAGAAGAATAAATAAAAATAAATACACTCAACAGTCACATATATAGCTCTGACGCCAAAGTAGGATACAAATCTAGCGTCGTCTGAAACTACGAGAGACTTTTCGATCTCCCAACACCTGGGTGAAACAAATATTTGTGTATATGTGTGTTATTTTTTTGTTTAAACAATGGAATAAAATTTTTTGTCCACAGCAACAACAGCTTCCTAATGTGGCTGCCGAAGATCCTCAACCTGGTCAGGATATCGATGGAGTCCAGCGAAGGTGCTAACGGGAATATTTGCTCTTTAATCACCACAACAACTAACGTCACAGAACCTTCAAATACAACTTCTGATGTGAGTATTTTTGAAATAAGTACTGCTGTAAAAAAATTAAGTAGGTATGGACTAGAGGTTTAGACACGCGGTCGAGAATCTCAGCGGTCGCGGGCTTAAACCCCAGACACACATCTCTGACATTGCGAAGCACTTATGTCTGTATAATTACTTTAATGAATGTAATAAAACCTGGACCCCAGAAAATTCCTAAGAATTTCTTCAGTGTGTATTCCGCCAATGCGCAATAGGCCAGCGTGGTGGACGAAGGCCTTACTCTCTCAGATAGCCCTTATACTTCTATCATAGGATGATGACGATCATAATAAATCATACATATTTTCTACATTTCAGACCCCACACATCTGCAGAGGTACCGTGGAAGACAACGTGATATACACCCTCATAATATCCCAGTTCATCTTCGCCTCTCTAAACTTCGTCATCTCCTGTCTTCCGAATAGACGGAAGGTGGTTCTCCTGACTGTCTTATCAGCATCATCATTAGGAGGAGTGATGCTGAACCTGACTCCTGAGCCAATGTCCAGTGTGGTGTTCTTCGTCATCTTTACCTGCACTTGCCTTGGGATGGGAATTATGGCTTCCTATTTCGTCGACTTATACCCTACGTCTTATAGGTAAGACATACTAGAGTTTTTTTTATAAATATGGTTCTAGATCTTGATGATAAGTGCTGTACGATTGATATAGAGTTACGATTTGCAATAAAAGACTTATTCTATCTATATCTTCAATAATATTAATTCTTCTTCTGAATTTAAAATTAGGAGTGTTGGCCGCTATAATGTACTAGAAATTTTTCGTTTATTTATCTCACATAAGATTTCGTAGGATATTGAAATAATTTTAATTATTTCGTAATGAGCAGGTACTCAATGAAAAAATTGATTTTTTGTGGTTGGCATTACTGTTTTTTTCTACGATAGCTTGTAAACGATCTTCTTTTTTCCCAATATAGCATTGCCTTTTCCATTTACGAGTAATAGTGGATCATAATTTTGCAGTGCCTACATACAGGGTGTATTTAGACCGTGATCGAAAACTGAGGCAGGTAATAGCGATAGTGATTACAAACCCCCTGGCATAAAAAAAAATCCCGACAAAAAACTAAAATTTTTCAGGTTGTCCATACAAACCACATACTTTTAACACCGACGGTTGTATGGAAAACGTCAAAATTTTTATTTTTTGTCGGGATTTTTAATATCGCCACTGGGTTTGTGATCACCCTCGCTATTACCTGCCTCAGTTTTCGATCACGGTCTAAATACACCCTGTATAAGTACATCTTGAACATTTTCTTCAAAATTCTTACTTATCGTACTTAATTATCTCTAACAATTAAATTTTCCAGAGGAATGGCAACATGTCTTAGCATAATGGTGGGAAGGAGTTTAGCATTCGTGGGCATCAACTTGGTGGGGGGTTTGCTGTTCAATCACTGCCAAGGAACCTTCTACATTTGGGCGTTATTGGTATTCAGTAAGTACTTTTTAGCATTAAAGCAAGAACATGTTATTGGTCATATTATTAGGTATCCGTGAGAGTGGTAGTCTTGTGAGATTTTGTGTGTCATCATCATCATCATCAACAGCCTTTCACGTCCACTGTTGGACATAGACCTCTCTCATGGCACGCAACTGGGCTCGATCTTCGGCCCTCCTGTGTGTGTATTAGTCACTATATGCGGCTATTAATGACTTAAATTATACACATGTGCTTACGAATTTTCACATGGGTTCTTCGAAGGGGTAGGCAGATGTGCATTTCGGCACCCATCTTCCGCGTATGGTGCTTGGTTAAAACAGGGCGGGTCTATTGCAGATTTTGGAATTCTAGATAGCGAGCTGCAACTGAGAATTTCCTAATATAAAAATCCAAAAATCCCGTCCATTCCTGAACCCCCAGAGCTTATCTAGTCTTGTCCCATTGGTGGATACGGATCTATTCCACCATCAAGAAGGTTTAGACCTTAGTCCACAACGGTGAAAATTGAAACCTAAGAAATTACAAAAAATGGTAAAATCTGTTTTAAATTTGCAGGTAGCGTGGTAGCGGCGTGGTTCCTGCCGCCAGACAAGGCGCCGGAGACTAAGACAAATTCTGTGTGATTTACTTCTCTATCCCAAATATCTGTGATTTCTATACATTTAAGACATGCATAGTAATAACGTATTGATTAACAAAGATATAATATAGTAGTTTTATAAAGCTGAAGATCTTTTTTGGACGCGCTAATCTCGGGAACTATGGGTTCGAATTGAATTGTTTTTGTGGTATTGTTTACTCGTCTAAGAGCTATCATCATACTACGATCAGTAGAAGAGGAGCATCAATAAAAAAGTGTGGCCGAAATACAGTCAAAAAATTTAGACTACAGTTTTGTATACGGAGTTGTAGGCAACAGCTTGAAATGAAATTATGATTATGTATTTAACTAAAAGAAAATTGTAATTTAGCAGCAAGAAGTTTTAGGAATGTTATATTGTAAGGTTAGAATTCTTATGGATAGCATAATTCCTCACTACATCCAGTAAATATATTTATATAAAGCCAGAAACGTAGGATTAAATAAAATAAAACTATTTATATAAATAAACGGTTTATTTTTCTATATAAATATATTATGTTATTTTTTGTACGTTTATATAAAAATATGACATGTTTTCGATCACAGATCTGGAATGCATGGTCAAAGTAATTTACATATTTAAGAAGTTTTAATAAATATGTTTTTAGAAAAGGCGGGTCTACAAAGAGCGAGCTTCGCGAGACATTCCCTTGGCCCCGACCGAGCACGGCAGCCTCGATAACATCGCGAGTCTTCTGCCCGCGGCAATCCCGAGCCCTGTCTTTTAATTATAATCATAGAGAATGCATATTCCGCCAAATTCATATGCATATATGAATTTGGTTTAAATAATCATTGTAATTTGCATATTATATATATTTTTGCTTCAATTCATCATTGTAATACAATAAAATGTAATAAAAAAACCCCAATTTCAAATTAATTTTTAAATATTTACAACAAAAATTATGATGATGATGATGACGTCACAACATACAAATATCGACAACTTCGACTGTATTCCCATATGTATAACGAAATCTGATTATTATATTTTTTGCACTCAAAAACTTGAAAGAAATTGCTTAAAAATAATTTGCTATAAAAGATTTTAAAACCAAATCAATTTTAAAAATGGTATATATTCGCTATCGGTATATTCGAGAAAGGCACGAAACAAAATACGCGCGCTTTAAGACTGCGCGCGGCAAACGGCAGAGACTCTTCTGAGCAAAGCACAAACTAGACTCATAATGGCTCGAGTACTCAGCCGCGATGGTGGAAATGCTTGCTCGCAACACTGCTTGATATTCTGTGTGGACTCGCCTTATACCTTTTATTATCATCGACCCATATATTCTATACAAAATGTGAGTATTTTTAAATAAAAATATACTATATACATTGTTGAAATATTATATTAAGGTTAATTTTAAATATTGATAGATCAAAGAAAAATAAACAAAAATAAATGGTGAGAGAATATGCAAATCGTACTGTCCAAATAGAGCATCAAATAAAGAGATACCCCCAACGCTCGCCTTTTGATATATTTATATCGGCCTGCTCAAATGCTCCAGTTATTTGTGTTTAATTTTTACAATATTTTTATCACACCTACAACTTGATAAAAGTCTTATTAAAATTACAACAATGATTCAAAAACAATATGTCATCTATTTTCGCTTACATAATTATGATATGACTTATATCTGTACACATAAATAAAAAATACGAGATCCTTAATTCTACATTTATATTAAAATGGCTCGATTCTACTTAGTAATTACGGATCCTAATAGTTTTTAATTTTTCACTATGTATATTTCAAGACCGTCAATAATTTAGCACAGGATTTTAACATTTTTGACATGAATATAAACTTTCCTTCATAACAAATTGAAGGATTTATTCTCAACAATGAAATTGTTGATAATATTGAAAAGAAAAATATGTACATTAATTGTACTAAATTATTGACGCCTTAATTCTTATGAAGGTTATCGAAAAATCAGCAGATTATCAATATGAAATACTTAATATTATGTCATGTTTCGATAACCCTATTTTCTAAACCTTATTACCTATTTTGGTACCAAGCGAAAACTTATTTTCAAAACCTGGTTACATTACCTTCTTATAATCTTTGTATTTCCATCATCTTCATCATTGATTATTTCATAATCACCTGTCTAAAAATTAAACCAGACAGTTACCCTTGCTTTGAGAGTATCCTGCAGTTCACACATCAAAGGACCTTCTCAATTTATCCGTGTAAAGTATTACAAAATTAAATCTAATCTCTAAGCCGTTTCCCTACATGTACGTAGATATGTATCTGTCTAATCCTAGATTCTTTTCCACTCCATTATCTTGTTCTCCTTCCTCTTTCTGAGTTTGTTCTTTGTTATCTTCTAGCTTTATAACCATTATGCCACCGACTGATACTGTAAAAATATAGATCAAAATATAATACAAGTAAAAATTTACCTTCAGAGGAAGTCATACGCCACAATTTAAATTATGAATCCATTTTCTATTTTTCCTTATAACTCATGTTCAATTATAATTATTAAAATATATATATTTTTTATTGATCTAACAATTCCTCCAGATTGGACAGGTATTTAAGGCATCCAGACACTATTTACTTTTAAAATCAAAATTCTTTTAGGTACAACTATACAACAGGGTAATATAACGACGTCGTCGAGTGACTGTTGCACATTGTGATGGCAGGTATTTTTGTACTCACGAGCAAGTAAAGCTGCTACAGCTATAAACGGCGCTGGACATGAAAAATCTAGCAGAACTCCCACCGCTAAGTTAGACACCACGCCGCCCGCTCTGCCCCACCACGCTCCCCAGCAGACGCCAAGACCGCTGAAAACACCAAATATATTTTGTTTTACCTCGTTTTCTTCTCTTTTTATAAAGCTTTATAAGTTGAGTAAGTTTTTTAAACATCTTTTCATTTTTATAATGTTTTCAGGAGATCGTGACTATAATCGTATGGTCTTCTGATCTTAGGATGATATATATTTCACTAAAAATTATTCCATTCTTTAACTTATCTTTGTTGTGATTCAACCTTGCTGATCTTAGACAAATTAGTTTCAAAAAGCTACAAAAAGAAAGTCGCTTTACTCAATCCAGTCTAGATGTTACAAAAAACACTTCTTCTAATTCTATAGCTGAACACAAGCTTCGTTCAATTCGATGTTACAAAAAAAAACAAGACTTCTTTGAATTACCTAGCTGAACTTTTGATCCTGATCCCACAGACAAACGTACCTTAACTTAGCCGGCAGGGCATTCAGCAACAGTCGTATAAGTAGCACATTGCCGTTCAGTGACGCAGCATTTAGCGCCGCAGCGGATGCTACAGCCATCGTGTTGGAATTGGAGCATGCGCACGCGCTGGCAGCAAGAAGGGCACAGGCTAACGCACAAGCGCCTGCGCAGGCCGCAGCTGCGTTTTTAACTCCTCTTGCCCCTCCTTTAGCACATAGTATGGCGCACGCAGCGTTGCCGAGGACGCAGCAAGCCCCAACAATCAGACCTGATGTGAACACCTGAGAAGATAAAAATTATGATTAAATAAAGTTAGTGTGAGTTCATAAGATTTTTTATTTGTAGCTTGAAAGAGGATGTATTTTTGCAATCGGGATCAGGAGTTTCGGAATCGTTTTCTAAGCAAATATACAGAATATTTGTTACTACTGAAAATTGCCCAATGGTGAAACCCAATACCAACCCGGAGCCTCGAGATTGCCTGGTTTATGTTGGAACCGCGAGATCACGACTTTTGGAATTAGTATATTTATTTAAAAATTATAATATTTTTATCTTGTTTTAAAAAATGAACGCTGGATTTATAAATGCGTGACTAGAGCCGTGAATTATTCATCATCATCATCATCATCATCAGCCTTTATTAAAGTATTTCAATAACATTGGACCTACTTAGATTTACTAATCAGTGGCAATACTTCAATAGAAGCCCGAAAGCCCGTGTTGCCTTAAAAAATTCTGAATAAAAAAATAATTTAAATCTTTAATCGATTTGTCACGCCTTTGGGTTTGTATGGAAGTACCGCCGCTGCTATAAATATCTGTATCATGTGAAGTTACCTCTGTATCCATAGTAGCGTCACAAGTTTCATCTTTCCTATCATGTCCAAATTCACTTTCATTAAAGCCTACTATGGGTTCAGGCTTAGCGTACGTATCATACAGTTTCGTCAGCTCTTTCCACGCCACATGGGTTTGGTTTAATCCTGTGGCATTTGCAGTTCTATTAGCTGCAGCTAGCTTACACTCTCTGCTCTGCATGCGTAGAAGAAGTTCTGGTATCCACATGTTCAGCCCAAAACCACTGGAAAACAAAAACAAAAAATAAATTAGCAAAACGGCAAACCCAAAATTCCCTTCTGGATTTATCCTGTAGATATACGTAATAAGTCATCATGTAAGAAGTTCCTTTGCAAATCATAAAAAAAATACATTTCAACCGTTGCTGGGAATCAAACATTCCTTCTATAAAAGTCCATCAGTGTTAACCAAGAACAAAACCATGCAATTTCAAAATGGATTTAAAGCTTTTTGCAACTCTGGTAAAACCTCTTTAATAATAAAATGCGAATGCCCGAAATTTTGGTGAGATTAAGTTATATATATATTTCTTAGGTGTGTAGTCCGCCAACCCGCACTAGGCCAGCGTGGTGGACTATGGCCTAAACCCTCTCAGTGGTAGGGGAGACCCGTGCTCAGCAGTGGGCGTATATGGGTTGATAAAGAAGAAGAAGAAGTTATAACTTCGGACATTATATTAAAAAAATACTTACGCAGACATATTAGCGAAGAACACGAAGAGAATTAGAGAAGATTTCATGATGTAGCTCTTCGAGATGAAGATCTTCAAGTCTTTCAGTACACCCATGAACAAATCCTTGGTTCTGTTCTCCTCTACATTCAAAGTTTTAGCCACAAAAATGTTATCCGGAATCAATTTCTTTATCTGTAAATATTAAAAACGTTTTATTTTTTTATGTCAATATACCAGTTTGTTACTAAAAGCACCTATACCTATTCATTGTGATGTTTTGGAATATTTTAGTATAATGATTCTTGACTGCCATGAAGTATGAATGCATAGGTACATAACCTCACGCCTATATCTCCCGATGGGGTAGGCAAGTTATGTAACTTACGCCAGTATGTTGTAACCCCACGTAATAGGGCGCGAGCTAACTATCGCTTTTCGGACTCATTTTTGGATCCCACACTGTTACTGAGAATTTATTAATATAAAACCTAATAACACTTTTCCTTTACCCAGGAATCGAATCCGGGACACACGGATCACACTGCTGCACATACTTGTAAAGCGAGACCACTAGGCAACCAATGTAAGGCACCAGAACGTGAAGCATAACTTAGGAATAGAAATAGTTCTTACCTTATAAACGGCATCTTTTCCATAATTAACCTTATGGATATATTCCATCAGTTTTAAAGCCCTGTCTCCTCTGTTGGTGTCCAGGAGAAGCCTGGGACTCTCGGGCAGGTAGAGCACCCACACACCAGCAATGAACCCAGGCAAACTTCCCAGGGCGAGATACAGTCTCCAGGACGAGATAGGTAGCTGAGCTGGGTAGTCAGGGAGCTTGAAAGGTATCACCAGCCAGGCGAGTGCTAGAAAAGAAACATTTTTTTTATTATTTAGAATTTTTTGCTAGTTTGTTTAATGCTACTGGGAAGGGGGGAAGCAGTTTGTTGTTTTTGCTTCGCAATAAATCTAAAAATATCAGGCGGTTTCGAATATACACTTATGGCATATAATTGTCATTTAATTGCATGTAATTGGGGAGGCCGTAGTAGCATCAAGAACAGAAGAAAATAGCCGGATTACTACAACTAAATGAAAAAATACGAAGAATATTTTTTCTCTAGTAAAAGTAAATTTAAAATATATATTACTTATACTTTTTATTTCTTTTTGTTCCTCTATGAATTCACTTTGTATAGTAAGACAGAGCAAAAACACGTTTCATTATTTTGGGTCATTTAAGATTTATTTTAGATTCAGGTTAATGAAAGCAAATAGAACCTTTGGAAACATGCCACGAGACAATTTCTCCAAGCATTTGAATAGAAACCAAATAGTCTGGATATTCCAAAGAGCTAACAAATGAAGTTCATGAATCTATAAGGATTAATGTCATCGATATAAGATTATTATCTAGACAAAGTAATAGGTACTTTAGCCGGCAACATTGTTGTAATGTCCTTTTCTCTCCATCCATTCACCAAATTTATTATCCACATTAACCAGAATTACTCATTTAAAGCTTCAATGTCACTGCTGCTTGTTTTCTATTTATTTCCAATTAATAGATAAAATAATTCATTTTAATTAACAAATGATAAAATAAAAAAAATCTGGGCACGGGCCTCCTCTACTTCTAACTCTTAGGTATCTAGTTTCCTCACGATGTTCTCCTTCAAACTAATTCATTTAAACATAACTTCAAAAAATCAGTGGTGTGTGCCCGGGATTTGAACCGGCGACCGTCGAGATTTCCGACCGCAGTCCAAACCTGGAGGTCATCACTACTAGTCTGACATAGAACCATATAATTAGATATTGTCTCTAAAACCTCATTCAGTTGACCTGTGCAATACACTCGAAGGTCATTGAAACTAGATATTTATGACAATATATGTAAATATTTACAAAATGAAATTCTAAACACTATCTATGTACGCAGCTTTACACGACGTAACACTGACCGCTAATTTGCAATTGCAGATTACAGTTAGTAGTTATGGACCTCTGTCGGGGTCCCGTTACTAAGTTTAGACCTGGCGTCGACTGACACCGAAAATTTAACCGTTTTCTAATACTAGCACATGTAAGCTGAGTTATCCTGAATTGTTTCTAGACTCAAGTCTTTGACTAGCTGACTAGCTGCGTCGTTTGGTTTATGAAATATGTTACGCGAGCTCTTTGGTTCGATATCTGGATAAGGACAGTGTTGTTAGTTTTTCATTTTGATATTTTCAGCAAATTTGGCTATACCGTCATATATGCGTCTCTCTACTATTTACAATGTATTTAAAACATATTTTAAAGCTGCATTTACGCGAGCCAAAGTATTGTTTAAAATACGTTCTTAATTTTATAAAGACTGAAGGATAGACCGAATAAAAAAAAATAGATGGAGAGCGTGAGAGATAAGGAAGAAAAATGGGTGAATGACGGCTGATAGGGAAGTTTGGAAGGATAAAACATACTGCGTCGACCCCAAATGAAAATTGTGAACAGGGCAAGGAAATGATGATGACTTTGGAAAGACTGAATTTATAGCAAATTCGAACTCATGAACTCAAATACCGTAGATATGCATAACTATAGGTGCTTTACATAAGGCGTTGGCTATTTGCCTACCCCCGTGCATGCAAAAACTTGAAATGTGTTTAAACTACTGACAATTAAGTTTCTACAATTTACTGTTGACAACAAAAATGCATCGAGCGTTGAAATTACCATTACCGTATGCAAAAATGCGTGTTACTTTCGAAAATCTCATTGCATATGCCGAGTTTCGAACCCACAACTCTGCGGTCTGATGTCTTATTCATTAAGCGACCGCGCTCTCTAATCAATTCACTTATCTTCGCTTTTATCTACGCAAATGTCTGTATCACAGTCAAAAGAAGAAAAAAATAAATTACTGCCTCATGGTGGCACAACTATGTGCCGATCGACCTAGAGTTCCTGGATTCGATTCTCGGGTCGGAAAAAGTCTTATTGGGTTTATCAATAAGGAAATTCTCAGTAGCAGCATGGTGACTAAAAATGTGTCCGAAAATTGACAATAGCGAAATGTGGTTTCAGAAATGCACCTCTACCTTCCCATTTGGAGAATACAGCTGTGCCATACATACATACAGGGTGTATTTAGACCGTGATCTAAAACTGAGGCAGGTAATAGCGATAGTGATTACAAACCCCGTAGCATTAAAGAAAATCCCGACAAAAAATAAAATTTTTGAGATTTTCCATACAAACCACATTTTTTAACACTGATAGTTGTATGGAAAACGTCAAAATTTTTATTTTTTGTCGGGATTTTTAATATCGCCACTGGGTTTGTGATCACCCTCGCTATTTCCTGCCTCAGTTTTCGATCATGGTCTGAATACACCCTGTAAATGATATATGATATAAGAGTAACTTACCCGGCAATATGACCCAAGCTGCCACGAAACTCATGCCGACTATACTGAGGTAGAACTGGCGTTTCTTCTCCCCTACCAGGTCGGATAAATAGGAGAACACGAGAGTAGCAGGCCCACCTGGAAATGAAAAAAAATGTACAATCGAAGTATTATCCGAGGATAAATTACGATATTCGTAATATGAATCCCATAGTTTTATTATCCATAATATTTATGTGAGTAAACCGATATTGACAATTCTTTTCTGATTTAAAAGCTGGTAATTCTCGTGTGGTACAATCATATTTTTTTGTAACAATAGCTTCTATGAGAAAAAGCTTTTATAGTTATAAATTAAAGAAATGAAAGACGTGTTTGGACAAACCTCAGTCTCTGCCCACCCCAATGAGCTACAGGCGTAATTTTTTGTGTAGGTATCTATTTAAGCCTATAATTTTTGGTCGTAAAGCCGTCTTTATAGAATATAAATGATTTGAAATAGCAATTTCCATGAGCTTTGTAGACATGGGTGGCCGTAAATACCAGGAAACGACCAGAAAACGGCAGTTATTTCAAAGAGGAAATTTCACGATATTGTAAATTAAAAGGGCTTAAAGTAAATGCTCGTAAATTGAACGAGTATTAAGAGACTGATTCAATGCCAAATATACAGTGAAAACTCTATTTAACACTGAAAGGACTGCGCATTATATGGTATTATAGGTATTGAGCAGTGATGGCCTCGAGGTTTGGGCGCGCGGTCGAGAATCTCGGCGGTCGCGGGTTCGAACCCCAGGCACACACCTCTGACTTTTCGAAGTTATGTGTGTATTCACATTGAATTATCACTTGCTTTAACGGTGAAGGAATTTCTTAGGTGTGTAGTCCGCCAACCCGCACCAGGCCAGCGTGGCGGACTATGGCCTAAATCCTCTCAATGGTAGAGGAGACCCGTGCTCAGCAGTGGGCGAATATGGGTTGATGAAGATAGATAGTTGGCGTTAAATGGAAAATAGATAATAATTATACTCATGGTAAATTAAACCAATCAAAGTGAACTAACTTCGACGCTTTAGGGAGTTTCTCGTCAAATCGTGTGACAAATGGAGTATAGTTGCCTAGACCGCCACTTGCAATAAATATAAGCATAGTTTCTCTACATATCATTTTATGTACGAGAAAAAGAAAATAAAAGTATATTGCAGCAGTACTTACCGATGACAAATCCATTGATAGTCCTAGCAGCTAGCAATAATCGATAGTCGGTAACAGTACTCTGTGCTAACGTGATGACAGCATCCAGGAGTAGGGTCAGACTGAGGGTATTCTTCCTTCCATAGACATCCCCCACTATTCCCCAGAAAAACGCACTTGCTACTCCACCTAGAAACAAACAAAAAATCATCAAGATTCATGCATCTTAAAAATAAAATAACTGATACGAAATATGTTAAATTTTATCATTATTACCAGCCCATATATACGGGACTGTTCTACAATTGAGAGGATTATGGAAGGCATTAAAACTAAGGAGTCCACCACGTTGAGCTCATACTGATTGGCGGACTATCATCATCATCATCATCATCATCATCAGCCAAAGGACGTCCACTGCTGGACATAGGCCTCCCCCAGAGACTTCCAAAGCGCTCTATTGGAAGCGGCCTGCATCCAGCGGGCATATAGCTCGCAGAACTGGCGGACTATAAATCTAAAAAAATCCTAAGAAATTTTAGGTGAGCTGGTTATCCTACAAGATATTCCTTTACGGTTAAAGTACGTGATAATTGTGAATACCACATATCTTTTAATAGTCAAAGGTGTCCCTCAGGTTTGATAACCGCGACGAATTTTGATATCTGATCGACGCGACGGTGCCCTTATAATACCTCAAAGTCGTCACTAATTCATCACCATCATCAAACATTGTAAGGAAATTTATTGTAGTGTACATCAACTTTTGCTATAGCGCCAGGATCGAAACACAGCCTCTTTCAGAGACCAGACTTTAAACAGCTAACCCAAGAACACTGTATACTTAAATGTAAGCTGTTACTTTGTTATATAATAATTATTGCATCAAAAATCATTAAGGTATCACAACTGATGAATATTTAACGACCCAAAATAAACATTAATCGATTTTACTATTGATGCGTGTAATATTTGGAGTAATTGAGGGATATGTTTACATAATATAGAAATAACGACCACAAGATGGAACTTAATGGACACTGACTGAATAACAGCTATTTGAGACAACTCTAGACCTTGTGATAAGAGGTCATCAGCCTAGTCACACCCCTTCGCAACAAGACAAAAATCTAATTAGCATACGATTTCCGAAAACTATTCTAGTGAATCCTGTCGCCTATTTCATGGCGCCGAAGTTTTAATCATATGAATTCTATTATCTCGAACTTGCTAATCACACCTTATGCAGATGTCAAATTTCTATTAGTACGATCGGATACGGCTTGGATGTTGTCACCGATATAAATGGCACACATTGTTTTAGGAGATAAGGGATGGTGGTGCCATGATACATTTAGAAGAGACGAAGTACTTCATCAACCCATATACGCCCACTGCTGAGCACGGGTCTCCTCTACGATTGAGAGGGTTTAGGCCATAGTCCGCCACGCTGGCCTAAAGAATAAGCCTAAGAAATTCCTAAGAACTCTTAGATGTGAAGGTTTTATCACGATGTTTTCCTTCACCGTTAAAGCAAGTGATACTGTTGGTTTGTAATGGATGCATAAGTTATCCGGAAGGTCTGAAGTAGGTGTAAGAGGAATCCGTTGCCATTCCCATTGATAAAGAGAGAAGCTTTCTAGAAGGAATACTGTTATAGGCTGGACTGAATAAGTTGGGATCCGTTCTTATTTCCAACCCTTTATAACCTTGATATATATAAAACAATCTTCTTTGTAGCCAGATTTTCTAAGTGCCTTTACATTTAGTCATAGAAAGGTACAGAAACGGATAAAGTGCATTGGCATAGAAAAGGTACCGCTACCTTTTATAAAAGAAATCAGAATGTAATGACATACAAAAACAAATGAAACTAATAATTTAGAAAATTCAGAGTCATTATTCTTCGATTCTATCACTTTCTATTGTAGCAAAAACAAAAGAATTAAAACAACTTGTTTGCATACTCTGATTGGGATTGTCGGACCCCTATTAGTAAATTATCTATTATTCTTTTAATTAAAAATAGCCCATAACCTAGTCAAAAATCACTTTACTGCGTGTAATCATTTTATATGCGGTTGTTATTAACCAATTAGCGCCAGTAACACACAGGTGTGAAACGACGTATGTTATACTAATTCTTATAGGAAGACACACCTTTTCGAATGAACGATTGTGACGTCATATTGTTGAGAATTGCAGATTATATGGCAATGTATCAACTGGACTGAAAACATTGGATTTTTTCATCCATGTATGTATAGGTAGAATATCGGGAAATGGATGGATGAGGGCTGCTCAAGACCGGGATGGTTGGTGCTTCCTTGGAGAGGCCGACGTTCAGCAGTGGACGGCGATAGGCTGAGTATACAGGGTGTATTATATACAGGGTGTATTTAGACCGTGATCGAAAACTGAGGCAGGTAATAGCGATAGTGATTACAAACACCATGGCATTAAAGAAAATCCCGGCAAAAAATACAATTTTTGAGGTTTTCCATACAAACTATTAAAACCGATGGTTGTATGGAAAACGTCAAAATTTTTATTTTTTGTCTGGATTTTTAATATCGCCACTGGGTTTGTGATCACCCTCGCTATTACTTGCCTCAGTTTTCGATCACGGTCTAAATACACCCTGTATAGGCAGCTAATAGCTAAGGTGATTGCAAACCCCCTGGCGCTAAAGAAAGTCCCGAAAAAAAATTACGTTTTTCATACAAACCACATATATTTACCTAACACAGATGCTTGTATGCCTAGATACGCTTTTTCTATTGTTAAGTTCTATTAATAGTTTAATGTTAGCAGTAATAGCGATAATATTTATTTATTGACGCTTAATATAATGCAACACAAATGAACACTTAACCCAACAATAAATATTAACAACAATAATTTGTTAACAAAGTATTTTTATTTCGAAAGTATTCGATTTTTTTTTTGGTGAAGTAATCTACAAGCGATAATTAGGGTTGGCTGCTTAGTTGATTTTCCTTCATAATAAATAATATTTTGAGGAAAACTTGTAAGTTCTGGGTTGCCTGGAAGAGATCGCTAATAGCGATAAGGCCGCCCTTTGTTACACATTAGCTTATAAGCTAGTATGATTTTATATTTTATTCCTGTATCTGTCGTGTACAATAAAGTAAATAAATAAACAAAAATAAATAAAACATTTTGTTCAAGAAAACGTATGAATCGAGAATTTTTTCCATAACCAAGAAATTCCAAAACGTCAACGAAAGACGATGACGAAACTGATTTCACAATTTTCACACAACATGATACAATAGTTAAAAAAAAACAAATTTCTAGGAACGCCCAGTAACAGAATAAACGACAAAACCACTACAAATCGTAACAAGTTACATTTTCATTAGCGACATGATAACCACTCATTTCCCATAATAGGACGAGAGTACGCTTCCTCAAATCTTTAGTGTTGTTTTCCTATAACCATATTATATCCTAAAATACGTAAACAATTGACATAAGACATAATATTCTACGAAATGTTAACCGCTCATCTGGGTTTTAGTTTAGGAAATCCCATTTTTTACGACAATTTGACGCACGATAAGTACACTTTCAGTGGCGAAAAATAATCGCTCTTACAGTACAACAAAAAATTATGTCGTTTTTTAATTTGGTGGCTTGTTGCATATTTATATGTCCAATTGCTTTTGTTAAATAAAGATTTGAGTCTTAATAATTTTCGGAACTTTGAAAGCGAACCGGGATTTTGAGCTTCCGTATTGGCGGTACTTAACGCCTCTCTTTATTAGCATTTCTAATATCAATTTAGATTTAAAAATGTTCGATCAGCCTAGGACTTCGAAAAATCGTTGAGCATACGTTGTTCCTAAATAGCAACGATAAACAAACTCTATAATCTGCATTTATGATATTATATGAAACTCTAACATTCCTTCATTGTATATTTACATTAAGCCAGCATAATTACACAGATCGGTCAGTATAGCAATATTTTTTAACACCATTGTCAGCCCCGTGGCGCAGTTTACTACATACCAGCTTTCGCAACGAAAGGTTGCGGGTTCGATTCCGCACCGAGACAATTTTTTGTGAGATCCCCAAATATCCCGCTTGCTTAGATACCAGCTTGCGCAACGAGAGGCCGCAGGTTCAATCACCGCGCCGACACAAATATCCCGCCAACATCCACAAATATAGGCGTGACAAAGAACTTGTATTCTACTGTGGAATCAGGACTTAAACTATGTATCTGATTGGTATATTTTTCTACCATTGGCACTGCATTCATGCAAGAACAAAAATTTCCCCAATTAAAAATTTATAAAACCTTACCGCTCATAAAAGCCATGTTGATAAGCCCAGCCTGGTAGGTGGAGAGCTGCAGCTCGCACCTCGCAGCCGGCAGGACGTACGACATGGCGCAGTTCTCCACTCCTGAGGAGAAGAAGGCGCACACACAGGCGCCCAGGGCGCTGCGGCTGAACCGGCCGTACCCTGGTGGAAGAAGAAGGAAGGATATTTAGTAATGATTAAGGTACATAATGGGATAGGATTTACAGTGAATCGTGAAAGGAAAATATTGTGAGAAAATGTAATATACTAGCTATAATGTAATCCTGCAGTGATGGCCTCGAGGTTTAGTCACGCGGTCGAGAATCTCGGCGGTCGCAGGTTCAAACCCCAATCACATACCTCAGACTTTTCGAAGTTATGTGTGTATTCACTATAAAAAGTATTAAGTCCGCCTATACAAACTTTGTTTGAAGTGTAAATAAATAAATAAATATCATCTGAGAAAACGTATTTATAACGATTATACATCATATTATCTATACTAATATTATAAAGCTGAAGAGTTTGTTTGTTTGTTTGTTTGTTTGTTTGAACGCTAGGATCTCAGGAACTACTGGTCCGATTTGAAAAATTCTTTCACTGTTAGATAGCACATTTATCGAGGAAGGTTATAGGCTATATATCATCACGCTACGACCAATAGGAGCGGAGCAGCAATAAAGAATGTTTCAAAATCGGGGACATTTTTCCTTTTTGTGAACTTCCGCTACGTACGCTGCAGAAACGGTTAAAGTTTCGCTAAAATAATGTATGACAGAATCGTTCCCCTTTAAAAATTCTAAAAGAAAGTCTGCGACAGCATATGTCTATCTTTTAAGGTTGGCTCACTATAACGTTTTTTATTCTAACCAAATTTATTTTAAATAAATCATTATTTGTGAAGGTGTTTTTACAAACATGATATTAATCCTTATCCAAATAAATACGTTATTCATTACAAGTATTTAATACAAAATAAATTTGTCCTTTACATGATTTGATTTCAATGAGTATCTTTGAAGATATCGCAGTTTCAAAATAATGATCAAGCGCGCAATAATGATACTCAAGGCGTCGACCGGCGCGTTACGGTTTCACGTTGAAACAATTTGACCGATTGTTACTATGATTTTTGTATACTTAAGTAAATGGGGCTCTGCGGAGTAAAATACTACAACTTATTTTCTTTCTGAACCCAACCCTGTAGTCCACGCAGACGGAGTTGCGGGCAAAAGCTAGTGTACAATATACAAGCATGTTTTATTTTATGCCCCAGAAGGGTAGCCAAATGTGTATATTTGCTAATTTAGGCTTAAAACGCACGTAATACGATTTAATACATATTTCGGGTGCCCATAGTCTACCCATTTTTACTACTTGAATAACGCGAGACCACGAGGACCAGTTAGTAAGTATGCCTGTATAGGGTATCGTATCATCATCATCAACATCATCAACAGCCTTTCACGTCCACTGCTGGACATAAGCCTCTCCTATGACACGCCACTGCGCTCGATCTTCGGCTCTCCTCATCCAACCGCTTCCAGCCACCTTGCGAATATCGTCACCCCACCTAGCCAGATCAATCATAATCAAATGCAATTGTAAGCCACGTGCATACGTTATTAAAATTTAATAAACTTTTTTATTTGCCATAGAAGAACTCATAAAAGCCACAACGTAAACAAAAACACTAAAACAAGAATAAATAATAACGTGCCATAAATTCGCAATACTTAGGCGCGGGAAAGTCGCCTAATACGTGCGACCACAAATGTATGTAAATTATAGATACATACATTATCACTGTAATGGTAAAGTTAATTTATATATCTAAGTATTTCTAGTGATATTTCCTAACAATGTCCAGAATTTGACTAAAAATCGCACGATAGTTTTCCCAAAATCCACAATTAAAAATATCAAGATTTTTTCTTCGTTGCTCGCGCCGCACGTTTAGTCGAAGCCTCGCTTTGTAGTTTCATTTGTAATACTAACTGGCCATGTGAATTTAAAAACATTCTACACCAAAATACTGCAGCCTACGGCTAACATTACCTCTTGAATCATTAAGTTGTGATTTTTAAAAAGCGGTTTTGCTTTTATAACAAAGTATATTATGCATAAGTTTTCCTTAGATATGCATAATGGTGTCGATAATATAATCTATCATGCGGTTTAAGCATCCATATCAAACATTATACAAAAGTTGGTGAAGGTTTTTCCAAAGAAACCGTCATAATTATCTTTACAAATTATACTATTGTAAAAAAATAGGACCCCCAGCATCAAATGCAAAAAGCGAAGCCCAACGCGGGGCTCGAACCCGCGACCCTGAGATTAAGAGTCTCATGCTCTGCCGACTGAGCTAGCCGGGCTTACAGTGTAAAGCCTGAAAAGCGGGATTGCTTGCAACCCCTTGCATACGTGAGGGTTGAAATTAAACGGAAGTTTATGCTATTGCGTCATCACATAAATGGGGAAGCTGCATTCTGAGACAGAGCTAGACTGCTATGGCTTATAGGTACTTTTGGATAGTGTTTTAATGAACCTAACACTCTAAAAGGGTAGGGTAGTTAAGTAAGGGTAGTATATTTTAATTACCACATCTTGCAAGTTTATTGTTGCGTTGAAGTTCCGCAGTACAAGTACCAGGCGATTCTGAGATGAATTTGATTAGGCTTTTATAAGGAAAATTTCATAAGCACCACGTGGAAATGGTTTTGAATTTGGTAAAAGGCTAAAACTAGAAATATAGCCAATAAATACTTATGCAGAAATACAGGTGTGTCTAGAAAGATAACAAAGTGAAACATCGAAAGGATAGTCTTAACTAAAATCTGCAATAAGTTTTCAAAAGTGTAATGTTGTGAGATACAGTCACTACCATTTCCAAAGCTTGTCTAGTTAAATAAGCCTCAACATTTAAGTCCGTGAAGATAAGGCGTTAGGCCGAGGTCAAACCTCAATGCCATTCATTTCGAATCCCACACATACCCTGACTTTTCAAATTAACTATATTCCACGATAGATTATATCACTAATATCAACAATAAACAAATATATCATAATAATTATTCTATGCAAAGACATTACTACGCACACTATCCCATCACGGTGGACTAAGGCTTAACCCAATGAGGGAAAAACTGCCCAACAGTGAGATCTTCCTCTGATATTGATAGATAAATAAAGACACATCGAAAAGGCGTGCAACTCACCACAGCGGACACAATCGAACCGACACACAATTATCTAATAAAAACAACTTGTCACACCGTCTGTTACTTTAGTTTAATTGCACGTAAAAGTAATTATATGATTGCACTAATCAATTTAAATGTGCCATGCTTTGTCGGATCTTCACTTCCTCAATCCTTAAAGCAAATGTACTTATGTATTGGTAATAATGACGTCTATAATAAGTGCAAGTCCAAGCTTTAAAAGAGCGCGCGGTTGAGAATCTCAGCGGTCGCAAGTTCGAACCCCAGGCACACCTCTGACTTTTCGAATTTATGTACGTATTCACATTGAATTATCACTTGCTTTAACGGTTTTGCACATCTAAAAAGTTCTTAGGAATTTCTTAGGTGTGTAGTCCGCCAACCCGCACTAGGCCAGCGTGGTGGACTATGACAAACCCTCTTAATGGTAGAAGAGACCCGTGCCCAGCAGTAGGACGCATAAGGTTTGATGAATGGTTTTATTTTTGATTGTCGTCTAAGTTCTATATGACTGTTGAAAAATTATAAAAGTCCTTGGTATTTATAGAAAATCACGACATGTGACTTACGTGAAGAACGCCACACGTCTTATTATTAGGCTATAATGTATATAAATATTTGTTAGGTGTCCTACTAAGGTTTGCCGTACGATATCAAATTCCTGGGGTTGATGCCAAATTAGAGTTTCAGAGTACAGACTGTAAATATGCTCAAAATACGGCAATAGCGTCATAGACTTTACATCATTAGCATCTGGGACTTAAAAGGTATTCGGAAATATGTGAGCATAGATGCACCTGCCAACCCCTATAATGGGTATAAATTAATAGGAGCTAGATGTATTGGTAAATTAATTCAATCACGCAGCAGAAACGATACAGAGAAAGTAATAAAAAATAGTCACAAAGAACTATTACGAAGCCAATCAGTGCGGTCACGTGTATACACCAATAAAATGCATAATAGTGGAATGTAGTTGAATGTACATACCGGCTGTGTGCAGGGCTGTCTCATAATCCGCCACTTCTTGCGTTGCGTCTCCATCATTCACTCTATTTGCTGCAACAAATATTATAGTTTTACTTAGAAAGCTCGGCAATGAAATATCATCATTATCTTCTTGTCCTGTTCCTGATTTTTATTTGGGTTTGGCACAGTATGTTTTATCCTTCTATAGATCGCTATCAGCCATCATGTCTTCAGAAATACGATAGTGGTTTAATAAATGACAAGCCACGTGCTCTCTGCTTGAAAAAGAAAAATCATTATGATCATCATTATCAGCCTGTCAATCACCCTCGCTATTACCTGCCTCAGTTTTCGATCACGGTCTGAATACACCCTGTATATCCATGGCAAAGGCCCCCTACCATTGCAAGGGTTTAGGCCTTAGTCCATCACGCTGTCTTAGTGCGGATTGGCGGACTACACACCTGAGAAATTTCTAAGAATATTTCGGTGTGCAGGTATCATCCTGTTTATGCAAGTGACAATTCATTTTGAATACACACATAGCTTCGAAAAGTGAGAGGTGTGTGCCTGGGGTCAGAACGCCGATATTTTCGACTGCCTCAACCTTAAAGCCATCACTGTTTACCAAAACAAAAATATGTATCGATATTTGGAATATAATCAGCAAACGTGTAGGATGCCCTTCAACTAGGTCGCAAGGTAGCCGACAGCGGTTGGACATCGAGATCTTAAGATTAAGTCTAATGATGTGCCATGAAAGGGGCTTGTGTCCAGCAGTGGATCAAAAAAATCTGATGATAATATTGTCTATGTGGGTGTGAGATAGTAAGTCTTGGGCCCTTTTGATACCCATGGTGTCAGACTTAGAAAATGTTTCGGATCAGATATATCTGTTTGAGATATGGATGTAATACTACTAGCAAGAATTATTAATAAGATTCATTAGAGTCTAGAGAACTCTGAAATGCGAATCAAAAATTTCAGTGCTTAATGCACCTTTTAGTTTTGTCAATCATAACGAGGTATTTGTGTGGTGTATCCAATTAAAATTGGGTATTTTGAATTTGAATAGTAACTAGATAACATTGTAAACTTACAATTGGATGAGGGCTTCTTTTTTAATGCATACTTCATCTTTTTCTTAATTTGTGCACTGCATTTGGGCTTAATAGCAGCCCTCGCAACGAGAAATGCGTGTTCGATTTATTTATTTAGACGTCAGTAGAGGAATTTAAGAGACAGTTTGCTTAAATTTTATTAAATCACCTTTGTAAAAACGTAACTACAGAATGTTAGGTTTACGGCGATTTTATGGTTTCTTGTGTTGGTTTGCGTTTGTGATAACGGTGTTTTGATTTGGGGAAAAACAAGCGTTCAATGAATTTGCTGTTTGACGTCATAATATGACGATTATAATCCAGTCAACATAATTGTATTTTGAGGGAAGATCGCCATTCTTAAACGAAAATAAGGTGGGTAAGATTACGTTAGATTTGTAAAGTTTTGGAAGCAATTGGTTCGATACCAAATTGCGAGAGGCCGCGAGTTCGGTTTCCGGACAGAGACAAGTTTTTATGTGATCCAAAAATTATAGCTGCCAAATATACTGTCCAAATAGAGCTTCAAATGGCTACAGATCCTCTAATTTGCTTAGATGCTTCATTAACTATAGCAAGTGTTTGATCTCTATGGAAACATGATTGCTATTCGGTACAATATTAATATGCTTTGAAACCTATTGCTAATATTATTTTCTAACCTAAAGGACCTTTAAGGAAAGAGCCTTTTTATTCCTCAAAGGCCAGCAAAGCAAAGATAATTTCTCTGGAATTTTGGTTATTTATGGATAGGCTTGACCACTTAAGATTAGAATGCCTACTACGTTTTTCTCTATCATCATTAAAAAAATGTTTGACTGATGAGTGACATAAAATATCGTAAAGTTCCACTAGCTATTCTTCGCAAGAGTCGATACCGAAGAGTTACTTTCATGGGTATTTCGATTTTTACCACCTTGCATTCATCCTAATCTCATTAATTGGACTGTAGTAAACCCCCTGGCATTAAAGAAAATCCCGGCAAAAATATTTTTTTTGAGGTTTTCCATACAAACCACATACTTTTAACACCGATGGTTGTATGGAAAACGTCAAAATTTTTATTTGTTGCGGGGATTTTTAATATCACTACTGAGTTTGTGATCACCCTCGCTATTACCTGCCTCAGTTTTCGATCACGGTCTAAATACACCCTGTATAAGCCGGGACATTCCTACTATAGTCCAAACGTCCTACAGCATTCCACGGAATTATTTATGCATCCAGAATGGCTACAGGTGTGTCAGCGAGCACAATACCATGTTATGTAAACTTATTGCCGGCGACCTTTATAATGAAACCGAATTACAAAAACACATTCGACAGTCAAATTTGTGTATTGTAATGAAATAATTTCCATACTAATGCGATTATTTATTGAGAATTCAAAGTTGAATTGAGTCGTGGCTATTGTTAGAGAATTTTCATTAAGGAAGTAATGTTGAGTTGTGTACTGAAGATGTGATATGCAAAAATCATCATCATTATCACACTGCCCACTGCTGTTACAAATGAATTTCCAAAAAATGAGGGTTGATAAAAAAAAATTGTTAAATTTTGAAAATTTACATTTTATTTAAACTGTGTTCCCTAGTTCTAGTGAGTAATTTAAATTGAAAAACGATGTTTTAGTTTTTATGGAAACTAATGTGATTTAGTTATTCCAAAGTAATTTCTAAACAAATTCATATTGTATCACATTTTGTGATGGATTTAGCGTATTAACCTTTCGTTGTTTAATTCTAACATCGGAGAAAACTACAAGTAAATATGAATCCGCTTACAGGATAACGAACTAGAATACCGTCTTATGAGCAAAAAAATAGTAACTAACATTTAACTATCACCATACTGAAAAAATCTCTACAATTTTTCTAAATTTTATCCAACAATTTTTCCAGCTAAATATAAGTAAAAAAAAAGAAATTACTCACGTAACTCCGGCGTTATTTTGCAAACCATTCTCAAATAACTATGGCACTATAACTTCCCCTCACTGTCCGAGAGCCGCGCTGCGTGCTTTGCGTTTCCGCACGGACTGAAGACAGCGGCCGGCTCCCGCCCACAGCCTTACCATCGGGTAGACACGGCACGCATCCGAGAACAGACATGTATAAATGTGTTTTATCATCGGAAGAAAGTTTGAGTAATTAATTGTATGTTTGATTTTGGTATTAAAAATTTTTAATTTTTTTTATGGTTGTGGTAAAATTTTTGATAAAGACAGTTCGTCGTATTGACTCAATTATATTTTGAAATAAATCGTTGGAATTCGTGCAACTCCTTTTACTTTATAGTTTCTTAGCACTTAGATATCTTAATTAATTGTTAGAATCTTCAGTTATCAACTCTAGGATGTGTGTGTGTTATAAATTACGATAAACTTTAAAACATAACTAGAATATAGTATTTGCATACATGGGGACTTAGTCCATCAATAATTTTTACGTAGGCTTAAAATCTTCGTTTATATTTCGCTATGTTTTGCTTTTTTGTATTCGCAATGATTTGAGTAGAATTTTTTATACTATCACATGTATTATTAATTGAACAAATACGAAATAGTCAAACAAAAGCAAAATAAATTATTTATTACTCGATGAAAGGCTCTAATTCAGATTTAAAATTCCTCATTTACTTTTACTTTATTGCAGGCTATTAACAGTTAAGTTTTACGAGTAAGGAAAACAAACTGAAAGTTTAATCTACTAAATTTTATTTTCTAAAAATTTTACAACTTTATTCACAACGACAAATATTTAGGAAGAACCATTTCTATACTCAGAATGTCTAAGCTAGCTTTAATTTTAGGTCATTCCGACATAATGATATATATTTAGGAATTTTCTACACTTATCCATCAGTCCGCGAGCTTTCACTTCCACTGTTGCTCGTTAACCTTCCATTTCACTGTAAATTACATCCATCTTGGTTGATAATTGAACAAGTATATTTGCATGGTGCAGGCGCCAGCCTAACGATAATCTAGGCAATCTATCTTCGAGTCTGGCTCGGCAGTCTGAAGATGTTAGATCTATATTTAGATCGCCCGGTTAACGGCCAGAAGGGAGGAGCATAAAAGGTCTAAGTACTGGCCCGTTAACTTCCCACTATAGGACAAAAGCAGTTGTTTTAGGCTTTTATGCCATAGATTAAAGATGTTATCAAATTTAATATATCGTTTACATCAATATTCATAAACATAGTTGTAATCCACACTAAGATACAAGTACTGTGTCGTGGGTATTATTATTATTATATATGAGAGATTTTTCCGTTCCATAAACACACAGACACGAAAAACATATTTTAAGGATCACACAAACATTTGTCTCGGTTCGAGGTTCGAATTCGTGGCCTTTCATTTTGCAAGCTGGTGTTTAGACAATGGCGCCGAGAGGCTATCTATAAACTAGATTCAAATTTCAATGTATCTAAATTTTAAATTTCTATCAAAAAATACTTCAGCAGATTTTCGTAAGCGTGATTCAAATGCTTATACATTTAAACGTTTAAGTTTACCGAAAATATGTTAAGGTCCAATAACACAATCTTTGCAATGTTTTTCTATAAAAACAAGCATTTACTCAATAAGCTATTAACAGTAACAGCTATATTAACTCCTGTAACACTTGCAAAATACCCAGAAATGGTAACAGATAATTTGATCTCGACTTATGTTATACAACATAAGTTAGACATGGAATTTGTGATATAATACTTAATCAAACATCGAGATTGATTCTAAGTTACTATTACCGTCAGTAACGTTTAAGCACGATGTCTGTTTTATATAAGAAAATAGAGAGAAATAGTGGGCTTGACAGAAGTTGTCCTTTATACAATTTTAAATTAAAAAAGAATCCAAACTAAATCACTCTCGAATCTAACTTAGGACATACAAAAATATCTTCTTTAGTACAAAGTAAATGTACTGTTTAAAATTTTGGCATTATGTTTGATACGCCAAAATTAAAATCGTAGCGCCACCTACCGGGTCCAGTTGCAAATCTGAACCATTCCCGAATCCATTTGACGATACAGAAAAATCACTGACAAAAACTAGCACAGCAGAAATATATTTCATTTCTGATTATAAAATTCCCGCCGTTTCTGTTTTTCCACTTTAGGCCACTTCTACGCTTCCTAACTCTACGTGTCAGAAAATGTAAATACATGAGCTATACAATAACATTGCGACCGAGATGACAACTAAATTGGATTCAACAGCCATTCATGAAATAATTATATAATATGCCATTTTATGTATTTTTGGATACAATGATTGCTGCATTGTCACTGAAAATATAATACTTAGGGTACCGCACGCGAAACAGCTTAATAAAATTAGAAGGGAAATAGTATTTTGGATGTAGACAAGTGTCGCCGCTTGTTTGTCACCTATTCATTCTAATACGGTCACACGACCAAAGGTAAAAATTTCAAACAAAAATGAAGGACTGCTATTTTTTGTCACACATTTATAAATGTCTATTCAGACTTTAATAACCCAACTCCGGAATATCCATTCCACGCAACCCGAATTACTAAGAAGCGTGTGTGTCAAACCTATGGCCTAAAACCCTCTCAATGGTAGAGAAGACCCGTGCTCAGCAGTGGGCGTATATGGGTTTATGAAGAAGAAGAAGTGTGTGTCAAACATATGATAGTCTATTCCAGTCTTTCCCAAAGTGGGCGATAACGCCCCCTTGTGGGCGCTGGAGGTCTCAAGGGGGGCGGTAAGAGACCCAGAAAGAAAATGGGGGCGTTGTGTAGAGCCTAGAGGTCTGGGGGGTGAAGAATCTTGGGTAATAGTGGTGAAAAGTGGCCACTACTGTCCAGAGTGGCTCTTGTTTTTTTTTTTTAGGATGACGGTTAAAAAAATAATTTATTTTATTTTCATTTGTGGTTTCGCGCGTTTTAATGGGGGCGCTAAAAAATGTTTTATTCTCAAAGTGGGCAGTAGACAAAAGTTTGGGTACCACTGGTCTATTCGAAGGTTCGGCACGCTCGACATACTGACATTTCCTCTCCAGTCTTATTCAACTGTTTTAAGGTACCTCATCTTAATGACCTAAAAGTAAAAAATATAGTGCGAACTAAAGGGCCTGGCTTTAATTTTCGGGTCGGCAAAATATTATTACAATTTTCCATAAGGTATTTTCGGTAGAGGCATAAATTTAAAAAATTTTCCTACTAGAAAACCGTACACTCGTCGTCTGTTACGCGGGACGAAAACCCAATTCGGAAAACGTGGGTGCAGATTTGCACCTCTGCCTACCCCTTCGGGAAATACAGTCATAATGCCGTATGTATGAATGTGATTATCATAAAAAGACGAATAAAACAAGCTAAAGTAAATAGTGTCATGTTTACTGTTCGTAGTCGAATTGTTTTTGTTATTGTAAAAACTTTAACACGTAATTGTGTCAAATTTGGAGTGATTATAGAGTACATTGTTAATGAAATGAAGTAATAATAACAACGGCCTAATATAAAATAGATTCGGAACATTTTTGAAGTACTTATGGCCTCGAAATTTAAGGCCAGGCTAGCTAATTTAAGGCGCGTCGTTAAGACAGGGTAAAAACCACACTTCTGACTTTTCCTAGTTATGTACATATCTTCTTCTTCATTAACCCATATACGCCCCTTGCTGAGCACGGGTCTCCTCTACCATTGAGAGGGTTTAGGCCGTAGTCCACCACGCTGGCCTAGTGCAGGTTGGCGGACATTGTACATATATACATACATAATCTTACGCTTATTTTCCCTGATGTGGTAGGTAAGGGTGCATTTCTAGACTTACATTTCGAAAGTTATGTGTCACTCTCACGTAATAGGGGGCATGTATCCAAATTTATTGTTACATACTTTAACTGTAAAGGAAAACGTAGTGAGGAAACCTGCACACCTAAAGGTTCTTAGATGTGTAGTCTCACCTGCTTTAGTCAGTATATATTAAGCGCAAATGTTTGCTTTTAAATATGTTTGAAGTTCAATTCTTGAGTGAGGCGATAATATCTTAAGGAAATAGGAACCTTTACCTGATGTTCTCAGCAACAGCAGAGATTGGAAACGTTCTCAAAAACCACCAATAATGTTGCCTCTTGTGTGGGATTTGAAAATGGACTGGCCAAATATGGTTGGGAAGTGGATAAGACCGAAAGATCATATCACATCGTCAGCCGAAATATGTACAATGAACATACCATAGGCCTCCACCAAGAGAAGAGAGACAAAGGTACTAAGATTTTTTGGTCACACATATTTCAGAAAACCTTTAAATTTTTCTGCCCACATCTAACTTGACCATTTTTTGTAACCAAGTTTAAAAATAATTACAATACTATTTTTGGCAAGTCTTTGGATGTTTCCTTCTATTTTCAAATATCAATACAAGCGTATTTAAGACTGGTAACTGATACTCTTGATTAAATACTTAAGCTTTTTATCCTTTTTTTTATGAAAGGCCATCTTCGCGCCAAGTAGGGCGACCACGGTGCGCGGGCGAGGGACGCCCACAAAGGTTCCGCAGTCGCCCAGTGAAGCTTTTCATCCTGGGAGTATGAGTTCCTGTGGGATGAATACAGAATTTAAAATTGCCTTCGAGCGGAGTCTGGCCCTAACGCTAGAACTTCATCATCATCAACATCAGCGCATATACGTTCCCTTGCTCTGCTCGCGTCTTCTCTTCTCAAGCGTTAGACCCTGGCCTAAACGCGTTGACTGATTAAGCCAACCCTACTTAAATGTATTAGAATACCATTTGTTGAAACTAGTGTTTTGTCTACAAACGCTTTTTGTATTTCCAGATCATCTCAGTGAGCTAACCTTTATATAAATTGTCCGATTAATTAATTTAAATTGCTATAGTTCCGTCTTTTTAGTCCATGAGTCAATACAAATAAGGTGTATTTTTGCATGATGGAGTGAATAGTATCCCTTTAATTGTGTATTTAACGGCAACGCCTTCGGAAATTGATTGTATCTTCACGATTTGTTTAGTTTTGTTTGTTCCGGTTTGGAGGACATTCTCTTTTTTCACCTGGCTTAATTAAATAATTTACGAATCAAAAACACACAACAATAGGCTTTTTTAACTTTTACACAGGGGGTATTGCAGGCAGAAATAAATTATGTTACTATTTATTCCAAATCTAGTATTAGTAAATTATGCTTGGTTAGATAGATAGAGTGTTTTTTGACCTTTTTTGATATCCCATCGAAAGAAACAAAGATCCAGACGGAAAAATCCAAGACAAGTACCATTCAAATTCTGTGTTAAGAAGATTTTAATTTTCCGAAGCAGAGCAAAGCCTGAAAGTCTTCTATTAGTGTATAACATCTATCCAGCTTGTTCTGGATGTCAATTTCCACCTTAATTCCCCTAACCCTTAGAAGTACACCACAAGTCTTTATAATCCACTAGTGAGACACTCCGGTCGTTCTCGGTATTTTTCTTCTTCGCAACGAAAGAGTCTCAAATTTATTCGAAACGATTTGATTATCGATTATTTGAATAGAACGCGGTCAAATGGAAGAAGCTGGTGCTGAGAGGCTCGAGCTAAGTGATGAGTACAATATTCCTTAAAAAGTCTGCGTGGCTAAAACACAGCTTTCTTGACAACAAAATACTCCAGTGTTTTCCCCACATATGTACATACGCTGGAACGGTAATGAAACCGACAATATAAACGTGTGTACATACGCGTTCATAAATCATGTATGGAACACGGCACGGGCGCGCCTTGACTTTGAACTTGGACAGTCGGGGCGAAAACTGTTTTAACAGGAAAAAGATGGTTTAAACAGTGGTAAAGCTGCGTAGTATGGATTAAATGGACTGGCTCGATTGGGGTGATACCACTGTCTTAAAGAAAACTGTTTTGTTGATTTTTGAAAGAGATTCATTTACATTAGAATTGACAGTGCCAAAAACAAAAATAGCATCGAACACCAGAGATCATTAAGACACTGTAGAATACCTCGTCTTTAACCCACAATGAAATAAATCTAGATTTGGCATAAGTACTTGGAAACCGATGAGTGTCCAAATCTTTCCATAGCAAAGGAGCCAATTTAGTAATGAGGTAGCATCATCACATTTAAAGCAACGTGGTGGACTGAGGCTTAAATTTTCTCAGTTGAAGAAAAAGCCAGTACCCATTAAGGGAATGTATATCTTCAACTGAATACTGAATAAATACACCCAACACTCACATACATAGCTCTGACCCCACACTAGGTTACAAGACCTGTGTCGTGGGTATCAGACACTACGAGAGACTTTTTCGGTCTCACAAACACCCAGACCCGAAAAAAATATTTGTGGTTCACACAAACATTTGTCTCGGTGCGGGGAACGAACCCGCGGCCTCTCGTTTCGCAAGCTGGTGTCTAGCCAACTGCGCCACGGGGGCTGATGATGATGAGTATCGGCACATACAAGACTTAAAATTCAGCCAGAACTTAAGAACTATAGATAAATATTTGTTTATGAAGCCAATGAAAACGTAATAATTTAAAGCTTGATGTAATAGATATTTAATTAGTGGTTGTAATTGTTTTTAAATCGTTAACTCCATTAAGAATATATCTCAATGAATTAATACGTATATACGGTGAAGAAAAACATCGTAAGGAGTTCTACACTTCTAAATTTCTTAGGAATTTATTAGTTGTGTAGTCCGCCAACCCGCACTACAGTAGTAAGGTAGACTTAAGCCTAAAGATCAGCGTGGTGGACTAAGGCTTAAAACCCCTTCAGTTGCAGATAAGACTCGTGCCCAAAAGCAGATATGGGCTGATAATGACGATGTAATTAAGTTGTTGTATTTTTGTTAGTTGTAATCGGTTTTAAATAGTAAATTCTATTAGAAGCGCACTTCACCTATCAGATGCTTATGTAATTCGTTGGTATCAAAAATACAACCTCGCAGACTTTAAGACCAGATAGATGTGGCCTCAATAAAGAGGTCACAGATCTTTATTTGAATAATTCTGACAGTATGTAAATAAATAAATACACCAAACTGTCACCTACATAGTTCCGACCCCCCCTCCCAGACTAGACTATCAGTTAGACGTGAAACGATAGGCTGCGGGTTCAATCCCCGCACCGAGAAAAATGCTTGTGAGATCGATTAATATTTGCTTCGAGTCTAGCTGTTTGTGAGACCGAAAAGACCACGACACAAGACCTGTATCTTAGCGTGGGTCAAACATGTATCTGGCTGTTGCCTGCACTTGTTTATTTTATAAAATTAATAAATATTCCCAGTAACCCAGATGAGCAATGACAAAGCACCATGCAAGCAGTTCTTAACATTACGGTACCTTCCAAAAATACATTTCACGCGACTTGGCATAAATTAATCCCGAGATTTATTCTGCACCGAGATGATATTCATCTTGCGCTCGCAGCCTCCGAGATACTAATTTTGAATACTTTTTTTATGTACTGAGATCTTCCGTTACGTCGGATCGAATTTTGGACAGGTGTGGACTTGGGTAAATTTTTAAAATCATGGTAGAAATTTATTGGTACGATGGGGGAGTAAAAATAGTTGTAGGATTATTGTTATTTTTTTGGATATTCTTAGCAAATAGAGACGGATAATGAGTTGGGAAAACCAAAAAGTTCTTTATTAATTTAGGGTTATAAAATGAGGGTAAGGCTTGGTAAGGTTAGTTTGGATAACGATATGAATGTTTATATTTCGGTACAAAAGTAGAAGTGCTGCTGGCATCTTATTTACCCCTTAATCACAGTTGCTATCTTCATCATTCTCCTGCCCTGCTCCCAATTCTTATTTGGAGTCGGCGCAGCATGTTTTGACCTTCCACACAGGAAGGAAGGACAAAACATGCTGCATAAGAGTTTTGGCAAATGTTTTACGGCCGGCCGCCTGCCTGACGCCAGCCCTCTTTGGGACTTTCATTGTTTTAGGAATGGGGTAAGGATAGCGTGTGTTTGGGTACAGGATATTGCAGGTGAGGATATTTGGCCTGACTGTAAAGATGCTACGGTCCCGGATAAGGAAGTAGTAGGAGACTGCAACAGCTCGGGGGGCCGAGCTCGCGTACTCGTAGCCCTGTTCCATGACTGGCTAGATCAATGGAAAAGGCATCCCCTGACCATAATCACAGTTGCTGTCCTCTAGTATATAATTTCATTAAAATTATTCCTGGCTTTACGTCTAAATTATGTTTTATAATAAATTTTAAAAGGTATATTTACTGAGTTTCATATACAAAACTGTATACTCGTAATTTTTTAACCTAAACCCGCGCCTGTTTTTAGCGTGAAGGACCCGTTTGTTATTATTATTGATGCACTTCAATATATTACTCTCCGACATTATATACGTACTCAAGAAATACAATATTTCAGTAGGTTTTGGGAAACAAAAACACAACCAGACAAAGCTTTCTCCAGAACTATAAATATACGCTGTGCGATCTAGGTACGGAGTTCAATTCTCAGGTATTATTTTGGGTATTTACATTAGGAAATTCTCTAAGATTTTTTATGTTTGCTGGTTTCCTTACGATGTTTCCCTTACCGTTAAAGTCCGTAATCATCATCATCATCATCACCAGCCATTCTAAGTCTACTGCTGGACATAGGCCACCCCCAGTGACCTCCACCAAAGTTAAAGTACGTAATAATCCATTGTAAACACACAACGTCGAAAGTTAGAGGTATGTCTCTGGGGTTTGAATCTGCGACAACCAAGATCATTTTATAATACAACCATGGTGTGTAATTTGGTGTCGACTGTCCGCGCGGTCGGAGCCATTCTCAGAAGCAAAAGTAAGAGCAAACCAATTTGGTGGCTATTTGCAGGCCACAGCCAAAAAATTATTGTACCTCACATGCCGTCCGTGTGGCTGTGTATACAAATACTTCATGTAGGGAGCTGACACATGTGCTTAAACACTAAAGCTGTTATTCTTACTACAAGAATCAAAAGATGACATGAAAAGTTAAGAACAATTTATTGAAACTAAAACATAATTAAGATTCAGTCATTTTTTAAAAGAACGGGCAAAAAATTATAAAAATGCCCTTTTAAAAACAGTTTAAAACAAAGTTATATTTGATAACCCTGTGGCGCTGTTGCTAAGACAAAAGCTTGCGAAATGAGAGCCGCGGGTTCGATCAACAAGACAAATGTTTGTTTCTCTGTTTTCTTTGTAATCTACAAACTTGTTTCGGGTCTGGGCCTTTATGGGAAGGAATAGTCTCTCGTAGTTAGTGATACCCACCACCTAAGATTCGTAACTTAATGTGTGTTCAGTTTTCCTAACCGTCTATTTCATTTCTAATCATCTTTCATAGATATTTTAGTACATTGAAATGAAGATTATTTTATTGGCAATCTACGTTGAATAATAAAACATTACGTATATGAAGTGAAGGAAGGTATGTTTGTATGTATTTTTAAATTCATCATATATAAATGAATTTTACATTTTTATGCAACTAATAATAGCCTTAATAGGGACAGCCTCATGGCGCTGTTGACTGACACCAGCTTGCAAAAAGAAGTATATTTTTTTATCAGGAAATTATCAGTAGCAGCCCGGAGTCTATAAATATCCCTGAAAAACGGCAAAAGGCTTGCCCCCCATGTAGAAATATAACAATATTGGCGAAATGTGGGTATCTTATCCCTTTGAGGAATACAGGCTACTTATGTATGTACCTTTGTATCTCACTGAATGTTACACAAGATGACTGTTTCGATTTTATATTTGAAAGGAGTTGAGACTATACCTATTTTTCGTTTATTTGTCCAACGGAGTTTCGTAACTGAGAATATCGTCACAAACAAAACAATTAAACTTAGATCGATATGGGCATCAAAACCTAGATCCTACACACACGTTTTTGCCTTTAAACCAACGTAATTCTTTGCTACTTTGACCATCTAAATCCTATGTAAAATAGACTCCGGAAAAGCCATATTTTTTTTCTATATTTTCAGCTTTAAATCTAAATCAAACTGCATACCAAGCCAGCTGCAAATACCGGCTTAGGAGATCACGACGCGCATATTGCCGGAGGAATGCCCAGGGTCTTATTTATTGATTCATAAATACTGCGACTCGGGGCTGTAAATGTGTTGCCAGTAATAGCCGATTACATTAGATAATGTTTTCTATTTATAAACATGGTAACTTCAGGTTATTGCAACAACGCATCGTGTTCATTCGCATATTAATGTGTTTTTACAATGTTGTGATTTTGGATAATTGGTTTTTTTATATAATTACACTTTCTTAGGTTATTCTTAGGTGTGTAGTCCGCCAACCCGCACTAGGCCAGCGTGGTGGACTATGGCCTAAACCCTCTCAATGGTAGAGGAGACCCGTGCTCAGCAGTGGGCGAAAATAAGTTAATAAAGAAGAAGAAAGAAGAATATAATTACACCCAACATGATAATATAGTCTTGCCTCGTAGGTATTATAAATTGCAATAGACTATAGTCTCACAAACAAAAATATTTGTCGATCACACAAACATTTGGAGGAGACCGAACTCTCGGCCTGTCGTTAGACAAGCTGGTGTTTAGCACATTGCCCCACGGGACTTTCGGATTGTGATACTTAAGTAATGTTCTCTAAATATGACCATTGCCCCAGAGCACGGAGTGCTGATACATGGCAAAACTTGGGCTCAGATTGATATTTCCGTCCTCTCCTTCCGACTTATAAGCGTGATGGTTTGCAAGTATTAGAATAAAACATTGTCTACATTTGATTCTGTCAGGTAACTATTTTAAAGACTACCAAAGTCTGTAATCCCTCTAAGGTTTGAAGACACTTTTTATTCCGTCTGCGCATTCAAAGGAAATTTTCAACTCCTCAAAACGATATAACACAACGATGATGGATTGTGATCGCGAGGTATTCAAATCCGTTGACAGGCTCCGATGTTTTTTTGTCCGCGATTTTTGGCAATCCTTTTGTTAATTTCGGAGGAGAATACATGGTATTTTTATTACCAGCGCTTCTTTCTGGTTTATTTTAAAATTAGCATTGAGTGCCTCTTGGTCTCATGGTGCCTTCGTGTACCGTATGTTCTAGAGATTCCAAGTTTGATTCCGGGGGCAGCGCAGAATGCTTCTATGGTTACCCCTCTGGAGTTGCTCACGCGAGTACGAACACACAAAATACAGAAACCTCTTATATAAACGCCTGTTATAACTTTCTTAGCGATTTTTCATTAACGCGTTTTATATTGTTAATTTATAAATAAAAATAAATATCAAATTTTGAATCAAAATCATTCTGGAATCCTCTGGAATAGATACTAAAATTTGTTGAAAATTGTAAGGGTGTATTCAGACCGTGATCGGAAAGTAAGGAACATAATAGGTAAGTTGATTAAAAACCCCCTGGCATTAAAAAAAATCCCGACAAAAATAAAATTTTTGACGTTTTCTAGTTTCTATCTGCCTTAGTTTCCGATCACGATTTGAATACACCCTCTATACCAGGGCTTCCCAAACTGTGCGTCGCAACGCCCTGGGGCGTCGCGGCAACATCCGAGGGGCGTCGCGAGGCGATCGGCAAACATTCGCTGTCCGTATTTTTCGGATAACCTCATATTACGCTAACTACTGCTGTTTTTATTTCCAGTAAAGTAGGTAGTTTTGATGATGGGGGGGGGGGGGTGCGTCGCAAGAAAAATAATAATTCTATAGGGCGTCAAAGTGTAAATAAGTTTGGGAACCCCTGCTCTATACAATGGTTGATTGTTATCATCACCATCCACTTGCCCTTTTCCCAAGTCTATTTGGGGTCGGCGCAGCATGTTTTTTCCTTCCAAATATCTCTGTCAGCCGTCATGTCTTCAGTCACCCCATTCTCTTTCATATCCCCTCTCACGCATTCCATCCATCTTTTCTTTGGCCTCAAAGAAAATATATAATAGTTACAATATATATATACAATTTCTTTAAATCAATGTATAAAACTATCAAGTCAAGCTTATTCCTTGGCCGTGGCTCGTGGTCTAGGTCTGTAAGTGGACGGTCGTCGGGCACTCCCCTCGGTGAAGTTTTAATTTTCTAATTGGCGTCGCAAACACTAACAGGTGTAGGGTTACGTTTTTATTCATACTTAAGCTTATTGCCACGTCTTCCGCAGTTTACAACGACAAACAATTAGACATTTTATTTTGAAACCTAGAAAGTCATATTCGATCGTTGTAGTTATTAAAGAAAACTATATTATCAGCCCATATACCTTCCACTACTGGACACGTGCCTCATTTATAACTAAGAGGGCCTCATTTATAACTTAGGCCTTAGTCCACCAGGCTGACTTAGTGCGATTTAACGGACTACACACCTAAAAAATTCCAAAAAACCATTTTAGGAGTCCATGCTTCATCATGATATTTTCCTTCACCGTTAAAGTATGTAATAATTCTTTGTGAATACACACATAACTTCGAAGAGTCAGAGGTACCTGGGGTTCGAACCTGCGACAATCGAGATTCTCTATCGCACGCCTAAACATCCATAAAAATAAATAAGACATCGATTACAAGTCATTTTTCTTCTTCTTCTTCTTCTTTATCAACCCGTATACGCCCACTGCTGAGCACGGGTCTCCTCTACCATTGAGAGGGTTCAGGCCATAGTCCACCACGCTGGCCTAGTGCGGGTTGGCGGACTACACGGAGTCATTTTTAATTGCTTCAAATCCTTGTAATTTCACACCGTTCTTAGATCGAGGACAACATTGACACTAAAGTGAAACCTAAATAGGACGGACTAGTAGTGAAAGCGCCAACTAAAGTGTCATTGAGAAGTCGTCGCCTCTTATTGTCAGTATAAACACTCCTTGGCAACATTCGTCTGCACACCTGCGACAAAAAGTCGTTGGAGAGTTTTGATCTGTAAGGTCTGAATCGTAAATTTGAGCATACTTTACAACTTGTCTTGTTTACTGCCAAAGACCGGGATGGTTGGCGCTTTCTTGGGGAGACCTACGTTTAATACTGGACGGCGATAAGCTGAGTATGATTACAACTTGATATTGCTACTAAAAATGTCGTAATAGAAACAGAAATAGAACTTTATAACTCTTGTTCGCACGTTTGATGCTGCGAGGAACACGAGGATATACAAACATGAAAGCTAAATATTTGTATGTTAAAACAATTATTCTGTTTCCTATTCCTTACTTTAGGGGTAAAAGAAAACATCGTGTTGAAACCTGCACACATAAAAGTTCTTAGGAGTATATTAGGTGTGTAGTCCGTCAAGCCTCAAATCATCACAGAATGCAAAGAAATCCCATGCCTAGCAGTAAGACATTTTTGATAGGCCGACAAATAAACGTTCGATTTAAAATCTGAAGTCTGCAAAAACATTTAAAGAAGGACATGAAAAGTGAGGGAAGTGCAATCAACACTTCAATTATATTTTAATGTGCAATAAAGTGCATTTTACACCCAATGGATTTTGATTGCGGGGTCCCGGGTTCAATCTATTAATACCACATCGTAATGAAAAGTTGAAAGCATGAAACTACTTAGGGTCAAAAGTTTAAGTTATTAACAGAATGGTGGTATTAAACTTTGGGGTGTAAACTTTGATTATATTTATGCCTTAACTAAGCAGTGTTACGACTTTTCCGCTAATGCATCATTTATTACCAAATCATGTTTATCACACTTGTTATTGTATAGGCAATTAAAGTAAAGCCTTGGGAGATAATGTAGGGATAGTTTTACTTTGCTTGCGTATAATCATTATTTAATTTTAATATGCTGATAATTTTTATACAGGGTGTATTTAGACCGTGATCGAAAACTGAGGCAGGTAATAGCGATAGTGATTACAAACCCCCTGGCATTAAAGAAAATCCGGACAAACAATAAAATTTTTGAGGTTTTCCATACAAACCACACACTTAACACCAGTGGTTGTATGGAAAACGTCAAAATTTTTATTTTTTGTCACGATTTTTAATATCGCCACTGGGTTTGTGATCACCCTCGCTATTACCTGCCTCAGTTTTCGATCACGGTCTAAATACACTCTGTATAAAAAATTATAAAAGCTTAAAAAAATTAATGATATTTTGTGAAAAATATCGTCATCGTCGATAAGTTGTGATGGCCTCGAGGTTTAGGCGCACGGTCGAGAATCTCGGCCGTAGCAGGTACAAACCCCAGCACACACCGCTTACATATCGAAGTTATGTGTGTATTCATAATGAATAATTACTTGCTTAAACGGTAAAGGAAAAACATCAAATGAAACCTGCACACCTAAAAGTTTTTATAAAATTCTTAGGTGTGTAGTTCGCTAATCCGGACGAAGCCAGCGTGATGGACTTAGTCCAAAACCCTTTTGGTGCCCTTCAGGGAGACTTATATGGGCTGATGATGATGAAAAAGAAATATTTGTTTTTGATTATACTATCACAATCAATTTCTTATGCGTCATATTTTTTAAACAAGTTTTGATAACCTTTACCGCCATCTATATGTTAAGGATGAAACTTTTTTTTTCTTTATCTGGTATTAGTTTTGGTGTGAATTTGTTCTCATATTAAATGAAAGACAAGAAAGTGTATCAAAATTTCATTTATTTCCACTTGAGACACGCATGCATTAAATCACTTTTAAAGGCATTTTAAATAAAATCATTAGGTTATTAACTTGAAATAAATAAAGCTGCATTTGGTATAAAATAGTAAAATGACACGCTCTATTCAGTTCCTGTACTTAACTATGCTTTTTATCAATTCATAAAATAAAACTGGGACATTTTAAAACAATTTACAATGATTAAAAAAGGTTGCTTCCTGACAAGTACACGGTGGTTAAAATATTAAAAACTTTGCCATTCTGTACCTTGTATTTTACATATTGCATCTGTGACCATAGTTAAATACGAGTACCTACTTAAAAATATTACAAAATATATTTCTATGACATAATTTTCGCTTTTTAAAAAGCATTAATATATTAAACTCCATAATATCTAAATTTTCTTTTGCAGTGTACAATTTAATTCTAACCTTACGTACTAGATGGCGCTGTAACACAATACTTCACTAGTGAGTTCCTTATTTTATTCTATCTATATAAATGGCGACTAAGTTATTACGAGCCTAAAAGGCAGTGCCAAACGAGAGAATGGGACACATGTACCGGCCTTAAGTAAATGTTATTATGTTAGATGTGACGCACACAAAGCTTTGTCGAATAATATTCGAGTATTATAACTAATTTACCACTAAATACAAATTGTCTTATAAAACATCTACGCTGTATTTCAAAACTAATAATGAATAGTTTTTGAGGATGATTAAAAAAAACATAAAATTTTACGACTTCTAGAGTTCCTCAGTGGTTCTAGAATTTTCTTCATCACCAAATTCTCTACAAGAAAAACCCCCGATTCATAGATTTTTTATGCGAAAAAGCCATCGAATCAGGTACTGTCTCTATCATTCGTCAAGTATAAAACTCAATAAAACTAGAAGAAAATAGAACCACCATTAATCCTCTAAAAATTAAAACAATTTAAAAACGAAACTACTTCTTTACTTTAAATCTTACATTAATTAATCAACTCTATATACACAATTTGTGGAAAGTAAAAAAGTAATTTACTCAAGTAGTTAGTTTGAGACACAAAACAAGGGATTTCACAAAACCATCTTGGTTTCCATTGTTCGGGCGCCAATGGAAACCAAAGACTAGAAATATAATCAAAATCAGCTACTGTGACTTCACTTGTTTTGTGTCGAACTAAACCAAGAAGGTGGTAATAAAAAGCAGGATCACCTGTCATGGTTTTGTCGCAAAATAAAAAACATGCAAAATCATCAAAACAGCGATTATTTTCGTGACAAAACCAATGATAGTGATCGAAGAAAGATCTTTGCTAATCAAGGATCAATGGTTCGGAAAAGCAATTTTAAAAGCAAGCGCAACTAGAAAAGAAATAGAAAAAAGTAAAGAAATAAGGGAGAGTCCTTTTGAATTTTACGTTGACGAACCAACATTTGTTACTATCTTAAAATAACCTATTGATGATGAAGAAAAATCTACAGATAGTTGAAGCTGCCCTAGAATATTAGACTAACGAATACAAGTTGTTGATAGGAAATGATGTTGAGAATTTCAAAGTTCTTCGACTTCTTAATCTTATTATTTTCTCATAATTTTTTGAAATGTACTGCCAATGTCACAAATATTTATTTTCTAAACATTATTTACAATAAAAAAAAATGATAAAGCGTTTTTCTAGACTTATTTTTTAGTTAATTTTCTAATAATTTTCAATAGCATATGTATGTTTTATACTACAATTCGTAGTCTTGACTTATGTGGTTTTTTTCATGACTGCATTGATAGGAGTTTAATATATTAATGCTATTGACTTACTATTTTAAAATACCTTAAACTTAACTAAATCCATTGATGGTATAAGGGGACTCTCACACGGGACCGGTGTGTTTCTGAAAACAAAATATTTACTTGAATATACTTCTGATCTATAGTTACATCCTTGTCCATACCAAGTTCTGATCCCACACTCAGATACAAATTTTGTACAGCTGTACAAGAAACTGCGAGACTCTTTTCGGATTCACAAACAAGCAGACCCGAATGATATTTGGTGGTTCCCAGAAACAATTGATTCCAATCGGGGATTACTTAAACTTTAACTTTGTTATTTTATAAAGAACTCAGCCATTGATGGGACAACAAAAGGATTAATTTATCCAGATCATGATATAAAAAAATACAGGCGAATTGATAACCTCGTCCTCTTTTTTGAAGAAAATAATATTTAATGCCAACGACTGAGCCTCGTAGCCGTTAAATACACTATACGCAAAACCCCTGTACTATGAACGAATGCAAACATTAGAAAAAGCTTATACATACTGAACACATAACCTCAATTTTTTGTGTCAGTTTTTTTATACATTACTTAGTCTGGCAAGAGTCTGCTTACCTAGATTTTAATGTGACTTACTAACCAACTAACTTGAGCTTCGTAGAAATTAAAGTGAGGACACATTCACCGTACAAAAATAGTAGGTAAGAAGTAATTGACAATTGCTAATTATATTACGCGTCTCGTTCTCGATGATTGATAACATGTAGTACTGTCAAGTATGCTTAAACTTCACAACGTTTAGAGATTCAAATTTGAATGTTCCCGCCCCATACGCTGTCATCTCACGCGCGTCTCTGGGCCGACATATTGTTTTGTTGTGCAAATAACTTCTGACGTTCGAGATTTCTTTAAACAAAATAATATTGTTTATCGCGATTAAATCGCGTTAATATGAGTTGTTCAAAAAGATTAAAGAACAAATCACGTTTACGATCTAAGGAATGAGACCGTGAAGATCGGAAAACCAGTAAAAAACTTAAGTTAATTCGGGAACAAATTGACAGCCTAATAAAATGGGTGATGGATTTCGTACAAAGCCAAAACAGAATAACAGTTATGCAGGTAAGAGTTGTTGGTGATACACACAATCTGAAGTCATTAAGTAAACATGAACGTTCCATACGAACGATGTATCATATTGAGTAGCTCCACACGAGCGTGCTCAGTTCTATACGAACTATATCATGTTGAGTAGCTCCACATGAGCGTGCTCAGTTCTATACGAACATCCATGCAACAAGCTTGTTATACATATTTCCATTCGAAATTAAAACATATTGCCCATATAGTTTTTAGAGGGTGCATTGTCCCACATACAAGTAAAGTTCTACAAGAACCAGCTTGTCTAAGTACAAAAGGATCAAGTACATCGTTATCGACTGTACCCAATACAAATTTTATCTATCATCTCATACAGATCTTCTTGAGTCTAATAAAGAAAATATACAATTACAATCAAATATTTCATAAATATAAATCTCCAATTCCAACTGATATGGTTATTAATATTATACCTGGAGGAGATATTCAGGCTCCCCAAGACTGGCAACTTGAGTTTTTTGGAATAATGGGAAAGGAATTACTTTCTACTTCAACAATAAAGGTTGATGAGACAAAACAGTGGATGCAAAAGAGTGATCAACATTTCACCGATAACCAAAACTGTAGGGGTTCAGGCCTATTATCACTTGGGGCAGCAATCTCCATACTAATGTAAAATCCTGAGGATGGAATAGACCAAATGCAGCTTATGACATAGCTTTGGGACTCTGGTAAATTATGGCAGATATTTCTCATCAACACTAAGTTGCAAAAATTTTTTATCGCACCAAATCTGGATAAGGATACCAAATCCACTCTGGAAGAGACACATTCTGACAAAAAGCTGTATGGTGCTAAACTTAATGATCAATTCAATTTCTTAAGGATCAATTCAATCAATTAAGGATGCCAAAAATATAACAAAAAGTTGTTGGCTTTGCTTAAAACATCTGGAAAACTGTCAACTAAAAAAGTTGGTAAGGGAAAGTATTTTCCTCAGAGTCAAATTAGCAATGTGAGGTTCAGGGCCAACAGACCATGTCAAGCATGGCCCTCACCAAATCCAGGACACCTATTGACATAAAAATAAAACTGCCCTGCATTTATATATTAAATAGGATATATAGTCAGCAGTAAGACTTGCACTTTTTATACAAATGTGTAAATTAATTCATTTTTAATTATACAATTAACAACTTATACAATTAGCATAATTATACAATTTATACAATAAAAGATATAACTTCAGATGAATATAGGAAAATACAGATAGAAATTTCCACACTTCTAAGGGAGCTATTGAAACATGTACACATTCTGTTCATGTTCATTCTGTACAGAATGCAGGGGACCATTTGTGTCTTCATATTTTATTTTAATTTTTTTCTTAGTTACAAAAGCAAATAAGTCCAATAGATTTATTATAATCTATATATGTTAAATGAGTTTATACAAATTTCATTTCAAAATGGGAGATCTTAACTAAAGGTTTACTTTCACTAAATACAGATAAGACTTAAAGGATACTTATTTAGTATGCTTTCTTAGTCCCTATGTGTATAAACACAACATAAGAAATATCTAAGATTCAGATTTAATGGTACCTAATTTACATAAATTTACATGTCTTCCATTTGGAATGTCAACTAGACCATATATTTTTACCAAGATAATAAAACCTGTAATGATTAATATTCACTTAAAAGGATGGTTATTCCTTATTTACTTAGATTATTGACTGTGCAATGGTAATACATATGAATCCTGTAATAGCAATCTAAAAATCTTATTGTGTTATTGGAAAAGTTGGATTTACTATAAATTATAACAAAAGTCATACAAATCCAAATAAGAGATGCAGGTACCTTGGACTTGTCTTAAGACTTAGAAAAATACTCAGTAATGTTACCAAATGATAAGAATAATTTAATTATAAATTTTATAAACCATTTTGAAGTTAGTAAAACATTCAAAATACTTTTTTTTGTGCAGTTACTTGGAGTTTTAGTGGCAGCATCACATGCAGTTGAGTATATATTGTAAAGGACTTGAAAATGCTAAATGGTTAACATAAACTGTAAATAATGACAATTTTAAATGTAACTTGTCAATCACTCATTATGTAATTGAAGATTTTAAAATAGATAAATAAAAGATAAATATATACTAGATAATTTAATAAAAATAAATAAAAGATAATTAAAGAATATGAAGGATCTCTCAAACAATGTGTAGATTTTACCACAAGAAATAAATATGACATATTTAATCCTTCTAGTGCTGAGGTAATAGAATTTTGACAATAATATTTAATGAAAATGCAAATTATAGCACTTTAAACACATCAAGATCAGCAATCTCACTCATAGCAAATAGATATGTCTCATATCTAATGATACCATTATATCTAGATTCTTCAAGGGCAGGTTCAGGAAATGCCCTTCTTCACCTAGATACTCAGAAAATGGAATATACTTGTAGAGCTAGTTTTTAAATATATTGGAAATAAGGGTAAATTATAGAATTTCAATCTGGAAATTAAATCAGATGTTACTATATCGCTTTTTGTTATGATAGCAGCCTATAGATTGCAAATAATAGCCTTAATTAATATAGAAAAGATAGCTATGAGCTTCTCAGGGCTCCAGATTAACATACATCAAATCTGGGAAGAAACCAACCTCTACTTATAATTCCTTATTTCAGAGAATGCCCAAAAAATTGTGTAGACATTATACTTTTACACTAGTTACAGGTAATAGAGCCAATTAGAGCAGGAAACAAGAAATTATCTCTTCAGTAAAGCCTCGTAAACCAGCAGGCGATCAGACAATTGGCGACTGGATAAAATACTTTATAAAGCAAGTATTGATACCAACAAGTTTAGTGCATACACTACCAAACATGCTTCTGTGTCTGCCTATAGGAAGGAATAAATATTGTCTCAATAAGGATAACGCCTGGCTGGACAGAGGCGTCAACAATGTTCGCTCGTTTTTATAACATACCTCTTACAGAAACAAATAATAAGTTTGCTATTAGTATTCTATCCAAAGATGTTTAAAAGCGTTTAAACAGTTTTAGCGTCATTTGAGCAAACACAGTTCTTTTCGAAGCCCTTAAAATTGATGAAAGACCCATCGTACAAATATGTAGCTTGCCAATTGTTGTAGGGAATATCGCCAGGTAAAGGGTTGGTTAAGAACATTTTGGGATTTTTGCGTAAATTTTGATAAATGGCAAGATAACTGAGCTAAGGTTGTAAATTCACTTTCGGAGTCATTTTCGGGGCTCGAAGTTCGAATTGATTCATATGTTTGGTCAAAGTGGAAAATTATTAATTGGATATATCCGCAAGCAAATAGTTGGTTAAAAACATTTTACAAGATTTAAATTGCTTATTCAAGTAAAAAGAAAATGTTAAGACATTCAAAATATTGGGAAATTGCTTTTACTGTAGCATTTTTTTTTTGTCCTTGTGCGATGCTCGGTTTAACAAAGTAACTACTTTCTTTAGTAGAGGAACGTGTGTTTGAAAACGTACAATTTTTGTTTTGAAGAAGTTTTATTTCTTTATTTTTTTAAGAATGTTTTGAAATGTGTTGTGGAGCGCCGGGCCCAGGCCGGTGCGAGTCACGCCGGCGCGGGGCCTTCCAGGGAAGGGAAGTATCGCTCTGCGCTCTACCGATGTGAATTGCAATTGCAATCGTAAATGTTTTGCTGTTATCTCTGCTTTCCGAAAATGTGACTGATTAAACTTTGGAAGGGCCTGATCTGGGTGATGTATTTGGCATTATACATATTATTCAGTAGTTGTGATGTCATTTCATTTTGTTTGATATTATGAGTAATAGGCGGAAGCCGACGCGCGCGCTCGTCGCTGCATCGATACTAATCGCATTTGCCTAAATTTGGCGAGCCGCCTGGCGTATAAACGCTCTTAAGTGTTGATTGTTATATGTATACTTATAATAAATCCCAATTCCTTGGGTATTTGTTTGTTATCATAAGTATTTGATTGTAAGCATTTTGTAAAACTATGTTAGTTTTAAATGTTTGTATTATTTAAATGTAAGGGAATACACGTGCATTTTCAACCGGGCGCTATCACAGACTCTAAAAATCTACATGTTATCAATCATCGAGAACGAGACGCGTAATATAATTGATCGATCAAACGAGCCCGCCGAAGGCGGGCGAAGTTCGATCGAAATTATATGAAGCGTCTCGTTCGAAGATGATCATTTCCCACCCCTAAAAAGAAAGTTACATCAAACTATAGCAATAAGCTAAGCTCTTGGTAATGATTGAACCCAACCCTGTAATCATCTTCTGTGATATCGCTTGGATACTCTGAAATATATGTCGGCCCAGAGACGCGCGTGAGATGACAGCGTATGGGGCGGGAACATTCAAATTTGAATCTCTAAACGTTGTGAAGTTTAAGCATACTTGACAGTACTACATGTTATCAATCATCTTCGAACGAGACGCTTCATATAATTTCGATCGAACTTCGCCCGCCTTCGGCGGGCTCGTTTGATCGATCAATTATTAATAATAATTTAATTTATTTTTTATGTTATGTTTATGTCCCACCCCGTATGCCCGTGTGATAGACTAAGGTCTAAACCCTCTCCATGGTAGAGGAGGCCTTTTACTATGGCCTCAAGGTATAAGAAATGTTTTTTAATCATTCACGTTCGGTCAGTTGTCAGTCCAAATTTTTGGTTAATGGAAACAACATTTTTTTATCTTTGTAACAAAACTATACGAATGCCCTGAACTGACTTTTAGGCTTTATGAGAGAGCCATTTATTTTAGGCAAACTTACAAAAATTGAATCCGAACGGATGGAATCTATTCATTACATCATAGCGACTAATGCAAATATGTAGTAACAAAAAAAGGTTACAATTAGGCCTGTATTAATACAGAAAGCATACAACTAGTCTCAGTGATAAATAATCTTATAACCCTCACCCTGGTAGATCAGCCCTGAGGAGCGCATCAGGTGGATATGCCGTCAGCTCTATTCCGTCCCTATTGTCACATATGATACGCGATAAGGTCACCTTCTTTATCTCTGCTAGTTGACCTGAAAAAATATAAAAATCTCATCATGTCTATAATCTTATAATTAATATACCCACCACCGCCAAAATATAATATTCTGGAAAGTTTTTTTTCACATTGGTAAACAAAATGAGACCTAATTTTGACAGATATTGATAGACTCATATTATTAAAAATATTGTCATTTTTTCCTATTATGGGAATCATCAGTTCATTTTCACCTAGACCATAGATCTAACATTCAAGGAAAAGAGATAAAAAATAATAACGCTTTTTACTTACTCGGTGTAAACGCCCCAGGGTTAACATCAGGTCCATACTCATAGAAATACCGGTCGCCTTGCTTCAACCTTGAGAACTGGTCTGCGATGATATGGGCAAATGTTGGGCCCAGAATGCTGCCGTCTACCGGTTCCTCTAGAAGTCCTCCAACCCATAGATCTATGTCTTCTGGACTGCTGTAGACTGAGGCCAAACGTTGTGCCGCCTAGAGTAAATGGAAACATTGAACTCGCTAGTTTTGTAAATCATAAAGTAAATTTGATATACATACATACATAAACTCACGCCTGTCTCCCGTTAGGGTAGGCAGAGACTATAGAGCGCCAAATGCCACGGTCCAAACACACCTCTTTCGCTTCCTCCACTGACATTATCCTCTTCATGCATGCACGTCGGTTTCGAGGACTCTTTATATTACCCTTTCTGAATAAATTACCTATGTGGTCTTTATAGGTGCACCTGGGCCGTCCTCGACCGACTTCACCACTCATTCCCGCACAGTAAATCTCTTTCGTAACTCTGGAACCATTCATCCTTTCAGTGTGGCCAAACCATTTAAGCATCCCCTTTTCAATTTTGGTCACTACATCTACTTTCAATCCACATTTTTCCCTTATCACACTATTCCTCACTCTATCTACCAATTTCACTCCACACATGCTTCTTAGCGCTCTCATCTCAACTGCATTAATTTTACTTTCATGCTTCTTCTGCCATACTCAAGACTCACTTCCATACATTAGTGTTGGCACCAGGACTCCTTGGTGTATCGCTAATTTAGCGCGGTCCGATATGTTTTTGCTGGCCGCGATGGAGTACAAGGCACCATTAACACTGTTACCCAACTTTACCCTTCTTTCAATATCTCCTTCACACTTACCATCCCTTGTAATCACAGAACCCAGATATACAAATTCATCCACTTGCTCCAGTTTTTCATCCCCTATCATTATGCTGCATTTGATTATACCAAAATTAAAAAGTTTTGGTACAGCAATACTCCACCACAAGTGAAAAAGGTTATTATTGATTATTGTGGAGAAAAATATTAGAACTAGATGTATAATGCGGTATATTTATGGGTCAATCAACTTTTAAATGTACCATCAGTGATAGATTTTATATATCAATTTTTTTTTCTGAAATTTGTATATTTTATACGTATTTGTTGTTGATAGTTATTTATATTTAAGGAATTCAAATAGAGCAGAACAATTTATGGTAAATTTTACTCAAAAATTCACATGACTGTAGTTAAGATAGTCCCTTGGACATTTAAAAATTCAGTCAAATTGTTAATTTACTTTTAAATATTAGAATCATATTTGAAAATCCTTACTGTTCTTTTAAAGTAAAAATGACGATAATGTGTCTTTAGGAGATAAGAAAAAAGTGGTTGTCCAGTGGACATAGACGTTTGTCCATAGGAAATACTCGGATGTCCAAAGGGGATTCTATGATGAAAATCGCCTGTATTTCTTCTTTTATGTAATAAAAAAACAACTATTTGAAAATAATTATCAGTATTAGAAGAGAAAATATTGAATAATTCAGACAATGATCTTGGATGTCCAAGGGACTGGTGGTGATATTTATTAGTCTTTCCGCTCCCTAGTAATAAATAATAATATTTTGAATTAAGTCTTACGCACAGTAAAAAATATACATTAAATTGAATATATTCCACTTTAATTTACTACAATATATAAAATACAAAAGTTTTTGCGCTGGTTGTCCAGTGGACACACAATAAAGCCACGCTCTTTTTCAAAATACACTCGGTCGACTGGCGCCGCGGAAAAGATGAAATCAAAATCGGGGCTGGATGAATGTTGTCACGAAATAAATCGACTTGAGTTCCAGGCAGTAGTCACGCCATAATTTTTTGGATTTTGGAACTTTTTTACCGTTGTCCGGTGGAAGTCAGAATAATAAAATATAATAGGGACTAAAATAAACATGCAAAAAGGTCGTTAAGGTTTTAAATCAAACAAAATCTATTTACAAGCATCATAGTAGATATTGTAATTAATAATTATGTTTCATTATAATGGATTGCCATATATAATTTTTTTGGAAAAATTAATGTTTCATTGTACTAACCTACTGAGGGACAAATTTACATAGTACTGACAGGACAGATAAAAGTTGATTGACCCTTATATATTAGAAGACAAGAGAAACTTTTTGTTACACTAAATAATACTAGGTATAAAAGACCATGACGAAAATTTTAAAGTCAAGTCCTTGCTTAACACAAGAGATTGTTCTACTCAATAAAAACTTCCATCATCTGGGACCTTATAATATAATACTTAATTCCTTACCGTATGAGGAAACTGTGAGAAATCAACCAAAGGTGACAATCCAACTAATCTCCGATAGTTGTTGTAGGAGCGGATACCGTAGTCCCTGCCTCGCTGGATGTTGATGGCAGCCAGGTCGATGCCGTAAGGGTTTCCTCCGCGGAACAAGTAGGATGTGAGCTGGAGTACAAAATTATAGCTTAACTTCATAATTTTATTTACTCAGCCTATCGCTGTCCACTACCTGAACGTAGGCCTCCATAAGAAAGCGCCAACCATCTCGGTCTTGAGCAGCCCTCCTTCGTCCACTAGTCTCCACCGTTCTCAAGTCATTGAACCATAGTGCTACAGGACGTCCCACACTAGGTCTGCCTAAGTGCCGTCTCCACTTCAACACATGTCCACCGGCCGTCCGATTAAATACACCCAACAGTCACATACATAGTCCTGACCCCACACTAAGATACGAATCTTGTGTCGTGGGTATCAGAAACTACGAGAGACTTTTTCGGTCTCACAAACACCCAGACCCGGAACAAATATTTGTGGATCACACAAACATTTGTCTCGGTGCGGGGATCGAACCCGCGGCCGCTCGTTTCGCAAGCTGGTGTCTAGCCAACTGCGCCACGGGGCTGTCAAATATATAATGATTGATTTGCTCCTACTAACATAAAAATTATGAAAGTAGCCATTAAAAGTATACTAATTCTTGAGTCATCGTCAAATGACTTCTAACTCACTTCCTCACATAATTATTTTTCGTAATTCAAAAATCATTTAACTTTACAATAAAACTAAAGCATTTAAGCATTTCATTGAATTTATTGTTTAAGATTACTTACCCCTATAGTTACAAAAGGGTCGACGTTTTGCATCGGCTGCCAGATCAAACCATTGAGCAGTTGATCTAAAAAGCGTATCAGTCTCATTCTCGAAGGTTGGAACATCACTTCTGGGATCGATATGGTTTCGTAAATATCGTGTGATCGAGGACTTTGAACTCTAAAAGGAAAAAAAATGCAAGAATAGCTTCGAGCTTCCCTCAGTGATACAAATAACGGCTTCTAGATTAATTGAAATCAAGAGAGGTTTTTTTGGTTTCATGAGTTACGGTAAACCACAATATATTTTTTTTGCTACTTCTAGACTTTTCTACGAATGGTTACATGAAGTAAGTTTTTTAACAGTGTAAACATTTTAATACGAAACTGTCTCACAAGTCTCGTCACCATTACTCCAACCGTATAAAGAAGCTAGAACGAATAACAAAGACAGAGTAGATCAGTGATTTTACGAAAATGATCTAACGTAACAAATTTACAGCCTCTCATTTTACTGAAAATTTCACCTATTTTATCAAGTCGTTAATTTTTTTTCTAATAATTATTTTTTGCAAACTTACAATTTGTAGTCAAAAATACTTACAGGATCTTTCCATCGACAATTGAATGTCCAAACCTCATGGCTGCTGCAGCGAACTCTGCTGTGAGTGAGGGATTCACGTGAGGATCGTAGGAGAAGGAATACCCTGGAGATGGGGCGAGGCGGAACATCTGCACTAGATCTGGACCTGGAATCATTTTAGTTAATATTGCTAAGTGAAGAATCATAGCTCATAATCGACTTTTTCATATTCGTCTATCAATTAGTTCTTCATTGTCAAATATAAATTACCACAAAGTTTGAGTCACACTGTATTCGCTTAAAAGTAATTGTTTAAAAATAGACATTGTCATCGTGGCTGGTAACTCTGATAAACACAAAACTGAGTGAGGAAACGTGATTACATAAAGGTAATTTTCGCCCTATATGATATTCGGTACCACAGAGTTTCCAGGAGAACTATCAACGTCTCCACGTGTAGACATCTATGATCGAGGATTTAACCGCTGACGAAAAACAGGTTCTTAAGTTACCACAACTTACCCAAGAGGATAGGCAGCCACTCATTGTAAATGATATGCTGGTACTCCGCCTGCACTATTCGCCTAGTCTCCATGAAGACAATATCCTCGTTCCACCCTGGATTCAGCTTGGATAAGACACGAGCAATCCTGTTGTGTTCTCTAGTCCAAATAGTGTGGAGAACTGTTAAGGAGATCAGCTGGTTGCCGTGGTTGTCGCCTTGAATATGATAGCGGGTTTAATTAGTGTTATTACAGAGACTTCAGTCCATTAGAGCTAGGTTATTTATATTGGATTATAGAAATGGTATAAGTAAATTAAAAGTTATGATAAGTCTTGCTACTTATTTGTGAGTGATATACAATTTTGTGGAGCCACACACAGCCCGGCTAGCTCAGTCGGTAGAGCATGAGACTCTTAATCTCAGGGTCGTGGGTTCGAGCCCCACGTTGGGCGTATTTTTTTCATATTACAAATATCTGATATAGTTTTTTTTCTTTATGGAGTGTCCATGTTTTATGTAGAAAAAAAAATACTCAACATATCGTTCTAATTTTCTTTCAACACAAAACTAATAATTATTTTACCAAGGTAGTCACTGTCATTCTAAAAGGTTTAATTCTATTTACCTTTTTTCCTGCTTATCTATTGTCAAATTATATGTCAATAATCAGCAACATGTACCAAAAGACGCAATAACCTAAGAGACAAGTTTCTGTTTTTAGTGACTGATCAATCAATCAATATCATTACCTGAATCAAAACACGCAGCTCCATCCTTTGAAGTGAGGCACTCTTCCCTCACAGTTAGAGGAGGCAGCTCCCGTCCGAAATCATTAAAGGTATTCAGCATTCCCCCTGGTCCTCGGAGGGACGCGAACTTCTCAGGAGAACTGCCGTACAGATGGGATAGATCTGGATAGTGTGTCGCTCCATTCATCTGGAATTGATGAGATAATAATTGTATAAAATATACGTCATCAGCCCATGTATGTCCTAACTCCTACCCCAGTTAAGCCCTTAGTTTAAGTCTTTATTAAATCATTTTTTTTTTTACATTGTAATGACGGGGACAAAAAAATCGCAACATTATTATTCTCTTTATTGAGCGTCGTCACAAGTCTTCTAAAGTCACTGACCTGCTTTGCATACCCCACAGAGCAGTCACTGGACGGCGCCAGTTGTCCTCGTACGAAGTTCAGGCAGGTGTGGCGAAAGTGGCTGAAGAATGGATCTTGAGGGTTGGCAGCGATGGGAGCACACGCCCAGTGCTGCAGCTCCACGGGGAGGAAGCCTTCTCCATCTCCCATGCAGCATGAGATCGCACTGCCATTTCCTTTGGTAATCATTTGGAAGATTAAGATACATAATAGACATAGGGCTAACTTATTTAAGCAATGAAGAAATCCCAGGCCAAATATTAGCGTTCTTTTTAATTTACTTAGTGCAAAGGAGTCATTGTATTTAGGGCTAATTCTTTTGAATACCTATTTCTGTTTAATAATGCTTTAATCAGTAGAACCATCAGAGTATTTTTCTTGAAAGGTCTTCAGAGGAAAACCTAACAGTACTCCATAAATACTAACCTTCAAAAATAAACTTACCGACTCCAAACACGACTCCGGCGCTCACATCATGGGCGACGAATTGTCCAAACTGCATGAACATCATGTTGTGCGTTGGACTTGGATGGCTCCCTTCTAGTACCAGAGCTACACTTACCGCCCGCCCACTGGGTAAAGGCAGTCCAGTAGCAGATCTTCGTATCTCCCAAACTCCTGAAAGGAATTAAAGTTAACAATCAGTAAAAGAGGGTTTATAAACATTTATTGCAACCATTTTTATTTTAAGCATTTTGTTTGCTAACAAATTGCCATTGTACCCATATTAAAGTAAATAATTAATTATTATTTTACAGACTCCAATCTGCCAACCCGCACTAGGCCAGCGTGGCCGACTAAGCCCTCCCAATCGTGGGCACATGCCCAGCAGTAAGTCGCATACGGGCTGATGTTGAAGATACGTCAATCGGTATTGAAGCATCTAGATAGTAAATAAAGTATTTTACGTACCATCGCCATAATCTGGTGGAAGAAGTCTTTCAAAGCCGGTATTAACTGCTCCCCAACTAGGAAAGGAAGGGTTGTTGCACTCTCCCCCAACGGATCTGTATCTGCTGGGTGGAGTGGGACAGGATGGCGGTGTAGGACAAAATGGACCTGGAATTGGAAGAGAATTAACTACAATTTGAGTTGTTCATGATTTTTTCAAGGAAAATTTAAGGACTACAGAGTTAGTATGTAGTATGTCATTACATACAGGGTGTATTCAGACAGTGATCGGAATACACTCTGTATGACCTCACAGTTCACACTTATGTTCCCTAAATGAATAGGCAGGTTCTGGGAAATGTTGATACGTTTATTATAAATTCTACACTTAATGATAAAATTAGATCATAATTAGAACGATGTGGCTTGTTTAATAAATTTTATACACACATAATTGTTTTCCCACGCATTATTCATAGGTTTAAAGAAGAATCATTGTCACTGCCACTGATATCTGATTTATTTTAGTGTAATGCACTATTTGATGACTATAGTGAAAACGAACATGATTATGTCATCGTGAAAAAATAAATTTCACGGTTGATATCAAAAATACAAAATGAGTAATACTACTAATTCTGACCCCATACTAAGATACAAGTGTGTTGTCGTTGGTATGAGAGATTTTCCGAAGACACAAACACTCCAACCAGAAAAAAAACACTTGTAGCACACTTACAGCCCCCGTGGCGCAGTTGGCTAGACACCAGCTTGCGAAACGAGAGGCCGCGGGTTCGATCCCCGCACCGAGACAAATGTTTGTGTGAACCACAAATATTTGTTTCGGGTCTGGGTGTTTGTGAGACCGAAAAAGTCTCTCGTAGTGTCTGATACCCACGATACAGGTCTTGTAACCTAGTGTGGGGTCAGAGCTATGTATGTTACTATTGGGTGTATTTATTTTATTATTTTTTATTTGTCTCATTTGTTAACAAAAACAAAACAAGCACTTGTTAAATGTAAGCAATTGCTCAAATTGTTCAAAATTAATTCATTTGTTTAATATAAGTTCTAGTACAATAAAATAAGAATTTACGACTCAAAACGATCTATTTATATTGGCTAGATTCAACCAAGTGTAACAATGAATTATTTCGCTAACTACCCACCGTCAGTATGATCAGCTAGTCCTAAAGCCAGCTCGTCTTCCGATATCGCTTGACGCGCCTTCAACTCCTGGGCTGCGAAAAGGTTCAACAGGGCTCCTCGACCTAAGCTGTCTGCTCTTTTATCGTGTGTCACCATTGACTGGAAGAAAAGATTCAATGATGATTTTAGAACACCGTCTTTCGTTGATATAAAAAGAACTCAAATTAGGTACTCTTATGAAAATAAGTTATTACCACAAAAAAGTATATATCAAATGATACTGATTTCATTATTTGGTTCTTTATCTTTTGCACCAAAAAAAAAATTACTGATCCAAAACTTTACCGTTTTATTGCAGCCTTAATGCAGCCATTAGGTCTTAGTGAAATAGATGAAGTGGGATCTCAGTTTAAATACAACCTTTTCCTCCTTCATTATAATTTCTGACCATTAGCCAAAGAAACATACATAATTGAGCAGCAAGCTTTAAATTTTTTTTTAAGTATTTAGAAGCTAATAAATAAACGTACCAAGTGATGTCCATAACTCGGTGCACTTGTATTGACGATAGCATCTTTAGATCGTTCCAGAAGCTTCTCAGACCTCGCCAGCCATTCCTTGAGTTTGTCCCAGGAGCGGTTATGGGATATTTTGATATCATCAACGCTGATGGAAACGGCTGCGCGGGAAGTGCGTTCGGATTCAGCTGGAATGGTAGAAACTGCTTTAGTAATAATACTGCCTTTGAGTTCCAAGATTGTAGTTCCATTCCAATTTCAAGTTCCAAGTTCGAAGATTGTAAGGGTATTACAGAAATATGCATTAACGCATGTATCTAAGAAGGGATAAGCAGAAACGCATTTCTTCAACTATATCTGGCAATATAATACTTATTTACAATTATTTTATTATTAGCATAAATTATTAATTTCCTCGTAAACTCGGAGGTGAGCTTTTAGTCATTTTATGACCAATTTCCCAGGAATCTTGCTGCCTCTAAGAGTTTGCTAAAGTTAGAAATACTTTCATGACTTGACAAACAAAGTCGAAATCTCTTGAATAAACCTAAAATATACTAAAGGATAAATATACATAGTACGTAAAATATCTGATTAATCCAATTAGCGTATCTAAGCGAAATAAATCCAAAATAAAATGCAAAATAATATTGTATGGGCATAATTTAATATCAATAACATGCGTGCCTTGACAAATGTATTAACCTTGTTTTCAATCGTAAAATGGAAGCCACTGATATGGCTTGTTGCTGCAAAATAACGATGCCACCATAAAAATAATGATTAAAAAGGATAAAGCATTGCCTTGTGCAGTTCATGCACTCGGCTATATATGTTTAGGTTATACCAGGGCTTCCCAAACTTATTTACACTATGACGCCCTATAGAGTTGTTATTTTTTTTGCGACGCACCGCTCCCCCCCCCCCATCATCAAAACTACCTACTTTACTGGAAATAAAAACAGCAGTAGTCAGCGTAATATGAGGTTATCAAAAAAATACGGACGCCCCATGGCGTCGCGACGCACAGTTTGGGAAGCCCTGGGTTATACTTTATATGCCTGGTTATCGGAGTGTTGGGCGACGAAGAAGACGGACGAAAGTCGACTGCATGCAGCAGAAATGCGAATGTTGCGATGGATGTGTAGGGTAACACTGACTGACAGAGTGAAGAATGCATAGGTTAGAGCAGGGCTTCCCAAACTTATTTACACTATGACGCCCTATAGAATTGTTATTTTTCTTGCGACGCACAATCATCAAAACTACCTACTTTACTGGAAATAAAAACAGCAGTAGTCAGCGTAATATGAGGTTATCAGAAAAATACGGACAGCGAATGTTTGCCGATCGTCTCGCGACGCCCCCAGGATGTTGCACAGTTTGGGAAGCCCTGGTCTAATGCATATTCGCAATTTAGATTGATTTTATATAAACAAGATGCACAGGAATATTTCTTCCTTGCGTAAACCAGCGCGTGCAATAGATAAATCTCAGTTTCGGTTACGGGGCCAAACAAAAAGTTTAGATTAGGTTAGGCTTACTGATAGTTAACCGTCAGAGGAAGTTTGAAAGTAGCTCCTGTGATTGATAAGCTGAAAGGATACCGTCCGTCGTGGTATGAGCATATTATGAGGAGGGACGAAACATATGTTGGTAAAAAAGTCATGAGCATGAAAGTTGAAGGATGGACAAGCCGAGGAAGACCAAAGAAAACATGGATGGAGTGCGTGAGAGGAGATATGAAAGAGATAGGGGTGACTGAAGACATGACGGCTGATAGGGATGTGTGGAAGGACAAAACATGCTGCGCCGACCCCAAATAAAAATTGGGAGCAGGGCAGGAGAATGATGATGATGATATTAATTTTTTTTAAAGCCCTACGGCGCAGTTTACTAGACGCCAATTTGTAAAAGAGGCTGTCTTCGATCCCCGTGAAGAAACAATTGCTTGTGGGATCCATACATATTATTTTCGGGTCTGGGTGTTTGTGAAGTCAAAAGATTCTCGCAGTTTTTGAAATAAAACTTATATCTTACGTGCGGCCAGAACGATGTATTTTACTTTTAGGTGTAATTAGTCATATTGCTTACTCTTTGAAAATATATTAATCCGAAACTTCTAGAATATTATCATGATCAGTTTTTTGAAAATATGATTTTCTTAAAAGCATTGTTTATCCAAAATAACTTTCATAATTCTTTAACAGTCTCGTTTGTCCCGCGGTAGAAATAGGTGAACAAGAAATCCCCAGTTCAATTCCTGTCGAGTAAAATTTTATTCGGTAAGCAGCACGTAGTTGGGAATTGTGACCGAGTGGATATTCTCATTATCTGTTACGTGAAAACTAAAATATTGCTGGCTGCACTTATACAAATACGCCTCGGAAAAGTCTTAAAGATACTGCAGTAGATGAATGTAAAGAGTAAAAGTAAAGAAAAAGACCAAATATAGAATCTATGACGATGTCTCAACATTTGAACAAAAACCACGCGTTATTATCAGCAATAAACAAACAACGTGACTGGAGACAACACGTGATGAAGATGTTCAAAAAACATTATTTGCACTGATAAAAGTATACGTAATGATATAAAACAAATGAATGATGACATAATAATTGTCACAGATAGCCTTGCTCCTGCGGAGTAGCGTGGCTTTAGATTGAGAAGTCCCAGGTTCGTAAATTATGTGATCGCATCACGTTAGTTCCTACTAACGTCAGTCGAATATCAAATAGGTCTCTGATACTTCTATTATTACTTCTTATGTGACAGCATTCATGGACACATTGACACTGGCATCCGATAACACTTAGATAGGGGGTATTTCTACTTCCCTTTTCACAAGACATCTTTTAAGTTTCTTTGAAGCATTTTCTATTTGCATTCTTCTTTGGAAAATTCTTGCCAATTCCTTGCCCAAAAAAAGTCAACTTCTTTCAAACATTTCTTCAATTCTTTGGATGCAACCAGACATCAACCCGATTTAAGCTAATACTATAAGTGAAAAATCTATCTATAAAGTTTTAAATCAATCTAATAATTTTTCTTATGTAACTTATGCACCAGTCTTGTTAAATTGAATCTTAGCCATCAAAAATACTTTTATTATTAACCTGACCTACATATTTTTTAAAGATTTCCTTACCAGCATGACCAGATCCCGTGAAGCAGCAAACGCCAACCTGGTCACCTTCGAGATGGCAGGACGGGTTGTAGGACGCTGGTCGGACATGCGCCGGGCACTGAACCTTGGGCACGCAGCGCCCGTGCCTCGGGCACACGGCACATGGAGTCTCTTTCACGTGGATGTGATCTGAAATGTAGATGAATTGATCATAACTATTATATTGTATTCTATGGCAGTCCAGGGGGGAGGGGGTATTTTAAATTTGACAGGTTAAGGTAAATAAGTAAGGCAAGGCTAGCACTTTTTAGACACCTAAAAAAAAATCTGCACATAAGTAACTTCGTAAAGTCAGAAGTGTGTCCCTGAGGTTTGAACCCCTAACAACCGAGATTCTCAACCACGCGCCTAAAACTCAATCAATGCTCTATAGTCTTTCGCTATCTGATAATAATTATAAATTGATAAAATTATGTGTAAAATTAAAGCATTGACAAAAATGTGCCAAAGTCTTAAATAAAAATAAACATGCCTAAATCAAGTTAAAATTCTCGAATTTTTTAACCCACCACTACTAGGAATTGCGTCTCACATCGCAAACGATTCCACAAGATGGGTTCTTCAATAAATCAATCAATCAAACAGGTTAGAACTACCTGAGGTTGTTTTGCACGAGTATTTAGTTAGAACACAAAAACCCAACCGAATGAATATAAACAAAAAATCATTCGCAAATATTATAAGTGTTACACTCAGTTCGAACGCAGATATTGTAGCTTTCCATTTCACCGTTATTATCAAATATATATTAAGTGATAGTTTAGTTGAAAGTGAGCTGGATTGACAAACAAGTCGTATGTGTCCAGAGTAACCTTTACTTGTTTAGGAGAAAGAAAATTAGGACACACAAATTTGTTTCTAACTTAATCTTAAGCCAGAGAACTTAACCTTTCAACTCTTTTAGTCATTTCACGTAGGATCATCACACTTCTGCCAATAAACGAGCTATCGAAAAATGAAGTATTCCTAATCATTGGTCCTAGAAATGCTCCCTGATCAACCTTATTTTGGACGCTTTAATAGATTCAGTGAAAGTTACGAAATCTAAGCAAAATATCGGAGAAGTAAAATTCCTTGAAGCAGTGATGGCGTCGAGGTTTGGGCGCGCGGTCGAGAATCTCGGCGGTCGCGGGTTCGAACCCCAGGCACACACCTCTGACTTTTCGAAGTTATGTGGGTATTCACATTGAATTATCACTTGCTTTAACGGTGAAGGAAAACATCGTGATAAAACCTGCACACCTAAAAAGATCCTAGAAATTTCTTAGGTGTGTAGTCCGCCAACCCGCACTAGGCTAGCGTCGTGGACTATGGCCTAAACCCTCTTAATGGTAGAGGAGACCCGTGCCCAGCAGTGGGACGTATATGGGTCGATGATGAAAATTCCTTGAAATAGTATACAAAAAATCCTCAAGTTAATTTGACGTCTTGCAACAACTCATTGCCATAATCTTTTACCTCTAGAATCTTTAAAAAAGCAGTTTGTTAAAACACAAATTATTTAAAAAACCAATAAAAAAGCCATTCAATTACCAAAACCGCGGCAAAACATCCATAAACACATTTAATAAATCAATTAATTTTTTCCCAATCATAATCGTGAACGCAAAAACATGTGTGACGTCACATAATGATGTCATAGTCCACATTCCGAGGCACGCGGCGAGAATACAAATATATACAAAAATTTACATAGAACGCACGAGGACCTTGCGAAACGATCCTCTGAGGCGCCAAGGCCGTAAGGAGATCAGCACATTACATTCAAAGATATATTAATGACCCATCACTCACATACAGAGTTCTGACCCCACAGGAACAAGTCTTGTGTCGTGGGTACCGAAACTACGAAAACAGCCAGTCTCACAAACATCCAGACCCGAATCAAATATTTGTAGATCTCAGAACATTTGTCTTTGTATAAGGATTTAATCATCGGCCTCTCTTTTCATAAGGCGTTGTTTAAAAGGATAATGGTTCGGCACTTCGATTTGTAACACCAAATACCCCTTTTGGCCTCCACTTAGGTACCGAAAAAGGAGCTAAAACCGCTTTTCTCGCTTTAAAAAATTGGGTTGCAAAGTGTATAACTTATTAGATTAGTATTGTGACCTGAAATTCAAGACTAAATAAATAAATACACCCAACAGTCACATACATAGCTCTGACCCCACACTAGGTTACAAGACCTGTGTCGTGGGTATCAGATACTACGAGAGACTTTTTCGGTCTCACAAACACCCAGACCCGAAACAAATATTTGTGGTTCACACAAACATTTGTCTCGGTGCGGGAATCGAACCCGCGGCCTCTCGTTTCGCAAGCTGGTGGCTAGCCAACTGCGCCACGGGGGCTGTCAACTAAAATTCCCCACTCTTCTTATATACCTACTCAATATGTAATTATCTATGTAATGTAAATAATGTAATCTTTAAGGAAGTTGCTTCCTAGCCACAGATCCTGTTAGTCTATGTAGGTCCTACTGACATCTTATTGTCATGATGGGAAAGTCCACTTGCTTGCAAATTTTACCGCATGACGTTCTCAAAAATGCATATTTTAACTTACTCTAGTATTAACTTCATATCATTCTTTGTCAAGCAAACATACGCTCATGTTAATTTAGTGTATATCACTAAAGTCCTATGAAGGAAAAGCAGGACCAACAACACACAAAGAAAACAGGTAAAGTTATTGTCTCGCACAATCCACTTGTGTAAACAAAGCTTTGTTATGAAGTTGGTCTGTTTTGTTGAAATCAAGATACAATTGAAAAGCATATATTTTGTACACTATCCCACTAAACACCCGTCACTGCAACTCTTTATATATCAAGGAATTTCTAATTATGTAGTCCGCCAACCCGCACTAGGCCAGCGTGGTGGGCTAAGGTGTAAACTATCTTAGTTGTAGAGGAGACCAATGCCCACCAGAGGGATGTATTTGGGCTGATGATGATGATCATGATGATTATAAAAATACAGTTTATTAATACTATTAATAACTGCAGTTTCCGTGTAAGAGAACAATAAACGTGAATCATTACAGCTAATTAAACAGCTCTTGACTATCTAGGTCGAGTTAATATTTGCGCCCTAGATTGTATTTCTAGATTTCTAAGGTCTCCTTATGTGCAAATCTAGCGTGCAAAATGTTTGAGTACAAACAATGATGAAGTCAGTGTCAAAAGTAGCGGTTACATTGATGAAGGAATCGTATTTATACTATAAGAATGTGCAAGAAAAACAGAATATGTTTCGTTCCAGAATCAGCCTGTGTCTAAAAAGTTAGATAAATGCAGTTGTTAATTTGATTAGACAAAAGAAAGACTGCGGGTTCGGAACCTTCTCGCGGCAAAGTAGCAAAATCAGTAAAACCCAAACCGAAAAAAGTTGTGGAACAATACATTGTCTCAAAACGAGACTGAATCTAGGTCCTAACCTTTCGCAAGTCGATGCCTTATAATATGTGGCACGAAAGTAATTTTAAGCTATTAGCAAACACGTGACTACACACGTTTTTTGCACGTCAATGACATTTACACACACGACGCATTTCAATGGCTGTATAATATTTTGATTTCTGAATCATTAATTAAGCAAAAATCAACAGCGTTCACGGCAGCCTATTGGATACTCGTATCTATAGTCTATACAAATGAAGCAGCAATAGCCTCGAGATGTAGGCGCGTGGTTGAGAATAGTTCGCGGGCTTAAACCCAGGCAAACACCTCTGGCTTTTCTAAATTATAAGAGTAATCACAATGAACGATCACTTGCTTTAACGGTAAAGGAAAACAGCGTGATTAACCGCCAACTCGGACTAGGCCAATCTGTTTGACTAAGGCTTAAACCCTCTTATTGGTAGAGGAAGCCCATGCCCAGCAGTGGTATATGGGCCGATACTAATGAGGCACTAACAACAAAAGTTATGGACATTATTAATACACTCAATCAATTTCAAAAGAGTTTACATGTATCATCTATGCCAAGTATATCATAAAAATAAGAATGATACATTTAAAACGCACTATTTATTTTGACACAAAAAAGGCAATTACACGGATCTTTGCTTATTATAAACGCGAAATTACAGACTTACTTTCTTTTGTTTCGCTATAATTTCACACCTAGATAACTGGAGTAAATTCAATATGTTTTGATAGACATTGAAATGACACTATAGCACTTATTTTTTCAAAGTGCCAAAGACCGCTACTATCAGTCTACTAAAGTATATCTAGACTATTATAGTGAGAATTTTACTATAACTAGCGAAAAAGACAGATAGGCTGCTCTTCTAGGTATACAAGACTGAAATAATGATATACGCACGGGATTATTTCATATGGTACTTAATAGGTATCAACATCATCAGCTTATAATTATGTATATGAGTGGGGTGTACCCCACTGCTGAGCACAGGTCTCTTTTATAACTGACATGGTTTAGGCCTTAGATCACCAAGTTAGCCTAGGGCGGGTTCGTGGATTACACACCTAAGAAATTCCTAAGAACTTTAAGGTGTGCAGATTTCCTCAAGATGGTAATGTTCAAGATAATATAATTCATTCTACACAGATAACTCCATAAGTGATAGGTGTGCGTCTGGAGTATGAACCAGCGATCGCCGAGTTTCTCGACCGCGTGCCCAAACCTCGAGGCTATCAGGACTATCATTTCTTAATAGGTATGATGTGCCATAACCTTACCCTTTTCACCATGTGGTCCAACGCGTGGTTTGACCCCTACGTGACATAAAACACCATTTAAAGGACAAACAACCACTATGTATATAAAAGTTATTAAAAGCACATTGTAAAGAATCATTTTGAGCACTAAAAACCCTTTACAAATTTATATGAGACATGTTCATTTGGCGTTTGCTGGCTAAATGAGAGATTGTCATAGGATCAAGAAAGTTATTGTTATAATGTGGGTAGATGGAAAAAAATTAATTTGTGTCAATTTATAATGCTTTGGGTCATTATTTAAGATTTAATTCTAAAATCGAATATTACTTATGTATTTTCCAAATGGGTATTTTTTTTTAAATTTTGATGTTTTAAATTAAAAAATCTCAATAAATCTGTAATTCAGTTTTTTGTCAAATAATTACGTGGTTTTTGCTTGTGTTTTTTTTAATAATAAATACGAAGTCTTTAAAGAAAATGTATTTCTTGAAATCCTTTTTATTTTCCTCTGCATAAAGCTTTTAAAATGTAATATCGAATAAAAAATATACTGACATCTAACTCGCTAGATGGCAGTGACCGACAATACTTGCTTTAACGGTGAAGGAAAACATCGTGATAAAACCTGCACACCTAAGAGTTCTTAGGAATTTCTTAGGTGTGTAGTCCGCCAACCCGCACTAGGCCAGCGTGGCGGACTATGGCCTAAACCCTCTCAACGGTAGAGGAGACCCGTGCTCAGCAGTGGGCATATATGGGTTGATGAAGACAATACTACTCTATATGGAACATCCAAGTCTTCAGGGCCTCGCAAATGTTAGTATCAGAAACATACGACGATTTATTTTTTTGGCCTCATAATAATTTATTATTTGAACCAAACAATGAATATTTTTGAAAACAAAAATTAATAACGTACTTTGACTATATCAGCCCATATAAGTGCCACTGCTGGGGCCTCCTTTTAAAACTATAAAAACCTTTGTCTACCACGCTGGCCTGAACCGGCATAAAACTTACAGATGGACAAATTTCTTTATCTTTATCAACCCATATTCGCCCACTGCTGAGCACGGGTCTCCTCCACCATTGAGAGGGTTTAGGCCATAGTCCACCACGCTGGCCTAGTGCGGGTTGGCGGACTACACATCTAAGAAATTCCTAAGAACTCTTAGGTGTGCAGGTTTTATCACGATGTTTTCCTTCACCGTTAAAGCAAGTAATAATTCAATGTGAATACACACATAACTTCGAAAAGTCAGAGATGTGTACCTGGGGTTCGAACCCGCGACCGCTGAGATTCTCGACCGCGCGACCAAACCTCGAGGCCATCACTGCTTCTACAAATTACCTCACGACATTTTCCTTCACCGTTTGATTAAGTCATAATTTATTTTAAATACACTGATAACTCCGAAAAGATAAGAATTAAGAAACTACTGCCGTTATTTCGAGTAGCTCATTTGTCTGATTTCAACAAGTCTCAAGTAATTTCTTTAGCACTTTCCATGCTATATGAGTTGATTAATATGTACATAATCTTAGGAAAAATTAAAATATGCTAAAACTGATTGAATTCTATTCGCAGCATTTTTCTCATATCTTTAGAAACAAAATATTTTCTTTGATAAAGATGTCACCTATATTTGTAATCAAACTAAAGTATATAATTTACATAACACAGTCAACAGGAAATACAAACTAGGAATTAAATAACCGTAACGTTTTCTCTTTGTTTTGATAATGATTTTAAAAAACTTCTTTGTATAAACACTACTGACACGCGCGGAAATTTTCTACTTCATAGAATAGAAGAGACAACCAATTAATGTTATAGATTTTTGTATAATATTATCCCAGTAAAGCAGTGATGGCCTCGAGGTTTAGGCGCGCGGTCGAGAATCTCGGCGGTCGCAGGTTCGAACCCCAGGCACACACCTCTGACTTTTCGAAGTTATGTGTACATATTCAAATTGAATTATCACTTGCTTAAACGGTGAAGGAAAACATCGTGATGAAACCTGCACATCTAAAAGTTCTTAGGAATTTCTTAGGTGTGTAGACCGCCAACCCGCACTAGGCCAGCGTGGCGGACTATGGCCTAAACCCTCTCAATGGTAGATGAGACCCGTGCTCAGCAGTGGGCGTATATGGGTTGATGAAGAAGAAGAAGAAGAAAGTGCTGAACTTAATATTCATTAACCTACATACTATCATACTCAGGTAATATGTAACATTATATTTATTTACTGTTAGAAGGTACGAATTTAGCCGGGACAGCTAGCTTTTTATTTAACCTGTGACCCAAGTAAGGGTACACCCCAATGAACAGAGAAATCTGTATTTAATATCTGTTTTAAAATCAACGAAATGATTTTCAACACTCCATCATCATCATCAGCAACCCATGTTCGTCCCATTTTTTTATTTATTTCAACGCTTAACCAAATGCATTCTTCAACTGGTCATACCCGTAGCTCCTTAATAACATGAGTGTCAAGAATACATCTGATCTCGTCCCGTTATTACGGCCTTGCGAAGGTCATTGCTCCATTTGACCGAAGGACAAGCTTGGAGCTTCGCATAAAAAGTGCTCATTATAAAGTCTTATTGTATCGCGACGTACATTAGTTGATAGTATGAACAATTCACAGATTGGCAAATTTTTGTCCAGACCAAGATTTTAGTAGAAGACACGATAATCTATCGTCACTTGACTGCAACGTGTAGCCTATCTAAAAATATTAATTCTTATTTTGCAAGTACGCCAAATATTAAAAAGTAACTAAAATATGTTTTATGAAAATCGTTTCAAAAAAGACTTGCGGACTTTTGTTACGAAGCACAAAGACTGTTTCTCTGTAAATTAACACTCATGCACTGGAATTACTATTCCAAATATTTTCCAAGGTTAGGATCAGTTACCCAATGATTAGGACTTAACAGTTGCTACCTAATCCGATTACTATTCTCACACGCTGTATGCCCCTTTGCAATACTATATTTATGATTCTAGACAGAAGGTTGGTCAAAACGTAATCTTTAACGACCTAAGTCTGAAGCCTATAGTAAGCTTTTTTTATTGGAAAAAGGAGAAAACGAGCAAGTGAGCCACCTAATGTTAAGTGGTCAGCACCGCCCATGAACACTCACAGTACCAAAGGAATTATCGGTGGGTTGCCGGCCTTTGAGGAGAATATAGGCTCTCTTCTTGAAGCTGTAACTATGTAGAATAAAAACAAAGATTTACTTAAGAAACTTGTAATTAAAATTCTATACAAGTGGCGCTCTGATCAAGTGAAATTTGGACCGCAAATGTGCGTGAACAAATACTGGAGCAGATCATTTGCATACTCATATATTTGACTTTAAACATCGGCCCCAATACAGCACTAGGCCTCCTTTTAAATGTAGGTTTTGGACCACAGTTCGCTGATCTTGAACCATAAAGTGAAAGAGTTTTTATAAAATGATAGCAAGTACTGGGAAATATTCCTCTCTCATCGTAAACTATATGATTCTTATTTCTATGACGGTTCATGAAGTATTACAAAATGATATAGAGCTGGTTATATTTTGACTACCTTAAATATGAAACCGGATTGAATCAAGACAAAATGAAAAAAAAACTATAAATAAAAATTCAAGAAAGGATTCATGAAATTGACCATCTGGATACACCCCTAACTCTTGAAGAATCGTTATCATTAAAGTTTTCTTCAAATAAAGAGAGAGGACACAGATTTATAGCAATGTTTTTCATCGTATTGCAACATGGCTATTTATGTCTCACGAAAAAAAATTCAATCCAATAGTTAAGTCAAATTGGATGACATCATAACTTACGTAAACACCCACCATAGAATAATTAAGGTGAATCCTGCCAAAATTTTAGATGTTCCTAATTTCACTTTTAAACTTTCACTTTAAATGAATAGGAATCTAGCCAAATGCGTTGTTATGTTACACCATAAATTCGCGATAATATGGTTATTTGGTCTATAACAAAATCTGTAGGAGATGTTATTACATAAGAAAACGTCAATTTTATCTATACTAATATTATAAAGCTAAAGAGTTTGTTTGTTTGTTTGTTTGTTTGTTTGTTTGAACGCTAGGATCTCAGGAACTACTGGTCCGATTTGAAAAATTCTTTCACTGTTAGATAGCACATTTATCGAGGAAGGTTATAGGCTATATAACATCACGCTACAACGAATAGGAGCGGAGCAGCAATAAAGAATGTTTCAAAATCGGGGACATTTTTTCCTTTTTGTGAGCTTCGGCTGCGTGCGCTGCGGAAACGGTTAAAGTTTCGCTAAAATAATGTATGAAAGAAATGTTCCTCTTTAAAAGTTCTAAAAAAAAGTCCGCGACGGCATATGTCTATTTTTTAAGGTTGGCTCACTATAACGTTTTTTATCCTAACCAAATTTATTTTTAAATAAAGTTTTATTTGTGAAGGTGTTTTTATCAATATGATATTAATCCTTATCCATTACGTTATTCATTACAAGTAGTTAATTTTGAATAAAATTTCCCTTTACATCTTTTGATTTCACTGAGTATCTTAGAAGATATTGCAGTTTTTAAAATATTGATCAAGCGCGCAATAATGATGCACAAGGCGCCGATCGACGCGTTACGGTTTCACGTTTGAACAATTAGACTGAATTGTATGATTTTTGGTATAAACATAAAAAATACTCTGAGAAGTAAAATAGACTACAACTTATTTTCCTTCTGAACTCAACCCTGTAGTCTACGCGGACGGAGTCGCGAGCAAAAGCTAGTGGTATTATAAAATTCTAATTCTCTTCATTAAAAAACGTTCAAGCTTGATGCAATTCAAGCAATAGATTTAGGCAACTGTACTTCCAATTTTAATATTTGTTTTCTTATCAATATTTTGCAGGCTAAATCTATAGGTGTTTCAATATCTCCGTAGTTTTTTAAGTCTCCATCAAGAACGACCCATACAATTTAGACAAAAAATTATTCTACAATTGCTACAAAATAAAGCTTACATTACGATACCAGATCGAAAAACCTTACTTGTTCAATCGACCTTAGATATCTATGCACAAACTTGATTTACTGCGCAAGATTTTAGTTATAAATTGACCGAAAGGGGATTTTCCACTCATAAAACTGATGAATTTACACGTTACGAACGTAAACAGGCTTAAGGCGGAGCAGGTATTAGGCAATATCAGCTGCAATTTGACCTGGGCAACAAGGAAAGGAATAAAGAAATCATAGAAAATTACTAGTCTAAATCACTACATAGTATAAAACAAAGTCGCTTTCTCTGTCCCTATGTCCCTTTGTATGCTTAAATCTTTGAAACTACGCAACGGATTTTGATGCGGTTTTTTTAATAGATAGAGTGATTGAAGAGGAAGGTTTATATGTATGATAACATCCATTAAATATCAGCATTGCACCCGTGCGAAGCCGGGGCGGGTCGCTAGTATTTACATATATATAGCGGAGTAGTTTCGGATTGGTTTTTATCCACAGCTAGATATACAAACATATAATATGTCTATACTGAAGATCCTCAGTGTCGTTACTAAAAGTGTTATTGCCGGTCCTTGTGCACAAAATTCTAGTTGCACGTTTGTGATGGATAAATGATGGTACATAAAAGATACTGTAAAAAACAAATAGATAATTTAATCTAAAACCCATCTTTTGATTAGGTACTAAATATTTTAACAGCTTCCGTCGTTCATTTTTATATATATGTCGGAGAAGCATGGTTTTCACTACCATCTTCATTAATGATTGCGTGTTTGGTGGGCGTCATGAGGGTAAAATGCGAGCACAAAACACAATGTTCACAACTATTCACAATTTTATTACGTAATTTCAAAATAATTGAACAGCAAGACCGAGCAGCGGGTTCAGGGCACCGATCTTGCATTTACTCTCCACAATCCAACTCAATTGATCAGCATCACTCCAAACAATGTGCAACACATCTGCCAGCCAGTCAAGATATGACGGCCCCGACTTCGCTTCTAGAACATGCTTCTACACGTCCTCTGCTCTGATTGGTCATTCATGCTTTTCATATTTAGAATACAATACTAAAGAATTTAAGAAACAAAATGATAGTGACATCTAATGAGGTCTGTACATTAGTCTTGCAAACAACTATGAACTCGACTCATGGCGTCCTCCGACATATATATTTTTTATTTTTATATCAGGTAATCGTTTAAAAAAGAGGTATATATCCTCGTAATATACCATTACATAATAAACATAGCATGACGAAAACATACTAGCATACCAAATGAGGATTTTAAAAATGTGTCATGCATTAAAGGAAGGAAAACATCACGAGGGAATTTGCATATCCAAGAGCCCTCCACGCGAAAAATGCTATGTATGTCAAGTCAAAGGAATTGTACGAGACCAGCGTGACTGACCAGAGCCTAAGGCCATCTTTAAGAAGCACGTTTCCACCAGGGGCATGTGTATAAAGGTCTGTGCTTTTTCACTTAATCATTATGATGCCAGTTGGCAATTAAGAAACTTTTTTGTAGCAAGGATTATTAAGTAAAAAGCAGTGATGGCCTCGAGATTTGAGCGCGCGGTCGAGAATCTCGACGGTCGCGGGTTCGAACCCCAGCCAGGCACACACCTCTGACTTTTCGAAGTTATGTGTGTATTCACATTGAATTATCAATTGCTTTAACGGTGAAGGAAAACATCGTGATGAAACCTGCACAGTAGTCCGCCAACCTACACTAGGCCAGCGTGGTGGACTATGGCCTAAACCCTCTCAATGGTAGAGGAGACCCGTGCTCAGCAGTGGGCGTATATGGGTTGATGAAGAATTGAGTCAAATGTATTTTAGTAAATATCCCCTTCTTTTTCCTTGTCCTACTTACCTATATCATTCAGGCTCCATTGTTTACTATAAGAACAAAATTAAAATAAATTTAAACGTAAATTTTTACTTACAAAAGCATTGGGGTATAAGGACGAGATTATGTACATATGCTTCCATTTTGATTAGTGCTATTTAAGAGGGTTTATACATATTTCGGCAAAAACAGTACTTTTCGAAGCCCTGAATATTGATGAAAGACCCATCGTACAAATATCTTAATTACCAATTATTATAGGGAATATTGTCATCTAAAAAGTTAGTTAAGAACATTTTAAGATTTTTGCGTAAATTTTAATAAATAACAAGATAACTGAGCTAAGATTGTCATAAATTCACTTTTAGAGTCATTTTCGACGCTCAAAATTCGAATTAATTCATAATATATTTAATCAAAATAAAATTTTATAGAATTTTGTATATCCCCAAGCAAATAGTTAGTTAAAAACATTTTAAGATTTAGATTGCATATTCAAGTAAAAAAAAAATTAAGGCATTCAAAATATTAGGAAATTACTGTTACTATAGCATTTTTTTTACCCCTGTACAATACTCAATTTAACAAAATAACAACTTTTCTTAATAAAAGAACGTGTACTTGAAAACGTACAATTTTTGTTTTGAAGAAATTTTATTTCTTTATTTTTTTATGAATATTTTAAAATGTGCTATAAAACGCCGGGCCCAAGCCAGTGCAAATCACACCGCCGCAAGGCCTTCCAAGGAGAGGACGTATCGCTCTGCGTTACGCCATCGAAATTTGCGTCGTAAATATTTTTGCAATTATCTCTGCTTTCCGAACATGTGATCAATTAAACTTTAAAAGGAATTAATCTAAGTGATGTATTTGACACTATACATATTCAATAATTATGATTTCTTTTCATTTTATTTGATATTATGAGTAATAAGTAAGAACCGGCGCGCGCGCTCGTCGCTGTATCGATACTTGTGGCATTTACCTAAACTCGGCGAGCCGCGCGGTGTTTATACGCTCTTAAGTCTACTTTTAACAACAGACAACAATTGTAACGATGGGATTACTTATTTTACCCAGGAGTTGTTCGACCGCAAGCATCTATGATTATTAGGTCGAGTGACAAGAGATGATGAATTCTTTAACGCATCATCGACGATCTGATATGATTAGATCGGCGCTAATCACAGATCTGTTCTATACTTGGTTCCAGTACGATGACTTTGTCTAGTGTAAAAATGCAATAAGACGACCGAGGCACGGTTACGTCCATAAACTGGTATCACGAGTGAGGCGATGCAACGTGCATGCCTCAGAAATTATTCCCGACAGTTATTCGTCTTGCATCACGGCGTAGGTACTTCAAATATTTGACGAGCGTTGTTCTGTTTATATTGAAGTGTATAAGCTGCCTATAGTATTAGTAAGTATTAGTAGCCAGCTAGCCAGTATACATTTGCCTAGCTGTTTGATAAAATGGTTGATCATTCGGGCCGTTGGTTGAACGGCGCCGTTTAGTAAAGAGGCTAGGTTATTAATAGAACGACTGATTAAGCTAATTGGTTGCGACATAAACACACTTCTGGAATAGGTACTTAGTTCTGATCTCAAACTAGAATAAAAGCCTTGGATCGTGCGTAAGATGTAAATATTATGGAGGGATATATATACGTGTTGCAAACAGACCACGTGGTGAAAAAGGTAGTAATTACAATTATAACAAACACATTGACGCTTTAAAAAACAATAAATAAAGATACATAAAATTTGGGCCGAACGTTTTGCCGATTTCGGGCACATTTTTGAATAACATGTATGTAGCAACTGAGAATTTCCTAATGGAAAAACTTTAAAACACATTGCCCGACCCGGGAATCGAATCCTGGGCGTCCAGATCGCATAACACATATTTGTACCGAAAGACCGCGAGGCAGTCAACTATACGGTTGCATAAGGCTGTATTTTATCATAATCCAAAAAAAAATACAATAAAAAATGTAGTGCATTGATAAATACTTTACTAAATTCATGTTTCTTCCCAATACGTATTAACAAATTGGTCTTTACATGTTTCATTTCAAATCTGTGATTAGTCTGCAAACCTTCCTTAAAAAAATCCTTTCAAATAATTTGACTTAGGTCCTGCGTCATTTTAAGGGGCAAAGAGGCTGTAGCGCTTCTTCCAACCCAATCAAATGAAGGGCATGTCGAGGACAATGGCCTCTCAGTTGGGATCACGGAACCTTTTCCACAACGTGAATTATTATCAAGCTATACAACCTGTGTACTCAATCGTAAAAAAATGAAGGCACTTTATAGTATACTAGCGACCCGCCCCGGCTTCGCACGGGTGCAATGCTGATATTTAATGGATGTTATCATACATATAAACCTTCCTCTTGAATCACTCTATCTATAAAAAAACCGCATCAAAATCCGTTGCGTAGTTTCAAAGATTTAAGCATACAAACGGACATAGGGACAGAGAAAGCGACTTTGTTTTATACTATGTAGTGATAGCGATGCCTATTTCAATGGAATACTCGGGTCGAATATATGGCGTTTTAATGGTGGAGGAAAACATCGGGAGGAGACCAGACATCTTCTTTTTAGGTGTGCCTTAGATGTACAATCCGCCAACCTCGAACTAGTCCAGGATGGTGGACTAAAGCCTAAATCATTGCAGTTGTAGAGACACAAACAATGAGATGTATTGGGGCTGATGATGAAAAGAAAAGGATCTTCTAGGTTTTCTAAATTAATCATTTATTTAGAACAATCCCTCCTATATACTGCAAGATTTAGTGCAAAATTGACGAACAAGAAGGAGTGAAGACTGCATACTCCTGAGATAATTTCCCTTGTTTCATTCAAATTTAAATTGTAAATGAACTAACTAAGATGGCGTGACTAATCATCCAGACCATCGCGCACTTAAAAAATATATTTTCGCACTAATTATAAATCCGAAGCTAAATCAATATCATCAGACACGCGTGTGACCAACCGGTTCGCATCTTTGTTAGTTTTGGCATAACACCGTCCAGTAGAGCACATTGGAATATCAACTTTAACCTCTTTGGAAATAGGGTGTTTATTGTATTAAGAAGCAGATCACGCCCGGGCTATTACTTCCACGACTTGAGTACGCTAGTTTGAGGTAACCTCAGTCTTGGATGTGTGTTCTTAGCAAAGTGTTCTTAGTGTCTCGTTTTGTGTGGTGGACATTTTAAAATCAACGGTTGTGACGTAGGTACACTCGCTTGCATAACGCATTTGTCTATGTACGAATATCTCGGCAAATATTTGTATTGAAATTAAATTTTGTATTGATAAAGGCTGGCTGTGACGTTGTCCTCGCAAACTGGTTTGATTCTCGTCGTGTTGTTTTAGGTTTTTAAACGTGTTTTTCGAAAGGGATGGTTTGTTAGCAATTTCTTACAAAGGACTATATAATTTAAAAGCAGCATTAAATAGCATATCATTGATAAAACATGTTTAAATCGTATACAAAATGATTAATGTGAAAATAAAAATTAAACCTTTTCGTTTTAAATATTACGGCGTTTACGTTAGCAATATAAAATACAGAAAAAAGACGATTTTTATATTGGTGTTATTTTAAATTAATGATTTTAATATAAATAATATAAAGTAGCAAATTACATCGCAATAAGTTCATGGTTAAAATAATTATTTAAAAACCCATAGCTATTTAAGTGATTCATACACAAAGCTATGTTTCGTCAACAATTATGTATAAGAAGCGGGCTTTAAGTGGATAAGAGGACCCTCTGGTTTAATTAATTAATAACTAATGACCTGTTCTGGTTTTTATAAAATAAATATATACTATGTTACCAAACAACATAGCTTTCACTAATCATCGTGATGATCGCTAGAGGGCATTACTAGGCTTTTAATTATATCTATATTTGTAGCTTCTGTCCACTCCCTATAGTCCAGTATGTTTTTTTGCAATAATGACAAGTGAACAATATTTAGAACTAATTAGAGTAACACTCGTGCAAAATGTTTTAAACCTGGTCCCATGGCTTCAGTCCGCAATATCCTTGGTTAAAGGCAGACAACTAACAAAGATTACAAAACTACGTACGAACCAAACTAATCTTCTAAGTCTTGAGTTTTTGTGATAAAGATAAGAAAAGGATTTTCAAACATTTTATCACCTATTCTTAAAAATCTGCTTAAAACCTCCAAAAAAACTTCAAATATTCTAAACAAAACAAAATTTAGCGACCTGTATAAGAGACGTGCGCGTCCCCTATTTTTTTTACATTTTACAAAAGTCCAATGCCCTTTTCCCGCAAGGATTTTGCGAAGGTCGTTTCATTAATAGAAAAACAAATAGGTAATTTTAATCATAAACCACAGAGTTCAAACTGGCTTCGTAAAATGTCGAATTCTCACATATATTATGCCATTATCGTAAATACTTTTTTGCATATAATTAGCTGACATAAATCTTGTCTCTATAACTTGTCTTTTACGTTTTTGATATGAAATATATTTGATATGTCTTCATTCTTTTTTTAATTGAAATCCTAATATCGTTCCTAATAGTTCTCGTCAATTTTATTATATCAATTTATAATAAGATTACTGCAGGATATTTTCTACTAATTAGCCGGCTAGATAATTTTAAAAATTCTTAAGAGTTTATTAGATATGAGTCCCCAACCTACTTCAAGCGCTACGCTGGTGGACTTAAGCCTAACTCTCTTAATGGTAAATGAGGCCAGTGCCCAACAGTAGGACGATAAGGCTGGTGATGATCTTTAGATATTACTTTATTGCATTTTGCTTTAATTATCAAGCTCAGTTCTTAGGTTCATTTTTAAAGTCGACAAGGATCGAAAGGATTTAAGCACACACATACACGCCCGTCCGCACACACACAGACACTTGTCCCTTTATCCTCGAAGGCGTTCGTTAAGAGGGTTTTCCACCTCTAAAACATTTTTTTTTGTCCCAACTATAACCTTTTTATGTGCAAAAATTTTATCCTACTCCGTTCAGCAGTTATTGCACTATTGTGCGAGTAACATTTACCATAAGAGAAGTTATAAAATTTCAAAACAGTCATCCGTCAGACACTAAACCCCAAATCTAACGGTCTGTGTTTTGCTAAACCATTAAGTCGCAAGTATGTTTCGATGACGCCCATCCGATACAGCCAAGGCATACTAATTACATCCAAAATCAGCTATAATGCACCTCACTAACAGTTCAAACAGGTTCTTATCGTATTCAAACTCTTTTGTATAAAACGCTACCACGACTAAATGAAATAAGTTATTCTTGATGTAAGCGACGCTATCTCGAGGGACCACGAGCGGCATTTTAACATAACAGCCGAGCCGAGATTATGACTGTTTCATACTCGGCTCGGTAAGAAAACGTGAAAACTTAAGATTTTTGTGTGTTTTTCGTTTATATTTTTTACAATAAGAATAAGTTAAGTGTATAAATTATTGATGTATGTAGAGCACAACTAGACTCACATTTAGACATAAGATACATGTATATAGGTTAAAACACTTTTAAAATAAAAGCCAATATAGTCACTCGCCGTAATAAAAACGCAACGAAATTAAGTTCGAATTGCATGGGGCCTCCTTACGGGATAGCCGCGGAGTAGGTAAGCGCGCGCAAAAACCGAAGGATGTATGGGAATCTACAAGCAAGACAGCGAGAACAACAAGAAGGAAAACAGCAAGACCTACAAGAAGAAGAAGACTACGAGACCTGCTAGAAGAAGACGACTATCGGCGAGAGCGAGACAGCGATATCTTCTAGAAGACGGCGCTACGGGAAGAAAGAAGACGGCGCTACGGGAAGAAAAGAAGACAGCGCTATCGGAAGAGCACGCTTCTGGCAAGAAGACAGTGCGACCACAAGGGCAGCACTGTTGCAGCGACTCCGTCCTACATACTTCAAGGAGGGGGGGTCGTGTAGGGCATTTTCGAGCGAGTGACAACGGCATTTTCTATTGTTTGCCTGCGTTTTATTTGCTCCCAAATACACCTACAAACCGGCAATCTTCGACGTGGAAGACATCTTAGGGGCTGGGTACCGGCGTTCGGATTACTCCGAATCTTACGCCCAGCAAGCTTGCCGCGCCCAAGCAGCGGCCGACAAGCGACACGCAACAACTGGTCCTTCGAGCCGGATCCTCTTCGCGTCAAGATGCCGACCACCAGAAGCAACAAGAGCACCGTGCAGCCAGAAGCTGCTGCGCAACCTGAAGCAACGACGTCTGCCAATCCAGCCATCACCTCAACGACGGCGACCACGTCAGGATCGACGCCGACCACGACGTGGACTCATGGAACTACAGTGACCATGACGACCGCAACCGACTACCGACGAGCACCGAGGGACGAAGCACCTCTTCTGACACGAGCCACGTCTGTCAGACTCGGAAGCACGGCGCGATCATATCAGCGGAGGAAGAGGGAACTGGAAGCGAAGGCGGAGTTAGCGAAATTGCAACTTGAAGTGGCGCAAGCAGCGGCGGCACGAGCAAGTGCTCATTTAGAGCTCATACAGCTAGAGGATGATGAAGACTCTCTCGCTGATGAAGAACCCATCAATAAAGAAGAGGACGTGTCACGATGGGTGCAGACGACGGTGGAGCCCGAGGGAAAAGGGCACAAGGATATGGCACCGCCACTCACCGAAGCCGCACCGACCACCGAACGCAGTGACACGCAGAACCTTGCGGACGCGATATTAAAAGCAATCGCGACCGCGAAGCCGGGAACGACGACGGCGACGCCTTCATTTCAACATGAGATGCCAGCGTTCGACGGAAATAGCGGAGAATGGACAGCCTTCAAGACAGTCTACGACGATACGGCACCGCTATTCACCGACACGCAGAACATGGCCCGGTTAAGGAAGGCGATCAAGGGACTAGCCAGGGACGCGGTCAAGAGCGCACTCTACTCTGACTGCAAACCCCAAGAGGTCCTGGAAGCATTACGCCGCCGTTTTGGAAGACCCGACGCATTAGTACTGGCGGAATTGGAGAAACTGAAGACTTTGCCACGTCTCAGCGAGAACGCCCGCGACGTGTGTGTATTCGCCAGTTATGTTAACAACACCGTCGCCGCCATCAGAGGCCTGAAGAAGCCACAATATCTACAGTCGCCGGAAATGCTGAAGTGTATTGTGGACAAGATGCCGGCAGTCATCCGTTATCGGTGGTTCGACTTCGCGGCCGACAAGGAGCCGGAAGATCCCGACCTGTTGATGATAACGAAGTTCCTCAACAGGGAGGCGGACCGATGCGGACCATACGCCGTGCAAGAAGCGGGACCCACAAGACGACAGATTCCAGTGAGGCAGATAGCACACACAGCTACTGAAGCGAAGACCAGCGAGTGTGCATATTGTCAAGGAAACCATCGTGTGGCTGAATGTTCGAAGTTTGCGCAAGCTCCTGTGAAGGATCGATGGGGTTCCGTGAAGAAGAGCGGGTTGTGTTTCAAATGTCTTCACGGACGGCATCGCAAGGAAACTTGTAGAGCTCCGGCTTGCAAGAAATGTAAAAGGTGGCATCATGCGCTACTCCACGAAGATCGCGCAGTTCAAGAGGCACCAGAGGAGCCACCAGGGGAGACGACGAGCAACGTGCGCGCCGCCGTCAATTTCGCCGGCAGCAAAAGGGCATATCTAAAAATTGCGCCGGTGGAAATATATGGCCCGAAAGGGTCAAAGAAGATTCTCGCCTTGTTGGATGAAGGATCTACCGTGACATTGGTAGATTCCACAGTAGCAGAAGATATTGGGTTACAAGGACCACAAGAGAGGTTAGTCATTGAGACCGTCGGCGGCAAGAAGGTGACAAAAACAAATTCAATGAAACTTGACTTCACGATCCGAGGCGTCCACCAGAAGAATAAAAGAAGAGTGACAGGTGCGAGAACCGTCGACGACATTCGTCTCGCACCTCAGAAGATAGAGAAGGATCGCCTCAAAGGATGCGCGCATCTCCGCGACCTGACGGATCAATTGACGTACGCCGAAGAAGCTCCAAGGATGTTGATCGGGCAAGACAACTGGGAGTTGATCGTCTCTAAGAGCACGAAGAAAGGCCCGCGAAGTCAACCGGTGGCGTCATTCACTCTTCTCGGATGGGTCCTACACGGTTGCGACGGAGGCAACACGAGGGCGATACGTCACACAACGTGCGCACACGTGTCCACAAGAGAGGAAGATCTTGACACCCTCATTAAGGAGCATTTCGCCGTGGAATCACTCGGAGTAATGCCACGACGGCCGACGACCGACGCAGATGGACAAGCGTTAAGAATATTAGACAGTACGAGCCGTCAACTGTCTAGCGGGAGATACGAAGTCGGGTTACTATGGAAGAACGCGGAAGAGAAACTACCGAATAATTTCAAGTCCGCCGAGACCCGCCTGTACTCAATGGAAAGGAAGATCGACAAGGATCCGAGCCATAAAGAAGAATACGAAAGGGAAATAAATAACCTGATTGACAGCGGTTATGCGGAAAGGGCAGATGCGAAACCAGAGTCGGGAAGGATATGGTACCTACCACACTTCACGGTGACACATCCTACCAAGAAGAAACGCCGACTAGTGTTCGACGCCGCTGCAAAGTTTTGTGGCAAAAGTTTAAACGACGCCCTCTTGCCCGGACCAGATCTGTTACAATCGCTGTTTGGAGTGCTGCTGAGATTCCGGCAGTGGCCCGTCGCCATAGCAGCTGACATAAAGGAGATGTTCCTGCAAATTAAAATAAGGAATGAAGACCGCGACAGCTTACGATTCTTGTGGAGAGGCGACAGACGAACGGGACCACCGCAAGAATACAGAATGTCTTCCCTGATCTTCGGAGCGGCCTGCTCACCGAGTGCCGCAATATTTGTGAAGAATAAAAATGCGGCGAGATTCGCGGATCGATACCCAGAAGCAGCGCGCGCGGTGGATCGCAATCATTACATGGATGACTACCTACAGAGCTTCAAAGGCGCAGAAGAGGCCGTCAAGATAGCGAAGCAAGTAGATGCCATTCACCGCGCCGCCAAGTTTGAATTACGGGGATGGGTGTCGAACAGAAGGGGAATATCGACGGCACTCGGACAAGAACCAGAGAACCGAGAGGTGGAGCTAGGTTCAAAAGAAGAGAAAACACTGGGGCTGCGCTGGTTCACGGCAGAAGACACATTGGGTTTCCGGACGCAGATGAGGAACGTCAGCAAAGAAGTGTCGAACAAAGAGAAGACGCCCACTAAGAGGGAAGTAACCAGTGCGGTTATGTCCACGTTCGACCCATTAGGGTTAGCCACTCCTGTGCTAATTCAAGGAAAACGGCTGATCCAAGATATTTGGAAGAGCGGGGTCGGATGGGACGAGGTTATAAGACCAGAAGAAGAGAAGTACTGGGACGCTTACCTGAACAGCCTGATGCTGCTTGAAGAATTGAGGCTCCCTCGTTGTATCGCCCAGAAGGACCACGAGGGGGAGCTTCACGTGTTCAGCGACGCAAGCGAGACCGCGTACGCCTGCGCCACATATTGGAGGCAGCGATGTGACAATAATAGATACAATGTGACTTTATTGGCGGGCAAATCCAGGGTGACACCGTTGAAGCCAGTCTCTATACCCAGGCTGGAACTTCAAGCGGCGCTCTTAGCGACTCGGATGGCACAAGCGGTACGCGAGGAGATCGACATGGCAGTCCAAAGAGTCACTTATTGGACAGACTCGAGTACCGTACTCTCGTGGATCAAGACGGACCCAAGAACATTCAAGCCTTTCGTCGCGCACAGACTGGCCGAGATAGAAGAGACTACGCGACCACAACAATGGCGCTGGGTACCGTCCAAGCAGAACCCTGCGGATGACGCGACTCGAGGAGTACCGAAGGACTTCGACGCAAATCACCGCTGGTTCACGGGTCCTGCCTTCCTGCGCGACGGCGAAGAATCATGGCCAAGGGCGCGAGATTTCCGAACCGAGAGTACAGGGGAAGAAAAGGAAAGTCGTATCGTCGCTACAGTCAGAACCACGTCTGAGTTCGCCACACCAGAGCCAGAGCGATTCTCAAGATGGATCCGGCTTGTGAGAGCAACCGCCCGAGTAATACAGTTCCTGTATTTATGTGGTAAAGGGCGGCCGATAAATATTGCTCGCAAGATGGAGAAAGAAGATCCGACGTGGAGACGCGTCATTAAGAGATGTTCCGACGGCAAGAAGCAAAGTGTCCCGCTCGCCCCAGCAAAAAGATTCTTGCCTTTAGACCTCGAGCATGTAAAGGCTGCAGAGAATCTGTTGTTTAAGAGATGTCAAGAAGAGGATTTTAAGCAAGAGATCAAATCCATTAGACAAGGCAAGCAGGTGAGCAAGGATAGCAAGCTACGTAAGATAGGAGTCATCCTAGAAGAAGGTTTGCTAAAAGTACATGGACGGATCGACGCAGTGCCACACATTGCCAGAGAGGCGAAGAGACCGGTGATTCTGGACAGCCGTCACCACTTAACGAAACTCCTTCTCCGAAATTATCACGAGCATTTCAACCACGGGAACCATGCCACAGTGATGAACGAAGTTCGCCAGAGGTTCTGGGTGATCGGCCTGCGGTCAGCGGTGCGACGCATCGTACACCAATGTCAGTGGTGTAAAGTACACCGGAGTGCGCCGCAACAACCACCGGTGGGTGACTTACCCGTGGAGAGGTTGCGTCATGGTGAACACCCATTCACCAACACGGGAGTCGACTACTTCGGCCCCATGACCATCACAGTCGGACGAAGACACGAGAAGAGATGGGGAGTGCTTTTCACATGCTTAACCACGAGAGCAGTCCACGTGGAACTCGCACCGTCACTCTCTGCGAGCTCCATGATCTTGGCGTTACGACGAATGGCCGCCAGAAGAGGGATGCCACACACCATCTTCAGCGACAACGGAACGAACTTCGTCGGCGCCAACAAAGAACTGAAAGAGGCCTTGGAAGAGCTGAAGAAGGAAGAGTTAGTCGACGCGTCAGAAGAATTGGGAATCCGGTGGAAATTCATCCCACCCGGTGCGCCAAACATGGGAGGAGCCTGGGAGCGTTTAGTCCGATCGATAAAGGTTGCCCTGGCTGTTACGCTCAAGGAAAGACATCCTCAAGAAGAAGTCCTCCACACGCTCATCACCGAAGCGGAACACATAGTAAATTCACGACCGCTCGTCATTGAAGAAGAATCGCCAGAAGAAGCGCTGACGCCGAATCACTTTTTGATTGGGAGATCCTGTGGTGCTCGACGGATAGGAGTATTCACAGACTCGGACTTGTCTGGACGGAGGTCGTGGAGGACAGCGCAGCGGTTAGCGGACCACTTCTGGAGCCGGTGGGTGAGAGAATACCTCCCCACACTTTTACCACGTCGGATCTGCGGGCGAGCGAGCGACCGGGACTTTCGGTGTGGTGACGTCGTCCTCATAGTGGACGCCACCATGCCTCGCTGCATCTGGCCAAGAGGAGAAGTCATCGATGTCCATCCCGGGCCCGACGGACGTACCCGGGTCATCGGGATACGCACGACGAACGGCGTGTTGCGACGACCAAGCTCCAAGGCGGTGTTGCTGGTGCCGGCGGCGTCGCCAGGACGAGAGGATGGTGCTGCGCACGAGGGGGAGGATGTAAGCGACGCTATCTCGAGGGACCACGAGCGGCATTTTAACATAACAGCCGAGCCGAGATTATGACTGTTTCATACTCGGCTCGGTAAGAAAACGTGAAAACTTAAGATTTTTGTGTGTTTTTCGTTTATATTTTTTACAATAAGAATAAGTTAAGTGTATAAATTATTGATGTATGTAGAGCACAACTAGACTCACATTTAGACATAAGATACATGTATATAGGTTAAAACACTTTTAAAATAAAAGCCAATATAGTCACTCGCCGTAATAAAAACGCAACGAAATTAAGTTCGAATTGCATGGGGCCTCCTTACGGGATAGCCGCGGAGTAGGTAAGCGCGCGCAAAAACCGAAGGATGTATGGGAATCTACAAGCAAGACAGCGAGAACAACAAGAAGGAAAACAGCAAGACCTACAAGAAGAAGAAGACTACGAGACCTGCTAGAAGAAGACGACTATCGGCGAGAGCGAGACAGCGATATCTTCTAGAAGACGGCGCTACGGGAAGAAAGAAGACGGCGCTACGGGAAGAAAAGAAGACAGCGCTATCGGAAGAGCACGCTTCTGGCAAGAAGACAGTGCGACCACAAGGGCAGCACTGTTGCAGCGACTCCGTCCTACATACTTCAAGGAGGGGGGGTCGTGTAGGGCATTTTCGAGCGAGTGACAACGGCATTTTCTATTGTTTGCCTGCGTTTTATTTGCTCCCAAATACACCTACAAACCGGCAATCTTCGACGTGGAAGACATCTTAGGGGCTGGGTACCGGCGTTCGGATTACTCCGAATCTTACGCCCAGCAAGCTTGCCGCGCCCAAGCAGCGGCCGACAAGCGACACGCAACACTTGAGATATGACTTCATGATTAGTGTATCTGATAGCATGCATATATTCGTAGTTGTAGCACTTATAGGGTAATCAGAAATATATTTTAACATTCACTTTCCAATAGTCGTATTTTAAAAGTCTTGCTTTTGACGAAAATTTAGGACATTTATGCTCCGTCTATATTTCACATTACTACGGAAAATATAATAATATAATATCTAACAAGAAATCGAACCCGCGACCGCAATGTTACACCGTAACCTAACCATGAGACTAACTTTACAATATCAATTCATCATAACTTGACCTATGAAGGAACTCTTAGAACTGGCATAACAATATCTTTTCCTTTGCTTTAGAACCTAAAAATAACACACACACATAAACATGCACTCACACTAACACACAGTTTCCAGGAATCGCCGACAGACATAAGACCCGAGTGTCAAAGAACCGAGACAAAACGCAAATAATGAAAATCAATAAAATATTGTAGTCTAATGGACTTATTTTGTATTTCACTATATGCTTAACAAAAATAATCTTTGTTAATCTTTGTTTTTTTTTTAAATACGGAAATATTACTTAGACGTACATCGCGACCTTTTAAACTTAATTCACGAAAAGACCAGCTCTTTTATCAGACTTTAATCTTTTTATTCGTAATTGGTTAAAGCTCTAGAAAACGGTGAAGGAAAACATCGCGAGGATAACGAATAAGTAAGGGTTTCGTTAACATCTACATTACGAGAAACGGAATAAGGCTTAGCCACTTCAAACCAAATAAAATACCTAAAACCATGATAATAATAGTATACGGATCGTGGTCGGTAACTGAGGCTAGTATTTTTTATATGCAGAGGATGTGTTACCAGCCTTGGCTAATACTTGCCTTATTTTCCGATCACGACCTGTATAATAAACAAAAACTATGCCTTTATACGAGTACCGGATACCACTAACTCGCGAATTAAGTAACATAACCATATCCATAATTAAACTGTTTTCTTAATTCACAAATACAGTTAGCCAACGTCAGAATACTATATTCGGACAGATTTCAAATTTTTCTGCCAGTAATATGACGAAACAGACGATTGACTTAATATATACTCTTCATTGGCAAACAAAATAGTAAATTTTATGTTCATTTCGTAATGTGTTCAATAAGGAGTTTTGGACGAAACAAGGTACCCCTCGTTCCGTTCTTGATGTATATAACCTTATTAAAAACAAAAATACCCACATACACAACCTCACGAGTGTATTTCCCGAAGGTAGGGGTAGGTAAGGGTAGGTATGGTAATAGGGGGCGAGTCTATGAATGCTTTTTAGACAAATTTTCAAACTCTGGGCTGTTGCTGAGAATTTCCTAATGGAAATCCATAAACACTTTGCCCGACCCGGGAATCGAACCCAAGACCTCTAGATCGCATGACACCTACTTGTGCCGCGAGACCATGAGCACCAACTTGCACTATGCCAGCGTGGTTGGCTAAGGCCTAAATCCTACCAATTCTAGAAGAAGCCAATCCAGCAATGGGATCTATACTAGCTGAAGATTTGTCCTAAATAAGGCGTTTGGCCGACCGTTTCAAGCTCAAACTCATTTCCCAGACACATTTTCTATCTAAATTCGAATAGCATTCTTCTCAACCGGGGACTCAAATGTGCTCTTGTGTCGTCCACTTAATAAACATGTAAAAATAAAAATACTTTCACGATTGGCGCCTGTTCTCCGCGGCAGTCACTTGTATTTCCTCAATCAATATTTTCGATCACGTCCTCAATTGAATTGCAAGACTTGCTTGCAACAAGACTTGTTATTACCGCGACGTCACTCTGCTTATAAATACACAGAGTATAAAGATGGTGTACTTTTGCACTGACACACCGCATTTTGCATATACCTTTCTATGTACTGCATAATATATTTATTTTATACTTTATTTATTTATTCAAACTTTATATACACGGATGTATAAAGGCGGAATTAATGCCGTTATTTTCGTGAAGTATTTAAAAAAAAAGATCGAGTCATAAAAAAATATGTTTTACTTATTTTAAATATTACAATCTATAAAGAACTTTAATATTCCATACTAATAATTATAAGATACTGAACAGAATCAAAATTATCAATACTAAAAGTCTCTGTGCGGTCATCATACTTGCAGTCAGCAAAATAAATGATCAATTACATTGTTTATTTTTTAAATTACTGCGCCGTAACGGGTTCTTTAATCCACCGAATTTTTAAGCATTCCTTTTATTGCTTACTTTCCTTCTTAAGTCAAACAGTAAAACCGCAACGAAACTTGTTTAATAAATTAAATGAAATTACGTGTAACGTTATATTAAATTTCCTTTATTTGGACCTCAGTTTTACCGTTACTTCATCCGTAAGTCCTTTAATTTTATCACAAAGGATGTTGAAATTGTCATAAGAACAGTTCAAACAGAGGTATCAACTTAAGTGACTTTATCTGTGACGGTGTCAAATTGAACTGCTAAAATAATTTTGATGAATTTTGACAGAAAGATAGACAAAAAATATATAAGGATATAGCTTATTTTTGTCGCAAATTTAAATTGTTTGATGGAACTAAAAATTTCACAATGGAAAACCCAAAAGCCCGATCCGGAAATCCAACACTGAACCTACTTGTAACCCAGACACACATACTAAGGACCATACAGACACACAATTTTTTTTTATATATTTAATATAGGCGCCGCAATGTCGACTTTTTTTTATAAATTCTCAATAGTTAACCAGTTGACTTTCACCAAATGCGTTTGGGGAGAAAGATTAATTAATTATTAGCGGAGAAATTTTTAGTCTTCTCAACGGCGACCCACTGAGCTGACGGGATGCTCTGTCTTAATTAAATTATTATAACTGTTATTGAATTAATAATTTCTAGCTGTAGTTTTGAGATAGCCTATTAATTTAGCTACACTAACTGATCAATCTTGACACAATTCATACTACTAAATTAATTTGCCAAGTAAATATGTAGATGTTATCAGGTAGTATAGAAAGAATTTCCTTAATTAACAATCCAAAATTAATACATGCTCTGTGTATCGGAAAGAAGAGAGACTCGACATATCTCTTTCAGCCTCTTCCGTGGTATTGGAAGGGGAACTTAATGCGCTGGCATTTCGATAAAAAAGGGGAAGATTCGGTTGCCATAAGTTTATATAGGAAAAGTTAAAAATACCTATTAAAACAACCAAATCTATGGGAAGAAAGGAAAAAAGGAGAGATCAATGTTTTTTTTTTTAAACGAAGCCGCGGATTGTATATCTGCAACGAGACAACTGTTTGTGTCATCCACAAATTTTCAGGTCTGGATGTTATTTGAGACTTAAAAGTCTTTCGTAATTGGTCCTGTTTGTGACTGTTGGTTAATATCAAGGTCGATCATAGAACATGTCGATGACTTACGCTGATTTATGGCATATAGGCATATTGTAAATCAATAATATAAAATCAACTGAATCAACCCGTTTATTACGTCAAAATGGCACATTAATTAACAATTAATATTGAAATATGTTTTTAATTCAAAACATACCTATACAGGGTGTATTTAGACCGTGATCGAAAACTGAGGCAGGTAATAGCGAGGGTGATCACAAACCCAGTGGCGATATTAAAAATCCCGACAAAGAATAAAAATTTTGACGTTTTCCATACAACCATGGGTGTTAAAACTATGTGTTTTGTATGGAAAACCTCAAAAATTTTATTTTTTGTCGGGATTTTCTTTAATGCCAGGGGGTTTGTAATCACTATCGCTATTGCCTGCCTCAGTATTCGATCACGGTCTAAATACACCCTGTATATAAAGCAAGTTAAACGTAATGAATGAAATTATTATTACATCCAACTACTGAATTAATTATGATAGTATAAACACGACGAAACCTGCACACCTAAAAGTTTTTGAGATTTCCTTAGGTAGGTGTAGTCCGCTAACCCACACTCTGTCAGCGTGGAGGCCCGTGCTTTAGGACGTATCGGGATGGGACCCTCACGACAATTTCTCACAGCGTATGCAGAGTATACAAAGTAAATTAATCAGTTCATTTCCTGATGAATTAAAAGTGTCCACATATCCCTGTATGACGCCAAAAACGTCTAAGGCTTATTAAATGAATTGTAACAAACGTGATTGCGAAAATTCTCCTCTGTCTACCCCCTAGATAATTCAGACGAGTTTATGTATCATCATCGTCAGCCCAAAGACGCCTGGACGTAGGCCTCCTTCAAAGACTTCCAAAGTGTTCTGTCAGAAGCGGCCTGCATAATATAGCGGCTTCCCGCGACTTATCCACGTGAATTTAACAGTTTATATATCGGTTTGAATCTAGTTTAAATATATAACAAATTATTTGCATACAGCACATATGTTATTTGTGAAGAGGCTCGACCTTGTTGGTACGCGAGCATATTACAATATATTAAAGCGAATTAAATAATTATTATGTGCGTTACATGTGTATTTTGTTTTTACCTCCAAAGCTGTTCATATATGTTGCTACAGTAGATAGATAGATAGATAGATAGACAACACTTTATTGGTACCCACAAAAAATATGTTACGATAAAAAAACTTAAAATAAAAGACAACGTGGAGCCATAGGCGGCCTTATCGCTGAAAGCGATTTCTACCAGGCAACCTTTGGATGGAATGAACGAAATGGAAGTATGTACATGTACACAGTAGGCAGAGATGTATTTTTAAAAATTATAATTTTCGCAGCTTTGTACTGTATTGTCGTTGATAAGGTATTTTAATATTTGGTACTGCTACTGAGATTTTTGATGGAAAATGCAATTTTATTATGGTATAGACTCGAAACCCGCGAATCCCATTTATCATTAGGGCATTCAATTCTCAATATAATGTACTATGCCAGGGAGATAGACTAAGACCTAAATCTACCCAGTTGTAGAGAAGGCACGAGCCTTCACTTTAACACGGGTCCAGCAAAAAGACGCAGATGATGATGATGATGCAGGTTGATGATGATGAATATAATAACTTTCTCCTCAAAGATTTTAACACGTTTGAAGCCCGGGATTAAAACCCATACTCGTTAAAGTGATGTTTTGATAATGTTTTGTCGCTATATAAATTATGACCCTCAATAAGTCGCGAAACTTCACTCGTGGGGTCACTTCAATTACCCTTAGTTTTATTATATTGATTTTTCATAAATCTCATTAAAAATGTTAAAGAGTATTTAATTTAAGTTAGCTTAATTAGAATTACAAGCATAAATGTTTTTATTGCAATAAACAATGAATGAATTCGACAAAATTTTCCGCGAAATGCAATTACGTCGAACAATGTTGAACACGTACATAAATTACGAAAACTAGTTATACTAGACATTACAACGAAAATTCAAATACTTTTTTGTCTCGAGATTTAATTGACCGCAAGTTTCCATTCCGACGGCGTCACAGCCCGCGCCATTTTTATTTGCCGAGCTATTATTACGTTTGATAAAAATACATTTTTTTTATAAAGCCGTGCTTTCCCCCGCCCGGCCTGCCATGTACGTTGTCGTGGATTGCATCTTCAGTACTGTTAGTGTACTCCCCGAGCATTGACGGGGCGCGAAGTGCGTGAACATAGTGATTCAAAATGGTGGTTAAAATAAGCAAGGTGCCCTTCGAGGAAGCCCTCAATATGACAGGTGAGTTTTTTTTAATCTAAGGACGAAAGTCATTATGCCATAATTTTAAATTTAGAATTTTTTTATGACTTAAAACCTAAGATGTATGATTTTTTTCGTAAACGTCAAATCCTTTGTTTTTTTTTAATGATTTTAAAAACCCCAAGGACATAGTGGTTATTATGCCTGTCTCAACGTTTTAGGTTTTATAATTATTTTGTGATTTTATATTGGGTTAAATCGTAATTATTGTATGTTATTTTTTTATTTACCCTATGTTTATTTTTTAATTTGCGTAAAATCAAAGACGTAAGCTATGATGCCTTTATATAATGTTTTGTTTACGCCAATATCTTTAACTGTTGTTTTTTAAAAAAAAGGTGTATTTATGTCGTTTAATGTTTTTTATGTAATAGAGTTGATAATAGGTTGCACATCTTCATATATTTACACAAATAAACTGGTATCACAAGTTACAGCTGTATGTAGATAAATGCATTCATATTATTAGACATACATACATGCGATTTTAACGCAAACAACTTTTTATTCTCTTGTTGTAAGTATCAAATATCCAATAAAACTGGTTTTATAACTAACAAATTAATATTCGCCAATGCGTCTTGAGATTATTTATTCCTTCGATACTACTATACCTTTAAAAAATATTTCTATACTATATAATTAAACATAAAATATTAGTAATATGTACGTAGTACAAAGTGACCGCGGCTTCGAACTCACGACCCCAATGTCGTCTGTGGCGCATAATTTTTTTATTTTGTAACTTAAAATATGAAGAAAACGTTAATCGTGTTGCTTTGGGCTTCGTGGCTGAGAATGAACCTTTAAAACTAATTTGACCATAGATAATTATGTCTATAAAATAATCTAATGATATGTCTATGTGTATAGATAATATATGATGAGTGATGACCTGTCCTAATAATATAAATCAATCGTAACAAAGGAAATTTTAATAAATAATCTTCTATACTACATCATATGAAGACCTATAGCAATGTACCTTTACACAATTAAAAAATAGTTGACTAGGTCAATGAAATATATATATATTTTTTTATAAGTCTTTCTAGACTTTTAAGAATACTTAGTTTCCACAATAAGACTTCTATAATTCGCCTTGATTCGACATTAGAAGAAGATAAAGAAAGAATTAATACCCAATTAATTCTTGTAACCACTTTTATTTTCTTTGGAATTCAATTCGAATGTTTTACACAAATACTAATGTATCAGAAAAAAAAGCATTGGACAAGATAGAGTTTTGTTTCTCTACTTATAAAGAAATCTACATACCATGAAATTCAAATTGAGAACTCATTATCAATTGTATAATTTCATTATAACTTTAAATTAATTAAGATACTACGTGTGCTAAAAAGGTTTGTTCGAAAAGTATTTATATAAATAGAAGAAAAGCGCGTTTATATTTTTAAAAAATCCTGTTCTATTAAGGTGAACTTACGGAGCTCAGTCTGGCTCTTTCTATCTATTAGGAAAATAGGTGCTAGAGTGAGAGGGAAACAGGCTAGATTCATGTTAGATGTTGGCTATTCAGGTCCCCCCACTTGGGTTCGTTGCAAAACACCGGCCCTCAGCAATCGAGGTTTCTAAGCTAGGGATGCAGTCGTATCGTTAATATTGACAAATATTTATGAAATAAAATAAAATTTATTGAATCTTTAAAATGCAAAATACCTAGATTCAGTCATTTCAATATTTAGCTTACCACCCTGTATTGAATTTTATCAATAGAAATAACGGGCAAGAAACTTTAGTGTTCCTGTTTTCCTATTAAATATTTATTTTAATGAACCAACTAGGTCGATGATAATAATAATAAACTAAAGAAACAATAGAAGTAAAAGTATTACTAATTAAAGAATAGATGCATAAAGTGCTTTGGGGGTGTGAAGAAAAAAGAGTTAAGGAAGACATGGTGATCGATAGGGACGTATGGAAGGAAAACACATACTGACAGAATTGGGAACAATGCAAGACTACGATGTAACAAGTACACATAAAATACAAATAAATAAATACACCCAACAGTCACATACATAGCTCTGACCCCACACTAGGTTACAAGACCTGTGTCGTGGGTATCAGACACTACGAGAGACTTTTTTAGTCTCACAAACACCCAGACCCGAAACAAATATTTGTGGTTCACACAAACATTTGTTTTGGTGCGGGGATCGAACCCGCGGCCTCTCGTTTCGCAAGCTGGTGTCTAGCCAACTGCGCCACGAGGGCTGTCATACACATATTCTGACTATTAAATATTTTTAATGAAACCATACGATTCAGGGACCTATCCTCTAAATTTGACGTTGTTTATTTAAGCCTGAAAAGCGATATAAGGCTCGCCTCTATAAAGTATTAGAATTCCGCTGATAAACAATATCGATATAATGTTTATTTATATGTCTTTACCGATGTAAAGATTATCGACTTTCGCCCGTCCCTATTCCAGACACGTTTATGAGCAAACTATAATTAGGTAGCCATTACAAAAAGGTTGAATTCTTTCACTGTTTACCTTCTATGAGCTAGAAATAGATGTACTTTATGAAGCTTACTTTATAGAAAATGTTTTAATTAATAAATAATTAGCTTTTATGCATGTTGTGTGTATTTATATTTAACATAGAGGACCGAAGATCGGGCCCAGTGGCGTATGGGAGAGGCCTATGGCTTCCAGTAAACGAGAAAAGCTGGTGATTATGACAATGATGATAATGATTAAGTTTATGATGATGGTGATGATGATGTGATAATCACCTAACGTACTTTCGAATCATGAAATAAGTTAAAAATGTGTCCCAATGATTGTTTCCAATTTTTTCACAAAATAAATATTTAGGATATTAACCTGATGGCCTCGAGGTTTGGTCGCGCGGTCGAGAATCTCAGCGGTCGCGGGTTCGAACCCCAGGCACACACCTCTGACTTTTCGAAGTTATGTGTGTATTCACATTGAATTATCACTTGCTTTAACGGTGAAGGAAAACATCGTGATAAAACCTGCACACCTAAGAGTTCTTAGGAATTTCTTAGATGTGTAGTCCGCCAACCCGCACTAGGCCAGCGTGGTGGACTATGGCCTAAACCCTCTCAATGGTAGAGGAGACCCGTGCTCAGCAGTGGGCGTATATGGGTTGATAAAGAAAGAAGATATTAACCTCAATATTTATAAAAAAACAACTGGCTATGAACGCTGCACATAAAAAGTCTTAACTACAGCGTAGCTCCCTAAGGGACAGAAATATTTTACTAATATAACCATAAACAGGTTACAATTACAAATAAGGCTAAGCCGTGATGCAAGATTGAAGGTAGGTTGTTACAAAATATATGTTATAAGCACTTTAAATAACCATTACATTTTTCCGGTATTACTGATTAATTTTAAGTAAAAAACTGTCGGGGACATTACAGGAATGCTGGAGGTAATAGCTAAAATTCACAAATATTATAACTTCATGCCTCTATTCCCCGAAGAGGAAGGGAGAGGTGTACTACTGTCTCCACCTATCGGTACTTACAATGTAACATACTCTGCCTATCGCCGTCCACTGCTGAACGTAGGCCTTCCCAAGAAAGCGCCAACCATCCCGGTCTTGTAAAGCCCTCATCCATCCGTATGTAATGCGATGAAACTATTGCCGCTTTACGGAGACATTTTCATGATGCTATTGAGAATTTCGTAAAACCCTATAACACTGCCGCACCGGGACTTCAACCCGGGACCTCATACTCGCACGGTAATTGCTTGTACCACGAGACCATGAGGCAGGCAGTATGGTTATTAAAATTAGTATTTTAAGTAAAAAAACCTATTCAAAACAACAAGTTTTTGCGTCTTATTCAGATTTACGAGTCTACGTGACGGTAATCGTTGTTCATTTGTTAAATACGCAATTTTGTGAAGCGATTCGTAATGTGATTTGTAGCAACTATAGAAGTGACAAGCAGTGATGGCCTCGAGGTTTAGGCGCGCGGTCGAGAATCTCGGCGGTCGCGGGTTCGAACCCCAGGCACACACCTCTGACTTTTCTAAGTTAAGTGTGTATTCAAATTGAATTATCACTTGCTTTAACGGTGAAGGATAATATCGTGATGAAACCTGCACACCTAAAAATCCTTAGGAATTTCTTAGGTGGGTAGTCCGCCAACCCGCACTAGGCCAGCGTGGTGGACTATGGCCTAAACCCTCTCAATGGTAGAGGAGACCCGTGCTCAGCAGTGGGCGTATATGGGTTGATGAAAAAAAAAAAAAATTAGAAGTGATGGCCTCGAGGTTTAGGCTTGCGGGCGAAAATCTCGTCGTTAGCGAATTATTACCCAAAGTAGTTAAGTTATCGAAATATCATTAACTTTTTACGGTGACGAAAATATCATAATGAAACTCGCACACCTAAACTGTGGCCTAAACCCTCACAATTAGATACGAGTCCCGAAAAGTCAGAAGTACGTGCCTGGGTTTTGAACCTGTGTTGAAAAAGAAATGGCTTCGAGGTTTCAGTGCGAGAAAAACTTACGTAATATAGCTTATGGTCACACAACATGATGACATAACAACCTACTCATCACATTTGTAGCATTTTCTTTGGCTCATTAACTGTATTCAATGAACTGTTTGTACAGAACTTGTATAGGATAGCCAAAGTCATAATACTCTTTATCTAAATAGACTATTTCTTTCTTTTTTCTAGACAATTTCGTTCTTTTGAATTGTTTACTTTAAACTATTGTCGCTTCGGAACGTTTTATCGCTGAGAAGAAACGGCAAGAAACTCCCTTAGCAACACCATTTTTTTTTTCATTGTGGACAGATTAGAATGATGATGATATCAATGAATTTACAGTCTTTAAAATTTTCATTGTTTCAATTTTATTATACGAGTACATCATAAATGTCACCACTATACAATATAGCAACAAAACAAAACTTTGATTAATTTGCTTACTCCCATGGCTTATTGTCTTCAATGTAAAGGGAAATTTAATAAAGTCTTTGTTGTAATCTGCGACCAAGTTGTAATGCTTATATTTTATTGATCCTTAATATTTTGCCGCGGTTGGATAGCAACCACCATTGGTTATAAAACCAGTTATAATCACTTGAGTTTGACAAAAAGCTGTATAATTGCGAATAAGGATATCGTAATCAATAGTGGGGTAAGACCCTGTTAGAATAACCACGTGATGATCTACAGAGTTTGAACGGTCTCGAATCCCAGGCTCACCTATCGTTTCATTCTCAAAGCTCAATTTATGAAAAAAAAAATTCATAAGTTAGTTGTTATGCTCCTAACTAAAAGTCTAGTAGAGTGCTTGAAAAATTATAATACCATCTCCCTTATAAGAAACTTGAGTACAAAGATACTCCTCTGCCCACCACTTCTTTGTTGATGCGTAAGTTTGTATGTATATTTTATGTTAATATTCAATGCTGATACTCATGCGCTCATTCGATACTAAACAATATAGTTTATACCATCTTAATCTTTCGTCACACTTCCTTAATACACTTAACAAGTCTGTTTAAGGCCAAGCAGGCTTTTTGCACTTAAAACAATCAGACGTGTTAATTTATGGTATTTATATGACAAAATCTCAAATGGGCATAGTAAGTAGCCACTAATTTGAACAAAATTACATTTTTATTTGCGTATTTCTGGAATATTCGAAATTCGCTTCGTCATTGACGAGAAGGTGTAATTCGTTAACAGAACTAAACATAGGCTGTTGTTTTCATATACCGGCTTTTAAAGGATTTAATTTTGGTTCGGTTTTCCCAGTAACATTCTGAGTAATTCATTAACTTTTTGCTTCTACTAGTTGTTTTTTGTTAAGGTTGGTAGTCCAATCGGAAATCCGATGGTTAGTGCAGTAAAGACTAAACAGAGCTCTGATCGCGAATGCTTCACGTGGTTACATTAAAGTTGGACGCAGCCTAGTTTTAGTAAAATCCCGCGATATCTAAGCTGTTTGCCCAATTTGATTGCTGTATCAGAATATCATGGGTCTTGGCAAATGATTTTATGTATCCCTGCTTTGTGTTACAACTGTACTAGTGGCACGTAATTCTTAATTTAATAACAAGTTACGTAGTTGGCATAAAAAGCGTAATGACAAGCAGAAAATTATAGGCTATTTCATAAGGCACATCAATATTATCGTCAACATGACTGTGCGTTAATGACAGGCGCCGCGCTGGCCGGCCGATGAGCCAACAAGACCTGCCTGCAAGTTCTTACAATATATACACTATCTTACGCTTATAGCCCCAAAGGAGTAGCCAGAACTGCATTCCTACAATTGGTTTTTGCTGTAAAAGAGATCCTGTGTATTAGAGGAGAGAGAATTTTGTCGGAAATATTGAAACACTCTGTGATGGTATGAATAAAATTAAAATTGAAGGGAAAGTTAAAGTGGACCCAGTGATAAATAAATTTGAAGGGAACAGTCTGACGTAATATGGATATGGTATAAGAAGGGATGAAGCTTACGTAGGTTAACAAATAATGCGTGTGCACGTAAAGGAAGGCCAAAGACGAGTGGATTGCATGAGGGAAGACATGACGGCTGATAGGCACATTTTAAAGAATAAAACAAACGGCGCCACTCGTAAATAAAATTAGGCAAAGAAATGACGATAAATTTAAATCAAAGACAAAGTCAAAATAATCTTTATTCAATTTAATTTCGAAACCCAATAACAGTTTTCACGAGTGGAAACCGGGACCTCTTTCTATTTACAAACGATGCATTGAAAGCAAATATTATTAACGGTTCAAAAGCAAACAGTATATATAAACACCAGCTGAATTGTCAATGTGTGAACAGTAGACATAATATTACGCGCACTGAATGAAGCATTTGCATCAATTTGCATAGTACATTTTAAAAGCGAAAAGGCTGTTATTGAATAACTGAGGTTACTCTGCTAACAAGGAAATTGATTAACATAGACCTCTTGTATTCGGACAAGGCAAATTGGCACTGACTTAAAAACTGGTTGGCTAACTGGAAAGGGTCCAAAAAGATGTTGTAATGTTGGCATCTTCGATCATGATGTTTTTCTACATAAACATATGTACCTACCCCCACGCCTGTATGATCATAATATACAGATGCTATAGAGTTTTAAGTCACACGTAGTAGAAAGTCAGCCTATCAGTTTTTCTAGACTCCGAGCTGCCACTGAGAACCTAATTAAAATACCCCATTACACTTTTTGGATCTCTTAAATTATACTAAGACCAACAAGACTTTTTTTGACTATAAAATTGGATGCAATTTATAAAATATAATATGAATGAAGATGAAAATTCATGCATTGCTAATTATATCTTATTGAAGATTGGTTATTATTGTTAGCGCTAGAAACCTAACCATATTGATTTATTGATATTATCGAATTTAAGAATCATCTCGAAGAGAACAAACGTGTTTAAATGTCATTTAAGATTATAATTGTTGGACTTACCTATCAAGAAGACGGTCTAGACAATAAAAAGTCTATCGGAAATGCCAATAAGTTGTTGCCAAGACACGACCTTGGAATCAAGACTTCAATCATATTTATCAAGACAGAATTAGGATTGAAATATGCTAATTTTCATAAGTACGTGGAAAGATCTAGAATCATTGAATGGAAACGAGTAGGTCACGATATGGAAGGCTTTTGTCGCAAAATTAGAGGTATTAGCAGTATTATAAATCCAGTACTTTATTTAACTGATGACCGATATTTAGGCTCACGGTCGAGTCGAAATCTTGGCAGTCATAGGCTTTTTATAACGGTTATGTATCTCTGTTTTTATTGTTTTTTTAAAGTTCCATATACAAAACTGTACAGAGGACTTAATTCCTGTGGCATTCTCTAACAGTCTACCTTAGGGTGGAGGAGAGATGAAGCATGGTTGGTTATTACGAGGACCTTTAATGTAAATCACATAAAATAACTCTTATTAAGATTTACGTTAAAGGAATCAAGACAAAGTAAATTATTGAATGGAATAAACATTTATTCTATTCTCGCGTGACTAAAAACCGTTTGGATAATTGTTTAAGAGGCAATTAATTTATCCAATTATTATACAGACATTATACAACAATTTAGTTCATTGATGGTCCATTGGAGGTGAGCGGTTGGATGAGAAGAGCCGAAGATCGAGCCCAGTGGCGTGCCATAGGAGAGGCCTATGTCCAACAGTGGACGAAATAAAGGCTGATTATGATGATGATGATGATGATGATGATGGTCCATTGTGGGACATAAACCTACTTAATCTTAGAGGGGATATGCCGTCATCATCATAAGCAACATATTTCTAACTACTACTTTAACTGATGTTAAAGTACGACTAATTAATTTATCTTCATTGATATTATAATGAGTAAACATTTGATTGTTCGTTTGTTTCCAATGAATATGCTCCGAAACTACTGAACCGATTTGAATGATTTTTGGTGTGGGTACTGTAGTGTTTGTATACTTGTCTCGGTGACACGGGTAGTGGGGGAACAGTCTGGTGCGCGCCGTGGGCGAGAGCGGACGTGTTTACCCTGACTGCTGGTGACGTAACGAGCCAATACTTAATACTTGTGGAGGCACGAACACTACAAATGGCGACGAGGTAAAAGGTCAGTGAATAAATGTTATGGTGCTCCATGAATATTATTGAAGGGAAAAGTATAAACGAAAAAAAAAAAGTACACAATAATGTAAATATATGGAGTTGTTTATTAATGCCTTGGTCATTTTACATAAGTAAACTAGTGCGCAAATTGTACGATCAAATATAATACTCGATTCCTGAACTAAATTATTCTTAACTAAATTAAGTAATAGATTGTAGGAGACCTTGCATAACCGAATTATATGTGTATGCACAATGCAGGTCCCGTAATCTTAAGTCCAGTCACGTTAAGAATACGTTGTGATAAATTAAAAGTAAACATTAACAATGCTTTTTTCTGTCGAACAAGACAGATGTGTTCTAATACAAATATTCAAACCGGTTGCTTGCTTATCTATTGAAATGTGGTTTCAATTGTTTTCACTGGTCAGCGACGCCGCCTGTGCGTCTGCGTACCCACAGATTTAAAATAGCCGGTTATAACGCTTACATTATGTTATTTAATATCAGAATGGCTTATTTATCCTGAAAATTATGTAATGATTAAAAGCATACTTTTATCCAAGAAAGATTTAAACGTTGCCTTCAATTCTATTAGAGACTTGGTTGTTTTATGAATGTTTTACGTTCAACTTGTATGAAACTAGCTTTGTGAGTGAAACTTGAAATAATAACTACAAGTACACATATAAAGATATGTATTATAAAAGTATGTAGTACATTTAAAATTATTATCGTATGCTTTAGTTTCACACCAATACATTTAATACTGTATGTAAAGAGGTAGTTTGGTTCGCCAGTAGAGTACCTAAATGATTTTTTTGTTTTTAAATAAATCTAAAGATCGTTAGATCAAAATTGGAATATTAGCACTGAAAAAATAAAATACGTGCTATGAATATTTGAACTTTGCTTACAAAAGTATGTGCTTTCAATTTATATGTATAATTTGTGAGTCTATGAACTGTAAAGCTTTAAATTGTTTAAGATGGAAAAGTGGAACCGTGGCATAGAGCTAGGTATATCATACGGCAACAATTGTGACCATGCCGCAATGCTTCCACGTATTATCGGCGGTCTAATTAAAAAAAAAAAAAAAAAAAAAAAAAAAAAAACAATAAATAAGTAAATCTACAAATTTGATGTTAAAATAGATAAATGTTATGCACCTAAATGAAGTTTTCGATCGATATTTATTCAAACAATGAAACAGCAGTTAAGAGAGAAATTTAATAAGTTTCTTTTCAGACTTAGACCCGACTCATTGAGCAAATTAATAAAAAGTCATACGACTAATTAAAGCAGTGTTGGCCTCGCGTTTTGGCGTGGTTTGGGATCTCTGCAGTCGCGGGTTCGAGTCCCGGAAGTAAGTCCCGAAGTTGTGTGTGTGTTCGCATTAATTTGTCACTGGGTTTAGCGACGGAGAGAGGCACCGTGATGAAGTTTGCACACCTAGGGGGTTTTGGGAGTTTCTCGGGTGTGTGATCCGCCAGCCCGCGCCGTGCCGGCGTGGTGGACTGTGGCCTGAGCCCTCTCAAAGGTGGAGAAGTATTGTGCCCGGCTGTGGGACGTGTGTTGGTTGATGATATATCAGTTTAATTATAGAAAAAGGTTTTAATCCTTGGTGACGACTTCATAATTGACAATAATATTTTGAAGCAAATAATTTAAAAAATACTGGTCGCCTTAAATTTGAAAATGATTATTTAAAGTAAATACATTAAGGGAGGGTTGTACCATTTATTTGGAATTCTTCACAGTATCTTAAATCCGAAGAATAGATGGGGTTGACCCTATTAAATGTCTGAGGACGTTGGAACAGATATGTTTATAAATACGAGTAGTAAAGTGTCATTAATGACGCTACTTTGAAAATCAAGAAAAAAATAGTATTGCCTATTGATGTCAAAATTAATTTACTGTATTCGAAGATTTGATTCGAGTTTTCGAGATCGATAATGGGTGCAGTTCGGAAAATCGACAAATCATGTGGTAAAAAGTGAAATCTTCTTAGAAAAGAAATTTCAACTAAACTTTAAGTTTTGTCTTGAAGTAAATGCAGTTGCGGAAACGTTTCTTAAAATCAAGGATGTTCAAAGCTATATTCCAATAGAGGGAGTCTGTTCAACTGATTTCTCAAGTCAGCATAATTTTCACTTTTGGTCAAGAACTAGTCAAAAAATAACATCTCGTGTTTGATATTTTATAAGCTTTTGAAAGTTAAAAAAAAAATAAAAAAAAATAAGATAAAAAAAAAACATCTTGGAAGAGAAGAATGCGTAATGTTAATAAGAGTAATAAAACCTTTAGAAGAAAATGTTTAATATATTAGTAATTGAGAGTCTGTTTCTAGTGACGAAGTTCAAGTTTTCTGAGTTAAGTAAGAAACATGGGCAAGTGGGTTCCAGATTTGGGAACATACACTCAACTTTTACGCAAGTTGTATTATAAAAAAATTAAGTTGGCTAAGACCGCGAATATAGATTCGTATTGGAACGATACCCGAATTAGCCTTGACTATCTGAAACGGCCATAGCTCGTAACTAAAATAAGAAGTCTTGTTTTCTTCTCCATGTTAAATGTTTTATGTTTTGATGTCACTTTAATTACTTAATTTTATTGTTTTAATTTTGATATTAGTTGTTTATAATTAATATTGCAGATTGTTAATTGTTTATCTTTTCTAATAATGTTTTGGAGAACGTTATGCACACCTTAAATGTCTGTCATATATATCAGATATAGTAACGCAGTAAAAATAATAAAGCTATAAATTGTATTAATACATGTGATGTCGTTGTGTCAAATTAAATAAATAAAGATTATTAGGTATTGTGATACCTTTGATAGAACCTAAGTGTTTGCATATGCTGGTCCAGTTGTACTGAGAGCTGTACTCGTTACAATAAGCCTAGGTTGGTTGCATATAGCAACATAAGTCTGTGAGAACGTAAAAAGCGTTATCAGATCGAGAACGGGAATCTTGCGTTGGATTGGATAGTAAGCCTATTAATACGTCCCATTTGTTTGGAAAATATTGTTCACATTGAGTCGACAACCATTGGCCTCTGAAGGTCACGTTCTCCAAGAAGTTGAAAGCATGTGCCCGGATTTAACGTTGGGTGTTGCATCTACAATCACATGTATAAATTTGATGTCTTTACAGTCCAGGGAAGAAAAACATAGTTCTTGATTGGCGCGATTTTGTGTGTGTAGAGAACCACCAAAGCCGTTTGATAACAACTACGTCAATAGTCGATAGTGCCTCGACATTTGGCAATTTCCCTAAGTGAACTGAAACAGGCTGGTATGAGTGACTGCAAGTTGAAATACATATATTATTATAGACTGGATAAGAGATATCATACACCTAAAAAAAAAATTTGGGAGAATTATCTATATAATATTATGTACCGTATCTTGATTGGAAAAGAGTATCACTGGAGTTTCTTGTCCGTTTCTCTACTAATGGCTGCTTTCCGAAGTGAGTGATAAATTAAATACAAATAGTATGAGAAATACGCCACTGTACGAGTAAACCGAAACTAGACTAAACTATTACCACAGAATCAAACCTTATTCGAAGAAAGAAGGCGTTATTGGAAATTAATGTGAGATATCAAGACATTTAATAAAAAAAACCGTGAAATAAATAAAAACTGTACATCATTGTATTGCAGGCAGTATGAGCCTTCATAAAACGAAAATCATACCGATTATGATGCAGGCTTCAAGTTAAAGAAAGCTGTACATAATTATGTTGCAGGCAGTATGAGCCTTCATGGAACGAAAATCATACCGATTATGATGCAGGCTTCAAGTTAAAGAAAGCTGTACATAATTACGTTGTAGGCAGTATGAGCCTTCATGAAACGAAAATCATACCGATTATGATGCAGGCTTCAAGATAAAGAAAGCTGTACATAATTATGTTGCAGGCAGTATGAGCCTTCATGAAACGAAAATCATACCGATTATGATGCAGGCTTCAAGTTAAAGAAAGCTGTACATAATTACGTTGTAGGCAGTATGAGCCTTCATGAAACGAAAATCATACCGATTATGATGCAGGCTTCAAGTTAAAGAAAGCTGTACATAATTACGTTGCAGGCAGTATGAGCCTTCATGAAACGAAAATCATACCGATTATGATGCAGGCTTCAAGTTAAAGAAAGCTGTACATAATTATGTTGCAGGCAGTATGAGCCTTCATGAAACGAAAATCATACCGATTATGATGCAGGCTTCAAGTTAAAGAAAGCTGTACATAATTATGTTGCAGGCAGTATGAGCCTTCATGAAATGAAAATCATACCGAATTATGATGCAGGCTTCAAGTTAAAGAAAGCTGTACATAATTAATTGCAGATGGCGCTGCTAAAGTAAACAATCTTAATGTGCTCTAATGTTTTAAAAATTATTTAAAAATAGTTAAGTGTTAAATTAATATATTGTTTGTTGTTATTTTAATTTTTTATTTTTAATTCTGTTATTATATTTTACATTATAAATTGTTAAGTTGTTTGTAATTACTATTGCACATTATTAACTGTTTGTCTTTTTCTTGTAATACTTTGTAGAATGTTATGCACACCTTACCTAAGTGTCATATATGTATATCGGATATAGTACCTAAGTAATAATTATTAAGCTACAAATGTATTAATATATGTGATGTGGTTGTGCTGAATTAAATAAATAAATAAATAAATAAATAATTATGTTGCGGGCAGTATGAGCCTTCATGAAACGAAAATCATGTCGAATTATGATGCAGGCTTCAAATTAAAGAAAAGCTGTGCGTTATAGTGTTAGGTAGTACAGGCCTTCTGTGTGAAAACTGTACGTGATCTTATCAGACTAATAAAACGACATGATAATAACCAACGAGATGGTCTGTTCAAGTAAGAGAGTCGTCGTCCTCCAAATTCTACTCTGCCATAAAGGAAGTGCTTGACAGAAACCGATGGAAACAGATCATCCGCTCCAGATGTCACCCTAATGCTGACCACGATCTTCAGATATGAGAGACCGACTAGAGAGAGAGATTGATGATAATAAGCTGTGGGTCGTTGTTGTATAACGATGTGTTACGCAAATGAAAAAAAAAGACGATTTGGACATAGAGATGAACATGATCATATGTTGAGAGAAACGAGGAAAAATGGACCACATTTGTAACGTATTGATACCCACGAGACAGCAAAAGGAATAAAGGTAGACAGACTATGCGAAGACAGACGATGAGTAAGTAAATTGATCGGAGCTTGTGTTGCTGCAATCTGTGTGGTTATGGCGTGTATGAAAAAAAAAAATGAAAAAGGAAATAAAGCAAATATAGAGCACTTGTGAAAAGATGTGCTAGACAAAGTAACAACCCTTAAAGTGATTTGTATTTAAAAGTAAATGATTATTTAAAATAAATACATTAAGGGAGGGATGTAGTGTTTGTATACTTGTCTCGGTGACACGGGTAGTGGGGGAACAGTCTGGTGCGCGCCGTGGGCGAGAGCGGACGTGTTTACCCTGACTGCTGGTGACGTAACGAGCCAATACTTAATACTTGTGGAGGCACGAACACTACAGGTACATATGGGAACCATCGAAGTTACATGGGATACTTTTTATCCTGGATTTAATGTTCTTGTGGAAAAATGTATACGTTATAAATGCGAGAATAACATTGTATGTCTAGTCTCTTTTGCGCCGAAAACATTTGACCGATGTGAATGATTTTTTATATGAATATACATAGGACTCTGTGGAGTAAAATATTATCAACGCGGACGGAGTCGCCGGCAAATAATAAATAATACTGGTTTTGAGAATTGTTACCAGTTTCTCGCAATCTATTGACATCACTCTATCTCTTTTATCATAAATCAATCCTAATTAAATGGAATTGGCTCGTAAAATACCGTATAATTTACTGATTAATTAATTAGGCATAATAGTTAGAAAATAGTTAAAAACAAATAAAGTGTAGCAAAATATCTCCTATTTTATGGGATAAAAATGAGAACAATTAAAAGTCCATTAGTACCAGAAATCTTTTCGTGATGAACTTTAGAAACCTTGAAAGGTCAAAGAAGACGTTATAGATTATTGCGCAAGATTGGAATTTATTATGAAATATTTATATGTATCGATTATTAATAAATTATTGGATACTTCTAAACCCATGACGTAAAGTCTCTCATGATTATCTTTTTACATAACCTCAAGCCTGTATACCCCGAAGGGGTAGGCAAAAGTATATACATTTCCAAACATTATGCTGTTACTGAAAATTTCCTACTGGGAAAACCCAATAACATTTTTCCCGACAGGGGAATCGAACCTAAGACCTTTAGGTTGCACGGAACATACCTACTTGTACCGCGAGAACACGAGGCAGTCTTATTTAATACCTGATAAACTAAAGGAAAACAAAGGGCATTAGGAAAGAGATGCACAAAATATGATAGTTTTTTAAACTTACATTTCCAAAATAACTATTTTCCCTTATTAATGTATTCTAACAGTATTGTACATTCAAAATTACCAAACAAAACTAGTGACATCTATTTATATCAACCAAGTACTAGGCATAAACATCTGTATAGCTTAATTGGATATATAAGCATTACGAATGAGCAAAACCAATGTCTTAGGTGGGCAATCAAATCGTGTAAAGGTCATGAGAGGTCGCCGATCGCTCACAGCCTTTGCCAAACTATAGAACAGGACCACAACCAGTTGGACGAGGAAAATATTAAAATTCAGATTTGTTAATACTGCTTGTGCGACTGTTACGGTTTGGCACCGTTTGTAGGTAGTCTCGTGTTCGGTCACGTTTTTTGGATGAATACAGACTATGATCTGAGAGGTTAGGCAGAGGTGAATTCCCTTTATCATGATGTACTCCGCTCCTGGGCACGGTCCTCTTCTGCCATTTAGAGAGAACTGAGGCAATTGTTTGTATGATCTACAAATATTTCTTGCGGATTAGCTTCTTATATCCACGACACAATTCTCCTACTTTAGGCTGCCATCATCATCATCATTATCATTGTCAGTCAATCGTGGTCCACTACTGGACATAGGCCTCCCCCAATGACTTCCACCGGGATCGGTCGGAAGCCGCCTGCAGCCAGCGACGTCCCGCGACCTTGACAAGGTAGTCGGACCACCTTGTCGGAGGACGTCCCACGCTGCGCTTTCCAGTACGTGTCCTCCACTGGAGAACTTTCTGGCCCCATCGGCCATCAGTTCTCCGCGCCATGTGGCCGGCCCATCAGCCATCAGCACTGTCTAAATGATTCTTAGGTGTATTTCAATGTTTGCTTGAAAAGATTTCATAAATTTATCTGTGTTATTACATAAAATATTACAGGGTAATAAAACGTTCCTAAATTAATAAAATTCACACACATCCAATTACAGGAAAAGTAATTTCCTCGTATGGAATTGAAAATCAATTAATGTTTTCCTTGGCCTCGGATTCTAGGACCTCCCTTATCATAGGCTATAGACTGTAGATGGTCAGTGGTCAAAGTCGTATTGAAGGTGAGGTCAGTGGAAGGGACATGACTAAACTCCTTATGCAGATGGTTAAAGAACTGAAACAGTATGGGAAAGACCACATTTACGCGCAATTTTTTATAGCTGGTAAAGTATTAAAATAGATAGTAATAGGTATTATGTATATTGTATAATATGAAATATCGAAAGATTTATTTTAATAACCGCTTTAACTCCAGACAAATAGACTTTAGATAGCTCTATGATGCAGTTGGCTAGACACCAGCTTGGGAAAAGAGAGCCCTCGGATTCAATCCCTGCACTGGGACAAATCTTTGTGTGACCCACAAAAATAAGAATGTTTGTTAGACACGAAATCTTATAAACTCGGTAGGGGTACTTCCATAGAAAAAAAAATATTTTGTCCTACAAAATACCGTTTTCAAATCTTTAAGCTTTGAATTTCTATTAAACAGAATCAATTTTACGTGTAAATGACAATATCCTAAGATTTTCAAAATTGAAACCCTAGTAACACTTTGCCTGACCGGGAAATCGAATCCAGGACATCTAGATCGCACGGCGCACACTCGTACCGCTTGAAGAGACATTATCATCTACTGAAACTATTGTTTCAATATTTCCAAGTCAACAGCAATCTCAACCAGTAAAACAGTCATTATAATAAATGTTTGGTATAAAAAAATCTGAAATGTCGTTGCCCAGCGTCGAATCTCTGACGTCACACGCGTAACGGAATGCTGCCATGGCGACAGTTCATAAAATAGTTATATTTATCCCTCTCGTTATTTTGAGGAAATTTGTTTCAATTCTTTAAAAAGATTTGTAAGAGGAATTAACTGAACTCTGTATATTGTATATGTTACGTTGGTCCCATGGTACAAAATGTTAAAATTAATTTAAAAATAATGTTATTTAATTATAATGTTCTGTAATTTTAATTAATTTGCAATATTTAATGACAGTTGTCAATTGTCTATGTATTTTAATAATACAGTTAGTCTTTGAACTACCTCCGTACGTGTTTTATTAGGTTATGGGCCCAGTCCCAAATTATCTTCCAAAAGAGTTACAGTTTCAGTTTAGTTGTTCCCTAAAAGTGCATTATGTCGACGTCGGGCGGTAGCCCGTTAACGTGAACAAAACAAAATAGCATATTCCAATTTGTTTCAGCAGGACCTTAATTAGGCTGAACTTAAATGACTAGATCATTTAAATCGTATTTTATACACAGTTACGGTACTTTAATAGAAGCCTAATAGCTCAGATTTCCTTACAAAATTCCAAATATTTCAGTAATCTTTAAATCCTTACATAAAAACGGCAATTGGACATTTATTTGAGAATATCCTGGTCTTCTTCTTCTTCATCAACCCATATACGCCCACTGCTGAGCATGGGTCTCCTCTACCATTGAGAGGGTTTAGGCCATAGTCCGCCACGCTGGCCTAGTGCGGGTTGGCGGACTACACACCTAAGAAACTCCTAAGAACTTTTAGGTGTGCAGGTTTCATCACGATGTTTTCCTTCACCGTTAAAGCAAGTGATAATTCAATGTGAATACACACATAACTTCGAAAAGTCAGAGGTGTGTGCCTGGGGTTCGAAACCCTCCTGGTATCCTGGTCGCGATCAACAATTATAATCCAGATATTACACAAGATATAACGCTTTTGGGCTTCTATGAAAGTACCGCTACTGATTGTACACATCTTCTTACCTCAGCATTTTTGAGATAAACAGATACACGATATTGTATATCCTGACAGACAGACGGTAAAGCCATTAAATGTGTTCGCAAAATTTAATAGAAACATAAACAACGATACTTTATATGTTCAATGTCGGGGGACAAAAAATTGTGAAGGCCGTTTGTCGTTCCATACTCATTTTACAACTTTAGACTACAAATGTATTTTAAAGATTGCTAATGTAATAAAAGCAAATTCTTGATAAATTTAAAATTCTAATCATGTGTGACATATGGCCCTATCCCACCACACACCCGCCACTGCAACTCCTGTACTCCAGGATCAACAGCGGCACGCACAGTATTGGCGCCGAGCAATGAAGCTCGGCGAATCTAAGGGGACCTAAATTATCATAATCCCGCAACGAAGTTAATCAGAAAAGCAATGTAAAGGAGGAGTTGGAAAACAAAGAGTTCATGTGTAACATAATATGTATTGAAATTAATTATTTTTCGGTAAATGAGTCAGTGAGTCAAAGGACATCAAAATATTTAATTACAAAAGATTAATGGCTTTTGCTGAGTTTTTATCAACGATTTTTTAGGGATCTTTATGAGCCCAAATGCCTCCAACTATTGGGCACGGGTTTGTTCCATAGGTAAGAGGTTGAAACTTTAGTTCACCATGCTGGCCCACTACGGAGTCATAGTTGAAATACCTGTCATTACTTATTGTTAATTATCAGGCCAGATACGTTCCACGGCTGAGCAAGGGTCTTCTCTACAACTGCGAGGGTTTAGACTTTAGTTAAACATGCTGATCTAGTGCGGGTTGGCGGACTACACACCTAAAAAAATTTAAGAATTTTTCTTCACCGTTTAAATACGAATTTCATTATATAAGTAAATAAACCCCACGATTCATAGTTCTCACCCCACATTAAAATAGAAGTCTTATGACACTTTTCGGTCTTACCAACACCCAGATACATTTGAGGATCACAAAAATATTTGTCTGCGTGCGAGGATCGAAACCGCAGCCTTTCGTTTCGCAAGCTGGTGTCTAGCCAACTGCGCCATGGGGCTGCTTAAGCCTTAAATTTTTTTAAGTGCTAAAACACATGTTGTATTTATTTATCTAAAGTTCTAAACGAATGAATTGCATTGAGCTGCGAGTATTGGGGGCGCGTGCAATCCTATCTACGGCGTCAACATTGGTTATAAGGTTTTCTTTAAATAGTTTATCTGTGAATGCAGTTTTTCAATGCGGGCTCACGCATATGCCGTTAATTACTGAGATAGCATACACATATTATGAACCTATATGTTTGTGCCCTTATTTTTTTCTTGACAGTTCCATGGCGCAGTTGGTTAAACGTGCTTTCGAAACGAGGGGTCACGGGTTGTATCCTCGCACCAACAAAAATGTTTGCGTGATCTAAAAATTTTGCTTCGCGTTCAGGTGTTAGTGGGACCGAGAAGTCTCATAATTTCCAATATATATGGCACAGGAATTGTATCCTAGTGTCCCCAGACTATATATTATGTGACCGTTGGGTAAATTTATATATTTGTTTTCCTCTTTGAGAGAATATACAATACAGACAAGTAATTAGTTATGGACGTAACACTAAACAACACTAACCACCTAATATATGCAGTGATGGCCAAGAGGTTTGGGCGCGCGGTCGAGAATCTCGGCGGTCGCGGGTTCGAACCCCAGGCACACACCTAGGACTTTTCGAAGTTATGTGTGTTTTCACATTGAATTATCACTTGCTTTAACGGTGAAGGAAAACATCGTGATGAAACCTGCACACCTAAGAGTTCTTAGGAATTTCTTAGGTGCGTAGTCCGCCAACCCGCACTAGGCCAGCGTGGCGGACTATGGCCTAAACCCTCTCAATGTAGAGGAGACCCGTGCTCAGCAGTGGGCGTATATGGGTTGATGAAGAAGAAGAAGAAGTAACACTAACCCATTCATGAATTGAAAATTAATTTGCATAAGTCTGGTAATTACATAATATTGTATGTCTGTATGTACAACTGTGTAGTTACGGTTATCAGTAATTTTCATTTAAATGACTTAGTTTCCGTCTTACATGCAAATGAGGTTATTTTATTAATACAGATAATTAGGACGCAGAATTAAAATGTGTACGGGTTGTGTTCAGACCGTTATCGGAAAAAAGTCTCTCGTTATTCCTGATGTCCACGACACAAGACTTGCCTCCTAGTTTAGGGTCAGAACTATGTAAATATGTGATTATTGGGTATATTTATTTTTTGTGTGTCGCACTTCTGAGCCTTCCCTATTGTTTAGGCCTGTATCACTACATAGTATAAAACAAAGTCGCTTTCCCTGTCCCTATGTCCCTTTGTACGCTTAAATCTTTGAAACTACGCAACGGATTTTGATGCGGTTTTTTTTAATAGATAGAGTGATTAAAGAGGAAGGTTTATATATATTATAACATCCATTAAATAACAGCGTTGCACCCGTGCGAAGCCGGGGCGTGTCGCTAGTTATACCATAAATAATTCCATCTCAAAAGACCAGTATACTCGTGTTCCCATACATTTTACGCAAACCGTGCGTCAAGCGTCAATCATCAATTGAACTAAAAATAGAATATTCTAGCCGCGTGCTATATCTCAACAGGTCTAATATGCCTTTCTCTTTGTTTCTTTATGTCCTCGTATGCACTAGGAATATAAATATGGAAGTGAGAGGCGCTTGATGTGGTGCATTTAGTACTTCCAACTTGGCGCCGCTAATTTGAAATACAGAAACACTTGAATTTAAGATACTTTATTATTTTTACTTGAGGACTTATACTGCTATTAAGTTTCATGACAATTGTTGGGTTGGTAGAAAAAATATTCCTCAGCGGTAAAGCTAATATTGCTAATCTGACAACAAGTGGTATCTGACGAAATGTGAGGTTAGAAATACCAATCTTCTAATATATAGTCATAACATAAATAAAATATATGTAAACTACAAAATCGCAAGTATTAAGATATAAATCTTTGATACGCATAATAAGGCTATAAAAACAATTTATCATGAAATAAAAAACCATAAATTGAATTTGACCATTTTAATTTGATCGCAGATCAGATTACGGATATACGAGTTGCTCCTCAAAAATTCTTTAGAATTTAAATTATATCGTAACACGTGCGAAATACTTTAATTCACCTATAAAAATGAATCTTTGAAATTGATTTCCAAATTCATGCAGAGCATATTTTATCTGAAAATTAAATAGACTGGAATAATTAAACACTCGAACGATAAAAATTCGTCGTAAGAAAATCTCAGTTAGTAAGTAATATGTTATAAGCTGCAATAGGTTAGTATGATCTGCTAGGGCCTATTTCTTCGAAAAAAACTGATATGATACAGGCATATGGTGATACTAATAATAGGATTTTTAACGGAAATCTGCCATAAACTGACAAAATCTTTGGACACGGGTTTCCTCTACCATTGAAAGGGGTTTAGGCGTTAGACAAAGTCATGCTACCTTTAAATTCTAGAAACGGCATCCATCCATCCATTCAGAGGCGGATTATCCTAAAGGCAAACTAGGCACATGTCTAGGGGCGCGAGGGTACAAAGGGGCGCGCTTGCGGAATTATTAAAAAAAAACAAGAATTTTTGAGCCTGTAGGGGCGGCAAATGTGTTAATCCGCTACTGCATCCATTAATATTCTGTCTCTACTAAAAAAAACACTATTCATTTATTATAAACTGAAGGTTCCTCTAACTACATAGTGAAATTGCCGAAGAAACACTAGATAGTACTTCGACGACAGCTATACTTTCACGCGAATTTGGTGTTGACGTTTGGGTTTTTACCGTGTCTATGCGTCTATTACTTTCTCCACTTCCTAACGACTGATTGGGTGTTTAAATACTAGATTTCCTAGTGGTTTGCCTTTCCAATAAAATTATAATTATATTTTATACGTTTTTAACGATGAAACTTGCTTGAGAGGCCGATATTAATAAAACCAAAGAAAGTAAGAAATTTTAATAGTAATTTAGTAATAAAATGTTTCAGGGTGAATCTACTGATACTGAACCTACGTACATTGATAGCCCCGTGGCGCAGTTGGCTAGACACCAGCTTGCGAAACGAGCGGCCGCGGGTTCGATCCCCGCACCGAGACAAATGTTTGTGTGATCCACAAATATTTGTTTCAGGTCTGGGTGTTTGTGAGACCGAAAAGTCTCTCGTAGTTTCTGATACCCACGACACAAGACTCGTATCTTAATGTGGGGTCAGGACCAGTGGCGTGCCTAGGGTGTCAAACTAAGGCAAGCCCATATGTTTATTTAGTAGCAGCATATTTTTTTTGGTACGTAGGACTAATAAATACCTACTGGTTAGTACTCACATTCACGTTTATAGCGTTATTTTATAAATAAACAATCGTTAAGTTCGTTATTCGGAACTATGTAAGGCAAGTCGGGCTTTCGGGCTTCTATGGAAGTACCGCCACTGGTCAGGACTATGTATGTGACTGTTGGGTGTATTAGAAAAAAAAGAAAATTTTGGTGTCTGTTGATTAATATAAGTTGTTACGTCTATAATTCTATTCAACCTAAGATTTTAACACTTAGTCTTAATTTTAGAGACATTTGAACTCTGCTTAATTTATGCTGCGTTTTGGCAATAAAGTAAACAAAACATTATGACTACTCCTTTTTTAACGCAGAATAAACTTCAACAATCTCTCTTTAGGCAATATCTACATCTTCTTCTTTTAAAGTCTCTCATCCTATATCCTCTTCATCAACTAATTCTTCTTCCACCTTCCAGGGTTCAGCAAGTTCAACCTGCTGATGTTCATGCTGTGCAGCAGCGTGATCGTTGCGATGGTGTTCGAGATCTACTCGGTTTCGTACCTGGTACCAGCCAGTGTATGCGAACTCGGAACCACGAACACGCAGCAGGGTCTTATGGCTGGACTGCCTTTAATAGGTATGGTTTTTGTACTGGTGTGATAAAGTTATAATATTGTTACATATGGGTTTTACTTTTAATTTAATTATCAAGATATCATCGCCAGCATTTTTTGGGTACGAGCCCCCTTTTCAAATGAATATCAGCACAAAGTCTGGAAATACGCCCGAATAATTGTAGTTGCTACTGATTATTGGATAGGTCTTGGAGATCGTGCGTTTAAAAGTACAAAATTCAATGATACGTGAACTGAAGATCTTTAATTTTAAGATAGTCTATTTTATTTAAAATAAATTCAGACTCGTAACAAAATACTCGTAATTCCACCTTTTGCTAATTGTCCATTAGTGAACTCATCACATGGACGACACACCTCTGTCAACACGCGAAGTTTTATTAACAAGCACACACAACTTCGCGTCAACTAGGTGTTAATTACTCCAAAATTGTATTATTAGAGACGTTTGAGGAAGTCTATGATTGGCTGTCAGCGTTAGCACCATTAAATGATTACCATAGACTGGTGATATTAATATATTTAACTATACAATTCAAATGCCAATATGACAAAATCCAGGAGTGAAGTTATTTGATTTCTTATACGTGCTATCATTATGATAAGCGAGCCTACCGCCAATGTTTGTATCCATATCAAATCACTGTGTTGTTACTGAGAATTTCTTATTGAAAAGAAACTATAAACCTTTACTCAAACACAGAATCGAACTGAGTCTAAACGCACTAACTGATTCTACAATGCTTACACGACAGAATAAATCCGAGGTCAACGCACCTTGTCACTACAAACTTATGGGCAAATTGCCAGTTTTCATCGCTAGCAATTTACATATTTGATACAAATCCTTGTATCAAAATATATAATACAGTCTGTTTGACAAGAGCGTGTACGGCAAAACTTTTTTTTAGGTACCGCTAGAAGCTTGGTTGTAAATTTGGCAGGTAGCTAGCCCCTTCCCCTCAGATGCTTTGTGTATAGAGTTTCAGTTGTCGTTCGATCTTTGTCAGAGGAGGACGCATTTCGTCATGAGTGCTACGTACGCATCACGTTATGAAGCAGTGTTCTTGTGTTTGCATCCAAAAGGACCCAAAATGTCATACGCAGCCGCTGCAAAATACATGAAAAAGTCAAAGACATTTGTTAGTAAGTGGGTGAAACGCTATTCTGAAGTAAAAAATGTCGACGATCTGCCTAATCGTGGCTCTACGCAAAAAACAACGAAAAAGGAGGACAAAATGATTTTACGGGTATTCGAGAAGAATTCTCGCCTATCGTTACGTGGTGGTCAAGCGGTTTTGCTTAAAAAAGGCCTTAATGTGTCATGTGATACTATAAGAAGACGTTTACTGGCTCATGATGTAAAATTTCGTAGCATAATAAAGAAACCGCTACTGTCGGAAAATCATGTTAAAAAGAGACTCACTTGGGCGCAGGAACATTTGGACCGGGATTGGGACAATGTAATTTTTTCGGACGAAGCTTCTTTTTGGGCACGTTCTTCTATCACTCATACCTGGTGTACCCACGCCAATAAATTCATCCAGCGGACCGTTAAACATCCGGTGAAGGTGCACGTTTGGGGTTGTTTTTCAAAACAGGGATTTGGTACCTTGCACATATTTACAGGTAATTTAAATGCAGCTAAAATGGTCAAAATATATCAAATGGCTTTATTACCATCTGCTCAAAAGTGGTTTAAAAGGAAAAACATATATTGGCTATTGCAAGAAGACAATGACCCGAAACATCGGAGTCGTCTTTGTACAGCGTGGAAACAAGAGAATGACGTTGAAGTACTAGATTGGCCATCACAGTCGCCGGATGCAAATCCAATAGAAAATGTTTGGGCACTCATGAAGTTGAAGCTTCGAGGAAAGAAAATCTGGACTTTAAAACGATTAGTTCGTGAAATTAGACTTATTTGGAGGTCTTTGTCCCTGGATTATGCAATAAAATTAGTAGAAAGTATGCCTCGAAGACTCCAGTCAATTATTGATAATGGAGGCGACTGGACAAGTTATTAATAATAAAGCATCATTGTCTATATCATGTATAATGAGTGTATTTTTTTTTCTATTTTTTATCCCAATTCATTCCCGAGTTTTGCCGTACACGCTCTTGTCAAACAGACTGTATGTTATAATTACTATTTTACGCCTCTGAAAATAAGAGGCGTTAGGCCGTAGTCCTCCACGCTGACCTAGTGCGTGTTGGCGGATTAAGAAATTCACCGCAGTGAACATTCTGGGGAAAGTTTTCTAACGATGTTTCTTAACCTTTAAAATTGTGTGATATATCATGGTAAATAATTTCGAAAGTTAAATTCGTGACCGCTGAGATATTTTAATCACAAAAGTTTTCCTGCAGGTGTCATAGCCACATCCCATATCTGGGGCTACCTGGCCGACACCAGGGGCAGGAGGAAGATGCTGTGCATTTCCATGACCATCGGCTTCGTGGCCGGAGGACTGGCAGCCCTGTCTCCTAACTGGATCGTCCTGAGTATCCTCAAGTTCCTGTCTTCTGCAGCGTAAGTACCTAAAACCCATTTTACATTTATGGCTATTAAAAAAAACATAATGGTTCCTCAAAGTTTGGCTCACATCAAAATACTGATTTACACTAATTTTACTAATCTATTCCTGAAATTTGATTCGTCTTCATCATAAGCTGATATTCGTCCCACTGCTGAGTACGGGCCTCCTCAACCATTGAGAGGGTTTAAGCATCAGATCACCACGCTGACCTAGTGCGGGTTAGCTTCTTCTACAAAATATAAATGTCTGATCTTCTTTTTTAATACCTTGTGGTGCATAAAATACACATATTCTTATTATCTTCTTCCAGGGTATCTGGTGCTTCTGCCTTGGCCCTGGCCTTGCTAAGTGAGGTCACTCCTGCCAATAGAAGAAGTACACTTCTACTACTGACAACTAGTGCATTCCTCTCCTGCACGGGGATTATGGCAAGTAAGTATACTATCCACCTTTTTTTATTACACGAGGTATTAGTTATCTGGTCCACCGGCCGTCCGTTCGTCAACAGACATGGCAAGTCCACTTCTACTTTAAACATTAGATTTAGTTAATTGTCAGATACTGGAACGTTCTACGGACTAGAACCCCATGATATTTCACCTGCTTCTTTATGTAGGGGGGCACGGTATAAGTACTGTTTTATTATCCCATCTCCTATAAATTGGCCCAAAGGGTCCCTCTGCGTTCCGAACATTATCTACAAAAGCCCAATCAAAACTTGAAGACTTAAGTATACTTTCGACCTAATGTCATTAACTCCAAAGTCATATGAAAGAGCTCTGAAACCTTTAAGAGGAAAGTCATTTATTTTTTGCGTATAAATCAAATATGTGAGACGATAATCCAATGCGTCATGGTATTTGTGTTAAACATATGATAATACTCTGAAAGGGTAATCACAAAATGTACATATAGGGTGTAAGCAAACCGTGACTAAAAACTGAGTCAAGTATATATGGTGGAAAGAAAAAAATCAGAATTTAAAGTTCGGGAATCAGTTAGAAAGTATTTCATATTTGTAATCACTATAACTACTATCACTTGTCTTAATTTTCAATCACATTCTGTTTACGCCTTGTTTAAGGGGTAAATTCATCATACTGACGACAACTGTTAATTTTTAGGGTTTTTGAATACAGTTAAATAAAGGCGTAAAATAATTGTGATGCATTTAATTGCTTCTGGCAATCGGCTGCAGAAAGTACTATATAAATAAAAATTATCAAGAAACATTTTATTTCAGTAAATTTCCTATAGCATCTTGTATATCATATGTTGTATGCATAATTGTAATACATACATAAATATTGGTTGAAACCGTAGACTGACTTTTGATTTACGACTATCTAAAATATTTCCATTAAATATTGCTTTTCAAACAAATTATTATTTGCTCACACCATTAAGAGATAATGAAAAATCTCTGAGTCCACATGAAAGATAATAAAACGCTATTTGCTTTTTTACAAAAATTAAATATTTATAATTGTATTAATTTATCAGAACATTTACATATGTACAGTATTTTTATGCATATTTCATTGTTTGGGTTTTAATTTTAACTTGGACTTTTTTTCTTATTTAACAGTTTATAAATAACACTATGTTTGTCATGAGCCTATCCGCACATTACACAGAATAGTTAACTAAGACTAGAAAGGAATTGTGAGCATGCCGCGCGTGCCGAACCTACGATTAGAATATCATAACATGTAATATTTTGTATGTTTGACAGGGCCGCTTTTTAGTAATTCGTGTTTAATGTCAAGAGTTTTGTAAATGTGTAGGATAATAGGACTTCACTTATGTTAAATTGTCGTGTAATCGTAATACATAGAATTAACCTACTATGATTCTGACACGCCTCTTTTGCATTAACATCCATAGATTTCCTCAAAAATGTACGACGGCTGTACCTTTACTTATAACTTTATTTAAAATAACCTATTTTTAGATTTCATGCCTTAGAAATCAACCTTTTAGGAATATACCTCATGATGTTACATTTATAAGGACGTCGTTCTTTTTATTTGTTAGAAAACATACCTCAATGTTCGTTAAAAAGCAGTGATGGCCTCGAGGTTTGGGCACGCGGTCGAGAATCTCGCCGGTCGCGGGTTCGAACCCCAGGCACACACCTCTGACTTTTCGAAGTTACGTGTGTATTCACATTGAATTATCACTTGCTTTAACGGTGAAGGAAAACATCGTGATGAAACCTGCACACCTAAGAGTTCTTAGAAATTTCTTAGGTGTGTAGTCCGCCAACCCGCACTAGGCCAGCGTGGTGGACTTCGGCCTAAAACCCTCTCAATGGTAGAGGAGACCCGTGCTCAGCAGTGGGCGTATATGGGTTGATGAAGAAGAAGAAGAATGTTCGTACTTCTTTCCAGTTCTATCAATACCGATACTGCCAATGAAGTTCTCCTACTACATTCCGTACCTGGACATCCACTTCAACTCTTGGCGTCTCCTCAACCTGATCTTCTGCTTGCCGTGTGCCCTCAACGCTCTTGGAGTGGTGTGTGCCTATGAGAGCCCCAAGTATTTGCTCAGTGTTGGGGAGGACAAGAAGGCTCTGGAAATTTTGAAGGGAATCTTCGAAATGAACAGCGGCAAAAGTGGGGATTTGTATCAGGTTGGTTCAGATTAAATAATACATATACTTAATAGTTAAATATATAGTTCTGACCCCAAAATAGGATACACTTTCTGTGTCTTTCCATTTACGTGTGATGGGTATCGCAAGTTGGTATCTAACCAACTGCACCACGAGGCTGTCAAGATTGTTACTAAAGCAAATATCATTGATTAGGGACTGTTCAATTACATTAAAACTTTAATTATTTTTGTTACATCAAATTGTGATGGATCTTAGACATAAATGCGAATTCGATTATTAACTTTATTACTCAGGACCGTAACAAAATTATTAAAGTTAGGAATATAATATATCATACTGATATTTCTTCCTTTACCATTATTGAAATAGATATCTATAATGATTTTCAGGTTAGCTCAGTGGTACTCGATGAAGAAAATGTTACTGCATCATCAAGCGGATTTTGGGAAACATTAAAAGCACAAACCCTGCCGATGTTCAAACCACCTCTACTGAAGAGTACTCTGTTGCTTGCTGTTATGTTCATCCTTGTTTTCGTTTGGTAAGTGCTAAATTTCATATAAATAAATAAATAAATACACCCAACAGTCACATACATAGTCCTGACCCCACACTAAGATACGAGTCTTGTGTCGTGGGTATCAGAAACTACGAGAGACTTTTCGGTCTCACAAACACCCAGGACCCGAAACAAATATTTGTAAATCACACAAACATTTATCTCGGTGCGGGGATCGAACCCGCGGCCGCTCGTTTCGCAAGCTGGTGTCTAGCCAACTGCGCCACGGGGCTGTCATATAACTTTAAACAGTACTTGAGATAAGACAGCTAGAACCTATGCAAAGGTGATTTAAAATTTTAATGTACGATAGTTTCCTAGAATGACCCGATATCAGAAAAAGGAATCGCTTTTGAATCTAAATTGTCGTTAATCCACAAATTTTAAAGAGTAGAAGTAAGGTAGATACTTCTCTCGTCTCAAGATCGCCGAGCAAACGATTTCAAATACAAAAACACACCACTATTTAATTTTTTAAATTAATAAGATGTGATTATGTGTTTTAGTAGTCATTGCATTAACGTTTTGTTAACTATGTAGAGTAGAACAACCGTTGGGTCCCGGTCTCAAAACATTTTGATGCACCTGCTTGTTGTCACTAGAAAATAAAACTAGTTCTTAATGTGATTTCCAGCATCAACTCATTCCTTGTATGGCTGCCCTTCATGGTGGATGCCTTCATGTCCTCAGTAGAAAAAGGTTTCACTGAAATGACTATGTGTGAAATGATCCGGATAGCTAGAAACTCAACGAACTCAGAGGAGGTGAGTTCTGACCATTTATAAATACGATTATTTTTAATGCCAGTCGTTATTTCTTTAAAGTAATAGGGTATTTCTTCAGTTGCCTCAAAGTTAGTTATTCCACAAATTTCATTCATTGTTATATGTATATCCAATGCAACATATTCTTTAAAATTCATACTTTCTTGCAAAACATATTTGTCCATCTTAGTCTAGGAAATGTTAGTTATCCACTTTTTGCGACTTTAGTTCTTTCCTTAACAACATCGTAAAGGGTTATTTGTGCCTACCCCGATGATGGTAAAAAGGGATGTAATTGAAATATTATACGACAATGAAGCTATTCTCTTTCAATATCTTTTCATCACTTATGTGTCTTATACCATCAAAATTCTTTAATAAAAATCTCTCAAATTTCCAGCACGAGGAATGCACCATGAACAGAATGGCTATGACCATGGTGTTCGGAATCAGCATCATGTTGGCTGTTCTCAACGCCGTCGCCAGCGGTGTCATCAATATCATTGGAAAACGACGACTATTTATTGGCATCCAGGTAAGATTGAACATTACGCAAATTGAACTAAAATTAATCACCAAAATTAGCTTAAAATCTTAAAAAAAAAAACAAAGAAGTTTGCATATACCAAAACAAAAGAGATCTTTAGCCACATTTGCTTAGTTTTAATTTGCGCACATATTCAGATTAACGTGCTAAGTGATATATACTGATATAAAACGAAAATCAAAACCCAAAGAAATCAATGTTTATTTTTTGTCATTGCTTTTCATTAATTAGAAAAAAGATTGCCAACAAAATTCAACTTATATTCTGCTGTATAAAGATAGCTCTCTTCAAAATATAAGGCTAATCTTCCAATGTGGTACTACCCAGAACTTAACAGAGGAACTGCATAAATTAACAAATTATTTTTCATTTCAGATCCTGTCAGGCTTAGCTGGTATACTCATCAACGTGAGCTCCATCTGGCCTCTTAGTGCTGTGCTCTTCATCATGCTGCTGACCGACGTCATCAACTTCGGTTTCCTCTCTGCTTTTGCTGTTGATCTCTATCCTACCTTCGTGAAGTGAGTACTTTGTATTTCACCTTACTTTGTTCTATTTTTTAATTTTTTGCCTGTTCACGTCTGAAGACAGCAATAAAATTATCAATTGCAATGCTATTGACCTTTTTGAATTGAAGTTGTTCTTTTTTATTTATTTACTCTTTCTTGTTTAACAAAATTATAAAAAAAAAAATACAAAACCAACACGCCGTCTTATCGCTCTAAAGTCTAGAGTCTAGACGATTCCTTCCAAAGAACCTTCGGTTGGATTTTATTTTTTATTTAAAATCTTTTTAACTCATTTAAATTCATTAACCTACACGTTGAGAATGATAGTCCGTGATGATAAGTTACTAAAAATGTTTCATTCTTTCAGGGCAAAGGCTGTGTGCGTAATGTTGATGTTCGGTCGAGGCAGTACCATACTCGGCATTAATGTGCTCAAGAATTTAATTGAGACGAATTGCGAAACAGCGTTTTACTTATTCGGCGGTATTACTATTGGTAAGATCATTTTTCATTACACCTACATTATGAAACAGCACAGCACTTATACCGCGAGACCACGGGGCAGTTTTATATTTTACGAGATTTTGTTAACAGCGCCAAATAAATCTTAGATAGTCAGTACACAAATCTTGGATAATTTTGCTGATATACTCTCTCGACATTTCCAAAAACTTTTATGTTCATTAGATTTGTAAAGCAGTGATGGCCTCGAGGTTTGGGCGCGCGGTCGAGAATCTCGACGGTCGCGGGTTCGAACCCCAGGCACACACCTCTGACTTTTCGAAGTTATGTGTGTATTCACATTGAATTATCACTTGCTTTAACGGTGAAGGAAAACATCTTGATGAAACCTGGACACCTAAGAGTTCTTAGGAATTTCTTAGGTGTGTAGTCCGCCAACCCGCACTAGGCCAGCGTGGTGGACTATGGCCTAAACCCTCTCAATGGTAGAGGAGACCCGTGCTCAGCAGTGGGCGTATATGGGCTGATGAAGAATAAGAAGAAGAAGATTTGTAAAGCAGTGATGGCCTCGAGGTTTAGGCGCGCGGTCGAGAATCTCGACGGTCGCGGGTTCGAACCCCAGGCACACACCTCTGACTTTTCGAAGTTATGTGTGTATTCACATTGAATTATCACTTGCTTTAACGGTGAAGGAAAACATCTTGATGAAACCTGGACACCTAAGAGTTCTTAGTAATTTCTTAGGTGTGTAGTCCGCCAACCCGCACTAGGCCAGCGTGGTGGACTATGGCCTAAACCCTCTCAATGGTAGAGGAGACCCGTGCTCAGCAGTGGGCGTATATGGGCTGATGAAGAATAAGAAGAAGAAGATTTGTAAAGCAGTGATGGCCTCGAGGTTTAGGCGCGCGGTCGAGAATCTCGACGGTCGCGGGTTCGAACCCCAGGCACACACCTCTGACTTTTCGAAGTTATGTGTGTATTCACATTGAATTATCACTTGCTTTAACGGTGAAGGAAAACATCTTGATGAAACCTGGACACCTAAGAGTTCTTAGGAATTTCTTAGGTGTGTAGTCCGTCAACCCGCACTAGGCCAGCGTGGTGGACTATGGCCTAAACCCTCTCAATGGTAGAGGAGACCCGTGCTCAGCAGTGGGCGTATATGGGCTGATGAAGAATAAGAAGAAGAAGATTTGTAAAGCAGTGATGGCCTCGAGGTTTAGGCGCGCGGTCGAGAATCTCGACGGTCGCGGGTTCGAACCCCAGGCACACACCTCTGACTTTTCGAAGTTATGTGTGTATTCACATTGAATTATCACTTGCTTTAACGGTGAAGGAAAACATCTTGATGAAACCTGGACACCTAAGAGTTCTTAGGAATTTCTTAGGTGTGTAGTCCGTCAACCCGCACTAGGCCAGCGTGGTGGACTATGGCCTAAACCCTCTCAATGGTAGAGGAGACCCGTGCTCAGCAGTGGTAGAATAAGGGTTGATGAAGAAGATTTGTCAGGAATATTTATAGTTCATACATTACATTACTTTTGTATTAAACCATTAATTTTTATTTCAGCTGGAGGCATAATCGGACTTCTGCTGCCTCCCGACGGCAACCTCTTCAAGCAGAAGACTAAAATATAAATCATATAAGTCATTTAGTTAATATTAATTCAATACTGGGTCTAAGGAATTAAGTGTGATCTCTGAAACACCAACTAATCATTATACGTGAAGATCTAAAACTTACGAGGTCAAGTCTAAAGGGTCTATCTACTACTAGCATAGACTCCGTAACAAAGTTTTAAGTTGTGAGAGCTCTGTTATGGGAGTTTCGTGCCATTATAGAGCCATATTCGGTTTGCTAGTGCAAAAAAGCCAGTACGTTTGCAAATAAGATGTAAAATCACCAAGCACCAAAACTTATATTTTTCCTAATCATTCTTAGTATAAGAGATTAGAATAATTTAGATAGAAATGTATAAGATGCCATTAAAATTCGATTTGTTAAGAGAACATTTATTGCTTATAAAATCTAGTTCTATTGTCTAGATCTGGTCTTAGTAAACCCTATAGCAGAATTTTTATTTTTATACATGTCAACACTTGGGGTTTTAACTTCCCAGTATTAAAATTCTTCATAGTCCTAAAGGGTCTAGTCCAATAATTTCTTGATTATTTAAACTGCGATTTAACAAAAATTACTTCAATAGAAGCATGTTCTTCAATATTTTTACCAGCTTAAATCTGATTTCTTTTAGGCAATCTATTCATCAGAATATAACAAGATCCTGTTATTGCTCAATTAAATTGTATTTAGTTCCCTTTATAATTTTAAGTAACGAAAATGTTGGATTAGTTATTTTCGTTAAGATGAAATAGGATTATTCTTTTCGTGTGGAACGTAAAACTTGACTCGATGGAAAAAAAAATGAACGTTTTTCTCCTACATTAATGTACTAGGATACATGATGGTAATAACTGTTTCATCTTCAATTGTTACAGTTTTCAGTAAGGTTTTGCCAGACGTTTAAGCGATGCAAATAGCATCTTGAGTATCATTCCATTAGCAAATAATTTATATTGATATAATTTTTTTTATTTAGAAATGAAGTTTACGTAAGAAGTAAATGTGTCGAAATAACTTATGGAGTAATTAATTAATTGAAACGGCCATTAAATGATTTTATTTTAATGTGTAAATATAGATGTAAGATTAAATTGATATTACGGATATTTTCGCGCGAATATTTTTAAATTCCAGTTTATTTTGTTTTATTCAATAGGGATTTTAATAAATGAGCGAATACATCCGTATTATTTATTTATTGTAACTATATAGTAGGAATAATATATATTTGTATTCTAATCTCGTTGTTTTATTAACTTATTTTTACGTTTATGATGTACTCCTATGTAATTTAATTTGTTATATGTAAATGTCTATAAATACAAGTATTTTTTAATACTTTAAACCCTTTCTTGAAAGTATTGTAATAACAATAAGGTTTTCGCTGGATTAACATGCATAGTAGCTAAAAGGTCTCATAAATTTCCACTAGTATTCAATTTTAAACACCAGTTCGTAATAAAATCAATTTTATTTGACTTATAAAATTTATTTACAAGTTTTATGACTAGATTATCCGGAAATTACTCGGCGACGTACATCATATTCCAGATTGTACAATCATAAAAAACTGGCACAAACAAAATCCTAGAATAAGTCAGTAAATTTCAAACAACATCCTTAGGTTTTTGTTGCCGTTCAGCTATCTTTGCGTCTGAAGGTAGAAGTATACCAAAAAGACCCCCACCTGAAATAGGATATTTTCATAGTTAATCTATTGATAATTCAAATATACATAAGTTACTTCAAAATGTCAGAGAGATGTGTGGGTTTTAAACCTACGTTCGGCGAGATTTGAGATTCCCACAGCATCATCACCATTATCAATATCATGATCATCATTGTCTTCAACATCCTTATCACCAATACCGACATCACCCGTAAGACGACAACTGCAGGACTGTTAAATCGTCGGTCCATCTTTTGAAGAGACGTCCAACGCCACCCTTGCCAGCATGCGGCCTCCACTCGGGAACTTTTCTGCCCCAGAAGCCTCTCACCTCCACCTCTGCGACCATTCTTGAAGAGAAAGTTTTTTTTCCCTCTTTTTGTTGTTTGTTTAATCTTGTTTTTATTTATACACCTACCTTTAATCTCTGCATCACCCTAAGGTTGACGGTAAGAGAATGCCTCTGGCATTATGTCCGCCTTTATACGGTATGTGTAAAAAGTATAAATAAATAAATAAAGATAGAAAATACAATAATAAAGAAATATCACTTACAGGTAGCAATACTACCAAAGACATAGAACGCAATCTCGCAGTTACTCTCCAACAGACTCTTGAGGATATTGATCCCAATAACAGCACTACCACGCCCCACCATCAATGTTACACAGACTGCCATGGCTCTGGAAATAATATAGAAAAATATGTGTCATACATAACTATATGTTTATAAATACGCACATCTGGCAGGATAGCTAATAGTGATAAATATACATACAGCATTAGTTTATAAGAATTAAATTAGGGATTAAGATAGATAGGAAGGGCCGAAGATGGATCCCAGTGGCGTGCCAAAGGGATGGCTATGTCTAAGAGACGAGTGATGATAAGGAAACATAAAGTTAACTTACTTGATGTAAGTAGGGAAGATATCAACACTGTAGGTAGTGAGGAACCCAAAGTTAACAATTGGGAACAAGTAAATGACGAAAAACACAGCACTGATGTACCAAATCTTCAAAGTGTTGATGGACAGAGCCATGGCGCCTGACAGCAACTGGAAAACAGTGTAAACTAAAATTACACCTTATCCTAAAATATAGTAGTATAATTATAGTAATTAATCATAGAAAATAGGAAAGACCTGTCTTAGACCTGTTTTTGCTCTCTTTCAGACATAACAAATTGACGGGAAGTAAATTATAGTCCAGGGCTTCCCAAACTGTGCGTCGCGACGCCCTGGGGCGTCGCGGCAACATCCGAGGGGCGTCGCGAGGCAATCGGCAAACATTCGCTGTCCGTATTTTTCTGATAACCTCATATTACGCTAACTACTGCTGTTTTTATTTCCAGTAAAGTAGGTAGTTTTGATGATGGAGGGGGGGGGGGGTGCGTCGCAAGACAAATAATAATTCTGTAGGGCGTCATAGTGTAAATAAGTTTGGGAACCCCTGTTATAGTCTATGCATACGAACATGAGAACGCCTTACTATTATTTTGAGCAAATATTAAGAAGTGCCACTATCAAAATTTTTTCTTGTATAGAATAATGTATTTTTTTACTTTTATGCATACGAGTTCGTATACACATAACCTTACGCATGTATTCCCCGAAAGGGTAGGCAGAGGTGCATTTCTGCACCCCCAAGTATGTTTCAATTTCCTGTACAAAATCGTAAACAGGTGTGATATATGTTTAAAAGTAAACTCTATATTTTTTTTAAAAATTATACCAACCTGAACAAGGATAACGAAGTTCTTCCTGCCAACAAACACCACAATCTTACTGCTGATAACGTTCAATACTGACAAAGTGATACCGGCTGCGAAGACCATTATCATGGCAAATGAATCCATCGAACAATTAGTGCTGGGCTGTAATAAAAAGGAGTTACTTAAAATCGATGTAATAATAAACAACATTATTATTTTATTTTTATTATTTTTATTAACTTAGCACACCAACAAAGTAATTACATAATGCACAGGTTACAAGTTATCGTATAAAGTGTGATACAATGTTATTACCTTAATTAAAGGCATGCATGACGTTAAAATATTACATTTTGTGACAATGAGAACATAAAAAAGGGAAAAATACAAATACACTACTAGCAAAAAAAAAAAAATCACAACAAATTAAGTAGCAAAACGAAATAAAAACTATAACTTTATACTAATTTTTTAACAGTAAAATAATTTAAATTTATTAAATATGATATACAATTCAATCATTATAATCAGGATGAAAACATAGATTATACTTCTGACTTATTATGATGATACTTCTGACTTTACAGTGAAACAAACTGGGTTTATTAAGGCCGTGATCGAAAACTCAGATAGGTAATAGTTAAGGTTAATACATACCGTGTAAAAAATTAAATCAATAAAATAAATCCACATAAAAAAATACATTTTCCTAACAAGCCATATTTAACACTTATGGTTGTTACGAAAACTTATTCTTTTCTGTCGGGATTTCCTTTAACGTCAGATAATTTGTAATCTCCTTAGCTAGTTACTGCCTCAGTTTCCGATCGCGGTCTGAATACACTCTGTATATGAGCCGCTGATTATGATGAAGAACGTTAGCAAAAAAAATAATATGCATTTTTGTATTCAAGAAATAATTGTACTAATGCAATTTACTCACGAACACTTAGTTTAAATGAGAGAATCATTAAAGAAATTAGAATGCATAAAGAAGTTTCAACTTACCTCATCATCAACAGTGGTGGTGTTGGTCGATGATCTTATCATTTCGCAGATCGTCATCCCCCGCTCATCATTTTGCACCGATATCATGAAAGCGTTGACAATGTAGGGTAGCCAGACGATGAATGGATTCACACTGTGAATGACGTTTTAATATTCATTTAATTTTTCATACTAACTATACCACAGAAAAAAACTATTTTATAAGTATAATTAATGATGTGGGGTGTGGTCTTGCATTGGCACTGAATTAAATGCCAGTGTAAGAAAGTACAGAAAAATATAACTACATAATAACGGATACGTCCACCAATCCGCACTTGGCCAGCGTGGAGAACTAAGATTTAAACTGAAAGATAGTATTTGAGAAGGGCCATGCCCAGGAGCGAGCTGTGTATGGACCGATGATATTGATACAAGAAAAAATCGTACAGTAAGATTCTTATCTTAATTTTCTTGAGAATCAATACCTTATCAAATTCTTATTTAGATAAAAAAATCTAATCCTACGCGTCTATCTTTTTTTGCGGAAACGATTTACCATGACAGTTATAACGATCATAAGACATCGTCGTTTCCAAATTTTAAAAGACTAGTAACAAAAAGAAAATCCTAGTCAAAATGAATAAAAAAAGGAATGCTTTTAAACAAAAAATGTTGAAGGACATACCTGATGAATACTGTGAAGAACAAGACTCCAATCAGTAAGGTAGACTTTAGCAGGGGTCGTCTTAACATGGGCAGTGTCTGGGCAAGCATCGACGACCAGAAACCGTTCCCAGGAATGGCACATTCTTCGTTAAGCACTAAGGAGTTAGCCTACGGACAATACAAACTCCTTGAATATTTTGCTAATTTTTCTGAAAATAATGATTTATTTTTCTACTTTACTAATATCCTTCTAGAATAACAACTAAAACGCATGAATTTAGAATAGGCCAATCTTAATACAAAAATGTTATTTTCATAAACTTTTAAAAGGTCTATGCAAAATTTTAGTGTAACATGCATATTCGACCTCATTTAGGTAGAAGTATTAAAAGGGGCAAACAGATCCACAATTTTTAGTGGATCCATAGAAATTCCAATCACTTTAATTTTTACTTTAAAAACGGCAATATTATGCATGTATCTCTACACTTTACCTCAAACAGCTCTGGGTCCTTTCTTGAATTAATTTTGAATATGCCTTTAAGATTCTGCAAGGCCTCATCATTCTTTCCCATAGTCATCAGGTATTTAGGACTTTCATAGCAGCACCACACGCCTAGGGCTCCAAAAGCGCAAGGCAGGCAGAAGATCAAGTCCAAAAACCGCCAGGAGTTGAAGTAAATGTCCAAAAATGGGATGTAATACGAAAAGGTAAGAGGTAGAACTGGAATGGAGATAACTGAAACAAAAAATATTTGACTTGCATTCTCAATCCCGCTAAATAGATTTATTCCAATGATTTTTATTTCGATGATGACAAGTGCATTCTCTTCTTTTCGCATTAATCTATGTATATGGGTCAATCAACTTTTAAATGTACCATCAATGATAGATTTTATATATAATTTTTTTTTTCTTAAATTTGTATATTTTATACGTATTTGTTGTTGATAATTATTTATATTTAAGGAATTCAAATAGAGCAGAACAATTTATGGTAAATTTTACTCAAAAATTCACATGACTGTAATTAAGATAGTCCCTTGGACATTTAAAAATTCAGTCAAATTGTTAATTTACTTTTAAATATTAGAATCATATTTGAAAAACCTTACTGTTCTTTTAAAGTAAAAATGACGATAATGTGTCTTTGGGAGATAAGAAAAAAGTGGTTGTCCAGTGGACATTTACGTTTGTCCATAGGAAATACTCGGGTGTCCAAAGGGGATTCTATGATGAAAATCGCCTGTATTTCTTCTTTTATGTAATAAAAAAACAACTATTTGAAAATAATTATCAGTATTATAAGAGAAAATATTGAATAATTCAGACAACGATCTTGGATGTCCAGGGGACTGGTGGTGATATTTATTAGTCTTTCCGCTCCCTGGTAATAAATATTAATATTTTAAATTCGGTTTTACGCGCAGTTAAAAATATACATTAAATGGAATATATTCCACTTTAATTTACTATCATATATAAAATAATTACGTTTTTGTGCTGGTTGTCCAGTGGACACACAATAAAGCCACGCTCTTTTTCAAAATACACTCGGTCGTCTGGCGCCGCGGCAAAGATGAAATCAAAATCACGGCTGGATGAGTGTTGTCACGAAATAAATCAACTTGAGTTCCAAGCAGTAGTCACGCCATACATGTTTGAATTTTGGAACTTTTTTACCGTTGTCCGGTGGAAGTCAGTATAATAAAATTTAATGGGGACAAAAATAAACATGCAAAAAGGTCGTTAAAATTTTAAAGCAATCAAAAGCTATTTGCTAGCATCATAGTAGATATTGTAATAAATAATTATGTGCAAGTGTAATTGATTGCCATATATAATTTTTTTGAAAAAAATAATGTTTCATTGTACTAACCTACTGGGGGACAAATTTACATAGTACTGACAGGACAGATAAAAGTTGATTGACCCATATACAATAACACAAAACGTGACTTTAAAGAAAACATCGTGAGAAAAATTGTTTACACTCTCCGCAGTAGGCCAGCATGGTGAACTAAAGTCTGACCCTCTTAGTTAAGTAAGAAACCCACGCACAAAAGTGGAAATTTAACTTAGTAAGCAGTAATAGTAAAACTCATCACCTGCCATAACTCCAGTGGCTGACAGAAACGCACTAGTAGTAAGTATTACAAACAAGCTTCTCTTTTCTGCTGGAGTACTTTCACTGAGCAGCGTCATGGCTACTGCGTATGCCCCTGCACCACTGAAAAAATTATTATAACCTTAGAGAAATACCATGGTACAGTCAGAGTAAAAAAACCTTCGTCAGTTTTCAAACTCATTCCTTTATCAAGTCGTAAACTCTTAGTACCTTTTGCTATTATACTCTTTGCTAGAAGCGACTTATAATGACATTGTGGCTCAATATGTCACATTCAATCGGTAAAACAAATTAATTATCGCTCATACTGATCACACAGAAATAGATCTTGAGGTGACGAACCTTTTCTTACCCCGATGATAAGAAGAACCATTATTAAGATATTTTTTTTGAGGTTTTGGCTACTTTTGGTCGCGTCAAATATCGGGATTGCTGAAATTCTTAATTATAACTTAATACTACAAATATACAGTTGGCCCTTACCGCCGTTTTGGCATTTTAAATAAATCGTTTTACATAGAAATTTAAAAGAGAACAAAGACTTTTTTATTCAATTACGCGTAAGCAAAACCGAGTCCAGTTATATATAAACTGACTTTGATTGTTATACCTTTACGACTGTTAAATGTTTTCAATTAATTTTTGGATATTAGTAAGCACTGTTTCTTTGAAATTACTCATGTAGCGACGGATAATATCTTTTTTATACAGTTGTATTCAGAACGTTATCGGACACTAAGGCAGGTGTTTACAATCCCCCTGGCGCTAAAGAAAATCCTGACAAAAAATAACATTTTTGATGTTTTCTATACAAACTCCATACATATAGCCATAACAACTTACGCCGCAGAAGATATGAACTTGAAGACACTCAATACGATCCAATTTGGCGAGAATGCGGCTAGAGCGCCGGCGACGAAGCTCACAGTCATTGACAGGGTCAGGATCTTCCTCCGTCCACGGGTATCTGCCAGGTAGCCCCAGAAGTGTGACGTCAGTATAATACCTGGAAGGAAAATAACCATATATTCATATATGTTTACACATTTCTCTTGCTTGTATTCCCGAAGGGAAACCTTTTTGTACATTCACGTCTTATTATGCAACTACGTGACGACATTCATCTGAAACAGTGGTTCCCAAACTTATTTTGTCTACTGCCCACTTTAAGAATAAATATTTTTTTAGCGCCCCCATTTTTTCACCTATTTAAAAACCACTATAACTTCAAATTAAATTAATTAATTATTATGACCTATATATGTTCATATATAACGGGTAGGACGCACTGATTAAAGACTTTCGTCTTAAGGCACTGAGGGATCGACGACTTGAAAATATAAATGTTGGAGTGGAGACCGCGCTTAGACAGACGTAGTGTGGGGCGTCCTGTAGCACGATGGACCGACGACTTGAGTGCGGTGGCGGGAAACGGATGAATGAAGGCTGCTCAAGACCGGGATGGTTGGCGCTTTCTTGGGGAGGCCTACGTTCAGCAGTGGACGGCGATAGGCTGATTGATTGATTGATTGATATATGTATATTAACGGAGAATTCTAAACGAAACTTTTACTATCTACTTTCATTACGAAACTGAGCGACCGATTGACATGATTTTCATTTTTTCTATATTCAATATAAATAGGACAGATATATGAACTACGCGGAGAGAAATATAGAACCGAGTTTGAGCAATCTTTTAATTCATTTTAGATGATGTTCACAAGTTGCTGTTCAGAGTCGAGAGCTCCTGCAGTCGTTGTCTAAGAGGCCTCCTAGCTAAATAAAATTACAAATCACCCCCCAGGCCTATACACAACGCCCCCATTTTGGGTCTACAGCAGTCACAAAAACGTGCGATATAACGTTGACTTGACGAAATAAATACTTGACAGCAAATATATTTTGCCTCAATTATTAATAAAAAATCCAAAACAAATAAAATATAATGATAGAAGATAACATTCACGAGTACGAACGATAAGAACGCTCCGTACTTGTGTAGGTCACAAATACAATGCCAAAATAAGTCATAAGATATGATTGAAGTACAAAGGATTTTACAGTTTATTGTACTATAATCCCCAATTCAAATTCCAAGTACTTTGTCAATCAAATTTTATCAAACAGTTACCTATTGATAAAAATAAGAAACGAGATCTGAGCTGTAATAGGTCAACCTGTTATGTCTGATAAAAACTGCTAATTTCTGGTTGGAAAAATAACAGCCATGCAATATTGATAGGTTTTTAAGAGGGCGAGAAATATTCTTCTTTAACCTGCCCTATTTAGATGCTTAAGTAACAAATACACCTAACAGATGACTGTTATAATCATAGCTCTGACCTCACACAAATGCAATGCAAGTCCTATGCCGTAGCCATCAACACAACAAGGGAGTTTTAGATCCTACAAACACCCAGACTCGGAACCAACATTTGTAGATCACACAAACATTTGTCTCGATCCGGAGATGGGGCTCAATCCTGTATAGAAATCTTAGTTGCTGGAATGTGGGTATATAGATACTTACCGATCAAAGGCACTCCAGCCATGAGTCCCTGTTGTGTGCTGGTGGTGTTCAGCTCGCAGGCACTGCCTGGCACCAGGTACGACACGGAATACATCTCGAAAGACATCCCCACGATGACGCTAGCGTTGACGACAAACATCAATAAATTGTATTTGCCAAAACCTGCAGAACAATTACCGTTAAAACGGCTGGGCTTTGTTAACTCTGCCTAACGTCTTTTCACTTTCGTCTTTTGCTATAAAAATACATACCCAAGGTACACACCTCAGACTTACCACCACTTACTTTAACGATGAAGGAAAACATCGTGAAAAAACCTGCAAACCTAAAAGTTCTAGGAATTCCTCAGATGTCAACCCGCACTAGGCCAGAGTGGTGGACCAGGGCCTAAATCATCTATTAAAATTGGAGGCCATTGATGATTAAAATGACCAAATTTCAGATCTGGGTATCATCATGTCATATAGACATGTATATTATGTACATCTACATACAAAGTTACTAATGTGTATGTGTGCACAAAAACTACCTCTATCCAATTTCCTCACTTCTATTTCTTTAGCACAGTCTTCTGTAAGACTTAATCTTGGCCAATATGACCCTTATTTGTGCCTGATTTTTATTTCGTGCGTTGCCCAAAATAAAAACACATTCACTGCATTTACAATACATGTAATACAATTTTAGAAACTCATCAATTACAAGGTATCCTAGAATTTTTTATGTTACAGCAGCTTTTAGGGTTCAATCAGACCTTACCTTCTATTGCTTAACAAGCCCACAGTAACTTACAGTCAACTAGTCTTCTAGAAATTAATCATTAAAAACATATTTTAAAAACCCCACCTGTCATATTCAAAGCATCTTCATAAGGCACTTTATCCTTTTTCACCACCATTTTGAACAAATTATTTTCCACCGCACCAGAATATTTGGACTGTTTAACCACACTCCTCCGGATAAACTAACGAATGATCTTAAAAGCCATGTCGCAGATGATTCTGTGCACAATGTTGTGCAATTTTACAAAACAAAAATCTGTGATAACGTTATCTGACAGCCGATATATTGTCAATCAATGAATTTAATTCATACTCGAGTTTGGTTCGTATGCAAGATTATAGAATCTAGGATTAATCCATCGATTCTATTTTAACCCATATACGTTTGAGACGCGGAGCTAAAACGAAGAGAGTTAGGCCTCAGTAGACTACGCTGGCCTTGTCCAAGTTGACGGACGATTCCACATTTATTTTAACAGCCCCGTGGCGCAGTTAGCTAGACACCAGCTTGCAGGACCCAAGGCCGCGGGTTCGATCCCCGCACCGAGACAAATGATTTTGTAATTCACAAATATTTGTTTTAGTTCTAAGTGTTTTTATGAATAAGACACTCGTAGTCTTGGATACCCACGACTTAGGAATTGTGTCCTATAAGGGTAAGTATTGTGTATGTGACTGCCGAATGTATTTATTTATTATTTATTAATTCATGTTTTCTTTTTATTTTTTTTTAAAAAGGACTCCAACAGCCTTAAGTTATGACATGACTTAATAATTTGTTTTCTATTTAATCGGCAAATAATACACATCTTGGACTACCCATGGGTAGAATTTTATGGGAACCTAGTCTATAGAGTAACTTTTTTGCTTTCCAGCCTATTTGGTATTTGCTAGAGCCAAACTTTTGAAATCAAACTTAGCAGCTCTTTCGTTACACCCCACTTAACATTTATCCGTGATACTTTACATCTGACGGCTTAAATTTTATTTATGAAAATAAATGTCAGCAAAAATTAATGTTGTTGGTGTGGTTAGTATGTAGGTAATATCGATCAAATCAAGTCTGGCATATGAAATTTGTGGTGGCGTATGTACATATATACGCGGCCTACAGTCTCGATAAGAAATAAAGGATAGATTCGATAAACAAAGACATACCAAAAGATTTCATAAATTGATTTTATGTAATTTTGAAAACGACTGGTTGGATACGCACCATAAGCGGGCGGCGTGCGATCGAAAAAAAAATGGTTCAGGTATTTTTAAAAATTAAAAGGATTCTTTATTAAGTCGTTTGTCCAAAAACCTGTAATAGGCGGACGGAATAAAGTTGCAGAAATATTTGTTTCAGGTTTGGGTGTTTGTGAACTTAAAAAATCTCCCTTAACATCTGATACCTACGACACAGGCCTTGTACCCTAATGTGGGGACAGAACAATTTTTTTGACTGTTAAAAGTGTAATTATTTATTTAAAGTATGGCTTAATAAAACTCAATAATTTCGTCAATATTTATATTTTAATATCAATAAACAATGTAATTTCACTTATAAATTAAATTGGATTTTTAATTCGCATATTGACTAGAATATCCTTAAGTAATACTTTACAAAAATCAAGAAATCACAACATATTCGCATCCGCATAAATAACGTGTAATTAACTTCTTTCTTCTTCCGAACCAGCTTCAAAACACTTACGTACAACGCCTTGCTTATCAATGGGTCCTATAAATTCTGGAGAATTTCAGTCTAGGGCTTCTTCAAAAATGTTTAGGTTATACAGTACAAAACAATAACAAATGTAGTATGGAACACCGAGCAGCGCGATGGTCCGACAACTTAAGAAAGGTGGAGGGTAACAGATGGATGAGGGCTGCTCAAGACCGGGATGATTCGCTTTCTCTTGAGGAGCCCTATGTTCAGCAGTAGACGGCGATAAGAATAGACGGAACAACTAGTTTCCTGTACTTTAACGATTATTTTCAAGCTACAGCTTTAACGGTTTTCTTCTGCTCAGCTATCTTGGCGTCTGAAGGTAGTAGTAAACCAATCAGGCCACCGACTGAAAAAAAAAAGATTTAGTATGTAAAGCTGAGCAGTTTTATTGATCACATGTGCCAATGTCGGAAACTATTGGTTATGGAATAAATATTTTTGTATTGAACGTTTCGACCAATAAGAACGGAGCAGCAAAAAATATGTGGCAAACATTCCTTCCTCTTTTTACGAAGTTACACCTAAGAGTTCTTAGGAATTTCTTAGGTGTGTAGTCCGCCAACCCGCACTAGGCCAGCGTGGTGGACTATGGCCTAAACCCTCTCAATGGTAGAGGAGACCCGTGCTCAGCAGTGGGCGTATATGGGTTGATAAAGATAGAATAGACCATCTTTATACATCCCGCTGCTAGGCATGAACCTCCTTCTATCGTGGAGTTGGATTGGGAAGGACCTGAGGGTAGCGATGACTCATACTTGATTATGATTAAGAGAAACAGAATACTCACAAGTAGCAAAACTACCAAATACGTAGAATGCGGCTTCGCAGTTTTTTTCTAGCATGCTCTTGAGAAGGTTTATTCCAATAACTGCACTACCACGACCTATCATTAGCGTAACACATACTGCCATGGCTCTGGAAAATAACAAAAACATTGGAATGAAATTCAAAGTCATAAGTCAAAAATCACGCATATTTTATCAATTTTTTTTCATGTAGTAGAGAGCATAGTCATTTCTAAACCCAGAATTCTAACCCAGGACTATAGACCGCGTATACATATTAGTTGTGCTATTAAATACTTACTTGATGTAAGTGGGGAAGATGTCAACGCTGTAGGTAGTAAGGAATCCAAAATTGACGATCGGGAACAAGTAGATGACGAATAGTATTGCACTGATAATCCACATCGTCAACGAATTAATGGACAGGGCCGCTATTCCTGATGCCAACTGAAATGCAACAAAGCCGTCAGTCCCCTTTTTATACTGGCATGATAGAAAAAAGCGTAAGCGTTTTGGGCTCTAGACGGAATGTTATCGGGCGCTAGATGATAATGATCGGTGATCATCAGGCTGATATTATCAGATCATTGACTGGTAAGGTGTACCAGTCAACAGACTTCCATGTCACTACTGCTGACTTTCTATCTTATGTAAGGTAGTTGACATCTCGTCAGATATCAAGTCTCATGAATATTTCTGATTCACCACTAAGATTGGAGTATTGACTCAAGGGAATCAGAAACTACGAGAATCAGAAATCAGTAAATACTTTCAGGACTCACAAACAGCCAAACCCGAAGTAAATATTTGTAAATCCTTCTCATTTCGCAAGATTCTAACTCCGTAACAGGCTGACAAGTATTTATATCTAAAAAGTTATTGCTTTTGTGTTTTACTTCTATAATACTAATTGTACTAACCTGAAGAATTATGAAGAAATTCTTCCTCCCTATAATTCCAACCAGTTTACTGCTGATGATGTTTAGGATCGACAAAACGATGCTAGTGGCGAAAACCATGATCATGGCGAACGAATCCATTGAACAAGTGGGGATCTAAAAACAATTTGAGAAATAAAATTTTAACTCAGTCATTTTACTAGCTGTTGAATAATGTGATGTAGTGATGGCCCAGAGTTGGGCGTGCGATCAAGTATATTTAGAGTTATGTGTGTATTCAGAAGTAATTATCACACATAGTAGCGATGAAGGACCTTCCCAAGGAGGGTTGGCGTCAGGCAGGCGGCCGGCCGTAAAACATTTGCCAAAACTCTTATGCAGCATGTTTTGTCCTTCCACACAGGAAGGAAGGACAAAACATGCTGCGCCGACCCCAAACAAGAATTGGGATCAGGGCAGGAGAATGATGAGTAGCGATGAAGGAAAAAATCGTGGGGAAACCAGCACACCCATAAGTTCTTAGGAAATTCTTGGGTGTGAACTCCGCCACCCTAGGCCAGAGTGGGGATTAGTCCACTAGGCCTTAGTTATTGTTTTACTTGTAGAAGTCAAACATACTCGTATGCACGCATTCTGATAGCAACATCACAGAAGTGTTATAATATAGTGTGGGGTCCAAACTGTATGAGACTGTTGGGTGTATATGTATCATCATCATCATCATCATCAGCCAAAGGACGTCCACTGCTGGACATAGGCCTCCCCCAGAGACTTCCAAAGCGCTCTATTGGAAGCGGCCTGCATCCAGCGGCTTCCCGCGACCTTTATCAAATCGTCAATCGTGTATATGTATATAATAAATATTTTCATTATTTTACCTCGTCTTGACTAAGGCTGATGTTGCTCGTAGATCTGATCATCTCGCAGATGGTCATGCCCCTGTCTCCATGCTGCACGGATATCATGAAAGCATTGACCATGTAGGGTAGCCAGATGATGAAGGGATTCACACTTAAAACGAACAGAAATCTTAGAAAAATTATGCGACAAAAAAAATTAAGTAAAAAGAGATAGGCTCTCCAACCATTTTCAACAAGGATTAAATAAGTCTTAGGGGAGCAACATCACGCATTATTTTGTTTGGTGTTATTAATTGAAAGATAATATTCTAGTCACATCTTTGTTTCAACTTCGCCATATTACTGAGGTAGTCATCATCATCACCAGCCGAAAGACATCCACTTATCTAAAGACCGCTCGAGTTTATCCATAGATTATATCAGAATCATGTAATAAAAGAAAATAATTCATAAATAAACAATTTCAACCAAAAGTCTCATACATATTTATACATGTAGATATTTCTCACGTTAAGATAAGTCCTATTAAAATGAAAGTATAAGTTCGATAAGTGTTATCTACACACTGAGAGTAAATCAGATCAAACGCCAGATTCGCAAATACTTGTCTCAAATAAGGCAATCTAAATATATCGCGAACATTTTCTTATCGTTACAAGTGAAAAATGTTAAATAATTCTTTAATATGACATCAAACAATACGTGTAACAGCTTGTTTAAATTGTCATTACAGAACAAGTCCTGCATGTGCGATAAAAGTGTTTGCACCTTCGTAATTATATTCGCTGTCGTCACGTACTTAATGCGAATACTGACAGTGTTTAATGGTTTTAAATGGAATAGAAGCGATTCTGTAATTCCTAGCTGAATAAATTGAATTTTCTTTTCAATAATTATAACAAGAGTGAAAAAATAATCAGTTGCTATGAAAGCGTGTAAACCATTACCGAGTAATTGCTTTGAAAATCTTTTAAGTCAGCATATGGTCATCAGTACAATTTTATGGCGTAATGGCATGGTCAACTGAAATAGCTCAAACGCATACTACGTCTTATTTGGGTCTAGTATAAAATTCCTCTTCTAATAATGAAGTAATTCTTATCAACCAACTTCAACATTCTAGAGAACATCGCAAGATAACTTTCATTATTTGATAAATTCTCCATAATTTTCCAATTCATGGAGATAATTAATTTTAACTAAAATAGTTTGTTAGGCTAAAGAGTAGCTCTAAAAGCGATTGCCCTGCCGTAGCATATCTATAATGTCGATTACATATTTTAGAGGAGGCCCTTTTCCAGCAGTACAACCTATACGGGCTATAAACATACCAAATAAACACGATGAAGAATAATGCTCCGATCAGCAATGTACTCTTCAATAGCGGTGGTCGAAGCATTGGTAAGGTCTGGGCAAGCATCGACGACCAGAATCCTTTTGTAGCTGTTGCACTTTCTTCGTCAAGCACCACAGAGTTAACCTAAAAGCAACAAGTAAGACGTGTGAAACTATACATACTTCACGCCTATATTCCCCGAAGGGGTAGGCAGAGATGCATTTCTGCACCCACATTTCGCCAGGTATGTATCAGTCCCACGTAATAGGGGGCGAACCTATTGCCGTTTTTCGGGCACATGACCAGACTCCGTGCTGCTACTGAGAATTTCGTAATGGAAAAAACCCAATAACACTTTGCCCGACCCGGGAATCGAACCCAGGACCTCTAGATCGCACGGCACATACTTGTACCGCGAGACCACGAGGCAGTCAAGTGTGAAACTCTAGGAGCTGAAATACAAGTATTGAATACGTGCAATAAGTGGATCTAAGGGGACCGAACTTGTCGTAATCCCGCAACGAAGTGGATCAGAAAGACAATAAAAGAAGGATTAGGTATAGAAAGACTTAGTAAACCAGTACCTCCAACAAATCTGTTAAACTGTTTTATTCATTCGTATAATTTAAACGACCATCTACAAAAAACGAAAGAGAAAAAATGCAATTCACACGTTACCTGATACAGCTCTTCGCTTTTTCCTGAATTTATTCTGAATATCCCTTGCAAGGTTTTCAAAGCCTCTTCTTCTCTTCCCACAGTCATGAGGTATTTAGGGCTTTCATAGGAGCACGAGACACCTATAGCACCAATGGCACAGGGCAGGCAGAAGATTAAGTCGAGGAGACGCCAGGAATTGAAATGAATGTCCAGAAATGGGATGTAGTAAGAAAAAGTGAGAGGAAGAATTGGAATTGATAAAACTGCAAGCAAAAAAAATACACTTAACAATCAAATATATATATATATATATATATATATATTTCTGAGCCCACACTGAATAAAAAATTATGTCGTGGGTATCAGAAACTATGAGAGACTTCTCGATTTCACAAATACTCAAATCCTAAACAAAAATCCGTGGATTACCTACACAAAAAATTGTCTAAGTGCGGAGATTGAACGGCCACGGGGCCTATCTTTCTGCAAAATAGAAACATTTCTATTTTATATGTTTTTTGTTAAGGAAAAACTATAACTTTCCGTTGTTTGTATACAGCCCAAAGCTCATTGCGAAAAAGATGATGGTAGGGCGGTCCAAAAGAATGTCGACAAGAATTTTTTTACAGTGTCTACCAGCAATAGACACAATTATCTTGGCTTGTTCATAACCTGAATTGGAAATCTCGGAACACTTTTCTAACTACGAAACATAATTGCCCTTGAAATTGAATGAACTTTAATAGGATACATAGAATTTAACAGGAACTTAAATAGGATATTACAAATCTGATTACAATTAAGGACCTTTCAACAGAAAGGTCTTGCTAAATTGTCTTGCTAGTTTCCAGCATCTGTAATGACTTTGTTTTGCTACATTTATGACTTTTATACATATAAATAAAAAATTATATGCGAGCGATAAGAATCCTACTACCTACAATAACCTTTTGATGAAATGCAATGACTTGCAGTGGCGCTGATAAAATGTCATTACCATTTTTACTCGCGATTCGCCAAACATCTTATAAGAAATAGTTAATAGAAGAACAGAGTATTTTACAGGCAAATTTACAAACTCTGAACTGCTATTGACTTCGTTATTAACTGCTATTCCAAATAAAATAACCCAATGACCTTACTTGGCTTTTAGGACCTTTGTATACAAGCCGTATTCTTATACCATTACGAGTCATTCTAGTGAGATGAACATTCGAATTCGTAGATTGATCTTTTATATCAATAAGATATGTAATACCTGCCATGAGTCCAGTTGACGACAGAAACACACTGGTAGTTAGAATTACAAATAAACTCCTTTTATCTCTCGGAGTACATTCACTGAGCAACGTCAAGGCTAAAGCGTACGCCCCGGCTACGCTGAAAAAAAATCGTATAACTCACAAAAAAGTCTACATCAGCCCGTATATGCCCTACTGCTGGGCATGGCTTTCCTCTAAAATTGAAAGGAGTAAGGCCTTAGGTTAATACCAGTATTACCCGTTAAAACCAGGTATTGAAGAGAATTAGAGGATGGAAGCAATACAGACTGACCGAATTATTTGCGAAGAATCTTTTCATCATGATCATCAGTCCATATATGTTACTATATGCTATGTTCCTCTGCCATTGAGAGGGTTAAATTCCACCACGCTGGCCTAAAGCGGGTTGGCGGACTATCTAAGAATCTATTGTTCATGATCTTATCTTCTCAAAAGAACATAATTTAAAATAGGAACTCTAAGAAAATGGTAAGGATATTTATTTATTTAAACTTATCGAGTAACAAATATTAATGATATTAAAATTGCTAAATAAGATCATACCTATATTAAAGGTTAAATTTAAAAGAGCATGTCATCTTTAATAAACTATAATACGTAAAAAATGTGATGCATAATGATCTTGTAACAATTATATTTATATACTAGCTTTTGCCCGCGACTCCGTCTGCGTAGACTTTAGGGCTGAGTGCAGAAAGATAATTATTAGTGAATCTTTAATTCGTCTCATAAGTGTCCAAAAAAAGTTTTTCTTTGAAAAAGCTATTTCCGCATTTACAACATGTTTATTCCACGGGAACATTTAATGATTACTTCACAGGCTCCTATTTATCTTCATACCTAAAATTATATAACTTAGTCCAATGGTTTAGGCGTGAAACCGTAACAGATTTACAGAGTTACTCTCGCAATTATAAGATGTACCCATACCCACAGGAACACATTTTCCAGGATAAAAGTATATCATGTTAATTCGGGGGGACCTACCTATCTCTATACCAAAATTCATTCAAATTGATTCAGTAGATCTTGAATATAGCGATTCCCACGGAAATCCCACAGAAATCCGGATAAAATGTATCCTTTGTTACTTCAGTTGGCCCTACCTATCTCCATACCAAAAATCATTCAAATCGGTTCAGTAGGTCCAGAAATACCCGTTCCCACGGGAATACTACATTTTCCGGGATAAATGTATCCTGTGTTACTTCTGTGGGCCCTACCTATCTCCATACCAAAAATCATTCAAATTGGTTCAGCAGATCAAGAAATACCGATTCCCACGGGAATACTACATTTTCCGGGATAAAATATATCCTGTGTTACTTCTGTGGGCCCTACCTATCTCCATACCAAAAATCATTCAAATCGGTTCAGTAGGTCCAGAAATACCCGTTCCCACGGGAATACTACATTTTCCGGGATAAATGTATCCTGTGTTACTTCTGTGGGCCCTACCTATCTCCATACCAAAAATCATTCAAATTGGTTCAGCAGATCAAGAAATACCGATTCCCACGGGAATACTACATTTTCCGGGATAAAATGTATCCTGTGTTACTTCTGTGGGCCCTACCTATCTCCATACCAAAAATCATTCAAATCTGTTCAGTAGGTCTAGAAATACCCATTCCCACGGGAATACCACATTTTCCGGGATAAAATGTATCCTATGTTACTTCAGTTGGCCCTACCTATCTCTATGCCAAATATCATTCAAATCGGTTCAGCAGATCAAGAAATACCGATTCCCACGAGAATACTACATTTTCCGGGATAAAATGTATCCTATGCTACTTCTGTGAGCCCTACCTATCTCCATACCAAAAATCATTCAAATCGGTTCAGTAGATCAAGAAATACTGATTCCCACGGGAAAACTACATTTTCCGGGATGAAATGTATCTTATGTTACTTCGCTGGGTCCTACGTATCTTCATACCAAAAATCATTCAAATCGGTCAAATGGTTTAGGCGTGAAAGCATAACTCAGGTAGTGTTACTTTCGTGTTACAATATATGCTCATCCCACAGGAACCCTACATATTCCCGGGATAAAATGTTTTTCATGTTACTTCATAGGATTTTATTTATGATCATACCAAGAATCATAAAAGTCGGTCAAATGGGTTGAGCGTGAAAGAGTAAGAAAAATTTAGGGTTTTATACCCAATCCCACGGGAATACTACATTTTCCGGGATAAAAAGTATCCTATGTTACTTCGGTGGGTCCCATCTATCTCCATACCAAAAATCATCCAAATCGGTTCAGTACTTTTTGAGTTTATTCGTAACAAACATCCAAAAATCCAAAAATCCAAAAATACAAATCTTTTCTCTTTATTATAATAGTATAGATGTAGTTACTAGTTAAGTAATTGATATTTTTACTGAATAATTTAACCCTTTGCACTCCAACCTAGTAATGCATAGAGACTACCATCAACAATAGAATAGGCATCAAAAATAGATCACTTTTTACTAACGTATCCTAAACACTATAAGATAAGCACATAATATTTTGCTTACCTGTTACCTGTTAAGGGCGCCGAGGCAGCAAAACAACCATGTCGCCGCTACGGCGACAGCGGATTTACTGTTAGTTTTTTAATGTCGCAAATACGGCGACAACGGAGTGCAAAGGGTTAATGTATAATCTTAACCAATAAACTCAATTTGTATATAGGAAATTTCCAACGGAATCATAAAAATGCGTCTTATGTTAGTATTAATGAGTATTAAATTCATGCTCAAGACAATTTAAAGTGATAATTCCAGTAGTAACTGTCGTATGAAATTAACTAATTGAATTAATAAATAAAGTAATTAATACACAAGACGAAATAGCCTAAAGGCAGATAAAATAAATTACGGCTATAGCACCTACTGATGATACATACATACATAACCAAACTCCTGTATTCCTAAATACTTATATGCAGAGGTGCATTCCCGCACCCAAATTGCGCCAGGTATGTATCAGTCTAACGTAATTTCCCAACAGAAAAACCCAATAACATTTTACCCGTCCCAGGAATCGAACCCAGGAGTCCTAGATCACACGGCAGCTGCTGATACTTAACACTAAAATCTAATGAGCTATTTCAAAATCAATTATAAATAAACACTCAACAGTCTCCTAGTCCTGACCCCCCACTCAGATACCAATCTTGTGTCGTGAAAATCATTCCTCGCCTTATATCGTAACAAAATAAAGAGTAATAAAAACAAAGACATAAAAACTTACGCAGCAGATGATATGAACTTGAAGATACTCAGTACAATCCAGTTAGGTGAGAAGGCTGCTAAAGCTCCACCAATAAAACTGAGACTCATTGAAAGGGTCAGAATCTTCTTTCGTCCCTTCGTGTCTGCTAGGTAACCCCAAATATGTGACGTAGCTATAATACCTGAAAACAAATACTTGTTGATAATCTAACTCGACAGTCGCACAAACATTTATGATCTAATCATCATCAACTTGTACCGCTAGACACGGGCCTCTTATATGAATAATAGGATTCAGTCTACGACGTTAGTCTTCTTCTTCGTCAACCCATATACGCCCACTGCTGAGCACGGGTCTCCTCTACTATTGAGAGGGTTTAGGCCATAGTCCATCACGCTGGCCTAGTGCGGGTTGGCAGACTACACACCTAAGAAATTCCTAAGAACTCTTAGGTGTGCAGGTTTCATCACGATGTTTTCCTTCACCGTTAAAGCTAGTGATAATTCAATGTATATACACACATAACTTCGAAAAGTCAGAGGTGTGTGCCTGGGGTTCGAACCCGCGACCGCCGAGATTCTCGACCGCGCGCCCAAACCCCGAGGCCATCACTGCTGTACCTTAGTCTACGACAGTTTAATAGAACAGCTGAAAGTTATAAGGGAAATAGACAGTATTTTGTATGGGTCCGATTCACGACCAATTTAAAAAAAATTAAAGCCAATATGAAGAGCAGCTATTAACTGTCACACATTTACAAAAGTCTAGATTTTACTGGCTACCCGAATTACTAAGAAGTAGCCGTGTCAAACATATGACGGTCAAATCGCAAGTTCCGCGCGCTCGGCATACTGACATTTCCTTTCTAGTCCGAAGTTAGAAGGTCTAAGTGTGCAGATTTCGACATGACCTTTTTCCTAACCACAAAAGCACATGACAATGCTATGAATAAAGTGTCATTTCGGTCACTTTGCTTGAAAACTGACGTCTTTCTGTAGTGTACATTATGTAACATCATTTAAAGATAAGACAATTAAATACAATTATGAATGACATAATTTTAAAATGTCATTATCACTAGAACTCTGCCAAGTTGCTTTGGGACAGAAGTTTGCAGATGTGTGTATTTATATTTTTCTTTCGACTGGCTTTTGGTCTCACGGCTCAAGAATGCGGCGTATGATCGGAAGGTCCAGGACTCGATTTATTGCGTATTCAGACCCGTCTTATTATTATTATTATTAAAATTATTGTAAAACCAACCCGCAAAAGGCCAGCGAGGTGGTCTAAGGCCTAAACCCTTTTGATGGTAGAGAAAGCTCGTCCCAGCAGTGGGACGTATACGGGTTGATGACGATAATAATAACGAACTCATTCCCAACACTGAGATATATACGGGCTTATAATTTCATATTATCTCTTCAACTACTTTCAAATCATATAATTAAATAGTATAAATAATTATAATACACAACTATATTTGGTTAAAATGAGTTATTACGAGCGAAACTTATGAAAAATAAAATGGTATACTATCCATCTCAAGTTGACATAATAATGATACATATAAAAACACATTTGCACCTTTAACAACGTGATAATTCAATCAATATGTTCTTGGAGCTTAAAACCTCAGATTTGCAATATCAATCACGATTAGATCTGATTTGATACAAATGTTTTCATGTTAAGAAATCGAATGCCAAATTAAATCACTGTCGTGATAATAACGAAGACTTTGGAGAACAAAGATGATTCCGCTGTAATACACAATTGGCAATTCAAGAGCTGTGTCAATCAAAAGTTATCTAATGATTATGTATTCGGCGATAAGATGACACGGGACTCGAACCCCGCGAAGGTCAGACGTTGAGATAAGGAATAAGACGTCTGCGTTTAGTTAATAGTAGATGATAATAGACATATATATGTATGTAGACATATATGTGTGTCTGTATAATATAGATGAAAAAAAAGTGAATAACCTCAGCAGTTTATTTTACTTCTCTTAGTTTTAAGGAGACAAATGAGGAAGTAAGTCAACTGATGTTAACTGATCAACACCGCCCATGAATCCACAATACCAGAGGAATCGAAGGTACATTGGTTTTTGTGGAAAATATAGGCTCTTTTATGAAGGTCCCTCATTCATAGATATCCGAATTACGGTGAAAGCTAATTCCACAAAGATGTTGAGGGGGAAAGAAAAATTAATTTTGAAGCGCAATGTTGAGAAATCCCATTCATCCAGATAGTGTTACTTCATTTTACAAAAATACGAAAGCTAAGTCCATGAATTTAAAAAATATCTTGTTTGTTTTAAACACTAAATGCTTATCCAAATTAATTTGAATTGCAAATGAACCTGTTACTAATGTAACGAGCCTACAACGTAGCTATAAACATTTATTTGGTAGCTGATATCGGCTTATCGGCCAAAAACGAATACCTAAGAATATTTTTGGCACAACAAGCAGATAATACTACTATTGAAGATATTATCCTCTATTGATAAAAAAATGACCCAGAAAATAAATTCTGCTGGTGGTTATTGATTTACTAAACAAGATTTATTTTTTCCTACTTTTGATCACTTTTACTGTTAAAATCATTCGCCTACAAAATGGATGAATTCTCACGTCACAAAGCATGAATATTAAAAGAAGAGAGTGGATAATGCATAAACCTAGGTTTGTGTGATATTCAACTAGAAAAACAAAATCAGATTTTTTATAAACAAAGAAATCTAAGGTTCAATTGAGCTTAATGACAAGTCCCTGGCATCCCCCTTCAGGGCCGCTCGGTAATCTGAAGATCAGGCAAAATAATGCTATCGATAGAACGAAGCCAGCGTACGTTAGAAGTTGACCCAATGGTAACCTTTGAATGATGACCAATTATCAACTAATGGTCCTTTAAGTAGCGCACCAATCGTCATCTTAAGACCCACCAAACCGAGTTACCCACCTAAGCTATTGAGATTGGTCAGTTACTCTTAGAGCTCGGACTAAACCCTATCATACGCATAAGAAGCCCGTGCTCAACATCTGACTTACCGATCAAAGGTACTCCAGCCATGAGTCCCTGCTGTGTGCTGGTGGTGTTCAGCTCGCAGGCACTGCCTGGCACCAGGTACGACACGGAGAAGATCTCGAAAGACATGCCCACGATGATGCTGCCGCTCAGCATGAACATCAGCAGGTTGTACTTGCCGAAACCTGGAAGTAATCAGCATTCGTTAAAGAGGACTCTTTGTATATAGGCCAGCCCAAAAAAGATTTAATATTTAGGTGAGAAAATTTAAATTATGCTGTGTTAGGTCACTTTCTGTTGCGGGAGATAGTAAGAAAAGACAAATGTGGTAGTAGAACTACATTCTAATTCTACATTCTAATGTCGTACTTTATAAGATACATTAAGGTCGTACAGAACAAACCTTATCCAAGTAAGAAAAAGTTTCTCATTCGTAAATAGAACACTGGACATCAAACGAAACCTATTCAATTTATATTTTTTCTAATGTTACTAACCGTCATGTTATTGAGAAATTCTTAATAGCCTACCCAATAACACTTTACTTGAACCCGGAATGGAATAGGAGGCCTCTAGATTGCACAGCACATTCTTATACCACGAGACCACGGAGGTTCTAAAATAAACAATGTTTGCAAAATAGAGTTACTGTTAAAGAAACATTACACCTTACTATTTAAAAGTGAATCAGCCCGTTCCAAACAAAACGAAACGAAACAAGAGAATGTTACCGGGTATTTTTAACGGGTGAACTAATTTGAGAATTTTAAACTGCAGGTATAATCTTTTAAACGCTGCAAATAGTGAATTCATTACTTCAACGATTGACAGCTTAGCTTCATTTATAATTTTGGCGGTCGTAATGCTACAACTGGCAAAAACATAGAAATGGTCAAAACATAACTTTGTATCTATTAATCATCATTAGCCAATATACCAAAGCTTGGTACAGATTTCCTCTACAGTTGAGAATGAACAGTTAACTTCCAATAGTAGTTAGTGATGTGAGGTGTGATCCCGCGACGCTGAGATTCTCGACCGCTACGCTCCAAACATCGAGGTCCTCACTACTTTTATTTAGCACGGATTGATATGGGCTAGATTTTAATAAAAGATTGGCTTGTTATTTGACAAAGTTGACATGTTCGTCTAAAACATTCTTCTTATAAGATTTGCAGTGCGTTTCCACTCAAAATATCTTTTTAGTCGTCAGTAATTCCTCCCTATCATACTTATAAAGGTTTCTAGTATGTGTTATAAAAATTATGTGACTTTTTATTAAGTAATTGTTGCGTATTGGTGTAGTAGCCTTGCTGTTAAAAATTGGGATACTTAACTAATACATTTCAGAAATTTAAGATATTTTTATTTATTACACACGGGTTTATCCGGGTTTCACGCTGTTAGAAAAAAAAATCTAAGTGACTTATAAATAACGTTTATCGGGCTCAAGAAACTACATATTCTTTATAGAAAGTATGAATGCCAACCACAATTCTAGCGAATAATTCACCAATAATAAAAAGCTTTAACCCACCTGCCATGCACAGAGCATCTTCATACGGCACTTTATCTTGTTTCACAACCATTTTCATTCACACTTCACTGAACCACCGCGTTTCAAACGTGTAGCCCCACTGCGCCGCTTGTCCCATCAATGCTTTATAAAACGTTACAGTTTAGATCCGCGGTTAAGTTCGCACAATATTGTGCAACTTCACAGAATTATTAGGAAAACAAACCATTGATAAGACTATCTCGTCACGCTGGGTTTAATCGTAACTCAGAGCCCGATCTCAGACGGCTGTAATATTTGCCATCTGTGATCGATCACTGGGGTAATAACATGAGGATGACGTTAGCGATTTTTTAGAGATAGAAGTGTCTCGTACGTCTCAAGATTCGAACTTCCGTGTTTGATTCCCAGATGTTGTTTTTCTATAACGGTATTTTAGCAAAACAAATACGAGTCATTCCAAATGTAGACGGAAAAACGGCAACTTGAAAAATCATCGGACTTAAAAACTGTCAAAACTTGAATTTAGAAATACATACTACCGATAGTTTTGAGAATATAGGCGTCATTGTTTTTGCATGTAAAAACTCCAATGAAAACAATGTCAGAAATATCTTTTTTTAATAAACATCCCGTCGAAAACCAAAGTTGCAGTAAGCTGTAATATGTAGCTGAATTGGAGGTATCTTTCAGTTGCAATTTAATGTTTATCTTTTTTCTATTTTTGTTGTTATATTATTTTATTTTTAAATAATGTTAGCGTTATTGCCAGAACAAGCGTTTATATGCTTCTTTTATTGACTATAAAATTATCATGCGTTATATTACTCGTATGTGCGTAGTATACCTCCAAAACTCGATATAATTTACTTAATCGTAATTATTACATCACCGACAATTCAAGTTTATCTCATGACGAGCATGAGTTAATGAAACGTAAATTAATGTTCAACTGTTTAGCACGCCTTGTGGTCCATTTAACTATTAGGTGTACAACTTTGCTTCCGCCGTTTTTTTCTGAAATTCGATGCTTTGTTGTAAAGAACTGGTTTAACATTTATGATTCAAAGTATTGTCCATCGCTGGCCACTACTGTCTTCTATCTTTCGGGCAGCATATGAATCCCGAATCGAAAAAACTGGTCATCTTTTGAAGCGATCCACGAATCGATCCAATTTTGTACTTTTTCAAAAGACCGTAAGTGCTGGTCAGCCAGGCTGTGTGCTATTGATCCAAACAAGTGGTATTCCGAAGGAGCATCATCTGGAGAATACAGCGGGTGGGGTAGGACTTCCCATTTCAACGATACTAAGTATGTCTTGACCACTTTTGCAACATGAGGCGAGCTGAAAAATTCCTTTATCGTGTCTCTCGTTGTATTGGGGCCGTTTGTCCTTCAATGCTTGACTCAAACGCATCAATTTCGCTCGATAACGATTGCCTGTGACTGTTTCAGTCAGTTTTAACAACTCATAATACACAACGCTGAGCTGATCCCACGAAATACTGAGCATGACCTTAGAATCGGGAATTTTCGGTTTGGCCGTCGAAGTGGAAGCACATATGGGATATCCCCATGATTTTCTTTGCTTGAAATTATCGTAATGAACCCATTGTTCGTCCTCAGTTACAATGCGTTGCAGAAATCCCTCCCGTCTTTGCCTTTAAAGCAGCTCTTTACAAGCAAACAAACGCCGTTTCACATCTCTCGGCTTCAACTCGTACGATACCCAATTTCCTTGTTTCTGAATCATCCTCTTGACTTTCAAGCTTTTGAAATAGTTTGTTGCATCACTCCCAATGATCCTGCCAATTCTTGTTGCGTTTGACACGAGCCTTGATCAAGTAATGCCTTTAATAATGCATATTCGGAAACCTTCTCTCTTCCAACGCCATGCTGGTCTCCGACGTCAATATTACCGTTTCTGAAGTATGGAAACCACTCTTGGCATGCTCTTTCACTAGTAGAGGCCTCATCATTGGTATTTCAGAGCATTCGATGAGCCCCAGCCGAAGATTTCTTTAAATTAAGGCAGAAGATTAAAACCTCCCGCAAATGACGAGAATTTGACTCGTAAGTTGACATGTTTAATCGAGAATAACTTTATGATGCAAAAACAAATTGACTAATATTTTAATGGCGTTATGTTAACAAATACCTAAGCTTATTGTATGACATCTATGATTTATCTATTTCGACTACCACTTACCGCTACAGCGCATATTAGCAAAACGGCGGAAGAAAAGTTGTAGACCTAATATATATTCCAAAGTGTTATATTGATAGGTGAGAGTTCAAATCCTTTATGGACATTAAATAGCCATTTCAATTGTTCCTATAAAATTGCAATTGGATAATAATAAGTGAGTTAGTGAAATGTTATGAATTACAACCAATTATTTCACAAATTTATCACGCCGTTTCAAATAGATATTATACACTATAATACCGCCAGACCTGGGAACCGAACCCTGGACCTCTAGTTCTCTCTACTTCAGCCGCGAAACCACGAGTTAGTCAAGTCAATTTTCGTCTATAACCATGTTTGTGTATATTTCGATAATTCTAATATCGAAATCTACAAGAATCAAACCTGCATACTTATTAAGTCAATTTGAATTAAATTCTATATCTTGTACCGAGAACAGATGAGATAAATGTATCGTCTAGTTCAAGGAAGATTAACAACATCAAAATGTCAACTGTTTTATCTGTCATCTTAAATCGCGGCTCAGATATTATACAAACTAAACAACGGTGTTTACTTTGCGCTTAGCCCCAAAGGAATATTTTTTATTCAATTAGGCATGATAAACAATTCAAATATTTAGCGCTCGTTGGTGGCTTTAGGTTTCTCGAGTTTCATTCTAGTCTGGGTGTGAGTAAGTGTTTCTTGAAATAGTGGTGGATTAGGAGAGCGGTTGAGAATCCCTATGTTTTTTTTTTTGTAATTGTAATTGTCTTTCTTTATGTGAGGTTAAACCTCATAGCTCAATATTTTGTCACCCGCTTTGCTGTGGAGGGAAGTGGACAACTCTTTGTTTTCCAACTCCTCCTTTACATTGCTTTTCTGATTAACTTCGTTGCGGGATTTTGACAATTTCGGTCCCCTTAGATTAGCTTCATTGCTCGGCGCCAATACTGTGCGTGCCGCTGTTGATCCTGTAGTACAGGAGTTGCAGCGGCGGGTGTGTTGTGGGATAGGGATAAAATCCCTATAGTTGGGATTTTAAATTTACCTCTGCCTTTTCAAACTGATGTGTGCGTACTTTACCGTCAAAGGAAACATCGTGAGAAAATCTGCACCTCTAAATGTTCTTCATTAATTCATAGATCTAGCCATCCATCCATTCATTCATTAGGAGAGGCCCATCTCCAGCAGCGGACCTCTTACGACTGAAAATGATAATGAAATTTTCTTAGGAATTTCTTAGGTTTATAGTCCGACAACCAGTACTATGACCACATAATGAAGTATAACCTTCGAAAAGACACAGATGTATGTCTGGAGTTTGAACCCGCGACCACCGCAATTCTCAACCACGCGGCTTCACCTCGAGGCCATCACTACATCATTAGTGAGCCAATATTGATAAGGTTTTTACAATTTGCGCTTCAAATTATTCACACTTACTAAGCACAAATTTATCAACGTGAAGCTATTACAAATACTTTAATATTTGCTTGTGAAATTTGCTTTGTTTCAGTTTAAGCCACTGGTATTGAATCAAAGTCTTCGCAAGACTTTAAGTTTTTTACAGAATCAGATCATATTACATCACACTTCTGCTTGCCTAGTATTCGGGGCAGCTTTAACTTGCATTACATTTAAATTGGATATTGTGTAACAAACAGTGGCCTCGAGGTTTAGGCGCGCAACCGAGAATCTTGGCGGATTCTAACCCCAGGCACAGACCTCTGACTTTTTCAAGTTATGTATGTATTCACAATTAATTTATCACTTGCTTTAACGGTGAAGGAAAACATCGAAATGAAATGAAATGAAATAATATTTATTGAATCCATAAAATGTCAAATACATCACTTAGATTCAGTCATTTCAAATTTTACCACCCTGTTCGGAAGGCAGTCATCACTAGAGAAGAACGGGCAAGAAACTCTAGTGTTGCTCTTTTCCAATCAAGAGATAGCTTACAATATTATTACAAGGACTTAATTTCCCGAATTCGAGCAGCTCATTGATACAATATCAGAATTTTGTGTTGCATATTAGAACAGCATAGTCATCTTAAATGGAGAGACTGTCATCTAACCGAGTTAAAATTTCATGAATGGAAATAAGCAAATTAGGCAGACCAGTCCACACAAACAGCACCCGTTCACGAGTATGACGCATGTGCCAGCCATCGGCCTCCTCAACCATTTCATAGGGAAGTGACCGACCCGGCACACGACGCCGCCGTAAGCACAGACGTTTCAGCGAGCATGACATACCTAATTGCTTATAGATTACTAAAACAATAATTACGTACGTACAGCCATGTCCATTAAAGTAAACTCAGCCAAACCTGGGATTACAGTAACATTTTAATTATGCCCAGGCTTCGTTATCCTCCATATATTCTGATATTGTATAGTAGGCTTTGTTACATAGTTGTTTCTTAGTAGTTTCTTTAAATGTATGATACTTCAAAGCCTTAATATGACTAGGGACTTTATTGTAGAAGTGTACACAGTAACCCTTAAAAGATTTGCTGATCTTGTGGAGCCTGGTCTTATAAGTTACTAATCGTATCGTGATGAAGCCTACACATCTAAAAGTTCGTTGAAATTTCTTAAGTGCGTAGTCTTGCAACCCGCACTAGGCCAGCGTGGTGGACTGTGGCCTAAACACTCTCTACGGTAGAGGAGACCCGTGCTCAGCAATAGGAAGTAGATGGGCTGATGATGGTGATGATGATTGTGTAAAAGGGACATTACATGATCCAAATTAGTAATATGACAGCCCCGTGGCACAGTTGTCTAGACACCAGCTAATGAAAAGTTAGGTTGCTAGATCGATCCCCGCACCAAGACAACTGTTTGTGTCATCATCATCATCAATCAGCCTATCGCCGTCCACTGCTGAACGTAGGCCTCCCGAAGAAAGCGCCAACCAAGTGTTTGTGTAATCCACAATTTTTCCTTTCGGGTCAAGTGTTTGTGAGAGCGAAAAGTCTCTCTTCTGATACCTACAATAATTGTATCTTAGTTCTTAGCCAGGACTGTTCTGTTCTACATATTATTATATATTATTTCTCCTGGATCTTCAGGAAAATTCTATGCTTGCGGTTTCCCCACGATGTTTACCATCATCGAGCATCTGAGCTATGAATAAATACCACACAATGAACAAAGTAATGTGTGCATATGATAATTTTGCATAGAAAATAGCGATTCGCATTTATTTGTTCAACTATAAGTTCTGTTAATATTGGCTCTCAAAACAAGTAAACGTGTTATAGTTTCATAAGTTTGTGCTGCAATTGTATAAATTTATTTTTAATTAAGACTATCTATGTATAATAAGACAGTTTGTAAAAGGACGACTGGACACAATACGTTGGTTATACAGACAGAAGCTTTTTATCATTCAAAGTCAAAGTCAAATTACCTTTATTCAAATAGACTTTCACAAGCACTTTTGAATCGTCAATATTTTATGCTATTTTTTAAAACTAGTGCCGCTTCGAAACGTGTTATCGCTCATTACATCATCATATTTTTGTTCTTATCCCAATTTCACTATTATATTCTATATACAACTATATTCAAAAATATGTGAATTTTAATATAATATGTATGTTTGCGTGTGATCATCAAAAAATACAGATATCTTCTAGTAGTTGTAACTACTTTTAAATGTAATTTCAAATAGCGGTTATGTACATATTTTCAAAAATCTAATCGTGAGTCAAGCAAAGACCTAAATCTCTTAATATAATACTTCTTATACTTTTAATATCACGTTTTTAAAACATAGCATTAAAATAATAAATGAAACCACAGTTACAATCTATAACATAGTTTTCTTTAATTTTTATACAAACGTAAAAAAATATACAAAATTTGCTACGATTTGTTCACCTTCTTGTCTGAAGGAAGAAATATGGACACAATGACGCCACCTGCAAAAAAAAAAGTATTAGTTATCATCTACAACATGGAAGTATCTATCTATTTAGTATTGAATAGAATGTCAGTATTTTACTAATAAAAAACAATCATAGATATTTCTTTAAAAGTTCTCATATTGTCTCTTAATAGTGCTTCTAAGATCAGTTATCGTTCCATCCGTTAGAAATAAAACATGAGTAATACAGAATATAAAATCCAGTGAACTTACTGAACACGAAAACAGACCAGCTGTAGAACGTAAGCGTGCAGTTGTTGGTGATCACTGCGGTGACCACATTGACCCCGATGAACGAGAACTGACGAGCCACCATGAGCCCCAAACCAGTCACGAGACCCCTGTCGAAAATAGACATGTATATTTTTAAAACAAAACTCTACATTTACGGACATAAAAAATGCAGGCATAATGTAATTGACGAAAAATCTTCTAAAATCAGACTTACTCGTGGTACGAAAGTGACGATTTAAGTGCAAATGACACCTTGAACTAAATTGATTATTTAAATGACAATTCGCAATGCACTTAGCCACCATAAATGATAGAATATATAAAACTACATAAAGATACTCAACTCACCTATAAGCAGTGGGATACAAATCCACAAAATACGACGCTACACTGCCAATTCCAACTGCAGTGCTTTGTAGAAGAATAAAGAAGACCATATTAGAGATTGGCTCCCGGAGATTCACCAGGCAACAGCTGAATGAAGATATGACCAGGGTAGTGATGAGAACCAGACGTCTCCTCGCAGCCAGAGTGGAAACCGCCACGGTAACGACTCCGAAGAAAAGACCGTACGCCATGCCGCTGTAGATCGTGTTGTTTGATACTATGTCGTTGCAGACGTACTGGAATTGTAAAGAAGAATTTAGAAAATATTTACCTATTTTTTGGTTCGGTAGGCTAATATTTTAAGCGTAAGAAATGTCTTTTGCTATAGATTTACAGCAATAAAAGCTAAGAAAAGAATAAAGAAGAAAAAATAAGAAAAGACTTGTAGAACTAGCGCTCATTGTTCAAAATCGCCATGTATTATTAAATTCATGTCTGGATGTTTCCAATATGGCGGATACTTAAAAATCTTGGTTACATAGTAAGCTCAGAATTTCAAAATGTTTATATGTAAAAAATTTTACGTGCTTTAATGAAATACTTACATTCTCATCACTAGAGAACGCATTGTCATTGCTGAACAATCTGTCACAGAAGCTCTTGTCAGTGGAGAAACCATTGGAGAAAGAATTGAAATATTCGTTCACTATCGTCGGGAATAATACAACGAACACGTTGTTCCTGAAATATCAATAAGATTATGATTATTGTTAAATATCAGGAGTATTTTTATTCAATTTGCTTTTTAATGATAATGTGGATTGAGTAACCCATTTAAAAAACGTTTGAAAGAGTGAGAATACTAGCATGTTAAACGAGAACCCCACACAGAGACTAATATTTCTGTAGTCCACAAATATTTGTATGTAGGTATATCTCTCGTAGTTTTTAGTATCCTAGTTTGAAGTCATCTTACTCATAACTGTTGGGTGTATTTACTTATTTATCCCTTTGCATCATTCAAATTTACAATTCAAGAGATATAGATTCTATTCAACCAATCCTCAGACATCATAGTTTAACTATCATAGATGAAGACAAGACGCCTGATAGGGATTTGTGGAAGGATAAAACATGCTGCGCTGACCCCAATGAAATTGGGAAGAGTGCAAAGAGATGATGAGTTTAACTATAATATAAAGATCAACTTACGTGCTGCAAGCTAGAGCTAAGAGATAGAACAACTGCAAAGTCCTCCATAATAATGGCGGTTTGAATATCGGAACAGTTTGCTGAACCAGTGAGTCCCAGAGCGACACCTTGGTCGAGTCAATGTCGCCCGTTGTAAGTAAGTTTTCTACCTGGAAAAAAATCAGATAAATAATAACATATCTTCTTAATCTACTTAATAAGAGGCGAGGGGAACAATAATATAGACAATGGTAATAATTAAGTGATCGTAGTTTTAAAGCGCCTGAAAAAGTGTCTTAGCAATAGGATGTTAATCACGTTGCTATCATTATTAAAATAGGAGTAATTTAAGTTTTTTAAATATCAATTTAAATTTGCAAGGATTCTAGAGGTCAAATAATTAAATACTAAGCTGTATATAAGTAAATTAATTATTTGTTTATAAAATAGATAAAATCCTTGACCCGATTTAGACTTTTATCGAAATAATATTTTATACCTACATAGTATTTATTGTTTTTTTTTTAACTTATGCTAAATAATGATTGCATTACTTAATTAACATTAGATAATTATTCCAATTAATATGATTTAAGTAATCTTATTGTTTTTATAGACTTTATGGAACCGATCTGAATAGACTCAAAATACATATAGCGTCCATCAATTATTTCTAGATAAATATAATATTGCATATATTTCTTACTGGATAACTATCCTTCTTGCCGCCATTCCTCTCATAAATCCTTTTCAAGATTGCCAAAGCCTTAGCGTTTTCCCCACGATTAGCCAGGAATTTGGGGCTTTCATACACGAAAAACATCAGCAGGGCTCCCAAACCCAGTGGTAATGCCAGAATCAAGGAGTACAGGCGCCAAGGTCTTAACGTGAGGGCTGCCCACGGAGTAGGGATGTTGAAATCCAGTGGCAGAACGAAGTAGGCGATTGCTGAAAAACATCAAAAGAACAATATGTTATGAGATTTAAGCGATGTGCAGACATTAAAATCATATACGTAGGTATAACGTTGATTATTTTTCGCAGATATAACTTTTGATTTAGGAAGATTATAGTGATGGCCATGAGGTTTAGGCGCGCAGTCGAGAATGTAAAACTACAAACCGCATACACCTCAGACTTTTCAGTTATGCGAGTATTATACAGGGTGTATTTAGACCGTGATCGAAAACTGAGGCAGGTAATAGCGAGGGTGATCACAAACCCAGTGGCGATATTAAAAATCCCGACAAAAAATAAAAATTTTGACGTTTTCCAAACAATTTACTTTTTGACATTAACCGTGAAAATTGTGGGTCTATATTTTGTCATTTATATGTAAAATTGTGTTTGTTAAGTAAAGATTAAAAGCTTAATGTCATCATTGTGTTGGTTATGACAACTGGGCTTTTAGGCTTATATGGAAGTACCGCCACTAGTATGTGCGTTTTTATATATTTACATACATAATTGTACGTAAATAAAATATATTAAAGTCTTATACAAAACCTACTTTACATATTTTACATTAATTACAGGAACTAATTCATTATTCAAAAGGGCGGATTTTTGTTATCAACTGACAAGGGATTACACTAAGCATCCGATCCATCAATCAAGCTATTTAGAGACAGTCGTTTCGATTCTCTGGTCTGGGCTTTATATTGACGGAACATCCATGAAAGTAATCGAATTTATAAGTTTGTCAATTTTTTTCTAACTGCCTAGTGGTTCTCTTCTAGTGTAAGAAGTATTTTATTTGTTTTTAATACTTAAAAACTTGGCAATGAACCCTAGCCCTGTCAGTTTTCTTATTACACGTGCTGCATAAGTGTTTTGGCAGATGTTTTACGGCCGGCCACCGGGAGCAGAGCAAGAGAATGATGATGACTTAGAAACTTGGCAATGAACCGAGAATAAGATAATCTCATGCCTAAATTCACCAAGGCATAAACAGCAGCGTATCTTTAAATGTGGTAACATGTTGGAAAGTCGTTACCGATTTGTAATAAATATTTTATAACAGTTTAATGTAGGACGCCCTCTGGCTAGGTTGGGTGCCGATATTCGCAAGGTAGCTGGCAGCGGTTGGATGAGGAGAGCCGATGATTGAGCCTACTAGCGTGTTGTAGCAGAGGCCTATGTCCAGCACTGGACTGTGAATGAAATGACTGAAGTGAAATTTACCAAAATAGACCAATTCAGCTCCCAAATTGACGCTATTCAGCATGAACAAGAACTTGCTCCTTTTCTTCTCTCCCGTGCATTCCCCCAGAAGAGTAATCGTCAGGGTGAAACCTGCACTTGAACTGAAACCAAAATGATAACAATTTCATTTGTTCTTGTTTAACGGAAAAAATGTTATAAGAAATGTTTGTGTGTTTGTATGATCTTTATACAATAGTAAAGTATGCATCTGATCATTTGATGAACTTTAGCAAAGCTGTTGTGCATGAGCCAAAAGAAGTTTTCTGAGTTAGTATGACTAATTATCGACAGGTGACGCCACTGTAAATGGAGAGGGAGTGATAATTGACTGTAAACATACACATTACTTCTGAGGTTTGAACCCGCGACCTCCGAGATTATCAACCGCCTCAAAGCCTTCACTGTTATACAATGTCATGCACATAAAAGTTATTCTAACTCAACTAATAGAGTGCAACCTAATGTGATAAACCTCAACCTAAGTAGAAGACGCCCACGCCCAGCGGACCATTAAAAGATCGTCGCATAAAAACAACAAACCATCGCTCATATTTATTAATCCGCGAAAAAATCCTGATAACAGCCTGACAGACGTTTATCATTTTCGCAATTAGCACGATAAAACACTTCATAATTGCTATTTATAGAAGTTAATGACGTCGCGATAGTGTATCTAAAAATATCGATCTTGCATTTTTGCACATTTCCTGCGTACAGGCTTATGTAATATGATAAGGTGATGATTAAATCACATGTAAGGCAGTAGAAATATTAACAGGCCATTTATTGGTGAAAAAAATCAAAATTTAGGCATGTTATCAACCCATATACGAGTATTTTGCACTGCGAGGTAAAGAAAACCAAAAAAGGTCTAGAAATATTTTTATTTATAGTTGGACATCACATAGGTACCTAATAGGTACCTTAAAAATATCTAGTAGAAAACTTTTAGAAATAGAAGCTTTCTAACGCACTATCCCTCATCGGCAAAATGCTCAAATAACCAAGAAGATTTATTACGAATCCATATATCATAGCGGCCTTATTATAAAACTCAGAGTTTAGTTAGTACCGGACTCAAACTAGGTATGGATTTTGACACAACAAAATTTTATGATGGTATTTTTTACAGTTCAACAGAACCTATAAAATTTAATTTAGATCACTAAACAATTTTTCAGCACATTCTAATTTTTTTTTTTTTATAAATATCCATCAAAATCTTACCAACTGCAAGCCAGCAACTTCGTAACAAACATGAACTGCCAATTCGTTGCGAAGCTGCAAATCGCTGCGAAGAAGAAGCTCATAGAAGTAGAGAGGAAGAGGGCTCTCCTCCTCCCTCGAGTGTCAGCGTAGTATCCCCAAGGATACGCGAAGAGAACGCCTGGAATTTAGGGAATAGATTAAATGAATTGCTATAAGAGTTGACTGTTGATGACTAAAAAATCTGTTACTACTGTATAGGATGTTGATGTTTCTTATATTTATTCTAGTATTGTCTGTGCAGTTAGTGATCAAATGTATGTTTCAATTATATCACAAAGATATTGGGTTAATTATCGCTTGCACCACGCAGAAGGAATATGTGTCTGAATTGAAACAAAACATGACTTAACGAAATAAACAACATTTTTTTCGAGAATGTATCATCAACACTGGGTCCCACTGCAGGGCAAATATTTTACTGACTGCATTACCTAAGCCATGACTTACAAGCAAAAAAAGATCATCATTAGCCCATATAAGTAGGACTGCTGGGCACGGGCCTCCTCTACCATTGACAGGGTTTTAGGCCCTAGTCCGCCACGCTGGCCTAGTGCGGGTTGGCGGACTACACGCCTAAGAAATTCCTTAAAACTTTTGGGTATGCCGGTTTCATCACGATGTTTGCTTCACCGTTCAAAAAAATATGTGAATAAATAACCTGCAAATGGCGTGGAAGCCAGCACGCCGATCTCCGTAAGTCCGAGCTTGAGGTCGCAACTCGCAGCCGTCACGACGACGCTGAATCCGAACATGTCCATCGACACAGCGTTCATTATGAGGCAGCAGGTCGCCAGCAGCATGCAGTTGTACCGCCCATGACCTGCGAACAAACCTCTGTGATATTCTGATAGCCTGGTACTTGTGATGTCGATGTGGTTAAAAGAGGTTTCCTTGTTTGCGCAACGTGACAAGATTAGCGAACTAATCATATGGTCAAACAAAAATACAAACCGTCTAGTAAAAATTAATTGTCACTTTCATGCCGGCTTCAGTTAAACGAATGCAAGGGATAATTATTTCATCAGTCACTTTAGTGGAAAGGAATTTCTGAGACAAATATTATAAACGAGCGTATCGTAGCGCAGTTTTTTCTACTTACTACCCTCAATCTTGGCTACAGTATCTTTAATTTTAAGCAAATTTATTCTTTTAATATTAATTTTAAATTTAACACCTAATAAATTCTTAAAAAGAGAATGTAACTCACTATAGTTATTATTTTAAGACAATTGTCGATTTCTAAATGTAATTATTTTTCCCATAATAAGTGTGTCTGGTCTGGTTTACCAAGTACGTGAAATGGAAGGAGATGTTTGTTGACATTAAGATGCAGATTACACCTTGATATTACCTGCCCTTGCGAATTAAGTGCATATTAAGTAATCTCTTAAACAAATAACATAACAATGTGACCGAACAGTCATTGCACGATAAATAGAAAGCAGTCTAAAATAAAGAAGCTAAAAGCAATTATCTCAGTCAATATAAATGCATGACAAAATATTGCTTGGCCTATTAAATTTACAGACTGTTGAAAGTGACGACATAAAGTATGCAAAGTGATCTAAAGTACCTGATCTTTCCCATTAAGTATCAATTTCTCAAAGTACGAAATTTAAAAAGTTGCAAAAAACGCGGCATGAAGCTCACTACAAGCCGTAATTGGCTTTACAATCATAGGTATATGATTTTAAAAAACAATCGCCAAACGTATAGGTCTACTTCTACCCACCTCTTCGGCGATATAAACTTTAGTGTAATAACGTACATAGGCAAACATTATATTTGTATACGAACATTCCTAGGAAATACAGTGCAAGCACGAAAATAGCACTCAAATATATTCATATGAAATATTGGGTCAAGCAAGGGTGGGAATTAGGCTAACGTAATGTTTACTTCAACTAAAGAATTAACACCCAACTTATTTTGGCCTTTTTTTCGAGGTGGAAGCTCAGATCTGGAGGAAGAGGGCGGGAAGCGTATGTCAGTATTACCGGCCTTTCAGCCCATGATATACAAGCTGAAGGAGAACATCGCTCGCCACGACCTCGGACTCCCGACCATCGAGGTCTCCACCGACACTAGCGCGGAGAGCGCTGCGCTGCACCTCCCAGGCTGGACACTCTTGTAAAGTGTGTTGGACTGCGTCGTCCGGACAGTTGTCACGATGGTGACACACAGTCGAGTCCCCCTTCAACTTATTTCGGTCTCATCAAATCGAACCCATGTCAATTGCATCAATTTATTCACACAAACAAGGCAGTCCAAATAAACATATATGCTTACCAGTTAACTCCACAGCTTCATCGTAGCTGCACGTTTTAGTTTTTCTCTCTTCAACACTCATGTCGATACCGATTCTCATCTGAATTTGCCGTTACAGTAACATCTTACGGTGTCGTAAACCCCTTATCTCACATGTTATCTCATTTTTGTTTATTTATATATTATGTAATTAAAGGTAACAGATAACTAGGTATTTTCTGAAGATGCTGAATTTTTACTTTGACTATGCTTGAGTAGCAGTTATCAATAAAAATATCCATGAGTTCATTAAGTTCTGTTGACAACAGAGCAAAAATAATAAGCTGGAATACTTGTTCGACGAGACTACGAATCATAAATCATCTATGAAGCTCAAAAGCCCAGTCTTATAAAATTTCAAATACAATAATTAAAGTTTAAATCTTAATAATTAAATTTTAGATGCAGTGATGGCCTCGAGGTTTGGGCGCGCGGTCGAGAATCTCGACGGTCGCGGGTTCGAACCCCAGGCACACACCTCTGACTTTTCGAAGTTATGTGTGCATTCACATTGAATTATCACTTGCTTTAACGGTGAAGGAAAACATCGTGATAAAACCTGCACACTAAGAGTTCTTAGGAATTTCTTAGGTGTGTAGTCCGCCAACCCGCACTAGGCCAGCGTGGTGGACTATGGCCTAAACCCTCTCAATGGTAGAGGAGACCCGTGCTCAGCAGTGGGCGTATATGGGTTGATGAAGAAGAAGAAGAAATCTTTATTTAGCAAAAGTAATTTCACACATGATAATATCCTCAACACTCAATAAACAATTGTACACTACACATTAAAGTTAAACTGAAATGCTTTTGGTCTTCTTTAAAAGTGTCGCCAATAATAACCTACTTGACAAACAGACATACATCACCAGCGTTTTACCCGTAGATCCCTTAGTTACCTATTGTCAGTAACAATCATTTATTTTTAAACGCCATGTTTATTTTAACGGAGTTTCCTCAAATATCTAACACGATGTCATTTTTGGCAAGTCACGTGCGATACAAAATTTCTGATATTGATATTTTACTCCTTGACAGCTCTGTCGCGCAGCTTGTGAAACTAGAGGCCACGGGTTCGATCACCACAATGAGGTAAATTTTTGTGTGATCCACAAATATTTGTTTTGGGTATGGATATTTGTTAAACCCCAAAGTCTTTTTTAATTTCTTTTAAAACTGTAAAAACTGTACTGAGTTCAACTGTAAAGGCACTACCTTAAATATCCTACTAAAACTCGATTTCCAAGAGACAGAACAACTTCTAGCGATATTGCAATGATTTTAATTCTAAATTATTTAATTTGATATTACTATTTTTTATTCATTTATTTTTCTATAAAATTATATGGTTTTATTTCCCCCGTCATTATTTACTAACTCTAGTCGAATTACACACCCTCTCACACACACACACTACTAATTACACAGAGACGAACATAAAATTACACTAAACTCTGTATTAAGCGGCTACCATCTAAAAACAAGGGAGAGGCGCTGTGTGCTGAAATACAGGTTTATACCTAGTTTGGCAAACAAATGCTCCATTTTTTGTAAAAAATTGTAAAGCCCATATGTTTTGTAACTGTTTTTTTTTTAATAATAAAAATTCATTTCATTTCGCTTTCATACCCACGACACAAGACATATCTTAGTGTAAAGTCAGAGCTATTTATGTGGTTGTCAGGTATATCTTTACGACGCAGTACTACATTGAAATAGTTGCTACAGATTAGATCTTAGATCTATGTAAGTCCCCGTCAAGTCGTCATGAGCTCTGAACGGATACATTCCTTTCCAATACTCGAAAACTATGCCCCTCAGTAGAATACAAACATAACAGTAAGATAAGGTAAATGATTGCGTTACTAACAGGAAAATTCTTCGTATATTTGCCGTAGCTTAGTAGCTTCTGTATATAGGGGAAAGTTGTTTATGGCTTTACTTCCACCCAGTTCTCAGGGGGGTTGAGTCACAAGTCGGGGTCATTGGCAAAATTGGAGTCTAGTCTTGGGCTACTAATGTGCAATCTTTAAAAATTAATACTATGGTTTCGGACCCACTACATTAGCAACATCGCCTTACCAACGAAATAAGCTTCCTAAGCTCCTAATATATTAATTAAGCATTTTAATATTCGAATCTGTCTTGAATCTTAGTAGAAATCTCTTGATTGTGGTTTCGATCCTCAAACCATTACGAATTTTTTTTATTCCGGCATAAAAAAACGATATCCGATAAAAAGGAAATTCTAATAGACGTGTTAGTAAATTAGAAAGGTTAATTCATAAAATCTTACAGCCACAGAGTCGAGGTTGCCCACTCGGTAGGAAGTAACAGGAGTTTATTTATAACAATATCACTACAGACCTTTCGACATTAGATAGGTATTGACTACATCCGCCCTACGTAACGTGTCATAGAATAAATAAGACACAGAAGCGCCTAATTCTTTCATTTCTACATACACTCACGCCAGCTTTCTGGGGGTAACTATATAGTTCTAGAAATGGGGTCTAGAAATGAATATTCATTTCTAGAGCAATAACGATTCTTGGGCACACTTCTAAAATACGAAATGTGACGAAGAATTCCATATTAAAAAATAAATATACTACTTTGTCATATCAGAGGTTTTAACTCGGGACAATTCTGTACCAATACCAAACGATTTTATTAATCTCTAATAGTTTACGATTCTATAAAGGATTATTTACATTTTTAGCTTTTAATCCTAAATCAGCAAATTGACTACGCCCACTTACCGTCTTGCGCTTTAAGAATTTCAAACGGCGAAAACTTTTCTTAACGCCAGCTGTCTGCTAAGTAGCCTGAGCATTTTTAAACACATTTTATCGACCACGGTCAACAAAAATTCAGAAGTGAATTAGTTTGAAAACAATCGTCCATCTTTAATTTTAAGAATATTATATAAAATTGGATAAACGTGACAATTAAACCAATTATCTTCAATCGTGCAAAATCTTATAGATGAGGATAATGATCAATTATTGTATGTCAAAGTACTCTTATGACCTTAAGGTCAAATTAAAGCGATGACAAACTAAGAACAAATTGTGAATTAAAAAAAGAAATACTCAGATACGAGCTGATATTATGTTTACGTAGGCAGATAATAATATAAATGTCATTCTTTGTCATCATCATCATCAGCCCGTCCCACTGCTGGGCACGTGCCTCCTCTACAACTACGATGTTTAAAGCCTTAGTCCATCACGCTGGTCTAGTGCAAGTTGGCGGAATTGTTTCATCAAAATGTTTTCCTTCACCGTTAAAGTGATAATTCATTATGAAAACACACATATCTTCGAAAAACCAGAAGTGTGTCCTTGGGGTTTCAACCCGCGATCGCCGAGATTCTCGACCGCGTGCCTAAACCTCGAGGCCATCACTGCTACTGATAATTCATTGTAAATACTAATTCTAAATTATTGGTGGGTGTATTTATCATAAAGAAACGGTAACTATAAATTTACGATAATTTTATAACGGCTCTGTTATTTAGTCTATGGCTAGCCCTAGCTCCGACCTACGTCCAGTGTCAAGAACTAGGTCAGCATTCAAATACATAGGCAGTGTGTGAGTAATCTCCGGAACTGCGCAGCTGAGACACGATTTATCGCTAATACATACCATTAAAAAGTAGCTTTATTAATATGGGATTTAACAAGGTTTGTAGTTATGTCTTAATGAAATGGTTAACATTGTGGAGAAAATGTTACTGCCTTTTGAAATTATCATCATCATTAGCTCATATACGACCCACAGCTGGATACGGGCCTACTCTACTATTGAGGGTTTTGAGCCTTTAGTCCACCTTGCTGGGCTAGTGCGGGTTGTATGGTATCATCATCATCAACAGCCCTTAATTCGTCCACTGCTGGACATAGGCCTCTTTTATCTCATGGTGGATGCAATGCCACAATTTCGTAGCCACTTACTATTACCTCTTGTCAAATTAAAATCACTATTTGTTCATCAATACTATAAGATTCTCAAATTAATTTTATTCTCATATGCCTTTAAATATTCATTTATAATTTAACAATGTGACAAATCAATGAGTATATCCTAAGACTACAATAAAGAATTATAAACTGGACATTACAAATTAAAAATGTAACGTTTTTGGGCTTCTATGGATGGACCATTACACTGCTCGTAACATTAAATTTTTTTGTCATTGACCAGTTCACATCTAGGCTCTTAATATGATGGAATATTTAACTAAGTCTTTGATTAACAATACCCAGACTTTTAGCTTCAATAAGGAGGTAATTTATACACATTTTTAATATCGTGATAAATTATAAACATGTTATAAATATTATATTATCATATAAAACGATTAATGATTATGATAATATGTGATAATTCTACCTTAAACTGGAATCGACTTGATATAATTTTAAGATAGCAATTAAAAGAATTCGCCGCCTTGATGATTTGCAATCATGTTTTAATGCTGAAAATTGTTTTGATACAAATTGTTGACTTACTGCTAACATATTTAATTGTGATGCATTTTTTCCTTAAAATACCTCAAGATCGCCAATTGGTACACGTTCCCAAACTATCATGTCTTACATGACCAAAACTTTTTGACTGAAAAACCACTGCCGAAATTAATAAGGCAAACTCCAAGATTCTCTATTGAAATAATGGATCTTTACGTCCGCAAGCCGCCTAAAAAAATAAGTGTATGTTTATGATTTTCATGAATTTTATAATCTCGAACTTTGGGTGTAAAATACACAATACATAATGATTCAGTGTGTTTTGTTAAATATCATCTTTTAGGCTTAGTGAATTCCAACAAAATGTGATTTATAGTTTTATTAATTGAGCGATTGTACTCATGATAACTTTAGGATAAGAAAATAAGATGTGTAATAAAAAAAGGTTATCGTAATTTCCTGATAAATAATTATTGAAGTCACCGTGACAATCAAAACTTTCAATTGTCAACTTATGTAACTGTTGTGTGAGATTAATATTATAGAAAAAACTGCACTGCTTATCTTTTGGTAATTTACTATACAGCGACTTATAAACAAAATACGGCAGAAACCTTTTTAACATAATAACGCGTTGTAACAAAACCTCTTTTGTTCAAATTAAACTTTTGCTAGAAGATCACCGTCAGGGGGAACTAAATCTAACTTGCCCAAACGCTTTTTAAAAAATCCTTTAAATCACTTCGTTAATCAATATTAATTATATTAACTAACTTACGTAACTTTTGATAATGATTTGCTATTATCTTCTCCATTATTTATTATTAATTTATTTATTTATTTATTTATTTATTAGTGTATCTGCAAATAATTTTAAAAATTATTTTAATAAATAAATTAATTAATTTTGATCATCATCAGCCCGTTTACGTGGCACAGGGCTCCTCTACAACTGAATGGAATGGAGGAACTAATGGTTAGCTCTTTGTCCACCACAATTGAGAACTTTTTAAGTGTGCAGGTTTCTTCATGATGTTTTCATTTACCTTTAAAGTAAGTGGAAGAGTTTCCCATTGCAGAGACATACTAGATTCAGTTTCAGTTAAGATTTATAGCTTTTTATATAATTTGAAGAGATTACATAAAATCCACAATTGAGGAAAAGCTTTACCCAAGTTGGAATATATTGCAATCTACTACTTCCAAAAATATAGATTTATCGCCAATGTTTTGCATATGGCTATCACTGATTCCTTATCAACCAATCACGTTTTTATCAAGTGACCAGACACAAGCACGATTCTAATTCTTACCTCATTAATGATTACACTTAAATAGCTTCGATAAAACGCGTTACGTACGAAGCTTAAATAATCTTTGGTCTTTATATTTACTCTATATATTTACTATTTTATGCTTCGTAAAAAGGTGACAAGAATTTTTTTTTTTTTATGGAAAAAGGAGGCAAACGAGCAAATGAGCCACCTGATGTTAAGTGGTCAACACCGCCCATGAACACCCACAATACCAGAGGAATCATCGGTGTGTTGCCGGCCTTTGAGGAAGATATAAGCTCTCTTCTTGAAGGTCCCTAAATCGTACCTGTTTGGGAATACCGCCGAAGGAAGCTGTTATATAAAATTTTAAGTCATATCACACTAACATTAAGAATGGTTAAGTTAAGAATTTGAATTACACGACTAATTAACATTTACATAAATTCTTATACAGTCCCGTGGCGCACTTGGCTAGAGACGAGCTTGCGCAACGAAAGGTCGCGGGTTCGATCCCCGCACCGAGACAATTGTGTGTATGTGTTATCCACAAATATTTGTTTCGGGTCTTGATGTTCGTTAACCGGAAAAGCCTCTCGTAGTTTCTGATACCCATGTCACAAGACTCGTATCTTAATATGGGGTCAGGACTATGTGTGTGACTTCTTCTTCTTCTTCTTCATCAACCCATATACGCCCACTGCTGAGCACGGGTCTCCTCAACCATTGAGAGGGTTTAGGCCATAGTCCACCACGCTGGCCTAGTGCGGGTTGGCGGACTACACACCTAAGAAATTCCTAAGAACTTTTAGGTGTGCAGGTTTCATCACGATGTTTTCCTTCACCGTTAAAGCAAGTGATAATTCAATTTTGAATACACACATAACTTCGAAAAGTCAGAGGTGTGTGCCTGGGATTCGAACCCGCGATCGCCGAGATTCTCGACCGCGTGCCTAAACCTCGAGGCCATCACTGTTGTTGTGACTGTTGGGTGTATTTATCATTATATTATGTAACATTGTACATATATGAAACCTAAGTGTTTTCAGGCGCACAAGTACTATGGTTTCCTATACAAATATTGCCCAAATGTAGCCGTAAACTTTGATAAGTATAAAAATATAGACGTTGTAATCATATCATCATATATATAAGGAGTATAATCCTTTTAGCACGTGCAAACGCACGCCAAATGTCTGCCGTCTAATCTAATCTCGGAGATCGTTCACATTTGCTCCTATGTCCATTTCAATGACCACTACCGGATTTTCTATTGCTCTATTCAGTGGACATGTTTTGTTACTTAATTCATTGAATCGCGGCCCTTTAAGATCTTGTATATTATATCTTGTATATTTTCTTGTTTATTAATGATTTCCATTGATCTAGCCAGTCATGGAACAGGGCTACGAGTACGCGAACTCGGCCCCCCGAGCTGTTACAGTCTCCTAATACTTCCTTATCCGGGACTGTAGCATCCTTACCATCAGGCCAAATATCCTTTCCTGCAGTATCCTGTACCCAAACACAGGCTATCCCTACCCCATTCCTAAAACAATGAAAGTCCCAAGGAAGGTTGGCGCCAGGCAGGCGGCGGGCCATAAAACATTTGCCAAAACTCTTATGCAGCATGTTTTATCCTTCCTTCCTGTGTGGAAGGACAAAACATGCTGCGCCGACCCCAAATAAGAATTGGGAGCAGAGCAGGAGAATGATGAATGATGATGTTTATTAAGCTTGAGTTTATTACTGTTTGTTTGAAAGCTTAGAGGTTGTATACTTAGTAAATTCTTTCCATCACTGTAGCAGAAGAAGAAATTATTATTTTTGTTTTACAAAGTTAAAAAGGATAAACATGGACATAATGTAATAAAACTTAGTACTTAGTAAACTAGTGGTTAAAACTTAGTAAATTAGTGGTTTTTGTAAAAGATTAAATTGGTGTTCAAGTATTTTTTCTCCTCCAGTTAATCAATTCATACAACATATCTACTCCGTAGCCTTAAGAAGGGTAAAGCCTCAGTTTTTGGACGTCACTAAATTTACAGATAATATTGATTACGCTAGTAAAGCAGTCGCAACCTGGAAAATATTTTACATACTCGTGAATTTTAAAGCATCTTTGATTTCACTTTTTTAATCACTACACACGATAATTTCAATCATTAATAATTGGCTACCCTATTGTCTAGCCAGCTAGATTTAATTAATCCTATCACATGATGTTGACCTCATATAATACACTTTTAATATGACATAAGAATTTTTATCTTATTTACGAAATTTTATCGAGAATTCAAATACGTATAAATTAGAAGTTATCTCATCAGATTCCACCATTGCAACTCCTGCAGGGTGGACTGAGCCACACAAAAATAACACGGAGCGATGATTCTCAGCGAGTTTCTATGGGATTCTACTTCAACTAGTAAAGAAATTGATTAAAAAGGGAAACAACATGAAAACAAACATTAGAGCGAAACGCTCGGCAATTTTGCGGGCGTTCAAATCAACTAAAATAGAGTCAAATGTTGGACATTTCAAGCTACTCACATTTTAAGAAGTTAACATTTAGACAACCGTTTGTCGCTCAGAGAAATCTAGTAATATACAGGTCAAAAGTATAGCTTACCCCTTTAGGCCTTGGAAATTATAGACATAATAGAAGCCGCTTATATTGAAAAAATGACGTCAATAAAAAACTAAAGCTACCGATTAATCCAATTAATTACAATCTGCCATTCGTAGCGTGACAAAGTCTTATCTAAGTGAGGTTGGCGAAATAGGAAGCCTCAAAAAAGCCTGATACCGCTTAAGAGGAGTTTATAACTCCCTGGCTTTGCTAGATCGGAAACCAGCCACCAAAGTAGCACGCAATACCTAATAATTTTAGGTAGTACAAAATAGCAACCTATTTGAAGTAAGATTGAAATATGATTAATACAAAAACATTGAAAATACATTGATAACCTCCTCCTTGAAGGTAAGGAATACGTGAAAAATATCTTTAAAAATTCCTTAGGTATGTAGTCCGTCGGTAAAACAGCATTAGTCCAGCGTGGTGGACCAAGGCCTAAACCCTCTTAGTTGACGTTCTTCTTCTTCTTCATCAACCCATATACGCCCACTGCTGAGCACGGGTCTCCTCTACCATTGAGAGGGTATAGGCCATAGTCCGCCACGCTGGCCTAGTGCGGGTTGGCGGACTACACACCTAAGAAATTCCTAAGAACTCTTAGGTGTGCAGGTTTCATCACGATGTTTTCCTTCACCGTTAAAGCAAGTGATAATTTAATTTGAATACACACATAACTTCGAAAAGTCAGAGGTGTGTGCCTGGGGTTCGAACCCGCGACCGCCGAGATTCTCGACTGCGCGCCCAAACCTCGAGGCCATCACTGGCACATGCTGCTTGACGTTACTGACTAGTAAATTATATGGTGCGCTGAATCACTCAGGTCAAGTAATAAATTTGCAATTCATTCATTTGTTCTTGTATCATTATTTATCTTTATTTTCTTGTATTAATTTTAAATATTTATCTTATCTTACGCCTCTTTCAGACATTAAATTTTAATGAACGATACTGAATTATCACAAGAACCGCAAATTTATTGCATTCATTAAGTTGATGAAAATTTTACGTCAAATTATAAAACATGTTTTATGATTAAATTATTGTCATCCTATATATTATCGTTGATTCAATTCGAAATGAAACTGAAACGCGCCGTTGCTAGGTCCCAAGTTCACTTCCGGGTCGGGAAAAATGTCTTAGGTTTTCCATTAGGAAATTGTTAAGAGCAAAGCAAAATCTTGATGCGAGTATGTGACTGTGGAATGGCAATATTTTATGGTCTTAATGGGAAAAATGGGAAGTTAGGAGAAGTAAATAATGATGGTTATAGAAATACACTTTTACCTGAAATCACGATATGTCATGAAAGTGTATGAGTACATACTGATTTTTCGTCATTTTAATATAAAAACCTGTTGATAGTACCTACATTAGGTAGATACAGAAAAAACTGGAAGGCATAAAAATGAAAGCTTTACTGTAATCATTTCAGCTCAAAAATATATTTTCTTGTTTTCGTTTAATACGTTTCTTTACCTTTGTCTACTATAAAGGTTTAAACAACGTTTGCATGTAAGGTGCATAAATTTAGATAATAATTCGACTTTCAACTAGAGCCATCTAGTTACAGTTTTTTCAATAATAATTGATTCTTACTTTATCGAATTCCAATAAATATTTTCATTTTTATATTGATTATTCTTAAAAAGTTGCGCACAACACTAAAAGTGTAAAATATTACAAAGAAGTTATAAGGATTATTCAATAAATAGAAACAAGTCAGCGTCGAGTTTAATCAACCCATACGCAAATTTTATCAGGTCATCGGCCGCTTGTATAGTTGCATCCTACACTCAATGAATTAAACGCATTTTGCACTCAAAAGCTCATTTGTTCCCATTTATAGTGGAATTTACTCAAAGTAATATTTATTTATTTATTTAACCTTTATATACACGTATGTATAAAGGCGGACTTAATGCCGTAGGCATTTTCTGCCAGTCTACCTTTGGGCGATGCAGTTATTTACTCTTATGATGTTAAGAAGATTATTCATCTTTCGTTGAAACATAATAATCTACGTATTCTGGGGAAAAAATCAGCGAAATAGACAGATTAAATTCCAACACGTTTGTAACTGTCTATAGCCCCTCTGTGAGGCACGAGCTTCTCTTTAAACTGAAACGGGTCCGGCTTTAGTCCACCAGGGTAGCCTAGTGCGGCTTGAAAGACTACACAAGTATCCAATTCCTAAGAACTTTTAATTGGGCAATTTTCATCACGATGTTTTCCTTCACGGTTAAAGTAAAGTAAATATGTGCATACCTCGAGGCCATAAGTTATGCCATATTTTCATCTAATAGCAAACAAAGTATTCTGAACCTCCGTTATACTCAATTCTTTACAATTGATTTACAATTTAATCTTGTTGCAATACGAGGGATGGTTTCAATCGGTTCCCATTTCCACAATATTAATTCTCTTGTATTTATTCAATCACCGTACAAATACTTCCTTATTACGGTTGTATTAGCGGAACTGCATCCAATTCTAACGCACTGTGCCCTCCGTACTCCCCCGTATTGTATATTGGAAAACGACTCATCATACCTACTTGTCATTATTATATAAATAATATCCTCAGTTATATGTCATACGTAAGTGCAATGTTTTTTAGTCTTCTGTATGAATTTCCCACCCCACCAATTCAACTTCAATTTATAGTACCCTCACCTCCCTTAATGATTATAGCGTGTTATTCAGTTATATGAATGAATGATGAATTTCTTCATTATATGAATGAATAATATAATGAAGAAATTTATTCAATTACGATTGCACGATTTACAAAAATCGGTAACGAACTGTAAAATTTAAGAAAAAAAGACAAAACTAAAACAGAAATCATAGCCGAATAACTAGTGAATACATTTGCCTAAAAGTCGAAAGATCCTTAAAATCAAAAGAGCCCCAAAAAATTATATAAATAAATATAAACCTTCTTACAGGATCACCTACAGTATACGGAACCTCGCTGGAATAATATATATTTCATCTTAAACAAGAATAAATATTCAATTTTCACTAGAATAAATCAATAAATGCACCGAATCACATACATATGACTCTGCATTGACAGCTAGCAAAGACCTACTCTGCAAATTTTTATGGAAATTGTATCACATTATGCCAATGTCACGTCGTCTGCACTTAAAAGGGCTCAACCTTAGTCTTGCATAGTTCGGATTAGTTTAATATACATACATGACAATGAGCATGCAAAGAAATTATTATATTTACTACTGGCGGTTTTTCCCGCGTCAGATCTAACCTCTATAGCATTTATTTGGCCTTATTATATCGGGCCTATATTACAAGTCTGAAGCCTTAATTTACTGCAATGGACTAACAAAATTGGATATGGTCTTTTAGATGTGTATATGTTATGACGATGCTTTCCTTCAAATATAAATTGTGTGAGAGAGACGTGGCCTCTCACTAAAGGCGTTATGGGACGGCTCAGAGTCACTCAACGAGCTATGGAAAGAGCTTCCCTACGTGATCGAATCAGAAATGAGGACATCCGTAGGAAAACTAAAGTAACCGACATAGCCCAACGGATTAGCTCGTTGAAGAGGCAATGGGCCGGCCACATGGCGCGGAGAACTGATGGCCGATGGGGCCAGAAAGTTCTCTAGTGGAGGCCACGTACTGGAAAGCGCAGCGTGGGACGTCCTCCGACAAGGTGGTCCGACTACCTTGTCAAGGTCGCGGGACGTCGCTGGCTGCAGGAGGCTTCGGACCGATCCCGATGGAAGTCATTGGGGGAGGCCTATGTCCAGCAGTGGACCAGAATTGACTGAGAATGATGATGATGATGATAAATGATACACACATAACTCGAAAATGCAGAAATGTGTGCCCCAGATTTTATTCTCGTGTCGCAGCAATATAATTTTATGTCTTTGCATAAAAAAATCTTAGTAATAGACTTGTACTATTATTACCTCGAATTACGTGATTTTAAACAGTTGACGAAATTGTTTTATTTTTCATTCTATACATACATACATAAACTCACGCCTGTATTCCCTGATGGGGTAGGCAGAGGTGCATTTCTGCACCCACATTTCGCCAGTATGTATCAGTCCCACGTAATAGGAGGCGAGCCTATTGCCTTTTTTCGGGCATATTTCCAGACTCCCTGCTGCTACTGAGATTTACGGGAAAAACCCAATTACACGTTGCCCGATCCGGGAATCGAACCCACGACCTCTAAATTACACGGTACAAACTTGTACCAACCACGAGGCAGTCACATTTTTCATTCCCTAGACTTATTAACTCCTATTAAATATCAATTAGAATCATACATTACATAAGCATTGAGGAGTAAAATTTTGTATCATCATCAACCCATTTACGTCCCAATGCTGGGCACGGGTCTCCTTTACAGTCGAGAGTGTTTTTTTTTGTATACCATCAGACAACGATCTAGTAAGGTGGGTCAATACGTAACTATATGCAGACAATGTAAAGTAGGACACTCATAGTTATTCTAGAGCGAAATTGTGTTCTTTTTTACGTTTGGCATTTCGACTAAGGAGCTTGAGATCCGAGAGACAATGAGATTAAATCTTGCATTGATACAATCATTGTTTAATCAACAATTCTTTGTGTCACTACCCCAGTGACACCGAAAGCATGGTAATTCATTATGAATACACATAACATTTTAAAAGTCAGGGGTGTATGGCTGGGGTTTGAACCCGCAACCGAATCTCTCGCCGTGGGCCTACGCCTCAAGGACATCACTACTTCGGTGGCAAACACTATTTTTTAATTCCTCTTCACTTTCTACTAACTGCACAACAAATGTAAATGTGAGATAAAGGATCATCAAATTTTATTTGCAATAAAACACTATTTCCTACCTGGTCAACAAGGCCCGTGCCCAGCAGTGAGACGAATATATATGGGCCGATAATGATGATGATGAATAAAGCAGTGATTGGCTCGAGGTCCTTAGAAATTTCTTATGTAGGTGTGAAGTCAGCCAACCCGCACTAGGCTAGCGTCATGGACTGAGGCCTAAACCCTATCAATGCTAGGGGAGGCCCGTGCCCAGCAATGATGATGAATAATGATGATGATGATGAATTAAACCTATATTACCTTACCAATTTTTTTTATAAAGATATCCTAGATCAATTTTGTCAGCTCCTCCCGCTGTAGCCATCCTGTAACCTCCGCTAAGATCTACACCACTTAGTGAGATTTGGTTCAATGCCACGTCACTCGGCGTGTCAATGGAGCGGAGTGGCTAAATAAAGCCGAATGCATCTGCTTCCCTCTAGTGTTTTTGATTAGTAAATTAGCCGAAGCGGCTCACGGTAGGCGGCAGCCGTCGACAGACCTCCGCGAATTAGGGACATACTGCTACAGACTTCGTGCAATTGATTTTTTTATACTGGCTAGCGAAAGAGACATAATCTTTCAATGTAAGCCCAAAAAAAAAACAGTGAGGTTTGGTCGGGAATCTCGACAGTCGTGGGCACAAATAACCGCTGATTATTCGAAGTTCAGTGTGTATTCACAATGAATTATCTGCACACCTAAAAGTTTATAGGATTTTAGGTGTATATTCCGCAAACCCGCACTAAATTCACGCAAATCGGTCCAGCAACTTAGGCGTGAAAGAATTACAGACAGAGTTACTTTCGCAGCTACAACAACAAAAAATCTGATTCTAGATCATATATTCCTGATTCCATAATGTTCCGATCTATTACTGTTTTGTCTCAATTCGCATAAATTTTATTTATATTTTATGTTATCTGTGACATATCTTTCTCATTAATGTCTGTTATGCACAACACGGAAAGCCAGCGCTTGTAACTAATATTTACTGCGTTCTCTGTTTATTGAAGTTTCAATAACTGTTTTAATTATTGTTATTAATTATAATAATAGGAAGTAATGACTAACACTAGGTCACTTGCAAACGAATCTATCTGATTACAAGTAAGTTTGAACTCGGAAATCTTAAACATGTATCATCATTTCCTTACCCTGTTCCCAATTTTATTTCTTCTTCTTCTTCATCAACCCATATACGCCCACTGCTGAGCACGGGTCGACTCTACCATTGAGAGGGTTTTAGGCCATAGTCTACCACGCTGGCCTAGTGCGGGTTCGCGGACAACACACCTAAGAAATTCCTAAGAACTCTTATTTTATTTGGGGCCGTCATATTATGTTTTATACATCCAAACATCCTTATCAGCCGTCATGTCTTCATTCATCCTTTTTTCTTTCATATCTTCATTCACGCACTCCATCCATCTTTTCTCTGGCCTTTTTCTACTTGTCCATCCTTCAAGTTTTATATTAATAACCTTTTTACTTAGATATAATTCATCCCTTCTCATTCATTTCTTCGAATATTAAATCATATGTAGGTATGTCTTGTGTCGTCTAGAACTTAGACAGAAGTGCACTAAATTATTCATAAATGTTTTTTATAGGTGTATTAAAAGTGTATTTCAACGCCCACCATTTGCTAACCTAATGTCATTATCAAGCCCACTTCCATACCTCATGGTGCCCTACCCGAAAACAGAACCCGTTACCTTTGACCGCGCCTACTTATATCGCAGGAGTAATGGCAACAGGAAACAATTATTTTAATAAAAAAATATGCTAACTTAAGGTCCTCGGTCTTATTTCTTCACAAGACTTCGCCCGCGGATTCGTGTGGAAATAAAATAGAATATCGACTCGTAATCTTGACCTCGGCAATGTTACTCGGCACGTACAACAAAGGTCACATTGTATCTATAGTTAAATTAATTCGATGGAACCATTAAAAAAAACATTTTTTTTTCATCAACAATGGTTTTTTTAGGTCACGAACTGGCATGGATTTTCGCATTCGGATTCTTAGATTCATTCTCTCTTAAGCCCTTGTCCCCGAAAGGGTTGGTAGAAGAGAATTGCTTTAACAAGTTATGATGACTCATGTGGTAAATATACGTTCCACTGCTGGGCACGGGCGCCCACAACTACGGAGAAGGTTTAGAGGTTAGTCTATCACACCGGCTTAGTTCGGGTTAGCGGACTACACATCTATGAAACTCCTAAGAAATCTTAAACATCTAAGAATGTCTGGTTTACCGTTAAAGCAAGTGACGATTCATTGCGAATACTCACATAACTTGAAAATGTCAGAGGTGTGTGCCTAGGGTTTGAACCCGCGACCGTCGAGATTCTTGAACACGCGCCTTAACCTCGAGGCCATCACTACTTGCTAACAATAACCAAATTTAAAAACGCACACCCACATACCCACGCCTTTCCCAAAAAAAAACAGACAGAGGTGCATTTCTGCACCCACGTTATGACACTTGTGAACATTCAGACTTCCTTCAACTTTGAATTCCTTATAAAAAAAATACAATAAAGATTTGTGCATTCCAGGAATCGAACTCGTAACATGATTGATCGAAATATGTTTTCACTATACCTATGTAAAGAATCTACTACAAAGTCAAATTCAAATAGACTTTTGCAAGTTCTTTTAAATCGTCCATTTTACACTATAAGCGCTTCGAAACGTGTTATCGCTGTGAAGAAGAAACTGCAAGAAACTACCTTAGCAACACGAAAGGTATTTTTTAACACTTTATAAATTAGCAATACATTTACATTTTTCAAATCTATCATTGTTTTTCGGGAGTTTATTTACTGTGTTTGACAGCCCCGTGGTACAATAGGCCAGATACCAGCTTGTGAAACGAGAGACAAATGTTTGTGTGTTCCACAAATATTTGTTTCGCATCTAGGTGTTTGTGAGACCGAAATGTCTCTCGTAGTTTCTGATACCTACGACATTAGACTTGTATCCTAGTGTGGGGTCAGAACTATGTAGCTGTTAAGTGTATTTAGTTACTTTGTACAATTCCGTTGCGTTATCACTATAAATAGATTAGTTAAGTGAGACAGTGGTGTAATGAAGCCAGATAAGTTCAACCGCTTATGACACAACGCGGATATTCCTTTACTGTTCTTCCTTACGTAGCGTTCCAGCTTCTTAACCACAATTCAACAATAAATATTCAATAGCAGCACGGAATCCTAAAATGTGCCTGGAAATTGGTAATAGGCTCGCCCCTTTTAACCTGACACTGATACCTAGCGTAAGGTTAGTTTAGAAATGCACATTCTGCCTACACCTTCGGGGAATAGTGTATAATTTCGAAAAAGGGGTCAGATTTGAACCCGAAACCATTTTCAATCTATAACGCATTTCTATATCCCTTATAACAGAAAACATTACATATTTGAGTCTACATATGATAACACAATTTCTTTCAGACACTTTCCGATCTGTACTAGATGAGACAGCATGGTTGAATGGTTGAGTTTGTTTAAAACATGCGGGATTTGAACCCGTTAAACTTGTTCCACAAGGATCCCGACATTTCTTCATTATCATAAATCTGCAGATTAATCTAAATTATTAAAATATCTAAAAACAATTAGTGAGTAGGTCAATGGAATCCCTTTAAAGTTTACTACGACGTTATACCCGGTACAATAATAAAAAAGTAACACTCAACATTTATTTATTTATTATAAGTACTACATAGTTCTGACACCACAATAAGACACAAGCCTTACGTCGTGATCATCAGACTTATTGTTCACAGAGACCCAAACTCTAAACAAATAATTATGGATCATAAGAATTTGTCACAATGGAATTGAACCCGCAGCCAATCGTTTCACAAGCTAGTCTACACAACTGCCCCACGTGTATATCAGATAAGAGTATGAGGCTGTTAGTTTTGATTACAATCGTCCAACATTCAGTCAAATATCGTAATAAACGCATTACCTTGACACTTTCAAATAAAAATGCATTATAAAAGTTACACGGTCAGTGTCACGGCCAATGAATAAAATACTCGCCGTTCCGACGGTCCGTGTGTCGCGCTAAGCCTATTATCATCCAGCAGCGGCCATAGAACGCTAGTGTAGACCGAACAATTCGCTGCGTGGACTTGACGTGAAAAAAAAAAACAAAAATAAAAAATGTATAAAAACTTTGCCACAAAACCGCCATCGGTAGTCCTTGTCGATGAGTGAGTGTGTGAGCACGGGAAACTGAAAAAAAAATTGTGAAAAAAAAAAAACAAAATGAAAGTGTTTTTGGCAATTGTTTTAGTTTGTTTAGCTGGTGAGTTTTATATATACTTAATTTGTTTGGTCCCTTTAATTATTTCTAAGTGAAATTAGATGCGCTGTGAATATGAGAAAGTTTCAAATTTATTCAAATTCAAAAGGTCAACAAAAATTATTTCTTTTTGAAAAAGGACGAGATTATTATCCCAAAACGCCTAATTTTATGATCATAATTTTATTATTAAAACTTAAAATTTTTACTGTGTGAAATATTCAAGTCACAATAGTAATAATAATTCATCAAATAAGATAATTTCACTATCTTACAAACGATTAAATATTACATTTAGATGGTTATGGCAAAAATATGATACATCATCCTTCGTTTTCATTCTTTGAAACTATCATCACTACGTCCCACTTCTTCTGCTGGCCGACTATTTAAGAAATATCCAAGATCTCTTAGGTGTGCAGGTTTATTCACGATGTTTTAACTCAACGTTAATTCATCAAAAATATATGTTTTAGAAATAATGTTAAGTAAACATTGCCAATCTACATAACCATTTTTAAAAGTCCTGATGAAACTTACTAAACTAACTTAAGAAATAAATTGTTTATTTAAACATTCTCTTAATGAATAACATTTTTCTCGACTATTCTGTTCCACTTTATGATAAATTCATTATCCATGGATAAGACCCATAAACATTGAACTATGCGGATCGCAACTACAAATTGCATATTTTTTATAGTGAAATACACACAAATATTTCTAAAGTTACGATTATAATCGATCTTTCACCCAAAACTAATACAAAAGATTATCAGATACATAGTCTAAGAAAAGAGATCGAACCTGCTCTCCATAGTTTCACTGGCTTGTATACAAGGATCTTAGAATTAGGCGAAAATTCACTTACTTTAATTTATTTATCACTATTATTAATACTTTTATTACAAAACGCTCCTCTTGATTCGACAATTTTGCCTATAACTATAATGTTTCCTTTCTTTTTAATTGTCTTTTTAAAGTGCCACATTTAAAGCATAAGGTTCTATGAGGTTATTTGATTAGTTAACCCGCACCAGGCCAGCGCGGTGGACTAAGGCCTTAACCCTATCTGCATAAAAGAAATTTAAAAATAAACAAACAATTATTTCAAAGTTTGAATCAATATAGGAAATAATAAAGTTGCAATAACTGAATCAATCATGTTAATGCAGACTCATTCTCATTATAATTGCTTAAGGTCAAGTCACATATGTCTCATTACTATCTAGCTGTTACCATGTCAATGAACTCTAGTTACATTAATTAATTTAATTGCACTGCGACTTAGGAACACTCCTTCTAATAATAATAGGATTATAGTGCACTACGCTATCCTAATTTGGTTTTACCTTCGTTTTTTCCATAATTATTGAAATAAGTGAAAAATTCTTAAGAAGACAAAAAAGCGATAAATTTCTTGAAAATGAAAGATTTATTCAATAGCCAATTCGCTAAAAGTAATTTAAGTCAAAGGTCAACTTAAAAGACTTAAAAATTAAAGTTCAAAAATTCAGATAAATTATTTTCAAATGTAATCCAAGTAAATTTTTAACCGACTTCAAAAAAGGAGGTTCTCAGTTCGATTGTTTTGTATGTATGTATGTATGTTTGTCCGCGATTATCTCGCGTTTGGCTAAAGCTATTTGGATGCGGTTTTTTTTAATAGATAGAGTGATTCAATAGGAAGGTTATAGGCTATATAACATCACGCTACGACAAATAGGAGCGGAGCAGCAATAAAGAATGTTTCAAAATCGGGGATATTTTTTTCCTTTTGAAAGCTTCCGCCGCGTGCGCTGCCGAAACGGTTAAAGTTACGCTAAAATAATGTATGACAGAATTGTTCTCCTTTAAGTGTTCTAAAAAGAAGTCCGCAACAGCATATGCCTATCTTTTAAGATTGGTTCACTGTAACCTCTTTTATGCTAACCAAATTTGTCCTAAAATAAAGCATTGTTTATGAAGTTGTTTTTATAAAGATTATATTAATCCTTATCCAAATAAATGCGTTATTCATTATAAGTATTTGATTTAAAAGAAATTTGCCCTTTACATCATTTGATTTCAATTAGTATCTTAGAAGATATCGCAGTTTTAAATAAAATAACTATCAAGCGCGCAATAATGATGCACAAGGCGCCGACCGGCGTGTTACGGTTTCACGTTTAAACAATTTGACCGATTTGTATGATTTTTGTATATTTAAGTAAATGGGACTGTGGAGTAAAATACTACAACTTATGTATGTTCTATCTGAACACAAACCTGTAGTCCACGCAGACGGAGTTGCGGGCAAAAGCTATGTATAATAACATCCATTAATTAAATATCAGCATTGCACCCGTGCAAAGCCGGGGCGGGTCGCTAGTTTAATTATAATTAATATAAAACAAACAATATATCATTAAATATCAAAACAAGGAAAGGTTACTAAAAATTGTGTATCACTATACATAGTATATCACTATTCACTAAAAAAACTTAAAGTAAATTCCTATTCCAACTAAAAGAACTTAAATCACTAAAAAGTATGAAATAAAAAATGAAATACAAAAAAATCAAATTAAAAAAAATGAAAAACAAAAAAATCAAATTAAAAACAAAACAAAAATTCTTAAGTACCTAAACTATATTTTTTTTATGTAAAAAGGAACCGCCTTCAAAAAACCAACTGAAAAGAAAAAAATAATTTTTATTATGAACACCTGTATTTCAATTTTGCATAAGCAAAATCATGTATATAATCAATCAATCAACAAATAAGAATATAAATTAATAATTAACGGCTATATGTAAGTATTACTTCTACTTTTTGAAGTCGGTGCCAAACCAACAAAACCAAAATATTTATAGGTAAGTATGACATATGCTGGTGGGGGGGGGGGGGGGGGGGCGTACTCCACCCGGGCGGAGCCATTAATAATAATAAACCAGCGTTCTTCTTTGTCATGAAAATTTGTTTGGCACCGATTTCAAAAAGTAGAAGTAATACTTACATATAACCGTTAATTATTAATTTATATTCTTATTTGTTGATTGATTGATTATATACATGATTTTGCTTATGCAAAATTGAAATACAGGTGTTCATAATAAAAATTATTTTTTTCTTTTCAGTTGGTTTTTTGAAGGCGGTTCCTTTTTACATAAAAAAAATATAGTTTAGGTACTTAAGAATTTTTGTTTTGTTTTTAATTTGATTTTTTTGTTTTTCATTTTTTTTAATTTGATTTTTTTGTATTTCATTTTTTATTTCATGATATTTAAAATGAATTTCATATTTTTATTAGATTATTGCTAAAGTGTAAAGTGTCACCTTGCTGCGCCAACATTACGAAAGTAAAAAAAGCTTAAAAAAGATGTGTTGCCTGTTTTTATTTGCTTTTCGTGTAATAATCTTAAGATGACATTTTTATACAGACGTAGGTCGATACTCGATAGGTCATAATCTAGAAATAAATATACATTACTATGGCTAGTAAGAAATCCCGGAATTCCGAGAGACCCGGGAATCAAACCCGGACCTTAAAAAATATTGTTGGGCACGCGCCTCCTCTACTTTTAAAAGGGTATATACAGACAGAATAGTGTCGGCATAATCTTTTCTGGATACACAAGGTCACTATGTCTGAGATATTTGCGATAATGATTACAATATAATATCGATTATTATATAAATCAGATTTTGATAGCGAAGCATTTACCAGATTAGATATTTATATGACATACAATACTCACGCCTATACCTCTAAACGGATAAGCAGTAGTGCATTTTTATTTAACATTTTTAACGTGTTATGTACCTAGAATGTACCCCAGGCTCACACCTCTGACTTTTCGAAGTTACGTGTATAACGTGAATTATCACGAATTTTTACAGTGAAAGAAAAGATAGCGAGGTAACCTGCATAATAAAAAAATCTTAGGAATTTCTTAGATGCGGAGTCCGCCAACCCGCTCTAGACCAGCGTGGTGGACGCCCGTGCCCAGCAATGAGACGTATGTTTATATGGGCTGATAGTAATGTAACGCACAAAGAATAGATGAATCTCGTTTTAGCGCAGTATTTACGCTCATACAGATTTACTAGACCTGGGAAATGAACCCGGAACATATAATAGCTTACGAGAAATTATTATACTAACAATAATAGCGGGTGTCAGACACTATGAGAGGTCGCTCGACACTTTGTTTGTATAGTTGCCCCCGAGACCTCAAATCACTTGTCTTTTAGTTAAATAGTGTAAAACAAGATGAAATTTATAGTGCATCATAAGCATAAAAGATTCGATCCAAAGTTAATAATGACAAATTAAGAATATCGTCTTTTATATACTCCTAAATATCAAACATTTAAATTGGAATTGGTTTCCTTTTGTATCGAAATCCGCTCACAATTAAAAACATTTCTTTTTTGAAATAAAACGACTAACTTGTAAAATATGCATAATGATAACGCTTTTTAAAGATTTTTTTTAAATAGGTAGTCTTTTTGTTTTTCTTAGCTATTAAGTATTATTTAATAAAACAGTGTGTCTTAAGTTATCTAAATGTCGGTATAAAGTAATTATAATCGTTATTAAGTTTTCATAAAGAAATGTTATCCGTTGCATATTACTTGACTTACATAGGTTAAACCACTACGTAAGGAAGCCTTTATTGTTATATAAATGAATCCCCTTGTTGTACATATTATTATGCAACGTAGAGTTGTAATAAAGGACTTACGCCTTACCCCTCTTAGTTGTAAAGAAGTGCTGAGTTATACATAGTCATAATATGATATGTAGGTATACGAGTGCCTCAAAGGTTAGGCAATCAATTTATCAAAAAACCATCTCGGTAGTTGCGGGTTCAAATCGCGGACCAACGTTTTGTTTTTAAATTGTTAGATTATTATAAAAAAAATACTATAAAACAAACTACATACTTTTAATGCCACAAACATTCTGACGCAAAAAAATATCTGACGACCACACGCGACCTTCAGTATTCTAGTGTCTTACCAACTGCACTACAAAATCTGTCATATTTTCTACCTATACGACGATACCTTTATGTAATTGCATAACAGTGTAAATGAGGGTCATGAAAAACCCAAATAAATTCGGGAGTATCTTCACTAATACTTTTTATAGACCCTACATTTGTCTTATGTTTGCTCGAATAAAACAATAAAATTTTCCGAAATTCATTCAACGCTTTATCTAACTTATAAATATTATGTTAACTCCGATGTAAGAAGACAAACAAACAGAAAGACATTATCACAATTGAGTAAATATGATAAAAAGTTGCTACTATATCGAGAGATTCTTATAAACAAAGAACTTGTGTGTGTTTCACTGCCTCGTAGGTCCTGCAGCGTAAAAAGCGATCGAAAGACCTCAAGTTCTGTTCCCTTTTTGAGCAATCATCATCTACCAATATACGCTTATCTGCATAGCACGGGCCTCCTCTACTATTGAAAAGGTTTAGGCCTCAGTTCACCACGCTGACCTAGTGCTAGTTAGCCGACTAAAATGAAAAATAGCAATAGAAATAATACATATTATATACATCATCGTGATGAAACCTGCACACCTAAAAGTTCTTAGGAATTTCTTAGGTGTGTAGTCCGCCAACCCGCACTAGGCCAGCGTGGTGGACTATGGCCTAAACCCTCTTAATGGTAGAGGAGACCCGTGCTCAGCAGTGGGCGTATATGGGTTGATGAAGAAGGCATCATCATCAGCTCATAAACGTTTAACTGAGCACGGCCACCTCTATAACAGAGAGGATTTAAGTCTTAGTTCACCACGCTGGCGTAGTGCGGGTCGGCGGAATAAAATGGAAAAAATGGCAATAGGCTCCCTCCCCATAACGTGGGACTGCCAAATATGGGCGCAAAAATACTATTCTGTCTACTTCTTAGGAGAATACAGCCGTGAAATTATGTTTATATGTAGCTACTATCCTAATTCAGTTGTGCTAGTTAGAGCCAAACTCCCGACTTCTCAGACTGTCGATCTTTACAGGCTTAATGAACAAAAGTATAAATGCACAATATATGTAGTTATTACCATTCAAAATCAATTCACTAATCGTTCCGCTATCGATATTCACTTGCCTAAAAGTGCAAATAGACGGTAGATATAGTTATTATGAGCCAAAATCTTTTCACTAGGCCAGCGTTGCAGACTAAGGGCTAAAACCCTCTATTGTAGAGGAGGCCTGTTCCCAGCAACTATTACCATTATAAATAATTATTTACGCGAACAAATTACTTAATAATTGGCGAATGCACGAGTTAGAGTATATGTGTATATTTAATAAGCAAATCTAATTACTTTTCTCCGACATCTCATATATAAATAATAATTATCAACACGCGCGCAATAATAATCACAATGTCAAGATATTGACTGATAATATTCTGAAGCATTCACAGCAAACGTCACGGTCGACGGTGGGGATCGAAAGGTCGAGGGTTCGACTCGAATAGGGTCAATTTATGCACGTTGATATTGTATGTTGTTTATCAAATTTATTGCGCCAATTTTTCAATTAAACGTGACATATATTAATCTTGATATATTTGTGACAGCTGTGACATATAGTCGGATAGATCGCGTTATGAAACTAGGAGCCGCGGTACGTTTTCCTACACAAAAACTACTGTCTCTTTCAGGTTTTTGAAAAAATTATAAAACTATTTGCTTACTTTTTTAAGGGGTTTTCTTTTAAGATTCTCAGAAGCACATGTCTCTCTTAGCTCCAATCCTAAAAATTTGCTCGAAAAATGACAATAGGCAATATCACCAACAACACATATTTATTAATTCCCCACGCCAGGGATAAGACCAACCTAAGAAATCATAAATTCAAATTATCAACAGCCTTTCTCATAGGCCTCTCCTAAGGTAATCCTGGACATAGGCCTCTCCTGTGGCACGCCACTGGGCTCGATCTTCGGCCCTCCTCATCCAACCGCTGCCAGCTACCTTGCGTGGTGACGATTATATTTTATAATGTTAATTATTGTTTCAGATGTGACGCAACAAGCAGAGTGGTCATATGACTGTAAGTATTTTACAACTTTTTGACTATAAGCTCGGGACTTTGAGTAGCTTCGGGGTATGAATTTGGTCACCATTTCAATGGTCGCAGGTTCCAATACCAAGCTTATATTTTTCTACGACGTCATGTGGAAAGACATTTAATGAATATTAGTAGGAAAATACTTGGTATGTATTCTACTAGCGTATAGTAGCTCCGCATTGTGGACTGAACCCAAAGATATCTGAACCATAGACAAACGAAACATTTAGGCTTATAAATAGAATTTATTCCTTTACACTTAACATATACTGATATTCAAGTCTTGTCTCGGCATTCCTCAAATTTCCTGGCTCCCACAGATGAGACGCAATGGCCAGGGGAGTGCCGGACAGGGGAGCTACAGTCTCCCATCAACATTATGACGAGAGACGCCATCTTCGACAAGCACGGGGCACATATCAGAGGCCCTTTGGTCTTCAGAGGATATCGAGATGTTAGCGTCTCTGCTGTCAACAATGGACATACATGTAAGTATAAATATTGAAAAAGTAATAATAGTCGTAATTGCCTCGAGGTTTAGGCACGCAGTCTAGAGTCTTGACGGTTCAAAGCACGAAAAATTATCACGTATTCTAACGGTGAAGAAAACCGTCGTGAGAAATCTCGTACAGGTTTCCAAAAAGTTTTTCAGAATTTCTTAGGTGTATAGTCCCCCTACCCGGATTAGGCCTCTAAGCGGTTTTTTACCCCAAAAATTTTGTGAAATGATCCCTATTAAACAGTTAAAAATCCCTGTTTCAACTCTTGCCAGTGACTCAATAATACATATACTTTATTAATTAACATTATAAATATGAAAGTAACTCTGTATGTTACGCTTACTCGACTAAGCCGCTGGACCGAATCAAATGATTTGTGATATAGATGGGCTCTTGGCATAGATATGGGGTACTTTTATCCCGGAAATATGCAGGTTTCCGTGGAATTAGAAGGATTTCAAAACTATGCGATTACAAAGCTACGAGTAGAGTTTCAAAGCTACTTAGTGATAAGTCACTTCTAGCAAAAATCACAGAAGCACAGAATCGCTTCCAGCAAAAAAGGCAATTTCAATTAAGAGGTTTTTGAAATCATGTTTAATATGTTAGCGATTTAACCGTTACATTCTGAAGGCAGTTAATAATGGTCACTAACGCAAACAGTGAACATACAACTTGGCCAATTAGGAAATTAATGAATTGTGTAAAACAACTTAATGACCTGGATTTTTTCTCATATAAAAAACGTATGTTACAAACTTTTATAGAGCTGATATAACAATATTTATAATCTACGTAATAGAATTTTTCGTTTTTTAAAATTATATTGACGCTTTTATCTTAAAGGATTAGGCAGAAGTGTATCCCTGCATCATCGTCTAGTCAGCTGTGTTTAATTAAATAAAATTATATCTACAACTATAGGAAGGACACCTCGTATTCCCTAGCTTGTCGTTTCGAGAACTACACCTGAAAAGTAAGAAATGAAACCATGATTAAAGAGACTCAAAAGTCTAAGTTCTTATTAAAATTATCAGAAATAACTCGTATTTCGTTGTTAATTGTTTTCAAAAAAATATCATACCTTTATCGATTCATGTTAATCGGTCACTACCCTTTAGTTCGTGAACGGAAGAACTCATTTACAAAATATATAACATTTTCGATAATTACAATTGCAAGAGCAATACTTAACCTTTTCACTTGCTAAATGTTTTCTGGTCCAATAATTAGGGTTGAAATGCCAACAATTGATATTTCATACAAATCGTTTAAAAGGTGTTTAATATATATTTAATATGCCTCGGACGTTGACTTGACCTGACAATTACATATGGGTTGAGCCATCTCTAAGTCCTAGATACAATTCCAGAGTCGCTTAAATTGCAATTTGGTATTTATATTACGAGTTTTAAAAAGGCTCTTCATCTTCTTCATCAACCCATATACGCCCACTGCTGAGCACGGGTCTCCTCCACCATTGAAAGGGTTTAGGCCATAGTCCACCACGCTGGCCTAGTGCGGTTTGGCGGACTACACACCTAAGAAGTTCCTAAGAACTTTTAGGTGTGCAGGTTTTATCACGATGTTTTCCTTCACCCTTAAAGCAAGTGATAATTCAATGTGAATACACACATAACTTTCGAAAAGTCAGAGGTGTGTGCCTGGGGTTTGAACCCGCGACCGCCGAGATTCTCGACCGCGCGCCCAAACCTCGAGGCCATCACTGCTAAAAAGGCTCGCATAGGATTAATTACGCCATTGGTTAAACAGTAAAAGGTCATTGATACTGTAGAAGTGTTTAAAAGCATTAAAAATGTTGACAGGCAAGTTAATAAGCTTTGAGATATCATCCGTTAATGTAAATTGGTTTAAAGTTATTACAAGTCGAAGTAAAGATGTTATTTGTTTTTACCAAATCTTTTATTTATTTTTAAGCTTTCACACTGAAAAAACCTTAATTTGTTTATCTAAAAAAACTGCTTAGTTTTCATTTATGCAATGTGTTTTGCTCATTAATAATTGGTATCTTAAATCAGGTGGGAGATTTAAATTCAAGCTTCTTAGACTCTGTAGATATTGTCAGGCTTATTTGATAATTGTATAAATAGACAATATATATGGTTATTAATGAGTCATTACTTACGCATACATTGATCGGGTTATGATAAAACGTGAAAACATTTAAAAATAGTTTTATCTATGTTTCAATAGATTAGTATTAATTTTATGATTCACTAATGATATTAATTAGACGGTTGATATAATTGGCAAATTACTACCAATTAAAATAGGCTGTGATTCAATATTTTTTTACCTTGATGAAGGAATAAGATTGTTTAGAGCCTGTAAAATCTACAATCAAATTTAATAATTGGTTCAATAAAAGTTGACTAATTTTATTAGCTAAATTGTTGAATGATTAAGGTATTTTTTTGATTTCATCATCAGCCCATATACACCTCTTTGCTGAGCACGGCTCCCTCTACAAATTGGGTTGATTTTAAATTTACACCGAGAATAAAAGACATAGGTACACTAACTTTGAATTTATTCATAAGGCGCAACGATTGACAGAGTCAACAGTCTTGTGTGATGGGTTTCAGCTTCGATCGGTTTCAGAGACAAAAAACTAATCCAGTGTAATAAATAAATACACCCAACAATCACACACATAGTCCTAATCCCACTTTAAGGTACAAGTCTTGTGTCGTGGGTATCAGAAACTACGAGAGACTTTCTGGTCTCACAAACACCCAGACCCGAAACAAATATTTGTGGATCACACAAACATTTGTCTCGGTGCGGGGATCGAACCCGCGGCCGCTCGTTTCGCAAGCTGGTGTCTAGCCAACTGCGCCACGGGGGCTGTCAATACAAATATTTTACGATCACATAAATATTTATTGTAGGGGGATCGAAGACCTTCTCCTTTACGTATTGGAATCTGAAATTGACTAAGAACTACGGAGGCTTACAAACTGAACGCTCTCAGTATTATATTTTTTCTTGCCCGTCTGTAGCAACATCGTTAAATACTTTATAGACTAAGACAAGTATGTTTCATCACTAGCTCTTGTCATATTATCACTTGCAGACCATTAACTGACTTTATACTTACACAACCATCGCGAAGTAATTCTTGATGTTCTATTTAGCAACTGAAACTGATCTGGTTATACCAGTATCTTAATGCCAATAATTGCCATTAATATATTTTGTAAACTTAATGTCGCTTAAAGCATATTACATCACAGCGTCATGATTGTGTCGAATGACCAGGGATGTTCGTTCATCTCTCACTACTTAACTCTTTCATCATCATCATCACTATCGTTTTCACATTATAGGGGCCTATTGCCGCTTTTCGGGCATATTTCCAGACTTCACGCTGCTACTGACAATTTCCTACTATAAAAGTCAATAACACTGCACGACCCGTTAATCGAACCCTGATGCATGATACATGACCACGAGGCAGCCATAATAAAACAGTAAATTTATTAGATACTCTTGTCAACAGTGCGATGGGATGCTGTGCCTGGAAGTCTACCTCCCGTGCTCTCCGGAGGACCTTTGAGAGGGAACTACACATTCCTCCAGTTCCACCTGCACTGGCTCTCGGAACACGCCATCGATGGAATGAAGTAAGTATCGTCATCATCAGCATCAAAAACAAAACACAGCCCGTGGCGCAGTTGGCTAGATACCAGCTTGCGAAACGAGCGGCTGCGGGTTCGATCCCCGCACCGAGACAAATGTTTGTGTGATCCACAAATATTTGTTTCGGGTCTGGGTGTTTGTGAGACCGAAAAGTCTCTCGTGGTTTCTGATACCCACGACACAAGACTCGTATCTTAATGTGGGTTCAGGACTATGTATGTGACTGTTGGGTGTATTTATTTATTTAAAAGAGACACAGATCTTCAATTCAAAATTTCTAGGGTGAAGTGCGTCCAGTGTTTTTTACACTTTGTTTTCATCAGTTAAATTTTAAACAAAAGATCCAGAATGCAAGAAGAATCTAGAAAAAAATTGGTTCAGAAATATCGATCTGGAAGACTTAGTTTTCAATTGGCAAATAAAATCAATGAAGCATAAAACAGTCTGTTTCTCTTCTACTGCTTTTCAGCTGTTCTGTAATAATAAGACTGTCGTGGTCCAATTTCAAATGACTGCGTCGTACCAACCATCATAGGTGTGTGTTTAGTTCATACTGCTCTTAATATCCTTTTCTGTAATTTTAATGTGTTAAAATATACATTAACAATCTTCAACACAATATTCTTTATCAAGTGATCATCCGCTCCCGATTTAGATGTTTTGGAAATAAAATTAATTGCGAGAATTGCAGATTATCGTCCGATTCAGATATTTCTAATGATTTGTACTTATCATCTTGTATGTTATGTATGTTTCCTGTAGGGTTATAAGCTTTACAATAATAATATTTATTATCTTAAAGAAAAAATATTGAGGAAGCCTGGACACCTTAATGTTATTAGGAATTTCTTAGGTGTGTAGTCCGCTAACTCGCACTAGACCCGGATGGTAGACTAAGGCCGGCCACATACATTCGGAATTCCGTTTCGGAATTTCGATTCGAAATATCGATTCGTAATATCGAACGCATTAAATCCAGACAACATCTATGAACCAGCCACATAAATACGGTTTTTTTCCGTTCGAAATTTAACGCAATGCAGCCCCTAACAGCGGTATTAATATCACGATAAAAAAAAATTAGTTATAAATATAGATTCAAGTCGGTGAACTTAGTACTTGAATTATCTTATGCGATAATCGTCTCATTACTTAGACAGGGATCTTAATGAGTTTATTCAAAATGGATAAGAACTAAATTTGGATACATAAGGATGCATAATTACAATAATCTGATCAAACGTGACGCATGTATCAAAAATGCGAAAAAATGTGAGATAAAGGGCTCAAAATAAGAAATGATATATCATACGATTAACAAATTTTATTAAGTCGTATGTTCTTACGAAGTCGTGATGGCCTGGAAGATTAAGCACGCGGTTGAGAATCTCGGCGGTCGTCGTTTCAAACTCCAGGCATGCACTTTTAAATATTAAATCGTTAATCCAAACCTCTCAAATCTAGAAATTTAGTAGAAAGCAGGATGGATAAAATTCGTAATATTTTTATGAAAAACATCTCTGTGGGGCAAATTTATGTTTGTCGAAAACATGATTTCGCAATCAGGAATTTTTATTTAACGACATCCATAAGCCATTCATTCAAAATTTTGAATGAGATTATAAAACAGAAGTAGTAGAAAACGTGATGTTTTTAGTCGTTTTGAGTGAAATAATTCGTCACAAGTGCAAAGAGAAAAAAAAAATCGGTAATGTTTAGTTAGATTATAATAATCAAATAATGTAACAATTAAGTGTAATCTGGTAGGAACTAACCATGGAAAATTAGAAACATGTTTAACACAATTTCCGAGTGACGTGTTAATCTCACTGGACACTATCATGTTGGCATATCCGCATTTTTCCAGCGTTTTATTTGGACATTTGAGTTAACAGTCTTGTCTAGACCTTGTCAAAATAATAGCATGTCCCTTGAACAAAGAGCCATGTGGAGATACAGCGACCCTGTGAAAGAGCGTAGTATTATTTAAAAAAAACTGTTTACATTTTACTAATCAATATTTAAGTATGAGAGTTACAGAGCATAGTAAGACTGAATTGCATTTTATATATGTACATACGTATTGGTGACGATGAATTTCATTTTAAGTAAATCAAACAAGAAGAGTTTTCTGGCTGAGATTTGAATCACGAACGCCCCAGATTTTGTCTCAATCGCGCGCCTAATCTTCAAGTCTCTCATGACTTAGTTTCTTTTGATGAACTACTATCCAACAAATTTTATGGGCTTGGTAACCTTGTCTTGTCTGCTGTCTAATGCAAAGTCAATTGCCCAAAAGTTGGATCAAACATACACCTCTGGTCCTTCAGAACTACAGTCAAATGTGCTATATATAAATCTTTTCCTACAGATACCCCCTGGAAATCCACATGGTACATATCAAGTATGGACTCACTGTGGACGAAGCAGTTGCCAGGCCTGATGGACTAGCGGTGCTGGGAATTATGTGCCAGGTAATACTTTAGACTAATTTGCATCTTGGTTCATACAGACAGTGCCTTAGTCCATCGCGCCGGCGTAATGCGGATTTATCTTCAGTATATTCGTCACAAAGCTAGGTATGGCCATCTTCGAAAGATATGTCGGTTCAGGCTTTAGTCCACTACGCTCTAGTGTAGCTAAGCGAAGTTCATATATCTAAGATAATCCATGTTAAAAAATTTAAATTATATATTGCTTAATTATTAAAAAATGGCAAATTTAAGCGCCTCCATCGCGATGGAAAGACACCTTCCCGCCGCTTAAACTCGGAGCCATTTTAAAATTCTCATCTTAATCTTCATCATCAATCTTATGATTTAGGATTACTAAATACTTTTTTATGACAAAATCTAAACGTTTGCAAAATAGCCTACGTAAATCTTTGTAAAATTCGACCTTAGTGTCTCCTGAACTAGATACCGCAGTTGGAATGCAAAATCGTCGTCATCCTGCAATCGCGACATCCTGGGTCCGAAAGGGTCTAAGACATTTGCCTCTAATTCGGATCAGATTCCCCACCATCCTGTCAAAGTATCCTGAGCAATGACCTCCTCTACAACAAATTAACTATGATCTATTTTAAAATGTAGATTAAACCTATTTTATCTTACATGAATTGAACCACTTTGGGAATTTAAACCTGTTTTCAGTTTATGCGTAAGTTAGAATACCTAAACATGATTTCTGGTCAAAAATAGTAGTACTATATTAATTTGAGTGGTTTAAAATTTAAATATTATAAAATTTATACTTAATATCTTCGATAGTATAAATAATAGTTCGTAGTATAAATGTGATCTTTTGTTAACTGTGACCAATGGATAATTGATATTTTTCTCTTAGATATACAGTGAGAATGAAGAAAGTAACCACGCTTTGGAAGAGATCATGCCGGCGGTACCAGGACTCATCAACCTCAACTCCGCACTGCCAGAGCCCACGTATATTGACATGACGTAAGTATCCCACTGCTGGGCTATATCTAGGAACAAAAAGTTTTAGGTCCGATTGGCCTAGTGCAACTACCAAAATTTTTTAGGAAGAACTAAAGAGTATGGAGATTTTATTGACATATTTCTTCCATCTTTCAAGTAATGACTACATGTTCAATTTATTAAGACTTCATATTTAATTTTACAAGTTGTAAATTACTGATAATTATTTGAATGGGTCATTAAATATTGGTATCACCCGAAAATAGAACTCGGGACCTCTTAATCGCCCATATTGATATGCTTCGAGACCAACACGACAATCCAAAAAACCAAACGCTAAAAGAAAAATCTATTTTTCATTCGTGTTGTGTAGCATAGAGTGGTGTAGCACTAGTTATTTAATCAAGCAGACATGCATGCATATCAAATTCGTTAGGTATGTCTATCAAACTGATTAAGGGAATTAACAATCGCTTGACGAATGAACTTTAAAGGACCGTATATTACGATGGTAGATTTAGCGTTATTTTTTATTAAAAGACCCAAAAGATTAGTAAGACTGTTGGGTGAAAATTTATGATAGACTAGCTTTAGCCCGTAGCTTTTTTCGGTATAAAATCTTAGGAACCCCGCCGCATCCACATCATCATCAGTCCTTATACGTTCCACAGCTGAGCACAGGCCTCCACTGCCATTGAGTGTTCTTAAGCCTTAGTCCACATAGTTTTGTTGAAAATAACCCTTATTACTACTCAGTTACATTATCCGTTATTGCGGGAATTTTTATGCTCCTAAACCCAGTCTTTTAAATCAGGCAGTCTCTAAATTAGTCAGTTAACATAGAATTTTATGTAATATATAAATAGGAACTTATTTTGTTTGTAGGCGCTTCATGAGCCCTGAACCTCAGTCTTACTATACGTACCACGGCTCCTTGACTACGCCGCTTTGCCAGGAAGCAGTCACGTGGATTGTCATGGATAAGCCCATCACTATTTCTGATGAGCAGGTAAGAAGTTAAAATATTCAGAAAATACATCTAATTTTCTACCAGTAATGACAGAACTCGCTAAATAGTAGTTTATAGCAAACGAAAGTAAAATGCTAATTTTGTTTTTGAGACATTATAAAAGAGTAGTTTAATTGCTTAAATAAAAATTTGTCAAAAAACATCCAGACAAGCTTAATGTGAAAGAAGATTTATTTACTAAAATGATAATTTTAACTATTAAACTCCATGAAGTTATCGACTCATTGTCTTGTAGTATCACCTCATAACTACATATTAAAAAAACAAACATGATCCTTTATTCTGTTGTATGCATATATTTGTTCATATTCCAATGCTAGGCAAGGGCCTTCTCTACAACAGAGAAGGCTTAGGTCTTCGTCGAACATCAGCCTTATTTATCTTGGTGAACACCTAAGAATTTTATGGTTCGCTAGTTTCCTCACGTTATTTTACATGATGATGCTTCACACATAACTTCGAAAAATCAGAATTGTGTACCTGGGGCTTAAACCCGCAACTATCGAGATCCCTACACTACGATCAAACCTCGGCTACTTCTTTTTACTAATTTCCTCACCAGAAAATAAATAAATCGTCTTCTTGCAGTACAAATTGATTACCCAAGCGGACGTCGGTGGGCGCGATAACTACCGCAGTTTGCAGGCGACGAACCGCGTAGTATACCGCTCTCTAGCCTCGTGCTCCACTATCATAGCGCCGAGCCTCTTCGGCACCGTCCTGGCCCTCGTCAGCTGCCTCCACTCAACCCTTAATGCTGGAGTCAACAAAGGAATCTGCCTCATCGGCAACGTGAAGCGACGGTTCTTCGGTACCACCATCAAACAGTGCTCGAAGCTGTAAGCTGGTGTTCTCATGACTGATTTCGTGTTTATTTAGTTTGATAAGTGTTTGTTTTTAAATTTCGATAGCAACGATTTGGGATTATAATGTATGAAATAGGGTCGATGGTATGCAAAAGTCTATCTTTGTGTCATAATGTTCTATTGTATGGATATTGGATAATAATGACATTCTTGATAAAACATTTGAAACCAAAACATATAACAATGGTTAAACCCGAATAAATAATAATTCACACAGCAGATTTATGACGAATCTGTGTAAAAGTTGTGGCCATATTTAGATAAGAAACTGTAGTGGGAATATCAAGGTATATTTATAGAAACTTACATACATTATTGCATCTTTTCATATTATGCGTTCTTTAGGATCATAAGAATTACCTGCAGCAGCTGATTTTAAAGGTTCCATTTTAATATAATTTAACATGCTACATATATTTTTATGTATTAGTTTACATTCAGCAATGCTTTAGTGAACAATATATGATTTTGGAAGACTCAATGTTACTCGACAATATATGGCTGTTAATATTGCTCCATAATATCACAAATCCTCAATCTATTTTACGATGCGAGACTAATACCCTTAATCTTTAATTCCCAGTGAAATACAATTAATTCAAGAATTATTTATGACGTATTCGAGTCCGCCGTCTGTCTGGGCAAGCGGTTGTAAAGATGTCTGCTCAAATTTCGATAATACATTTGTGTTGTAAATCATGTAATCGCTGTATTGGCATTTATTGCAGTCAGTTAATACTATAAGCTGTTTTAAGCGTCCGTAAATGTGTAATCGTTATGAAAATTTGTATTCCACGCGTATGATGAAGATTGGTAATAAGCAATAACACTCAAAATCAATTTTTTTTTTAATAACAAGAGATCTTCAATTAAAGCAATTTCTTCATCAATGACAAAATTTTAAGTCTTTCAGTACTTTGCGCACTTTAACTGTCATGTTTGATTTTAACGTTAAAAATCTGCAACTATCTACGCGAATCGCCTAAAACAATATTAAATTTAAACAGTTACAAAACTCAAACTAATTTTAACCATGAAACCGAAAATATTATCGTTATCTCTGCAATTTCGCTGCGTAATGTGCTAATTATTTGCTTAAATTATCATAATTTTATGTGTTTCGCAAACCATCGTCATTCATAAACCATAAAAATGTATATGAAGCGTCTACACATTTATTTCAATGTTAGAAGTTGAGAAATTTGTTATTGTTTTGTAAATTATTTATAAAATATGATAATTAAGTTTATGTTGAAATTAAATTCCAATTGTTTTTATCCGACATTAGTAATGGCAATTGCCATGCATTTCAATATAGAAAATTTTAATACTTTTTATTAAGGAAGATAGCCTGTCTACTGCATTCTGCAGTCCTTCAGAATATTATCGTGGATAGAGTTATTTTTATCCTATTCTGAACAACCCGATAAGTTAAGAGTTATTTATTTATTAATTACCTATTTATTATTAAATTTGTTATTTATTTAGTATAATTGTGGGATTTAAATATCATTTTTATTGTAAATATAAGTCTAAATATTCTAAATCTAACTTTGTTAATGTGTTATTTATTAGATTAATTCAAATTATCTGATTTAAAGTTAACATTGAGAAAAAATATTGTTCTTGTTATAATTTATAAAAATTATTTAGCATTATGGTTTTTAAATTTATTTGAAATATAATGCTATTTATTACAAGGATATAAAACATGTAACAAAACTATTTAATTTAATAAATTGGCTGTGAAGACGTAAACACATACTTTTTGTTATGTCTGTTCTAAGTAAAGTTTAATAATGTAGCTTTAGGTATTAATATGTAAATATTGTGTTTGTTTTGATGTTTATCCGAACTTGTGTCGCGCTGAATATAGTCAATGTTCTAGCAATAAAAACTATGAACTTCGCAAATGATTTTTATTTTCATTTACCCTTTTATCATCAATATATATTACATAAATCCCATTTCTGGATACAAGACTCCTCTACAAGTAAGATAGTTTAGGCCTTAGTCCACCAGTCCAGTTAGTGGGTTAGGGGCCTACACACCTAAGAAATTGATAGATTATAGATTTTACAGCTTTTCTTACAAGATAAGTCATAATTTAAATAATTTATTTTCAAGACGGTAAATGTCTATGACACAGAATGCCATTGATAAAAATCAGTCACGCAATTTAGTGATGAAGTATACGCTGTTATCTCTAATAATTTATTGCACAATTTAAAGTATCTAGGTGAGAAATGTTTTGTTTTATTGCATTTTAAATGTGTGCTAAGTGATAACAATAACGCGAATTGCGTCTGCCAAGTAATTTACATAATATTTTACATATTTATCGCCTGTCGCTGTCCACTGCTAACGAGGGCCTCCCTAAGATGCCAACCATTCCGGTTTTAAGGAGCCCTGATCGATCCGTTTCCCACCACTTTCCTCAATTCGTCGGTCCATCGTGCTGCAGGACGTCCTAAACTGTGTCTGTCAAAACGCGGCCACCACTCCAACACGTCTTGTCTGCCCCACCGTCCGTCATTCTTAAATATATCCTAATGTAATGTTTATTTTTATGGTTTTGCAAAATTATGAATCTTTTATCATTAATGAGGTGATGATCTCTTTGTTTTACAATACAAACTGCTCGTAACTTGTAAAAGTCTAGGACGATCTTCTTCATTTTTGACGACGATGATTCATTTGAAATAAATCTTTATATGTCCCACTTCTGGGCACGCACAGCCCCCTCTTAATAGCCGAGACGGTTTACTCCTTAGTCCAACACGCTGGCCTAGTGCGGACTACACATCTAAAAGTTTAAAGTAATGTTTTCCTTCACCGTTAAGTAATAATTCAGGTGAGGGCTATTTATACTAAGACGTGAACTAACAAGCTAAACTAGACGTCTGGATTTCTCCGGCGATTAGGTGTAATACGACTGGGGGGACTAGACGATCCATTATCTACTTGTGTAAGAAATAGCACGGAGTAGCCGACCTGATTTTACGTGTGGGCTGAACGACGTCATATTTTATATATGGTAAAGGCAGTAGGCCAGCGTGGTGGACTATGGCCTAAACCCTCTCAATAGTAGAGGAGACCCGTGCTCAGCAGTGGGTGTATATGGGTTAATGAAGAAGAAAGAAATCCAGTTATACATAGCCCTTGAGATACTATGAAGAAAGATAAGCCTTGTATTGTAGAAGCTATGTCAAACTGTTCCGTCTAACAAGATTACCTAAGTTCCAGAACAAATATTTTTTGATCAATCAAATGTTTCTCTTGATGTGGAGATCGAACCCGAAACTTCTCGTTTTGCAAGCTGGGATTTCGCCAGCTGCGTTACGGAAGCTGAAATGTCTCTTCAATGAGAAAGTTTGTAACTTCAACACGATGACACAAAGTAACAAAAATGACCAACAAAATGCATCGAACGAAAACAATTGCTGATGCGTTATACAATCAAAATCGTACCAAATTCTCTTACAATAATAACTGCATTACAATCGAATGTTTAATAAACAGTATTTATTTACAATGGACGTAAAGAGTCCGCGGCTCATTCGAGCTGCATTTGTCTTGAGTGGTGCACAATGTGTTGGTCTATTGTCATCGCTGCTATGGTTTTGGGTAAGTTATACTTTTATATTTGCACCTCCTGAGAAGATGACTGAGATTTCTATACTAAAATCATTGTCAGCTTACGTACGAAACCTCAGAGGCGCATTTCTGTACCAGCATTTTACCATGTATGTTATCGTCTCACGTAAATTTTGGTGAGCCTATTTTTGCTGTTTTTCGAGCACCTTTTCCTACTCCCAGTTGCTGAGAATTTCGTAATGAAAAACCTAATAACACTGTACCGGAGCCCAGGAATGAAACCTCTAAATCGCACAGCACATACTTGTATCGCAAGACCATGAGGCCGTGAACAGACGATTAAAATTATTGTACCAATTCTCGCAGATGTAAAGAAGGGTGCTCAGTAGTAGAATTTACATTGTTTGATTATTTCCAGGTCTTGAACCCATAAAAAAATGGATATTTGTGAATCTCATATTAATAAACGATCTTAGAATTTAGGGTCTATTCTGTTTGGTCACTGATGATTATCTCCCCGAAAGGATTTCTGCACCTATGTTTTGCCAATATTACATTAATTCATACAGAAGGTCCAGCCTATCGAATTTTAAGGATATATTTTCAAAAACATGATACAGCTCATACCATTATGGAATTTTATTGTAGCAGTGATGGTCTCGAGGTTTAGGTGCTTCATCTTCTTCTTCTTCATCAACCCATATACGCCCACTGCTGAGCACGGGTCTCCTCTACCATTGAGAGAGTGTCAGGCCATAGTCCGCCACGCTGGCCTAGTGCGGGTTGGCGGACTACACACCTAAGAAATTCCTAAGAACTCTTAGGTGTGCAGGTTTCATCACGATGTTTTCTTTCACCGTTAAAGCAAGTGATAATTCAATCAGAATGGTTTAGGTGCGCGATCGAGAAATTCGGCGGTCGCGGGTTCAAACTTTTCGAAGTTATTATTATTTGTGTATTCAAAATGGATTATAACTTGCTATGAACTTGCGGTGAAGGAAAACGTCGTGATAAAACCTGCACACAGAAACAATTCTTAGGAATTTCATAAGTGTGTAGTCCAGCAACCCGCATTAGGCCAACCTGGTGGACTAAAACCTAGTAGAGGAGGCCCGTGCCAAACAGTGGGACGTATGGTCTGATGATATGTTATTGTTACAGAAATCGCGTCATCAGTATCGTACTACGGGCCGGCGTGGACCTACGACAGTGAGTCATCGTTGATATTAGTAACCGAAATAAAACAACAAACAGACACGAGTGAACAATAATAAACAACTATACTACTCTCTACGAAAGTACTTGATGAATTAAAACGATAATTTTAGTATTGGAGTTTTACAATTTTATTACATAACTTGATCGCAGGGAATAGGTACTTTAGGATTCAGTTTGGAAAAACCGATTTCTGTTTTAAAATTTTATCTAATTGTAGAGATCAAATATCTTAATTGTATGTTGCCAGTAAATCGCAATAATTGATTTTGAAAGCTTTTTTTATTAAACATTACAATCTCAGCGGTCGCGGGTTAGAACCTCAGGCACACACCCCTGACTTGTCGAAGTTATGTGTGTATTCACATTGAATTATCACTTACTTTAACCGTGAAGGAAAACATCGTGATAAAACCTACACACCTAAGAGTTCTTAGGAATTTCTTAGGTGTGTAATCCGCCAACCCGCACTAGGCCAGCGTGGTGGACTATGGCCTAAACCCGCTCAATGGTAAAGGAGACTCGTGCCCAGCAATGGGACGTATATGGGTTGATGATGATGGCTACCCAAAAATATTCCACTGACGAAATAAGTACGATTTAAAATGAACTATTACTTAGTTTGTGAGTCATGCTTGGCATAACAATTAATGAATTTCATATGATCGCTATGATAATGATGATAATTATTGTTACAGACGAGTCAAGCTGGCCAGGAAGTAAATGCAGGGAAGGCGGCAAGAGACAATCACCCATCGACATCAGAACGACAGACGTTGTCAGAGACTTCAACAGTCAGTTCATAAAGTATGGAGCGCTGAAGTTTATAGGGTACCAGAAGGTGCTCGTGTCCGGAGTCAATAATGGACATACCAGTAAGCAACAGTTTAGATTTAGAGACCAAGATTTTAGAGATAATAATATCTGCCAGCTTTGGTTTGTTGTCTTTAAAAAAAATTGTATATTTAAAAAAAAATCACTACGCGATAATTTTAGGTGACTGCCTCGTGGTCTCGCGGTACAAGTATGTGTCGTGCGATCGAGAGGTCCTGGGTGCGATTCCTGGGTCGGGAAAAGTGTTATTGGGTTTTTCCATTAGGAAGTTCTCAGTAGCAGCACGGACTCTGGATATGTGCCCGAAAAAAGGCTCGCCCTCAATTACGTGTGACTGATACTGCACTTGTGCCTACCCCTTTGAGGAATATAGGCGTGAGGCTACGTTATGTGCGTGTTTCCAGTTCAATTCAGTTCGGAAGGAGACGAGACGATCCATCCGGTGCTGACTGGCGGACCTCTCAAGCATCAGTATAGACTGGAGCAGATGCATTTCCACTGGCTGTCTGAACATTCTGTCAATGGAATGAAGTAAGTATGGTCATACTTAAGAAGGTCTTCTTGTACTAGGTCAGCGTGATGGCCTCAAATCCTCCCAGTCGTAGAGGAGGCCTGTATAAAGTAAAGGGAGGTGTATGGGCTGATGATTATGAAGTATGACCATGGCTACTACATGCTCACTAATGACAAGATATAGGAATGTCTTGCCAATCAATTAAAATTTAATAAAATTCAAAAAATCAGTTAGGCCTCCGCTGATGTTACAAGGGGTGAGCACTTCATGTATTCTAGCACTGTAGGTCGAAATATAAACCCACCAAATATTAGTCCACTAAATTGGCTGGACGCGAGCCTAATAATTTACATACTCAATGAATTCTATATTTAAAGATCTGAAATACATATTTTCTTCGTTAATGGTAATGCGTGCTTCATCATCAACTGCTGAGCACGGATCTCCTCTACCATTGAGAGGGTTTAGGCCATAGTCCACCACGCTGGCCTAGTGTGGGTTGGCGGACTACACACCTAAGAAATTCCTAAGAACTTTTAGGTGTGCAGGTTTCATCACGATGTTTTCCTTCACCGTTAAAGCAAGTGATAATTCAATGTGAATGCAGTGATGGCCTCGAGGTTTGGGCGCGCGGTCGAGAATCTCGGCGGTCGCGGGTTCGAACCCCAGGCACACAACTCTGACTTTTCGAAGTTATGTGTGTATTCACATTGAATTATCAATGCGTGCTTAAGTTTTATCAAAGTTTTTTTTCATGTCAGGTATCCTATGGAGATTCACTTCGTCCATGTGCGTTCAGATCTTACCGTGATGGAGGCTCTCAGAAAACGAGACGGATTGGCGATAGTTGCTGTATTTTGCCAGGTATGAAAGCTATTGAAAAATTTCTTCATAAGAATCTGGGTATAGACTTCATAAGAATGGTGGGTATGTAAAAGCTCCTATTCGATTCCTGGGTAAGCTAACGTCTTATTGGGTTTTTACATTACTAAATTCCCAGGGGCAGCACAGAGTCTAACAATTTGCTCGAGAACAGCAATAGGTTGACCCCTATTACATGGACTTACCTGGCGAAAAGTTGTTGCTGAGATACACCTCGGACTATCCCTGTATATTTTTTCAGCGCTCTACTTAAAATGCTAAAAAGATTAAGAAAAGTATATATATTGATTACTCATAAAATTATTTTTCCACACAAAAGGTGCAAAGTGACTTGGATGACTTCGACGCGGAGAACACTGAGGAACTAGCGCAGAACATTCCCCGGCTGCTGAACACTGGAGACAGGGTCAGCGGCATACTTCTCGACATGACGTAATGATTTTATTGACATAACTTTTTAATCCCTGTGTGTCTCCTCTCTAGGTTTTCCGATAACCTATCAGTGAAGAACTGGTTTGAAAAATCAGCCAGTAGGTATACCAGAATATGAATTCTACGGTCAAAATTCTAATAAAACGCGAAACTGGAATTAAGTACTCCGAGTTTAATCGTAGAGTAATAAAATAAAAAAGAACTAAAAAGCTTTTTCTTTTAAATTATACTGGCGGGAAAGTAAATAGTTTGTTTTATTACTTAGATCAAACTGTAAAAAAATCTAGATATACAGCCACTAACTACATGTGAAATAATATCAATAAGAGTCAACATTATTTGTTTGAAATTTATATTTTTTAAATATATAAAATTAAGCAGCCTTGTTGAAAGAAAAAAAGTAGGCGAAAAGATTGAAGCATTGTCAGTTCCCAGGCAACCTGACCCAATCACTAAAATATAGTCATTTTTCTACGAGTTTGTGATATAACATCGATCAAGTTGGCCCGTCAAAATGCAAACAAACATAGCAATAATGTTATCAAGTACCAATTCATCACAGTAATTACATGTGAGCGGAAATTTCTTCTTAAAGACTCCTGAAGAGACCCACATGGCTACGAATTTGGAACAGGATAATGCTCGTAAAACTCTAGTAGGTAATCATTAAATAAGTCTAGACGTAATGGATTGCAATGTGGGTAGTTACGAAAGTTGTAACTCGTTAATTTTACGTCTTGTTTTTTCCGGTAGTAAAAAGTGCAATTGCATCCGATGATAAATGCATTGGTGAATAGTAGCGATAAGCGACTTTGACTAAATTATGCAGACTTGGAAATTCGAGGAAATTTATGCTTGGAAGACCCAAGTTGCAATACAAATAAGGGCTTGTTTTGCATACCAAGAATAACACAGTCAGACAAAACTAAATACACAAAAATATGCCTAATCCCCAAACTATTCCCAAAAATAATACAGGGTGTAAAGACCTTGATCCAATACTAAGATCGGTAATAATTACCTACAGTAAATAAAAACAAATTAACTTTAAAGAGAATTCCTAGAAATAATAAAAAAAATGTCGATTTTCTTATCACCAACTTTACCTATAATAATTATGGTCATTAGGAAAACGTCAAAATTTTTACTTGCTGGCAGGATATTTTTCAATTTATCTATGAGGAGGATTGAACAAACGTGATATTACATAATTTAACAAATCCTTGGTACAAAATGAATCATTACGACTTTTGTGCTATTCTGTTGATTTCAGTAAACTGCTAAGTCCGAATAAGTACAACTACTTCACATACTCGGGGTCGCTCACGTCCCCTGAATGCAACGAAGTCGTCATATGGATTATTTTCGAATCGCCCATCTACATGTCAGATGCACAGGTAATTAAAGCCTTTAATTTTGGCTAAATTATTATTAGATATTTCAACCTGCCTCGGTGTCTCGCGGTACAAGTATATGCCGTGCGATCGATCCTGGGTTCGATTCCCGAATCGGGCAAACTGTTATTGGGTTTTTACATTACGAAATTCTCAGTAGCAGCACGGAGTCTAGAAATGTGCCCGAAAAACAGTAATAGGCTCCGTCCCTTATTCCGTGGGAGTGATACATGACTAGCGAAATGTATAGAAATCCACCTATGTCTACCGCACCTGGAATACAGGCGTGATTTTATGTGTGTATTTATAGCACGATAAAGTAGCAGATATGACTATCTTCGCGACAATAAAATCTATATTTCTACTATATTTCAGTCGCTTAGAATACAATCTGAAATGTGACAAAAATAACAACGTTATTTTATATTTAAGTTGAATGTCACATATCAAAATAATTTGTGTTATTAACCGTACTGCCTATTATTTCTATTAAAAAATAGCCATATTGATGATTTCAAACAAACAACATGATGATAAAATAAGAAAAAATATTATGTTTGAAAAGGCGTAAATACTTCAGTCTACCGAAATTTAAATCTAATTTTCACGACTCGCAAAAACAAGCAAATTGTAACATTTGACACAACGTTATGCAATTGATTTGCATAAAATTTTACGCCACTTCTTGTAATTGATACATAATAATATATATGCATATACAGCTCGGAATGCGTTGCTAATGGTTTGGAACCGAACGTACTAATATAAAATTAAAATACGTTAAATTTCACGCATTTGATTTTTTTGCTGTCGTAACAAATCATTTACATTAATTAATAATCGGGTTTATTTAATCTAAATTAATTAAATGTATAATTTAGAAAATATTTTTAATGTACGTATGTATCAACTGGCTTTTAATTGTGTTTTTATATATTTTTTTTATGAGTTGATGATATCGATGACAAATTTAAATTACCTAATTCCATTTTATGGTGATAATGGAAGGAAGAGACTATAGAATGTAAGATTAGCATAGACGATGAGAGAGGAACATACGTTTGTGCATCAGGGTAGTAACAAGAGACGGAATGTAAAGAGGATTTGGGTTTAGATATATTTTTTGCAAACCCCAAATTTTTATCAGCACTATTGCAGTTTAGTAGACTTTAAATGTAAAATTTCTTGAGACAAAGGTACTCAGGATTCGTGACGAATACTTCTTATAAATATATGTACCTAGTGTATTATATCTTAATGATAGAACAGTTGAATTAAACTAGAAAAGAAATGTTACCGTGCCCAACCTACGATTACCCTGTCATATGTTTGACACGGCTGCTTCTTAGCCATTCGGGCTGCGTATAATATCAAGACTTTTATTAATGTGACAACCAATAGCAACCTTTAAATTTGTTTGAAAATATTATCATTAGTCGTGTAATCGTAGAAGAATGAACAGGTGATAGACAAGCAGCAACACTCATCCAAATATCTATTTCCCTTCTATAAGTTCTAATCTTATTCAGCTGTTCTATAATCTTAATATTATCATGAGGTTTATCTTGTCATATTATGTGGTGCGTTACCCCGAGACTGCGTGTCTAAATACTGATATTGATAGATATACAGCCTATAATAACAACCGGCATTAGATTTTGAAATTAATTGTACAATTCGTAATGTCATTTGTCCTAATATTTCACTGTAATACCTAAACGATTATTATTTATGACGTCAAATGATGTCTTACTTGTATTGTAAGATATCGTTTATTTAATTAAAGAAATGCATCATGATGAGAGTACATAAAAATTTATCAAGTAAACTTCTTATGTAAATAATTAATTGTGATAGAGTTCTCTAAAAACCTTTGGGGGAAACCTATGTGCAGCAATAGAACTATTAATGAGGAGCATGAAAATTCTATGGGACCACCAGCTCTCGATAAAATAATGTCGATGTGCTGAGATAGTTTATCTTGGTATCATTTCTAGTCATCAGCCCATATGATTACATACACACCGACCACTGCTGAGCACGGGCCTCCTTTACAACTGAAAGGGTTATTATTATGACACCTTAGTCTATGGCTTTTAATTTTACGGACAATACTTGCAAGTTATTCATTTGCCTTCGTCTTACTTCCCTTTAACTTTCAAGACATCGATCTAATGCTTAATCATATTATTTAAAGAAGCATTGAATGTAAAATAAAATAATTTAAAAATTGTTTTTCAGTACCGCATGTTCGGCAAGGTAGGAGTGGGTAGGCACAACTTCCGAAGTCTTCAGAAGTTGAACAATCAGTTGGTCTACTGTCCTCCCGCCAGTCACATCAACACGCCCAAAATCGTGATCTTTTTCGAAAGCGTCGTCAAACTTGTTGCTGAATTCTTCAAGAATGTTACTACGTGCGTAACTTTCGAGTTAACTATTCGATTTGTTGAATATGCTAATATGTGTGCTTCACTCTTTATTAAAACTAACTTTGTAGTAATAATTTGAAAATTCATTCAAAACACTTTTTTAATTCTATTTGCATGATTTTAATCATTGGCTTTAAGAATTAGAAGCGCAATCAAGAAGCTCAGCGGTTCAGACTTCAAACCGCAGGCATACGCCTCTGCCTTATAGAAGTGATGTGTGTATGCACAAAGAATTATCTGTAGTTTTAACGGTGAAGGAAAACATCGTGATAAAATCTGTACACCTATAAAGCCGTTGGGAATTTCTTAAGTGTGTCCTTTTTTCTATTCTTTTTTCAAAAAAATCTCTGCATCTTTGGTTTGGCTCTATATAGTAGCTGTCTATGTTGCCAGGCAATCATAATGTCTAAAAAATATTTGCTTTTTTTCAGATACATGGGTAGAGGATTGAATAAGCGATAACTACACACGGATTTATTAAGTTTTTACATATTTACTATTGTTTTTTTTTTGTAATAAACTGTTATACTTTGATATTTATTTTCATTATTCATTATATGACAGCCCCGTGGCGCAGTTGGCTAGACACCAGCTTGCGAAACGAGCGGCCGCGAGTTCGATCCCCGCACCGAGACAAATGTTTGTGTGATCCACAAATATTTGTTTCGTGTCTGGGTGTTTGTGAGACCGAAAAGTCTCTCGTAGTTTCTGATACCCACGACACAAGACTCGTATCTTAGTGTGGGGTCAGGACAATGTATGTGACTGTTGGGTGTAAAAAAATAAATAAAAAAAAAGCGAAGTCATGTATAATTATTTATTTAAATTAAATTAACTACACACGCTCTCGTACATCCTCTCGGTATCATTTGACAATTTCAATATTCGAAACTAATTTACCGTAGTGAAGTTTGCTGCAGATCTTTTTATATCAATCCGAATTTTGCCCTGTACCTATGTACTAACTTCAGTAACTATCGACGATACTAGAAGTTCTTCAATCAATATTTTTATGTCGTATGCTCAACCATTCTCTTTAGGATATTAATTGACAAACCTTGAGTTACGTTTTTATCGTTAAAGAATTCTGTTACAAACTTCACTATGGTAAATAAAGTTAAGCCCCGCTGTGTTAACATAAGATTTCTAGATTAGGTTTCTTGTTTAAGCGATACAAAATCATGTGCCTTGTTCTTTTACGCGCCCTTAAAATTACATTTCAATTTGATAATATTGCTAACCCGTACTAGACCAGCGTGGTGGGCTAAGGCCTAAACCGTCTCATTTATAAAGAAGACCGGTTCTTAGCAGTGAGACGTGTATGTGATGATGATGATGATGATGATCATAAAGATATTATTATACAAAGTTATTGATCTTTCAGTCATCTCCATCTCACATTCGTCCTGTGTTAAATATTCGTTATTTTGGTCAAATAACTGTCTTAGTGGTAACATACCAAACATATTACGAATGTACGTAAATAATTTACAATAACATTAAGTAAATTGTTGTTGCTCTATGGTTTATTACTTGTCAATATATGTATAAAATTTGCTCAGAGTTGTTACATATAAAAAAACATAGCTACTGTTTTTCGACAAGATAAATGCGATTTATCAAGTTCCAGTTAATAACATAAAATTCGCAATGTTTAAAGTAGAGCCAAATTAATCAATCAGTAAGAAATGTAACCTTTACATTACTTAATCCAGGATTAACCGCAAACATTTTTAACAGATTCAAATAAAATATGTATATCTTAAACCATTCTCACAGTCAAACATAAAAGAACTAATGGTGATTTGTGTTTACCCAAATCTTTACAAGAATGTCGATATCGATAGTAATGAAAATTATCGATAACTCCGCACAAATTTAACACAGAATCCTCAACGCGAAATGTATAAACACATAACATTTTTTTTTTACAAAGACACCCAAATAATGTCGAAGTTACATCGATACAAAATATCGATAGAGTGCGGAATTATCGATAATTTGACACAGTCCCCTGAAGTATCTACGTAAGATAACGAAACGATTTGTACAACTATACATTATACACATTATGTACAACACTGGACCTACGCTTTGGCGCCGCTGATTAGTTCTTTGAGTCGTTTCTCGATGTATTGGACCCGGGTCACCAATTTGTCTTTAGGGTTGAATTCCGTGTACGGGATCTGCAGTACTTTGTAGCCCTGTGGATAATAATGTAATATTTAAAAATCTGCCTTCCTCTTTTGTAATCAGTAGTGAATCCTCATGCCAAGCCATAAAGCCTTAAAAACACAGACCTATTAAAAAGCATAAGTGGCAGGACATTCACATTTGCCTAAATAACATTGTTCATTAAACGTTGTTCAAATAGTTTTTAACAATTTCTGACTGAGGTGTGTAGTCCACCAATCCGGACTAGGCCGGCGTAGTGGACCCGTACAATGAGCTGATGATGATTGCACAAATATCAAAACCCATCACAGTGATCTAAGCAATTTGGGTTTAGCTATTTCGGCGTTCCATAAAAATACATAATTAAATCAACAAAAGAACTTCTAAGACCCAGGATTTTTAAGGATCACGTTTATACTTGGTATATGTACAGACCTTGAGTTGTAACAGCCTGGTGTACAGTTGGTTGACACCGAGAGGCGTGGCTGTCTTGCGCGTCATATCGTGGTAGTCCAAACCCAACACTGCTATCCGGAATATGCTGTGGGATATTAGAAGTTTTTTTCATAAAAGCAATTTCATGAATTAGGAAATTAAAATATTATTTAATAGCAAAGCCCAGAAGAAATAACTTTGGCATATTTACTGCCTAAACTGCTGGACCTTTAAAAGATTTAACTTTTGATATGGAGATAGACAGGATCTTGTGGAAGGACATAGGGTACTTGTTTTATCCTAACAAAATGCAGCGTTCCTCGAGCATCCGCACGAAATACAAAAAACTCTATAATGAGCCAATCATAATCAACAATTATGCAATATCTTTTCGTACTGTTCTACTCTTTTCATAGCATCATCAAACAGCCCTTTTCAATTGCACTGCCATGCTCTTCGGCCGTCGTCATCCAACCTACTGCGTATAATATCTTATGCTATAATTTCATAGTACTTTATATAAAAGCAACAAATGTGTATTATACCTGTCGTCATTGGCAGCTTTCTCTAAAGGCACTGGATGACATTTCGAGTCAACGGCGAATTCGGCGTCTGAAACATCGATGACACCTTACATTCAGGGTTACCAACAAAAAATTCCTGCATACAATTTACCCAGACCTAGCTAACGTAATCGGTTAGATGCTTGGATATAAACGTGCTGTATTTCAATACAAATATTTTATAAAAATATTTAATTTCTGAATTTAAATAATGTGACATGCAACATACAATAATTTAATATTGACGTGCCCTAAAGCGTATACATTTATGCAAAAAGAATGATACTTAGTCGTTTGAAGCACATAACATTTCAAATCCACTCCCATTTTAAAAGACCGTCTCACATGCGACAAAGGCATATTATGGAGCCCAAGCGCAATTGATGCCCACGGATCATTGATGAACATAAAAAAACATGAAACTCATACCCCCGCTTGGCCCATCCGATTGACATGAACAACACAACACATCCCAAACAATCACATCTGGGGACAAACATATCCCTTAACACAAATAATAAATAACCCATATTTTTAATGTTTGGGTATATTATTTTTAATTTTCAGTTTGTATACTTTTTATACGTAGGCAACACCAAATATTATCCGTCAAATCAAATTCTAGTTTCTTGCACAGATCTTTAGAATCGCAACTTAAATTGATACTTGATATACTAGATTGTCACTACCAAACATGCAGCACTTTATTTATTGTTAAATATTGACGACGTGAGTTCATTAAATCTTGATTAGTTTAGAAACCTATCTTTGTTATTTCATAATCTATCTAATAAAACAAGGTTCTACAAAAATACTATGCTTCCGAAAAGTTTTACAAACGATTATAAATCTCCTTTTTCTTTAAAAAAAAAAAAGGTTACGTTACTGGCAATCGAAACCAAATTTGTATTAAATTTTCAAGCTTTTTTTCTATATACTGACCGTACAAAAACCCCATGGCCGAGTTGCAGTTCTTCTTGAGGAACGCCTCAGCGGATACGAGGCTCTTGAAGGTGTCCATGATGGAGTGCACGTAGAGCGCCTTCTCCTTGGCGTGCAGCAGCGGCACGCCCACCGCCACGTCGCCGGCCAGCCGCGGGGCGGAGGCCCACAGGGCGGAGGCGTACGCGTCGATACTCATCAGCTTGCGCCGGGAGGGGATTGGGATCTCTGGGGGAGGAGACCAAAATGTCGTTATTATCTTATATAGACAGCCCCGTGCGCAGTTGACTAAACACCAGCTTGCGAAACGAGTGGCCGCGGGTTCGATCCCCGCACCGGGACAAATGTGGGATCAGGACTATGTATGTGACTGTTGGGTGTTATTTATTTATTTATCATCAGCTTCATCGTCATCATCGTCATTGTCATCATCATCATCGTCGTCGTCGTCATCATCATCAGTATTATCGTCATCATCATCAGTTGACGTAAATACCTCATACTGCTGAGCATGGACCTCTTGTGAAAATGAGAGGGTTAAGGCTTTGGTCCACCATGCTGGCCTAAAACGAATTGGCGTACTGCAGACATAAGAAGTTTGCAGGAATTTATAGGTGAACAGTTTTTCAGACGATATTTTCTCTGGCAGTTAAATTTTGGATGGTAATTCATTGTGAATATAGAAACAACATCGAAAAGTCAACGGACTGAATCCGCTGCCACCGAGATTCTCGACTGTGCGCTTATTACCTAAAAGTAATAAATATGTGAAAAGAGTTTCATAGAATATAATAGAACAGTTTCATATATATAAGTTGTGTCATAGATCTGCTGTGATGATATTAGTCAGTCACTAGGTTTTAAAAAATTTACTGATCATCCTCGTGTCGCTGCGACATACGACACAACAGTTTGTAATTACATACATATTCATTTATGTGGAGTTTTAATACATCTTAGCCTATTAGAAATAGTCGAAGGTTTGGTGGGACCAATCCACCACACTATAGATTCAATTTGCCCATATATCCAAAAATCAGTCTGTATATTACCTCCAGAAGACAGCAGTTTCTCAATAAACTCAGGGCGAAGTGTGGATATAAGTTGTTCCTTCCCCGCCTTGTCCATGATGAGTAGAGAGAACACCAGGTCCAGCCACATCGACGGCTTCACCATCTCCTCCTCCTTGAGGGCTAGGGCTGCCTGGAAATATTTTTACATAATATTAATATTTATTTGACAGCCCTCTGGCGCAGTTGGCTAGACACCAGCTTGCGAAAAGAGGCCGCGGGTTCGATCCACCCACCGAGACAAATATTTGTGTCATCTACAAATATTTGTTTCGGGTCTGGGTGTTTGTGAGACAGAAATAGTCTTCGTAGTGTCTGATACCCACGATACAGATCTTATAGCCTAGTGTTTTTTTTTCCTTTCCTTTCTTCGTCACCTTCGTCATTTCACACGTGTAAATTTGGATAACTTTCCAGCAGTTGCCACCTTTTGCCAGACTGGTACTTATAAATGTTAAGTCTACAATAGCATAATACAATAATTGTAGCCTAGTGTGGGGTCAGAGCTATGTCTGTGACTGTTGGGTGTATTTATTATTTATATTGAAGCCATTATCCCTAAAAGGGAAGGCATATTAATTCATGTCCATCAATGTTTTAAGTCTATTAAGCGGTGGTGGCCTTGAGGTGTAGAGGCACAGTCGAGGATCTCGGCGGACGCAGGTTCAAACCCTAGGCATACACATCTGACTTTTCGAATTCATGTGTGTATGTCTTTTATTATAACATTTTCTTTTAAAAGAATTTTCATCACCAACAAATCTCCAATCACCATAACCACCTGCCTCACTTTCCAATCTATACACCCGATACAACCAAACTAAATCACCTTAATAAGACCTTCACTCTGGGGCGGCACGAAGTCCACAGTAGCGAGGGTGATGACTGCGGAGGCCACATCTCCTGGGCGGCAAGTGGTGATGTTATTCTGCAGCCACTCGGTGATGGCCGTGAGGACCGGCTCGTGCCTGTACTTCAGCAGCCCTAGAGACACCACGATGGAGGTCACCACCGCTGAACGATCCTTGTTTGAAGGCAGCTGGGTTATTATGTCACTGAAATTAAAGGTTTTTTGGTAGAAGAATAGTGCTGGCTGGTTATGACATGGTGAAGAAAATTAGAGGTGTATTTTATTGTAGGGAATAATAGTGATGGTCTTGAGATTAAGATCCCTAGTAGAGAATCTAGGTGGCTATGGATTCAAAGACAAGCCATCGGATCCTCACACTTCTGTCATTATGAAGTTATATGTGTATATTTACAATGAATTATGTACTTTAAAGGTTAATAAACATCGTTCTGAATGAGTTCGTTATCCTCACTAGGCCAGCGTGGTGGATTTAGGCTCAAACCCTATCACTTGTAGGGCACACTCGTACCCAGCAAAGGGACTTATGTACTTATTTAGGCTGACGATGTCATATTTATTTTCCACCAGTTCATATAAAGTATGAACTTTACCGTACCTACAAAATACCCTTCCAAAATTCTACTTCAATCTCACTCACTTGCAAAGTCTATCCAAGAGCACAGGGTCGGGGAAGTTCAGCTGAGCCATAGAGAACAGCAAGTCAGCTGATTTCTTCAGGTCTATCACCTCCGCCTGCTTGGTGATGTTGTGCGACAGCGCCTGCAGTAATGGCGTGCTTCGACGACTCTTCTGCTGTAGAGCTTTCATTACCTGGAGTAGAGAATGATTTTACCAGACTATGGGAAAGGTAAAGGAGGGTTATGATTTTAACAGGCTGTGTATGTATGTTTATCAATTCATTCACAGCTCCTCGAACTATTTATTAGAACTGGACAAATAAGTGAGACGCCGCTTAATCGTCCTCTGGTTGATTCATGGTTTACTCGATGTGTTTATGAATCTACTGTGGCGCCCTCTAGCGGTAATAAATAACTACGTTAAAAAATTAATTTGAGATAGTAGATATGCTATGTCCGATTTTATTGGAATGGACTAGTCAAACCTGGACGTGCACAGGGTGAAGGACTAAGGCCTAACTTCTTTTGTAGGAAAGGCCAGTGCTCAGCACTGGGATGTGTATGGGATGATGTTGACAATGGTGATATCCAAATACATACCTTAACCATCTGAGGTAAAGTCAAGTTGCTGATCAACCTTGCCGCCTCATCATCACCAGTGATGCCTAAAACTGTGCTGAGATCCTCGGCCATGTTGAGAGTGCTCATGGCCTGAGAAGTAGAGGTCCTTGCCAAGATCCTACACAGCTTCAGAAACCGAGGGTCTTTCTCAAAGTCTGACAATTTCGCTTTGCTTGTGCCAGACCATTCTGATAGAATTGAAACCATCTGTAAAAAACATGAAATAGGTTAGTAAATACGGGAATAAATTGATAACAGAGGACAAATAAATTAATCATTGATGTGCCTCCGGAAAACATACAGCATTGCTTTGAAGAAGACGTGCATACTTACGCGTAAACTGCGGACTTCCGGTACACCAAGTCATCCGGTTGTTACAATTTTATGTGGCGGTAGTTTTTTCCCACCAGCTAGAACCTACCTTTGGAGGTGCTGTCATTTTTCAATTCATAGCGTTGTGTACTTTCGCCGAGTGCGGACGAAATTACTTAGTTCATTTTCATGATACCACATATATAGTAAAATACATAGTTTTGATTTCTTATAAGAAGCAATTTCAAAAAGTTTAGTTTGAAATTTAAAAAAATATACGGTGAATCGCAAATGGATAGTTAGTCGGAAGGCAAGATCGATATTATCGACAAGGCCAATCGACCAATGCTTGTAAATTCGCCGGCATCCGAGAAGGAAACAGAACAAGATAAACGGGGACTCCACTGGCTCTGGCAATTCCTCGTGCAGCGAGTGGGATGAATCACCACGTAGAAAACGAAGTCGTGTCGCACAGGTAACCGTCGATCCTAGTATCGATGAGTTATATGCCCAGGTGAGTCTCCTCATTTTATAATTATACAACAAAGTTACGTCCACAATCTATACAAGGTCAATTATATCATGGAAGAGCATGACTAAAATAACAATGACTACGCAACGAATTTACTGAAATCATTAAAATTGCAAAATTGTTTTTGACGAAAAGAGGGTATTACATATATGCCGCAAACAAAACACGTGCGCAACAATTACGTAATCTTTAGCATTTTAATTTGCTCCTGTGGTAGCACATTATATACAAGAATTTCTCTATATACAAGAATATTAGTAGTTAAGTAACTTACTTTCCCAGGTTTCTTGTAACCAAAACATTTACGATGAAATGTGTTGTTTTTATGAGGGAAATAATCTTTTGGCTACCATCGAGGAAGCAATTGCGGGTATTACCTATGCATTGTTTAAATCAAAGAGAATTATTAGCCTAGTTTAAAAGGTATCTTTGATTTGGACCCACATATGTCCATATGATTTTATTTCGGACAATAATATTATCGTTATGTATATAATTAAAAATTAATAATAATGCAAAATTGTATAAATAGTGACACCCGCTTTATGCCTCCGATCTCTCCAGTCCATCTAACATTTGCCTGAGAGAAATCGCTGGCAGCGGTAAAGCCCCCATTTGTGACACTACGTTATTTCGAGTTGCTTAAAACAATGCAGTTTTATTATGGTGTACAATAAAGAATAAAAATAAGTAAATAAATATTACCGAAGCTTCCATAAAATATTTTTCAACAGACGGACTGTTGATTCAGTAAATTGTTTGCGGTAAACGAACCCCATAAAGGTATTCAAAGGTCTATAGCTAGTTTACCTCCTAGCGATTAATTCTTGTTCAATAAAACAAGATTAAATGTTCAGATTGCTGTTGCGAAGATTAAATGCCTTGGACGTCTCAAGTTTATGGTTGTCATCGCAAAGCCAAATAATAATAATAATAATATCAGAACAATTGTTGACGAAAATAACATTGGAAATAAAGCCGTTTGGACCGAAATCGACATCGGATAAATTATTCAAGGTCTCTTGAATCAAATCTTTCTCGAAAGAGTACTCAGAAACATTCTCGAGTTTCATCTCGCAACATTTTCGTCAAAAGAAACGCGATGCTTTTGACTGACAAAAGGCGATGCCTGATATTCGAGTTATGACATGAATTTGACTTCAGACGATTCTGTACAAGATTTTCGGCTACCGAGGCATTGGGCCGTAAAACTAGATGCCACGTGCCAATAACAAAATCACACAAGCTGTTTTTTGAGAATCAGTTAAGACCATTTATTGGAATGATATGCCAGCCTTTTTGGTCAAGCCTAAACGCCACATCTGTTTTTGACGTGTAGGGTCTCGGCGACTCTGTGCACGAAGGAATGTCGAGTGCTAGATGTTTCTAGACGACTTCCTTATGGTCAATCAGGACTATTTCCAAGTTATGTACTCAGGCTGCGGAAGCCGTGAGGCACTTGGAACTTCTGGGTTATATTATCATTACCAGAAACTTTATTTTTTGGACCAACCCAGGATTGGAATATTCGATGGCAAATGGCAAAGAACATCATATTCCTTTGAAAAACGAGAAAATTCTCAACGATGACTTAGATTGATGCTCTGAAACATAAAGCCGAATGAATCTTCGTAAATAACAAAGCATGCTGGGTTATTCAAATTTTGCCATTTTTGCCGTGCCTCAGGGCAGATTACAAAGGCGCAACGACCAAGATTTTATAGCTTTTCAACAAAAGCCAAACGAACCAAACACAAGATATTCCAAGAAATTGGCGTTACAAGAAATGGTAGCGCGGAGCTACCATCCACTCTTGATCAATACTCAAATTAATCATTTCTGAGCGGCGGACGCTACGGATCTGAGTTAGGGTGCGGAACCCTATTGTCCGGCACATGGACACTTCGCCAGAAAACGGTGGTATTGCTACAAGAAGGCATTTGTACACAGTCACAGCAGTAACCAAGCCAAAGCGACTGGTTTAGAGAACTCTCAATTATGCTCGTACAATCAAATGATCAAATCTTGATAGCATATATACGAAAGGAGGGAGAAACAAGGTCACTAGCCTTACTGGCTCCAATTTGCAACCAGTTACGGTTGACAGTTAATAAAAATAACCATTTGACAGCCCTTGTTGCTATTGGTTGAACACCGCCTTGCGAAAAGCCGCGGGGTTCGTTCCCTGCACCGACCACTATTTATGTGATGAGCAAATATTTGTTTCGGGTCTGTGTGTTTGTGAGACCATGATGAGTCTCTTGTGGTGATACTCTAGACGACTTTTTTCCTGCTGTGGGGTCGGAGCTGTGCTTGTGACTGTTGAGTATATTTATTTATACACTTATTATCTCACAAAGAAGTATAATACATATAATAGCAGACAGGTTTATGCGAGAAAAATAGCCTGCAGAATAGCATCTTTAGACTCAAGCTACTTTAGAAGTTTTTCGATAGTGAGACCAACCCTGAAGAGATATTTGCAAGTTGGAAAGGTGCTATAGTGAGAAAATACGACTCCATAGAGTCCAATCACTAGATAACATAGATGCCTACAGCAAAACATTGAAATTAACAAAAGTATTCACACTTCCTAACCTCCTACCAAGGGTGCTCCTGCACTCGTACAGTGTGAGGAGAAAATACTCATTTCATTATTAATAGCACTCAACCACATGCTACCGGGCCAATCTGCCTCATGCTTTTTGTTTTGAGAACCTGACCAGCAAAGTCCAGGACCAACCACAGTTACCCTGGAAGATGCAAAAATGTCATTACCCCCTCTACAAGGAGATACTTCAATCTTGATAGGTTGGAAAATGGGGGGGGGGGCAAAATAATACTGGTAAAGAGAAGAGAATACAAGGAACATCTCATAAGTAGTCGGAAGAGAATTCCACTTTGTCATCATACCTACCAGTCGAAGGAAATAGATAACATGGTGTTTCAAGTTCCTCAACCATCTGAAATTGATAATTTTTTAATGGTGGTTTTGTTTTTGTTTTCTTTTTCAGGAAAAATTATATTGCAATACTTGTTTATAAGTTATCAATTTTGGCTTTTTGTGGTCCATATATAGAACAAGAAAAAATTACAAATTTAATTATAAAGCAAACAGTTATGTAATTAGGTTGGCCAGACCAAAAAGTTGTACTTTCACTTGTGGCTCAAGAGTGGTTTTAGAATAACGTTTTATCTATCTCCATAATATACTCATTTTGAAATAGCTCCTAAAAACCTCAACGGTTCTCAGGGAGTTTTAATAGTCCATGATCTTACTGTACTTAGATTTTAAATCATAAATTTTTTGATAATGGATCGGAATTTTGACTGAACATAGATACTCTGTCATATATATATTAATCTTCATGGAGGCTTTCTTAACACTGTGTTGTTAACAGCTGCCTAGTATTTTTGATTACATCTCTAATGAAATAAATAAAAAATTATATAATGGGGCACAAATACTACCAATTAACATAAACAACCTTTTAATTTCACTATCAAATAAAGTAAAGGCAGTCTTTACAGCCATGCTCCAAATTGGAATGGAAAGCATGTTTTACATAGATATTTGAGTTCATCCACCTCCTGCAAGTTGTAGGTCGGTTGTAGTGTCTTCAGTGGGTTAGAGATTGAGCCAATTACTAGTGGATGGATTTTATCTCGTGGTCACCAGAAATCGTCTACCACAAGCCTTATTGAACATTGTCGTGAAGTTAATGTTACTAACAACGTAGTAAAGTATTTTTATTTTTTATTTTTTTTCCATCCTAATTAGTTAAGAGTTAAATATTGACATTTTATTTAACTAATTATGGAGTTTAGTAATTGTGTATACAGTACTGAGTACATTCTTGATAGCCCTTTTTGTCTGTCTACAATCAGTTTAGTAGGTATCACTTTTTATACTAATAATAAAATTAAATTCAATCTTATTTCCGATTATTCATTATTTATTATTATCATCATAGCGTTGTGCTTTTACTAATCACCAGCAGATAACAAACACGTCTTCAAAGCAATGCTGTATGTTTTCCGGAGGCACATCAATATAACGGTTTTACATAACAATAAAACCTATATTATGTGCCGAGAAGGAAAACATACAGCATTGCAGGAAATTCTTCCTGGTGAAGACTATGAATTGAAAAATGACAGCACCTCCAAAGGTAGGTTCTAGCTGGTGGGAAAAAACTACCGCCACATAAAATTGTAACAACCGGATGACTTGGTGTACCGGAAGTCCGCAGTTTACGCGTAAGTATGCACGTCTTCTTCAAAGCAATGCTGTATGTTTTCCTTCTCGGCACATAATATCGGTTTTATTGTTATGTAAAACCGTTATAATTTTGTTTAGATGCTACAGTTTGTATTGTTACATTTATGATTTAAAATTGACATAATGACAACTATTCCTTCACCTTTAAAGTATGTGATAATACAGAGACTGCTTAAAAAAGTCAGAGGTTTGAACCTGAGAATTACAAAATTCTCGGATGTGTGTCACCACAACTCTTTTTTCTATTATTTACTCGACACAGTGATAAAAATATTTTATTTAATTTATTCATTTCTGTTTGATACTTGTTTCTGGACCTGAAAGACAAACTTCTAAAATATAAAATGAAAACTCCGTCTTTTTACCTTCAGAGCATGTCTTCGTGATATCACTGGGTTTTCAGCAATGACGAGAAGACTATTAATATCTGTTGCATTCGCAATTTGTCCGTCAATTATCTGCAAGCGACTTTGTTTCACTGATTTTGGACTTGGTTTTTTGGGGGGCTCATCTGTGTCTAATGTATTCAATGATGCAAATGCTGCTCGAACAAGACCTGAAACAGACAAAGTACAAATTCCCCAAAAGTTTAATACTCCTGACTCCTGGAGTAGAAGTTTAAGCAATAACCCTGCACATATTTTACCTGCTTTTATAACATCGTAGATCAGTCTATACTCTTTAGCACCAACCAGACATTCTATAAATCCGTGTTACTTATGAAAATTCTCTAACATTTTACCATAGCACAAACAGAGAATACTAATAATTATGACAGGAGGTGGATTACAGATTTACAGAGCACTGAACTACTAGATTCTACGAAAAAAAAGGTTAGTTGTGCTAACTATACTCTTTGGAACAAAGAGCCAATTCCTGGGCATGCAAGTTGTATCCCTTTTTATTTATTTAAAATTGCACTCATACACAAGTAATTGATATATTAAGCTTTCTCCTTTGAGATTTTACACCAGTTTGTACATGCAGTAAACCTTGGGACATTATCAAGTTTTTGGGCAGTGAATACTGCATGCAAAATTATAACAACTCCTCTTGATTTAGTTCCCTTTAGCTCCACATAGAAATGAAATGAAATAATATTTATTGAATCCATAAAATGTCAAATACATCACTTAGATTCAGTCATTTCAAAATTTACCACCCTGTTCGGAAGGCAGTCATCACTAGAGAAGAACGGGCAAGAAACTCTAGTGTTGCTCTTTTCCAATCAAGAGATAGTTTACAATACAGATACAAAGACTCAATTTCCCGAATTAAAGCAGCTCATTAATACAATATCAGAATGTAACATACAAGTGGTACCTATTGGTTACTTTTTGAAGTTTTACTTGTGAGCGGAAAAGATAGACACACTATTATACTGATGCAATGACACCCCATGATACAGGCTTGCCTAGTAAGAAAACCTTGTCAGAATACTAATAGCGTTAGTTAGTTGTTACTAGTGGGACAATAATTGATTGCATGTCATCATAGTATTGTTTTCTACACATGCCATTAATAAATTCACTGACTAGAGGACCATGCTCAGCAATGGGGCATATGATGGCTGACGATAATGAGTATTGCAATCTTACTTTTTAATTATTAATATTCAAGTTGTTATGTGGGTGCTTTATGCAGAATCGAGATAGCCGAAGTCCACAATCTGACTTTAAAGAATCAGTTTAAACATATAAAATGTGAAATGTAACCATGAGCCACTATAAAACCTTTTATTTTTCACTATTAAACTTATAAAATATAAAAACCGGCATAGAGAAAATCTATTTAAAATATTTTAATCATAAATCCCTACTCTTGAGTCTCATCAGCCTATCGCCGTCCACTGCTGAACGTAGGCCTCCCCTAGAAAGCGCCAACCATCCCGGTCTTCTGCAGCCCTCATCCATCCGTTACCCGCCACCTTTCTCAAGTCGTCGGACCATCGTGCTGCAGGTCGTCCTACACTACGTTTGCCTACGCGCGGTCTCCACTCCAACACTTGTCTGCTCCACCGACCGTCCGACCGTCGGCAGACATGGCCGGCCCATTTCCACTTCAGCGTGCTAATCTTGCGAGCAATGTCAATTACTCCGGTTCTCTGGCGGATGACTTCATTACGAATTCTATCCGCCAGAGAAACTCCAAGCATTGCTCGCTCCATAGCACGCTGAGCGACCTTGAATTTGTGGACCAGACCTTTGGTGAGTGTCCACGTTTCGGCTCCGTATGTCATTACGGGTAGGACGCACTGATTGAAGACTTTCGTCTTAAGGCACTGAGGGATCGACGACCTGAAAATATGACGTAACTTCCCGAATGCCGCCCAGCCCAGCCGTATTCTTCGGTCTGCCTCCTGCTCGAAGTTGTGCCTGCCTAGTTGAATAGTTTGGCCGAGGTAGATGTATTCTTGGACAACTTCGAGAGTGGCATTCCCTACGACTATCGGCCTCGGGAGAACATGACTATTGTACATGATCTTTGTTTTGTCTAAGTTCATCCCGAGTCCTATTTGTCTTGAAGACCGGTCTAAGCTGTTGAGCATTTCCTCCAAATCCTGCAGAGATTCCGCCATGACGACTATGTCATCCGCGAATCGCAGATGAGAGATGTACTGGCCGTTTATATTGATGCCCCGTCCTTTCCAATCCAGCGTCTTGAAAGCGTCCTCCAACGCGTTGGCAAACAGTTTCGGAGAAATTACATCTCCCTGTCTTACCCCTCGCCGCAGTTGGATTGGCTTTGTGCTGTGTTCCTGTACTTGGACGGTCATCGTTGCGGCTTCGTACAGACTTCTCATCACCTGGATGTAGCGGTAGTCGATCAGGCATCTCTGCATGGACTCCAGAACAGCCCAGGTCTCGACGGAGTCAAAAGCTTTCTCGTAGTCCACATACGCGAGGCATAGAGGCTGGTTATATTCCTCAGTTTTTTGTATTATCTGCCTCAGCGTATGTATGTGGTCTACGGTGCTAAAGCCCCTCCGAAACCCGGCCTGCTCCGGTGGTTGGAATTCATCGAATCTTTGGGCGAGACGATTCGAAATGACCCTCGAGAACAGCTTATATACATGGCTCAAGAGTGAGATGGGGCGGTAATTCTTCAATAAGGCATTATCACCTTTTTTGAAGAATAAAACCACCACACTCTTGCTCCATGCCTGTGGTGTTGTACCAGTTTGGATGACGGAGTTAAAGAGCTTAACAAGTTCTCTCAAGACAGGTATACCTCCTGCCTTGAGAAGCTCAGTAGTTACTCCGTCATCTCCGGGAGCCTTATTGTGGTGAAGTTGGTCGAGGGCCATTCTAATCTCGCCCAATTCGATGTCGGGAAGCTCGTCTGAGTAGTGACGGGTTAGTCTGGCTCGCGGATCATCCACGTTGTGAGCTACAGGTGGAAGTGCCCTTTGAGCATATAGGTCTCCGTAGAACTTTTCGACTTCTCCGAGAATTTCTGGAATTGAGGTGACGGTGGTGCCCAGTTCGGTTTTGAGCTTTGTCAGGTGACAACCGGAGGTGTGTGGCTTAGCGAATACCTTAGAGCCCTTGTTTTGTGCAATGGCATTTTCTATCTCTAAGGTATTCGAGCGTCGTATGTCGCGCCGTATCAGCCTTTTCACCTCTCGGTTTAGTACCTGACGCTCAGATGGTGTGGCGTTTAATAGTTCTCGTCGTTTTCTCATCAATTCCAGAGTCTCAGGAGAGAGCCTAGACCTACGTCCGCAGCTCTTATGTCGAAAGTGTTTGTAGCCCACTTCGCGAATAATCCGCACCAGACTATCGGAGGCGTCGTCAATGCTGTCAGTGGTTTCCAGTAAGGCGAATCGGTTCTGTAGTTCCAGCTGGAAGGCTTCACAGCCGGCTTCGATCTGGGGCAGTGACGGACGAAGAGTCGATTTCATTAAACGCGCTCGTTCGATTTTAGTGTTAATATTCAGAGTGCCTCTTACAAGTCGGTGATCACTACCGGTATTGAACCTGTTGATCACAGAGACATCTCTGAATATTTGGCGCCTGTCAGTAATAATGAAATCGATCTCGTTCCGCGTCACACTGTCAGGGCTGCGCCAGGTCCACTTCCTTTGGGGCTTCTTTTGGAAAAAAGAATTCATTAGAAAGAGCCCCTGAGCTTCAAGGAAGTTTACCAGCATTTGCCCTCTATTGTTCCTGCACCCAAGACCGAACGGACCTACTTTCGATTCGCCGTAACTCCGTACTCCCACTTTGGCATTGAAGTCACCCATAACAACGCTGTGAGAAGTCTTGGTACGAGACATAGCTTTCACTATATCTTCGTACATGGCCTCGACTTCGTCGTCAGGGTGTGTTGACGTCGGAGCGTACACTTGTACAACCTTGAGCGAGTATCTCTCGGTTAATTTTAAGACAAGGTACGCTACCCTCGCCGACACACTGCCAACTTCTACAACGCTGCTTTTGAGTGACTTATGGATCATGAATCCGACGCCTCCTTGGGATGGTTGGTGTCCTTCCCGGAAGTAGAGCAAGTGACCGGCAGGTAGGGTAATCTTGTCCTCCCCCTGTCTTCGGACTTCAGACAACCCCACAATATGCCAGTTGATCCGACTTAGCTCTACTTCCAGTTCTGAGATGTGCTCGTTCAGCCGCAGAGAGCGTCCGTTATACGTCGCCAAATGTAGTCGTTTTTGGTACCCTTCCGTAACCCGGAGATTCCTAGCACCCCCCGTCTCGCCGTTACCATGACCGGTACCGTGGTCAGGAATAGCGAGACTACCGGGAACTGGGGGCCGAGAATTTAAAGGTGGTGCCATAGGGGGGATTTGCCATAGTCACCACGCTTGGCAGGCGGGTTGGTGACCGCAGTGGTTGGAGTGCTTGGACCGACGGCGCTGCTGCCCACCGAAGGCTTGGGTATTTAAGGCACTCCAACTAATAGGATTGGTTATGCCGCCACTCGTCGGCCGCCAGAGCCACATCCGTTGATCAGCAGGTGTACCGCGTGCAGGTAGGGTTGGCAGTTGGGGACGTTAGGTGGTGTTTGCCCCCCTTACACCTACTACTACTCTTGAGTAGACCTTGCATATAACATTAGAAATACTTGTCTTTAATTTAAGTACCTGAGTTATCTTTTTCCTCTAGCTTTGATGTTTGGTCAGACACACTCTTAGACACATCAACCTGGCTTGTTTTATACATTTGCGCCCCTGGATTTGTATACTTCCTTACGTGGGCTCTAGTACCTAACCTCCAAATTATTGAACAGCTGAATTTCAACATCTGAAACAAATACCGCTATAATAACATTACTAAACCCAAAAACATCAGTTATCTTATGAACTTTGTGAAGATTTATTCAAAAAATATCAAATAAACACGAGAAAAACCATAAGATATCCTCGTCTTACATCACGATACAAATTAAATTTGTGAACAAATTGACATCAATATACTTATTTTTTTGACTGATTATGATATAATTTATGTACCTTTTATTTTTATTATTATGTTTTTATTATAAATAAATAGTTATTAAAACATTTACAATAGAAATTCTATTTATCTTTTTGACAGTGAATTTCTTGTGTTGCTACTATATACACCACAAGACAGAAGTAAAAATTAAAAAAGATGTAATTATAAATATAAGTATTTTAATCTGATAATATTTTTTTTTAATTAACGTAATAATAGAATCGAATCAAATTCAATTTAATTTAGTTGTCTTCAAAATGTATGGCACAATATAGGTACCTCCTAAGATAGACAAACTATCTATTTACTTTTTAGAGTTAGGTTGATATTCTTGAGTTAATTGAATTAAAATATCTACCCGAAATTATTATCGCATTGAAACTCTGATAAATTATCGTAATACCCTGAGAAATAAATTGTTGCAAAGGATACTGATTATACGCAGCATCAATCAGTAGTTGATATTAAACGAATGCACAGATAAAAACATCTGATTCACACATCCCTAGTTCTGAAAATTGCAAACGGCGGTCGTGGGTGGAAGTTTTGTTGTGATATTTTGTTGTTATTTTGCAATCATCGACGAGGCCGGCATATTAAATTGCGGAAATGGTGAGCCATTATACTATTCCATGTTTAATTTTCGAATATAACCACAAATCCTTATAAAAGCATACAATAAATCACGTCCTATTCGACGAAGCTTTATGTACGATATTCATGCTGCATTGTATAAAACCGTCGCATATTTAAAATGAAAACTTATTGTTTATAACACAAATCTTAATTTATTTCCATAAATGCAATCACATCCGTGTAATATGATTACTAACTACTATATCAAAGAATTAATTGAATCGAACAGTTATTCGTTGCTACCTGCAACTGATAAATTGTTAGTGCATAAATTTGTTGAACACGTTATCTAATACGACGTTGCCCATGCACTATTTGTGGTATAATTGATAAATATTTGCATAAACACTATCAATAAGATGTTATGCATCTCGGGAAATATTTGAAACCAGATAAAACGCGACGTCAATCGTTATTATATCCAAAGATAACTGCAACGTGCCTTATCTTAATAAGATGATTCCATTTGCGATGACAATTTTTTTAATTAATGCTATGGATTAAAAAATATATGATAAAATTACTATGAAATTGTCTTAAGCCCAAATTCTTTATATTTCATTTGGTATAGATAACATAAATAAGGCCTTAAGATGCATATCATGCAAATGGCTATGAATCATGTATGAAGTATTTCTTATTGCGCAGGTATTTGAGAAAATGTGGTTTCCAATACAGAATTTCTCTACTGTTGCAAATACTGCAAATGTGTTTACTTCATTTTGAAAACACTTTGAATTCTTTATCTTCTATATCTATTATTATAAATAATTTTATGTCTGTATCTTTTGGTCCACAATATATAATATTTGGTAGTAAACTGCCTTTAAACATTCCCAAAGCCACTGACTAGAATATGTCTTCAAATTTTATTCCAAAAATATTCTTTAGCCATACTAACAAAGGAAATATGTATTTTTATGACACTGAAAGATTACATATTACCAGTGTCCAGTAAACTAGGAATTAATTAATTATTTTCTAAATATTATGTCTGTATGTGCTTGTTAGATACACTCAGTATAAGCCAGACTAATGATAAATTATAAGTAATGCTCTCAAATGTTGTTAATTGTAGACATATTCTTGGTGTGATATAAACATTAGGGCCACAAGAAAGGAATATTTTATATTGTCCCTTAGCTTACAACACAGCGTAAGTCAGTTTTGCCAACTTTACAGGAGACCAAAAGAACTGTGCATTGTTGAGAGCCCAACCAACTTGCGCGCTGTCACTACTTTTCGAATTGCGGATTCTGCTAGGCTGAAACCGATATCTTGTGACCTATGGTTCGACACGCAATGAGTAGCTCAAAAAAAAAACCACCAATTTTCAACTTGTGCGGTGTTGTTAGCTAAGGGGCGATATTGTATTGCACATATTGGTATACTTTTTATTTTGTTTTAAATTTGGTATCAATTTCACTTCTAACATTAGTGAATGAGTATTAATAGAATGCAACATTGATAGGTTTACTTTAAACCTATCTACATAAATAGGTGTTAAGCCTAAAATCCTAACTTAACTTTGTAAGATACAAAATTCTAAATTGCAATTGTTAAGTTTTAAATCTATTTAACTACAGAAATTTGTCATACAAAAAACTGACCCTATGATAAACAATTACAAACTAGACATCACAGAATTAATAAGTAACACTCTTGGTTGTCTACTAAGTACAACCAGTGGTCTTAACTTGTAAAAATATATATTTTTAAGTTAAATAATTTTTAACTGCTGTTTGGACATTCAAATTAATATTAATTGTTATGTCTAATAATGACTTGTGTCAACCTGTAATGATTGATCAATATCCCATTGAAGCGCTGTGCATTTACACCACTTATAGACCTATTCCTGTCAAAAACGTGTATAAAATAAAACTCTTACTTAATAATTTGATTGCTTGACACCTAGAAACTGTCTTCAATTCATTCATACATTATTAGACCCTGCTTCAAAAAACCTTTGTCCATTTCCAAGTTCATATGGAAGTCTATACTAAAAAATATTTTAATATCCATAAGAGGGCTTAATATGATAAGAAGACTACTTTAAAAGTTGAAGTTTAATAGTTATTTTACTGCATTCAAAACAACAATATAGTTTTTATTATTATGATCCAACCCAAATATAACCAATGAAATTATAAGCTTGTTATCTAACAGTTATTACCAAAATGCGTGTTAATCACCAATAAAACAGACATTAAACTGAACAATATACATAAACTAACTCACAGGATTTGGAAAGCATTCTAATAAAATTTTTGGGTTAAAAATATCCACAATCTTCGAGGAAAGATAGATTGCGTGGTTTGTCATAATATTATATAAATAAAGTAAACAAAACCGAAGGGCTAATATATATCTGTCCGTGCGTCACTATAAACTAAAATAGATACGAACTGGCGCCACTACTACGTGAACCGTTTGCTAACGCACGCACTGTAGTTAACGTCCGTGTTTATGATTTAAAGTAATTTACTATTCGAACTATCTAGTTAAAGCTATCTAGCTTTGTTGTTGTGGCTTAAAATCGGCTCTCAAGAGATTCCAGGTGCGATTCCAGAAAATGCATAATAGTTATTGGATTTTGGCTTTGTGAAATTCGCAGCAGTAGTTTGAAGTCTAAATTTGACCACTGACAGACCCACTCTCTGTGACTAAATTGCTAAAATCTGGGTTAAGGATTGTCTCCCCTTATCTTCTGAAGTTGTTAATAGGTAAATTTTCGTAGTTAAAAATAGGTATATAAATAAAAACAAGTACATCACAATCATTTTCACGTATTCCAGATCCTGATTGGTTTCTCAGGTTGTAGCATTTCACTCTTAGACTTGTAAGTTATTATATGAAACTGTTATTGTAATGCAGTGTTTTAAAAACGCCTCTAGTCTGTCTAGCTTTTAAATCGGACGAAAAATTTAGATTTAGATTAAGTTTTACTAACTTCATAAAGACCAATTTTGTCCTAAATATTTAGCAATTGAATTGTTTGTTTTGTAACAGTTCAGTAAAGAACATTGTTTGATACTAAATGTTTTATTGGCTAGGAATAGACCTAGACGGAATGATTTTAGAGCAATAAATTTGAGACTTTAGTTCCAACGTCGTGGTCGTGTCGTAAATAATTTATCTACACCTACAAAGTCTCGGTTTTATGGGCGTATAGAGCTGCTGAAATTTTTAATCCTACTCCACTTTCCAACGTCCTCTATGGATGGGATGATATTTCTTGCTTTTAAAAGAATATAATTTTAGTGGTTTCCAACGAGTGTTAAGTGTACCTTCTTATTCCAATCGGAGTTACCGAAAATAGGAAAACGTTTAATTACAGAGAACGAATGTTTTGAAGCAATTTATGTGAAACTTTTTAATTCTTTATATTTATTGGAGAAATAATAAATAATTATAGTCAGAAATAAATGGATTTCATTTACTTTTTTATCGTAATTTTAATTCAGTCTCATGCGATTAGTAATTATGGTTGAAGCTCGAAAATCGGTTTTCCATTACCTACTACTGTAATTTGACATTTGTTTCATAAAAAGCAAACCAAAAATGCTGTTCTCCTTACATATTCGACTAACTTTTTGACCTAGATGCAGTAGGTAAGTAGTTGCTTACAAATGGTAGGGATTGCTGGATTTTTTTTCTGTTCTTATTCGTTGAGGCGACAAATAGTGTAGCAAAAGTTAGTTGGTTCGGTGGAGATCGTCACGTCGATGAGAGACACAGGAAGCCACGTCTTCTGAAATAAGAAGTGACAGTTAAAAACGACTGCGACTATTTTTGATGTTTTTATTATCCTGTCCAGACTCTGTTTCTCTCGAAATGAGCAGATTTGGATATTTTAAAATTGACCACGTGTGAGTCAAAAGAAGGAAAAGGCAAACTTTTCATAGAAGGTATTTTCTTGAAATTTCGTATGTAACTTCACTGCAGGGCCGGTACTACCATAGAAGCTTTATAGCGTTACACGGTAATTTTGTAATCTCTACTTTGTAATTGTCAGGATGTCTTTTTTAATATGTTTAATTGGGTTTGATAATTATAGATTTAAAACTTAGAGATAATGGCAAAGAAAGTGCTATTGCTGTGGGTAGAACGATTCCTTTTTCCAACAAGAATGCTGACTTAGATACTTGAAAATATTAATGACTATATTTCAAAGAGTAAACAGTTGAAACCATATTCTAGTTTGTTAGGTTACGCTTAATCCAGGATAACTGTTTTTCTATCACCTGTCACCAAAATATTGCCGGACTATTCCAAACTGGATCAATACAGGCCTCATATTCGTTAAAACGACATACTTCCGAACTAAATGAAATTGCATAACAATAGCGTTGAATTATAATGCGAGTAATTTGATGAAGAATCGATAGTGTGCTGTCCGATTTAATTTAACAAACAACCTCGCTGTTCCGAGCGTACACTGTCATTAGATTAATGAGGCGATATGAATAATGGAGCGGTTTGTTCGCCAGGCCATAGCGACATGACATGTAACCTCTTTCTCTGGTTTTTATACTTTCATAGTTTCAAGCTTCCTAGCTTTTAAAAGTAGAATCAAAAATTGTTGAGTCGATAAAGAAGTTTCGGCCGTTTTCAACAAACACCTATGGTTCGTGACTTGTGATGCCGATGATGGGCTCTAAATTAAACAAAAAGACAATATTTCTAAAATCTGATATTTTGAGTATTTTTGCACAGGGAAAAACGCGACCGTGTAGACACCTAAATTATTCTACATAAATGAAACGTATCTCAGCCTTTATTCTAATTTATAATTTGGTTGCTAAATATCTGCAATGAAACCATTATCAAAATAAACTAAACTAAGCTCGGAATCTACAACGTGTGTCTATTTCCTATACATGTATTGATTTTATATGTTTTTTCATTTTTAGGCGGGGGCTGCCGGCGCCGGTGTCGCTCTCTGAGCGCGCCCCGCTCCCCGCCCCCTCCCGCAACACTTGCCGTGAGTATACGAACTAATGAGGTTGTATTTACATCTATTTGTGTGCTGGCATGGTAAATAAAGAACACTGGCTGCTGATTGTCGAAATATCGACCTATACATCGAATAAAGTTATATGGGCTTTTGCACAACTTCTCTTTCTCAGCGATTTAAACTTAATTGGGCACAAAATTATTAGTAAATTTTTATGTTCGTCAAACAAAAACAAAATTTATGATCATTATTACATTACTAGTGCAATATATAAACAATTTTAACTCTATTATAGACATAAAAATACTTTGGTGTTATAGTCATAAGTAACCTTATTCTATGCATAGGTCAATATATTGTTTAATCTGTGACTAGTTGACTGAGGGGGCTGAGTCGGGCTAATGGCTAGACTAAGGCCTTAACCAACTCAGTTGTAGAGAAGGCCCGTGCTCACCCATCATCACCATTTCTTACTAGTTGACCCTATTATAACGGATTAACTTCTAGCATTACTTCTGAAAATTTATTTTATGGCATAGATATAGTCTAATTATAGACTGTAAGTGGACAACACTTGGCTTCCAACTCCTCCTTTATACCTTCATTATGATAAGATTCGATCTGAGATCATGACAAATTAGGTTCCCTTAGATTCATTGAGTTTTAGTTCTCGACATTACAGATGTGTGCTGGGATCGGCCAAAAACATGTAATTATCTTTACAGATTTACCGTTTCTGATAAAACTGATTGCCACCTGCGCATACCCAAACTTAGGTCTTCTTTATTATTTTCCCATTGACGATAGAATTTATGTACCAAATATGTTTTAAATTGTCTCTTTCAGGTAACCCAACGTTCGTCCGGATGTCCGCGCTCGCCCTCCAAGGAACTCCAATGGATCGCGAACCGACTTGGATAGACAGGTCAGTGCTTAATTTTGCAATTTTGCATACAATTTGCAGATAATAACTAAGTGTATTCAAGAAGCTTAATTCTAAAATAACCCCTATACCATTACTCGAGCTTACCGTTTCTAGTTCCTTTGTTTTTTTTTTTTTTATGCCTGGGGAAAATCCTCTTGGATTCCTACTAACAAGCAGGATATGTCGGACTTTTACCGACTAAAAACCCCATGGTTCTCGGTTACCACGTGAAAAGGACACCGGGATCTCAAGAAGAACACGTACCGGTAGTCCTTTATGCGGTTTGCTTATGCGCTCTTCACTTATAGATTTCTAAGAAATCATTCACCTAAAACAGAACTTAGTCGAAACCAATTAGAGGTTCCTGTCCTAATTTTGTCGGCGTCTTCGTCTTCGAGTGGGATCGGCTTTTTCACGGTCCCTCTCTGAAGACTCTTTCTTTGCCATGACAGCTTCGCAAAAGCATGCCACGGCATTCCATGATGAGGAACTTTTCAGCATCTCTGATACAATTGCTGACAAGCGAAGATCTTGTCCTATTTTACTGACTAGGATCTGCCGCTCCTCGACCCAAGCTTTGCATTCAGCAAGTGTGTGTGTAGCAGAATCCACACTACCGGTGTCGCAGTGGAAGCAATTTGCTGTTATCTCACGCCCTATCTTACACAAATACTCGCCAAAGCATCCGTGCCCAGTGAGTATTTGGGTGAGTCTGTAAGTAAGTCTTCCGTGTTTTCTCTTGATCCAGGTGTTAAAGACTGGCAGAATTGCTTCGATAACGCGTTTGGTGCAATAAGGTTCCACAGAGAGTTTGGAATACCAATCTGCAAACACTTTTTCGCGTTCTTGCTTCCGTATTGCTGTCTCAAGCTCTTTGAGTTTAGTTAGTGACCGTTTCTAGTTCCTAGAAGAAGGAATTATGTACATGCAAATTTGGTTCTTAGAAATTAAAAGAGATAAACTAAATTTCGGTAACATATATTTTACGCATCTATATATAGCAACTTCTTACACGAAATAATTTGCGAGAACGAATCCTTATTGATACTTCTTTGTGTGCATCTAGGTCAATGCTGAAATCTATGAATGCTTGTTGTGTAAAACATAATCAATATTCAATACTTCTGGTTTTAATATGGAGCTATTTTTCAAATAATCAGTTTCAATCAGTTTTTTTAGTTCCTAATGTACTACGTAGAATCGCGCGTAGTAATGTAAAATCGTTTTAAATAAGTGCTATGTAATTTAAACAAATACTTTTCTATTTTATAATATTCTTCAATTATCTTAATATTGTATGACTAAACGCGAGTTCGGAGTTTGAATAAATCTCTCACAACTCACAAGGAAATCAGTGTTTATAATATCGTATCAAAAAATCGAGTAAGGTAGGAAAAAATTAAATAACTTATTTTTCACAATGACAATGATAAAGAAATTCATGTTCTACTGCCAAGTACAGGCCTTTTTCCTAACGCCTTGCCTTGTCTACACTAGACAAACTAATCTATTGTAGACTTGCGGACTACAAACCTTAGAAATCCTATGTGGGGAACCTTAAGTAGTTTCCCCACGATGTTTTCCTTCCCTATTAAAGTGTACGATAATTCATCGAGTACCCCACAAAATGAAAGCGGTTAAATTAACAACTATTAATATGTCGACCTAATTAATTGTATTTTGGAGTCCCCTTCCTTGCGTCGCATTCCCTTGACCATTCTACCCCTGTTGCGACACACCCTTTTTATTTCAAAGCACATTCTAATACAACTATCGACTTTCTATTTACTATTTATTGACCTCTCTAACTTAACGCAGTATTTCTGCCATCACGTTTGAAAATGTACAACCTGAGAATGTATTATTTACGTATCTAAAAATATTAGGCGTTATGCTACGATCAGTCCCACGTTATAGGATTAAGCCTATTGCTGTTATTGGGGCACAATGTAGAAAAGCGCAAGGCTTGAGGTTATGATGAACTATATAAAGAGTAACATTATTTTACTATGCGAAACCTAAACGTAGCGTGCTCTGACACGCTTGTAGGTTTGTAAAAGGTAATATAGGTTACAAAAAAGACTTCTTCAATACAGATTTTAAATGAGCAAAAGAGAGGGATCTTGTCAATTTTATAATCTATGTTTCTGTCCAATAAAGAATTTATTGTCATTGAATAAATTTCGCCTGAGCTATGAATTACGTTAACTCTTTTGTTTGCCGTAGTCTACGAACGGTACCGTAAAATTATTGACCAAATAGATCTCTCGGCGATCTTATATGCCGGCGCTGGAACGTTTGCCAACAAAGCGACGCGTCGTATAACAAAATCCCCCTTCACCCTACAGCGAGAAGTATTGGACGCCAAGTATCACGGCCACTGGGAGGCAGAGTGGTAGCCAGGGGCAATGTAAGGGGACCATGACCCACGCACAAGTGTACAGTAGGAATTTTGTATTCGGAGCGTGAAAGTATTGTTACTGGGGTAGATTATGAAGGTAAAATGTTTTTAGTTTAACCTTGTTGTATAGTTTAGAAATAAAACAAATTTGAACGATTTTGGTAGGTTTGTAGATCTCACATGATTTCGAAAAGATACAGGCATGGATTTGTTATTTGAAACCACGACTTTTAATTTAAAGGTAAATTTTTTAATTGTTAAAAAAATACACCTAGGAGTTTTTCCCTTAATAGCAGCTACGAATCAAAAACCGTTCTGTTTAGAACGATTTTTCGCGAAAGAATGAATAAAATGCCGTATGTAATACTAAGATTTACCTCCTCTGTTCTACTACGGCTCTGTAGAGGCACACAGTCGCGCCGGATCGATATCGCGCCCCGTCGGGGTTCGATCCCGAGTCCCGACCTCCCCAATGAATGCTTGTGGACTTTCCGCCCTGTTTCGGTAAATTGTGTTTGTTTTGCCCATCGTGTGTACTTGCGATGCAATTTTTATATGTTTTATTTTTATAGTAATAGCGGTATTTGTGTTAAGGCTGACTATTGCTACTTCATCTAAATAAAAAAAAAACATGTTTGGATATTTGTATCGGTCTATATGATGACGTAAATTGCAAAATCTGGAATATGCAACACAAATGAGAAGCGTTCCTCGATTAACCAAAGCTACCGTCAAGGTTATATAGTTGTGAAAATGATCCTAACATCTCCATTTAACACTATATCTGTACCGCATTGCACATCAATACTCGTATAAACAGGGTTATTAGCAAAACCACCTACATCACAGACCTTTACAAATATAAAAACTGTTAACATCCAGATAACATCTCCCCAGCTTTAAATCCTTTACCAAATGTGTGGGTTGCAGACGTGTCGTGGTAAGTGCGCCGCACTCCGCCTGCAAGGGCGCTAATGTACTATCGATTGGGACTATTCGTTTTTATTCCAACGGATTTGTCGGGACACGCAGTGGTGAATATAATTTGAAGTATTCAGTTGGGTAGGGGACAGAGATGTGCTGACGTATTTGAAATCAATTTCTTAAAAGGCATTTGTTCGATCAACGATATTGTTTTGTGTGAGTCTGCATAATTTATTTTGAAGGCATCTGTAACGCAGTTTATGGGTTTTTGAAAGTCTCCCTATGAAATGGAAGATCCTTAGCAGTTATCATTCAAAAAGAAATAATTCAGTTAAAGAATAAAACAACCGGGGTCTCTTTCAAAGCTCTGCTTTATTCACGATCTCTGGGTTGTGCAGTCTTTGCATTATTTTATATTCCTTTTGAAGATATTGTTCTTGTGTTGCGGTATAATTTTCAAAGTTATAAAAGATTCGAGCATCAAGACAGTTAGTTCTGTACCTGGTAGGTAACGCCTTGAAGAGATTTCATGTAATATTTTTACTTCAAAATGTGTCAAAAAGTTTTACATGCAAGGTCTGTTACACAAGCTCTTATTCTTTATTAGTGAAGATAAAATTGTGAAAACCTCAGATCTGTTCGTTAGTTCCCTTGTTTTTAAATGAATTTTTAAACTACATCATAGAAATAAAAGTTAATAGAGTTCTCCACAGTGTCATTTATTACAGTGAATTGCAGAACATCGCGCGAGCCGTGCGTTGGGATAATCTAATCTCCGCGCATTAAGTTGTAATCCCCGCATTCCCCTTGCAAGGGAGAGCGGAAAAGTCAAACGTTCACTTCAGTTTTTTTTTTAAACGGTAAAGTGAAAAGTTGAAAGTACATTGCAGTACAAAAAGTGTGAGCAAGAGTGTAGTGTGTTTTATATCATTAAATAAGTATTAACTAGAACTATACAATATTTTCAGAAATCTAAACTAGTTTTTATTTATAGAGTGGTATGCGGTATAAAATGAATTGGATAATGTTTTGAAATATTTGAAGTTGAACTTAGAAGGTTTTCATTTTAATCTTTTATTTTATTCATCATCATCATCAACAGCCTTTCACGTCCACTGTTGCACGTAGGCCTCTCCTATGGCCTATTATTTTATTGTCAGTAGTCAAATTTTATGAGTCTTATAACTACATAGTTATTGTTCATCATATTAAATAATACACCATGATATTATTTTAAAACATGGTCAGTGGTCACATATCTTAAGAATGCTTTTATATTTTCTCTATCCTTTGTTCTTTTTGCCTCCTCTGCCTTTCATACCACTGCAAAACAAGAAGCAGTACAAATTATCCATCAGAACATCTCCGCAGCGTCCGTGCACTACACGTACCATCACGTACCTCAGGATCGATACGCACGTGGACGTCTGTCAACGTGTGGGTACTACTGCGGCTTCCACGTGACGCCACCGTTGACGGAACAATTGACGAAATATCATAACGGGAAAGGGCCGTAGAGAGGCGGGGAGTAGTACAGGAATGCCAGGTTTAATGTATACTCCTTGGTGACTGAAGCTTGATGTGATCCGATGTGTGGTAAGACGGAGATGGAAAGGATATCAAATTTAAAAGGCCGAAATAATTGATTGTCACTATGAAGTTTTTTTCTTCCGATTGCTACCTGAGACGTAGATCACATTTAGACGTGTTAACCATAGGTAGCAGGGGTTGTTATTAAATCTATTCTTAGATTTTCTGTGGCAAAAGAACAAGTGAAGATAAGAAGGTAAACAAATCTTTATATAGAGATTTCTAGTTTTAAGTTTCTTTGTGCAATATTTTTGATGATTTTGCTCAAGTAAAATGATCGTTTGTCAATCACGCAGTGAATTACATATGAATCACCATCATTGCAAGAAATATGTATAAATCTCACGAAGTTAATTATTTGTATATATGAAGTATAATAGGTTGCCTAATCGCACAAGGCGAATCATATACTGTATAAATCATTAAAGATTCACAGATAATCTAATAAACCTAGTGGCTAAGACGCAAAGTGCAACAAACCCGTAAACAACAGCCGGTAGAATCTCGTTGCGCAGTCTCAGTCGCGTGAATGCAAACAATATGCAATTTTCATAACTTCCGTTCTCGTTGAAATTCACCATTTAATTTGTATTCGATGCATATCGCTTCCTTTGCGAGTTCGTGCCGCGAATGTGACGTTTCTCGACGCTTACTTTGTTTGGTGGCTTTGACCGACGCACTTGAGATGCCGCCCACCAGCGAACACTAACGAGCTAAAAATAATGAGCATGAAACATATATACATTACTTTGCAAGTTTTAAAAACCCTTAGAGATTATCCTCTTAGAATAGGTCGCTAAACCTAGTAGTGAGAGCAGCCTAATTAGGTCACTTTTATGTGTCAAATTTTTTTGCAGAATTCTGTAGAAGCAAAATCAGAAAGCACTTGTATTCTATTTTAAGTTAACAGGATTCCTGAATTACATGTTGCTGGATAAAAATTGGTTGACAGGAATTATGAAATTGACTATGAATCTACTGAAGTGACAAACAATACGAATCAAACTATGTTTAGGCTGTTATACTTGTTATTAAGTCTTCGAATTAAAATAGATAAACAAAGATTATTACGTTCATAGTTTGAAACCGGTAACATTTTTCTTGGCACGTTATGTAAGTGGCTAGTCTTATGCAGTGGCATAGTAGATAATGCATTTCACACAATACTGCTACGGCTTCCTATCTTCAAGCCTTCGTAACGTAAAAGTACGTGTGTACTCACAATCGATAAATCCAAGGCATCTACTCATCCGAACGCAAACAGATTACTGACTTAGCAAACTTTGGATGTGTTCCTTAATATGCTGATGTTTTAACAACTCATCTTGAAGAAAAAGAGCCGTAATCTTGAATTCTTAAGGCCTCTTCTAAAGGATCTGTGAATTTACGCCCCATTTTAATCGATTTACGATTGGACTTTCCTTCTCCACCTTATTTGAACTTTCATGTAAAAATTTGCAAGATTTTATTTCAAGGATTTTGGCTATTGTACTTTGAATTACAAGGGCAAGCCGACAGGACAGTAGCGAATTAAGTTTTTACTAAGTAGCTAACTATTTTAGTGATGTAAAATAACCTGTTAGTATGCACTGTAATTATTCATTGTCAATTGTTGAACTCATAATTACACAATAAAATTACTTTGCCCACCCTCGTAAATAACTTTCATCCGCAAAATCTACGTTTCCTCATTCGTTCCACATTCCGTTGCACGTAAACGTAAGCGCACGGTCAATCGAAATGCTATTTGCTTGGTCAACCGCAATAGCTGATTTATTAGTTTCCGCCTGTGAATACTCAATGAGAACTCTTTCTCTTGAAACCACGTCACGTCAAAATGACAATGTACGAACACTGTGCCCGGTGCCTTCCACCTAAATGGCTATATTACCAACAAGCCAAGTTTAATGAAAGCGCCCAGTAACAGTCCAAGCTCCCCACCCACTCCTCCCCCTATCCAAATCCACGTAGACCTCACCCCTACGTTATGCCACAATTGTCCTCCATTCTGTATATTAATCTTAATAGCACCGTGATAGAGTTTATATTCGTGAGGTTATGTAACGCGGTTACGATGTTTCGGTATCGAATTTGGTTTGCTTGTTGAATCGCTTTGTTCCGAGGTGAATGCGACCTTATGTCCGGGTGATTGGGTCGTTAGTGGGTAGTGAGGCGCGCGCACATACGCAGCCTCCCCAGGGCTGGCACGGTCGATCCTTGCAGTCGCCTCGCCGGCGTGGTCCGGGAACGTGCCCCACACAACGCGCTCGATACATCCACACTTTCCTTCCCCGAGCAAGGAAACATGTCGGAGTAGCCAAAATTGTTTCGCGTCTTTAACTGTACAGGTTAATTTCGTTGAAGATTTTTTTTTCCACCGAATTAGTGATCGAAATTTCTGGATGTGTTTTGTGATAGTGAAGTGCGCGCAGTATATCGCTTAGTTTACGAGCTTAGTATAAGGAATATTATATTTTTTAAGGAGCATTAAACCGAGGTACAGTTTGTATTTGGTGTGTTGGGTATCGTCGTGTGGCTTGTAGTTAGACAATATGTGACAACGCTTTTGTCTGTGTGAGACAAACGTGCTTCGATAATGCGAGTTTTCACACGATTTTCAGGAATATACGATTAGTGAGAAAAATAAGTAAAGAAAAACCTCTATGAAAGAATCATGAAGTAAAAAATGGGGCGTGATTATGTTAAAATACAATCAATTCATTATTATGAGTCGAATAAAACAATAACATTTAACACATTATTATCTAAAAATGCATAAAGGATATTTGCGAGGCAGTGTCCAACATAAGAGTGAGGACGGCTATATATTTAGCTTAGAAATATTTTTAAAAGACCCATAGCTTAAGTAATATGTGTTTTACCATAAATAATATGAATCGCATAGAAGAAATACAACAAAAAACAATAACAATTTTAATTAATAAACAAATATAAATTTTATTCATGATAGCGCGTATCAAATCTTTCCTCTTTTTGTTTATGACGAATACTCTTGTTCGAGATTTAATAGCAGTGTTCTCGAGTTGAAAACCCACTCATATGCTACCGAATTGCCTTATCCGTTATTATATATGTCTATCAATTTATCGAAAAATATAAAATCTTACTTAAAAGTCTCCTATAGTGTAACAGACTCCTGATTGTCGTCAAAAACGTAGTTGTACATCTACCATTCCCGCTATAAAAAGCTTCTAACGCGATTTCCTTACAAACAGTAATCTCCGCCGATGATTTGTCAAAGAGCCTGTGGTTGTCAACCGGTGGGTGGTTAGCGGGTGGCGGGTGGCGGTGGGTTGTCGACACCCCGTGTTTACAAGCGCAATGCGCAAGTCTATGCCGGTTGCCGAGCGCGCAACCTACCGCCCCCCACAGCTGATACGGAAATCACTAGACACCTCTAGTCGAGTTTTATTGTCTATTGGTCATTATTGTTGTATCTGTAGATAAATGTATTAAATATTGATGTAGTAAAAGGAAATCTTAATATTTTACCGTTTGTAGATAAAAATGTATTGGTGAGATTACTAAAGGATATCTAAATGTCCTGATGAACGCGTAATGGGGACTGCTGTAGACTCCGCATTTTTATTCAGAATTTGTTAGTGGAAAAACCCAATGCTTTCTAGTCGAATGCCACATACTTTTTTAGGAACGTTTAGTTTCGCTATAAAATTTAAGCAGCCTATCTTTGTATGTTCAGAATTTCCCATTTTACCTCTACGTACTTTATACCATATACTTCTCAACGCTGGGTTCGAGTATCTTCTACTCTTTTGCATCCTATTTCCATAAAAAAATCTCTTGAAAAGAGTAAGGTTCACCATATTGCCTAGCACGGAGTTGGTCTTACAGTAAAAAAATCTTGTAAGATTTTTTTGTTTTTCATGTTTATGACAACTATGTTATCTAAACTTGCTGTTTTATTGTGGCACGCGAATAATTCTCGTTATGCAGATTGGTTGATTGAATAACAAGAACACACGCACATAATTAAGTAACATAAAATACAGCATACCAACGTATATTTCTGTAGACAGAGGTTTCAAAAGGTTTGATTAAATGAAATTAGAAAGGATGTAAAAATGGTTTCCCAAAGGACAATTTATCGAAACGTTAGGGTCAGGAAGGACCCTTCTTACACAACGGGCTTATTTGGCAAGATGGACGCATTTTATTGTGAAAAGAAAGATAAAGTTTTGTCGAGATCCTAGTTGTCTATGTCTGTGGGAATATGACGTACAAATTTACAAAATATTTGCATTTGGAAATTAATAGAATTGCTTTTGCGATTTAAAACTTATTATTTCAACACCGTACCAATCGGTTGTCACAATTATAAATTATCTTTATATTAAAATTTATTATTACTATATTTTGTATGTTACGTGTGACTTAGAGCTGATGGAGTTCATTCCCGGGTGGAGCAGTGTTATTGGTTATTTCGATTATAAATTCAATAACAACATAGCTGATGTAACGTGAATGCTGGGTATAAGCCTTCTCGACAACCGAGAGGTTTAAGACCGTATAACCCGCATAGCCTTCCATTGGTCTAGTGCAGGTTGGCGTACAGCCTCTATTATAGACAAGGATCATATTAACATACCAAATAAAAATTTGAAACCATTATAAAAGGCATAGTAAATATGCCACTTCACATATCAAGCATATGTTTAAAAAAATATTTCATACGTATAATACGTTTGACAACGGCCCGACCGCCATTAAAGCGGCCTGGCGCTTTATAGCACTTCGCTTTATTGGAGTTGCAACGTGGACTCACAATGCCCATTAGCTGAGTGGCCACGAGCGGTTATTTCATTAACACCGACCACCGCCCAATGTTTGATAGCTATCAGTACGAAAAAGGAACCAGGAGTTGTAAAAATATAATGATAACACAGGTCATCTTCCTAGTGGTCTTATGTATGTTGTCGACAATTCTGTTATATACCTAATATTAGCGCCATTCCTCCGATTCCAATTAAATCCTTGTGATTTTTCTTTTGATATCTCCAGAAAGTGAATAACTGTGTTTGAGAGTACCAACAACTATATTTAATGTTTTGTGCTACACAAATATTTGTTTCAGTTCTGGGTGTTTGTGAGTTTCTGATCCCCACGACAAAAGACTTGTATCCTAGTGTGGGGTCAGAACAAATTTTTGGATGGATTTATATATTTAGTTTGATTTTTTTCATGTTCTCATTAATTTTCACTTTTCTCTAACAAAAGCTGATGCAAAGGCTATGGTGACTTTCTAAGCAACGTGGCTCTTCACTTCAATGCGTGCATCAATCCTGCTACACAGGAGTTGCAAAAGTGGGTGTGCGGTGGGATAGTCTACGACCACCGCTGAAAATGCCGCTCGCGTGACTACAAACATTAATTTAAAAAATAGGGGGAATGTAATTGACTTAGTTTTTGTAGTAACATGTCTGCAACTGTGTTTATATTTAATGTTGAGTACTAATGTGATGTCGAAATACTATTGACCATTCCAAAAATATATCCTCCGGGGAGTGAGTCATGGTGAGTGAGGAAGTTGTTTTAATGGTCATTCTGCTATTTTAGCAGCCTGAAGCAGGGCTAGGGCACGTAATCCTGCATTTGTTATAGGGTTGGATGAAATAGCCATCTAGTTACCCTAAGGAAAGTCTTCAGCAGACGTATAATTTAAACTGATACATTATCGTTTATCATTAAAAAAGGGGTTTCATCTTGAACTAAGGCGATATGGATGATATCCCACTAGGAAGTTTTATAAATACGACTGTGTCTCTGTTAAGGCAGACACCCACACACACTATCCGCCATCATCAGGTCCCATGTTATAGGTTTGCCTATAAATATTTCCACTAAATAAGTTTAATCTAACGTCATACTAATTGCTTTTCAATTCCCTCTATAAAGTTTAGGGGACCCGGATGAGGGTAGCCATTAGTGCCAAGAAGCCGTTGTTCGACGGACGTGACACTAATCGCTTCAGGTCACACATGCTCACGACTACACGTCCGTGGTTTCCGAAGAAAATATTCTGCCGACCGCAAACGAGCCTATAACATCTACTTTTACAATACATTATTAAAAATGATTTATAATTTTGTAGGAATATCAAACAAATCCAAAGAAGGTTAATAGTTTAGCACAAGATTAAAAGAAATGAGCAGTACCAGAGGAATTCCTAAAATTTTTCAGGAATAAAAACTTTTTAAACCTTTCCTTATAATTATTAATAAACTTTTTATGCCAGAAAAATACTTATGTTACAGCTTCCAGTGTTTAGCGTCTGTTTATTGGAATACCATATCTGTGCTGACGGGTTTAATTCCGCAAATCACACTTTTGAATCAAGATATAATATGTGGAATTTAAATTATCACATACTTTAAACTATCAACAAAACGTGTCGAAATTTACAAGTTTGCGTGTCTTCATTTTTTTTTTAAGAAGAACCTAAAAAAAAGGTAGCATTATACGTTCTGATATCACGTTCATAATTACATTTATATCTAAGTTAATAGGTATAAGCCGTGCAATATACTAAATTCTTCAAGCCACTACGGTGGTCTGCATTAATATTAATCACAATGTGCCAGCTAAAAATAGCCATTATGAAAAGCTATGAACCCCTGACTACTATCAAAGGGTTACTGCACCCACTCCATTTGTAACACAATGTCCTTCATTGCGTGACACGACGTAATTATTACATTTTCGACCAGCACATCGTATTAGCGTAATACATTGAATCCTATTAACGTGCGGGTAAACAGTACTTAATGTTAATTGCAAACAACAGTAGCTACGTTTTGTACTTGAACTTTGAAATGTTAATTTTTTGTAAAGTGTGGGCAGTTTAATCATAATTGCTGTCTTGTAAAGAGCTGTTAGCGATCATCTAATAGACGACCGACAACAGTAACTCAATAATTTCCTAACCATTTTGCTGATGTGTATAATATGTATCTTATCATCGAATGTCGATGGCAATGGGTATTATAGGTACTTGCAATAAGCCACATTGCAATTTGAAAAATAATTTTTAAAAGTTATACGTTAGCATTTTCCGGTCTGGTTTGAGAAATTAATTCAGACTAAATATCAAGCTAAGACCAATAGGAGTCGAGTAGCAGAGAAATAGTAAAATAAATATTCTATAAATCAAAGGAACAATTAATCAGAGACAGACAGATAACATTCAGTAACAAATGTATTAACTGATTCAGAAGTCCAACTTAACTATAAAAGTGACGTGAATCAGTAATGGGGATCCAGTAGGACAAACTCTCGTCAAACTGTGTATGGGGATAACTCGTCATATGGTGCTCCGTGATTAGTCTGTACTGGCAGTACAAAAACCACACATCTCGCAGACTTTCGAATGCGTATGTTCGCGTGTCACGTGCAGATGGAATCGATCTCGCGTCAGGTACAGCTCAGTCACGCTCTGAATCTACGTATTGCTAAACTGTCTGATGAACATCTGACTATACATACATATACTTGGGTAGTAGGTATTGTTTTTTAGCTTGTGCTAGGCAGATAGTATATGCAAAACGGACTACCGAAGCTGTAGTTACTAATTACGGCTTCGAAACAAAAGTTTATTTATTTACACTTTATACACATGTTATACTCGTACTTCTTCTTCTTCTTCTTCATCAACCCATTTTCGCCCACTGCTGAGCACGGGTCTCCTCTACCATTGAGAGGGTTTAGGCCATAGTCCACCACGCTGGCCTAGTGCGGGTTGGCGGACTACACACCTAAGAAATTCCTAAGAACTCTTAGGTGAGCAGGTTTCATCATACTCGTACATTTGGACTTAATGGTTGATACATTCTCTTCCAGCCGATCCTAAGGTGTCATAGAATTGGAATTAGTCAGTTTTATATTCGTTTTAAGTCTCCCTGATTTTGTTTGTTGATTTGTAATTGGGAATAAAGTATTACTTGTATGTTTGGTGTATACATTTTAAGTATCACCAACCAAGTACCACCACTACCCAAGTATGAATCCGACAAGGGTAGGCAGTAACTATTAGACTATACAGACTGGCCACGATTCTAAAACACATCTTGTGTGTATGTATAAAAACAGATTGGTATTTTTTGACCATGATTATGTAAATTGCTATTGAAATTATCAATGGTATTACACTATAAATATAGGATTGATTTTGCGGCCGCGCGCGGTGTCAGGTGACGGCCGGGTGTCCGCGCGGTACAAACGATACTACGGGTAACACTATACACAACACTCGATACCAAATGATATCACGTGCCGCCGATCGAGCACAGGAATTGGGTTAGTGCACCGAACAACGCACTAGTTGCAACAATAACAATCGTTAATCGATTGTACAGAGTGTTGGAAACTTGAAAATAATAACGATGTTTTGAAACATTTTTTGTAAGATATAATACAGTTGAAATCGATGTCATGTAGGGATTCTGCCGGGACCTTGCCATTCGGTTGTTATAACCGATCTGTTGTTTTCTGTTTTAACTGTAGTTATAATGACAAACGAAATTGTGAAATTTTGGTTCAGTGACCACGTTGCCTCGCTAGGAGAAATTCAAAAATTGATTTTAAATACAGAATTAATCAAATAATGCTTCAATAAAAATAATCAAGAATATACACTAGACCACAATCAAGCTAACATCATAAAAAAAATCTTCGCTGCTTTTTTCGAGCAAGCAGTTTTTATTACATTTAGAATCTTTGGACACCTTTTATATTAATGGAGTATGCCAATGCAATACTGCGATTGGATTGGCATCAATAAATCATTTTCAGATACGCTCTACTCTCATATTAATAGCACAATCACTTTTGTCAAAATAACTAGATATTTAATTCAAATACTAAATCGGCAAAATTGAAGTATCCATTTACAAATCGTGTTAAAAATTTAAGGATATTGTGGATTTAATGCGTCCAGATTTTGCTCGTAGACCTCGGTGAAAAAAATTAAATAATAAGAGTAAATCTTAAACCAAATTGTATTTAGTATCCAAATAGTAAAGATTAAAAGTAACCTCGTTACGCTTTCTCGAAATAACCACGTAGGCTTTAATGAATTTCGTTTTGGAAATAATGACACCTTGGATAAGTTTATAAAGTTTTTTTATTTGTGGTAAATATGAAGTTCCAGAGGGATTTAAAAAAATCAACTAAAAATACATTTATTGCCATTTTTCGCTAAAAATTATTCGCTGTTGTTCTTCTTCATCAACCCATATACGCCCACTGCTGAGCACGGGTCTCCTCTACCATTGAGAGGGTTTAGGCCATAGTCCACCACGCTGGCCTAGTGCGGGATGGCGGACTACACACCTAAGAATACGCTGTTGTTCTTATAAAATAATTTTAATTTATATTTTTAGCATTGCAAAAAAATTCATATGCCAATGAAGTCATTTAACTACAATGATATGGTGCATTGTCATGTCAGTGTCCAACCTCGGCCGCTTTCTTACGTCGCAGCGCGTAATAGCCAATTAAACTTGCGGTTTCACCAAACAAAGTTTCTATTTTAAAACCGTGAGACATCGTTCGGTTGGCGAGCGCCGCTTCCGCCGTCCTTCTTCGGCCAACACACGCCAGATGCACTGGTAAATGAACTCTGTCGTGCTTTGTAAACATTGGCTCGACTACTTATGTCAGGGCTGAATGTATGGGGTAATCTTTTGTTACGTGTTCCTCAGGTTTTGATTAGATGATGGTGGTGGCTCTGGCTACGGAGTTTGCTGTTTGAAAAAACGTTGGCACGATCTTCACAAGCTTTGGTGTTAGTAAGGGTTCCCTGTTAAGAATCCTTTCTACCTTTCCCTAAGGTGTCAGATGCAAGTGTTATCTCTTTGCTGTGGTTGAATAAACATATGTTGAGCTAATATGTATTGTATTGGTGCAGAATCACAAATGTGCTATAATTGCTTCCCTAATTCAATTATCGTAAATTATAAATTCAAAGTTTGTTTACGTGCATCTTCTATTTGTTCAAATAGTTTTTATCTAATTTATTATATCCCACACACATCTCTGAACAAGGAATTGATTCCCAGTTTCTTTTTTTGTCTTAGTCCATAAACGGGAAACTGCTAGCCGTCACGCATAACTAGTTGCCTGCTTAATAACATAAACAACACACGACCGTTTTAAGACGTCTTTAACTTTTCCCCATTTGGCCATCCTCAACCCATATGAGCACCGACGGGTGATAAAGATCCATCGTGATCCGTCGTATGTAGGAAACGTTAGACAGTAATAATATCCCACCATATTGGTTTTAGTGGTTGCGGTGCACGCGTGTTGCGTACGCGCAGACTGGCCGTCAGTCATCGTAGCGCACGCGGCCAGAGCGCACGTGCCGCCCGTCGCGCTTTCTCCGCGATTTTCGCAAAATACGAAAATTTTCACGCACCCTCGTGCAGATTTCTCTTAATTTTTCGCGCGAGTGATGCATAGTGATGGTGTTGAGTGACGAAAATATTGTTGAATAGTTGAGTGCTGGTGCCGGTATGAGTAGAAATTTTCTCGCTTCACCGAATCTATAGAAGACTATGGAGGTAAATGAGTACCATACCACTGGTTCTCAATTTTGCTGCGGTTCGAGAAACGGCCTGCGGTACTCACAAGTAGGCTGCGCTTAGGTTGGTGTTTTCAAAGCTATAGTAACAAAGTTTGGGAGGCTGTCAATTTCAGGGCCGAGTGGTTTTCACGGTTGCGTCGGTGGCTGTGCTTCGCCGTTATTAAGTAATTAACGTACTGCATTGCGTGTAAGTTTCTATTACGTTACACGATAAAATGTGATAGGTGTAGTAAAAGATGCGTGTTTACTTTGACTCGGTGCGTCGGTTATCTCCATAAAATTGTTCTGTCAAAAAAATATTTCAAACTTTTTTTATTAGACCCAAGAAATGTCAAAGGTTTTTATAGAAATAGGAAAGTGGAGCGATGTCTATTGTGCTCTCATCTTTCCTACCCGTCGTAAAGTTCGATGATTAAAAATGCAGTTGGTTTGCAGCTTTCTTTGTACTTTTCAGTGCAATTCCGTATTTGTTGAAAATGTTTAAGAAGCTTCCTTAGTAATATTTTTCGCAAAACCAAATAAGCAGTTGCATAAAATATTATTTTAATTTGGCTTTAATCCAAATAATTAGTGATCAAGCTCAAAGTAGGGTAATACTTACATGGCTTACAAAAACTGAATTGATACATCAATTTCAACGGTTCAAATGACGTAGTTAAGTGAATTAGGCTGCTGAAGTCTCCCGTGCTTTTATTATATTTCCAACCACTTCGAATGGCTACCATATCGCATATCTGAAATTCAAGATTACAGGAAATTTAAGATGACCCGTATTTGTTTGAAGATAATAGTTCGTACTTAGCAATTGTCACAGTTCTGAGACCCTTCCTCTAGCTTTATTTCGAGTGAGTGATTTTCTGTGTATCGAGCTGTTATGACTTAGTGGATTCTGTCGCTCCAACGCAAATGAGGGGAGAAGACTGTGAAACTTTAATACTTAGCAGGGTATATCACTCGTGTGATTAACCCATTAGGTACCAATGTTCCCATTTGGGACATCTCACTTTTTGTCGATTCATTCATAACTACCTGCAATGTTTTAATAATTATTCATGTCATTAGTTTCTACACTGTGTGGTGCTAAATATCAAGCCAATTATTCACTTGAAATTATTGTCATTTATGTGTTGTTGATCAAAGAACGTACTTTTTACGAGTTTCGAAATTTTCAATTGTTTCCATTTTGATTATTCTGTAATTCGATGTAAGTATTTTATAATTATTGTAAAATGATATCAAATAGTATCTAAATAATAGCTTGTAACTAGTAATTTGATTCAATGGATGGCAGTACTTATTGAATTTCTTTATTGAAATATGTTCCCAAATGGGAACATTGGACTGATGGACTAAAAATTTATTTTGTTATTTTTTTTTTATATTTTTTTTATGTGCTCCTTATTATATATACTCTTTGAAAAATATGTCAAACAATACAGAAAAAAGTTGGTACCTAATGGGTTAACTTGGTTTTTTCCGTTTGTGTACCAATATCCTTGAAAGTGTTGCCAAAAAATCTTATTCTTAGTTTGTTGATTATTTGAAACCTTTTTATATTTTGATGATTTTTAGATCGATATAAAAGGAGATTTTTTTTTAGAAGAAATACAACTACATATTTTAAATTGATGAACAAAACATAGTTGGTTTTATTTAATAAGAAACTCCTTTAAATACATCGTTCCGAAATCAATAAGCCAGTATGAGATAGTGAAAGAATGATGCAATGCAGTGCTGGATTCAGCAAGCGTAGGACTCGTAGCAGTGTTCCGAAAGCTATTTGCTATTTACTGCTAAGAATAAAGTTATATTCCTATATTGCTATTCTTGCTATGTGGTTAATCCGGCACTGATAGGACAGACCAGTCAGGCAAGGGATTGACTCTTCGTCATGATAATATAAAGTCCTTAAAAATACTCTCAAAAACCAGTCAACATGCATAACAGATTTGCCAAGGCTATCAATATATCACTAGGGTAGGATGTTAAGGACAATCACGTTTTTTCTTTATATCCACGCGCTTGTAATCTTTACTCGGAAAGAATGTGTGTTTTTATTATTTATTTTGGTCGAGACGTCACGATCTCGCCTTGGATGGTTGGATAGCGATGTATTTTGCACTTGCATTGTTTCAGTAAATGTCTCGTACTTTTATGAAATGGCAGTGAGATGAAGATTATATCTTTTTTTTTTTTGCAAAACGTGTTGTAACGCAATTCCCTTTAGTATGGTAGAAAATTTTGAGTGGCATTATGGCATGCAACTGTTAAAGTTTATAGGTCTAATAAAAATAGTTTATACTCTCACTTTATAACTTGCGTATAAAATCTTCATGAAGTCTGTTCTTAAAGTAAGCAATATTATAATATAACCGCGAAAAGTTGTGTTTGATACGTGTTCAGGCCAATTCCATGAAACCTATTTTGCATTGATCTTCATCAAATAATTTTTACATCCCTGCGCAATATTACTTATAATTACATCCATCGCTTTTTTGTTTGTTTCTGTAACCCTATATTCCAAATTTCAAATCTATAATTTTGGCACGCATCTTGCAAATTGACCTAAAACGTTAAGTGCTTGCCTACTCAACGATTCTGTATCAACAAATATACTCGACACACCCGCTTCGCTGAAGTACCGCTATTTATATGCTCTCTACTTACTCCACTAAGCTATCACTACCCGCATACGTAACAAATTATTCCATTGCTAATTTACACTTACATTTTGCAAAAACTTTCCCATGACGAGAGTGACGGCTCGAGCGCATTCGACAAAAGAAGTGTCTCGGAAGCTCGCGCGTGCACACATTTTCCTACAAGAAAAGGCACTCTATTGAATGAAGACGTCCCTTTGACTACCGGATGTTTATGTCGAGTGCGTTTCACAATCTAAAAACCCTTTTTCGTCCTTAACTCCGTGCCTTAAGGTCAAAATTTGTCTGCATTTTTGAGGGTATTTTTATTTCTCTCGCCGTCTGTAAATGGTAATTATCATTTCTATTTTCAGTCTTATTGTTTAGCATGTAGAGTTGGAGTTCCATTGTTTTGGTTGTTTCGTATATTTCAAAGTCAATGATAGATTTTTTTAAACCCCGATTTACTTTTACATATAGCAATCAATACTGTTTTACCCAACACAAGCAAGCGGTTATTATGTGTCAACTGTAACGAGCGGAAACGTCGACGAGTTATTTGATTCTTATACTCCAGTAAATAAGGTTCAAATTGCTTCAAAATCAACCCGTTCTAAATATAACCCCGAGGATTTTGGTAAGTTCAAATGCCATGTTAATGAGAGTCGCGCGGGTGGGTCTCGTGAAACAGATGTGAACGTCTGACGATGGATTTAGTTCCGAGCGACATTAAATATACGCTCGTTAGTGGGAATAATGGGTGCTGACGACCACCTGGCATGTGCTTTTCAAGGATCTTTTCCTCAAAATATACGTTAAACGTTAGGGTAGCTTAGCGTCGACTTAGAAGGAGAGATTACCTGAAAAAGTCCTAGGGCGTCGCTGAATGATTTTTTAATCATTTGATTTTAATTGAGTGATAGACATTACCGAGACGTAAACCCTCTCAATATTATCGGAGGCCTGTGCTATCAGTGGGGCGTATATGATCTGAAGATGACCCCTTTTATAATGGTAAAATATCTAAAGACTGAATCCAAATAAAGTTTTATCTCAATGTAACGAGCGACCACTCTCATGTATCTTATAACCTTTGCATTTAGTCTAGACGTAGGCTTATAAACTGAGAAAATATTGTCGCCATATTTTTACAGTACCGCCAGGTCCTAGGTTTCTTGAGGCTTTAAATACGTACACTTTTTATAATTGAATTTATTGCTTGAACTAAATTGAATTACAATTTAACCCTCTACTGCATGAATTATGAAGGAAACGATAAAAAAAATATTTGATAGTTGTTGAGCCTTTATTTACTGATAAGATATGCTACAGAAATAAAATTTGAAAAAAAAACGGTTACAGGAACTGAAAAAAAAATTAAGACCATATATGGGTTCATATGCATTCAAACAAATTATAATCATAATTACTAGTGACATATATGGGTTTCTATGCAATAAAGAAATAATTTGAGCTTGAAGTATCTCGTACAATAGTTTCAGTATTTATAATGAAAATCGGATAAACAGTTCCGTTTATCGTTGTAACATAGGAAAACCATACATTTTTTACATTTTGTGTAAGTTTTTTGACCGCAACATCTACATTTTTGTCGGTGTTTCATCCATTCCGGCATATGGTCTATTTTGTCCGTTCTTACAGAGTTCAAATCAAATCAAATCAAAACAACGATCTGTTCAACGGCAGTTCTTGGTGTCTGGCAGGAACTTTCCTTACTTTACTTGGACGATTGGGTGTTCCTGGATTAGATGAAGCAGGACTACCGTGGCCAGTAAAACTTACAGGCGTTCCGTCTCTGCTTTGAGTGCAGGGACGTCCTCTTTTTCGAACACTTACTGCTTTACCTGATTTGCGTAAGTGTTCTGAAACTGCTTGCTTAAAATCAAATAAAGCCATGTAAATGTTTGGATTATTTCGGCGCCAAAGAATCCAAGCATTTACAATACACATATCCATTCATCCATTCTGCAACCAAGAGAAAGCCATGCTATGCCCATCACACAAAAATAATAATAAAAATAAAAATTAAATATAATGCATACGAAAACATATATGGTCCACAGAAAAAAGTCAAAGTTTGGTAAGAATGCATGCGAAACCATATATGGTTTCGAAGAAAAAGTCCTTCAGTATGATAGAAATATGCAAAAAAGCTATAAAAATCTAACACATTCTTGAAATAGAATAGTAATAGCACCATATAAATTTTTTTTATCAAGCAAAACTTTCCTTTATCATGTAGATAAACTTTTTTGAAAAATGAGTTTGCAAACACTGTGTTGAACTTCGCACCTGCGCTGATACAAGTGAGGTTATAACGGAATTGATGTTTGCCCACAGACAATAAAATATTATTTTCGTATTACCAACATATTAATCTTAAGGTAGCCGATGCGTTTAGTTATTGTATTAGCATCATTACGAATAAAAAAAAAAACTAAAGTTGCCGAACCATATATGGGTTTCTATGCGGTAGAGGGTTAATAGAATTTTATAGCGTTTAAATTATTATGCAATTACCTCATCATAGTTTTTTTTTTTATTGAGTTCATAAAGAAAACTTACGCGAACTCATGCTGGGTTATGATGTAGTAAATAGAAAGATATCGAAAGTGTCGCATGGAGCAATGTGCTGTTTATGGACCACGGCGGGGTGTTTAGACTATGATGACCGTATACCGTCGATTAGATAATTTTCTGTTTCATATTCTATTAGTAACTTTCTTAAGAAAATGTCACTAGTAATAGACACACGTCAACTTCGGTTGCAGCGATAAGTATATCCAAATCAAAGGGCGTGCCTACTATTTTAGTCGTAACAAAATCGCAAGCGACATTGACATTATCACAGAAACATGGCTTTTGTCTAGACCCTCTTATAAGGAACATATTGTAACCATACCACTTGCGAAGAATATTAGACATTATCGACCGTTAATTGTCAGTTTTGAATCACGCTTACCTACTCGGACTAAGATAAAATATTAATCTTGGAAAAAAATAAGGGTTAATTCTTAGTCACGCACCCACGTGACGTTCATCTTTGTAAATCTAATGTTTTTAACTAACCTATGGCTCAGGTTTAAAAATATAGGGTTGGCTAACATTTATCTTACCGAATCTAATCGCCCAGTGATTTTAATATTTCTGGGATAGAATTGGCATAACACAAAACAGTTACAACACGCACTGTTCTGTTTGAAGATGACCTCATTTCACTAAGAATTAACTAAACATGTGGAAATAATTATTGATTCAAGATCTCTATTCGCACACTGCACTGTCTTACCTCTTTCTATTCAACTTGCCTCATCATTTACACAATTCTTGGGAGAGTGTGAGTAGTTAGCACTGTTTTTTTTTAGATTAATCTAATGTGTATCTGATTAGCAATAGGCCGATGTTATTGCTTCGCCTGTTGAGGAATTATGGTTGACAATGTGTCTTTCTTTGTTAAACATCTGTACTTAAGTGCATTGTCACAGAAAGAAAGTGAATTATTTGAATAACAATGAATTTGATATATATCTTTTAAATGCGTTAAGCCTATTGAATCACACATATACAAATATATGAATTACTTATAGTAACTGCAAGCACATAATTCATGTAATGGCTGTACCAAGCACATTACTAAATGTTTTTCCAGGCTCAATATACGAGGCAGGTGCGTCAAAACATTTTCATTAAAAAAATACTGTTTATAATACGTCGATTGTACGTCCCGTGTGTTGAAAATGTTTGTTTTTTATAGTCCACATCATCTGGCTTTACCTTGACCTGTTTTTCATCAACAATATGTCGAGAGTGATGTTTATCTACAGAGGTTTTTGAGATTAAATCTGCGCTGATAACGAGAGCCGTTGCCAAAGTTGCCAAATAGTAAACAAAGAGTCGCAGGCGATCATAAAAATGTTAAGAAATATGTTTCAGTAAGTGTTGTGCATTTGGTCTCTAGACTAGGTCTCTATAATGTGTAATTTGATATAAGGTTCGTGCCTTATATCAGATATGTACTGTCTCTTATGAGGTTAATATCTCGTGTGGGATTTTTTTATGTATTACTTTATATCAGGTAGGAACGATGTATCTTTAACGTAAATATGTTGTTAAAATCCTTAAATAATCCATCTTCAAAGTGAATGTTAATGGTCAAAGTGGAAGTGACAATTTAATAATTTCCTATATGAGTTTCATGAATCCTAATCTCCCTCTGTTCAATCAACCAACCTACACGTGCACTATAAAATACACACACATCGTGAATTTAATTAACTCGATCCAGTGCGGGCCGCGTGTAAACTCGATCTTGACCCGCGGCAACTAAATATAGTCGACAATTATCTAACACGTACGGTGGCTGCGCTGGGCGAGGGAGAGTAACCGCCGCGCTATTATTAGACGCCCGGCATCGCCCGCTTTGTGTGTGACTCATGCGAGTACGCAGTAGATGCAATTGCACCACCAGTATTGGGAAGTTTGAGTACTGAAATGTGATGATAGATGCGGTCAATTGGTTAGCTGAAGTTACTTGAACATGTTAGGATGTAGGTTTTACGGTTGAGAGATATAGGGAAAGAGTTAGGGTATGGTAGACCTAAAGCTTACTTGGGGAGGCCTACGTTCAGCAGTGGACGGCAATAGGCTGAGTATATAGACCTAAAGCAATGGTAATGAATTGTATAACTACAATGAAATTCGGTTATAACGACACCGCTTATATTGACGGATCGTCTGGTACAGCCGAATGGCAATGTCCGGCGGAATCTGTTTAAACTAATAACTAGCGCTTATAACAACTATCGGATATAACGTCCGAAATGTACGGTCGTTATGTCCGGTTTCCACTGTATTTGTAACCTATAAATTTTCCCTCAAAACCCGATTCTGTATTCCATTCCAACTAAGCAATGGCTAACAAATGGTCTGAAGGTAATACAAATCTTGGGAAACCATCTCATGTAGCAAGTTGTAATGACTCATGCGCAGGTGAGCGTTCACGGTATGTTACGGGATATGCGGGGAGCGGGATTAGGGGAGGGGGGGATGTAATGACGTCCGCCTGTCTGGCCGGGGTGATGACGTCATCGCCGCTCGTCATAACTGTGTCAATTGTCTGAGGACATCAGTGACTTACATTCGTATATGGTGGGTCATGACTAGGGATTGCAATCCAGCGGCGTTTTCAATCCAGCGGAATTTTTGCTGGATTGACCTGAATCCAGCTGGATCCAGCGCGGATCCAGCAAAACGTGGAACGAAAATAAAAAGACAACATTTTTAAGACTTTTTTTAATAATTTGTACTTCTTACGATAATCTTTGAAATCTTCCACTCATTTGGTGATATCTTATATAAATTTGCTTTGGTTTTTTGATAAGTTGAGATCAAAATAATCAACATAAAATTAAATAACAAACATATAACCTTATATTCATATAACATTTAAGATAATGTTTCTAAGTAAGCACTATCTTATTAATTACGCTTATGTTTAGTGATAGGGCGGTTAATCAGTAGCAATCAGTCTCACAAATTCTTTTAAAATTAACTTAATTAACATTCTTTTAAAAAAGGACCGTAACAATAACACTATTTTAATTTTCAATAGTATTTTTGTATCAAACAAAAAAAGCTTTGAAATAATCTTCTCTCCGCTCGTTAATCCTTAATAACACTGGTCTGCAAAAAATAATTATTTTTTGCTCCTTCTTGTTTCCATGCATGAATTCATCATATTTTGTGCTCTAAACATGGAATCTGACATACAATTAAGTACCACACGTAGATTTCCAATATAATATTTATTTAGTTAACAAACAATATTATGAAAATATCAAACATCTATCTTATATTTATTGGCTCTGCTCATAAAAAATATATAAACTACATATAAAATACTCAAAACCAATATAGAGAATATGACCTTTATGCAAAACTTACCAAAATATTTGATACAAAATGTGAAGTCACAGCGAATACTGCGCATGCGCCTATGTACCTACTACCATAAATCGCCATACCATAAAAAGCACATTCATTTTTTCTCTTACAACTCGCTAAAACATATTTTGTACATGTACAACTTTTTGTAACAATGACGGGCAAAAAAATTGTAAAGAAAACTCAAATTTTTGAAATTTTAAAAATTCATATAAAAATATCTAGACGTATAGATTCAGGCACTGGAATCTTAATATTTATGACAATTTTTTTTAAAGGAGGATTTCACTGCAGACCAGTGTAATTAAGCAGTTTAAAGTCTGACGATAAGAGACTACTTTATAAAATAAACAGGGAAAGGAGGCGGGCGGCGTTGCCTTTCATGCGGCACGTGCTATGGTGACAGAACGGCAAGTTGCCGCGCCGATTCGAAAATGGCGGCAACTCAAAACTAAACAATAGAAATTGATACGTTTGCGGATCCGCATCGCTGGATCAAGATGTATGCTGGATCCAGCATGTTTAAAAAGGCGCTGGATCCAGCTGGATTGCTGTATGCTGGATCCAGCAATTGCAATCCCTAGTCATGACCACTCGCGGATAAGATGATTAGTGTTTCGTGTATGTAAGTATTTTTTGGGCGATCTTCTTATCGAGGAGTACTCTAAGGAGTGAAACTGGATCACTTTTCTAAGGAAAACGACTGGTTTAAAAAAAAAAAAACCTTTTTACTTGTAGAAACTTTTTATTTGTATTGCCAACCATTTCCTAATTGGAAAAGAGCAACGCTAGACTTTCTTGCCTGTTCTTTCCTAGTGATGACTGCCTTCCGAACAGGGTAGTAAAAGTTATTTTTGAAATGACTTAATCTATAGACGTTTATTAACATTTTATGTAACCCATAGGTATTATTTCTTTTCATTTATATGCGCTTATACAGGGTGTATTTAGACCGTGATCGAAAACTGAGGCAGGTAATAGCGATAGTGATCACAAACCCAGTGGCATTAAAGAAAATCCCGACAAAAAATACAATTTTTGAGGTTTTCCATACAAACCACATACTTTTAACACCGATGGTTGTATGGAAAACGTCAAAATTTTTATTTGTTGTCGGGATTTTTAATATCGTCACTGGGTTTGTGATTACCCTCGCTATTACCTGCCTCAGTTTTCGATTACGGTCTAAATACACCCTGTATATTAGATAGACTTCAACCGTGTCTTGAAACACGTAGAAGAAAATCACCGTTCATTTTCAGTACGATCGATGTACGTAAAGTGCTAATAAAACTTTAGCAATTATCTCTCTGGCAGGTCGGCGTCTATTGATGGACGTTTCCATAAAGCAATTGGCTTCAATACCGCCGAGAAACATTCCGAAGCAACGATACGAGCCACGGAATCTGCAACTCGAATTGTATTGCTAACCGCGATATTTCAACGGCCTCAATATATTGGTACTGAGTGGAGAAATACATCTATCTAGATTCTAGACTGTTATAAATTACCTGAATATGTGGAATGATCATTAGAGCTAACATGCGTCCCATTGCTGGGCACTAGCCTCCTCTACTATTACTACTACTCTATTAGAGGGCTTTTTAAAGGCTCAGTCTACCACGCAGGCAGGTGAATTGGCTGATTACACTCAGTTTAGTGATTTCTTATGTTGCGTATCTTCGTATAACTTAATATCAGAAAAAATATCGGCCGGTATAAATCCACCGGACGCTTATAGAGGCTGATCTTCAAACCTACCATCAAGCCTACCTTAAATACAACCGTTGAAGAAGATATTATAGGTATAAGCCCGTATTTTCCCAAAGCATCACGACACAGTATTGAAACGAGCGGCGCCTGCCACAATGCGCCATTGATGCGCTGCCTCTTGTATACATTTCAACGAATGACTTCAGTCAAAACATTCTCTGAATAATGTTTTCACTTAGCGTTGAATTTCGCACTCTAAAACTCATATTTGAATGTATTGTATGAAACATGATGCCAGTTGAAATGGAAGTGTTTTTTGTAGGATCTCTAAATGGTGAAGCATAGATGATATTTTTAGTAAAAGAAAGTTTATACTTTAAATGAAGATAAACACACCGACTGGTAATTAATAACCGGTAGGATATGTATTATAGGCAATAAGATCGTGATGGTACGAATTATATCTATTCCCTAGCTTAGTTATCGGATAGGATCTTAACAAACCTTGTAGTTGTCATAAAATACGTCATTTATTTATTTATTAAAACGTAATTGTTAAAACGTTAATAAAAAGAAAGTCCTGACCTGCCCTACCGGAACCTACATTGCGTAATCGATGGTTATTTGCCAAGTAATTTCAATATCAATGCCAACCGCGTCGCATAATGACTGATTAATAGGGCTCGACCGAGATGGATTTTTTGTTCTCGGCCGAGACCGAGACCGAGAATAAAATAAAGTCTCGGCCGAGACCGAGAACCGAGACCGAGAATAGACAAAGCGTGATTTTTTTAATACGGTTAATTTTTTTAATACGCTACTACTACTACTACATGTCCCTCGACATAAAATTGACCAGCTCTCCTAAACAGTTGTTCACTTGCTTAACTAGTAGGCGGCACAGTTAAAAAAATATTTGTTGCAGGCTTAAGCACTAAGCAACTTATAAGGTGACAAAGACCAAAACTCAAAAATATTAGCATTTCTTTGATTACCGTGCTTGTACTATAATATTTACGCGTGGCCACGCGCGGTAAAATTTTAATGGCGATTCGAAAAAAGTTACAGTCTCGGTTATGACCGAGAATCTCGGCTAGAAACAGCCGAGAACCGAGACAAAATTCTCGGTAGGATTTGTAGCCGAGAATGCCGAGACCGAGACCGAGACCGAGATCTCGGTCGAGCCTTACTGATTAAGCATTTAGTATCGACCCACCAGTGACATCGCGATTGTACACCTTCACAATAAAACATTTTCCATTTAAATACTGAGTTGACATGTTCGCGTGCAAGGCCGTAGCCAGCGAAAATAGAAAGGTCATGAGTCTAACTTGTACCGTTGGAACCGTGGATGAGCTTTTCAATCTAATATGAATATGTTTACAGCTTTTACGTATTTCGAATTTCGAGCCTGGATTTTAATACCAAATAGCTTATTCGTATTTAAGGTAGTCAGTAGTGGTGTGCCTGGGTTTGTAGAGTTCCGCAAGCTTGGCATGCTAAAATTTCCTTTCTAGTCTTATTCAACGGTTCTGCGTCCTCAGGCATATTTGCCAATAATTCATATATTTTATTGAGTACGTTTCCAATCTTACTTCTTTTCAAATCAAATTACATGCACTTTTATGATCGCACATCCAAGAAGTCTATTGTAATCTAATGCCGTAAATGTAAAATTATGTGTCTTTACTTTTGCTAACATTCATTTTTGACCTAGAGCTAACTCTGTATCTAAATACACTCATCATTGGCAAGGTCAACATAAAAGGCGAAGGCAGATGCAATAATTAGCATCTTCATATACCGCCTACGAATTGCAGTCGTAACATCTGCTTAACCTTAGCTTTAATATTGCATTGCTATTATGTACTTATTTATTTATGTTTTTATCTCTGTGAAATAATCTATGACGTCATAAACAGCCAGACATTCTTAAATAAGAAGTTAAGTAGAGAAATGCGTAATTATTGTTTACGTTTAATTGTACATTATAGTGCGCTGTTAAGCAGTAGAAATCCTAATGCCTTATGGTGATGGTGATCACATTAATAATGAAACTAGCCTTCAACCACCTGTCCCAATTTAAATTTCACGAATACTTTAAGAGTAGAGATTCAACAGCACTGTGTAATTCCCACTCCGGCGTTGGCAGACAATGGAAAAATGCAAGGCTTAAAGTAATAACTAAGTAATTTGCATACACATCATCCTACGTTCCGTTGGCAAGGGATTTCTATTGTATACCCAAGTCAGCATTTATCTTATGTAAATCGTTTGCTATAAGCTTATTACTGCGTACAAAGGGACAGTTTTTGCAATTCATATTACTTTTACATACTCATACTAGCCACAAAAATTTTACATTGTCTTTAACTTGAATATTATTTTCTTATGTGTGTCTTCCGCCAACCCGGCACTAGCCCAGCGTGGTAAACTATAGCCTTAAACCCTCTCAGTTATTGAGGGGGCCCGTTCCCAGCAATAAATATGATAATAATTATTAAGTTTGGAACCCATAGACTAAATTACGTTTGTGGGACATAAGAAGTAGTCAGAACTATAACTTCATTGTATCGTCAAAAGCTAACAGGATCACAGAAATGACATAAAGGAACAAAGCAAACTTACTTATACTTAAAAAAAATTAGCGATTCCCCTACAGATTTGCCCTGTATTTAATTCCCTTTCATAGCAAAAAATATCCATAATGATCACAGTCCATTACCATCAGGTCAGTGTACCACGTATCTTACATCACAGAGCAGTGGTCCTGCATGAGTCACGGCGGCCCACCGCGACCGGTCCGCAGCCGAGTTTTTGTTCGCCGTATTGCATGTAAATTTCACTATCTGTACCGTGTTCTCATTACACCACAACACCTGTGATGTTGATCGATCGTTCTGGATCTTTCTCGATTAAACCAACTGGGTTGTTCTGTTTAGAAGTGTGTTGATGTGTTGAATGATTTATGTCTTTGTGAAACGTATTCTTCGTTTGTTTCATTAGTATAATCTATTAGGTAGTCTGGTGTTATTGGAATACGCTGCTGAGTAACATTAGTCGTGTGATTTTTAACCTACATCCATGTTCTGTTGTGCGAATCATTTAATTGTTGCTCTTTTCCATTCAAGAGATAGCTTACAATATTGTTACAAGGACTTAATTCGGGAAATTAAGTCCTTGTAACAATATTGTAAGCTATCTCTTGATTGGAAAAGAGCAACACTAGAGTTTCTTGCCCGTTCTTCTCTAGTGATGACTGCCTTCCGAACAGGGTGGTAAAATTTGAAATGACTGAATCTAAGTGATGTATTTGACATTTTATGGATTCAATAAATATTATTTCATTTCATTTCAATTATTTCTGTTAGGATGCAAATATTTCGATCATGCGAGAACGAAGGTGAAGTTTTGTTTGGCCACGGTTATTTAAATTAGAAATTACCATTAGTTAATTTTATTTCTATTGCAGTTTTTAACCTCAGCAAATCATGCGATTCTACTTTTTCTTTGAATTTTTACAATTTTTTTTATCTCAAATGATTGCAAATAGTAATGATTTTTATCAATTGCCGTTTGAAATTCCAATAGTTTTACTTTTTGCCGTTATAATGGTTATTGTGTTTCACTTTCCGCTTTCACTGCGAATAATCAATTTGTCTGCGCGATGCCGTCCGTCACAGCCGACCACTCTAAATTCCTAAATTGTTTTAAAATTCTATTAGGTATACTGTCCTAGCTGTGATGTCATCAAGCTCAAGGTTATTGTGTAGATTGTCACTGAAAACGTAATTTTCCTAATAGACGCAGTTTACATCTTTTTCCTCTATGAGAGTTCTAAATCAACACCAACAAATCATGCAGAATCTAAAGGTAGTAAGTAAGTCATCATTTCTAATGTATGATTATTTTAGTTATTATTTTCTGCATTTTATCATAGGCCACCCATAACTATCAATGAGATCTTTCTTAAACAGCTTGCATCTCCTATCTTCTAAATTCTTTATACATATGACCTCAATATTGATTATTGATATGAATGTGCACCCATATAACATTGAGTGCAATTTATAGTTCGTTGGTGGCCATTAAATTATTACTAGCCGTAAGAATTACTCGAATAGCAATCGCACAGTTTCTATTTTGTGGTTCAAATTCATAATAAACACTATTCAATTCATTGCACGACTTTATTGTTGCCGATTTTTTGTGATTCATGAATGTCGGTCGTATGTCAAGTTACTTCATGTGAATTCGACGTTACTTTATTTCTTTTCATATTTTTTTGAAATTGATGTTCCAAATCTATTTTTCCCTTATTAAGTGGAGTTTGATGGAATCGATTTTTTGTACAGAATTACCAAATTTGCAAACAGCAATACCCCGAAAATATTAAAAAAAAAGTTAATTGTGTTCCTCAGTATAATTATAAAGAATAAAAAGATTGAAATATTCATCCTTATTCACACTCGCATCTCAGAGTAACACAGGTCAATAATCAGCAACTTTATGAAGGAATTTCGAACGCTTCTGTGAACACGTTCTAACATGAACTCTCGATTACTCATCCGTGGTATTCGTTCAATTTCAACAGAGAACAGCCGCGGCGATTACTCATAGATTAACTGACCCCAACAACGGTCTCAAACAAAATGAACACATTCTCTTACATAACAACACATAACCAAATGATCAGACGAACAGTCATAGAAACATGATTCACAGCGGTTATATTTGAATACAATAAGAATAGTTGAGTATCGTCCTCGCTTACACAGGTGCCTACGTAGTGTTGATAATAACTATCAAATATCAAAATATATTGTTACTCCTGTATACCCGAAGGTGTAAAAAGGCTTGGGTGTATTTCCATGCCCTTGATTCGTCAGATATGCTTGAAGTCCTCCGTAATTATGGGAGATCCTCCTGTCTTTCTGATGACATATTACGAGACTCATTTTGGTTGCTTAGAATATGAATATACAAATTCTAATACCATTTTTCATATCCAAAAATACACAAAAAAAGACATGCACGTTAAAATTATAAAAAAAAAATACTATCTAATTTATGATGCTGTTGCTAGTAAGTCTCTAATAAAAATGAATCGTTCGATGGGTTCTGTTATTATTTATCTTTTTCGGGTTTAATGTTGTTCTACAATTAATTATTCTTCATCATTTGACGATACAAAACGTATTCGATTCCTTAAAACACCACAAGTAAAAACAATAGGTTTATCTAAACAAAAATTTCCCTTCAACAGAATTATTACTACAAATCCCATCAATATGAACCCAGAGAGCGAATAATTCACTCCAAGTGATATTTGACGTGGTACAATATCCCCACGCCAGCGTTCACAGCCTACACATCCACTTTATATGCAATGTTTGAACCCGCCGTAGTCCATTTTTGGCGCGTCCGATGTATCTACGTGTCGACAATATTAATATTTGCATACTAATTAAAATTCATTCACGAGATTTGATGTTTGCTGACATGTCCGTGTTGTTTCTTTCCGTTGGAATTGTTTTTTGTAATTCAATGAGACGGTTAATAATAACACTGGAAAACAGCATATCTGTTGCATGAGATTTTATACATGAATCTGAACAGTTTTTCCACGCTGATTTCAAAAATAAATGCCGTTTTTATGTAGCAGCTCTAGTTTTGGAGTTATGAAGTGACATGGCTTTTCATTGAAAATGCAAAAAGTTTAAGTTTAAAAAATCTATTAAATATATTAATTCCGAATAAAATTTCCTTTTTTTGGATTTTCTAGAGTCAGATGTATTATGAGTACAATTTTAAATGCTCCAACAATAGTCAACCGAGATATGTTCATTACAGTACCCCCAATACCGTTCCGTTATAGTGTAAATATTCTGGTAAAAGCGCTCTCCTTGTTTCTCGCATAGAAGTCACCGAGATTTTCAGGAAAATGGTCTAGATGACTGTGAAGGTAGTGAAGCTTATTACTCATGTTCCATCCAAGCTGCTGGAAGGGTATCAGCAACTGTTCAGCGTGCTGAATGCAGCCGTCAGACATTCTATTGCCAAAAATGTTTCTTTCCTTCGATCGGGAAGCTAAAATTTCTGTTGCTGTTTTGGACAGTCTAAGGTTCCTGATTAAGTCATTTAGACCATCATTTAGTGGTCAGGGACTACCGTAGCAAATAAAATCACTGTCATTACCACCGCCGTCGTTTTTGGTTTGTCCACTTCACTGGTCTGGATTCTCCGAAGATGGACGTGACTGCTGTGGTGATGATTTGTTACTAACACTCAAGACTGGTCTTATGGCAGATTTTAAGTTGGATATATCCACTTAGAGCAATTTTTATGGTTTGAACGTATAATTTTCGTTACACAGAAATAACAGTCGTCATGATAGTTGGATAGTTCACGCCAAATCATAGGAGCTTTGAATTTAAAAGTGGGTATTTTTTTTGTTGGCCCACAGTCGCAAGGACTCAACACAACTTTTACATACCAAACTTGGTATACAAGATTTAACGTTTAACAGCAATAGAATCCCAAAGTCGTCGAAATATGCCTTTTTTACAAAGTCCGACACATTTAAACGAAATTTTTGAACATATATTCTCCACAAATAATCCAAAAACAACCAGGATTATTTAACCACTTCCTTATTGAGGAAGACATAATGAAATTTAGAAAGGAAATAGTTAAGTTACACCGCTATTGATAGAAACTATCGACTTCTTAGGTAAATTCAAGACGGTACCTGTATCTCACAAACTAGAGCTGCTACAAAAAATCTGAGGCCAGATATGAAATCAGCGCACCCAAATTAGTAAACAACAGTTGAAAAACTTCATGCAACACAAAAAAAGTTTGATTTTGTTGTCCTGTGTAATAATTTGTACCTAATTATACCTGTTATTTTAACTGTAATAGGAAACGTGTATATTCGAATTTTCTACAAGGAAAAATCATAGATGTTTACTAAATCAAATTCGATAACTATTTTTTTGTTCGAATATAAAATTTAAAAAAATTTTGTATAGAAATTTAATGCAATTTTTATGTTATCTTTATAGAAAACATTTTGGTAATGCCTCGATTTAGACTATTACTTGTCAGGACAAGCAATTTGTTTTCGAAAGCATCTCATTATTCGAAAAAAAAAAGAAACAATTCCACACTTTCCTACTGACCTCCATCGTTTACGCAAGACCGTGTCTCCTAAACGCCTTTTGTTCCCCACCGTGCCGCGTCGAATGACTTCCTAAAAGCGCTAAGGTGAGAGAATCGGGGTGCACAAGCAAGCTGTCACCGTGAATGGGGTACTCTTGACCCCATCCGGTGGGAATTGACGGGTGACGCCGCTTCCACCGCCGACCCCGAGACACGTCCTTTTATGGATATTAATGATGTGTCCATGGAAATAAGTGCTTAGAGTAGTAGTCACTACGTTCTGAAATGCTGGCCACTTTCATAACGTTCTGTAAATTAAAAAATTGAAATAAAAACAGCAGTTATAAATTTATTAGTAGTGGTAGGACGCCTACTGGTTAGGTGCGTGTGATGATATTCGTAAGGTGGCTGGCAGCAGTTAGATGAGATGATGGCAGACCTATTGCCAACATTGGACGTAAAAAAGCCTAATGATGTTAATAAAATTTTTAATGTCAATTAGCACTATTTTAACCTGATCATAAAGATGTCATTGCCGCTCAAGAACACCTTTTTGTCGGATGTCGTACAGATTTGAGTATCCTATTTACCTCCTAATACGTTTATTGATCTTGAAAAGCTAGAAAAATGAAGATGTATCATTTTAAATAACTCTACCAGTGATTGACTTATTCTCGTCTTCCCTGTTAGATCACTTCACGCCTCTCCGTAACATCTGAATGCTCTGTTCGAGCATGAAGTGTTGGCAAGTGTACCGGTCGGACCACCAGACCGTGATGTGCACACCGCTCAGTTCTCGGTTTCACTAGATTACACCTTGATCCTTTTAGATTGATGAGGACTGATTGATTGCGTTGCTTGGAAGCCGATACAGCCTGTTTGCTCATGCACACTGCTTTACGTAATCACATAGGCGATGTTATTGTCGTGTGTTACAGTGATATAAGAGGGCGGAAAGAAGGAAAGAAAAAAAATTATAGTTGGCTTTTAAAAAAAATGTACAAAAGAATATGCAGGTTGTAAAGAGACCGTGAACGAAAAATAAGACAGGTTTAAGGTGATTAGAAAAACATTGATGCTAAATACATTTTCTTTATCACTATTTTAGTGTTTGTTTTTGCATGTGTGTTTTGAAAACAGTGTCGTGACGAAATTCAAATTAAAAAAATATGCAGTGATCCCTGAAACACCTAATAATGTCCGATATATAGATCGATTCAAATTGTACTTTAACAAATTTTTCATGAAAAGAACATTTTAGAAATAGGAAGAGACAAAAATGCAGTGTACAAAATTAAAGACGTATTGAGAAACTCTTTGACCAATATTAATTTAAAAAAAAGTGGTAAAAGTTCCTACCGCGTAATTTCCGTTCACGATATCGCGGCACTTTTAACAAATTACTATAATAATCTAAGTGATCCATCTTCAGTTTTGCAAAATCATGATTTTTTTCATCGAGATGGATGATTCTAGCTAGTTGTAGACTGTTTGGATGGATTATTTCTGACCTTTCGACATGGCCTTCGAGATTCAATCAATTATTAAAGTTAAATTTAACTTCTAATCTTTCACCTTTTATTAAGGAGCTGCACTCCTGCAGTGACTACGAGGTCGTTCAACTGTTTCGTGATTAATCTATTAAACCAAGTTATATTTACTTTGTCTCGTCTGCAATTGACATAATTTTCCTTGTTATTGTTGGGAGCGAATGGACCATCATGCCCACACATTACCCACATTTTTAATTAATCTTATCATGCAATTGCGTTCTATTGAGATCTTCCCTGTATAAGGTTCAATATGTTTTAGTAATAGTTAAGATCGTTTTACACTTCGTTTGAAGAATTTGTCAAGATTTAGCCGTCTTGTGGCTTATAATGCTTGTAATTTATATTACCAAACATACTTTGATCAGTTTTTCAAATTTGGAGATCCTACAATGTGAGTTTAACATACAGAATTATTATTTTATGGTCTCAATTCCCTATGCTTCAACTTAATACTTAAAGAATTTACTAAACTCATTTGTGCAAATTGCAAATTTTACAGAGCGTAGGAAAAGTCGACCGATCCGCTAATAAGCCGCCTCTCACTTTCATTACATTTCCACATCGAAGCAATTATCTCATGACACATCTAATTTGTTTGTTGAGTTAATTTCTTTTTTACATTATTTGCAATCAAGCCGCTCGATTGTAGCTAAATAATTATTATATAAACTTTCTACTAGAGGTTAAATTGCATGCGCCATTCGTTTATCTTTAAGAAATTGTCTTTTTTTACTAGTTCTTGTCGGCTCACATTGGTGGGAACTCTTTCCTATAGAGATTAATTTGAGAGATTGTAATCACTTACGTGGTATGAAAAACATTTGTGCTGCCGTTTTTCATTGTAACAGTTGTTTAATTGACAATATTGGTCTTGTAAATAGAAAAGCTCTTTTAAAGTTGAATTCCGAATAAAAAGTAACTACTTTTCAAATACTGTGGATGCAATGGACTACGGTGATAATTTAGAGATATAAAAGATGAAATAAATATGTAATATTATAGAGAAGTGTAGTCTCAATGGGTAGAAAAGGCTAAGGGCATTGGGCAGATGATTCTGATATTGATGATGAATAACATATTTATTTATTTATTTATTTTATTTAACACTTTCTTGTTTACAAAAATAAAAAACGGAAACAAAAATTAAAAGAAAGAAAACAAGAGGCGGCCTTATCGCTCAAGGCAATCTCTTACAGGCAACCTTTGGATGGATAATATAAAAGGAACATAAATAGGGTAGAATAAAGTGTTAGACAGAAGTTAAGAAAGAAAAACAACTAATATAAGTAATACTAATAATTTAGACTAAATATATATATATATTATAAGTAAATATATAACTATCTATAAAACATACAAATGCATACATATATATAAACATATACTTAAATACAAAATAAACATATAAAATATACATACAAAATATACAGTTCTTAATCAGGTCAGTGGAGAGAAGATGGATTAGAGCGACAGGTAATGATCTTTCACTTGTCTTTTAAATGAGTGAATTGTTTCTGCTCGTCTTATGGCAGGTGGAAGGGCGTTCCACAATCGAACAGCTTGGACCTTAAATGACTTGTCCATAAAAGTCGTAGTGTGGACAGCCATTCTCAATTTCAGATCCCCTGACGACCTCCAGGTTCTAGAGTGTGAGTTTTGGAGAAAAACAAAGCAATCTTTGAGATAAGAAGGGGTGAAAGGATCAAATAAGATATTATATAGAAGAGAAAGAATGTGAGCATTCCGGCGAAGCCGTATGGGTAACCACTTGAGCTTGATACGAAATTCGGAAACATGATCATATTTGCGGAGACCAAATATGAGTCTAATACAGAAATTTTGAAGGCGCTCAAGTTTATTAATCTGGTCCTCGGTGAGATCAAGATAGCTGACATCTGCATAATCAAGGATGGGAAGGAGAAGGGTTTGTACGAGAGAAATCTTCGTAGCAAAAGGTAGAAAATTGCATAACCTTCGCAAAGACCTTGCTGAAGCAAACAGCTTCCGACTTAGCTCCCGAAGCTGAGGACCCCAGGACAGTGTCTTATCTAGATAGAGCCCAAGGTTACGGACGCAATCGCTTAACGGAATGATCACGCCATCACAGGAAACATTCCGCAGTGTGAGCTTATCTAGTTTCGACATCATCCTGGGGCTGCCGACAGCAATAACTTGCGTTTTGGATGGATTCACTTTCAATCCATGACGTTTGCTCCAATTACAAATATGCTGTATATCTGTGTTAATGTCGATGATAGCGTTATCTAGATTGTCGAGAGGTGCACGGATATATATTTGCAGGTCATCTGCGTAGAGGTGGTAGGAGGAGCGAAGTTGATTAGTTATAGAATTAATAAACAGAGCAAAGAGTAGAGGAGATAGCACGCCGCCCTGTGGTACGCCAGCTGAGACCGTACACCAGGAGGAAAAACTGTCCTCGACAGATATACGCTGCCGGCGTCCAAACAGGTAACTACGAAACCAACCAACCGCCATTGGAGATATGTTAAGAGAACGCAGAACGCCAAGTAATACATCGTAATCAACGGTGTTAAAGGCATTACTGAAGTCCAGCAAAGCTAGGATAGTCAGCTTGCCTTCCTCCATGCCTGACCTAATACCGTCCGTAATATGAGTCAGAGTGGTAGTTGTGCTATGCCCACGACGAAATCCTGACTGGAGAGAATTTAGGAGATTATTTGAAGTAAGGAAATCGTGAAGTTGGGAATGAATCAAACGTTCAAGGACTTTAGACAGGAATGGTAGGATAGATATGGGACGAAAATCAGAAAGATCAGAGGCATTAGGTTTTTTAGGAATAGGGATTATGTTAGCATTTTTCCAAGCAGTTGGAAAAATGCCTGAGGAGATGGAGTGGTTTAAAATATGGGAAATGATAGGAAGGATTGAAGGTGGAAGGAACATACCACATTCATAATTGTTTAAACTTCCTTCCGTTGTTTTTCCTACCCAATGAAAACATTTCTAAATAACTTTCACCATTTTAAAACATCATGATCGTGTTCACATAATCGATACGTCAAAATGACTGTGTATGTGATTGTGTCACTTTTTGCGGTACAATTATGCATTGTGCTCTTGTTTCCCGTGCGGCTGCGTCTTGCAACAACCGCACTGGCTCATTGTTATGAATCATTACGTAACCACTGTCTGTTTATTGTTTCCTGTGTAATTTCTGTGAAATTTTCCTTCGTAGTGCGTCTTATTGGTGGTTTCCGCTCGTACTGCATCTAGTTCTGTGAGATTTGGTTTTATTTTGTCTATTTTGTTGTGGATTATTGGTTTATTTCATCATCAGCTTAAAGTCGTCAACTGCTGGAGATAAGCCTCCCCCAAAGAGAAAATTACTATTAATTTGGTAATTGACAAATTGTGGTGTTCGATCTTAGTCATTATAAAGTGGATTATGTTATTATAATTAACTTTAAACCCAAATACTTTTAGCCAATAGGTGGCTATGATTTCTAACCTGAGAGATCCAAATACTATGAAAATTTGAAAGCTATAAATTCCTCTCCAACCTCTCGTGTGATCTACGACGGATTTAAAGGTCTCGTGCGAATAAGAGATATGTGAACTATGCAAGGATGGAATTCAACCCTTTTGCCTTTGGTATGGTACTATTCTGTAAGATTTATATGTTCTACATAGGCACTGAAATAAATTTGACGAAAAGTGGTAGATTCTCATCGGAATTTTAGACATAGAGAATAGACGAAAATGGTTGTTTTTTATATCTTTATTTTCTTTGGGTGAGCATAGAGCTCTTTAACCCTAAACATGAATGTTAACCCGAGGAAAAAAGGAGGATGTTTATCATATGTTGATTGCAACCGACATTTTCAAATGTCTTCTAATTTTACCTAAAAGCTTTTAACAAGAGGCACCAGAACAGTTTCTATATTGTACCAGTAGGTACAAAAGAAGTTTATTAACTATTTTCAATCATCTCGCGGTTCGCTTCGGAGCATGAACGTTAGTTATTATTACAAACAATTATAAATATTGTGTAAAACTGACATAAACGCTTTGCATCATACGAAAATAATTGTGAAATTGATTACGTACACTATAGTAATTGTTCCGTTTGGTACATTCTCTGCAAATGATTATAATTATTATATTTGTCGGCTGTCAAGTGTCTAAATCAACTTTCTAATTTGCTTAGATAATGATTTCCTGAATTATGCACGATCTTTTATGTTATACGAATTGGATTTTCGAAATATTTCACTTTTTTATTAGTTATGAACGGAATTGCTGGTTTTAGGTTACCGATTCCGGAGTAATTGGCATCCGCTACACGTAAGGATTTTAATTAAATTAGATAAAAGGAAGTGATATAATAAAACCAAAAATCTTGGAATGTCATTATAGGAAGATCTATTATGGATATCATAAAGTTCTTAATACTAAACAATCAACATTTATGTAACTAATAACATAATCATTACAAATGTTAGGAATGTAGTAAACAATATAATAGGTTATTTATCTGTAGCGCCCACACCGAGCATTTGACCTGCATAACGACAAATCAATATTTCCGACAATGCAAGGAATGTGGGCGCATTCTTGAAGTATTATCAACGGCGGGCGATTTTCTATTATGTGGGTCATTGTCACTAGTGTCAACTACTGTTATAGTATTCGTGTTGGGGGATAGCATGCTTTTAATAGTAATGTTAACTACAATACATCTTCATCATATGTGTTCCACTGCTGGACACGGGCCCCCTCTAAGAGGGTTCAGGTCTTAATCCACCACGCTGGCCTGCTGCCCGACTAGAAATCAAATAAGGCTTAACCAGATCATGTATCGGGACCCGATCAGGATAGAATGTGGCATGCTCAATCCGGCAACCCCTATCAGGACCAGATCGGGACCAGATAAGGATAGCCTTATGTTAAATGTTATCAAGTATGCGGGTTGGCGGACTACACATATAAGAAATTTCTAAGAACTTTTAGTTGTCAAGGTTTCCTCGCGAGATTTTCCTTCACCGTAAATTACGTGATATTTCACACAACTTGAGTTTCTGTTTTTTTTTTAATGATAAAATAGTAATGGCAAATTCCTGATTTATATTGTTTTCCTAAATTCAATATTTGCTTTGGTTTTCATATTTGTACTTACAAAAAATAATCTAATAGGTGAGCACTGAATAATCTATTTAAAAGCATTTAATTTATTTTCAAAGGCCAAACACGGGTTTACAGTGGTTTTTAGTAAACATTTTTTTATTTATTTCCGTCCGTCCTTCCGTCACGCGACGTTTATTATTGAACCGATTTTCACGGAATTTTAACGATGGGCCGGTTCGGACGTTCGTTAATGAAACAGTTTTATTTTAATACTGTCATGGCAGAGATGGATTTTCAGATAAATTGGGCACGGATACATATAATATTAATCAGCAGTATGTTCCTTAACTCAGCCCTTAAAAAATCAGATGTTCTTCTATATTTACAAGCTTCAAGAATAGCCATGGCTGCTAGGTCACAAGTATTAAATAACCGAACAGTAGTATCATCTATAGCTCATACGTAGGGTCTGCTTGGCATAGGCCTACCCTAATGCTCGCTCGCTTAGTTTACAGAAATAAAAAAATGTTTTGAAAATCATGGATATCAGTCCATAACTTGTTCGTATATTTGACACACATATCACTATAACTAGCTTTTGCTCGCGACTCCGTCCGCGTAGACTACAGGGTTGAGTTCAGAAGGAAAATACGTTGTAGTCTATTTTACTTCTCTGAGTCCTATTTATCTCCATACCAAAAATCATACAATTCGGTCAAATTGTTCAAACGTGAAACCGTAACGCGTCGATCGGCGCCTTGTGCATCCTTATTGCGCGCTTGATCAATATTTTAAAACTGCAATATCTTCTAAGATACTCAGTGAAATCAAATTATGTTAAGGGCAATTTTATTTAAAATTAAATACATGTAATGAATAACGTATTTATTTGGATAAGGATTAATGTCATATTAATAAAAACACCTTCACAAATAAAACTTCATTTTAAAATAAATTTGTTTAGGATAAAAAACGTTATAGTGAGCCAACCTTAAAGAATAGACATATGCCGTCGCGGACTTTTTTTTAGAACTTTTAAAGAGGAACATTTCTCTCAAACATTATTTTAGCGAAACTTTAACCGTTTCCGCAGCGCACGCAGCGGAAGCTCACAAAAAGAAAAAAATGTCCCCGATTTTGAAACATTCTTTATTGCTGCTCCGCTCCTATTCGTCGTAGCGTGATGTTATATAGCCTATAGCCTTCCTCGATAAATGTACTATCTAACATTAAAAGAATTTTTCAAATCGGACCAGTAGTTCCTGAGATCCTAGCGTTCAAACAAACAAACTCTTCAGCTTTATAATATTAGTATAGATTAGTCTAAGTAGCTTAATTTAAAAACAAACATTTTCTAAAGATGTCAACAGGACGATAAGTTAATATTATAACGTAGTACAAATATCTATTGATGGCATTAACATTACCCTGTGTATATCGACCGGCAGTCTCTCGTTTCGCAACCGGCTTTCCGCCCACTGCCACTCGGAAGCTGTCACATACAATATCGATATACAAGACTACGCTAGCACTTTTACGGCCTTGCCTTACATAAATACTCTTTACAACTGAACGTAAAACTAATACATTATTGCAGTAAGAGACCGTCCATTAATTACGTGATGTTTTTTAGCATTTTAACCCCCCCGTCTATCTTGGTGACACGTAGGTACTAAGCCTTAAAACCAACCCCTATCCGCAATTAAAATCAGGTATATTTTTAAATATATGCAAAAATAATTAAAAGTTGTAGATTATAATATTCTAAATTTTAAATAATTATATAAAGTTTAAATAATTTACAATATTATATTTATTTTGTAAATAACGATCATCATAAAAAATTATAGACACAGACGTTTCGGGTTGTTTCTAATATTGGATATCTTGCGTTTGACAATAAATATATGTGATATTTTATTACAAACCATACACATAAATATACAAACAAAAATCTTATGGCATTTCGCGATATTTATAATACCCCCCCCCCCCCCCCCTTCGAGTCTCACATAATTACTAGACGGCCCATAAGTGCATTACCCGCCAAGGTTGCCGTGTCCATCGCCGCATTGCAGCCACATCGCGCTTCTTAGAAATGTATACAGGCTATATGACACTAATTCGATGCGACGGGTTAGCTATCGCGCCCACAGCGGCCCGATCGACCGCGCTGCCAAACATTTACGTCACAGAAGGATATTAACCGGTATAATACTTGCCAAATTGCTTGGCATGGATCGTGGGCCGCAGCGATCGATGTAAGACTTCTTACTTTGGGCTCCAAATGTGTTCATTTGCAGGCCAGCGTAGCGGTAGTAAAGGGGAAGAGGTAACCGTGTTCTATATCTCGTGTGTTTATAGATCAATGGCAGTATCAAATGCAATATGGTTACTATATGATATATGATAGGCTATAAGAAATCTAAAACTAGTTTGATGAAAGGATATTAATTAGATTTTTTTAACACTTTTATTTTAATTAATAAATATTGTAACGCGCTCATTTTATTATTTCCGCGTTGGTACTACGTAGGGTCCGAACGGGGATACCCTGCGGAGGGCGGGGAAGAGGTGCGCCGGGGCACCGAGCGGGGTATTCGGCCGCGCTCGCCCCACGCAACGAGTGTTATCAATAGTAAAACCTGTATCAATGTTATTATATGGTATTCAAAGTAATTAATTACTAATACTGTTATTGATTGTAAACTTTTTAGAAATAAAGTTATCTTATAACGTTTAACGAGTGTTATAATATTCTATATATCGACGCGAAGGAATTATTTTCAACTTCTGCTGTTAAAAAAAATTATACTGTTTTTTAAATAATTGCTAAAAATTTATAATCATATTAATGACTGACTATCTATTACTAGTCACATAGGACTAAACGCATAATTTGTTATGGTCGATGCATGTTTGCAATATGATGAAATAATCGTACCACTTAGCTGTCGTTTACATTGCCTAACTCTATGTCTTCATATCCGATCATGTAGTAATAACGACACTCTATAAACTGCCGCACTTAATATACTCTGATCTCTGCCTAGCCTTAGGAAAGGATAGAATTTGACCCACTACTAACAAACATTCAGATGTAAATTGTAAATAAAATTATATATTTTTTTACTCCAAATCGGCCTTTATTTGTTAACTCACACAAATATTTGTACCAAATCTGATTAGTTTAAGTGGTATAATTTTTAATTCCATGTTAGAATAAGCTTTAGCCAATGCGTGCTCTTCCTACATGACAAATGACTTGGACGTGACAAAAATCTCAAGGAAATGAATCGTACAGTTTGTTCTATATGTATGTTGCTGTGATTTGTTTAATATTAAATCCTCGTTCATTTGTTTTAATAACTGCAGTACAGTCTGAATGCTTAGTGCAGTGCGTAGCAAATAAAACACACAATTATTGTAAATTATTCATGGTATAATGAAAAAAATATTTTACCAATTACTGTGGTTAATTTGCCTTGTCAATAAAACAATCATTTTATGGTGAGTGATATATGCATATTATTCGGAAATAAGTAAAAAAATATATAGTATACCTAACAGGCATAGGTATGCCTGTTTTTAGTAGGTACTAAAAACTCCTTTGTCCTTTGTTTGAATTTAAAGAGTTGCCAACTGCTTTGCATATGTTAATGTTACATATTGCACGATTGTGACTACATCTCTATATTATTCATATAGTTTAATTTTATGGCTTTAGGTCGACGACCTCCGTGTAAATCCCACTATTCTTTTACATTACTTTTAATCTATCTATCTATCAGAAGGTGCTGCCGTTAGGAATTTCCTAATTAAAGATAATAACATTTTGCCTGACCTGGGAATCGAACACGGTACCTCTAAATACAAGGCAAACACTTGTACCGCAAAACTACAAGACAGTTGTCTCTAAACAGAGATACCAATATTTTTTTATAGAGAATCTAAATCGAACCATCGTAACAATCTGGTGGTAGTACAATCGATTAATTAATTATAATTGATATCGATTGATATTGCAAATCACGAAAAAAATCCCCTATTAATCCTTGCTACATGCTTGCCTTCAATCAAATACATCAGTATATTCGTTGTAGTATCGTACAGTTATAAAAGTGGTGTAATGTGGTCGGCAGAAGAAACAATTTGCATTGTAATGAGACTGTATGCTTCAGTGCTCGTTTTAAGAGCACTTCTCTCGGTGTGAAAAAACCTTTTAACATAACTCACCACGCAAGCTCTCATTAATATTTATTGACCTTCAGAATGTGACTGATGTGTGGAAAACTAGCGAATTTTAGTACGAAGATGATAGTAATCTGTCAGTAATATGAACAAAAAAATATATTTTTAACCAATAAATTTCTTTTTTTATTTTGAGGATCTTTTGATGTTAGAGAAAGGCATCGATATATGTAGAAAAATATTCATAGCTATCATTTAACAACCCAGATATTGGCTTTCACGGCTAACTTAACTATAGATCTTATTGTATTTGTAAATTGCAGAAATGTGATAACTACAATTGTAATTATATTAAATATAGGAAGTAATCTATTTGTTTCTAGGCTTAGTTGTAATCAAGATTCCCGTGTAGACTGTTTGACAGAGTAATAAAAACATAATGAAATTACTAGCGGTATCTGTTTCAACGGTAGTAAAGTGTAAATTACTTTTAGATTCAACGCCGCTGGAATCACTTTCAAAGAGAAAAACAGCAATTTCCTGTACTAGGTACTATTAGCTTAGACAATTTTAATATTATGCGTGTTGTGTTCTTGCGGATCGATTTTAAATTGGTATTTCCCGACTACTCACACCTGGTAAAGGAGATTTGTTCCTCTGGAACAACAAAATAAAAACTTCTAATAAAATTTTACGACAAAATACAATCCTTCTACCTTCGCCCATGGTAATTTTAGAGTGTGATACATAAGTAGTAATTACAATCTGTTTTTGGTAAACTACGGGACTTAATTTTTTTCCAAAGATTTTTTTTTTATTTAAACACACGAATTTGTTACCTAAGTTACCTAAGATTGAAAATCTACAAAACACCTTCATTCTTTAATTATATTAGTGTCGAAAAATAATATAATAATAAGCATTTATTTGGGATAGAAAAGAGGGAGGTATAAATTCATTAAACACTCCGAAATTTACTCCCAGTAGACTTGGCGCTTGTGTCGAAACACATGCTATCTGCGTAATAATTTAAATATTTATAATGTAACAATTATAAAGCTGTTTTACATGCGTATGTTGGTATATGATTCATAAAGTCATAATACTCTTTTACACGATAATATCATGTATACGATTATATGAAAAGCATGATAATATCTTCTCGATTCGACTTTTACACACTCTTATAGGCGCCATAATAATAAAATCGCCCAATGCGCAGAATAAAGTTATATGTGCTTTTGCACAACTTCTCTTTCTCAGCGTTTTAAATTTAATTGGGCGCAAAATTATCAGTAATTTTTTTTATTCTTTAAACAACAAGAAAATTTATGATCATTATTACTTCACTAGTGCAATATATAAACAATTTTGACTCTATTATAGACATAAAAAGTGGTCTGGTGTTATAGTCATAAGTAACCTTATTCGATGCATAGGTCGAAATATACTTTATCAGTTTGAGTTGTGAGTGTAAAGTGCTTATCTATGAAACTTTATCGCCTAACTTTAACCTGGTGTTTTTTAATGTGTCTCAGTGCAACATCCAGGCTCAGTGCAAATTGACACTACCATAGTTTAGAGGAATAACAATCACTCTCGCCAAAGAATTTAGGAAATGAGAGGCTGCGAGTTCAAACCCCGGACAAAGGCAAATATTTGTATGATTCTCAGATGTTTGTTTCGGGCCTATGGGTTTGTAACAGCGAAAAATTTTTCAAAGATACTGATACTCTCGAGATGACTTGTATCTTATTGTGGAGCTACTAACTATATTTGTGGCTGTTGTGTTTTTAATTAATCATTAAATAGGGCTATTTATAAATAAACGACAAGAAACAGAAAGTTACTATCACGAACTGGTTCCTAACTAATTGGTTAGTAGAAATTTGTAAAAATATCCGGAAACAGCACCCGCACAATTTTTTATGGTTATAATGGTGGGTCACGCACATCGACTAGCTATGGCCCGTACAGACCGTTTCAGATGACAAGGCCGAAATAATGTAATCATGCAAATATAGAAAAAACGATAAACCATGTTTGCATTGATGTCGAAACGTTATCGCTTTCGTATCGTGCGCTTATCAGTTCCATTGAGGAAGGACAAGGTCGGAGGAATAATACTCTGTTTGACTCAGCCCACTTTCTAATCAATCCTCAGGTTGTCTCATCTATCCCACACAGCTTTAATATTATATTATTCATAGCATAGCGGTGCCCAGTCCGTAAAAAAACTTCAGTTATTCAATTTGCGACATCATAAGTATCCTCTAACTATAATGTAATCGCCAATCCTGAAAAAATTTAAAATATATATAACACTAATGACATTATCAACTACCATACTGTACTAGGTGCATTTAGTGACTAAAACTACCCTTACAGTAAAAGAAAGCTTTACCAAAATGTGAACCTGTTTGAAGATGTCCATAATAACTTCGATGATGAATAAGATGTATTAACAGCCCAATTTCTAAACCTAATTTCTTAACCAAAGAGGAGACTCGCGCTCGAAAGACGAACAAAAAAAATGCTTTAAAAGACTATTATAATAATATATTAGTAATGGTGCTAGCAATATGTTGGAGTCATCATCGCAAGTAACAACTTTCATTCTTTACGCCGACCTATTAAATTTTGGAATAGATGTGAATGAAAGGGAGCATTAAATATTAATTATTTTACGTAAGGTGTTTGGTTTCAATTAGATCCTTATTTCTTCGAAGATTTGGGAAGTCTGTTCGGGTGAAATACATGGAATGTTTTAAGTGGAGCAAAATTATTAAAATATTTAAGTGAACGTTTTGTAATGAACAACAAAAAAAGCCATAAGCTTCGAAGACTACAGCAAGTTAATTCAACTTCATTACATTCAGACTCCCAACTAGTTCACCCGATAATGCAAAAGCAGATTGTATTGGCAACGTTCTCAACGGTAGACTCTAATCCCCATAAAATAGTGTATTGAACATATTTATGATTATCGCCGGTGAATGCACTGGCATGCCCCCATAACGCCACGCAGACGAGCTCGTGTGCCGCGGTCTCACTCCAATTACCGTAATGGTTGTGAACATCGCGAAATTCCATACACTTTCACCACCGTGCGGTTCGCTTTCGTACGGTTAATGGTCCCGACGCTTCGATCTGCGTTAACGACTCATTAATCTACGCGTTTGTACATTACTCTTAATGCTGTCTGCCGCCCTGGTACTGCCAGGTTTATGTATCAATGTAAGGAATTATTTTTGCAACTTTTATTGGCTGGCTGATTGGTTTTGAAAATTACATACAGTGTAGAAGAAATTACTTTGGTGCTAAAGATTCTGTCTAAATATTTTAACATCAAAATAGCTAATATTATGAACAATGTATCTGCGTAAGAGGATTTCCGTAGTACGCTATTTATACTAAACCAAGTCCTAGACGGGATTAGCTATTATAATTAGCAGTGTGCAAAGTGGATTAACTTGCATTGGAGCAGAACACTGAACTAAGGTTAATCCTTTCAACCGTAGATAAGCCAAGGGCCAGTTGTTGAGAAGGCTAAAGGCATATAATTGATAGCACATATTCATTCAGTGTATCTCTCGCATTGTTCACAGCAAATACTAGAATCTCATAGATAGAAATTCCCGTATTCTCAAATAATGAACATTCGAAATATTTATGTAAATGCAACGCGCATAGTGCAGTGTTTGAGTGAAAAGTATCGCGCAGTGTGCTACTATTTTTACCAACTCGCTTCCTGTGGTTTTGTCAACGGCCCACATCTATCGTCTGGAACATTTCCTTGTGTCCAACGATCTTTTACCAAGTTTGTGTTGCATTTCAGGTATAAAGGTAAGATTTATATTTACAGCATTAAACTAAAGTTAAACTTTTGTATTTTTTTTTAGAAAATCTGACATGACTGGCATTGAGGTAGCATGATGTATCAAAGTTAAAATTGTGGTTGATGAGAACCACCTGCAAAAATGATAAAACTAAATAGATTTGTATGGCCTAGTTTAGTTACTTACGAAATTTTTTGACTAATAATCGCGGAATTGTAAAGACTGCACATGAATATCACATATGCATCATACGTTTGATTCTAAATTTATAGCCGGTTCGAGTGAAAAAAAAAAATATCATTATGACCGAGACCCAAGATTTTTATCTTAATCTGGATTTATTCTGAGTGTTGCTATTGTTTGTTTTCTTATCCAATATTATCAAAATCGTTAATTTCTGTTTATTCCTGTACGTGGGTTTCAATAACGATTTGTTTATCTATCAGTTTCCTATAGCCTTGAGCATTTGCCCACGATCCAACTTCCAGCTCATGGTTGCCGGTTGGGAACCAACTCGCCCGCCCACTGCCACTCGAAATATTTGCATTACCTGTTGTTTGGAAATTTAAATTAACATTTATTCTAGGTGTCGGTTAAATGACGTTTAACTCCACCTAAAAATTACTGGTTAATAATTTCGAATTGTATATTTTATTAGAAAATTACAGTATCATTTCAAATTAATGTAATAAATATGTATTTGTGTATTATTAAAATGTAGTTTATAAAACAGTTTAGATAGTATACTAGACCTTATACTCATACCTTAATTTAATTTGCCAGAGTCTGAGATAAAGAAAATGTAAAATAATTATAAATGTAGTTTGAAACTACACAATCGAATTCAGGGAAAGGTATAAAAAATGTTCAAATTGGATTTGGATGAAGTAAGGCTTTATTTAGAAAATCTCGCGACTATTGAAAACACGCATGTGATTGATACACTACGGGATTCACATTTTTCCCCTGATTTCTAACAAAATAGTACACGACTCAAATGTAATAGAAACGAGAAGGCATATTGAAAGCAATACACACAACTGCTTCCACGCTGGCCTAATGGTTGAGAATGGAGGCAACGAGTCGCGTTCGTCGTACGGTTCGTTCAACTGGTTTACACGCATTTGTGATCACGCTGATTTCTAGATTGACTCTATTTACTATTGCATCTTGTTTATGACCGCTGAATAGATAATAGACTAGAGTCATGTATATAGCATTGATATCGGAATTTTGTTTATGATGACTGAATAGACAATAGCCTAGAGATAGAAAGACAGCATTGATATTGGAATTTGAGAAGCCATTTGTCAAACTTGTAAACTGTTAAGGTATTTAAATAAAAAAATATATCCTGTGAAGGTATTTGACCTGCATCCACATAACTCAGATTTTTGTTGCAGTATCACCATTGAGTTAACTGTTTTTTGTGATAAGCTATTTTAGAAATCAATTAATAACTGTACGAAATGCTGAAGCTATTTAAACTTCATAAAAATGTAATTTATTTTTGTTCAAGTGTAAGTGTACTTTTAAAATGTTGACCAAACATATTTCATAAAGGTCATGAGGGTAATACCAACCCATGCTTTAATATTCCACCTGTTCTGAAGCTTCGTGCCTACAGTTCAAGGTCGACTTGAAGCGTACCAAAGGCATCTTCAGTATTTCAAAGGTCTGTGTGAATAGGGTTGTCAGTAACCCAGGTGTCTTGACGGTAAAAAATAAATAAAACCAAAGTTGTCATCTAAGTTTCCATCATTTGAAAGATTAATGGTTCCTAAAGATTGCATTGGAATTAATAATTCTTAACGGCCATTATCAAATTTGGTACGATCATTATCGCTAAGTTGTGAATGGATTGTTGAATCTAAGTGCGGTGTAATTTACTGTACGTTGGTATATATATATATTTATTACATACGCCCCCCTGTATTCCTTTACGGGTAGGTAGAGGTGCATTATGAGTGTTCACGTTTAACCAATTGTGTTTAAGGCCTCATATGATCGTTTCTATCACAGATTTATGGATACAATTGTTAATCCAATGCTTGTTTTGAGAATTTTCATGAAGAAAACAAAATAAAATTGCACAACCAAAAATATTGCGTATTTTATTCCAACGAACTTTTGAAAGCCCTACTCATTAGTAAGGGCGCCAAAGCTGAGGGTCATCGAAATACCGCCGAAGCACAACCGGAAAGTGGGTCAAGCGCCCTTGAGATAACTTCTACGACGTCGAGACGCGCAAGACCCGCGCTTGTCGTGGATATTTCGACTTATTTTACAAAAATATTTCATTAATTCCTTTAAAGTTTTTAGAAAAGTTGGACATTTGTAGTTATATAGAAATTATGTGATATTTACCAACTGGACTCATAAATGAAGAATAATTTGTTTGATCATCTAAATGACACGTTAATCGAAGGTTTATAGTTTCATACGTGAAGCAGGCTTAGGAAACCAGAATTTGATACAGTCTCCATAATAAATAGCTTTGCTTGATAATAATCGATCGATACCCCAGATACATTTAAAACAGATGCTTTACAATCACCAAGAACTTGTCTCTAAAGCGTACAATCAAATCTAACTGCTTAATAAATGTCTACCGATATCGATTCATATAGTAATGTTTGCCTAGATGTTCAGGTGCGAGTCTCGACAATTCCTAGATTCTAGGCGGTTAGGAGCACATTGAAACTGTCACTTGTAACTTTATGAAGTTATACGTTTTCAAGTATTAATAGGCCTATCTAAGACCTATACCCTTTTTATTGTACAGGAGGCCCTAACCTAACAGTAGGTAGAAGTAACTATATAGGCTGTTGATCTACCAATATTCGATTCACTGATAGACTACATAGACATCCACCACGTTGACCTGATTGGCGTTTCTGGACAACACTACAATAAAACTACGGTTTACAAGTTTATTTTCCTTCGCCACAATACTTCTTTGTGAAACAAATACCCTATCTAAATGAAAGCAATACCAGCGCGTCCAATGCCAACCTTGAATCGGTCCCAGTGTAAACAGGGCTATTTTCACAGTAGATTAACGACCGCCATGTATTCCCCACATGCCCCGTCCCGTCGGATGTGCTTTTCATGGCTATCTCGGTGCACATGTTGCTTTCCTTGTTGCGTAATTAACTGCTGGTTGGAGAAATTCAACACACTCGGGGTATAATAAAACAATAGTCTATCAATAAATAACTACTGGGTATAATATTTATATTGTAGTATATATAAATTGGTTACGATTTATGTTTATAAGCGATTACGATAGATAACGAATCTGCGTATAGAAATGCCGGCAAGTAGATTTAGGGGCAAGGGAATATGTTAAATCCTTGTTAGTACTTCAGTAGGAAATGATATTTCTGATGTTATAGTAAAGAGGTCTGGGATATTTGCTTTACAGACGCCCTTAAACCTTCAAATTTAAACTTAAATTACGCGTATAATATAAGTTTATAACTATTAACGGTAAGTAAAAATGTCGTGAGGTCGGTTTACCTGAGAATTTTCTCGTCTCTAGTCCTGCGATCTTCCGAAATAAAGGACTTAATTGTAACCCTCTTATGTAAGGCTTATACGCGGCAATTGATTTTATGAGCTGATCGAACGTGTATAGTTACTTTACCCTATTTTTGGTTTTATAAAATTATCCTGAATATGACTGAACATTTTGACAATAAAAGAAGCTTTATCCTTACCGTATCTCCAGTTTCCATCGCACTGGCACTTAACATCATCGGCATTTTTAAACATTAAACTCTCATAAAGCTTTCTCATAGAAACGTCCATTAACGCAACAGTTTTAACAACTGTAAAACAAATATTATAAGTATGTAAATAAATGTAGCGCCTTTTAGTGACATGACAATCATTAATCCACAAAGTTATACGTCGTTTTTCGTGTAAATTTTGGAATTGTTTTTTTGATATTGGTTACGTAAAATCTTATGTTTATACATATGTATGTACACACATACATAAGCTCAATAACATTTTGCCGGACCCGGGAATCGAATCCGGAAGCTTTAGATCGCACGACGTTCACTCGCACTGCGAGACCACAAGTGACTATATACATCCTTCCATGAATCATATTGTACAGCACATTGAGTATGCATAAGAATATTAAAGCAGTAAAAATTTAAATAAAACATTGGTAAAAAGCATGCCATTTATCATGACGACATGGCGCGGCGCCAAATAAAAACGTCGGTAATAAAAAATTAAATTGCTTCTACACGCGGGCGTGAGAGCCCTTCTGTTCTAAATCTGTTTGCCACTTATTGATGACCTATTTCGAAATACGAGCTTGTAATCGAACACACTGTTTATTATTTTAAGGATACTTGTGTGTAGTCCTGGTTGCACTCGCTTTAAATCCTAGCAACGCTATGAAACTTCTTTTTTATAAGATGAAAACCGTTTGGTGACAAAACCTTAACGGAAATTTAAAATTACATTTCTTTATAGAGTGCCATAACTTACGCCAGTTGGGCAGTCTATAAACAAGGCCAATGAGATAAGAAGAAATTTAATTAGTCATCTACGCTTTTCATCTCTGCACCACCTATGATTCGAATGGATGAGAATGCCTCAGGCATTAAGTCCATCTTTAAGTTTATCTTTATATTGTTTATGTATGAAGCGGAAATAAATATATAAGTACTTTCAACGAATTTTGAATTAAAAATACATATCGAGAATAGTTGCTTTATGTATTATAGAATTCTATTTCAATTTAATCTAAACACACATTTCTCTAACTCACTCAACACGCTAACCCAATTTCCATTAAACCGATGTAGCGAACCATAACATTCCAATATCCACTATTACAAGAGCAATAACATCTGTGCCAACAATCTAGCTCGAAAGCACAATAAATTCACTCGACGCTATCCAATACTTACCTTACGGCCACCGACAAAACCGTACTTACGCACCTTTCGCACAGGGGCTCCGTTTAAAATGACAAAACAGTAGAAGTAAACGTAAACAGTGCAAAAATGAACGCCCGGGAATACTACAAACTTTACAAGAATGTCGATAGAGCGAACGCATCGCGGGTAGACTGCAGCGATGTCCTCGACAACGACACTGAGTTCAACGCGAACCATTTCAAGCTGTACGATGATTTCACAACGGATTTGCGAATAAATTTCAATCCGCTGAGGCACAATTACCACGAGATAGCCAGGAGCGATGTGCTCCGGAGGATCACTGATCCCAACGACTCAGGCGTCGATATGGAGAACGGGAACCCTCTGGACGATATCACGTCTTCCAAAGATAGCGATCTGGTGAGTAAGAATGACATAGCTTGTAAGCCGTTCGTAGTGATAGCTAGTAGAAATGCTACGATTTCATTTTGTGTGGATTTTGCATTGGTGGTTTGGCTTACGTAGCTGTCATGAAGAAAGAAAGGATTTTAAATACAGCTTTCCAACAAGAAATAGTAAATTTCTTGAAAAATAACAAAAAATGTGATTTAGAAACATCGCAAATTCCGAGTCGCCAATGTGAAAGTCATTCTAATTTTTAACTGTAACGTTGGCTTAGAATTCTAATTACATTTCTAGCTTTCAGTTATCTTCAATTACTTCTCATGTTGCATCCACGTGTTAATTAAACCGAAGCCATTTGTAGTTATCACGTTTAATAGAACTATTTGTAAGTTAATTTTATTGGTTTCTTATTTGGTGACATCAATAGAGCAATTACTTATAAGTATATATGGTCTCTGCACGGGTAATATTATAAGCAATTTACCCAAAATAGGTAAAATTAAGTACGTTTTTTCCTTATTTATCATATAACTAACTTACGTTTTTATTTGCCTTTATTAATTGAGTAAAGCTGTAATTTAATTATCAATAATATAAATTTAAAGCTGTAACTAAAAATGAATAAGTTTTCATCTCTAAAAATGTTTATCGTATTCTGTTCATAAATGAACACTTACTAATGTCTTTTTCCCTTCACAAATGATCATTTTGCATGGCACCAATTTGCCACCGGATCCGACGGCGCGGCGCTCCGTTTGAAAGCACTATTGTGCGGGCGCCGGAACATCGCAATTCGCAATCCCATTATACCACACTGACGAGACCCGACCAGAATACTAAGGGTCGCCAATTTATTTGCAAACGTTTGCCGTGAATTGAAGGTGTCATTTATAATTATAGAATTTACTTTAAAAATTAGATGTCGATGATGCTATTTTGGCACCAGTTAAATAGCAAAGAATAAAATTGCATTTGTATCATATATTTACCTTACTTCAAATTTATACCGTATGTTGCAGGAATTATTGATGATGGTCAAGCTTTTGAGTTATTTTTCAAGTTATTTAACGCCCCTATTAATCAAACTATACACAGACATCGACCATTGATAGGAGCACGTCTAGAGGTCGCCAAGTTCGTCCAACCTAGTTGCGATTCGATGTTGGCAATGCCGTTTCGGTCACAGGATGTTCTATTTGTCGACGCCTTAAAGAATTCGATTCACTAATTATTCTAGACCATTCCAGTTCTTTAAAATTAGGTTGTGGCGAAGCATTTCCAAGTCGGCGTATATCGTTGGGTTGGTAATAGTTAATTCTGACAAGGATATTACGACTATAAAATTCAAATTTTCTGTTGTCACGAAAAATTTAAATAGCAAAAACAGTTTGAAGGCTTCTGTGCTATTTCACTTTTTGAATAATACGCTAATCTCTACCATTCCTTACTAATCGAAGAGGCATTACTATGTAATGATTACAATATAGTAAAGATTATGTTTCTGTCTGTATTCAATCTAACTTTATTCAAAGCTTTGCTACCATAACAATAGTTTTTATAACAACTAATAAAAGGTAATAAATAAATTATTCACTTCACAGAGTATTATTAAAACCTATCAATCGTCCTGTTCCTCTAATGAACCTCTCAGCGTTTGAAATATACTGAAGTAGATACCGCTGCCTGTGCGAACCTAATTGAGGTCGCTATTGGTGTTTGCCATAGCAATAAATTTTAATCCCACGCGCGATGCTGGCTATTCTCTTAGTGACCTAGTGATGGACTGTGCAGTTGTTACTAATGAATTGGACTCCATATTTTAGCCTCGAGGTTAGAGTACTGATCACTCACTGTCGAACAAATTGAATTAGTCATATTGTGAATGGTCATGGATAATTGTTTAGCTTTTGTTTTCATCCTTTTTAAATTGAGCGAGGTAAAATAGAAAAATTACAGCTGATGGAATAGGTGGTATTTCGAATGAAAATAATTGAAACACTAGTAAATCTTTATCAAGTCATGAAGATTTTTTTGGTATTATAAATATCAGAATATGCTCTCAAAAGCAAAGTATCAACTAGTAGTATCATTGGTTACTACAGAATCACGATTAATTAATCCTGTGTTATAGATTTTTAAATTAAATTGGTAATACTTTTTTTCAAGTCCTACTAACATTTGTTCCAATCTTAAAAATTTCTTGAACAATCTAAAAGCTAGTATTATTGTACAGGACTTGCGCATCGCTAGTGACCCCATTGAATGATTTCCATCAGGGCCGGACAATGCGTTCGCGTGTCGGGTTTCCTACAAGAGCAGCCAGGGTAATTTGTAGGGCGATGATGTAATACAATGTAATACATTGTAACTGAATACAACGCACGCTGATTGATGATGCCCAACTAGAAATGAGATAGATCGAGGCCTTAATTTTTCACTTAGTCTTGGGAATAACAATTTGTGTAATATGGGTGACGTTATTTCACAAGATTTTGCAATTGTTTGTGTTGAAATATGGATTTGAATTGTTAATGATATTCATAATTAAAGAGCGGATGGTTCTATAGGAAAACTTAAGTTCTAAATGATAACACATAGAATTCAAGTAAAGCAATGACGAATTCTTAATGGTACAATCTCGAATCTTCCTTTCACTGTTAAGGAACAACATTACAATTGCTGATCCTATAACTCGTAGAATTAGAATGATACGTAACTTTTTTTTTTGTTTTTATAACCTCTCTGTACAGACTAAATTTTAATTTATGCGAGTATGTATTTTTTTCCATGTCCCAAAAAAAATGACTTCAGATTTTATCAGTTGCCTATTTCATTCCAGTTTTTGCAGAAAACTTTCGGGTTACTGCAAAAGTATTTTTAATTAGAACAATGATATAGAGACTATCCTATTCCACATCATTGCTTGCGGTTCTAGGCAACCTACATCTGGAATTCTCTTTTCCTTTTAATTAGTACCGACCCGTACTGCATTTACCCAGGACAAATGATTCCCTTTTTTCCTCACATATAGTGTAGCTGTGTAATGGAGATATTTTTTTATCCCGTTGGTATTTGCTAAGTTTTACTCAGTTTCGTTACTTTAGCATAGATGGAGTGAAAATTTTGTTAAATAGGATTGTTCTAAATAAAATATATTTTTCATTTTAGTAATTGAAATAAAAAGTTGGGTATGGCGAAACAAAAAAATATAATGTTATTCTACTACCGTACCGTTGTCACTGTACGTGACAGAATAATCGCTGCTTAAACCAGCTCCACCATACCATAATACTGTACATGTGTTTTATTATCCGCGAAGATGTTGCAATACATGTGGTATCGCATATGGCATCAACATTATCTGCAATCAGTGAGTATGAGTCACTCGAGTCACCAACCGGCAACTTAGCGACCGGTCGCCGGACACTACGCGACAAGAATGCGTGAGATACAAAACTTCGCGGCTCGCACGAAACCCATTGTCTCGTCTGTGCATAATTATTCTATGTTTATTCATGAATTACTTAGAATATGATGACAGAAAGAAACGCTTTTATTTTCTTTTTGACGGTAGACTGTAATTTTTAAAAATATTTTGTCATAAATAGAGGTTTAACGACTAAAATTAATATAAATTTATTTTCTAGAGTTTAAAGTATTTTTTACCAACCATGATAAAGATAAAACGTGGTTTCATATTATTTTATAAGAGCTACAACAACATTTTGATTTTATGATTATTTTTCTTACGAGTAACTGATATGCCAAATTAGATAATACGTGATAACTCTTATTTATCTACACCACAATTGTAGAACGTCGTAGTAGCCCTAGGAAACATGCCTTACCAACAAGGAAACAGTACACAAAAGTAAAGATCACAGATTTCTTCATAAAATGATTCACATTGCAGATCGACATGATAAAACTGTAGCTCCACAACGAGTTACTAAGAAATAGTGGTTTCCAGTAGTTCCTCTAATCTTGTTGACGCCATGGAATTCTATATATATTGGAAGCTATGACTTAAAACAGTTTTCTTATACAGTTATCCGAAAGGATAGTTTATCTTTATGCGTCCAGATGAAACCATTAGCCTAACAATTTTGTATCTAATTAACAACGTTGGTCCCTTGTTTCGCAATAGTAAAAAATAGAAAACCTAAGGTGTAGTATAGATTTCTGTCACGGTTCATGCCCATTAAAATTGTTTTTAGTGAAAAAAGTATCTTCTTTGGTTACCACTAACAATGTGATTAATAGGCTGAGAATGCACGTAGTCAAATAAAACAAAACGTACTTAAATAGCACTCTGTAAATATTTGAATCGGTGTTAACGTTAGCCAAGTTTCTTTGTGAATTATTATTATGAGTCATGTGTCATTTATCTCTTTTTTAGCATCAGCCATGTAAGCGGATTCCGTTACAACTCGCGTACAGACTGCTAATGCAATAACTGTATCGTAAATTTCGCACCGACGTTTATTCGACAAATTGACGCAACGCCGCGCCGGATATTTATGTAATTAACATTGTACATACGGCTTGTTCCAAATTGACAGCCATGTTCGAACACACATGACCGGTGTTTATTTTCACCGTGCCTACAAATAAATACGACTTAATGAACGGCTTACGCTGCGTCCCACTGACCTTGACATCGCAGCTTTTGGCTCATTCCGAACATACTTATTCATCGGATTACCTCACAACCCGTACAACGCCACCTTAACCCCTTTACCATATAAGTTAAACGTGCTAATGATTCCTTCTCGGATTGTTGCAGTTGGAGAACGAAGTTATGGTAGATCCTTGGAGCAGCATGGACTCCTCGAATTCGCCATTAACCGATTCCGGACCTTCGGCAAGTGAAGACTGCACCCCTTCTACTTCAAGTGAACCGCCCCGCAGGCACTCAGATGTGTCTCCCATCTCGCCTGACGCGCGCCGCTTACCCGACCAGAAAGACACCAAGACCAAATCGACTGCTCCATCAAAAACAACGGACAAGGCGCGCTCACGAGATCTTACTCTAGAATTGGAGACACTAGACCCAGATCCCATTCCTCGCCGGCCACATTTCCTAGACGATGACTACCAACCGCCTTCCAGATCGAACATAGAATGTCGCATCCCTAAACCTCACTTCCTAGACCATTCTCCTTCACCTGATGAGTTGGACGAACGCAGTGATATAACCAATCCTAATTTCCTGGACGACGAAGTCGATGGCGATGACAATCAAGCACATAAGAAAGCTGGGGCGTTACCGAAAAGATCACAAAAAACGCCTAGTAACTACACTCCCCAGGAAGAACGACCACATAGAACAAGTTACAGAAGTACCCTACATTATGGGTTGGAAAATGCGGCAAGATCGAGTGAAAGGGACAAGAGAGCTTCCCAACTCTACAGGGGGACCTGGCCAGGAGAACGAGACGTCTGGACAGGTCATGATTCCGTAAGCGTCCGTAGTTTCTCTAGCAACGGCTCAGCAGATGGCCCCCGGCCTTCTTCAAATTTAGAAAACAAAATGGAGTGTGTGTGCTCCTTAATATCTCTTTTAAGTTTATCACCAGAAAATAATGCTGATTTAAGTGGACCATTGCTAGAAATGAGCCGTTCTGTAGAAAGTTGTATAGCTATGAGACAAGCTGGATGCATACCTTTGTTGGTGCAATTGATTCATTCAAAAGTAGCCAGAGAAACTAGGGACCGCGCCGCGAAGGCGTTGCGAAATATCATCCACACTCAGACTGATGACAAAGCCGGTAGAAGGGAAGCGAGAGTGTGGAGATTATTAGAGCAAGTAAGAGAATACTGTTACGTTTTAGAAGATCTCGTAGAAGCTAGAAAAGAAGGCAAAGAAGTTATTGAGGACGATGCAACCAAACATCCGAGTCAGAGTGTTGCTGCGCTTATGAAGCTATCTTTTGACGAAGAACACAGACATGTGGTGTGTCAACTCGGAGGTTTGCAGGCATTAGCCGCCCTGGTCAGCGGAGACCAGGCCGCACACGGGAGCAGAACTGACGATAACACGTGCCTGACGATGAGGAAATATGCAGGCATGACGTTAACCAACTTAACATTTGGTGATGGAAACAACAAATCCTTGCTATGTTCCTTTAAAGATTTCATGTTGGCGCTGGTTGAACAACTGGAATCACCCAATGACGACATGCGACAGGTTTGTATGACATTAATTTATAAATGTCTTTATTATCGTAGTAGTCAATCACATAGAAATTTTTATAAATGAAATTTTCTCATGTATTACAGGTAACAGCAGCTGTTTTAAGAAACCTATCATGGCGAGCAGACACCAATAGCAAACAAGTGCTGAGAGAAGTAGGTGCTGTGAAAGGTTTAACAAAAGCAGCTATGACCTGTCAAAAAGAGGCGACACTCAAATCTGTCCTGTCGGCTCTGTGGAACCTTACAGCTCATTGTTCGATGAACAAAGTCGCTTTGTGTTCCGTTGACGGAGCTCTAGGATTCCTCGTCGACATGCTCAGTTACAATTCCCCGACAAAAACGTTAGCGATTGTAGAGAATGCAGGTGGCATCATGAGGAATGTGTCTAGTCACATTGCCGTTCGCGAAGATTACAGACAAATTCTCCGTGAGAGAAATTGCTTAAGTGTCTTGCTGCAGCACCTGAAATCTCCAAGTTTAACTGTAGTTAGCAACTCGTGTGGCACTCTGTGGAATCTCTCCGCGAGATGCCCTCAAGATCAACAGTTTTTGTGGGACCACGGCGCAGTACCCATGCTTAGAAGTCTGATCCATTCAAAACATAAAATGATAGCTATGGGATCTAGCGCCGCCCTGAAGAATTTACTTAATTCGAAACCGGGTAAAACGCACATTATATCCCTTGATACGACCGCGAGAAACATGAACTTACCAGCCCTACCAACTCTTGGTGCGAGAAAGCAGAAAGCTTTGGAGCAGGAGTTGGACCAAAACTTGGCAGAAACTTGCGATAACATCGAACCAGCAACGTCTCCTACGACTAGCAACAGAGAGGAAAAGAACTTATTCACGGCGACTGAGCGGCAAATCGCTATGAACTTGGAACGGCACAGGATGACGTCGAGCTCACCGCTAATGGGCACTTTGACATCCCAAATATCTTTGAGCCACAGCGCACATTTGGCGAGCTACCTCAGTTGTAGTAACACTTTGCTAAAGGGCGCTTTAGTAACACGTTCCTCTACAGGCAGCGCAAATAATGTCAATCGATCGGACAGTAAAGATTCAGTGACGAGCACTCATTCAGATTCAGTGTTTGAAAGGGTCATGCGCACTGGAAAAGTTCCCGTACCAACCCCAAGAAACAAAGACTTGGTAAAAAGCGAAACAGGCAGCGAAGCGTATAAGATGTCTTCGAAGCGACTGCCAAAAGATAATTATCTTCGGTACCCGTCGCAACCACCGATCCCACCTCCGAGAAGTTCGACAGATTTGAGAACAAATTATACAGAATCTGGTTTTGACGTCGACCAAGATTCTTGCGACCAGCCAATTGATTACAGTCGAAAGTACTCGGAGACGAAGAATGCTGAGGTCGAAGCGGAGAAACCTAAAGCAGAAACCAGTAAGAAATATTCCAAGAAAGAGAATTCCGGTTACGGGGATTATCAGGAAACTGATCTCGATCAACCGACGGATTACTCCTTGCGTTACGCTGAACACCAATCGGAGACTGGTTCTGACATATCGGAGCCTCCAGGACCGTCGGTCCACGAAGACACCATTAAACATTTCGCGACCGAAGGCACGCCTTACGAAACACCGATCATATTCTCGACAGCGACTTCCATGTCCGACCTTCGGGTGATAGGCAAAGACGGAAAGGTCAAAACTTCAGCGAACATTAAAGAGAATCCCGAAGCGATGACCCACTCAGACGAGAAAGACACGTGTTCTATTGAGGATCCTCCCAGACATGATAACGATAGAGCCGCGTCCACACCACAAACGGCCTCAGCGTCAGAGCCCATACGAGAGAAGAGGGGAGTGTTCGATACAAAGTTCAGCTCAGGAATGATAAGTCCAGAGAAGCCGGTGAACTATTGTGATGAAGGCACTCCTGGATACTTCTCGCGGGTCAGCTCGCTGAGCAGTCTGGGCGAGCCGACAGAGGAGGACAGCTTGGCCAAGAGGAACGCGATGGCGACCATCAACGTGGAGCCAAGCCCACCGGAGCCGAACACCAGCAGCTCCGCTAAGGACAAAGAAGGTGATTATCATAATGTTTAAACTATGTGTGTCAATTTTGAAGCCTAGAGCTATCAGTAAGACACACTTTTTATTAGGTTCATTAGATCGATGTTGGACATTTATAGAATTATTTAACGTTTCAATTCCAATTTTTATTTTACTCTCTACTCTACTTGATTTTTCAAACCTGAAGCAGTATTTTTCAATTGCAACAATTGTTAAAAGTACTTTCCTAATACCCAAATCTTCTCCAGGGTCAAAAGCAGTGACATTTGCAACGGAGACGGTGGCAATAGGATCACAATCGGATGCTCCCATCCGTTCACCAGGGCCTGCGTCTGGTTTACCGTCCGGGCCGGCGTCCGAGCTCCCGTCCGGGCAGGTGTCCGGCCAAGCGTCCGGGCTAGCGTCCGGCCAGGCATCAGCGCGTACGTCATCGCCGACGCGGTTCGTGGAGGACACGCCGCTCATGTTCTCCCGCTGCAGCTCGCTGGGCTCGCTGCCGGAGTGTTCGCAGCACGACGACCAGGGGTCTGTCGTGTCTGAAGTCAGGTCAGTGACTAAACTTCATAATGTGTAGATAAAATTAGAATCAGATAACAATGAAATGGATGCTCGCTTAGTTAGTGCATTTTTTTCCTTAATTTACGATTGGTTTTGAAATTCAAAGAAAATGTTTTGTGATATCACATATTTATTATATCAGTTGATTTCATATAATGACATTTGTGCATGTTATATGATGTCCAAAACCATTAGTTCATATAGCCCTTAAAGTTGCCCATAAAAATCACCACTGATGATATTTTAGACTAGCTTGAAATCCTTTGTAAATATAGGAAAATATATTTCTTTGGAAATATAGGAAGTCTCCAACAGAAGCTAATAAAAACTGTTTTAAATGTTACGCTAAGAGATACAAAGCTGTATTAAATCTTACCCAAAAGTCACAAAATAGCCATCGTATAAAAAAATCTGCGAATAAATCTAAGGCCACGTGGCAAATAATAAATAAAAATAAAAACACAAAACTTAAAGAGAACATTAACACAGTTATTAGTAATGGTCACCGGGTCTCAAATCCAAAAGTCATAGCTCAAGTGTTTAATGACTTCTTTATTAATGTAGCTGTCAGCAAGCATAGTAATGCTACAGCTCGCCCTTTCTTACCAAATATAAATCAATTAAAATCTATTTTCATTAAACCGGTAGGAGCTAATGATATATTTAAAATTATTAATAGCTTGAAAAATGTTACTAGTACTGGCTACGATGATGTTGCAGTTAAGATTGTAAAAGATGTATCACATATAATTTCTCCAATTTTAAGTCACACTATCAATTTGAGTATAGAACATGGTATTTTTCCCGATAAACTTAAATTCTCTATTATTAAACCTGTGTTTAAAAAGGGTGATACTACAGACATTAATTGCTACAGACCCATAGCTCTCATTCCTATTCTCTCAAAGGTATATGAAAGGGTTATCTATGCTTCCTTGTACTCTTTCCTAGAACAAAATAATCTCTTTGCATCTGAACAATATGGCTTTCGTAAAGCTAAGTCAATAAATTCAGCAATCTATAATTTTGTAAACACTATCATCACCAATATGGATAATCGCAAGTCAGCCGTAGCTATGTATTTAGATCTGACAAAAGCTTTTGATTACGTTCACCACGATATTCTTCTTAATAAACTATATAATTATGGTGTTAGAGGCAACATTAATAACTTAATAAAATCTTATTTAACTGACAGACAGCAAGCTACTCAAATCAGTAGAGTATGTCCCACAAAAAAAGAAGAAATTATATACCAATCTCAATATAATGTTACACACTACGGAGTACCACAAGGCAGCGTCTTAGGCCCACTACTTTTTCTTATATACATCAATGATCTGCCAAGCATAACTAATCATATGATGACTTTATTTGCCGATGATAGCACGGTTTTATTCACTGGAAACTCTTTGACTGTTAATAATGAAATAAATACTTACTTAACTAATGTAACAGATTGGCTTAATACAAATAATTTAAAATTAAATCTTACTAAAACAAAAATTATGAATTTTAGTCAGAGACTTCAAGCTAAAACAAATTTAAATATAATATTTCAAAACATTGCAATCGAAGAAACAGAAGACATTAAATTTTTGGGTATATATATTGACAAGAAACTAAATTGGAAGAAACACATAGATTATGTCTGCAAGCGTCTAAATCAGCAATCTTATGCTCTTTATAAGCTGAGAAAAATAACAGACAAATCTGCCCTCCTTTGTGCGTATCACGGCCATGTGTCTTCTATTTTACGATACGGCCTAATATTTTGGGGAAATTCCCCTAACAGAGAGCTGGCATTCAGGGCTCAAAAGCGATGCATTCGAGCAATCACAAACATTAGCTCAACTGACTCATGCATACCATATTTTAAAGAGCTCAAGATACTCCCACTTCCTTGTATGTTTATCTATGAATGTGCTATTTTTGCAAAAACAAATATCCATCTTTTTAAATTTAGTAACCGAACCAGACGCAATGATAAGATGATACACATACCCCACAAAACAGCATTATTCCATAAAAGTGTGTTTAATCTCATCCCTAACATATACAACAGCCTACCAAAATCTATAAGAGAATCTAATGATCTCAGTAATTTTAAATCCTCATTGTTTAAATTCCTAAATAATAAATGTTATTATAGTTTACATGATTTTCTTTATGATAAATAGATTATTTAGTTAGTTTTGATGTTATAGTTTTTTCTTTTTTTGTAAATTTTTATTAGATTTAAGCCAAATTATTGTATGCCAACACGGCGGGTCATAGCTGTTAAAAAAAAACCTTATTTGTAACACCATTATGTACCTATGTACCACAATAAAATATATTTGAATTTGAATTTGAATTTGTAATTGAAACAAACAAATGAATCAATGTGTTCTTCTATTTTACATGTATGTATAAAGTATAATTGAATGTAGCTATGTACTCCACAGCCGGCTGACATCAGGCTGTATCTCCCCGAGCGAGATCCCGGACTCCCCGGGCGCCAGCGCGCCGCTGTCCCCCCGCGCGCGCGCACCCCCCGCGCACACCTTCACCGACACCTCCACGCCGCCGCAGGGTAACTACACTCTTATATACACCTCACTTTCTGAGCACAAGGGGTAGTAGCAATATGCGAACATCTAGTATGTAATAGAAACTTTGAACATGATATTGACTCCCTTTAAAATGTCGGTAATAGCAATATGCGAACAATAATCGTAACTTTTTAACACGCTTTTATTAACTTCATAAGTATATAAGTTAGTGTGTGACAGAAACTTTGGATATGATTTTGAAGCCCTTTAAAATTTCGAGTCATTGGAGTCTATTGCCGTTTTTGGGGCACAATTCTTGATTCCGTTCTGAGAACTTCCTAATGCAAAAACCTAATAGCACTGCCTATCCAAATCAAATCCAGGATCTCGAGCTTTCACTATAGTTGCATACATTTCCATGAGCTAATGTTTCAATGATGCCCACATCCGCAGAGCCTGCGTGTGGCTCGGTGTTCGAGGAGCGCGTGTCCCGCTTCGTGGTGGAGCACACGCCGGCGCAGTTCTCGGCCGCCACCAGCCTCAGCAGCCTCACCATCGACGACGAGCCGCACGCACACAAGGTACCATAATCATCACCATCATCAGCCCATATACCTGCACTGTTGGGCATTGACTCCCTGTACAATCAAGGGAGCTAGACCTTTGTCCACTACGCTAGCCTAGTGCGGGTTGGCGAACAGATACAGCCATACCCAAAAGTATTGAGCACCTTAAAAATTTCGTATGTACGTATATAAGTCCCACTCCTACCCACTAATCTCCTCTACAACTGAGAGAGTTTAGACGTTAACCAACACGTAATAAAATATAAAGTGGACACTGTAAAAATATATGGTAAATAATTTTATAGCTTTGTCGAAAATCCTTATAATTTTTGTTCTTCATTTCAGCAATCTCTAAAATTGCTGTCGAGAAAACCGCCACAAGATGGACCGATCGGGTCCACCTCGTCTGCTCAAAGTGGGAACCTTTCCAATGACGAAAACAGGTATGTTACAAAACATACAATAAACTAATAATTAATATCTCATTCGACGCCTGTCTAGTAATATTATGTGACAAGACATATGTAACTGAACAACATTTTAATTTTTTTTTTCCAGAGACCAGATCCAGCCTTTATCGTCGCATTTCACCTCACATGCTCAAATTAAAGGTGAGAAAATCTTTACATATTTTTAAACGATGGTACTCTCTTGATAAATATAACGAGTATGCAACTGTATTTAAAAAAATATATATTATTGTATAATATATCTTTATAAGATATATTACTATGTAATTATGAACCAAAAACACGCTAAAACCTAAGCCTGCATACAATGTATAACTATAGCTTATCTTTGAAACTGATCCTCATTTCGCTAAAAATAAAAAAATATCATCGATCGAACCATACATCTAACATTCGCATATTTTCCTCTTTATGTAATTTTCACATAATTTATAACAAAACATTAAACTTAATTCTCGTCTCTTTACAGAATCGCAAACGCCGGGCGAAGTGTGCAAAGTGTACTTCACAGAAGACACGCCCGCCATACTGTCTAAAGCTGGCAGTAACTCCAACCTGTCAGCTCTATCCATAGACTCTGCCCCTCCCACACCGGCCACTAGGGATCTAGCGATGCAACACTCGCGCGACCAGCGGGACGATTCACGAGACTTCTCGCGGGATGATTCACGAGACTTCTCGCGGGACGAGTCGCGAGACGAGACGCGCGACGACACGCGAGACCATTCCCGCGAGGACCCGCGCGATGGAAGGCATGAGGACGCTCATGACACGTCAGACAGCTCCAATTTGAGCGACGCCGCTGATCTACTCGAGGAGTGCATACAGAAGGGAATAGCTAAGGTAATGTTGCAGTTTTAACTATTTTACAGTCAGTCAATGCTTTTTATTATTGTCCTACTGAGAAGTTAAAAAAAAAGAAGTTCCATTCACTGATGATCGGTATGATTGTGATAAAAATGGTAACAGAGAAAGCATGTATAAACTTTTCCTTAAAAGATCTATATTACATTAGTACTAATGTTCACAAAAAAGCCTTTAACCTCCTTTGGGAAACATTGGGCTATAATGTTTTAATAGGTATAGTGAAACTTTTCATAAACATATTACAGAAATACAACACTATACCACTTGGAATTTCACAATAGTTGATGGTAAAAATAGCCTATGTTACTCCTTATTACACCAGCTATCTACCAGTGAAAATCCCGTCAAAATCGGTCCAGCCGTTTCAAAAAAACCTTGATGATATTTGTCAACAGGTTGTGAAGAACAAGGGCCCGCCATCGGACTCGTCTTCCATCGCACACACCTACAGGGACGACGTTTATGTAAGTCGACAATATGCTTAATTACATTAAATTATATTATTAATTATATTAGCAAAGATAGTCATTTTATTTATACTCTAAACCTTCATAAGCTTCCCAAAAAAATAATCGAATACTTTGTGACAAGTAGCCTATCGAAATTTAGTATATTATATCTCATTCACGATAAGTTGATTCTTTTGGCATATCGACTAATGATGGGAAACAGAAAATATCGAGTAGTTAAAAAATATTGCGTTTTCAAATACTGCATTATGTGTGAAATTCTTTATTACTTTCGACATGTAAAAAATTATTTAGATAAGCGGTGGTGGGTCATAATAAGTACCTATTTAATATAACAGGGTTATTTTTAGACCTCCCGCCAAATTTAAATAGATGTTTTAGACCACGGAAGTAAACAACTTCCCCAAAAGAAACACGGGTCGAAAAGTGAAAAAAAAATTCAGACCTTCTACACGAAATCGACCACGTGAGCAGTTTTCTATGGGAGGGTCGAATTATTTATCACGTTTTGACCCATGTTTCTTTGGAAAAGTTGTTTAGTTTCATGGTCTAAACCACCTATTTTAAGTTGACGGGAGGTCCAAAAATAGCCCAGTATGTAAAAATTAAGGTTGAAAAATTAAATAGTTTTATCTTTAAAAAGAGTTTTTATTAAGAAACTGGAGCACAGCCATGATCATCATAGTGTTTAATAAAATTATCGACGTGGAAATCGATATGAACGATGTTACGTCCCTTTCCGTCCGACCGATGTAACATTATACAAACGTCAATTAGTTTCAGTATTCCTATTTTAATTTTACTTTGAAGCAATAAAGTCTCAAAATTTTCGGAATACGCTTATATCTTTAGGGACTTTTGTGTTGTATGTATTTTTTTATATTTATCAAATCATTAAAATAATAAAATAATACGTTTTTTATTTCAAAGTCATGTCTCAGAAAAATTGACATCTGCCAAAAGAATCAACTTATCGTGAATGAGGTATAGTTAGTTATAGCACCGCATTGGTGTAACAGTAAATTAATTATAAATTATTTTATTATATAAATAAATGTCGTAAAGTAGTACTGAGCCGAAAGTAGTCCCAAAGTACAAACTAAAAATCATATAATTTCCACAGAGATCACTTCCGCCGTATCTGCGCTCTTCAACGGAGACAGTAAAGATGTCACATGAATTCTCAAGGAGTATGAGAGACAGGTGAGCTTTTGAAGGAATGTATTTCTTACATCATCATCATCAACCGTCATTACACGACCCACTGGTGGGCACGGGTCTCCTTCACAATTGAGAAGGCTTCAGGCCATAGTCCACCACGCTGGCCTAGTGCGGGTTGGCGGACTACACACCTAAGAAATTCCTAAGCAGTTTTAGGTATGCAGGTTTCCTCACGGTGTTTTCCTTCATCGTTATAGCACGTGATAAATCACTGCTAAAAGTTAGAGGTCTCTACTGCTTAAACCTCGACTATCTACATTCACTGCTTGGATTGGTTTAAACAAAATAATGTTATGTTTCAGTTCGGAGGGCGAAGCGCCGCCCCTGCCGCCGAAGAGTGGCGCCGTGCCCCCGCCGCGACCGCCGCCACTCAACGACACTGGTAAGTACTATTACTGTATGTTTTTGTCTTTTAAAAGTTACAAATATATCTAATTTTCAAAATGTATGGTTTATCAAAATTTTCTATGTCATGTGTGTGATAACGGGAAAATAATGTGTTACTAAGGAAACGAACAATGATTCAGTTACCGATGCGTAATAGCCCCTATTCTGAGAAGTCGATAAGTTTGCAAAATTACGATAAGAATGAGCAAAGACGGACATGAGTTAGATTGTCATGTTGCTTAACTGTGGTTGTGTTAAAATTTTTCCGAAAGAATAAATATAATTGTCTTATTTAAACTTAACAATTTTTTTTTCACATTCCAGGTCGGAAGCACGAGAGCCGATTGCCCGTGAAGACCCAACGTGGTCTGCGAGAAAAGCCCAAACTTCCCGCCACCTCGAATCTCGCCAGAAACGATTCGTTGAGTTCGTTAAGTTTGGACTCGTTCGGATCCACCGACAGGGAAATATTCGAGGAGACAGTGAAAGCGGGTTTATCGAGCGTGAACCCGCGCGCGCGGTACTCGCTCGACGGCCACAGGGGCAAGGCGCACTCCGCCGAGAGAGCCGCCGACCTCGCCCGCCACGCCCGCCTGCACAGGTCGCTGGACCGCGCCGACGGACAGCACCGGCCCCGCCCCCGCGACACTGATCTGGACAGGGGCGTGGCCGTGGGCGCGCACCGCCCCGCCCGCGCGCGCCGGATCGAGCAGGACCTCGCGGGGCTCACGGCGGGCGGCCCGTCGCGGCAGTGGGCCCCCGCGCGCCCCCGCGACGGCCCGCCCAGCCTGCCCGCGCGCATCGAGCGCTCCTCGTCGCTCAGCTCGCTCAGCAACGACTCGTTCGGCTCCACCGACAAGGAGGTGTTCGAGCGCTGCGTGCGCCAGGGCATGCGCCGCGCGCGCCGCCGGGACGAGCGCCGGGACGAGCCCAGGCCGCGCGGCCGCAGCGCCGAGCACCGCCGGGACGCGCTGCACCGCATGGCCGGCGAGGACTACTCGCTGCTGCAGGAGGTGATCGCGCGCGGCGCCGCCCCGAGGCAGGCAAAAAACGTCCTCGCGCCGCCTGCGGACCGCGCGGCCGCAGGCGGGCGCGCACCCTCCGCGCACAGCCCCCCGCCACGCACGCCCCCCACGCCGCCCACGCCCCCCACGCCGCCCACTGGCTGTGAGGCGCGCGCGCTGCAGCGCTCCAACGAGTGGCTGGCGGCGGCGGCGCACGACAGCGCCGTGGAGTCGGAGCGCGGCGAGCTGGACCGCTCCAACGAGTCGTGCGCCGACGTGCTGGCCGGCGCCTGGGACGAGCCGCGCCGCCACTGGACCGACATCCGCGCCGACCGGCCGCACGACGACTCGCGCCGCAGCCACACCGACACCTGGAACGACAACACGTGTCCCGACGACGTCACGTTCCCCACCATCAGCGAGTCCGTGCACCTCACGTCGTCCATCAGGAGCGAGGTGGTGGAGCACGCGTCGGCGCTGCCGGACCTGCTGGAGAAGAGCGAGCCGCCGAACATGTCGTTCTCGCGGCCGGACCTCACGGACAAACTCGACGAGGACCATCACCTCATACCGAGTCTGCACATCATCGAAGACGCCGACCGAGTGCTCCTGGACAGCGTGCCCGAACCCAGCTTCACCTCGTTGGTGGACGACGGCGAGCAAAAGTTCGACTCGATAATATCGGCAGCTATAGAGAAAGAGGCGGCCAGGTTGGCGGCGCAATTGAAAAGCTCGCAGTACGGCATGGAGAACAGCGTCACGTCGCTCAACTCCGTGGACCTGGACAACATCAAGCCGCCGTCGCATCTGGGCAGTCTTCTATCGCTGAGCGCGTCCGCTCAGTGGGACGAGTCTTCTCAAGTGTCTAAGAAGCAGCGCAGTCGCAAGAAGTCTCTGCCGGTGGCGCTGATGGTGAAGCGAGCGCTCACCAACTCCATGCAGCAGGGCAGCTCGGAGCACTTGGACAGCAACCCGGCCAGCTTCCTCGACAACGTGAAGCCGCCCTCCGAGATGGACAACATCGACATGGAGGGCAGCATGATATCCGTGTCCAGTATTGTGTCGGAAGTGGCCGAGGTGAGGGAGAAAAACCTCGTAGTGTTCGACTTCAAGCAGCCGGTGCAAGACTTCCCCCTCTGCAGCTCGTTCAACACGGTCTTCCACGACCTCGACAAAGTGAACCCGCCCTCTCTCTTCGACGAGATGGCGGAATCCACGCTGGAAATCGAACAGACTACAGCGCAGCAAGTGGACGATTGTTCCAACACATTGAACGTGGTGACCGACATACCTTCAGGATCTGAGAACTGCACTCCGTTACCCTCGGATATCAGCAGCGTAGAGTCCACGCCGAAAAGACAACGAGACCCCAAGTACTTGACGCCTAAGGAAAAGAGACATTTATCGAAGGATAGATACCAGACGTACACGATAACCGACACTGTAGCAGAGACCAGTGCAGTAGCAGCAGTCGAAGAGGAGTTCGTCACTTGGACGAAATCGGAAAGCGACCGATCCGATGACTACCTCACAGCATCTACCGAATCCAAGTCCAGAAGGAAACTCAGCGCCAAACAAAGAAGAATGGAAGACAGAGCTAGGTACCAAACGCAAACTGTAGACATTCACAACATTTTGACTCAAGAAACTCAACACAAAGTTGTCGATCCGCACCTCGAAAGCCTGAAGCAGCGGTTGGCGGCTAAGAAGACGCTCAAACAGAAACGAATGGAAGATGCGGAAAGGTTCAGGACGAGGACGATTAGCGAAGACATCCCTCCTTCGCCAACCTTCGTGACCAAAGACGCTAACTTCGAAAACGTAGAAACCACGACGGGATATGACAGTCTTTCGTCAAACGAACTGAACCATCAGCAAATCCACGACGACAGAAACACAGAAGACGAAGTATTCTCCAGAGACGTCGACAGTGGACATAACGAGGACGACTTCGAATTGAACTCAACACAAATGGAAACATACACGAAGAGCTTCAGAAACTATTTGCCAGTGATCGAGAGCCCGGCTGCGGTCGACATGTGTGTCGTGAACAACTTGAAGAACATAGAAATGACAGCCTCGTACCGACGGTTGCAGTGCGATAAAAACCAGAACCCCAGTAGCAGCGACTTCGCTAGCTATGAAGGCGACAGCAATTCAGAGGACAAAGCGCAGTCTGAATCAGACCCTGATACGCCTAGACCCAAGCCTAAGATTATTAAACCTACAGCAAGAAGAGACGAGAGCTTAGACTCCAACGATTCTCTCGATAAGGAACAGGAGGCTCCCAAAGCTATCAGGGGTCGGAAGAAGGCTATGTATGTGTCTCCCTACAGAAGAAGCGCTCCAGCGCCCAAGAAAACCGCCACGCCACCAGCCAAAACGGTACCGAAAAGCGCAACAACGTCTAAAGCAACGCCCAACGCGGTTAAAGCTCACACTAGTGCCAAAATACTCAACAAAACTGCCTCGAAACCTCCAAGCGCCAACACATCGCCCAAGAAGTCTGTTCCGAACAAATCTCCCACGAAAACAGCACAACAAAAGCCGATCACTATACCTCCGGTCGCGACGAAGCCTTTACCACTAGAGCGGCAAGGAACGTTCACAAAAGAGGAGAGCTCGGTGCCGGCAAAAGATTTACCTGTCCCGGATAAAAAGACCAACGTGCCACGGTTGAATAAAAGTGCGCCAACGGCAAAACCAGCCAATACATCTCCTTCTAGACTGCCCCAATTGAATCGATATTCCAGACCGCCCGTTGCCAAAACTCAGAAGCAGCCGAATAAGGCGGTGAAAAAGAGCGAGCCGGCGATGAAAAACTCGCCCTCCAACCACAGCCTGCAGAGCAACGAAAGCGGGAAGACTATCACGATAGCGTCACGTAGCTCGCGACAGGGCAGCACATCCAGCGTCAACTCTATCACGTCCAAATCGAAGGAGGTGGAAAGCAAAATTGCCAACTTATGGAAAAAAGTGGAGCAGGCAAAGAAACAACCGGCGAAAGCTGAGAAAAAAGTTTGGATCGAAAGCGATAAGACGGAGACGCCTCGACTCATAAGGAGCTCCACGTTCGAGGGGCAGCCCAAACAGAGCCAAGTTTCGACGACAACGAAGCAGAAATCGGCCATTGGTATCAAAGTCTCGCAAATACCCAGTCTTCGGCCGAAGTCTACGCCGGGGAAAACAAGCCAGGCTGCCAAAAAACCTGCCACTACGAGAGTGTTTGCTCGGAAACAGGTAAACGGCCAGGTAACCACGTAATTTAGTAAGACGAGTATTCTCTGGGACATCGACAATTAAGTGAGTTCAATTAACGCATGAGTTTATCGTAAGACTCGTCATGTACAAGCAGTATAATGAATATTTTGACCGAATTTATTATTAGTGGATACATGACCTGTGACTTGTGTGATACGTGTGATGACGTATGAACGACGAATAACTGATTGGCAATGAACGATAGTTTCACTGCATTTTTCTTGTTTACAAAATCATGATTCAGAAGTTCGAATGTTTTGAAAGACAATCAATAATTCTTAAGAAGCAAATGTTTTTTTTTTCATATATCTTTTAATTTTTCTTATACATTAATAATGATTATTTACAAAAAAGATCCAGATTCGTTTTATAAAGGAAATCTTTGATTTGCACCATATTTTATTTTGTGTATATTTGTTGCATTTATTCTTTAAAAAGGACTATTATGGTTGACCAAAACTCCATTTGACTGCATTAGTTCGTAGAAAACATTGTCACAAAAAAGCCATCGGCAAATTAAACCTGTAATTAAATTTAGGATATTTTTCTTTGGCATAACATCAAATTCTAATCGATCACATCTTTGTATTCATATTGCTACATGTATATCGATTTCGGTAAATGCAAGGCAGGCGCCGCGAAAACTAATTATTTGCAAGTTCAAGCTCAGGATAAGTCGCAAAGCTATTCGTATGATATTTAAAATTATTTTCTTTCATTCAGCTGCTAATGCTCTCTCGGCGATATGGGACAGAAACATGGCGTTTCTCGTGTCATATCACCACTGTGAAGCACTATTGTAAATATGAACTGTTTTAAAATTATAGCAAGTAAGGTTACCGCGATTTGTATATTTTTCATATAAAAATACGATTAATATGAGGAAAAGTAAGGTTCGCTTTGGAGTAAAAATTGAGACGGAAAGCGCGTTCCGATTATTTTAATATGTATAAGCATTTTTTTACCTTGTATTTTTTATAAAATTACCATAAAGTTGTATTTATTTCTATTGGGCACATTTTTTAATATTGGTTCCATTTTTTCACTCATTGTGCAGGTAATAATATAGAGCGCGCCTTCTCGTCTCACCTTTTTACGTCTAGTCAGTTTTAATGTTAGATAAAAAAAGGGATTTTCGTAGTTTTGGCTTACAGAAGTGAATTTTACACATAAAACGCGAGTGGAACGGAACGATTATACCATTTTTAATTATAGTTTTTATCTCTTAACTGGCTTCCTGTAGTTAACGTATGCATTTTTTTACTAGAAATATAATATTTCTATGAAAAAAAACAAGTGGAGATACCTCAAATTTTTGTGCAATTTACCCTGAGTTTTTTTTATCTATGCATTTTCATCGTATTCCGTAGATTTTTATTATTTCCAAAAAGATCATATTTAAAAGCTTATAAAATATAAACGATGCTATTTTATACGTTTTCAATAATTTAGATATTTATTAAGTATTTTTATGTATAAATTATAGCAAAAAGATTTGAGGAATCAAATTTGTTAGCATGGGTGATTGGAAATGTCAGGCAGCGAGAGTATGCGACGCGATGATCTTTCATAGTAACAATATGTCATTTCCAATAACCCAGTTTGCTTACAGATCTCTTTTCACAAGATGGGTGTATACTGTGGAGACGAGATCTATGTTTAGTAGTAATTACCAGTATTTAGAAGTATGTAGCATAATAATCACATTGATGATAGTACTGATTCAACTAGCTGTACGCGTCTTAGTTTCGTTTGCGTCGCACGCGGACGCAGCGTCGAGTTTATGTCAGCCAATTTTAGTTAATCACAATAGTTGTAAGGTGCGTAATTTGGTGGTCAAATAAATGATACATACTGATCTGTCTGTTTTATTTCAACATTCCAGAATCATTTTAAAATACTTAATAATTTTTGATTACGAACATCTTGACTGCAACGCTAAGTTGGAAGATACAAAAAACATGATAAATGAGAGCTTCGAGAAAATTATAAAACAAAAATACTACATTTAAATTAATTCAAATTTACCTGTATCCCCGAGTCCAATCCCTATGGCCAAATTAATAACGGGCGAGCCCAATGCCGATGTTCGACCACATTTCCCGTCTCTGTACCATTATTGAAAATTTCGAACTCGAGCAGAGATGGTTTGATCCTAAGCGTGTTTTACCATCAATGCAGTCAATTAAAAACGCAAGCGGAAACTACAGAAAGGAGCTGGGTATAGGAGTAAATAAAAGCCAAAGTGAACTAGTCAGATTGTTTATTATGTTTAAGGATCAATAAATTCCAATCAGATTTTGAGTAGCGTCCTAATTAATACGGAAAATAACATGCATACATCGTCGGCGCCTTACCACGCGCGCGATCGGCTAATGTAAATGTAAAACCTATGTCCCTTACAAATTACAACTGCTTTAAATATAATAAAGTACAAAATAGAATAGTTATATTAATGTGTATAAAGTTACACCGCAATAGTAACAAATATAATTACTGTTAAACATGGAGGCATGCAGAGGTAGTTCGGTACTTAGTTATTCGCCGGCGAGGCACTCCCCGCGCTCCCCTCGCGCGGCCCGGCGTTGGTCAACCTTAACACGATGCTTATCTTACAGAAATACATCCAGTAATCGTACAGAAAAACAAATTTAACAGCTTTACCTATTTACAATTACAAGCTTGACTCACAAAAATACAATAATTTCTTAAATAGTATGCGTTTCATGAAGAATTATTTTTATAAAAACATCAAAGCGAAAAAGCAGTTTTAAACATTATCCTTTTCGCCAACAGGGCACGTCCGTCGATATGTGGCGGGAGTCGACCGTGATTGTTCCGTGAGCAAATATAACTACAATAGTTTTGAGCGAACCTCGCCAACATTAGTAGTAGAATAATCACGGAAGACTCATCGACTCAAGTAATTAGTTTATCGACAAGATTTCTCTTACTAAATTACTCACGCAAATATTAAAAACATATATGTATATGATAGCCATATAATTAACACACAATAACAATAAATTATAATTCAAAATTTATCAAATTCGCATTTGGTACATTCTCTTGGGAATTATTACAACAAATTATGGATTATATGAGAGAATGCGGCAATTCCTTCATTATTAAATATTTTATCGATATGAAATCTCATCGATAATCCATCAAAATTTGATCATAATCTCGATACAACACGATGTCTACTGTGCCAGTTGGGGTCCAAGGATAACTTCACAAAAGAATATGTACAAGTAAAGTTTTCATATACGACTATGTAAAATGACGCCAAAATTATTTGAAACGTAAACACTATTATTATGCACGATATTGTACCTATATGATTTAAACATTTTAGAAAATGAATTTTAGCTTGCTACACGTAACATCGACCGGGTTTACGAGACATAATTTACACATACATTTTTTTTTGGATTTTATTTTTATCGATAAATTTGGAAAAACCAAAGGGTATAGAACCCGGTCAGAATCTTAACATTAAAGAGACAGATTTTTATGGATCTATTTTGTACACATGTCGGGTATTGGGGTAGTATTATGCAGCCAACTGTTGTCTGATGCTGTTGAACGCCTACTAATCGAGTTATCATATAACACTTCCATTAAAATAGAACCACAATACCCTGTGCTCCATTCTAACCTAACATCTAAAAGCTAGGGACAAATACGGTCGCAAAGGGCACAACTGAGCTCAATTTTGTAAAAGTAAAAATACCAAAATGCGGCTGTGCTTTCGAATTCAGCAACTCTAACCTAATATTCATAGAAAAAACCTATTATCTGTGTTTATATATAAAAATATTATGCTTATATTCTATGGATGGATAACACACGATTGCACCCTTTGCAACGAAAACATCGAAATGGTATTTTAATTTGATGATTACAGAAGTTTTGCATAAGTACTATTTATATTGAATAATGAAAGCCTCTGTAGAGGTTCACGACACACTTATATTGTAGCTAATGCTATGTTTATTCACTGTCGCAAGCTCGCGATGAACTGACAGCGTCCACACTGTGCGGTAGTGGCGAGAACCAACGAACCACATACTATCTGTATGCAACAAACATTTGTAGACCAACACTACATTTATTTAAATTTACATCGAGACATCCTTTGATGAGGATTCGAATTACCAATTTTTTGATCAATTTATCATTTTACTTTTAAATACCAGCTACCGCGCAGTTACCAAAACGGAGGTATCAATCTAGCGTGATTGTTTCTGTTCCCGCCGCCCGAACGAACAAGGGACGCGCGACGTCGATATTCGTATATATCGATAATTATATCGAGCAGAATATCGACACAAGTCACTTATTGTGACATGGACATAAGACCAACGGGCTATAATCGTGTGAATATTTTGGTAATATTCCACTCCGCCCAGTGTTCGTTTGGGTTGCGAGAACGCGGTATAATTTAAACGTAATTTAGAAGCATGGAGCCGATGGAATGGCTCATGCCGTGTCCAACTAGCCGGTTGTTAACGGTTCTTTTTATCAAATTTGCACAACAGCCTGCTACCTTGTCGAGGCGTATGAGGCGCCAAATCTAGCGTATACATATATATTTTTTCGAATTCATTTCAAAAGCCTGTGATTTCATTTAGCTACACCATGTTCTATTACACTGTTTTTGCTCTCATAACATCTGACTTTTTCCGCATTTTTAAAAATCCCTGACTTTTTAGTCAGACTCAAGTTCAAATCGAAGTTATAATACCTAGCAGTCTTTGGATAGATCTATCACTAAGACCCCTCGCTTCAAACTTGTAAATATTTCTCTCCAAAATATATTTCGGAGTTTAATATATCATCTCTCATTTTCAACATTTTTTTAAAATATTTTCTTTTTATTCGCAGTTCGTTCCTGCTTTAAGTAAAAGTATTCGTTTTGACTGGCGACGTGCCAGTTATTTTTATTACAATTTGCACAATTTCGTTTCGATATTAAATTCTCCTATTTCCATGTGTCTTGGGTACAATGGGCCCCGAGAACCGACGTAATTACATTGAGACCCGTGTAAGCCTCCAAAGCAATCGGTACCCGGGCCGTTCATCTGAGCCAAAGGTCTCCAAACATATTTTTATTAGAATAAAATCGCAACGGCGGAATGTCTGTACGTCGAATATTTCGCACAAGCCGCAGCCCCCCGACTAGCATGTGCAGTAAGTACAAGATTCCGTTACGTTTGGGAGGCTGCCCGACGGATACGTCCACGTGTCGATAATAACATTATGTTTTGTACTCACTCCTTCATCACGCTCTTTCCTTAACACTAATATACATAAAAATATCACAGCACTATCGATTCACTTACACTAAAGTCGCGACGCTTGGCGTCGAAACTCAATAAAAATAATAATAAAAAAGGAATCGAATTAAAAATGCATGAGCACACCATCGCTGGACTCAGAACAATGGGGGAGAATTCTATATGTTAGAAATAATTGTATAAAAACACAAGTTAGCAAAACTAAATTCATCAAATCCGTATGAGTGCGAGAAATGCAATGGCCGAAACACGGCGACTGCGCCAGCAGCCACCCGCCAAGCGCTGTAGAAATGCAATAATCAAGTGCCGCAAAACCGAAATATATACAAAGCGAAATTTATTCACCAAAACATCTTAGCCTAGCTTTGGATCTAAAGAATCGAAACATTATCGAGAGATAAACCCAGAGTCATGCCCGCTGACGGCGCCGAGATCGTGTCTTTTACGCGCCCGCGGGTTGACTCACAATATTTTAGTCGGATAAATCAAACACTCGACAAAAATTAAGTGCTTTGTCCAATACTTATCGATAAATTTGTCACGTGTACGAATGAAATGGCACTACATTGTTTTAGAACTAGTGATGTGCAATCAGGAGTAGACCATTCTAGACTTCACTTCGATATCGATTTTGCATTCGTTTTCACAACTATGATAGACACACCACTAATCGGTTGATGAATTCAAAGACGAAATATTCAACACTCGCATAATTTTTCATAACTTATTGAAGGGGTAGATGGAAAAGAGTTGGAGCAATAATGGCATTGTCATGTTCATAACGCGATCAGAAAGAAGATAACCTCATGTGTGGCTGAGACTGCGAGACGGCGGAGTCGCACCGACACTACTCGTCAAACAAACGATGCACTAAAGCGAAAACTTAAACTAAATGAGGTAGAATTATTATGAATATGATTAAAAACATTAACCAACTAATGTTTGGTGGGATTTACGTTATACATGTATATTTTATCAACATTATAATATTTCCTATTAGTGAGGTATATAGTCGTTCCCGCCTGAGGTAGCTGTGTGGACGGACAAATAGCGCTCGACACTGCGCCCGCAAACTGCACCCGCGCACAACGGCGCAGCTGCACCCAACAACAATAACAACGTGTCTCGCCACACAACAACACGCCCGTGTCGCGCCATTCGTCCGCGATAAATACTATTAAAACTATTTACTTCTACGTGAGAGGTCGTTCACTGTTCGCAGTCGCACCGCGACACCGACATGCGTGCGCACACGTCTCAACAACTAACGGTAAATATACTTTGTACTCGTGTGTAAACGCTATTGAAATATGAATCTGTGGGGTAAATATGTATATGGTGTATAAATATATGTGTGTGCACGCGGCCGAGTGGCGTCGGTTAGAACAGGTCTGTGAGCAGCGGCCGCGCGTCGGCCAGCTCCTCCAGCGCGGCGCAGGCCAGCGGCTGGCACGCGCCGGGGCCCGCGGCCGAGTAGCCGGGCCAGTAGCCGGGCGAGTAGCCGGCCGGGCACAGCGCCGGGTAGGGCGGCGGGCAGGGCGCCCACGTGTCCTGCTTGATGGTGAGCAGCGGGTCGATGTGCGGCATGATGTGGTCGTCCAGGTCGATGACGGCGCCCGCCGCCGTCGCGTAGCCCTGGTTCACGAACTCGGGCCCGTACTCGGGAGGCACGGCGGCGCCCGCGCCCCCCGCGCCCCCCGCGCACAGCGGCACCACCGCCGCCTCGCACGACGCCGCCGGCTCTGGAATGTATGGGGATTCAATTCAGTATAAAAGATCTTATTGAGGCCTAACCCTTTTCAACTATAAACGGGGGTCGTATCTTTATCTGTTTGTCTTTCTGAAATGGTAATTAACGTGTCTGATGTCAACAATGTAATTAATGGATTCCGCTGGCAACCCCGATACGAACAACTAACGTTCCCAGTTTCTAATAATTAAATTTTTAAATTAATTAATTTCTCGCTGTACATAAACCTAATAACTGTTAAATAAGTGTAAAATAAAACATAATTTATAAGTAGTAATAGTTTTTAGGCGCTATTTATAGTAATACGCAAGTCTTTTGTAAGTGACTGTACCTATTGTACTAACTGTCAAACCGATTTAAATTTAAGTTTCTTTGTCATCGCTTTTCTTTCTCTATTATAAATTAATTGGGTGAGTGATTGGTGCAATTGTGTATTTCCTCGGTTTTATTTTCGTGTAAAAGCTGTGGTAAGTGCTATTTTGCTACCTATTCAACTCAACATCAACATCTAAAGTGGTGCACTTTTCCTTGCAATTATTACAATCCACCAAGTCTAGCCGTAGTTTATACTTGTAAACTAAGACCTAGATAACCTAAACCTACGAAAATGATGACTCGTAGAGCCTTGTCCCGTCAGGAGGAGTCTAAACTCCAATTGGCGTTACAAGAATTAAAGGTTGCAAGGGAGAGGTGTGAACTGCTTGACAGGGAGAGGGATGACAACGAAAAGGAGTTATTGGAAATAATTAATAAAAATACTGTACTCAGAAAAGAATTAGCAGAAATGCATAAGGATTTAATTGTGGTAACCGAAGAGCGGGATCAACTCAGGCTCATAGTGGAAGGTTTTGATAGATGCTCTCAAGAGTATGAATTGGCCCTAAACACCATCTCCAGTTTGGAGCTAAAACTTCGAGAAGCTGAAGACAACATTACACAACTGGAAATGGCCAAAATCTCTGCTCGGGAACAGGAAACTCAAAGCCTATTCACAGAGTTATTGAATACTGATTCTGCTCTTGTTTCTGATGCTTCCAATGCTTCTCCCTTAACTACTATAGATTTAACAGGGGATGATACATTACATCCAAGTGGTGGGGTAGGAATTGTTGGAGGTAGTGGAAACAAAATAAAGAAATATATCAAAATAAATAGGTATATAAGGAAAACTAAGAAACTTTTAAAAAATCATAAACAACAATTTAAATCTCTTTTTAACATTAAAGATAAAATAGTTTTGCGTGACACGGTTGACTTATATGCCTATGAACTGGAACAAAATAGAATTAGGTATGAAACGGACACACAAGTCCTTAATTTAGAATTGGAAAACCTCCAATCATCCCTAATATCTATGACCAGTAAATATGAAAATGCTCAGAAAGAGATTGAAGAGCATTCATCAGCTTTGTCTGATTTGATAGAATTATGTAAATACAATGCAGATCGCTTTGAGTCATTGCAGCACCATAATTTTACATGTAGCTGTAATGGCTTCAGTGATCCAAAGCCTATGAATGCTCCTTCTCCCAATAATTCAAGAAAATCTTCTTTATGTATCAGGCCACAACATACTGTAGCAACCAATAACTCCAACCATCAGAAACATAGCTGCAAAGTAAGTGAAAATGTAATTATGTACAGCGACGAGATAGGTAAGAACATGGGAGCCTTGGTTAGTTTGGACAGGGGACAAAAAATGTTAAATAATTGTATCACCAACTTGTCGTACACTGAAATTGCCAAAATTATACTTAATGACAAAAAGCTAGATTCAAAGAGTAAATTAGTAATATTCATTGGCAATAGGGGTAATCTAAACAAAAATAAATTATTGACATTCTATGAACAACTTTGTTCACTAGATTTGAAAGAAATAATCATGTTTACATTACCCTATAGTAAAAACTTGTCAGCGGAAGAAAATAACTATAGATTTAGGTTAAACAATACAATGCACACAATGTGCTTTAATAACAAGACATTCCATGTAATTGACACTAACAAATATGTTAGTAATTTATATTTTAGGACAAAAGATAAATTTTATCTTACAATGTATTATAAAAGACAGATAGCAGATGTGCTATCATATTATTTTAGAATAACAGCCAAGAACTTGGCTAATAGACTATGCTCTATTGAGCACATTGATATAAATTCAGATTATAGTAATCTGGATAATAATAATGTTAATTTAAATTAAATCATAAGACAACAGAGAAAATATCTGGCTATATTAGTGAATTAAATATAAATTGTGGCAATAATATAAAGGCTATCAACTTGGTACACCAAAATATCCAAGGATTAAAAAATAAAGAATTAGAAGTAGAACTGTTTCTTAACTCGCATAACATTGACATTTTGTGTGTAACTGAACATTGGCTAAAGTCATATCAGATTATTTTTAATTTTAATAACCACCATGTTGCTAGCACTTTCAACAGAACAAATATGATACATGGAGGCTCCCTAATTATTTTGAATAAATTAATACAATTTAAAGAAAGAAGGGATATAGTAGGTCTCTCTGTTGAACGTGTTACAGAGATAGCTTGTATTGAATCTGATCAGTTTATTGTTCTAAGTGTATACAGGCCACCTTGTGCATTGCTTACAGCATTTATGAAAATCATGGAAGATGCTTTGCACAGAATATGTAATTCAAATAAAGGAGTGATTATTTGTGGAGACTTTAATGTCAATATTCTTGAATACTCTGAGGCAACGACAAACCTATTAAGTCTTTTTAAATCTTATAATTTGAACAATGCCTTCTTTGAGCCAACAAGAATCACTGCCACTAGTGCAACATGTCTTGACAATATTTTTACCAATGTAGCATTACTTGAAAGAACTGTTATAAATAATTTTAATTCAGATCATTGTGGCCAGTTGGTATCCTTACCTTGGCATACATGTAAAGTACAAAGCAATACTATTACATTTATTCCTATTACTGCTAGCCGCCTAAATTATTTTAAAACAAATATAGAAAAAAATCTACCTAAGTTGCCCTCTTATAAAGATCCGAACAAATTTTATAGTTCCTTGTTTAATTATGTTAATATGGAACATAGTAAAGTATTTAAATCAAAAACAATAAATTTTAAAAATCGTTTGACTTTCAGTGAATGGGCAACTACTGGTATATTCAAAAGCCGAAATAAATTGTATGATTTATATAATGAAAAAATGTATAATCAAAATCCGGCTTTTATTGCCTATGTGAAATTATACTCTAAGACTTTTAAACAAGTCTGTTCTGCTGCCAAAGCTCTGTATCTCAAAAATAAAATTAAATCAGCTTCAAATGTAATAAAAGCCACTTGGAATATTATCAATTCAGAATCGGGAAGACACATGGCACACCATAAAGAATTTAGTATTAAAGCTAATAATGAAATTGTTACAAAAGACACTGAAGTCGCCGCTGAGTTTGAAAATTTTTTTACCAATATTCCAATTATAACTACTAAAAATCTTCAGTCGTCTTTTAAGTCTGCTGTGTTACTTCTTGAAGATAATGTTCCTCAATGTGACGCATCATTTGAATTTACAGCAATTAGTCATTATGATATTCTTAAGGTTTTTAAAGAAATCAATAAAAAAAAGACTAAAGATCTGTGGGGTATGTCAGTAGTTTCTATATCCTCTATTATAAATATTATAGCACCCCACATGGCAGCTGTGTTCAATCGTTGCGTCGCATCTGGAGTGTTTCCTGACTTGATGAAGCTTAGTAAGGTAATACCACTTTTTAAATCTGGTGATACCTCAGACCCCTCGAATTTTCGACCTGTTTCTGTTTTGCCAACTCTTAGTAAGTTATTTGAAAAAATTATACTCAATCAATTATTGAAATTTTTCAATACAAATAACTTACTTCATCGGAAACAGTTTGGATTTACTAAGGGTAGATCAACTATCGATGCAGGGGTTGAACTTTTAAAAACTGTGTTCAGGGCTTGGGAGGAGTCGCGTGATGCTATTGGCGTTTTCTGCGACTTGTCCAAAGCCTTTGACTGTGTCAGACATGACATTCTTGTCAGGAAACTTCACCATTATGGCATTAAAGATGTAGCCCTCAATCTTCTGACATCCTATTTGAATAATAGAGTTCAGAGGGTTGATGTAAATGGGAAACTTTCTCCAGGATCGTCGGTTACCATGGGAGTGCCACAGGGTTCAATTCTTGGACCTTTTTTGTTTCTAGTATACATAAATGACTTGCCTTACTATGTAGGGAATAAAAGCGATATTGTATTGTTTGCGGATGATACATCTTTAATATTTAATGTTAAAAGACGTCTTGACAATTTTGACGAAGTAAACAATGCACTACGTAAAGTTGTTCAGTGGTTTAGTAATAATAATCTTCTTTTAAATGCAAAAAAAACTAAATGTATAAAATTCACAATGCCCAATGTTAAACAATTAAAAACCACTGTGCAAATTAATGGTGAAGAACTGGATCCTGTTGCGTCAACCACATTTCTGGGCATTACGGTGGACGCAAAACTCCAGTGGGGACCGCACATTCAACAATTGGCAGGTAAACTAAGTTCCGCGGCTTATGCAGTGAAAAAGATCAGACGTCTGACAGACGAGGAAACGGCAAGAATGGTTTATTTTAGCTATTTCCATAGCCTTATGTCTTATGGTATTATGTTGTGGGGAGCTGCTGCGGACATTAACACCGTTTTTGTTTTGCAAAAAAGAGCCATTAGGGCTATTTATAATTTACGTCCCAGGGCTTCACTTAGGGAAAAATTTAAGGAAATAAATATTCTTACCGTCACCTGTCAATTTATATATGAAAATCTTCTATACGTCCAAAAAAATCCTGATACATTTAAGAAAATATGTGATGTACATAATAAAAACACTAGGAACAAATGTAATCTTGTACAACATGTAACCCGTCTCCGAAAAATTAATAACTCTTTTATGGGGCAATGTATTCGCTTCTATAACAAACTCCCGAAGGGCATTAGGGAGCTTCCCTTGGAAAAATTCAAAAAATCAATTAAAGATAAGCTATTTAAAAAAGCTTATTATAAAATTTCAGATTATATTGAGGATCCTAACCCCTGGGAGCAAATAAACTGATCAGAGGAGGTGTTGCTACAATTTATATCCTTTGACATATTTTATAATATGAGTTAATATTGTAATATGAGTTAAATTTATTTAAAAAAAAAATAATAATAAAAAAAAATGACATTTCGTGTTGCTGAGGGAGTTTCTTGCCGTTTCTTCTCCACAGCGATAACACGTTTCGAAGCGGCACTAGTTTTAAAAAATAGCATAAAATATTGACGATTCAAAAGTGCTTGTGAAAGTCTATTTGAATAAAGGAAATTTGACTTTGACTTTGACTTAATCTATTTTATCTTTAGCCAGCACAGGCCGTTGCAAAAACATTAGCTATATCTCATTCACGATAAGTTGATTCTTTTGGCATATCGACTAATGATGGGAAACAGAAAATATCGAGAAGTTCAAAAATATTGCGTTTTAAAATATTGCATTATGTGTGAAATTCTTTATTACTTTCGACATATAAAACATTATTTAGATAAGCGGTGGTGGGTCATAATAAGTACCTATTTAATATAACAGGGTTATTTTTAGACCTCCCGCCAAATTTAAATAGGTGTTTTAGACCACGGAAGTAAACAACTTCCCCAAAGAAACACGGGTCGAAAAGTGAAAAAAAAATTCAGACCTTCTACACGAAATCGACCACGTGAGCAGTTTTCTATGGGAGGGTCGAATTATTTATCACGTTTCGACCCATATTTCTTTGGAAAAGTTGTTTAGTTTCATGGTCTAAACAACCTATTTTAAGTTGACAGGAGGTCCAAAAATAACGCAGTATGTAAAAATTAAGGTTAAAAAATTAAATAGTTTTATCTTTAAAACAGTTTTTATTAAGAAACTGGAGCACAGCCATGATCATCATAGCGTTCAAAAAATCGATATGAACGATGTTACGTCCCTTTCCGTCCGAACGATGTAACATTATACAAACGTCAATTAGTTTCAGTATTCCTATTTTAATTTTACTTTGAAGCAATAAAGTCTCAAAATTTTCGGATAACGCTTATATCTTTACGGACTTTTGTGTTGTATGTATTTTTTAATATTTATCAAATCATTAAAATAATAAAATAATACGTTTTTTATTTCAAAGTCATGTCTCAGAAAAATTGACATCTGCCAAAAAAATCAACTTATCGTGAATGAGGTATAATAAAATTTCTTTTTTCATATTATGTTATAAACTATTGTTTGCCCCCTATTATGTGAGACCTAAACAAATTAGAAAAATACGAATGTAAAAATCCACTACTGCTTACTGTTACGAGAATGTAGGTGTGGATTCATACCCAGCAAGCGGGCTCGCTAAACTTTGCCTTTTTTTAAATGTTGTTCAATAGAAATGTTTGATAACAATAATTATGAATTATATTATACTGACCAGTAATGAAGGCGTTGATGGTGTCGGTGGGCAGCATGTCGACGAACTCGAAGTCGTCGATGCAGGTCTGTGCGTTGTTGTTGTCGCAGAACATCTGCAGCTCCCGCTCGATGAGCAGCGGGTCGATGCCGTCCACCGCGCCGTCGCCCGAGTCCCCGGGCGCCGCCCCCGCCGCCCCGGCGCCCGAGGGCAACGCGGGCGGCGGCGCCACCGGCGGCGTCCATTCCGCCTCCGCCCCTTCTATCGCCAGCTGCTCCATTTTCATCTCCCGCAATTCCGGGCGCGTCTCGTTCGCCGGCTCCTGTCGTTGCAGTTCCACATTCATGTTCGTTTCGGCGTCGGCCAACTGTTTCTTGACCAGTTTGGGGTCGATGTTGTGCATGCGTTGCAGATGTTTTGCCCAGTTGGGGTAGTTGGCGAAGGTTTTGGGACAGGTGGTGCACTTGTAGGGCTTGCGGCCCGTGTGCACGTTGAGGTGCTGCTGCAGCTGGTGCGCCTTGATGAACGCCTTGCCGCAGTAGTGGCAGGCGTGGCGGCGCAGCTCGGAGTGCGTGCGGCTGTGCGCCTGCAGGCGGCCGCGCGCGCCGAACGCCTTGCCGCACTGCGGGCACACGTGCAGCACCACCTCGAAGTGGCGCGGGATGTGCTTCAGCAACAGGTACTTCTCGCGGTAGGCGCGCGCGCACACGGGGCACGCGTAGTGCTTGATGCGGTGCACGGGCAGGTGCCGCTCGGCCGCCTCGCGCGCCGCCAGCGCCAGCCCGCAGTGCCGGCACGCGCGCGCCGCCGGCCGGTGCGTGCGCGCGTGCAGCAGCAGCGCGTGCACCGAGGGGAAGCTGCGCGAGCAGCCGCGCTCGGGGCAGGGCGCGCGCTGCCGCCCGTGCGCCACGCGCCAGTGCTCGTGCAGCCGCGGGCCCGACCCGAACCGGTGCCCGCACATCGTGCACGAGAACGGCTTCTCTCCCACCTCGCCCACGCCGTGCCGCGCCCGCTGCCCCGCCGCCCCCGCGCCCCCCGCGCCCCCCGCGCCCCCGTGGAACGCCTCGGTGTGCACGACGAGCAGCGACAGCCGCGGGAACGTCTTGCCGCACTCGTCGCACCTGCAACACACACACACGCACATCAAGTGTCTGTCTACGCGACGACCATAATAATAAAAACAAAGTCTGCAATTCCATGTAAAATGATGACGGTGTGTGTGCGACTAAAAAAGCACAATGTGTGTTTAGTTCCGGTAATGCTTTTGCATTTGGATGTGAAGATAAATTTTAGACGCGCGAATAATGCGGAAACCGTGGCCTTGGAGAATAAAAAGATATGAATGGAACCGCGCGCACAATGGCGCCCGACCCCTCGCGCTCCATTGGGACCCTTAGGAACGTAAACTCGTCTCTGAATGAACTCCATAGATTACGTAGACCTTGAGTGTCTCATTGAAAAGGGGAATTGAGTTCGATTCAAAAAAGCTTCATTATCTAACACTTTTGAACTGACAGTTAAAATGTATGAGATATAATATGTATTGACTACCAAATTTATGTACACAAATTTTTGTTTAAATGAAATGACTATTGCCACTATTACTGCAAGTAATAAAATCACAGTTAAATACTCACTCAAAACTGTCCTTGGAGATGTGGAAATGGCAGTGATTACCAAACTGGCCATACTTTTCGTATTGTTTCTTGCAAATGATGCATGTATAGACCAAAGTTTTATCTCCATGCTCAGTCACGAAGTGTAGGTCAAAATCAATTCTGTTTTTGAACAATTCATTGCAGAAGCAGCACAGAATGCCGCCTATGATGTCAATAGATGAATCTTCGTTTAATGGGTTTGTTTCTTCTTGAATTTCGTTCTTAATAAGTACTTCGCCAAAATGTTTAGACAAATGTTGTATTGCTTCCGGCTTGTTGGGCGATATCTCTTCACAAATAGAACATGGGTACTCGGTGGTGCTGTGCTCTTCAATATGCAGCTCGCACATGTCTACAGTGTCAATGTTCTGACCACATTTGTTGCATTGATGGAAAGGCTTTGACTTTTTGATTTTGTGAACAATTTGATGCAATCGCAATTCATTTTTTGTTGGGAATCTGGAACAGGAGACACATGTATTTCTTTGTCTTTCATTTTATAGCCAGAATGTATAACACATAATGGGTTGGGATTAAAAATAGTAAAAGAATAAAAACTTTACACTCACTGTTGGTTGCATGATGCGCATGTAAAGACGTGCATGGTAGCCACATGTTGTTTTAGTGATGATAATTTTGAAAATACTTTGGAGCAATGTTCACATCTACAACAAAGAAATGAGCCATTACAATTATTGGATAACACATAGCTAGAATGGTCTAAAGAACAAGAGCAAAAGTATTTTTCTAAGCTCATATATTAGCTATAACTTGTGCTCAAAATATGTGACATATTCATACATATTCTTCTGCTATAGTCCAAAATAGTATATTGATATAAAACTATTGATCATTAATTGATTAAGATAATTTATGCAGGTATATACAAATCCACTATCTGTTAGTATCACTATCCCTATTTAAATAATTGGAGTCTTAATTAGTCTGAGAGATATACATGATTTTACTTATTTACTAAGGAGTTTGACAATCTTAGTGGTTCCTTTATAAATAAGGCGAAAATGCAACAGTTCAACATATTTTTAGAGCAACACAGCCACTGATTTGTTTCGTATTGACAATATTTTAAACATATCACACCTGTACAGTCTCCATATCACAAACTTGACAAGAGTTTCTCACATGACTTCAAAAGTTTTGTATACAATAAGCAAGTGATATTTGTGTACTCACTTGAACTTATCCTTGGTGACGTGCTGGAGGTAACAGTGACCGCGGAAGCTCGGATAGCCAGTGATTTGCTTGCGGCATACAACACAGGTGTACACAATCTCCTGCTCGCCAGTAATGTGCTGCGCGTAGTGACTATCGTACTGCTTCTTTGAATCGAATGTGATCTGACAGATGTGGCAGTATATGCCGCCAATTAAGTCTATCGTGGTCGGCTTCGGAAGACTGCATAACTGATTGAGATCGATCACCTCGTTTGATGCCATTTGAAAAGTGGAAGCCATATTTAATCCGCCGCCGCCGATGTCTGAGCTATGTGTGATCCATGAATGCTGAATTTACAATCTATGTCATATGGGAGCGAAATCTGCTATTGCAAACATAATATTGTTATCAATTCGCGGCTACATGTTTATCTGAAAAGAAAAAAAGACATTAATATTCCCGGGTGGCCTTGCTGTAAACGTAGTATTTAAGACTTTTGGTGCAAAAAGCGGCATTGCAGAATGAAATGCTTTATATTTTTTTGCAATTCATGAGTTTTCAGTTGTGCAGCGTCCTCCGTCATCGATATATTCGAGGTTGTTCAGCCATTATCAATTTATCCGATTCACAAATTTATGTAGTTAATGTGTTATTATACTTACAATTTTGATTGATAACATATAGCCACGCATCGGGCAGCGGGCTTGTACTATAATTTACATTACAGCATCTGAAACAAAAGATGAATTTCAATAAAACTGCAACGCCGGATAACAAACAACGCCAAGAAAACGTGGGGTTTTTGATTTTTCAGATTTTCCTTACGTTCCAGTTCCCTGCCCTATGTATTAGTATTTTAAGCTTTAAAAGAGGATAGCAATATACGCATTGCAAAAGTATAAGAAGACGGAATTATCAAATAAGTGAATGAAAGCATTTGTAGCCCTGGGATTATCTTTACAAAGAACAGAGTCAAAAAATCAATAATAATTATTTAGATACACACTCAATTATTTAAGTCCGTTTCATTGTTGACTTCATTGTAGATTGTAAAATATCGATTACATAGAATATTTTTGCAGGTTTTGTTGAATAAAAGTTTACTTGCTTTAACGTGTGAAAATCTAATAGGTATTATAACTCAAAACAAGCTTTTATAGTTGATTATGCTATAACATTGTATACCAACCTTTAACATATCTTGCTAATAGGCTTTATCAAAGATTAAAGAAAACGATTTTAAAGTATGTGATATGTAGTTAATGCTTAGACTTTAAGCTTAGATATAATATTTGAATTATAAATTATGTTAATATATTATATAAGATTACTATAAAAATATAATAAATTGCTTAATACTCATAATTTTCTCAGTGATTTATTGTTTAATAATGACTTAACTCTTGGTTATTATTGTGATTAACTTTATGTAGATCTGATTTTATCAGATAGTAAAGTTAAAATTACTAAAAGGTAGCCGTGGCTAGTGGGATCATTTTCAAACCAAAAAGACTCGTAAGGACTGATACGAAATCTATTTATTTGAATTTTAACATTTTCAAATTAAATAATAGACATGTTACTTCTTCAAGCTATATTTACGGAAGCAATGAATATGACACAATTTAATCTAAACAAATAAAACTGACATTCCAAATTTTAAGTAATTCAAACCAACCAGATCAGAGTTGACATCAAAAGAGTAGGTATAATCTGAGATTACTAAACAACATAAATGTGAAATTCTCAATATAAGGCCAAGTCAACCCAATGCAATTGAGTGATGACATATCTGTCACTTATTTTATCATCTTTGATTAAAAAAAGAAGACAGCTGATAAAATTGTCAAATCTATTTATCTGTCAATGAAATAAAATCAATTCTATCAGGATATTTATTGAAATACTTAAGGCAGTATTTCAAATTAAAGTCTAGACATATAAATATATTTTTATGTGGAGTGCAAATAAAAATAAAAATTGCGTCGACTATTGCGCGGTATTTGTGGGAACAAATCTTTACGGCTTTTTATATTTTGCGACGGTAAGTTGAATTTATATTTTTTCTTAATATTTAATACTTAGTTTTAAGTATTAGAAAAAAAACTCGTATGTTAAATCTTTAATTTCCATCGCAGTATATAGCGGCCGCTTAGCGCGTAGCTGTCTCGCTACATCTAAATATTTATCATCGTAAAGTAATATTCCAAAGAGCCTACGGTGCGCGTTAGTTTACTTTACTAAGGGTATTTTACAGTGTTTTGTAATCATATGTCAAAAACATAGTTTCTGGCGCGCCGCCAACTCTCGAAATAGATTGACTGACTTACGCACAGTTTACTCCGCGCGGAGTTTTGTACTTCCATACTGGAAGTAGTTTATACGCCGCGATGGACCGTCAACACCCAACGAACGCCAGTTTCCACGGCTCCATGAGGAGCAGGGACTCGTCGTCGACCGCCGGCAGCGATGCTAGAGAGAAAATCAAAGACTGCTTCAGAAAATTTGTTGCTTTTATGTTCACACAAGTGGGTGTTGGCGCGTTAGTTGTCTGCTATGCGATACTGGGTGCTGCAAGCTTCATGCACATCGAGAAAGACAGCCCCGACGAGCAACTCCACAGCATCCGAAGACTGAGACAAAACTGTGCTGAAAAACTTTGGAACATCACCATAATTGTGAATGTGTTTAATGAGACCACATGGGTTTCCAAAGTTGATGAGGTTCTCAAAGACTTTCAAAACAATATTACATTAGCAGTCCATACCGGTTACAATGGCAGAGCAGCCGAAGACATCTGGTCGTTTCCAGCAGCCTTGATGTACTCTCTATCTGTGTTTACAATGATTGGTTATGGAAACATTATACCAAAGACCCTTTGGGGAAAGATAGTTACGATAGCATATGCTTGTTTTGGCATTCCAATCTATGTTCTATACTTCTGCAATATGGGAAAAGTTCTAGCTCAGAGTTTTAAGTGGTTATATATTACTGCTCATGAATGTAGCAGAAGAGATGATGCTGTATTTGAAGATGGAGAAATGATTCCTGTAAAACGTAAGATAACTGTGCCGTCCACAGCCTGTTTGTGGGTGATTTCATTTTACATTCTCACTGGAACAATAATGTTTGGTGCATGGGAGAAATGGAATTATTTGGACTCAACGTATTTCTGTGTTATAAGTTTGTGCAAGATTGGATTTGGAGATTTTGTTCCTGGAGCTAATATATCGGATTCAGCCGGTGGATCACATTTGAAGCTTGTCATAAACTTCATATATGTCTTACTTGGTATGGGGTTGGTGGCTATGTGTTACAATCTGATGTGTGAAGACGTAAGAGTGAAGGTCAGAGAATTGAGAGAAGATCTGAAAAACTGCCTAGATGATATCACTTTAAAAATAACAGTGTGCATGAATGATACAAAGTATTATCATCAAAAACAATCCAGGAATATTAAGTGAGATCTTTTGCAGTTTTTCTTGGTGGACTTCTTTTAAGCTTTATATTAATGGTTTGAGTTATGTGGATACAAACAAACCAGTCTTTATTAAAATATAATTTATTTATAAAGTTTTTGTTCCAAATGAGCAAAATACATATACATATGTAAATGAACACACAAATTATGTTCTCCTCTGGCGGTCACAGATAAGCATTTTATACTTGTAATTCAAAATGATGTGATGAATATATTGACCTCAGCATGAAAACCTTTTTGTATTATAATTATGTATTAATTTAATAATAAATGATAATACAATATTTATATAGTATTATTTTTAATGCACCTTATAGATATAATCGCATGATTGGCGCTTTCTTGGGGAGGCCTACTTTCAGCAGTGGACGGCGATAGGCTGATTGATGATGACAATTTAATGCACCTTATAGATTACATTATCCAATATTTAAATTTTACTTGTAGATGTATACAATTATACATTTATGAAATGAAATGTGTTGAACATACTACTAAATACTCAAGCACAAGATAAAGGATAGGAACCCTAATATTTATTTTTACACATCATTGAATTGATCTTTTGCAAAAGTTACACCTACATAATATGTTATACCACCTTTTTTTTTTCAAAGGTTAACATACACATAAGATTAATAATTTTAATAAGATTTATAATTATTCTTCATTTTTTCTTTTGTCTTTGTTGGGCTTCATCATCAGGTTGTATAGCAATTATTCTAGTAACACCCCACTATCGATAATTGTGTCTGAAACAGACAAGGTTAAAATAACTACAAAGGATGTGCCATACCCATATAGTATGTGTGTATCATCATCTTCAGCCCATATACAAACCGTGATCGGAAGGTAAGACTAGAAATAGCTAAGGTGATTATTACAAACCCCCTGGTACTAAAGAAGATCCCAATAAAAAATTTACGTTTTTTATACAATCATTAAGCAGTGATGGCCTCGAGGTTTAGGCGCGCGGTCGAGAATCTCGGCGGTCGCGGGTTCAAACCCCCCAGGCACACACCTCTGACTTTTCGAAAGTTATGTGTGTATTCAAATTGAATTATCACTTGCTTTAACGGTGAAGGAAAACATCGTGATAAAACCTGCACACCTAAAAGTTCTTAGGAATTTCTTAGGTGTGTAGTCCGCCAACCCGCACTAGGCCAGCGTGGTGGACTATGGCCTAAACCCTCTCAATGGTAGAGGAGACCCGTGCTCAGCAGTGGGTGTATATGGGTTGATGAAGAAGAAGATACAATCATTGGTATTGAATGTGGTTTATATCGGAAACCTCATTTTTTTTGTCGAGATTTTACCTGCCTTAGTTTCCGATCACGGTCTAAATACAACGTTTATATTTCACTGCTGGTAACAAGTCTCCTCTACAAGTGAGATAATTTAGTAAAATATTGGTATAGGATATCGATTTTTACTTGGTATTCAGCAATGGTGGAACCGTAGCTAAGCGAAGCAAGATGTCGCCGGTGCGCCTGCGCCGGGTGGCCGGCTTCGAGGGGCGGCTCAACGACACTATCTTCCAGCCCGCCACCACCTTCACCACGCCCCAGCAGACCTTGGTCTACTTCGGGGGAGATGTACAGGTGTGGATATTATTTTTATAATACGAATATAACGGATTATGATTCTGCTTAAATATTCTCGACTTACCGAAGGGGTAGGCAGAAAAGTAAGCCACCTGCATTTCGATCGTAATAGGTGACGAGCATGTTGAGGTTTCAGCTTTATTGTCTTTTGAGGTACTGAGAATTTATTTATAAAAAAGAAATAGATTGCATAATTCAATACAATTATTTTTAGTGTATTGCTCCTTATCTTTATTTAAAACTAATTGTACAAATTTATTTACAACAACTATTAAACGCTTATGTCCCATTTTTTATGCTCAATAAAACCATGTTACATCTTAGTTTTAATACATTGTTATCTATATTGTCAAAGGGATAATACTTCAATACAAAGTGGACGGACAATATAACAAAAATCGCGGGAAACCGCTGGATGCAGGCCGCTTTCGACAGAGCGCTTTAGAACCCTTTGGGGGAGGCTTATGTCCAGCAGTGCTCTTTCGGCTGGTGATGAATATTGGGATAAATGATGTTTTACCAGGACTATCCGGAAGTGATGCAAGCCCACCGCGACAACCGGAACTTCGTCAAGTGGAACCTGGAGAATACGGCGCGCATGCTCGCCGCTAACTATCCAGAGAAACACATACTCGTCGTCAAACCTTCCAGGTGACTTGCTAATATTTTATGAGATCCTGGTACTTACATACCTGGTATATCTCCTGTTTGGAACTCAGGGCTATAATATCGCGACCAGCATAGTTATTCTGGGATAAACAAGGGGTTCCATAATTTTGTGAATTTCATTAAATTACTTGATAAATGCACTTGCGGTGCCTTCGTTACTCGTTCATTATCTTATGTCTAGTTTATAATTGTTTTTTGTGGAGTCATTAATTTGCTTTTATGGAAGTGCCATCACTGGATTGATTATTTATTTATGGCTGGTATTACATGGTGGTTGATGGAGTCAAAGTTAAGAATCTTGTTATTAGGTGACACCTTAATCTTGAAAGACCTGTGCCGTAGTGAGATGATGATAACGTAGATGATATTTTCCTTTAGGGTTGAGTACAAGAGTTTCAGCTGCTATGACAACTTCGTGCCAAGTACTAACGCGGGCGTTCCAGAACATACGCCCACGCACAACGCTCTCCAACATTTAGAGAGGTAAGATCTATGTAACGAAGTCTTTTTCTAGTGAAACTTCTCGATGTTCAACACAAAATACGGTGGAGGAAAACATCGTGGTGAGCCACCTAAAAGTTTTAACGACTTCCTTAGGTATGTAGTCCGCCAAATAGCACTAGGGCAGCGTGGTAGACTATGAACCCTCCTAATACATTTAGATGAGGTCCGAGGCCAGTAGAAGGACGCATATGGGCTGATGATAATGATGACTATTTCTCACGTAACGCATAGTAACATACTAAGCGAGTATATAATTTTGGGGACATAAAGGGAAGGGGTTAAGTTGGTACCTTTTCGCGAAATATTTAAAGTGGTAATATTAATATTTTGACAGATTGCTTCAAGGCGTGAGTGAGCGGATAAAATCGTTGCCGATCAACGAACTGGAAGCGCTGAACCCAACCCTCAGCGAAGACATAGATATTGAAGATCTGCACGTGAGTGTTCATTTATAACTAGCATTTGGCTCTACCTCATCCACGTTCAGATTTACAAGTCGATAGAGATTCTCCCATGACAACCCCACTACTGCAACTCCAGTAGACCAAAATCGTCAACATGTATAGAAATGATGGAATGAGTATCTATGGGGGTCCTAGGTTGTTTTTTTCGGACCAGTGATGGTCCTCCCATAGAAGCCAACAGTGTTCACTTTAATTGTGTAATATTTAGTTTGCAACCGTTAATTTTGTTGTCAAGATGTTATCATTTATTAGTCAAATTGCTTTTGTTTAATAAAGATTTAAGGATAATTGATAGAAATTTTGAAGAGTAAAATGAGCTTTGGGGCTTCTATGGCAGTATCTGCCCTGATTGATATATGGTCTGATGATATTGAGGGAAAGAAGAGTACCCCTCTTCTTCTCGTAGACTACTATGTGGTCTGATGATATTGAGGGAAAGAAGAGGGGTAGACTCGCAAGGAACTTGAAGAGTTCTTTAAAGAACCTTGGCCTGATGATGATGATGATGAAGTGTCGGTGTGTGCAGAACTCGCCAGTGCACCGCTCCGCCGAGGTGAAGAAGTCTAACGGCGCGGGCGGCGCCTCCCACTCGCGGCCGGAGCACAAGCAGTGAGTAGGTCTAGTTCCAATCGGTGTTGTCTATAGTACCCTCCTACTGTCTATAGTACCCTCCTACTGTCTATAGTACCCTCCTACTGTCTATAGTACCCTCCTACTGTCTATAGTACCCTCCTACTGTCTATAGTACCCTCCTACTGTCTATAGTACCCTCCTACTGTCTATAGTACCCTCCTACTGTCTATAGTACCCTCCTACTGTCTATAGTACCCTCCTACTGTCTGTAGTACCCTCCTACTGTCTATAGTACCCTCCTACTGTCTATAGTACCCTCCTACTGTCTATAGTACCCTCCTACTGTCTATAGTACCCTCCTACTGTCTATAGTACCCTCCTACTGTCTATAGTACCCTCACACGTCTACTGTCTATGCCGCAATATTTTTATTTTATTTTATTTTATTTTATTAGGAAAACAAACAGTCACTTAAAATCTAATTAAACTAATACACAATTTGCTTAAAGACTAATAATATGTTTTCGCATATATATATATCTATAACACGAGTTGCATAACAATCTTAAGCTAAATACTACGTACACAAGTAACAAAAAGAAAACTGGAATAAGAAATGGAAAAAATAATAATAAGTAAATACAATGGCATTTGAATTAAGTAAATTAGAGAACCGATTGGAACCAATGCTTTAAAAGTTTTCTTTTTACAACAGTTGTATTAAAAAGGTCAATATCGATAACGTCAGCCAGTTCATTATATAAGTGCGGTGTCCTCGAGAAGAACGAGTGCCGCCTGTACTTTGAGGCACTAGAAGGAATGTGTAATAGACATGGTTGTCTTATCCTTGAAGGAATTCGCAAATGTATTAGAGAGAGAAGATGAGGCGCATCAATTTTAGACTGAGCTAACTTCATTAAAAATGAAATATCTGCAATTTTTCTTCTCTCTTGTAATGGCAATATATGATGTCTCTTACATCTAAGGTCATAGTTGTCGTCGCGTTTATTACATTTGTATTCTAAGTATTTCAAGAATTTTCGTTGAATTGATTCTATTCTATTAATATAAACATGGTACTGTGGACTCCAAATCTGAGAACAATACTCGAGGATACTGCGAACGTAAGTACAATAAATAATTTTTATAGTTTTAATATTGCTAAATTCCGAGCAGGCCCTTTTTAAAAACCCCAGTGCCTTATTGGCTTTGGTACACATGTAATCTATGTGTTTTTCATAGGATAGTTTTGTGTCGTGTATAACACCTAGATCATTAATATCTTCGACTCGTACAAGTTCATTATCTTTAAGTTGGTAACTATATTGAATTATATTAAATTTGCGGGTAAATGATATAAAATTGCATTTGGAAGTATTAAGGTCAAGTTTATTGTTATAACAATAAGATTGAAATCTAGAAAGATCTTCTTGTAATAATGAACAATCCTCAGGCTTGCAAATTTGCCTAAAAATCTTCATGTCATCAGCATAAAGGAGAAAATTTGAATGAAGAAAGCAGTTCCTCACATCATTAATAAATATATTAAATAATAAAGGCCCGAGTAAGGAACCCTGCGGAACTCCAGAGGGTATATCATATCTCCTGGATATGTAGCCGTTTATGGCCACAGCCTGGGACCTGTTTCTAATGTAAGACGTGAACCATCTAAACAAGTTACCATGTATTCCGGCTGACAAGAGTTTTTGTAAGAGTATATTATGATCTATACGATCGAACGCTTTACTGTAATCTGTAAACACAGCATCAACTTGGCCACCACCAGCCATATTAGAGTACACAAAATTAGTAAAGGAAAGTAGGTTACTGGTCGTGGAGCACTTTTTGATGAAACCATGTTGTTGCGGTATAAAAACATTAGCCAGGACATTATAAAGCTGCGTATGCACTATACGTTCAAGTATTTTTGAGAACAAAGATAATTTTGAAATGGGTCTGTAGTTCGTGACATCTTCCACCTTTCCCTTCTTATATACAGGAGTTATAAAAGCAAACTTCCATATAGTAGGGACTATACCTTCTGTGATTGAGCGTTTGAAAAGAATACCTAGTGGTTTGACAAGATTTTGAGCACACAGTTTAATAAATATAGCTGGAATATAATCAGGACCGGCACTTTTTGCAAGGTCAATCGATTTTAAAAGCTTAAGTAGGTATTCGTCATTTACTTCAATGTCACTAATTACGTTTGTGTTATATGTATGATTAAAAAAGTGGTCGTTAATTGGATGGCTACTTTGGGAAGGTGGTGAGGAAAGAAATGTCGACTGGAAATACGTAGCAAAAAGATCACAAATGCCTACACCCGATTCCTCTCTGCGGCCATCATACAACAATGAAGACGGAATATTACCATGGCCCTTCTTGTGTGACTTAATAAAAGTCCAAAACAACTTAGGGTTATTTGGAATTGAGTTCTCCATATTTTTTATATAATTCCTATAGCATTCGTCTTCACATACCTTAGCTCGTTTTCGAAGTAAAGCATAAGTATTGTAATCACACGTATTGTGATATTTTATGTATTTGCGATGAAATTTATGTTTTTCTCTGAGAATCTTTTTTAAAGGTGTACTAAACCATGGTGGATAAGTAGATGGGTAAATTCTTTTACTTGGTATATGTTTATCGATTACGTCTTGTAGGACCTGATAAAAATTTTGTACTGCCTCCTCTAGAGGATTTTTAATTAAATAGTCTTCCCAAATTATATTCGATAAGCAGTTATTGATATCATCATAATTACCGGAATTAAAACATTTCTTATCTCTAGATTTAAATTTAATATAGCTAGTGTTTGTGACAGTCAATACTATGAGGAGGGATTTGTGATGTGGATCCTCAGGTACAAGAGGGTCCTCATCAGCGGTAACTGAAACAATGGAATTGCATAAAATTAAGTCCAGTAATCTAGAATTGATATTTTTATGCATGTTAAACTGGTTTAGATTACATTCCATTAGTGTGTCAAAGAAGTATAGTCTAGCTTCACCAGTTACACCCTTGGGCTTTAAATAAGAGTCACCACAAGTCCACTCAATGTTACTCATGTTGAAGTCCCCCATTATCAAAATGGTATCAGTCGGACATGAATTCATTATAGAGGAGAGTTTATCGGTAAAGTTTCGTAATTGAGTGTTGTAGGTATTACCGTATTTCTCATCACAAAGGTAAAGCGCGCAAAGGTGTATCTTATTTGATTTTCCGCTGTGATTTTTGCATGTAAGAGTTACCCATATATCTTCTGCAGAAGAATTCCATTCAGGTCGTTGAACGGCTGTTAATTCACGACGTATAGCTATAAGTACCCCACCGCCATACTTCTCTTGCGTCCTTGTATAATTTCTGTCCCTGCGCCAAACTATGTATCTGCTATCAAATAGTTCACTATCTGCAATACTATTAATAAGCCAAGTCTCCGTTAAGGATATAACGTCAAAATTATTTAAAAGCAGAGCACGTTTGAAAACGTGTGTTTTAGTTCGCAAGCCTCGAGTATTTTGGTAATATATATTTAAGTTAGCCATGGGTATAAAATTTAAACAAATTCTCAATTATAAACAGATAAAAATAAATTAAATATAAGAATAGAAGTATAACATTTAGTAAGGACTTGGAGTTCACTGTACTGGTAGTAAAGTAGATAATAAATTTTAATGAATACAATGTAATAATTAAAAGTATCACTGAAATGCAATTTAAAACTAATAATTTATAAAAGCAGGTATCCATATTAAAAGATTCAATGCATAAGGTATATTTATCGATTTTACGACAAGACAACTTGAACAAAAGGAAGCGATCTACGAGGAAATATATTCCTAAAAGCAAGATGCAAGCGCAAGCGACTGTGACATCTATGCCACGGTACACGCACAATCGCTCTATCAAAAGCGGTTTGAATAAATGCCCACTTACTTGCGTTAACTGGCCGACGATATCGAGGGACGAAGAACTGACCAATAGGTGATTAACAATTATATGGAATGCGGTTCTCAAACTTTTTTTAAATAATATTATACTTCTTAAAAATAGATTAGGTGCTTTGATTATGAAGTAATTTTTAATAAGTCGTTTTCGCACTTTATAAAAAATGTTGGTGATGTATCTGATTTCCTCGCCATAATTTTACAATGTTTGACCCATATATACTGAAAATTGTTGTCTTTAGCTAATGCCCTCGCTTTCTTGTATATTCTCACAGTACTTGTATCTTAGTGGTTGGTCGAAACGAGGGATGTTAGGGATACGATATTTCGGATCTGGATTCGGGTATGGATATTATACAAATAAATTTATATAGGTTTCGGATTCGGTTGTGAATATGTAATTATTTCGGATTATCCGTTAGTTCCGGATTGTTTCGGTTTTCGATCGAAGTTAAATAAAAACACAAATAGGTACTAACTACTACGATATATGAGGCCTATAAAATCAAAGGCAGCTAAATCCAAGTAAGTCAAATATTCAGTAATCTACAAAAATCGATAACTTTGTTTAGGTGGCTATGATATTTTATATTTTAAAAGAGATTTATAAAGAATGTGAATACCACTAAAAATCAGAATTTTAAATTATAAAAATACCACAATATTTGAGTACAGACTGAATAAATTTGTATTTAACTGTCTTTGATTCCAACTGGCGTTTAGCTGGTTTTGATTTTATAGGCTTCATATATAGGTTGTAACTAATTATCATAGAGGTTATGTTATGACTAGAAACAAAAACAAAACTGCAGGATTCCGCTGTCAAAACATGTCGTTTCATTTAAACTCCACTCTTATGCGTAACTATCCGAAATTGTAAAACGGATACGGATGTATTTTTATTTCGGATATCCGATTGTTTTGATTACGGCGACGGAGCCCCATAACATCCCTGGTCGGAACTATGTATGTGACTGTTGGATGTACCATTCACTAAACCCAAAGCACCCATTGACATTGATTCAGACACTTTTTTTTTTTTTTAATTTGGAGTCAGAACTATGAGTGTGAGTATTGTGTGGATTATTTATTTAATTACTAAATACCTATATTTGCCATTTACACCTATCTTAATCTCTTTTTCTGTAATAGATGACCTTGTGTAATACGACTGCCTCTTATTCTATTCTAATGTAATGTACTCCATTGTATTTGTATAAAGTTTGAGCAGTGATGGCCTCGAGGTTTAGATACGACGTGGAGAATCTCGACGGTCGCGGATTTAAACCCCAAGCACAAAAATCTGACTTTTCTAAGTTATGTGTGTATTCATAATGACTTATCACTTGCTTTAACGGTGAAGGAAAACATCGTATGTAGTCTGCCAACCGGCACTAGGCCAGCGTGGTAGACTAAGGCCTAAACGCTCTCAATGGTGGTGGAGGACCTTGCCTACGTGGGACGTATAATGATGACAAAATTTCCGACATTTTTTTTATAATTCCTCTTTGTGATGAGAACGTGTATGTGACTGTTGAGTGGTTCCATACTGAATGTGGGTACAGTCCCGCAGACAGACAGTCGTGGTGGGAGCGCCTGTCGCTGGAGGGCAGCCGGCTGTCGCTGGTGGGGTTCAGCAAGGGCTGCGTGGTGCTCAACCAGATGCTGTACGAGTTCCACTACATCAGCACTCTCACGCCCTGCGACGCACACGCTATGAGGTAACACCTCTTATTTTGTATATGTGTAGATCTGAATATAAGAAACTTTGTGTAAAGATTTCCTCCATTTTACAGATTCTTCAATGTGAAATGTACATTTACATTTTTAGCGAATAACCGTTATGTAACGAATTTTCTATTATAAAATACCTAAATGCTTCTAATTGAAGAAAAGCCGAAACCTATATAAAATGTTCTTACCAATAAATTACTTTTAAGCCCGTAGTATGTGACTGATTTCAAGACCTGTCGACTCGTTTCATTCGTAAAACAATCGTTGATGTTTGAGTAAAAGTATTATAATTTTTGGTAGAAATTGTTTAATAAAATGAATAAAACTATGTAAAAGTATTTAATGCTCCACAGTTAGACCTCCCCCCCCCCCTATATGACTCCAAATGTATTTATTAAAGTTTGCTTAAACGATTTTTTGATTTTAATAGATAGGATTGTCTGTTCCATTCCAATTATACACAAAAAAAAATAGATTCTTTCAACGCAAAATCCTCTAGCACTGTCTACAAGCAATTCTTTCATCATGGGACAGTACAGTCTTCATGTCTTTAACAAAATGATCCAGCACAGTCCGAAATAATTCTTCTTAGTCCATGTGAGGGTTCAGTCTTCAAGTCTGTTACTCTTGGCTGCAGGTTCATAGAGCGTATAGACGACATGACGTGGCTGGACGGGGGGCATGCCGGCGGGAAGAACACCTGGATTACATCGCGCAGTCTTCTGGAGACGCTCAGTAGACTCAGTAAGTATCACTTGGAGACTCACTAAATAATATTTTCTAATTTATAATAGAATTTTGAGAAACAATACAGGATCTTCAAATTTTCTTTAAATAGGTAAAAACTTGATTGAAATTCCGTGGATAGGTAGATGTGATCGCCTCAAATGAGGAGAGACGCTAGGTCTATTAGAATAGTATCTACATAGCATACGTAGGTTTTCGAAAATCGACGTTTCCAAGTTATATCTCATTATATTCATAATGAATTATCACTTGCTTTAACGGTGAAGGAAACATCGTAATGAAACTTGCACACCAAAGAGTTATTAGGTGTGTAGTTCACCAATTCGCAGTAGGCCAGCATGGTGGACTAAGGCCTAAATGGTAGACGGACGTATAGGGCCTGATGATGAAGCAAGGGTGTTGTTGTTGTTTTCAGAATTGAACATCTATGTGCACGTGAGCCCGTACCAGGTGCTGGACGAGGGCCGACCCTGGATTGGACGAGAAGAGAAGGCATTCACTAGCATGCTGAGGAAGCTCGGCGCTAAGGTGAGCAATAAATGTATTTCTTATACAGAGTGTATTCAGACCGTGATCGGAAGCTAAGGCAGGTAATACCTAGGATGATCACAAACCTATTGGCATTAAAAAAAATCCAGACCTAAATAAAAAAATATAACATTTTCCATACAACCCACATACGTTTAGTACCGATGATTATATGGAGAAGCCATTTTTTTTTATTTTTAGTCAGGATTTTCTAACGCCAATGGATTTCTAATCACCGCGGCTCTTACCTGCCTCCGTTTCCGATCACGATTTTAAAACACTCTGTATAAACTTAAAACACTCTTTATTTAACCGAAAATTGTGCATACGAATTACACATTCAGTGTTATGCTATAAGAGAACAATGTTGTGTGAGCTGATGATGATGATGATGGTGATGTCAGGTGCAGAGATACATGCACGGGCAGTCGGCGGCCCCGCCCACCCTGCACGTGCACTTCGAAGTGCTCGCCAACTTCAAGCGCGAGCAGGAATCCTCACACGGACATGGACATCTAGACTCCTCGGATGATGACGCTTAGAAACCACTATATCATGGATTCTGGATGATAATATTAAGGAACACCCTCCATTGTGGATTCTGAATGATAATATTAAGGAACACCCTCTATCGTGGATTCTGGATGGTAATATCCAGGAAATCGCTAAATATTTAAACTTAGATGGATTTATAGGATGTAAAAAGACCGTGATCGAAAACTGATAGAAACCGATTGACGACAATTTTTTTTTTCCATCGTAAGTATTTTTTTTTTGTTGTCTCATATTTCGCTCACAGTCTGATTACCTCTGTATAAAAAATTTACTCCTTGCTTAAATCTATATTAATATTTTTAATGTTATACAAGCTGTTAACAGACTATTGTAAAACTAAGACGGGTAAATAGTTATAGTGACTTCCTAATCACTTAACGTTTCCTAAAGTAATTTTTTTTTTTTTTAGCGTAAATTTTTGTAATCATCTTAACTATTTTCTGTATAAGTTTTTGATCACGGTCTATTTATATTCTGTATCCATTATATCACAGTAATGTATATATCGTCATTAAACTATGCAACTATGGTATTTTTTTCTAGTCTTCTATGCCGTCATAACGTAGTCATTAATTTTGTAATAAAAAATTGTATATATTCGCGATTTCAGCGAACGTTTTTGGAAAATTTAAAGATCCTTTTTTATTATGCATCCTAAATGTAAAAAGTGCTAAACATCTTGGTGTCTATGTCATATCCCAATAATATTAAATTAATAAATGTTAGAAAGTCAAATATACAGAATTGCTAAGCTAATTTGGAATAGTTTTGTCTCATTTGTTAACTACATTTCTTAACATAAGATAACAATTTGGGGATATTCCAACTTTTTGAAAAATGTGAAAAAATATAGTATTTTATAAAATAAGTATTAATTAAAAGACATAAATGTTATTTAAGACTGCTAATAACGCTATAAGGTATTAATACCATTTACATTAATTGAAAATGTTTACAATTAAGCTTAGTAGATATTGTTTTATTTACTTAAATTCTAATTTGCATATGTTCATTCGTTTAATTTAGGTTTGTCATTTCGCTACGGATCTAAATTTACGAGCAAAAAATACCATGACAAATTCAAAAATAATGGTATGTTATCGTGATATTGACTGATTTGAAGAATAATGGTGAAACTTGGGTAGGTTTTTGTACATTTTGTATTAATAGTGCTGGCATTATTGTACTAACTACTGACTTATTTCGATAATATTTGCAGCGGTTTGCACTTTTTATTAAGTTCAATCATTTTGCCATTGTGAAAAAAAGTCGAGTTTTTATTTCGACGCGTCATAGCTTATTAACGTACAAAACATTTCTTTATGCTTTAATTATTTTAATAGCTTGATTAGTTTTTTAAATATGTGTATTATACTGTTTACTATTAATATTTCGCCGAAAAATCATTTACGATCTTGACTTACCATCGATTCGTCGTTTCGATCGGTTTGACGCGACGGATCGCACAGACGAATCGTACCGTGTATGGCGCCCATTATAAATATCTAGAAACAGAACGGCCTACCGTAAGACCGACGAATCAGGGACAAGGTTCGGATTTTTGACAATTTCACGTGCGAAAAATTATGTTTAAACAGTTTTTTTTTTAATTACTAACATTGTTTTTTAAAGCAGGATAAGTAATGATTTATATTTTGTTATTTATTTCATTGTCACCTTGTGTGGCTTTATTTATTATGCTAAATGTAAGTGGTAGTATAGAACGATGGTTGTAAAACATATTAGTAGATGTATCGAATGTGTAATAATTCTATTGGTCTCAGAAAATAAATTATTTTCAACAGTGATTGTTGTTATTTTACAGATTTAGAAATACCCAGACATCTAAATATACTTTCTTGTTATGTCCTCTATTTTACTATGATCACACGAACATTGATAAAATTTGCATCCCTATAATTCAAAAAAAATCTTGATCATAAAAATGATAACCAATAAAACCACACTTTGTTTTAAAAACTAAATTTAATTACTTTCGTAATAACAAAAAAAAAATACAGAGTGGACTTACAAAATAAGACTGGAATAGTTTGAGAAACATGAAAATACAAACATAGAAAAAAAAATCTTAAGGTACTAATGAAAACTTATTTTAAATGGTGATTTGGTGCAGAGATCTCTATACTAGCCACACATAAAACATTCGGACAGTATATATACATATTAAAAATGCTTTCTATACCAATATTTAAGGCCTGTGTATTTAAGAAAACCTTATATTGTAAATTTTATACCCAATAACTTTAATACTAACATATTAAAAAGGCAAAGTGCATTGTATCACAAGATAAAATTATTAAAACAGCCAAACCAATCACATAAGGGAGCAAGGATTTATATCAAAATTTTCCCCACAATTAGGAAAAATTTTCTATTCAAAAAAACTTAAAATGGTGTTGCTATCATATTGTCCAGCATGGATAATTAAATGATTTTATATGCTTTAAATTCATGCTACAGAATCATCTGCATAAAATTAAAAGTACACTCCAAACCTTACTTCATATTCCAATAAAACATTTTTTTAAATACTCAAGCAAACTATAAATGCACTATTATCTCAGATATATTCAATTTTACTAACCAATAAGAGAGTCTTGGTTGAGAAATTTTTAAGATTTATTAGAACAATCAAATTTCTTGCCGCATAAATTCATACACATAAAACAATCAAAATGAAACATACTTATCATGCAACAAGTCCTACAAGTTGATCAAATATTCGATGTTAATCACAACATTAATAGAATTATTGAAGACAACTATGAATATAGCTACTACATTCCAATCAATAAATTTCTATTGCCTACAGTTGCCATGATTTCATTACAATCTGAACTTAATTAAAAATAATATAAAAATGAAATTTCATTGTTAATACATCCCGGCTTAATTTAAAATACATACATTTAAACATCCCAGAAGTATTATTAACAAAACTACATAATGAACTACTTAAAATACAATAATCAAATTTTAGTATTATGGTTCATAGTTTGGAAGTACAATTCAAATTATTGTTTAATCTAGAAATATTAAAAAAACACACAACAACTTTGTACCAAAGATTTATTCAAACAAAATATATAGAAACCTGTTACCTTTATGCTTACAAGTTAAAAAAATTAGAGAGTTCCACATGGTAACCAAAATTTATTTCATGACCATCCACTGCGGCATTGATAACCACACATTTATGCCACATTTACCCAAAAACAATATGCTAAAATGCATTAAATAACACCTACTAATGGAGAAAAATCATACTAGGGCTGCTATATTTTGTAAAACAGAGAAATTTTATCATTATGTGATAAATAGTTAAGTGGCACTTTTCAAGGCAAATTATTACTATACAATATACCTGTATAATATGCTAGGTGGCACAGAAAACACACAATTTAAAATGATAGAATGTGATATCACAAACTGTATGATGAATGACTTTTATGATGAATTACTTTTGAATTTAAGCGAATTTAATTACCTCTGTACCATCAGAATACATTCTATCTTATTACCATTGACTAATTAATGTTATAAGTACAGCAGCCCTTAAATAAATTACCTCATGCATGTAGCTCACATGTTCTCAAACTGTCCGTCTTTATCCAGCATGAGAATGTTGGGATTCTCCTTTTCAAACTCAGTGGGTTTCCTGTCTCGTTGTTCGTCTGTCCACTCTCCCTCTCCGGTGCCCCATTCTCCCACCTTCTCACCAATCACGTCGACTTCTTCTCTAGCTCTAATTTTCTCTATCTGCTGGCAAAATTTAGATGTTAATAATTAACACAGTGTTGTTACTTTCATAAAAGCCTAGGACTTATATGAAGATATTGCCACTGCTCTAATGTAAATAACAAATATTTAATATCACTACATAGTATAAAACAAAGTCGCTTTCTCTGTCCCTATGTCCCTTTGTATTCTTAAATCTTTGAAACTACGCAACGGATTTTGATGCGGTTTTTTTTTAATAGATAGAGTGATTGAAGAGGAAGGTTTATATGTATCCATTAAATATCAGCATTGCACCCGTGCGAAGCCGTGGCGGGTCGCTAGTTTATTAATAAAAGTAAGTGTATAAGTTGTCTGTATTGTTGGTCAGATGGTATAGCCGTGTAAAACTGAGTAGCATGGAGAAAAACGAAACTCATTATGGAACTGAAGGCAGACCACTGTGGGTGCCGAATTGCACTCTTAGTACACCCAACAGTCATTTACTTTGCTTTGAACCAACACTAAGATATAAGTCTTTTATTATGGGTATAAGAAACTATGACAGGCTTTTCGGTCTCATAAACACCCAAACCCGAAAAAATATTCTGGATTACACAAACTGAGAGAAAGCTCTCACTGTGGGGATCGAACCCACGGCCTCTCGTTTTGCAAACTAAACTTGCCTAGACACCAGGCATCTATTTGTCTTACAAAATAGGTTAGGTTGGTGTCACAATATTTATGTTTCCATGTGATTGTACAATCTGTGTTGTGTTGTGGGTAGGGACGCGAACCTGTTACCTCCGAGTCGTGTTTGGCGAACTTGTCGAACATGTTGGCGTACAGCTGCTTCTCTTTCTGCTTCTGTTTCTGGATGGTGGCGCGGCACACGATTATCTGGTTCGCTGCTGCCTGTAATATATTTATGCACCCTTTATTTATTTATCATCATCAACCCACGTCCTACTGCTGAGCTTCTACCATAACTGAGAGGCAAGGCCTTAGTCTAGCACCATGGCCTAGCGCGGGATGGCTGGCTACACGTCTAAGTAATTCTTAGGACTTTTTTAGGTGGGCAGGTTTCTTTACGGTGTTTTCCTTTACCGTTAAAGCAAGTGATAGATAATTCATTGTGAAAACATAGATAACGCCGAAATTGTCATCATCATCTTCATCATACACCAAAACCAAAGATTACCAAGTTTAAAATATGAAATTCTTTAAATTTAGCAAATGTTAGACCAAAAACATCAGATAGATCAAAATACCATCCATGGTATTTGTTACCCAAATACATAGAATTTAACATAGATTTAACTACCGATTTATTTCTGTGTAAAATGATGTCATTGCTCTGAGAGGCTTTATGAGGTAGTACCTTATTCTGTGGCTCAAGCTCGACAACTTTCTGGAAGTCATTGAGGGCAGCCTCGGCCTCCCCGAGTCCGAGCAGCGCCTGCCCCCGTCTGAACAGGCCCTTCACATTGTTCTCGTCCAGCTTCAGAGCCTTGGTGGCGTGGTCTTTCGCTTCGAAGTGGTGGACCGGAGTCACCTTCAAATAGACCAGGGCTAGGTTCAAGTGAGCTGATGTTACGAGGTCTTTCGCTTTAGCCCTGTTCTCTTCGGATTCCATCGTGTCTTCAACCACTGCAATTTAAAAAAATTAAATTAGAATAAAAAATAAATGAAGATAATTTAATCATAGAACAATTGAATAAAACTAGAAAGGCAATGTCAGGATGCCGAGCGTGCGGTGCCTACGATTACACTATCACATATTTGACACGGCCACTTGTTAGTAATTCGGTGCGTAATATCAATACTTTTATTGTGTGTTATTTTACTTGTCACTGGGATTTCAAATCACGACCATCATTGTCGACCTGCTTTATTAAAAAATAATTAAATTGAACTTACAGTCATCCAGTAACGAAACGACGCGTTTGTACATCTTCAACGCGAGCTGGTACCTAGCGTCCTTGAAGTAGTTGGTTCCCTTCTCCTTGAATATCTTGGAGTTGTCCAGTTTCTCGGCTCCGTCCATTTGCCACGAGTCTTTGGCCTTCTCGAAGTTCGTGAGGGTGACTATATACTCCACGGTGGCTTCGGGAGGCACGCCCAGTTCAGCGTTCCCTTTGCTTTTGAACGCATACTTGGGTTTCAGTATCAGCCTGGACTTCTCTCCCATGAGGAATTTCTCGAGAGCCTTCTCGATTCCCTCGCACACGTTGTGCTCGCTGCCTTCGCCCAAATTGAACGTTACTGTTCTGGAGTCAAACACTTTCTCTTCACCTTGCAACCTTCCTTCAAGTTCCACTGGAAATGTTAAAGTTATCATAAATATGATAGTACGACAAAACTAACCCTTTAAATATTGACACTAAGATACGCGTTCTATGTCGGTACCTGCGACGAAGACTTTCGGTCTCACAAGGACCCAGGCCCGAGACAAGTATTTGCGGATCGCGCAAACATATTGGTGGAAGCGAAGAATCGAACCCGCGGTTATGTTTCGCGAGCTGGTGTCCAACCACCTCCTTCACGGAGCTTTCCATATATTTACATTTTTTTTTTAATATTACCAAAAATATTTGTCGTCAACAAAGAGTATAAGAGTTACTTAAATTTGAACTTGTATATTTAAATTCCAACTGCATTATTTAAAGTATTTGTTCCTTTTAGTAACAGTAAACCAAGTATAACACTACCGCTAGTATATCATATTACTCTTTTAAACGAGTTCAACAAAGGAAAATGGAAACTGGTCCTTTTTAACAAAAACCTCGAGAGAAAGTTTGTACATTTTAAAGATAAATACAAAAATCTGCTTGTTTTCCCCGAAGTGATAGGGAGAGATGCATTTATGTGCATAAATGCATCTCTCCCTATCACTTCGGGGAAAACATGGGTGCCCATATAATCCCCAAATGCGCACTAGGCCAGCATAATGGACTATGGCCTAAACCCAGTCAGTTGTACAGCATGCCCATGACCAGAAGTCAAACGCATATGGACTGCCGCTGATGATGAAGATGATGTTGATGATGAAGTGGATGATGATGATGACATTAATGATAATGTTCCTTTGTCACTAAAGAGTAGTTAGCTAGATACCTGTGACGAGAGCGCCGTCATTGGGGTTGTCGAAGCCGGTGCCCTTGGTGATGATGCTGCGCAGTATGCCGTTCTTCTTGTCGGGACTGAGGTCTTGCAACTTCCATTCGAGCATTTCAATCTGAAATTATTACATTTGTAAAGGGGTGGCTCAGATTTGAATGTATGACCAAAACACTGTGGTCGTAATGTGAGAGGAAAACTATTATGATATTTTCTTATTAATACTATATCATATGCTTAATAATATAGTGACCTAATTCACAAAGCCGAGTCTAAGGTAAGTAAATGGGGAAACATATTTTACTTCGTCAAATACATTTTGTAGAAAATATAAAAAAAATCATTATGTTTGAAAAATATGTATACTAAATAGTTACATTACATACATTAAAATTTTATTATTTAATCCGACTATATTTAATCACAAAGTGAATGAAGGTGAAAATACAAAATTTTGAATTAGGTCACTATATTTTTAAGCGTGCGATATGTGAGGTTTTACAATTCAAAAAGAACGTCTTTTTCTCGTTGTACCATATAAATTATATCGAGCATTTGAATTTTTTTATTCATTTATTTGTATTTCTCAAACCAAATGATAATGTAATAAAACCATTATTTTCGTCAAAGCTCGCAAGATAAGGTAGTAAGAATTGTCCCCCTGTGCTTTTCCCACGATACAATAAATAAATTTTAACATCAAAAATGTTGATAGCAACATGTATCACTTATTTAGGGGAAATTGTGGTTACCCCCACAACCACATAAGTACATGTTAATTTATTTTGTTTGATCAATAACCTTTAGTACTTGAACATGTTAATGAATCTACCATGAGTGTATAATGGTAAATTTAACTAATACAAATAAAATAGCGACCCGCCCCGGCTTCGCACGGGTGCAATGCTGATATTTAATGGATGTTATCATACATATAAACCTTCCTCTTCAATCACTCTATCTATTAAAAAAAACCGCATCAAAATCCGTTGCATAGTTTCAAAGATTTAAGCATACAAAGGGACATAGGGACAGAGAAAGCGACTTTGTTTTATACTATGTAGTGATAGTGATAAATACACCCAACAGTCACACACATAGTCCTGACCTCACATTAATATACAAGTCTTGTGTCGTGGGTATCAGAAACTACGAGAGACTTTTCAGTCTCACAAACACCCAGACCCGAAATACCCCTTATATTTCAAATTAGAACAATATTTGGCTTGAAGTGCAGTGTGTGCTTTGAACACATGCATGCTTGATATCTGATGCACACCTGATTGGGCAGATGAGCAGCTCTAGGTTATTGAGTACTAAAATAACAAGACCCTATAATAATGGAATGATGCATGATGAATGCAGTGATGGCCTCGAGGTTTGGGCGCGCGGTCGAGAACCTTGGCGGTCGCGGGTTCGAACCCCAGGCACACACCTCTGACTTTTCGAAGTTATGTGTGTATTCATATTGAATTATCACTTGCTTTAACGGTGAAGGAAAACATCGTGATGAAACCTGCACACCTAAGAGTTCTTAGGAATTTCTTAGGTGTGTAGTCCGCCAACCCGCACTAGGCCAGCGTGGTGGACTATGGCCTAAACCCTCTCAATGGTAGAGGAGACCCGTGCTCAGCAGTGGGCGTATGGGTTGATGAAGAAGAAGAAGATAATAATGGAAGGACCACCAGGATATACTCAGTAGGTACCAGCACATAATTCTGACATGTTACTGAAAAACTGTTTAAGCTCGCAATATGTATCTTACTATTACACCTCTTTTATAGGACTTTAGCACTACAGAAATGGATTCTGAGTAAAGAATTAAGTAGCGAGAGTTTACCAAATTTATCTATTATGGTTTTTTTCCCACATTTTTAAAATTTTCCATTAAATACTGTTGTATTTACCTCAAACTGCAATGTGGCATTGGGTGGTATGTTAGGCGGACTACCGGTTTCGCCATACGCGTACTCCGGGGCGCAGGTCAGGACGCACACCTCGCCTTTCTTCATAGTGGCCACACCAACTTCCCATGCTTTGATGACAGAATCTAAAATACGGAATTTAATTTTAATTTGGCATCCATAATTCCAATACAATGTATCTTTCGTAAAGGTCGCAACTCGCAGGTGGACGCCGGCTACAGACGGCCTTCGACCGTTCCTGGTGGAGGTCATTGGGGGAGGCCTATGTCCAGCAGTGGTTCAAGATTGGTTGATGATAATCCATAATTTTCTTCTATATACACAAGCCATTATAATATAACATTAATGTTTTATTTTTGTTGTTCACATATGATCAAATTTATCTTAAGAACTCAATTTACATCCCATAGGACGAAAGTTTTACAAAAGTAGATTGAGTATAAAATAGCAAGATATTTATATAGTATATTATAAAACCAGGGATACTTAACCCTTTTAAGTCAAGAAAAAAGTTGAACCCAAACGAATTTGAAATACAAGAATTAAATTTACAACCTTAAAAACTCATATCTTAAATTAGAAATACTGAGGACTATATATGTGCTTAGATTACAATATACGTTATACAATCAACATTGACACCAAATTGAGTATTCGGTATCTGTGGGTCATCTGGTCATGGATTTAATTATGCAATGTTAACTAAGCTGGTTGAAGTTTAACAGGGCATTATAAGGTTATTCACAATTCATTGTCACCACTTTTAGTTCAAATTTTGAAAGTCATGTTGCCTACCTATTTAGCAGGTATCATTTTAAATAAATTTAATTGAGTGGGAAAATTTGTTAGGAATTTATTATTAACCACTAATAAATAATATATTTATTAATCATAATAACTAAAAACACAAAGAATGCCACAAAGTACATCATTTTACAAGATTCCTTGAGTTCCCATTATTAACACTATTTTTTTACATAGAAAATACTACTTTTATTATTTATACATTTGAAATCTTGTCAAATTCCTGTAAATTCATTCTTTCCATGATTTATTCTGTATATTTTTAACATATTAGTTGTGTAATTAACATTGAAACTGACTGTTCAGCCAATATGGGGTCATGTGGTCATGGTTTTAAATTATACCACATTAACTTACTTGCATACTACTACTTGGAAATATCTAGAAAGTTATTTCATACACAATCACCATTTTCCCTTCAATTGAATATTGATTACGGTTGAAGTAAGAGGTACAATATCATGGTCAGGTATTTTATATTGACCGCTAATTACAAAAGAATAAAAAACGCTAAATCAAATATTAACACCAATTTTTCAATAACAAATCCATTCTTTTACATAAGATAATAATATATGACAAAACTTATTAATGATACGGATACTTTGAAGATATAGGTAAATTAATTTTTAATTCGTCAGACGAAACTCAGTCAGTCCATGTGACCGAGAAGCCGACACACATCAAATTGCTAACTTACGCAAACTTAATTTAATTACTTGAGGCTGGTTCTATACAAATTAATGTACGAAGAAGAAGCACATGTCATATGGAGGTAATTTGACGGAAATAAATGGATAAAAAACAATACAATGTGAACTAACCTTTGCCCAAGGAGAATTGGAACGGCTCGTTTCTATCACGACTGGAATCGAATTTTTTCCCGTCTAAAAGTGTTCCTGTATAGTGTACGGAGACCTGGCAACCTTGAGAAGGTGTTTCTGAGCCTTCGCCCACTTTGATAATCCTCTTCAGAACACCGCGATCGCCAGTAATATCGACTCCCTCATCGACGGTCATTTTGGTTTTTTTATTAACTAATATACAACTTAATCACAAAATCAAATAATGGAAGAGCACGTTGTCGCGGTTCGTGTAAATATTTCCGCCACAAATTTCTCGAAAACTCGTAAGCGAAGCGCGCCGGTCAATTTATAAATGACGGGTAAGACATTAGAGATTAGACAAGGACTGATAAAATACCACAATCGATCACATTCGATTTTTTTTTGCAATTTATGTGCAGTCATTGGAATTACAATATTGTAAATCATAATAATATTTAATAACAATCAACCAACATTTCCAATACTTAATTACTTCTGGACTTTAAACATATGTAGTAAAATATAAATCTTTTTCGGGGAATATCAAGCATTAAAAACGATATAATCGGTCATCAAAGACATTAATTCTTTAAGGGTGTGACTCTTAAACCGCAGTTTGCCATTGCTCTATTTGTCCTATAAGACTAAAGATCACGAAGTCCTGGATTTGATCTCTGGACCGAGTACATTATTATAGCATTTTTCACGGAAAAGATTGCCTAAAAGGTCTGTTATCTCTCATAACCCCTTCTAGCAAGCAATATGCATGTGTGTTTAATGGACCAATTTACATTATTCTATTATTATGCACTGTTTTTAAAGTACTTGTAGAAAGTACATTTGTACAAATAGTAAGTATAAGTTGTGTGGAGCCTATTTAATTATCATTATTCATTAACAATATTTTTTTCCTAACATAAAAAAATAATAATACAGCTATTGCATATTTACTCGAAATATACAATGTGATCGATTTTAAAACTAGTTGTATATTCGCATCCCTAGTATTGATGAGCTATATTTTGTAGAAAATTCTAGACATGACAGACACCTAATAGTATTGCCATCTTTTTCACTGCCGAACCAAAATCAAAATATTTATACAACAAAAAAAGGAACGCAACAACTTAATTTTTATAGCATCATTTATTAACCTAAAAAACACAAAATTTTAACAGTAGCGGTATGTAGTTCTGGCTACAAAATAAATTATTACCCTTTATTAAACAGTGATTGCCCTCATGGTTAAAGCGCGGTCTAGAATAACGGTGGTCGTATATAAAAACCTCTGTCTTTTTGAAGTTACATATGTATTCACAATAAATTATCACATAGAGCAATTATCCACAGTAGAGGTAAACATTATATTGAAACCGGCACATCTAAAAGTTCTCAGGAATTTCCTTAGGTAACCGTCTCAGTTGTAGACATAGCTCATGTCCAGAAGTGGGACATAATATGTTGGCTTATGTATTTAGGAGGCCTGTCACCTTTACCTACCCCATTAATCAGTATGTATAGAAGGCCTACTTGGCATGATAATGATAACTCCAAGTATTCAGGAAATAAATTAAAAAGTTATTGAATATTAAAAGGAATCTACCAACATTTGGAGAATTATAACACATAAGTTCTCTGTAGTAAAATTCTTTTATTTGAAATAATTTAATATTTACAATCATTTCAGTCTTAACATTTCTTAAAAGATATAATATCTTACCACTACATGTAACAATATAATACGTGAATTCTGTAAACCAAACAGATTTTTTTGCACCTGTGCCAACAGAAATATGAAACATTTCTTCAATGCCACATTGAATTCCACTTAATGGAAATTTTATGATTATGAAAAAGAACTAGCTGCTTGACCAGTTATCTAATTTAGTGTTTTTAAGGAACTGAACCTTTTATAACAAAAAAGAACATGTATATGTTAATTAAAGCAAAATGGAGCACAGAGTAATTTTATATCAATATAGTCATGGAAAAAAAAAATAATATTAGTGTATTTATTTTGTTAAAATTTCACTGACATTTATTGACACATTTGGCTACATAGTGCCTATAATGTTTTGATGAACTTTGGGACAATAATTTATCTCTAGTGTGGAGAAATTCATCAGATCCGTCACAGCAATCGCATATACCGTCATTTACTTTATTCGACGGCACTTGGTGCAAGGCTACTGGTTTTAATAAGTACTGGGTGTCACAATAAAATGTCCCATTTGGACAAGCATTGGTACTTGGCTCGTCAGTACCATCTTCGCAGTCACAATAATCATCGTTGATAAGATCGTATGGTATTTTCTGTTCGGAATTCAAACATTTAAATTCGTTTTTCGAATCTGGCCGATACTGCCTCATGTATGGCACGTACACGCCTCGTATCACCCCGTTCTCATTAATATATTTATCAGCTTCAGACCGCAAATGTTTCATATCTTTAACTTCTGAATGGTCTACCACAGGTGTGAATCTGTTGTTTGCGGATTCAGATATTGCAAAGAATAAACACAATTGATAAACAAAGTAACTTACAACCGTTAGTAAAGTTATCAATATCACATACTTTCTTTTATAAAGTCTCAAGATAAAGTTGTCTTCACTCATATTGAAACAGAGTTCTTTGCAATAAATTATGCTAGACAAACAAAATTACATAGTCGCTCACAATAATTATGAACTGTTCACCATGTCCGATTGGCATATCGCAATAGCTGTCAAAAATAAAACAATATTTCAAAGTTTGTTTTCTACTGACAGCTATAACTGACTTTGTGTGAGCGAGAAAGTATCACATTTAAATGTCAACTTTACAAAAAACGGAAAATTAAATTAAATGCGATTACTTTAATAGTTTACTAACATGGGTTGAATCGATTGAGTTACTAGTTAATAATAGTCGCAATATGAGAAAAAAAATCAATAATTAATTATGTTATGATTAAAGAATGAATGAATCAATATTAATATGATTAAAGATTAATTACCAAGTTTAAAATAAATACAATGTTAGGGCCATCTTTTAGGTATTTCTATAGGTAGGTACTTGTACCATAAAAGTAGACCCTACTCTCTCATTATAATTATAAATTTAAAGTTGTTACTGTGCAACATATTCAAGACAAATAATTAAAAACTATAAACATTTGAAATAAAATCAATTCTTTTAATAATCAAAAACTAAAAATCCTACATAAAAACAGTCGTCTACTTCAAATAACCACGATGATCTTAATCGATACGAACATCCCACCCTGGCCACCCAGCACCCTATAAATATCATCATTCAACCAAGTGTTTTTGAAATCGCTTTCTCCTCTCTGCTCTTGAACACTTATTATCAAAAAACAACAACAATATCTATGGTAATTAAATTGACATGTGTCAACTAACACCAAGCTGTAAACAACAATTACATTTATTATTAAAAACCTGTTATTTTTTTAATGAAAGCTTATTTTCTTAGAATATTAATTTATTCATTCAATAATCGAAATTCAATGGAATGAGTGATTAAATTGTGTGGAAATGAGTTTTTCAACGATGGAATCCCAAGACGGTTCTTCAATAGAAAAGAAAACTAATGAAAACGAGCCCAAGGAAGATTTGGAGGTAATTGTTACACTATCTTTTTTATTTTGTTGTTTCTAGTTTTGTAGTTCAAAAGAATAATCATTTGAATGTATCAAAAATTCTATTTTTGCTATTTAATTTATGGAGTGGCCATGGTGTTTTTTTTCTCAGTTTACTGATACTTTTGTAGTCATATGATATATATATTTTTCTATGAATATTCCCATATACTCTTTGCAATTCATGTCATTATATCTGTATTACAAATTAGTATGGATAAACAACAGGCTTTAATGTATTTGTAATCATCATGTTATTTATAGATTTTCAAACAAATACTTAAGATATGTTGCAACTCCTCATCATATTCAAGTGTCATTTAAAAATTATCTCTCTGTAATCTTTACTATTATAGTATTTAATGATTGCATGCTTCATATTTTTATTTTTTTAGTAATAAAGAAAATGCCATGATGCTTTACTAATATCATGCAATTTTTTCACTGTAAGAATTTGTTAGAAATGTTATGTACATTAACATAATTTAAGGTATATAAGAACAAAAGATGTAGAAAGCTGTGGGAAAATTTTATCAATATAATTAAAATACAAAATAATTATAAAGTATTATTAAATAAAAAATTAACTATTAATAAAGGCTTCATACTCTAATTTTAATACTTGTATAACAAACAGGGTTTATGAAAATATATAAAGTAATTCATTTTGTTGAACACCATAAACCATGTAATTGGTAACAATTACTTCTCTAAAGAAGGTGAGGATATATTTTATATACATGTGTGCTTCGCTTGCATTGATATAATTTGATATATATATTTGATGTTAGTACGTGTGATGTGAAGATTACAATTGTCACTTAAAAATCAACAATTTTCCTTGTTTTTTTTTAAATACTACTTAAAAAGGCCATAGTGTCCAAGTTTAACTGATGTTCTTACTGATATTATTGTAAATAGAAACAATTTTGTACTTCATTTTTTTTTCATAGTATGTTTTTTGTATTAAAATAGATATCACAAGGTTAGTAATAATTTTATTTGTTTTGTCAGGTGGATAACTCAAAAAGTGTTTTGCTAAAGATAGCAACATTGTACGCTGAGCAGTTGATGAGTGATCTCACTTTAGAGGTGGCTGGGGTTGGATATCCTGCTCATAGACTGATACTATGTGCCAGTAGTGAAGTATTTCAGGTTGGTATGCCAATATATTACGTAATATCTTAGTTTGTTGACATACTGACGGTAAGCTATGAAGTTATAAAGGTAGCTGATAATGTAGATTGACCATATATTTAAAATTGCTGCTATGAAATTGGTGGTATAAGCTGTTCTACATAAGATAATATAAAAAGCAACAAAAAATAACATTTAAATTGGTAACTTTTATTTGTGACAGTGAATAAAGATTTATTTTCAAACTCATATTCTACCCCAAATAATTATACAGTACTTAGGAGTAGTAAATAATTGTCTTTTGTAAACAGTCAATCAATATTATTAAGCACAAAAATTATTTCCAGGTAATGTTAATGAACAGAGAATGGAGCGAGTGGAGAGAGAGTAGGATTGTCCTCCAAGAGACACCAACAGCTGCAACAGTCTTCCCTCATTTTCTTAAGTAAGTTATAGTTTGTAACTTAGCTTGTATGAGATGAGTTTAAATATACCATACCAGGAACATATCAATTTAGTTATCTTATTTGCTGTCAATATTTACTTAGAGCATTGTTGATAAAAGAATTGTATTGATATTTTTATAATTTGAAGTGTCATTTTAATACTTTCCCAAGAATTGTAATGTGCAGATAAAAAGTAAAACATCTGTGTTAATCAATTAGGTATTGTATGATGTTATGTTCTTAAGACTAATGATAGAGAGTCAATAGTGTGTGTTGAAATGTATTTTTAATTTTACTAATACATTTTTATCATTTCCAGATATTTTTACACAGGTCAAATAAGGATATCGTATCAAACGGTGCTTCCAGTATTGTCTCTGGCTGATAAATATAATGTTAAGGTAATTATTAATATGTTAACAATTTGATATGTTGTATCTTAATCAACTCTAGTCAGAGTACTGATGTCAGCTGCGTTAATTCTGAAATTAGCTATGTATATGCGCACCTAAAAGTTCTTAGAAATTTCTTAGGTGTGTAGTCCGCCAACCCGCACTAGGCCAGCATGGTGGACTATGGCCTAAACCCTCTCAATAGTAGAGGAGACCCGTGCTCAGCAGTGGGCGTATATGGGTTGATGATGAATATGTAGTTTTAAGTTAGTATCCACCAATCAGTATCAATTTTTCAATCATCAATGAGTATCAATTTTTATATTGCTGTAATTGTGCAGGTTTCCTTACACTAATTTAAAAAAAAAAACAGTATAAAAAAGTGTTAAAAAATGACGATTCAAAAGAACTTGTAAAAGTCTATTTGAATAAAGGAGATTTGACTTTGACTTTGACTTAATTGCCTTTGCCGAATAAAAATTATGCCATTTTTTGCCCTTATATAAAAAGTATTGTTTTTATCCATCCAAATATTTTGGCAAGACATCTAATGGAGATGCATCAAACCAGTCGCAGATTGAAACGGAAGATGCCACAACACATAGTATATTAAAGTAAAGTAGGATGCGTCACAGGTCGCATACCGAGCATGCCCATATTACAATTATTACCCAGCATACTATTTATTGTACCAGGAAAAGGAGACAGATCGTAGTAAAAAATTTTTTTTTGCCCTTATATAAAAAGTAGTTTTTAAATTATTTGTGGTCATGTTTCAGGATCTGGTATCACTATGCCTGAGTTACATGTCCCAGCACATAGCCCATGCTGCGAAACGTGGCCAGCTGATCGCATGGATGCAGTACACTATGGCTTGTGGACACAACGAGGTGGCCAAGGTAAGAATAATCAAAAAACATAACATTATTGGTAAAACATTACACTCTGATAGAAAAATAACGTAATAAACCTAAAAATAATCGATTCGAACTTTGTACTTCTTGGGGTAAATATGTTCAATCGATTAAGCATATTCTCTAGCTAGATATCTATCGATTAAGCATATTCTCTAGCTAGATATCTAGCGGTCGGCAACCTGCGGCTACTTGCGATGTTTTGAAAATAAGTCAAAAATAGTGTGTATGCTTCTCGTTTGGCATAGAGCTTTTCGGAGTAATTCTAGAAATGGCATCTACAAACATATGAGGAATTTGTAAAAGCGCGGCTCGCCTTTTTTTTGGGAATCTGGGTAAATCTCACAAGTGTGGGTCCGCCTTAGTTTTTTTTAGAATATTTAAATTTTGCCACCTTCTGGCCCTTGCCTGCTAAAAGGTTGCTGACCACTGGTATATATTATTTATTTCCTCCACTAAATTCACGCTATTCTTCAAAACAACTTCATCCTCCTTACATTTCAGGGTTGTCAGAACTTCGTGAAGTGGAACCTGGAGTGGGTGTGGTGCGACGAGGCCGGCGAGGGCGAGGGTGCGGCCGACCTGGCAGACCTGGAGGGAGAGACCCTCGTGCAGCTGCTGCAGCAGAGCGACCTCGTGCTGCACAACGAGATGAGCCTCTACCAGTGAGACCACATTCAATAATCTTTATGAAATCATAGAGGAGATCATTGGTGGAGACCTGTATTTAGCAGTAGACTAAAGTTGGCTGATGGAAGGATGGATGAATATGTAGATTTTTTTTATATTACATAGCTTTTGCCCGCGACTCCGTCTGCGTAGACTTTAGGGCTGAGTGCAGAAAGATAATAGGTGAATCTTTATTTCTTCTCATAAGTGTCCAAAAAAAGTTTTGCTTTGAAAAAGCTATTTCCGCATTTATAATATAACATGTTTATTTCACGGGAACATTTAATTGTTACTTCACAGGGTCCTATTTATGTTCATACCTAAAATTATATAACTTAGTCGAATGGTTTAGACGTGAAAACGTAACAGACTTACAGAGTTACTCTTGCAATTATAACATGTACCCATACTCACGGGAACACATTTTCCAGGACAAAAGTATATCATGTTAATTCGGTGGGTCCTACCTATCTCTATACCAAAACTCATTTAGATTGATTCAGTAGATCCAAAAATACCCGTTCCCACGGGAATACTACATTTTCCGGGATAAAATGCATCCTATGTTACTTCGGTGGGCCCTACCTATCTCCATACCAAAAATCATTCAAATCGGTTCAGTAGGTCCAAAAATACCCGTTCCCACGGGAATACTACATTTTCCGGGATAAAATGCATCCTATGTTACTTCGGTGTGCCCTAGCTATCTCCATACCAAAAATCATTCAAATCGGTTCATTAGATCCAGAAATACCAGTTCCCACGGGAATACTACATTTTCCGGGATAAAATGCATCCTATGTTACTTCGGTGAGCCCTACCTATCTCCATACCAAAAATCATTCAAATTGGTTCGGTAGATCCAGAAATACCCGTTCCCACGGGAATACTACATTTTCCGGGATTAAATACATCCTATGTTACTTCGGTGAGCCCTACCTATCTCCATACCAAAAATCATTCAAATCGGTTCAGTAGATCCAGAAATACCCGTTCCCACGGGAATACTACATTTTCCGGGATTAAATACATCCTATGTTACTTCGGTGGGCCCTACCTATCCCCATACCAAAAATCATTCAAATCGGTACAGTAGATCCAGAAATACCAGTTCCCACGGGAATACTAAATTTTCCGGGATAAAATGTATCCTATGTTACTTCGGTGGGCCCTACCTATCTCCATACCAAAAATCATTCAAATCGGTCAAACGGTTAAGGCGTGAAAGCATTACATAGATAGTGTCATTTTCGCGTTAGAATATATGCTTATCCCACAGGAACCCTACATATTCCCGGGATAAAATGTTGTTCATGTTACTTCATAGGATTTCATTAATGATTATACCAAGGATCATAAAAGTCGGTCGAATGGTTTGAGCGTGAAAGCGTAAGAAAAATATAGGGTTTTATACGCAATCCCACGGGAATACCACATTTTCCGGGATAAAAAGTATCCTATGTTACTTCGGTGGGTCCCATCTATCTCCATACCAAAAATCATCCAAATCGGTTCAGTACTTTTTGAGTTTATTCGTAACAAACATCCAAAAATCCAAAAATACAAAAATTCAAAAATCCAAAAATACAAATCTTTCCTCTTTATTATAATAGTATAGATGACCCTTTTGGATGTATAGACTGGAAACAGAGTGTAATCGAATACTGTAACAGGTTATAGGTACGATCATTACAATTTATAACCACAGATGACATAGGTAAATAGTGACGTCCTCGAGGTTAAGGCCAGCCGTCGAGATTCTTGGAGGTAGCAGGTTCAAAGCACACTAATCTGACTTTTCGAAACTGTGTGTGAATTCACAATTAATTATTACTTTCTTTAACTGTGAAGGAAAACATCGTGAGGAAACCTGCACTCCGATAATCTTAGAATTTTCTTCCACCAACCCGTTCTACAGCGTGGTGGACCAAGGCCTAAACTCTCTCAGTTGTAGATGCTTTCGCTTAGCCTATATCACTAGTTATCCCAAGTCCCACTACTGGGCACGGGCCTCCCCTACCATAGACACGGTTTAGGCCTTAGTCCACTATATCACTAGTATTTGATGTATTGTATACAGATTCGTGGTCCGATGGCTGAACAAACAGCGCGAGAAGCTGGACTCTAGCGATTACAATGAAGTTGAGAAGAAAGCACACTGGGAGTCGCTAGTAGCTGCTGTCTTCTCACATGTCAGGTCAGTGGTGTCATTTACACCCCTCAACAGCAATTTTGTGCACGGGTTATATATCGTTTATTTTTATTTACCTAGAAATAAGAATAAAAAAAATAGTTTTGAATTTGCTTTTGTGAGTAAAATTGGGAAAATCAAAATCAATGGAAATATACAAAAAAATTGACATAGAGACGATTTCTTTAAAAATAGAGGCAAATGTTTCTTATTTATAATTTTGAATAATATATTTTTTCATTTTTCATTCTATTGCGGGTTTTACGGGCACAATAGAAGCACAACAGTCTAAAAGAAGAGGCAAAAACGACCCCATGTATATTCATTTAGTTTAAAAGCATTGCGATAATTTCGCAATTGTTCAGCATACATTGATGAAAATAAATTCCCATTCCTGTTGCAGGTTTCCCATGATGTGCCCGAACCAACTTGCCAAGCTGTTGCTATGTCCCCTCACACAGGAACACAAAGAGTTCTTCATGGAGCGGATGGCCATCGCCATGAGCTACCAGTCTGGTCAGTTATTAAACAAAAGCGTCTCCATCATCAGCCCATATTCGTCCCACTGCTGGGCACGGGCCACCTCTACAACTGTGGCAGGCCGTAGTCCATCACGCTGGCCTAGTGCGGGTTGGCGGACCGTGAAAAGTGTTAGACAGTGTATGAGCTGATGGTGATGAGTATGATACATACCAATTCGACAGCCCCGTGGCGCAGTTGGCTAGACACCAGCTTGCGAAACGAGCGGCCGCGGGTTCGATCCCGCACCGAGACAAATGTTTGTGTGATCCACAAATATTTGTTCCGGGTCTGGGTGTTTGTGAGACCGAAAAGTCTCAGGTAGTTTCTGATACACGACACAAGACTCGTATCTTAGTGTGGGGTCAGGACTATGTATGTGACTGTTGGGTGTATTTATTTATTTAATAAGGATAGACCAGATAAACTTATAGGATTAAGTGACCCATTTTCATCGTATTGGTATATGTATTGATTATGATGTTGATAACGAAAACGACGATGATAGTGATGATGATGACGAAGTCGACGACGACCAGAATGATGATGAAGATGATGATTATTTTTCTCTTTATTGTATTTTGGACTTTTGTCCAACACAGACATGCCAGTCGCATCATAAACAACAAACTTAAAATGATGATGTTACAATGACAATAGCATATACAAACTATTAATCAAATCACGAATCAAAACTATTCCATCAGGTCAATACGAGCGCGTATCAGAAGTGCAGCAGACAGAAGCGGGTCGTATGCTGTTCACGCCCCGACTCTACACCGAAGACACGTGGGGTTCGGTTCTCGCGGTGGACAATTTCCACTCCCTCCCGTGCTACCACACCAGGACATTCATCTTCTCCACCCGGCCGTCCATCGCCGACGTGTCTCCGCAGGACAAACTCCTGGAGTGGACGGTGGACCTCTACCCCAAAGGAGTTTGGTTCAGAAAGAGTTTGCTCATCGTCTGGGCTGGCACGTATGATGTGAGGATATTTGAGCATCTTTTTTTTTGGACTGGACGTGGAGTGTGATGGAATTTAATTTGAAGGTTTAAGCGGCTGGTGATTGAAGTGTTGTGTGGGTTTTGAAGAGGATTTTGTTTTGTGTTTTTAATCCTGGTAATACTGGACGTAGCGTGTGGATGTACAGCCTATTATAGTCCTTTATAAATGGGCTATATAGATCATTATAAGATATTTTTTAATTCGAATCAAACTCTTCGGCTTTTTAACATTAGCGTAAGTTTATGTCAAGTTTTGTTTTCATGATATAAAATCATCTTTTCTTTGTAAATCATCATTCACTCCATTATTTTCAGTAGTTTCGAAATTCACACATAAGTGATAGAATTAAAGATAAATTTTCGCTTTTAAAAACTTAGTACAGATGTATTCGTATATGGATGTCGATACTTAGATATGTAGATCCATGTTTAAATAATTGCATGCGAACAGGAATTTTAGGCTTGGTACATTCTTTTTAATTTTTATTAGCACGATGAAGGTATGATGGTAAGCAATAAGCACGATGCTTATCATCATCTTGCCCTATACTTAATTTTATTTGGGGTCAGCGTAGTAATTTTTATCCTTCCAAACATCCCTATCAGCCGTGATGTCTTCATTCACCCCTTTCTCTTTCATACATTCACGCATTCCATCCATCTCATCTTTTCCCTTCCATAGCTTGTCCATCCTTCAATTTCCATTATTAATAAATTAGTATGCATGATTTAGATTGATGATTATAACGATTGGCTAAACACCAGTTTCTGAATCAAGATGCCGCGTGGCCGTGCTCGATTACCACAACGAGACAAATGTTTGTGTGATCCACAAATATTTATCTCGTATCTGAGTGTTTGTGAGACCGACAAGTATTTGGTAGTGTCTGATACCCACAAAAGACTTGTATCTTTTCGAACGAGAGGAAAACGTCTAAAAGCGGTGGAGGACCTCAGGGTATGTTTGGGTCTTTGACCTTCCAACTTGGTGCGCGGAAGATTTGCTAGCATCCCGACTGTAACTTCCCGTTGGCGTAAAAAGGTGCATGCCTTGTATCTTAGGAGCCATTCAAGTATTAAATCCTTAGGAGTAGGGGGGTTTGCTTTCCGAATTTCTGATTGCATGGGGGTGGGGGAGATAGTAAAATAGTTTTTTTAAGTTTATTCCATAAATGTGCTAATTTCCTGAATAAGAAAAATATGTTTACAAAGTTACCATGAGCAAAGAAGGGGGAATAAAGCCTAACTTTAACTGAAGTGGATTCATTAATTTAAAAAAATAATATAGATACTTTATTTGCATTATGTCCGCCTTTATAAGCTATGTAAAAAGCATAAATAAAAAAAAATACTTGAAAGCCTCCACAGTGGGTTCAGACCACTACAAGTGTAACGACGGCATGCACGGTATGCAGCATGGTCTCGGCGCGGGTGGGCGAGTGAGGGACGTAGTAAAGTGTTGACGGGCAGGTCCCGGAGGTGGTGCTGCGGACCGTGCGCATCGCCATCACCTGCCAGAACAGCCCGGAGCCCCCGCACTGTGAGTTCGCTGATGAGACTGCAGTGGAACCCGATGTCAGGGTCAAGGTCAGTAAATAAGGCACCTAACTCAACACTTTAATCAATAAGCAACTAACTCATAACTCTAAACATAACAAAAAATAAATATATAAAAGCTTAAAACTATAATCAGTAAACGCTTCACTCCAGACCCTAAACAGTAAATACTTTATTTAAAACTCTAATTACTAAACACTTAACTCATAACTCTAAACAGGAAATACCGAAGTCAAATCTCTTAAATAATGAACACTTAACTCAAAACTAAAAATAGTAAATATTTAATTCAAGAATATAAACTTTAACCACTTAATTCAAAACTCTAAATCGTAAAAGCCTAACTCATAACTCTAAACAAATTCAATTCAACAATTGACTCAAAACTTCAAAAGCCATTTATCTTTAATACATACTGTCTAATTCCCAGATTGGTATCCTGGTTTGGGGAGTGCAGAAAGGCGTGGAACACGTATCATCAGTAGTGGAACGGGTGCATCGATTCTCAGCGAAGAACAAGTTAGTATACTTCTTCTACACATTCCGATCTACTAAGAAGCGGCGGTGTCAAAGATCATCTTCTTCATCAACCCATATACGCCCACTGCTGAGCACGGGTCTCCTCTACCATTGAGAGGTTTTAGGCCATAGTCCACCACGCTGGCCTAGTGTGGGTTGGCGGACTACACACCTAAGAAATTCCTAAAAACTTTTAGGTGTGCAGGTTTCATCACGATGTTTTCCTTCACCGTTAAAGCAAGTGATAATTCAATATGAATACACACATAACTTCGAAAAGTCAGAGGTGTGTGCCTGGGGTTCGAACCCGCGACCGTCGAGATTCTCGACCGCGCGCCCAAACCTAGAGGCCATCACTGCTTCTATCAGTGTTCATCAGTGTTTCAGCAGTGTATGTATGATTGAATGATTTATTCTTCCAGGGTGGTCAACATCGACGGCGCGTTGGACTTCGACGAGCTGAACACTCCTCTCTACTCGCCAGCCTCGAAAGACGCCCACAAGTCCAAGTCAAAGTTGTCTTTATTTATATACAAGTTCTTACAAGTCCAATTCTAAATTAGGGTTGTCTTTATTTCAATACAAGTTTTTACAAGTCCAAGTAAAAGTCAAAGTTGTCTTTATTCATATATACTTACATTTTCTTACAATTGCAAAAATATTTATTTAAATTTAATCCACAGGCGGTGTTCAAAATGCACAGAGACCTGTGATGTTCCAGAACCGAGGCATTTGCTTGGACCAAATCGTGATCAGCTCCGGGTAAGTTTTTTTATATATTCTAACTTGATAAGAAATAGTAGTTTGTATCAGTACGGTCTAGTACTATATAGATTGATCAAAATCGTTTGAATTCCGTTTTTTGGTTACTATGCTGATGTGCCTAAAACTGAAAGTTGTCAAGCTAATCTTAACACTTCTAAGTAACACAATAAATCAATAAATTTGTCTTTAACTACGACCATTTGCAAAGCCTTGAAAAAACACTTACCTGCTAACTTATGAGACTAAATGTATTGAGTTTGATTATTATGTTTATATTTATTCTTAATTCTAATTATTATTAGGATAGGCTTCCTTTTATAGATCCAATTACGTATTTTTTTTAATTTTCACATTTTTTTCACAGATACAAGTGGTGATAGTGCCTCTGACTGACTATTGCCACGTCAGTCCGGCGTAGTACGAAAGGATGACGTCACGAGAACATCTGCCATCTCACTCGCACCTACAGACCCGCCATAAGAGCGAGCGAGACAACTGCGTGTTCATCCTTAGTGTATAAGATTCTTTGGAGGCTATATGCGGGCGTGCCTTTCTTTATTACATAGTCTATGTGGAATGAGCCATAATAATTATTTTTTAGATTTTTTTCTTTATTTTTTTTATTTAAAATTTAAGTTGCCACATCAAAATATCAATGGAAGCTTGTCACACTGAGTTGGTAAAGAAAGTATTATTTTTGTGAGATAGAATGTTCGAGATTTATTGGTAAGAATTTAGATGTCCATTTGTCGGCATCGTTCCTATGAAATGCGTGTGCATTGACTTGTATGTTGACATTATTATAGTGAAAATATAATAGAAAATTATTATTAAATATGTTGTTTTTTTTTCATTATTCATAGTTGACAGCCCCGTGGCGCAGTTGGTTAGACACCAGCTTGCGAAACGAGCGGCCGCGGGTTCGATCCCCGCACCGAGACAAATATTTGTTTCGGGTCTGGGTGTTTGTGAGACCGAAAAGTCTCGTAGTTTCTGATACCCACGACACAAGACTCGTATCTTAGTGTGGGGTCAGGACTATGTATGTGACTGTTGGGTGTATTTATTTATTTAATAAGGATAGACCAGATAAACTTACAGGATTAAGTGACCCATATTCATCGTATTGGTATATGTATTGACTAGCTTTTGCCCGCAACTCCGTCTGCGTGGACTACAGGGTTGGGTTCAGAAGGAAAAAAAGTTGTAGTATTTTACTCCGCAGAGCCCCATTTACTTAAATATACAAAAATCATACAAATCGGTCAAATTGTTTCAACGTGAAACCGTAACGCGCCGGTCGACGCCTTGAGTATCATTATTGCGCGCTTGATCATTATTTTGAAACTGCGATATCTTCTAAGATACTCATTGAAATCAAATGATGTAAAGGACAAATTTATTTTGTATTAAATACTTGTAATGAATGACGTATTTATTTGGATAAGGATTAATATCATGTTTGTAAAAACACCTTCACAAATAATGCTTTATTTAAAATAAATTTGGTTAGAATAAAAAACGTTATAGTGAGCCAACCTTAAAAGATAGACATATGCTGTCGCGGACTTTTTTTTAGAATTTTTAAAGAGGAACAATTCTGTCATACATTATTTTAGCGAAACTTTAACCGTTTCTGCAGCGTACGCAGCGGAAGCTCACAAAAAGGAAAAAAAGTCCCCGATTTTGAAACATTCTTTATTGCTGCTCCGCTCCTATTGGTCGTAGCGTGATGATATATAGCCTATAACCTTCCTCGATAAATGTGCTATCAAGCAGTGAAAGAATTTTTTAAATCGGACCAGTAGTTCCTGAGATCCTAGCGTTCAAACAAACAAACAAACAAACAAACAAACAAACTCTTCAGCTTTATAATATTAGTATAGATTATGATGATGATGACGAAAACGACGATGATAGTGATGATGATGACGAAGGCGACGTCAGGACTATGTGTGTGACTGTTGGGTGTATTTATTATTTATTAGTTACTGGCCAACCCGCGCTAGGCCAGCGTGGTGGACTATGGCCTAAACCTTCTTAATGGTAGAGGGGGCCCGTGCCCAGCAGTGGAACTTATATGGGCTCTTGAGATGAGTTACTGGATACTCATGTTAAGACACACACAATACTTTCAAAGGTCGAACATTTTATAAATTTATAGGAAAAATTGATCAAAAGTGATAAACTTAATTTTATCACATAACTTTAACAACAATCCGGTAAGAGAGGGAGAGATCCGTGGAGTTCATTATTGCTAGTGTTTCAACAGTCAGCCAATAAATTGAGGTAGGTTCTAAAAAATCCTAATTTCACAAAAAATAAAAACAGCACTATTATTTTATAATCATTTTTGGTGTTTTTTTTTTAAATCAAAAATATATATTTTCTTGTTTTCGTCGGCCGGTGCCAAGTTCCGTACACTAAGTTATATTTAAAGTTCATTGTCAGGCTTCTGTTCTGCCAATTCTTCTTTTGTCGATGATTCCGGATTCGATCCTATTGGAGATTTCATTCGTCTGTCGTCTGGTAGGAGGGTGGCAATAATTGCCGATGCTGAAATAAACGTTATTTTAGTTATATTTTAATGTCGATACATAACTTCTGGATTAGATTAAGTAATAAATATATTTTTTACACAACATTTAGGTAACTTCTGGACGTAATAAAATACTTAAAGCAATTTATAGAAAAGATACGTCTCGTCTCTTGATACGCATTAGGGAAATGTCTAAAAATATTAAAAATAGACGGCAAGTAGAAAACATAATTAGACAAATGGTAATAATGCTTATTTCTTACAAATCGATTCAAATTTTTGATTGAATAACCGAAATCGCACGCCAAAAATTTACCAAATCGATTATAGAGTGTTTGTTTACCTACGGCCGCTGTGCTGTGTTGGTATTTAATGTCGATTTAATACAAATAATACTTACAGAAGTAAATAGAGCAGAATACGTAGAAACCAACGTCGCAGTTATTTATCAAGAGCACGTTAAGAATCTGGATGGACGCGAACACACAGATCCTGGTGACTGTCAGCGGTAACGCAATAGCTATTGCCCTGGAAGTGAAAATATTTTTATTGTCATCATCATTACCAGCCAAAAGACATGGTTGGACATAGGCCTCCTTCAAATACTTCCAAAGCGCTCAAGAATCGCTCTGCATCCAGCGGTTACCCACAATTTTCAGTATATTATGTGTCCAACGATGTCCAACGCGCTTGCCGGTACGCGGTCTCCATTTGAGAACTAATTTCACCAAATTGTATTGTATATTTCAATTATATGAGGAGCAGGCATTAGGACTTTGAGTTCTTATTATATTTAGTATAAACTTACGCTGTTATAGACATCTATAAAAAATAGTAACTGCTACTGAGAATTCCCCAATGGAAAATACCAGTTTGCTCGACATGGGAATTGAACCAATGATCGCACAGCACATATGTACTTGTGCCGCGAGATCTAATAGCAGAAGGTATGTTTTATCCCATGAGTAAATATCTATTAACTAAATGAAAAATGTAACACGATGGACCGACGACTTGAGAAAGGTGGCGGGGAACGGATGGATGAGGGCTGCTCAAGACCGGGATGGTTGGCGCTTTCTTGGGGAGGCCTACGTTCAGCAGTGGACGGCGATAGGCTGATTGAAAAAAAAAAAATGAAAAATGGACAAAAGTGTCTAAGTGAGTGCAGTTTCTTACCTCAGATGCGTAGGGAATATAGCGACGATGATGGAAGTGTAGACTCCAAGAACCACGTTGCCAACGAGATACAGTATATACAGAACCACGCTCGCATACGCGTTAGGGACCACGTTGACCAGGATGCCACTCAACCCGCATATGGAAGTCAAAGCTATTACTACATTACGTCTGCCAGCCTTGTTGATTATCTGGAAAAAAACAATATTGACCATGGTAAAGTTATACCCACTCGCGGTTGTATTTAAGAAGGCAATTTGTTGTATTCCAACGTAATATTCGAGTCTAAGGCCGTTTTATAGACTATTGCTCGCGACTCCGTCCGCGTAGACTACAGGGTTGAGTTCAGAAGGAAAATAAGTTATAGTCTATTTTACTTCTCTGAGTCCTATTTATCTCCATACCAAAAATCATACAATTCGGTGAAATTGTTCAAACGTGAAACCGTAACGCGTCAATCGGCGCCTTGTGCATCATTATTGCGCGCTTGATCAATATTTTAAAACTGCAATATCTTCTAAGATACTCAGTGAAATCAAACGATGTAGAGGGCAATTTTATTTAAAATTAAATACTTGTAATGAATAACGTATTTATTTGGATAAGGATTAATATCATATTTATAAATCACCTTCACAAATAAAACTTTATTTTAAATAATAAATTTGGTTAAGATAAAAAACGTTATAGTGAGCCAACCTTAAAGAATAGACATATGCTGTCGCGGACTTTTTTTTTAGAACTTTTAAAGAAGAACATTTCACTCATACATTATTTTAGCGAAACTTTAACCGTTTCCGCAGCGCATGCAGCGGAAGCTCACAAAAAGAAAAAAATGTCCCCGATTTTGCACCATTCTTTATTGCTGCTCCGCTCCTATTCGTCGTAGCGTGATGTTATATAGCCTATAACCTTCCTCGATAAATGTGCTATCTAATAGTGAAAGAATTTTTCAAATCGGACCAGTAGTTCCTGAGATCCTAGCGTTCAAACAAACAAACAAACAAACAAACTCTTCAGCTTTATAATATTAGTATAGATGAGCTGCCGCTTGAAATTGTCTGAGAGAAAAACTACAAACAAGCTAGATCCGTTCATACATTTGTTGCGTATCAGCATGCCAGAGAAGCCCAAAACCATTATGTTACCTATATTACTTGCGTGGGTAATATCCTGTTTATATTTTTTTATTGTTGGCCTGGGGTAAGTATATTCAAATTGCTTTGGTTAAAAAATAATTAAAGCTTTAAGAATGACAGCCCCGTGGCGCAGTTGGCTAGACACCAGCTTGTGAAACGAGCGGCCGCGGGTTCAATCCCCGCACCGAGACAAATGTTTGTGTGATCTACAAATATTTGTTTCGGGTCTGGGTGTTTGTGAGACCGAAAAGTCTCTCGTAGTTTCTGATACCCACGACACAAGACTTGTATCTTAGTGTGGGGGCAGGACTATGTATGTGACTGTTGGGTGTATTTATACTTGTTACGTTTAAGCATTGATCTTAGATCGTTATTTTGCTTACAAAAGCTTCGGTAAGGGAAGTGCGACCATTAGTAGCTAGATTTTTAATACTTACAATACTGATAAAAACGTTGATGATAGACTGCAAACCACCGACAGCGAACACGATCAGAAGAGCTGTGACGTTCAGAGCGCAGGGGACAGCGTTCGGCTGGTGGAAACATTTAAAATTAAGTAAGTTATTAGATATAGCTAACTGCATAAAATAAGCCTGGCAAACTAAATGTAGCATATAGAGTTTTAGTTTTCTCATAATAGGATTGAAATACTTTAGATAATCGTGTACTGTTTTTGTTATAATTAAAATTAAATACCTAAAATAATACGATATAGGCAGCCATGGAATACAAAAAGAAGATATTCTTACATCGGCTTCAACAGGAGAATCCAACGCCAATCGCAAAACTCCACACAAAGTCAGATCTGTGCCTTCTCCTGTTTCTATAATGTTTACAACTTGGTTCATTATTGTTGGCAGCCACGTCACGAATGGTGGTACCCTGAAATTACAAAAATCTGTTCAATATTTAATATAGATATTAAATAAATCTACCTTTTGTGGACTTTTAAAAAAAATTAAAACTAGATAATTTGTGGTGATGTGTTTGATGGTGGATACATTTTTCCATTCATTAGGAAATATGACGGCTAGTAAAAATCCTTCTAAAAAAATATCGGCTAACCAGATTAAAGTATTTTTTTTTGTAACGTTAAGTTAGAATCGGCAATAAAATTTAATAACAAAATGAAAAATAATACGTCTACTTACATTATAAAGGCGAAAAGCGTTATCATTATGAGGGTATATTTGAGGAGTGGTTTCTGGAACAGCGGGATTATCTGGTCCTTAGGAGACGATGAGGACTTATCTTTCTTTTCTTCTTGTTCAACTATGATGCCTTTCACCTAAATAATAGACACATCAAGTAGTCACATAGTTTTGTACCGACATACAAATATTGTGGGTATTAGAAACTGTGAGAGATTTTAAGCAGTGGCGGTACTTCCATAAAAGCCCGAAAGCCCGACTTGCCTTACATAGTTCCGAATAACGAACTTAACGATTGTTTATTTATAAAATAACGCTATAAACGTGAATGTGAGTACTAACCGGTAGGTATTTATTAGTCCTACGTACCAAAAAAAATATGCTGCTACTAAATAAACATTTGGGCTTGCCTTAGTTTGACTCCCTAGGCACGCCACTGGTTTTAAGGTCTCATAAACAGAACCGAAACAAATATTTGTGGATCACACAAGCATTTTGGCGGCCTCTGGTTCCGCAAGCTATATTGGGTAATGTTTATAGTATTTTCTTACCGGAAATTCAGCAATGGATCTCATATGGTTGACCCTATATATTCTTTCCAAGCTCTTCAAAGCCTCTTCCTCATTTCCTTGGCTGAAGTTAAACTTGGGGCTCTCCTCCATTTGTGACAAACAGATGGCAGTGATGATGCAGGGTGCGGAGTACATGAGCATCAGGGTGCGCCAGGAGTTCCAGTAGATGTCCAACGCCTCAAGGTAGTAGGAGAACGTCAATGGTATGGTGGGTATGCCCAGAACTAAAACGGTAAAGGGTAATTGAAAAGTGTTGAAATGTGCATATTCTATGGGGGAATTTATTGGAAATTCTTCGCTTATAAATACACTTGGACAACTGAAATGGATGAGGCGTTGAAGCGCATTTTTTAAGTTTCAGATTATTTGACTTTTAAATTATCTCGGTAAATTAGCGAGGTACTAACATATCTTTAAATAGTAAAAACAGTGAATAGTTTTTAAGTGAATTACCTGCCATTATGCCCTGAGAGAGCATGAAGATGCTGGACACCACTAGGACAACTAAGTTCCGCTTCCCCAACGGGACGCATTCGCTCATCAGCGTCATGAACATTGAGTATATTCCCGACGCGCTGAAATATATGTACAATTTTAATAAGATATGTAACAATGTGTACTCGTACTTCATCGTTGACCTCTTTCCATTCTCTGTTTTTTTTTGGCTATACTCTTCCCGCCGGTTTTTTTAATTCAAAATCGGGAAGCAATATCATTTTCCATTTGCCTTCAAGTCCAGTTACAGAAAAAGGCTTGATTTATAATACATAATACTTTCGGTGTACGGCATTGGAGTACCGTATTACCTTGGGATGAGATCTAGCGAGACGAAAAATATATTTAATCAAATAATGGTGATAATTTTAAAACTTATTATGATAATAGCTAAACTTATAGCTGTTGATAGCGCCCTCGAGCAAATTATGAGATTAAATATTTATATCTACCGCAGAGATTTTCATATATGTAGATTGTAGGTATATGATATTTTTAAATTTGTCTATTGATCTGTGAAGTCCATATTTCAACTGTGTCTGAGAGATTGAGTCCCTAGTCCAAATTGCTTGCTGCCTCTTGGGAAATGACGTTTAAAATATTGAAAATTATTCCTACACATGTTGCCTTCCACATTATTAACCAAAATTAGACTTTTGCTCTTTTGATAAGACCTCGGGGAATCTCAAAAGTGTTAAGGTAAGTCAGAGTCTCGCACAGATGTTGAATAAATGAATTGTCCTCCGCACGTGTATTAATTATCTAATATCATATGTAATTTATTATATTATTAAATTGTCGTCCTTTATCAATAATATTACATCAAGTGGTGCGATAAGATTACCTGCCGGGATTTGCGTATTATGACGGATTGTTACGAGACTTAATGTGACAGAAGCTTGATTATTGAAACGATAGTGTAACATATGGGTCTTATTTGTCGCAGGATATTAAATGGCGCGTGCTGTTAAGATTCGATCTTTTGCGTTATAGGGTTTTTCCGTTAATTTTATTTATTCATCAGCTTAATGATACTTAATACAAACTTACAGTTAAGACTAAAATTAAAGTCATAACATTAAAGTCATAGAAAGAATTGAAAACACAGTTTATACAAAAATTTGCAACTGCAATGTTCCGAAGTTAAGTTTACATAGATGACTTCTGACACAAGCATTACGTTGTGACTGTTATTAAATATATCGACACTGTCTCCATTACAGACATCTTCAAGGACATATATAGGAGGACACATGCCTGTATCCCCGAGCGATAGTCATATAGGTACCGATAAGCATTGACAAAAAGCAAAAATCACCAAAAGCCAGATGTGTTTGTTACAGAATGACGAAGAAAAAGCACTCCATTCTTTCTCAACGATCTCCCGTAATTGAAAGTTAAACTTACAAAAACGACGCTGTGAATTGGAAAGCCATCATCATAATCCAGTTGACGGATATACTGCCTATTGCGTTGATGGTAGCTGCCCCCAACAGGGCTACTAAAAGCATTTTCCTGCGACCACGGGTGTCCGCCAGATAACCCCATAGCAGGGCACCAACGATAGTACCTGAAATACAAACAAGGAATACGTAAGTACTTAAAGCAAAAGGCGATATGTCCAATCAAATTATTAATATGGTACAAATAAAGCTAAACAAAGATCGAGCCCAGTGGCGAGCTATAGAAGAGGCTTCTGTCCAGCAGTGAATGAATTGATGACTGTTGATGATGATGATGATGATCCACGCTAAACTTTAGAATGTTATATGGGTATTTTGCTGCTAATGTATTACATAATTATTATAATTATACTAGGTAATATTTACTATTGTAAATATTGATGTTTAAGTAAACAAACCCCACAATCACATTTTAATCTACACTAAGGCAATAGGCTTGCATCGGTATCCGTAATACGAGGATTATCGGTGAGATCCGAAAAAAGGCTTGGCACAAACATTTGTCTCAGTGCGCGGAGCGATGTCGCAGTCTCCCGTTTTGTTGCTTCCATTACACTGGTCAACACGATTTTTGGGTCTGGCTCCTGAATATGAAATTTTAGTTTCTCCTATGTCACAAATAAATAAAAAAATATCTATTCCGATCAAAGTTTGCTTTTGTAGAAAATAGAGCAATTTTATGAATTTTAAAAAATGTACACAATTTTTTATGTCTTCTCTTTAACTTTATTTAAAATTATAATAAGGTTTTTTTTATTGAACACAAAAAGTGTTTTTACACAAGAAATATGACAAATAATAGCAAACAAATAGAAAATAACAAAAAGTCGAGTTCAAAAACGATTTTTTAGTTGATCTTTTATGCATGTATTGGCTTTTTTCGTATGAACCCCTAAATACCAGTTTGGACTTTAGCATTAGATAATTTAGGAAAGAATCTCTTTAAATATCTAAAAGCTCCCGAATTATGATCTAGAGCTTTCAAAATTATCTTCATTAGACCTTTTTTTTCTTTTTTTTTTTCACGAGAGGAAAGTGCCTTAAGCTCCCCTGTTCGGTACCTCGGGGGAGGCCGTAAGGGGTATGTCGGGGTCACTGGCTACGCCAGCATACCGACTAAAACCTCTCGGTGACCATCACACGCATTTAGGGCGGTTTTGCGGCATCTCAGGGCCAGAAGTGCCCTAAATGGTCCGCTGCCGCCCAGCGCACCGACCAATTTTGGACCCCTCCAAATTGGGAGGGCTTGGTATGCCCTCCACTTAATCTATTTGGACGTTCGCCTTTCGGGAACGTCCGCGACAGTTAAGAGGTCACGTCCTCTGCCGCCAATCTCGGGGTTGCATCTTCATTAGACCTAACTTTATACATTACGGTGGTATCAATATATCTTTGGGCTTTACGATTGATTTAGCATTCATATTATGTTTTCCAATTTGAAATTAAAGTCGATCAGGCCATATACGCCGTTGGTAATGTTTTAAGTCTGCTCTGCTATCCCATAAGCATAGGTGACAAGAATATTTGGTTTATCCGCCTTATCCTTGCTTTGATAAATTCACCGCAAATAAAACAGAATGAATCAACATATTCTTTACACAGTCTTGTTGCCATTTTCTATCTTAATACGACATAAAAGTCGGTTGTTATAACTGTAATAGATTTTTTTTAATAGTAATGGACAAGTAAACACTCACTAGTGTAATTTAGAAATAATTATTTGCAATTAAGATAATAATCAAAGTGCTACCACCCATTGTTTATGATTATAATCAATGAAAATCTTCAAACGAACTTATCAACATAAATCAGACAAAAGCAAACTTTAAGACCTAAAAATTGATATCCGAGTATTTTTCGATGTTTGGAATCAGAATCGAAGCATTAGAACAGAAACCCAAAAAATTTTTTTTTTTTGTTGACCTGTGTTATAGATGCTGAAACTGTAACTCCTGTGCTCCAGGATCAACAGCGGCACGCACAGTATTGGCGCCGAGCAATGATGCTCATTGAATCCAAGGGGAAATAAATTGTCATAATCCCGCAACGAAATAAATCAGAAAGACAATATAAAGGAGGAGTTGGAAAATAAAGAGTTTTCCACTTCACGTTATAGATGCATACAAATGTTCAATTTACCTACAACTGGTGCCGCCGCCATGGCCCCCTGTTGGCCACTGGTAGTCTCCAGCTCGCAAGCACTCGCCGGGACGAGTATTGTAGCGCTGGACCCGATGAATGCGAACGATACATTACCAAATCCCGTAAGGCATATCAATAAGTAACTGTAGAGACCGAAACCTGGAAATAAATTATTATACAACTTAAAAGTCTTTGTCGGTAAATCTGCAGTTGTCTTGGGTGTTTAGTTAGAAATTTTCATAAGCTGCGCAGAGACTGGGTACGACAGAGGTTCAATCTCAATCTCAATCAGCCTTTCGCCGTCCACTGCTGAACGTAGGCCTCCCCAAAGACCGGGATGGATGGCGCTTTCTTGGGGAGGCCTACGTTCAGAGGTTACTTGGGATAATAAGATATAGATGAGACAAGGAGGTTGCAGAAAAACATTGTGAATTTTTCGGGAATGTTATATATAAATTACTTTAGAGATTAAACAATTGACAAGTTCTAAATCATATAACATTCCGTTGTTGCTGATTTTCAAAAGATCAGCGTAAGGGATTAATACCCGTCATTTTCTAGTAAACCAATGAAACAAGGAAAATAATTCTAAGTTATACAAATCGGATGGAAAATACTTTGAGAGGCAGTAGATACTAGGCACATCATACAAATTTTAATAAAGTTTGACCCTTTCAATCGTAGGGGATTTCGAGTGCAATTCAGGAATATGGATTTTTGTTGTAATTATATGGCAAGACTTTAAGTAAATAAATTATTTGAATAGCCAAATAAGATTGAAGTGCCTTTTCTTAATTTCAAAATAACAACTCACACTAAATGAATATATTATAGTATCAAAGAAAAAATATTGAAGTTTTAGTTCTTTTTTGATTACACTTAAACTAAGCTTAAAATTATCAGTTAGTATTTGCTATTGTACCTGCTTTATCAATAGCTTCTTCCAGAGGAACTTTTTCATCTTCAGATCTCCGATTGGCAGTCATTTTTACAAATTTATTTTAATGTATCCAAAATACGACTGGATAGCGCGAGGTCGCCGCACTTATGCTCAAAACATAGACCTTTTCTCAAATAATACATAATCTCAGATCGATAATGATTGATAATGAGCTAAGAAAATCAATTTGCAATAAGTACGACATTCAAGAAAGTAAAGCAATTATTGTAATTCTTAAATCCATGAGTACGTCTTATGTACGTCTCGTACTTATCTGCCCGAAGAATGGAAAAGGGTTCAAGTTTATTACATATAACAAATATGTCGCATTGGTGAGTACGGGTCCCCTCTACAATTGTGAGAGGTTACGCCTTAGTCGAATATTTTTTTTTTTTATGGGATAGGAGGCAAAAGGAGGAAGTTTGGCCTATTGCGAATGATAATTCAAAAGAAAAAGTTTTTGAAGAAGTAGCAGATCTGTACATTCAAAATGGATATTGTACCATGTGACGGTCAGAAAAAGTGTTATTGAGTTTTTTGCTATAAAATCTTTCGTAAGCTTTGATAGTTTTCAAACTAACAAACATAAAGGCAAACTGAAGTACTTAGTAATGAATCTCTGTGTCCCCTAGAAGAGACGTGAGAGCTTGTACGTAATTTGGACTCTGAACAATTATAATTAATACATTATTAGAGCATCGATAAGATAAGGGTATTTAATTGATTACATTTAAATGTTGTGAAATACTAGGGCGGTGTATCGAAATCTAAAATACCGAAAAATGTCATCAATCATATCTTAAGTGATAATTTTCAGAAGAGTTTTGAGCTAGATAATAATATAATGAAAATAGTAATTCATATTCTGATTATTATTCTTGGTTCTGTCGTTTTTTCAAACACCGAACATTGCAGCTAAGTGAATCTTAGGGAATCCTTTTTATCATAATCCTGTAACGAAGTTAATCTAAGAAATGATATTCCTTTATATCTTTGTTGTGAGTAGAAAATAGAGAACAAACGGTCTGATTCTGAAGTCGAAGACCTACGATCCATATTAAATTAAGGCCGATTATTATTATCAAGATGAAAACAATATTTTATGAATCGAAATAAAACTGGCTCGACCTAGTAAAATTCAGTATCACTTTAATGCTTTAAACTATGTTTTACAATTTATTTAGATGCTAAATGAGAGAAGCATATTTCGCGCCACAAAGCTGACGAGAAACCCCTTTTATCCCTTCTCAAATCAACTTATCATCATATTTATTTTTCCTTGACGCAGTCAGACCAATTATAGAAATTTGCAAACTATATAACAGATGTTTCAAGTAAGAGATATATTATTGTGTAATAATTATGCGCGCGTGTCCTTATCAAACTTGCTAATGTTTGGTCTTAATTGTGATTCCGATGTATTGATAATATTTCAGTACAGTAAGTGATATCAGACAATTAATTTGATTATGAAATTTTATCCGATAACGATCTACAAGATAAATAAAGCAAAAATTTGCTAGATTAGTGTTGAACTTTGCATTAATTATGAAGAATTTTTTGAATTGAAGAGACTCGTGCCCAGCTATCGGGTTAGGGCCGGCGCTCACTGACGGCATAGCATAGCAGATTCTACTGCAGCATGCTGTGGCATGCCGTAGCATCCCGCAGCATGCCGTAGCATGCCGCGGCATGTCGTGGCATCGCTGAAAGCCCAACCACTCCGTTATCAGTTTTGCTCCGCGCGGATTCGAAGTTGGTTATGTCGTTGCGCTACGGCATGCTGTGGAATGACGCGGCATGCCGTAGCATCCCGCGGCATGCCGTGTCATTTCACAACGTGCCGCGTCATCGCGTACCGTAGTAAATTAACATGAACTTTAACTTCCTTGAAATAAGATTCAAAATAGCTTTATTACTAAAGAAATGCTTTGCTATGCTATGCTGTGCCATGCCGTCAGTGAGCGCCGGCCCTTAATATGGGCTGATGATGACGTAAACGGGTAAAGGAAGGTAAAATAAACAAACAATTATGCAAATAAAAGTATTTATTATATAATACGTTGAGACATTACAAAATAATATGAAATCATCGCAAGCTTCAATAATTCCAAACAATACTTTTTCAATACTCGGTAACAGCAACAGCTAATGCAATACAAAAAATCATTAACATCTAATTATTTTAGTCGACATATCGACATTTTGGTCGATAAATCATGTTATCGATAAAACGTTTATTTGCAGCACAATTTAAATTGGCGATCATTGTTTTTACTTTCAGTTTTCCTAAATTTATCGTCTTAATGTAGATGTTTAAAATTTATATTGCCCTTATTTATATGAATTATTTTTACTGCATTAATTAAACAATATGAAAGTCACATGGTTTTCAAAGTTTTCACAAATGATTATCATATTTTCCTATAGTTTGAAGCATTTTAATACAAATTTCTATTGAACTTGAGAATCTTACAGATTTCCTTTAATGTCGGTGATGATTTATACTATATATCTTATATTTATCCACACAATATACATATTGAAACCACGTTTCTGTGAGCAACGATATTTCTAATAAGTACCAGTCAATGGTAACGAATAATCATGAACCGATTACACAAATAAAGAAAGAATTTATTAAGCATAATTATTATATGTAATAAAAGAACGTTTATGAAATAAAATATATTTAAAATAACTAAGACTTGTATTAAGTTACTTCGGCCTGTGTATCAAGTTCGATAATTTGTTAAACGATTTCAAATCGATGAACAGTCCAAAAATCTTTGATTTGTCGATAAAAACACTACGGCTAATTTGTATTTTTCAATATGGCGGCTACTTCCACCTCACTAGATCAATTCCTAAATTACATTCGTTAGTAATTCCTTATAATTTTAATATTATCGACATTTTTAAAAAGGCAGTGTAGATGAAATGTATATGCATAGTTTTTTATCATAGTTTAATAAGATTTTTTTAAGAATCTGAGGCCAGTTTCATTGCATTTATTCCGCACTATTATATAAAGATCAAAAAGCTTTTAAGTACCACTAAATTGGGCTAGGTAACGCCACTAAGTATATATAATCTCAATCGATACTGTTGGATGGAATAGGCGTAAATGCATCGTCGATAGTTTTGTTATGGGATTAGTAACAATAGCTATCGCTAGAGATCGAATGCAACGAGATTAACATAATTAATTTTGCCTCAGGAAAATGGTATTAATTAAAAAAAAATTACGTCGTTTTTCACTGTATTGTAGGTTTTTGCAACTTCCCTCAAAATTGTAGAGCCTAGGCTGTTTGAATAAAGTAGTTATGAGGATAATATAAATGCTAGGAATGCATGTATCGATCTCTAGTGTGCCTTTTTGGTACCCGCAGTCTTTTACATCTTACTAATAAGACTGTTAGATGTATTTTTATCGAACTTATTGTCTGCTCACCTAATGTTTTTATTGGAATATTAGAATTTTCACAGCATCACACGTTACTATCACAGTGTTTTAAGTTCAAAAGTGCTCGAAATTTTATAAAGTAATTTTTAATTACCGATTAAGCCAGCATAAAGCGCTTCGTTTTTAGTGATATAAAATTGGAAATACAATCGATTCTTTAAACGACGGTATAGTTTAATCGATAGTGTAATTTATAATCGACTAAAATCGTGAATTATTTTTAATGTTTCAAATGAGTAAATATTTTTTGTAATTAAAAATTACTTAGCATTAATCCAATATCCTATCCGTTTTTTAAATTTTTGTACTATTTTGTCGATTATAACATTACTAATCGATGTAATATCTTAAGTAGACTTAGGTCTTAAACGATTAAATGCTTGCGCGGCCGGGTTCGATTCTCGACGCAAAGCTTAAGTATTAGATGATTTTTAAAAATTTCGTCTTTTTTATAAAAATGGCATGTCGGTATAAAAATAGCTGTTCCCTTCAATTTTGAGGTCATAGCAGGAGCTCTTTGGGGAAGAGATTCATGGAAGCATAATCCTCCAACACCTGAAAATTGTAGAAATTGAATTTAGTTAGCTTTTTTTATTTTTTAATGTAGTGTGTATGAGTGTATGTGTATGTATGTACCTGTCTCAAGTTGTGGTGTGTGGGCGTGGGCACGCCAGGCCGCAGCGAGTGCGCCAGCTTGCTGCCGTCGAGACAGAGCTGCTTGTTGAGCAGCAGCTCGGCGCCGGCGCTGGGCTCGAGCGGCGTGTGCTGCAGCGAGTACTTGCGGCACATGTCCGCCCACGCCGTCAGGTGCTTGTCGTTCGCCTCCTCCGCCACTGACGCGATGTCGTTCTGGGGAACACATGATAGAATACTAATTATATTTGGATCACTTTGTTCCAGTGTCATTTAGAGATCTTAAGAGTTCTATCCTTGCGTAGAATTCCACCACGGTATCTCGTCTGTCGTAAAAAGCGACTCCATGGAGCCCTTGTGGTAGCCGGGCGCATTACTTGGGGCAACGCGTCCTTAGACCCCGTGAGGGGCGGTGGCACCGTGGCCTGTCCGTCGCGGGCGCCCATCCACCACAACTCGAATCGAAATGGTCGTTTGTCAGTCGTCAGTTGTTGCTAAGATGGCTACCGAGGGGTTCTGGTCGGTATGTCGGCTTAGAGATTTTAATAAGGGCATTGAGGTCTGCGCGGTCGTGACGACTCGGCGGGCCAATTATAAGGTCGGTGACCCCGACATACGCATACCGCCCCCCTCCCCAGGGTTAGCGGGAAGTAGAACCATCACCATCTTTGCCCTCGATGAATAAAGAATTAATGAGTTGTTCTAAGAATTTTTCTAGGGATTAGGCATGGAGTTAAAATACGTAAGTGTTCTCAACAAGAAATTTCTCGTTGATGTGAAATTCAGCCATCAGCAAGAGGTACTAAAGTCCAATCCCTCATAACTATAACTCAGTAGTGAGGTGTTTTGAGATCTGATGGTAATGGTATGATCATAAAAAAATGATAAGTATTATTTCCATGTTTAACTTATGCCAGCTCTGTGAGTTGTGACGCAGGCCGAGGGTTCAATCCCCGCGCCGAAACAAATGTATGTATTATCCAAAAATATTTGTTTCGGATCTGGGTGTTTGTGAGACCCAAAATCTTTCGTAGTTTCTGATACCCACGACGCAATAGACTTAATATAATATTAATGTGGGGTCAGATATGTATGTAACTGTTGGCTATATTTATGTTTTTGCAGCTAATATATTTAGATGATAAGTATAGATCGAAAAACAGTTTGTGTTATCGAAGAAAAGTATTTTATTAGTTGGAATATAAATAAATCAAGGTCATATTATAATTTTATCATGGCGTAGTGTCGTACGTAATTTCGCCATTCTCAACATCGGCCCATTAGCTCAGTTGGTTAGAGCGTCGTGCTAATAACGCGAAGGTCGCGGGTTCGATCCCCTCATGGGCCACAAGTACCTTTTTGTTTTTATTTTTTATATTTCAAATAGAACAAGCATTAGATTAAACAGTCAATTCGAAAAATGAATTAAAATTGTACCATTTTCTATCAGGAAAATTGTTTTTATAATATTTTTTTCATTATTTTGTATAACTTATTTTAAGCCAAATATAACGTGATAAACGGAAAGTTTTTGTTACATTACTTATCATGGACATTTTCATGTCAAATTTTTTTTACTTTGAAATATACTGCATTGTAACTTATTAAGGATTCGTATCGTCTTTACTTTTGTGTTTAATCAAAAGAAAAAACATAGTCTTTAGAGATTATCTAATAAAAAAAAAAATAACCATACCTTAGCCAAAGTAGATATAGCAGTGCCATAATAATCGTGGTTGATGTTGAATATCTCGGACACCAGCTCGGCGAGGTGTCCCTGCGTAGTGTTGTTTTCGTCCACCACGTTGTACACCTGCCGGTTGGCGGCGCCACTGAGCCCGAGCGTCCATATTGCGCGGCACACGTCCGACACGTGCACCGTGTTCATCTTCAACTCGGCCGTCCATAGTAACTTCATGGTTTCGTTCAGGTGCTTGTAGATCCCGCCGTAGAGGAGGCGAGGGGCTGCGGAAGTATGGAGTAGGTTGTAGGACTTTTTACTGAGACTTTTTTTAAATTAACGGCTTCGATACATAGTGTAAGAAATCATGATCCACAACTGAGACAGGTTATTTTAACGGTAATTAACACTTTGACGGTAAACAAAGTAAAAAAAAAATCACTCGAACTGTCTGTGTTTACACCTGTACAATATAACAATGTTCATCATCAACCCATATACGCCCACTGCTGAGCACGGATCTCCTCTACCATTGAGAGGGTTTAGGCCATAGTCCACCACGCTGGCCTAGTGCGGGTTGGCGGACTACACACCTAAGAAATTCCTAAGAACTTTTAGGTATGCAGGTTTCATCACGATGTTTTCCTTCACCGTTAAAGCAAGTGATAATTCAATGTGAATACACACATAACTTCGAAAAGTCAGAGGTGTGTGCCTGGGGTTCGAACCCGCGACCGCCGAGATTCTCGACCGCGCGCCCAAACCTCGAGGCCATCACTGCCACATACACATATAACAATGTTTTAATATAAAATTATTCTTTGAGCTCGTTATACAGCGTGTAAACATTCCGAGATCGAAACTGTCGCAGTTAGATTTCACATGAGACAAGTTAGGAAAAGGAATCTTAATTATTTTTTTTTATTAGCATCAATGTGCTTGTAATTATTCCAATAACCTGTGTAGAAGCTCAGAATCGTTAGATATTAATTGTAATGTTTGTTTTGTAATTCTTTATTGTGGCATCAGAAATTCAGAATATTCTTATCAAAACTAGTAAAAATAATCTAACTTTTTTTTTACTTACTTTTGTATTGAGCATATTTTATTTCATATTATTCAAGTCTTTCTTTTTTAAACTAACTAAACCTGAGTTTCATTAGTGTGCAGTTTTCATCGGGACATGTAAAAACAGGACAAATAATAACGGACAAACGTTCACACGACAAATGATTCATAGCCACCGACAATGGACGAAAAAATAACACACTTCCCACCGCGGTGCATGAATTGTGTAAAATTTTAGAACATTTATCATATGACGCCTTCATGTTCGTGAAAACATAATAAAATACATATTATCTATTAAATTAATCTGTAGCCTTTTTGCCTAGTTTATTTCATCTATAGATACTTTTTATGCACCATTTTAAATCCAATTTTTTATGGACTCGATTTATTTAAACATTTGAAAATTTTCAGTTTTCAATATTCATTATGGCTTTTCATCGGTGTTGAAATAAGTGTTAATTAAATTACAATACACACACTATCCTTCAAAGTATCTATGTTTTGTTTAAGCCTCATGTTCCCCAATCCTTTTAGTTTGTTGTCATTTTTTTCAGGGATTTCTTATGGTAAATTTTTTTAACATAATTACTCACTCAGACTTCTCCTGTCGCCGATTCCGTAGACGATGGCCGGCCTTATGATGGTGTAGTTCAAGTCGTCCATGTTCTTCAACTCTTGTTCCACTTTGCTCTTCATGCGGGCCTCCACGGTCCACGGGTCCACGGGTCCGTCTTCTTTGTGGGGCTGGAATAAACATTTTTTTCATATATTTAATTTGGTCTTCTTGAAAACTAATTTCTGCGTGATATTTGTGGTTATCCAAATTTGAAGAACGACTGACTCTCTAACTACTTTTATTGTTAATATTTATTACACATTTGACTTGATTTCATCATATTTATTATTGCGTATGCGGAAAGCATGAAGGCACTAAAAACGCTATAAGTTCTTACTAAAATCAACGTGTTACGTCACTCTCCCCCAGACGCTAAGCAGTAGACCCAAAACTCCTCAAATAATACGACCTCAGCACCATTTACAGGATTCTAAGACTAGTCTAGTCTAAGACTCCAGTACAAAGAACATACCTTATCCGTGCTGTACATCTGTCCGCTAGATATTTCCACCAGCCTGGGGACCTTCAACTTGGCGCAGTTCTTGGCCACGTTGGTGCTGAGGGTGTAGATCCCCTCGGAGTACACCGCCTCGGTCTGTCCCACCCGGGTCTCGCCGGCGCAGTTGGCCACCAGGCCCCAGGGCTCCCCGTCGCCAGGATCTAGGGCTGCCGCGCATGATGCTGCAGAGGAATCATCATCACCATTAGCCTACTTACGTTCTACTGCTTGGCATGGGCCTCTGGGTATTAGTTGAGTGGTTAAGAAAGTACCGAAACAGGAACTCGAAAATATAAAGACAGAATTACTTTCCTATTTATAATGTAAGTCTAGACGTTGTGGTCAACCGCTGAATTCAATTTAGTTTTACTAATGTCATACAACCTGTATTGAGGGTAAGACTGCGTATTGACGTAAGGAAATAAAATCCATACTACTATTATAATTGTTACGCTATCATAATTAAATTACTGGACCGATTTGAATGTATTTCAGGATGAAGATAGATTAGATAGAAATACCTTAGTAAAAAGAAAAATATGAATAATTAGTGTGATAAAAGGTAGCAGTTATAAATAATGGTAAGATCAAAGATGCGATACAGCATTTGAATTAATTCATTTATATCTCGCAGGCAATCTTTTGTTTAATAGATATTATTTTATGTATTAGTATTATTAGTTTTAAAATAACATCTAGCTTAGGTTACACGTGTGCAAGACATTTTATTCTATTTATCCATGTAGTAAAGGTCACTTATATGCATGAACTAACTATTTACTTACAGTGGATTATATTTATCGGTAAAGTTTATATTTAAACTTTTACGAGCGTATTGCAAATGTAGTCACATAACCCTAGTTGATAATACTGAGTCATAATACTTTGTTGCTTCTATAAGAATCCTTATCCTCACGCTTGCGTTCATAATTTAGCAATTGTAATTAAGTCTACCATTTTATCAGTTGACCTGTAAGCCCTTCAAAAATTTACAGCGCCAACCGCGACCAAGACGTCGACACAATCGCCAACCATTTCCGTCCGAAACAAAGCGATTGGAGGGAGCCGGGGGCGCTTAGCATGCGAGCCGCGTTGATAACAATACCCAGTGCTCCCCGCTATAGCATGTATAATATTGAAATTCTATTGTGCGGCGCTATTGTCCGAAATGCATCCAGGAATGTTGGTTATGGGCGATCGAGAATAGGCGGTATTAAAATCGGTTTGTGGTTTATGTATTTTATGGGAGCACACGTAGTTAGCTGGAAAAATATTATAGCGAGGAGGAAAGTTGCTTCAATTCCGATATAAGTCGACGGACGGACGAGTGTCGCTGCTTGTCTGTTACCTATTCATTCTACTTCGATCACACGACCAACATCAAACAGAATCTACCGAGTCAAACATGGTAGTCTAGTCGTAGGTTCAGCACGTTCGGCATTCTGACATTTCCTTTCTAGTCTTTTTCAACTGTTCTGTGTTATCATAGCCCAATCACCAGCTCTCACGACCCTCACGGCCCTCCTCTACCATTAAGAGGGTTTAGGTCTTAGTCCAAAGCTAATACGGGCTATGTAGTAGACGGAGCGTCATATATACCAACGGTAGCTTAACAATATCAAAGAATGAAGGAATAAAAAACGTATTGAAGCCGTCGGCGTTACGATGTGGTGCACCGTCACGTGCCACATAGCGATGCGCTTCAGTGCTCCACGAACAAAAACTACAAGAGTCAAGATTACGTTTTGGGCAATGCGCGGAACGTCAGAGATGGGGCAACGACCTCACCTGACGCCTGGGTTAGAACCGAATAAGGGCCTAAACAAAATACGTTAACGTTACATAAACATCAGTTCGTTTGTACCTCAGTAAAGTTGGGCATGGGCCTTCCATAAAAAGAGGTTAGGCTTTAAGTTCACTTAAATTTGATGATGAAAGAAATTAAAGAACGAACTTTTAGAAGACTAACGGCCGAATACTGAACCGCTACTTAATTTGAAGTCAATATAAACCGACTAAAATAAGACGGGATTAGACGTTTGAGTTCACCTTAATTTTTAAGTTGCGTTTCAGTATTCGGCCATAAAAGGTTTCACCTTAGTGTCTCTCGATATTTGAGGAAGTCGGGAGTCATAAGCTGGAACTAACATAAACGTTATAACGAAAAAGCAAAGGTTTGTCTAGAACAAGCCACCATTGCATCTTAGGTTGGAGCATTATCGCGTAATACAAGATTTTTTTATACTGCCTGGTAAAGTTTTCGCTAAAGAGTTATTCGGTTTCGTTGTTATGCTCAAGTATTATATCATTGTTAAGGTATTTATATCCAAAGCAAGCTGATTGTCGCAGTTTGCAACGGTAAAGGAAAATCGCCACTTATTTCCCTATAACATGTGTCATTGACTATTGTTTTAATTAAATAACAAACACGTACGGAACTGTTATCCGTTTTCACGGAATAATAATTGAGGGGAAACTTGCATTCCTTAGAATACTTTTTATAAATTATGTAGAGGAGACCCGTGCTCAGCAGCGGGCGTATATGGGTTGATGAAGGAGAAGACGAAGAAGAAATTATGTCCACACTTATCTTTCATTAGACTTATCAACGGCAACGTAGAATATATGAAAGAAATCATATCGCACGCTTAAAAATATAGTGACCTAATTCAAAATATTGAATTTTCACTATCATTCACTTTGGGATTAAATATAGTCGGATTAAATAATAAAATTGTAATGTATGTTATGTAACTATTTAGTACACATATTTTTTAAACATGATGATTTTTTTTATAATTTCTTCTTCATCAACCCATATACGCCCACTGCTGAGCACGGGTCTCCTCTACCATTGAGAGGGTTTAGGCCATAGTCCACCACGCTGGCTTAGTGCGGGTTGGCGGACTACACACCTAAGAAATTCCTAAGAACTCTTAGTGTGCAGGTTTTATCACGATGTTTTCCTTCACCGTTAAAGCAAGTGATAATTCAATTTGAATACACACATAACTTCGAAAAGTCAGAGGTGTGTGCCTGGGGTTCGAACCCGCGACCGTCGAGATTCTCGACCGCGCGCCCAAACCTCGAGGCCATCACGCCATTATAATTTCTACAAAATGTATTTGACGAAGTAACATTTTTTTCCCATTTACTCACCTTAGGTAGTCTCGGCTTTTTGAATTAGGTCACTATATTATTAAGCGTGCGATATGTACGAGTTACACTATTCGAGGTTAAGGCACGCGGTCGAGAATCTCAACGGTCGCTGGTTCAAGCTCCAGACATGGACCTCTGACATTTTATAAGTTATTTGTGTATCAAGTAAATATCGTGTAGTTCGTTAACTAGGCGAGCAAAGTGAACTCAGACCTAAAACCTCTCAGCACCCTATCCACTATTGGAACGCACCTACATAAGTAGATATTGGTAATTCATCAGTTAACACAGTAACTCAAAATACACGGTGAGACCCGAGAATCCAAATCGCATGCGTGAAGAACTATGGCTGGCTTTAACTCATATGCGCCAAATATAATAGCTATAGACTGTATGACCCCTATTTGCTGATTAAATTTATCCTTAGTAATTGAATAGAACATTTAACGACCTTTACCCATAATGTTCCCGCTCGATTGAGCAGTAAACTTAATTGGCTTTTCAGTCACAAAGACACGTCGGTGACGCATTTACTAAAGCCGGATAATCTTAGCGTGAAATCTTACACGCGACAAAAGTAGCTCGTGATCAAATTTAATCTCCAGCTTAGTCATCACCTATGTTGTAATGTATATTTTAGGACATCACATAACCATGTAAGTAACCCAGTATAGTATTCCGAATTTATTATGCATACATTTATATTCCACGGACGAAAAGGGTTTTAATACACCAAGAATGTAAATTTCTTGTTTGAGAACTAATCAGGCAGCAAGAATTTAAAAACCAGACCATTGCAGCTTGAGGTGAATGAGACATAATGTCATAAAATTTTTGATTCCACCGTAATCATTATCGTCATCAGCCGCAGAACCTTTATGTGTGCAGGTTTTGAAACTAATATATTAAACACAAACTGGCTACTAAAAAAAATTATTCCAAAGCGTCCGATTTCTCAGAATCGGCGGTGCGTTATGAAATAACTGAACGTGTATGTTGCTTATGAAAGTAAAATCATGAATGTATTTGTAGAATCGTAAATTATAACGCCGGTAGCTAACGACTTTACTTATTTAGAGGTAATTTAAAGATTATTGATGTGAAAATAACAAGACAGGCGTCATAAATTCTGGTTTAGGAAACTTTGCCGACCAAACTTCCTCGACTTAGGGGACGTCCATTCTCTGAGAGGGTTTAGGGAGTGTTGTGGTTAGTCCACCACACTGGCCTAGTGGGAGCTAACGGACTGCACACCTAAGAATTCCTAAGAACTTTTAGGTGTGCAGGTTTCATCACGATGTTTAAATTCACCGTTAAAGCAAGTGATAATTCCATTGTAAATACACACAAAACTTCGAAAAATCAAAGATGTGTGCCAGGGTTTAAACCTGCGACCGCCGAAATTCTGGACGGCGCGCCTAAACATCGAGGCCATGACTGCTAATGGGATATCACGTGTATTTATTTTAAAAAATAGTAACACATTGCATTTTTTTCTGTCGAAATTAATCTCAATTAAATCTGAGGCAGTCATACACCTAGTCAGATTTAACAACTAGGTTATCGTGAACTTAGTTTTATCTGTAACGCGATTTTTAAAATACTCTTGAATGACGTCACTTCATAAGCTTATTAAACTTTCTTTACAACACAAAAAGGCCAACAACCCAACAATGGCACTTCCTTTACACGTGTTTTGAGGGCGCCATAAGAGCTAGGGGGAAAAAGAGCTCTTTTTATTCTCCACTGGAGTTAGGTGGATGAATATCTTAATTTTCCGATTGTTATACTTAAAAGGGTCTCTTGCAATTACTGATACTAGTCTTGGAGCACACTGACTAATTGAGACACAATTATAACTACTTTTTAATAGTAGACAATTATTTTGGACTCTATTGAATCAGCTTTAAACCTTACAAAGTTTAAAAAAGGAATTTGATTGATATCCAATCTTTATGGTTGTTATCTAAATCATCAGATGAAGCTTAATAGCACTACTTGACATAGATCTTTGAAGCATTAGATGAGAGGTTGGTCTTACTTCACTATGGACATATACTAAGGCATATTGAATCATTATTTCACTTTCAATGTACATAACAAAATTGTTATTATTTTTTTAAAGTGAAACATAAATTTTGATGAAGTAGGATGACTAACATTACCATAGTGCAAATTTTATTATTATGATTAATGCAATGAATTGTGAGTTGATAGCTTATCACGCAGCTAGGGGTGTCATTGACTCTCACTACAGACACTGCGGACTACGTTAGACAGGCTGATTTGCTTATGGAATATAAATAAATTTTAAAATACCATATTTGACAGCCAGTTTGTAATTACTCTGAAATAAAAACATATGAAAAAAAAACAGGATATAGAATTTTATTGGCTGTTACAATAGTAATTGTCATGTCATTATAGTAAGTGAGTAGACACAAAAAGGTGAAACTTCACCCAACATAAACAATTAGAATTAAAAATTCTAGATGTGAATGAAGGTTAAAACAGTCATACCACATTATATCTGTAATAATAAAGAGAATATTTTTGTCGTAATCTTAGGGCTCATTGAAGCCACAACAAAATTGATAACTACACTTAGTTTACATGGCTTATTGCTTATACCGGAAAAACTTTTTCCTTGTTCAATGCTTAGGATTTAACATAAAGAATTTCAATTAAGGCAGGACACAATGGAAACCAAAATATAAACAGGATAACAATATAAAATTCGTATGTATGAATATTCACATTACTAAAGCATTATACTGCTTGCATAGGAAGTCTTTCTAAATGTTAATGTATTACATACTTATACATATTATAGCTATTATTATAGTTGAAACTCCCTCATAAACAAATTTATAATTGCTTAGGCAACTTACAAGATACAACTGTTTTGTTCAATTAAAAATAAATTTTAGATATAAATACTTTGAAAATGTGAATATAAATTTGTAATGATTATTGAATAACTTATATCAGGGTAGGCGAACCAATGGCACGCGACACAATATTTTGGGCACGGCACCGATCATAAAACATGTGTAAAGTAGGTATATCTCCAAATAATCAGAAAGTCAAAATTATTTGATGGCACGCCAATGACCCCATTAAACATTTTTTAGAAAAAATGGCACGTTGATGCATAAAGGTTCGCCTACCCTGACTTATATAGTCCATATAGTAAGCATTGATAGTAAAAGTGTATTTAAAGTGGCAAAAAGAAGTGAGCAGTGAAACTTCTGAGAAAATATTGAGGGCTGAATGATTGATAAAAATAATACTAAAAACGGAAACTGTTTGACGCCATTTTTCTCCATGCTTGCTTACATGCCAGTTAGACATAAGTTTATTAAACAAATCACAAGTGTGATATATATCTGATTTCTATGAAAACAGGAATGCATGTTTTAAATCAAAAATAGTTTATGCAATTTCATTTAAAAAATATAAACATGAGTTTGTATTTAATTCCAATTGGTAGTCAATATTTTTATTCTTAATACTTTTTCATAATTATTTGAAGTTATTAGTGGTTATATCAATTTTACACAAACATATTGTAACTTATGTAAGTGTGTATAATTACAATGTTTACTTGTTTTTCCTATTAGATATTGTAATATTGTAAAGCTAATTGTTTAAGAATTTATGATTTTCTATTCATAATTAATAACATTTAATAAAGACAATATGTATAATTTGAGGAAATATAGTTATTTCTGAAACCAACTAAGCAAAACGTAACATGAGCATTCTAGAATATTCCAGACTTACTCAACATTTTAAACGATTTACGCAAAACAAATCCGGAATTAGCGATTTATAGAGCATGATAATACTCACCGGGGTTGATAAGGTTGGCGCTTTTGTACTCGACGCGGGGGTCGCTAAAGATTTTCGAATGTGTTGGGTTGAGGAAAGCGAGTTGTGGCGGCGTTTTGTCCACTACACGCAACCCGCTCACCAGGTCATTACTGATCAAGTACTCCACCAAGTTGCGGCCGATGAAACCGCATCCTGAACATCACAACACGAAAAACAACCTTAGCTCAATGATGACTAACACAGACCGTTAGAATTAAAAAAAAACTAGTCACACTCTTTGCATGTTTTTGGTAAAAGTTTGGTTTTGAGAACAAGGAATCGGGAAGCTTTCGCTCGATATCTAACGTGGATATTACCTCCTAAAACAACCACTCGTGGTTTTGAATTATCACCGGCTGAATCGGACATTTCGCTAGCCGTTTCACAAAAAATGAATGACAGTTTGAATAGTTTGACATTTCTTACCGGCGATGCCGGTGTTGCTAGGCTAATATCATTACGTTTTGTTATAGCTATTCAAGAACGATTTTTTTAAATGTTGTTGTTTTTCAACAGTAAGTGGTGAGATATTTGGGTTTACCTAAGTATGAATGTAATATTTTTTTACTCGGGACACAAAAAAATAAAACAACATAAATAGAATCCACCGTTTTAATAATACCAAATCAAGATAGTCTCACAGTAATAGTATTTACCTAATAGTTTCATTAAATTATTAGGTAAATCACAGTCTTCTTTTTTCTTTTACGTCTGTATGCAGAGTTCCACCATATTATTGTCATTATTGTTTATTATATCTTATCCCAAAGGGGCAAACAAGGAATACAATTTTATTTAAACTGATAAAATTTATCAAATTGCGTTCGAGTAGGTAATACAATATATTACATAAATTATGTATATTTGATAATAACCGGCTAATATTCTGTGAATTTACTTATTGCAAACAAAAAAGCTTCTTTAGTCAATTCGATTACTTAATACTAAGGCTCGACCGAGATGGATTTTTTGTTCTCGGCCGAGACCGAGACCGAGACCGAGAATAAAATAAAGTCTCGGCCGAGACCGAGAACCGAGACCGAGAATAGAAAAGGCGTGATTTTTTAATACTGTTAATTTTTTTAATACGCTACTACTACTACATTTCCCTCGACATAAAATTGACCAGCTCTCCTAAACAGTTGTTCACTTGCTTAACTAGTAGGCGGCGCAGTTAAAAAAATATTTATAGCAGACTTAAGCACTAAGCAACTTATTAGGTGACAAAAACCAATACTCAAAAATATTAGCATTTCTTTGATTACCGAGCTTGTACTATATTTACGTGTGGCCACGCGCGGTAAAATTTTAATGCCGATTTGAAAAAAGTTACAGTCTCGGTTATGACCGAGAATCTCGGCTAGAAACAGCCGAGAACCGAGACAAATTTCTCGGCAGGATTTGTAGCGGAGAATGCCGAGATCGAGACCGAGACCGAGATCCGAGATACATTTGAAATTATGTAGACATGTATTATTGTACTTAAGTATTTAGTTTATGTTTTTTTAAGCTGGTTGCACTGAATTCGATTACAACGCCACTATTCAAAGTTGGACAAGGTGGACCGACGATTTGGTAAAAATCGCGGGTAGCCGCTGGATGCAGGCCGCTTCCAATAGAGCGCTTTGGAAGTCTCTGGAGGAGGCCCATATCCAGCAGTGGACGTCCTTTGGCTGATGATGATGATGAATGAATTCAAAGTTGCGGTTAGATTTGGTCTAATCCCTATTGGAAGCTTCTTCTTTACTTTGTGCTTGGATTTTTACATCAGGTGGTAATAACATAGCTACCACTAAACCAGCTGTAACAAAAAATATATTTTTTAGTTTTTACATGCTCACAACGTAGACAATCGTATATTTTTTATTCTTGATATTTACATTACGTTAAAACATTAATGGCCTAAGGTACATTTAACGTTAGTTGATTTAGTTTCTATTTAAACATTTATTCCATTTTCTCTAACGTCAAAGATTAATCAAAGAGAGCAGGGCAAAGCATGTTCATATAGTAGTTAAAATAGCTTACGTTTACGTAATTTACTTACATATGACTAGAACCAGGTATCCACTTATCATAGGCGTGCAGTAATTGCCTAAAAGACTCGCTATTAGTTGTACGCTGATAAATCCGAAACCTCGGGCCACCACCACTGATAGACATGTCGCCATTCCCCTGAAATAGTAAAATTAAGTTATCAAAACTCCTATCGCTATACTAACATTTGTTTCGGCCATGTTTTAGCCCGCTTTGATTATAATATAAGAAAATTTTCACTCGTTCAGGTCCCTTAGCATAGAAAAAAAATACTTCTGTTCAATACTTCTACAGGTACAACTATAGGCATACGAAGCGAATCTAGGGCAGAGTAATACAAAGTAAAACTTACCGCAGATGAGTAGGATTAAGCTCCACAAGATAAGTGTTGACGTTGCCTATGATCAGTGCTACATATAAAAACACGTAGAATAGAATAATGCTGAGCAAGGGTATCCTGATGAAGAGTAGAAGGAGCCCGCAAGAAGCCGAAATGGTGAATACTAGAAGCGTTGTGGTTTTCTTCCCCAGGGGTCCTACAATGAACGACAGAAGGACTGTGCACATCCCAGATACTCCAGAATAGCACATTACGACATATAGCGTCGTCGGCTGGATGGTGTTGTCACAATCTTCGTAAGACTGAAATGGAAGATTATTTACATTTTCTGCTTCATTATCGCGATTAATTCATTGCTACTGTAGTTATTGCTGATTATTTTCCTTTTAAATTTGAATCTTTGTGCTAACGGATTTATTTAAACATTTTATAGTTCAAGATAAATTTCATTCACCGAGTGAGAAGTACAATACAATCCTTTATTGTAATGTTACTTTTGAGGACCTAACAAAAGCTTGGATCCCTATGGTGAAACTTTAAGTATTGATAAAGACTGAAAATTTCCGTTTCATTCTTTTTATAGCAAATTTCTTCCAGAGACACAGTAAAATATCTGATTACATCTAAGATCTGAAAATACTTACAGAGTTGGATAGGGACGCAGACTTGCTGGCCACCTCGCAGAACGTCAAGCCGGTGCTGTTGTCTCCATTAAAATACGCGTTAGTCATTGTAGGAACCCACATAGTGTATCCAGTTGATCTGAAAATATCGGACATTAATTGTATTATTCATTTTTGCTTCTTTTCTTGTTTAACTAAGGTTTGTTTCATGCATGGAGAACGTATACTCTTCAAGTAAATACTAACCAGAATGCTCCATAACATTGTCGTACATTGGTGAATTTGGATTTTCTAGATGCATCCGTCGGTACCAATCATCAATTTGAGGTTTCTCGTTCATGTTTTAAGAGTTTAATTCATATGCAACACAAGCAAGTTCTTGAATACCATATTATGATGTAATTTAAGTGTGTTCGTGAACGTGGAAAGTATTATCTTTATACTTGAATCCGCAAAATCTGGAGTGTTTTTAACTTTCGTCGATAATTTGAAGAGTTGAGTTAAAATAAGCTACCTTATATCATAATGGCGATCATGAATGTCTAATAGAGACTTTTTGTGCAATAACTGAATTGTTTGCAATTTTTTTTTTAATTTGGTACTTACTGATTATACTTATATTTTTTTTTGTAATATGTATTAAAATTACTTGTACTTACGTCATATAGGCGCACAACAGTATATAAAACACTATCAGAGAGTTTTTTAGAAGTGGTGGTTTGAACAGCGGCGCCGTTTGGTTCCACATTTTGCGGATAAATGATATATTCCCTTCATCACCCCTTCTTTCCTCGTCTAAGTACACGTTATCGACCTAAGAATTAAACAATGTAGGATTTAATTTATCCATAAACCCAGTGAAAAGGATATATTAAAGTATCGTCATAAATGAGACACCAGTAAAAATTGTGTTAAACTTAAACCTAAGATTTTGAACAGTGAAATCCACCAGTACCGAGGATATAACCGTAATTCTGCTGATGAGTCAAGTTTAAATCATTTCAGAAATGTCAAATCCCTACGTCAAAAAGGAGATCTAGAGATCCACCTTAATTGTAAATAAAAAATAAACACTGGAAATCAATTATTCTAATAATTAAAGAAAACAGAAGGCTAGTTTCCAGCAGTGACCCCAGCAGTGGCTGTTCAAATTTTTCCATTTTTTTTTCTAATTTTCATAGAAGCTTTTTCTACGGAAATTTGTGTACTCTAGCTCTCGCAATAAAAAACATTTACCGGATAAGAATCCCTTTTCAAACCAGTATTCCATCTATAAATTGTTTTGAGAACGTTTAAGGCGTCTTCATCGCGGTCTTTGCTTAGCAGAAACTTTGGACTCTCATGAAGAGATGCAACGGTCAGAACACCAATAGCTCCGGGCAAGCTTATGATTTGCAACAATAACCTCCAGGGCCTGTATTCCATGTACAGCCAGGATATTTTCACGTGGAATGATAATTTGAACACAGGTAGAGCGAACACTGTAAAGAAATAGAGTTTATTTTGCAAATAATTTTACGGTAAAAGAATATATAATACAAATGTAGGAAAGGTCTATCAAACAGTCGATGGTTGTAGAGATTCTAAAGTTGTCAATTTGTTTGAATTGGGTATTAAAATTTTGATAAAACTATTTACTTAAAAACTACATGAGCAAACGAATAATTGATAACAAGACATAAATATCTCAAGACTGAAGTTGAAAGAGACAAGGAAATTGTAATACTTAATGTAAATTATGCTTGTATATTGAGCTCAGCTATTAGTTGATAAAAAAGTTTATGATTGGAAACTAAATGATGTACAAACACTAAAAATTATATTGTGAATACTCACAGCATATTATAAACTGGACAAACATAGTAGCACTAGCCATAAGAAACATGAACCTGCTTCTGTGTCTCTTCGGAATGCTCTCTCCCATCAGAACGAAAGCAGCTGCATTGGCCGATGAAGTACTAGAAATTAGGTTAGTTATTGGTGATTGTATGAATGGAGAAAAATAAAAGTCTAGATGTGATAGATGTTTGGACCCTACAATAACATTGAATAGAATTATATAGTAGTTCAAACACAATAATTTCTCTTTCCGTCAGTAAATAGAGGGGAATTAGTTTCCTTGCTGTCAGTTCAATACCCGAAAGTCCCAGTTTAATGGCAGATTGAGACCCAGCTATAATTCACGCTAGTGGTAGTTTTGAGAACTAGATAATTATTAACATTTGTTGGTGACATGAACATCAGTCTCGCAGTCAATCGACCCTGTCAATGAACCGTTATCAAATTTCTAAACTTTTAGTTCGGTCATCTGGCAGGTATCGTAATGATTCCTCAGATTTGATTAATAAATTCAGAAAGACTTACAAAGAAGCAGACATAAACTTCAGTACAGCTAAAATCGCATAAGTAGGCGCCATGGTTGCAGCAAGATTAAAGAGAACGCCTGCTGGCATGGCGATCAGGAGTGTGGTTCGACGTCCCATAGTGTCTGCGGAGAGACCCCAAGCGTATGACGATAGCATCACGCCTATATTAGAGAAAAAATCATATTGTTGCAAAAAATACAGAGTTTTAACACCACTCTAGGATATAATTCAAGTGTCGTAAAACTACGAGAAACTTTACGGTCTCGCCAACATCGGGACTCAAAACAAATATTTGTGAATCACACAAACATTTCTCTCGGTGCGGGGATCCAACCCGCGGCCTCTCGGCGGCAATTTGGTATCTAGCCGAGGGAACTTCATGGGATCTGTCCTTGCTAGATAAATTATTATTGTCAAGGTCATGTAATGCAAATAGGAAATAAATGCATATTTGCTAAAGGCATCAACATTATCAATATATGAGGTTATCTTTTCTAAGTTTAACTGATAATGAGAAATGTGCACGTTCTCGTCTAATGTGTTAAATTCGTTCGATGTGCGTCAGAAAAACTATAATTATATGATAGGGTTAATAAGTAGTGATGGCGCGGTCGAGAATCTCGGTAATCGCAGGTTCAAAACCCTCGGACACACCTCTGACTTTTCGAAGTGAGTTTTAGGAATTCCTTCGATTTTTAGTTCACCAACTCGCACTAGGTCATCGTGGTGGACTAAGGCCTTAAACCTTTCAATGGTATAGAAGATCCGTGCCCAGCAGTGAGCGTATATGGGCTAATGATAATGATGATGATGACTATTGACCCTTGTCAATCGACACAATTTTACAGGCTTTAGCAGATAATCACTATAGCATTTCCTCGTTTATTACTGCTTACCTATCAAAGGCATGGCAGACAGTAGTCCTTGCTCCGAAGGCTTGAGGTTCATGTCGCAGGCGACTGCCGGCATAACTACGGAGAAGCCATAAATGTCCATGATGGTAGCCATTACCAGCATGCAGCAGGAGAACAACATGATTATGTTGTATCTACCGAAGCCTGGAACAACAGGGATTTATAAAGTCATGTCAAGATATGATATATATAGTCTCGCTCACTTGGAAGTAAAAAGGGTATTAAAATAAATAAATACAGTCCCATGGTTCTAACACCACACTAGGATACAAGTACTTTTTCGTGGGTATGAGAAACCATGAGAGGCTATTCGGTATCTACCCAGACCCAAAACAAAATTTGTGCATCATGCAAACATTTGTCTCGGTGCGGGGATCGAAACAGCGGCCTCTCCTTTCGCAAGCTGGTATTTAGCCAACACCGCCGCGGAGCTGTCAATTAATAAGTAAACGTTGGAACGAACCTGTCAAATCCAAGGATGTTTCGAAGTCGCATTTCTTTTTGACCCCATCTTGTGTGAAAGCCATTTTATCAAAATTTAATTACGAGATTCCAATTTTTTTTTTCACCCCATAGACGGTAATAAGAAATGTCTACGCCTCAAACGCATTCACTGTAATAAACGAAATCCAATTATCAGCAACTTTAAATACATGTTTACTATTTCCTTTGCAAATGACGCGTCGTCATCTAACATATTAGGTACTATTTGCCAACAAAAATTATGTTTTAATACTATAAATTGAATTTTCCTCTTCTTCATCCGGCTTCCAATCTTTCTTTCAATAAGGAGAGAGATCCTTATCCTTCTTCTTCAAAAAAGTCTGTTCTGTGTCATCGTGGGGCCCATTTTCTCTTTACTGAGGTCTTTCCTAATGGTGAAGGTCCATGTAGATCGAGATATGCCACGGCCTATTGGCCCCGATTCTAACTAAAGCTCTTTTCCGGCCATATGTTCGTCAGGTCGACCAATAACGCGACCGTACTCCCTCAAACGAATCTCTTGGAGTTTCTCTGATATTGGTGTCACTTTGAAGCTGCCTCTGATATACGCGTTCTGTACTTTATCTAGCGAGACGCCTGCAGACCATCTGAGCATTAGCATTTCTGTGACGAACAACTTGTTTACATGCGCTTTTGCGATTGGCAAACACTCTGCACTTTAGGTCATTTCTAGCCGTACTTCGGTTTTATAAAATGTTTTATAATATTATATATTGTTTTATAATCATTCCTATTTTACTTGTAAGTGATTCCGTTGACGATACTGAAATTCGACACTACCTATAGGAATTTGTCGGAGGCCAACACTTACTTTGGGTCGCTGCGCCATTGCAGTAAATAAGTATAGGAATTTAAATGATGAGATATTGTTTTTTGAAATACCTGATTATGTCTTGCGCCATTCGGTGGCTGACTACATAATTGTAGGTGACATTTAACATTAGTAATACATCTTGGACCTATGCCAAAATCATCTAATGAGCGTAGCAATGCGCTTGTAATTTCATTAACGTAATATGGACTAACACCTTACCCCTCTGAGCTGAACAAAACCGCTCGGTGGCCATCTCTGCGCCATATGGGGCGACCATGGTAGGTGGGCGAGAAGGGCCCACCATTATTCCGAAGTTTGCCTGGTGCGCTACCGAGACGAAATCGTCTCACCCGTCTTGGAGTTTTAGGGGGTGCAGTTGTTGGGTACGGTCCTCTTGTATAACTGACAGGATTTAGGCCTTAGTCCTCTACGCTGGCTTAGTGCGGGTTGACGTTCAACAACAAGGAAATAATAAGCAAACAACATAAGTAAAAACAATGATTTAATAACGATTCCAATTAACAGTCTTAACACTAATTCAACTATCCAACTAAATCACAGTCTTCTCTTTTTCTTCGAGTTCTGCACGCAAAGATCAACCAAAACCTATTATAATCATTATATAACATATACAAATAACTTTAATATCTTAACATAATACATTATTTATACCTTTATTTTAGTCAAATGCGCACAACCTGAGGAGTTAAAAGATTCCATTATACACATACCTCACGCCTATATTCCCCGAAGAGGTAGGCAGAGATGCATTTCTGCACCCACATTTCGCCATTCGCATTTTAAAAGATTCTTATAATATTAATGCAGTTTAAAATTATTCTTAACTCGTAAGTTGAGAATTATATTAATGCATATTTAGGGTAACTTCATGGTTCAATTTTTAGTCGGCGTTTTATTGTTAATGCTAAGTATTTTTACTGGCAACACTATACGCGATCATCACGCCACCTTCTAGAGTTGCTGTTACTCAGTGGTCCGTATTTGGGGATTCTTCTTTACTTTGTGCTTTTGTTTTCACATCAGGCGGTAATAACAAAGCTACCAACAAACCAGCTGTAACAAGAAAAGATAAATTATTTTACAAAATATTAACATAGACCGATAATTGACATAATATTTTGTTTTCAAGAATATAAAACGTTTTGTTGTTGCTATTACAAACACTAACGCCTGAATCCTGGAAGGGTATCCATAAGTGTTTTATAACATTCTCGTAAAGCCTGCTATCTTTTAATAAGTAAGTAATAAGAAGTTAGCCTTTTTTATTTTCCATTTCCAGACTTCGAGCTGCTGCTTAGATTTTCCAAACGATAATAGGCTTTTATAATTTTTATAAAGTAATTAAATTCTAAGCTCAGTACTGAATATACTTACAAATGACTAGAACTAAGTATCCACTGATCATAGGCGTGCAGTAGTCGCCTAAAAGACTCGCTATTAGTTGTACGCTGATGAATCCGAAACCTCGGGCGACTACCACTGATAGACATGTCGCCATTCCTCTGAAACAATATTTTTTTACATAAATAAAAGAAATTCTTGTCACGACCGAATCTGGCGGAGACATAGTAAGTTAATTAATGAATTTTAATTCGTTTGTTAGTCACTTTTAGGAAAGTAATGGTAGCTATATTTTTTGTATTAAATGAGTGATTTCAGCGTCAACTGGGAGTAATTTTGAAATCGTGCTTATCCCTCGGATATAGAAGAAAACGCCTGTTATAACTTTCTGAGCAATATGTTTTATGAATGTGTATCGTATCGTACTGTGCCTCGGTACACTACGGTGTAATATTGTATGAAAAAGTAGTCTGTGTTTCTTGGAAAGTTTCATCTAAATTCATATCAAAAAGCAGGAAAATGTCGACTTATGAGCTGAGTAAACTTAATTAATATGTAAAACATACAAAGTTAAACAATCGTTCAAATCCTTTAAATATCTTTTGTGTATTTTGTTATAAGCATACATAAATTTTACCCTTTCTTCCGATAAAAAAGATTGTTCTGTCATTAGCGGAGAGGAAACAATTGAAAACTTTTATCAAAAGACTTCAGAAGTACGCAATAATGAAACCAATATTACCTCAGATGTGTAGGATTGAGTTCCACAAGATAAGTGTTGACGTTGCCTAAAATCAGTGCCACATAAAGAAACACGTAGAATAGTGCGATGCTGAACAAGGGTATCCTGATGAAGAGTAGAAGGAGACCGCAGGCAGCCGCTATGATGAAGACTAGGAGCGTTGTGGTCTTCTTCCCCAAAGGTCCTACGATGAAGGACAGGAGTACTGTGCATATGCCTGATACTCCGGAGTAGCACATCACGGCGTATAGCGTCATCGGCTGGATGATGTTGTCACAGTCTTCGTAAGACTGAAATGGACGGTTGAATTATAAGATTAAAATTTGGTGGTAATATTTTGTTAATTTTTGGATTGATGGCAGTTATTGTTTTTGCAGTTTTTGGTACAAATGTAGTCTTCGGATTTGTTTGGATGGAATATGGACATTTGAAAGGTTTTTTTTCGCTAAATATAATTTTGATTTAGTAATTTCAACAAAATTTGAATATTTGAAACTAAAAGCAGTGATGATCACTTTTAATAAATATTTTTATATGAGGTCTAAAAATGTCTGTCTTATCACCAGTCTCATGACCAAATATCTTTCAGCGATACAGTTATGGATGCCATACACGTCTGTACGATCGATCTGATGAAAATCGAGACGATTGATCGCATCAAAAATGTCGCCCATACACGAAACGACTGATCGTAACGATTTATCACTTACTTGTTTGAAGCTGTCAATTCATCGTTATGGGCGTTATAGATGGTACGATCCGTCTGTACGATCCGTCGCGTCAAACCGATCGTAACGCCGAATCGACGGTGTATGTCTTGTCGTAAACGATTTACTTTGTTTTTTGTATGAAAATTTTTGGTGCGATCAATAATAATATTGCGATATAATATTCATGATTACATTGGTTTTTGTTGCGATTTGCGACATCGTCTTCGATTAAGTAAATCGTTAACGATCACGACACACACCATCGATTTGTCGTTGCGATCGGTTTGATTCGACGGATCATACAGACTAATCGTACCGTGTATGGGGCCTTTTAAATGTGAAATCGATCAGATTGTCGTTCATAACAATATTTATTTATATATAGAAGGTAATTGACCTGCTTACCGAGTTGGATTGTGACGCAGACTTGCTAGCCACCTCGCAGAACGTCAAGCCGGTGCTGTTGTCTCCATTGAAATACGCGTTAGTCATTGTAGGAACCCACATCGTGTATCCGGTGGATCTAAAAACAACCGTTTCATTCACTAGTGATCTTTACTTTTACAGCCCCCGTGGCGCAGTTGGCTAGACACCAGCTTGCGAAACGAGAGGCCGCGGGTTCGATCCCCGCACCGAGACAAATGTTTGTGTGAACCACAAATATTTGTTTCGGGTCTGGGTGTTCTTGAGACCGAAAAAGTCTCTCGTAGTGTCTGATACCCACGACACAGGTCTTGTAACCTAGTGTGGGGTCAGAGCTATGTATGTGACTGTTCGGTGTATCTATTTATTTATTTATTTATTTACTACTCATATTTTCATACAAACTTTCGAGTCTTAACGTTAACCTGATATTCATTAAGCTTGGAAGAAAATAGGTCAATCACTCTTGTGTCGGGAATGGTGGAATGGAATCATTGTTTGCTACACCACAGTCTCAATGTTGAACAGACTCAAAGCACGGATCTAGGATGTCGATATATTTTATGACTGTCCACTACTTTCGCCACCAATCATCAATGTTTGTAAATGTGTAAGTCATCGTTATTCGTGCGATTTTCATGTTAATTTTGTTTTAGTTTTATATAAACAAATTATAGATAAAACAAACTTTTTGGTAAACTGTAATTAGGGTCTTTGAGATTATAATCAGTTACTTATATTATATCTCACGATAAAAAGTCGCGAAAGCTATTAAATAAATAGACAACAGGAAAAATCTAATAAGAATGATAACATTATCGCAAATCGAAATTGGATTTTCCATCGGAAGTACAATTATCAACTTTATCTGGTGTATTGCTAGTTGAAGGCATAAGAGTTATATTTTTATGTAGACATTTTTTTGAATGAATAATATGATGCAATTGAACTTAAAATAACGAAATTCTAATCTCAATACCTGAATTCGCAAAATCTGGAGTATTGATCTTCAGAGATAATGTGAAGGGTCTTTGTAGCAAATAAAGTGTGTTAAAATGATTGTATTACGCTGTTACACCAATAGTTGCTACAGATTTAGTCTTTATGCATTAATTGTAATTAATGTGAGTTTGGGGCACACTCTTCGGATATATAATTATTGAAGACGGAATTCTAGGATCAAAGTCGAGATAACCGCTAAGTTTGAGCACGCGGTCGATAATCTCTAATGTTGCAGATTTTAGCTGCAGGCACACACCTCTGACGTTTTGAAGTTATGTTTGAATTCACAAAGAAAAACATCGTGACGAATTTGTTAAGTGAGTAGTCCGTCAACCCGTATTTGGCTAACAAACTCCTGTTGAAATTGAGGTAATTTTCATTTTTAAAACATTCTTTTTACTTACGTCATGTACGCGCACAAGAGTATGTAGTAGAGTATAAGAGAGTGTTTCAGAAGTGGTGGCTTGAACAACGAAGCCGTCTGGTTCCACATTTTGCAAATAAACGATATATTTTCGTCATCATCCTTTCTTTCCTCGTCTAAGTACACGTTATCCACCTAAGAATTAAACCAAGGAAACATAAGCTTAGGATGAATTAGATAACCAACGGAGATAATTAAATTAAAGTAATATAAAAAAGGAATTAAAAAGTAATAAGGGATTAGGACTTTCTTAGTACGATTTTTTTTTGTATTTATTCATCAGGGTAATCTGTTTTAATTTGTGTCATGTGTGAAACTAAAGTTCATTAGATTAAACTCTATTTAATGATATTATACTGAGTAGCTAACTGGAGACAGAATGTTTTTTGTATTTACTTTATTTCAAGGTGAAATATAATTTATGATATTGTTTATATTTTACTAAAGCATGTTAGATAAAACTGTATCAAACTAAGCGTCCTACAATCCGGTATCAGTAACAGAGAAGTGCTTTCCATCAAGCGGTATTCTATTGTAATCTTAATATCTGGAGAGTTGATTCCCCGCAATCATAAGTCCACTTCATTTATAAATATGTTATAGACACAGAAAGTGAAGTATTTTTATCCTTTTATCATATTATACTGATATATTTCTGTATAATGTACACGTGCCATTGACCAAAAGAGCAGACTTACGTCAAAACATTTCTTAACAATATCTATCATCAGCCTATATACATCTCACTGCTGGGCACAGGCCTTCTCCACAATTGACAGGAAATATGTCTGAAATAGGCCTGTTTCCAGCAATCGGCCCAGTGTTAAGTGGTTGAAGCATTTTCTATCAACATAATAAAATCTCATACCGGAAAAGATTCCTTCTTCGAACCAGAATTCCATTTATAGATTGTTTTGAGAACGTCCAAGGCGTCTTCATCTCGGTCTTTGCTGAGCAGAAACTTCGGGCTCTCCTCAAGGAATGCTATCGTTAGCACGCCGATGATTCCTGGCAAGCTTATGATTTGCATTAGCAACCTCCAGGGCCGATATTCCATGCCCAGCCAGGATATTTCCATGCGGAATGATAAGTTAAACACTGGTAGGGCGAATACTGAAAGAAATAACGTTTATATTGTAAATTTATAAGCATGTTGTATCTGCTTAAATAATACTGTTTAACGGACATTGGATCTAAGATGGCTGACAAGTTTTTTAATAATTATCATCTCCACATTATAATAGATGAAAAATTTTATAATTCAATTGCAATCACTTCTACAATATGATTGAAAACGATTGTAGAAAAAAGAAAAAAGTAGAACCGAAAATGTGATCTAATAAAATGCTTCGTGGTGCAAGTAGGTACACGAATCTCATAGGTAAATAAAGTAAAAATATGAAAACTTAATAAAAAGAATAAAGAAACTGTAATTGTGGGCAAACTTACAGCATATTATGAACTGCACGAACATAGTAGCACTGGCCATAAGAAACATGAATCTGCTTCTGTGCCTTTTCGGAACACTCTCTCCCATCAGAACGAAGGCGGCTGCATTAGCTGATGATGTACTGGAAATGTCAATTATTAAATGGTTAAGAAATTTAATAAATGAACCTATAATATTATATACGTGACCTAAAAATCACTGGACTGGTTGGATGATAAAAAGAAATGTAGTATATTGGTCTGGCTTGACTCTCTTGGAAACGGATAATAAGCCACCCCTAGTTTTGAAATAACTGGCAGAAGGCCTGTTTTACTTGTAGTAGGATTGAATACAGTGGTAAACCTACAATAATGAGGTCTATAGGGGATGGATGGATGAATGGGTTTAAGGAATCATCTATAATGGAGTACTTACTAAAGTGAGTACGTTAGTGGTGGTTTTTCGGGTAGTAAATACTGGATCCAAAATTAATATTTGTGAGACCCATAAATACCCTATCGAATTTCTGATCATTTATCTGGTAAACAGTCTCATGATTTTCTGTCTTTTGTACATAAAAACAGAAATACTTACAATGTAGCAGACAGAAACTTCAGTACAGCTAGAGTGGCATAAGTAGGCGCCATGGTGGCAGCGAAGTTAATGAGAACGCCTGCTGGCATGGCGAATAAGAGTGTGGTGCGACGTCCCATAGTGTCTGCCGAGAGACCCCAAGCGTATGACGAAAGCATCACACCTGTAAGATGGACATATCGAGGTAAACTCTTGCAAAAAGACACAATGTGCCTTACTGTTTTATTGGAATTTATATCTAAGTAAGGAGATAAGCCACCTTTTTCTTTGATAAAAAACTTTCTTTTTTTATAAACCCCCGGGTTTTAATGACATTAGATATTACCTGCCTTCTTTCTGATCACAGACTGTATACAGCTGGACACAGGCCTTGTCTACCAATGAGAGAATTTAGCCCTTGGTCCACCACGTTGGGCCAGTGCGGATTTAACCTGACTACACACCTAAGAAGTTCCTAAGAACTTTTAGTTGTGTAGGTTTCATAATGATGTTTTCCTTCACCGTTAAAGTCATTGATTTTCATTGTAAATACTATACTCAACTACGAAAAGAGGCGAGCTATAGATAGCGCAGGTGTATTATAAGTATCACGTAATTGATTACAAAGCATGTATGTAATAATCACAATAAAATATCTCAGTTGCATATTTGATGGGATCTGTCCGTGACAGTTGAATTGTATGAGGCTGTGTTATGCAAATACGAAAAGACTACAGTGATATTTGCTAACGGCATCTACATTATCAATAAATCAGTTTATCTTTTATAAGTTGAACTGATAATGAACGTGTGCACGCATGAGCTCGATGTGTTAAATTCTTTCTTATGCGTCAGAACATTTGTAGTATGTATAACATAGTTAGTAGTTATATATATGTTTAATATAGTATTACTGCCTCGTGGTCTCAGGGTACAAGTATGTGCTGCGCGACGCAGAGTTCCTGGATTTAATTGCGGGCCGGTCAAGGGATTTTGGGTTCTTAAATTACAATATTTTTAGTAGGAGCGCGGAGTCTGGAAATGTTTCAAAAACCGCTGTAGATATGCTTTCTAGTACGTGGGACTGAAAAATGGCAAAATGTTGACACAGAAATAAGTTGGAACACGCACAACATCTTTGTGGAATCAGCTAGCCTCGGCGGTATTTCTAAACAGATACGACTTAAGGACGCTCGAGAAGAGAGCCAATATTTTCCTCAAAGGCTGGCAACACTTATGATTCCTCCGGTATTGTGGGTGTTAATGGGGGATGCTGACCACATAACATCAGACGCACTTGCTTATTTTCCTCATTTTCCACAAAAAAAATAAAGAGTTGTGATCTGTATTTTAACTTACCGATCAAAGGCATGGCGGAGAGTAGTCCTTGCTCGGAAGTGCTAAGGCCCATGTCGCAGGCCACTGCCGGCATCACCACGGAGAAGCCGAAGATGTCCATGTACATAGCCAGGATCAGCATGCAGCATGAGAACAACATAGCTATGTTGTATTTGCCGAAGCCTGGAATAGTTTTAATTTTTAGAGCGCAGAACAAGCCCGGTGATGATGACTAGATGGTGCCATTTAGTTAGCCTTTTGGATAAATAAATAAATATCATTGTTGACTAGATAGGTACTAGCTTGCGAAACGAGAGGCAATGGATTCGATCTTTGCATTCTCGATGCAATACTTGTGTGATCCATAATATTTGGTTTCGGTCGGGGTGTTTGTGAAGTCGAAACGTTTTTCCTAATCTCTAAAACCCACAATACAGGATCTAGTGAGGGGTAAGAACTATAAGTGACTGTTAAGTGTATTTAATTTTGATAGAAAATTCAGTAATATCTGTCCTTATGTGGGCTTATATTTTTAAAACTAACCAACGAATTTTGATGCGGTTTTTTTAATAGATACAGTGACTCAAAAAAAACTTTATTCATTCATTGTTTATTTAAAGTAAATATAGAACAGCACGGCTCGCTAGCAATAATACATACAGGAATATTTTAGATTACGGGTATATACAAACAAAAAACTTATGGAAAACACAATCATATTTTACGCGGCAATCGAAGGCGCGACCAAGTTCTTTCAATATTCACATTGGTTTAAGTCGCACAAATAAGTCAATAATAAAGAAACTATTTTACAATCCACTTAACTCATATTTAAAAAAAGCATTAAAATAAATAAATAAGATAATATAAAACAAACCTGTCAAATCCAAAGATGTTTCAAAGTCGCATCTCTTTTTGACTCCATCTTGTGTGAAAGTCATTTTTATTTTACGATGTTTAAAATTTCTCTATTCACCACATAGGCGGTCACTGAAGATGCATCCGCTACAAACGCACTTACTGCAATAAACGAAATACTATTATCAACAACTTAAATATGTACTTCCTCTGCGAATGACGTGTCGTTTCCTCACATGAGTGTAACCGGTAGATAAATTGTTTCTTACAAGTTCAATACACTTTTGGCGAGAAAGAAACCTTGAAATATTAGCGGATCCCTTGTATAAAAACACAGATAGTATACAATTTATATTTTGAATAATTTTTAATATTATTTCGATTCTAGTCGGATATAATGTTATTGTTTTAACGAAATTCTCAACCTTTGACCATTGAGAAAGGAAAATGTTTTCTTTAAACATAAAACAATTTTTTTATTTTTACGCGGGCTCAATAATCTGCCGAAAATGGTACCTACACGTTTTGTTTATACCTTTGGAATACTGCACAAAAATATCATTGTCATCATTTCATCATTTTTGCCTAATAGACAGATACAATATGTCGAGATAGAATATCTAATCCAGATAGCGATGGATATGTTTTTAAGCTGTAACTTATGAGTCATAAGTTATGATGTTCGAGACCTTTTTTATGCACTCAGACATTTTCATAAAACCCGGCGCTGTTTTCAAAGAATCAATATTATGTATGAAGTATCAAATTCTGCATGTCGTACCTAAATACACCCAACAGTTACATACATAGCTCTGATCCCACACTAGGTTACAAGACCTGTGTCGTTAGTTTCAGAAACTACGAGAGACTTTTTCGGTCTCACCTGTTTGTGCGATCCACAAATTTTTGTCTCGGTGCGGGGATCGAACCCGCGGACTCTCGTTTCGCAAGCTGGTATCTAGCCAACTGCGCCACGGGGCCGTCAAAAATACCAAAGCATTTTATTTTAATAGCGTTTAATTTACCGTGTCACTTTATTAAAACGCAATGTGCATCATATATTCTTCGTAAAAGATCTAGGTTATAAAAAACAATAATATTTTATCAGCGACAAAAACCGATTAGTCAGTTTCCTTTGAAAGTAATGTTTCCGTTTTTAATTATACTTTTATTAAGAATGCCACGTCGTATTGCCGCTAGTGTCCAGTCAGATGTGTCGGGTTCAATACCCGGGTCGGAAATTTTATCGAGTTTTTCCATTAGAAAATTATCGATACTTACTCCAAGCCATGAATCGTGGCTAAAATGCAGTAATATACTTACTTGCTTTCTATAGCGCGGACTTAAATCACAATTGCTGAAACGTATACAGGGTGTATTTAGACCGTGATCGAAAACTGAGGCAGGTAATAGCGATAGTGATTACAAACCCCTGGCATTAAAGAAAATCCCGACAAAAAATAAAATTTTATTTTAACACCGATGGTTGTATGGAAAACGTCAAAATTTTTATTTTTTTTTGGGATTTTTAATATCGGCACTGGGTTTGTGATCACCCTCGCTAATACCTGCCTCAGTTTTCGATCACGGTCAAATACATCCTGTATATAGTTGTACACCTCTGTTTACCCTTTTGGTAACATCCCTAGTGGCATTTTGTGTTTATCTATGTATGTATATAGTTTGAATCTTACATAAATCCACATTTCGCGAGTTATATTGTCCTACGTAAGTATTGGTGGTTTCGGTTGCCAACCCGGGCACGCACCTCTGACTTTTCGAAGTTATGTGTGAATTCATAATCAACTATTAGGTACTAAAGTATGTAAACGTAACAGTAACCATCGTGATGAAACTTCCACACCTTATAGTTCTTAATCGTAGGTTCGGCACGGCATGCTGACATTTCCTTTCTAGTCTTATTCAACTGTTAAGTGGACGTAATATTGGTAACATTTATCCTGTTTGGTTCAACAGAATAGATTCATATGCTTTCACGATTTGCAATAATGCAAAACGTGCGTCCGGCACGAGACTTTCTATAGGCACATTGAAAATGGAAGTGCGAGGAATTTTCACGATTGTTCCACAATCTTCGTGGATGTAGTTCCGATGGAAATAGTGTACTTATTGTATATGTATTTATCCTATTGTTTTACCAGGTGGTAATGCTCGAGTTTCTAAGTACTCTTAGTTGATTAGATAATTTATTCCATATAAATAAATAAATACAGTCACATAAATAGTCCTGACCCCACACTAAGATGCGAGTCTTGTGTCGTGGGTATCAGAAACTACGAGAGACTTTTCGGTCTCACAAACACCCAGACCCGAAACAAATATTTGTGGATCACACAAACATTTGTCTCGGTGCGGGGATTGAACCCGCGGCCGTTCGTTTCGCAAGCTGGTGTCTAGCCAACTGCGCCAACTTATTTTCTTACTTTGGAAAATTGATTAATAAAAAAATTGGCCTATGTCTCAGGGTGTCTATTTTGAGTGGGACAAAGTGTTATTAAAATTTACCTCTAGAAATTTATCTATAGTATGAGGGAAATGAAAGAAATCAGGTGTTACGCGGAATTAAAAAATACTTCTGATGAATTTTGTATGTAGAGATACAAGTCTACTTATATCTTCCAGGGTAAAAACGTGAATTTGTGAACATAAGCATTATTTTAAAAGTAATACTCTTATAACCCCCTTAATGGTAGAGAAGGCCGGTGCCCAGCAGTAGGACGTATACGGGCTGATGATGATGATGACTTAATTAAAAGAAGACAAGTTTGAAGAGTCATCAAATTTCCCAGGGTATAAGTGGGTATGACAGAAATCTGATATTATCGACTCTCTATTTTTTATCATAGGGATATTCCAATGACACAGATTGTTATCATTCCAATCATTCAATATCAAGCACTTCAGTGTTGAATGTACAGGTGCAACTAACACACTCTTATGAATAACACTTTTCAGTATTGTGATAAAAGTTCACGGTAATTGTTGATTTATAAAAGGGTTTTTCGTTGAATGAAATGACGAGAATAAAAGGCCGTCGGCTTCGGCAGTTTGAAGTAGATTAAAAAGACTGTAACAATACATTGAGGATAAAAAGTAGGATGTTCTATTATATTCTCTAATGATGTGCGTGCTTTAAATAATTAAATAACGATTTGTAGACGTATACAAATTGGTGGCCGTACTTTCATATAGACCAAAAGCTTAGCTTGTAACAAAATAATCGAGTAATTCTAGGAGATAAATCTTTATAATAAAAGTTATTTCACATAAAAATAATTATATCTTGACCTCACTGGAGATTTTATATCTCGTTTTATATACAAAATGTTAAATATAGGCTCTAGATTTTTTTGTAATATTGTATGAATTTAAGAAGCGTCCATTAATTAATGCACTATCTACATTTTATATTGATGATTTAACAATATGTTTGTATACGCGGTTGATTATTATTATTATTTATACAATTGATACCATTATCTCCAAAAAAATTTCGTCAATAATTTCAATTGTCTTCACTATCATCGTGACGTCCGGTGCACCCCTCATAATTGGCATGCGTATAGTCACTCCGAGAGGGTTGGGGTGGTATTGATTTTGTAGGGCGGTGCAAGAGAGGGACAGTAATGACGTCATCACTGTCCGATTCACTCCCACGAGGTGGAGGAAAGCGGTAACTTCCATGTATCTATGCGATCCTAGTAATTCTGGCGAAAATGGCGGACCCGCCAGATTGACAGGGGTAAGAAAAGCTTTCGCGGGGGTCAAATTAAAACCCTGCATAAATTAATTATTATTTTTCATTATTGATCTTTTAACTTTCCTTTTAGCATAAAGAAATAAATATGAATTAAAATAATATGTCAGAAAAATGTTGGGAATTTTTTTTTAAAGAAAATACGAATGCACATCAAAAGAAAAGAGGAGGCTTGAGACTCGACGTTTCCTTCATTTTCTTGGAGGAAAAACGGAGGCAATCTTTTTAAAGAAATTTTCTCGACATCCGAGTTACTAGGCGAACAGAAAGCGCGGGAAGTATTGGTATTTTCGAACATGGAGCAGTGAAAAATTCCGTGATTTGAAAATAAAAAAAGAAAAATATGTTTATAATGTTGGCAGTGAACAATATTTTTTTTGTGAACAATTAAACGAGTACACAGCTTTTATGTGGATATTGTTATTTTTAATTCTGTCTAAAGAACTTTATGCACTACTTTAAAAAAAAACCACAATCTATTGATATATTTAATCTAATGGCTTACTTTACGAGTAAGGTGCCCCATACACCTACAATAATATTGCACAATATTCTGATTGTACAATATTATTGAACGTGTAGGGATAATATTGAAACATTGCGCAGTGATTGAACAAAAGATTGAAGGAGCTTAATTTTTATTGTGCAATATTTTTTTATTGCGCTGTGTAGGCTTAATGTTGCGCAATATATTTCTTTTTTTTCTTTTCAACAAAATCACCAGCGTGGCTGCCGCCAAAACTTCGTCGTCAGACATGTTGTTTGCACGAAAATATTGATCAGACTGGTTAGTCAATTTTATTGACAGATTTATTGAACGTCTGGAATCAAAGGGGGTGTTCAATATTATTGAACAATAAAAAGATTGTGCAATATTATTGTAGGTGTATGGGGCGCCTAAAACAACATACAATATGTCATTTAAAGTAAGAAAAAAAAATACATAAGATTTTTTTTTAATTTGACGACCAAAAATGCCATATCCAATTTTTACTCGTCACTAGGGTGGCCGAGGGTGCGACGAGGGGTTAAGAAAATCGATAGAACGACGCATGCGGAGAGAAGCATATCTAAGGCGCCCACCGTACTCTCACAAACCTCTTGCATTTTATGCTATCCTGGTACCGCCGCCCACAATTCTGAAATTTCCCTGCCCTCGCCATAGTTTCAGGGGAAATGGAAACCTTCGACTTCCGCTGTTTAGGGCGGCATAGATAGTTTTCAGTCGGTTTTCCGTGAGAAATATTTTGAGGAATTTTTACGAGGTGCGCCAAGATTCAGAAGTGAGGTTATGTTACCGCGCATCTGGGGCGCGCAGAGCAACAAGTTAAGAATGGGCGGGCTCCATTCATTTGCTTATAAGCAAGTACAGCGGTCATTCATACAGATTTGGGGGTACTGCTTGAACAACATTACTGAGAGATAGTATTTATGTTAGTGTGTTAAAAATTCTAGTCAACTTATTTTGCTATTGAGCAATTTAATTATATTTTGACATTTTGATTTTTTTTGTACGAGTAATCGAAGGTTTTATCATAAAAACATAGTCTTGTTTTTAGGTATCTTCTTTTTCTTCCTAAAAGCCTGTTGTGGTTAAGAGAGACTCAGTTTTTGGATTTACGTAATATATTGGGGTTTTGAAATTTTTAAACCCAAATAAATAATAATTTTAACCCAAGCTTAAATATTAAGAAAATAAAACCTAAATTAACAACAACAATTTAATTTATTATTATCTATAAAATATTTACAACGAACTAGTATAATTAATGGCATTTTACATGTCTTTACTTGTACTTTATTAAGTAAAGAAATAATCTCTTAATTTACTTATCACAGCAAAATGATGTCTACAATACATTGGCATAACATTTTGTTATTTTTAATTAAATTTAATTAGAAATCTACAATCTTCTTTCTTCTGAATTGTCTATGGTATCTGCGTTCTGCAATTTTCCATTCTTCAAAGAATAATTTCTTTGTAGAATCTTCATTTTACTATTAAAATTACCTCTTCCTTCCCCCGTAGTCTGTTTATATTCACTTTTGTTCTGCCATTAGTATTATAGGAGCCCTTTCATACGGGTTCGTGGGTTTGGTTCTGCGTTGATTCAACGTTGTGCTTCTTAGAAGGCTTGATCGTCTTCTTCCCCGGTAGGGTAAGGCAGAAGATGGAATTCACTGAAAAAGGAATAAGAATTTTTAACCCACTCCATGAGATTACCATACAATTTTTCGATAATTGACATTCTATTTGAGCTCCATAGCTCTTTTTCTTCGATGCTAGTGAAGTCTTAGTGCATGCATAGGATCCATAACAATTGAAAAAAAAAAAGAATTCCAAGAACAGAGTTATTACTTTAAACTACATCTTAATCTCTTGATCTCGTTAAACTACACCTTTATATCTCTTGAAGCCGTTATTCCCTACTTCTCTGAATCTAGGAAATAGTTAATATAAGTTTTATATACTACATGTTTTATTTTAATATGTACCTATAAGGATGCCACCAAACATATAGAAGCCTGCACCGCAATTCGTCTCTAAGAACACTCCGATCAGGTTGGAGCCAACCATGGACCCAACTCTTCCCATCATCATCGATAAACAAACTGCCATCGCTCTGTAATGAAAAATATGGTAATTAAGGACCAAGTAAGAATTAAATAAAGCGCTTAGAATAGAATATTCTAGATTGCTTGGCATATATAACTTTGGAAATAGATGAAGGTGTTGATGTCAAATGATTTTATCTCTCTAATTGCACTTCATTTTCTCACATTGCGTTACTTAATTGAAATTCTTAAATGAAACTCCTTCATTTTATGCACGGCTACGCTCTTAAACAATACTTTGTTTATCCCAACGTTGGCAAGTAGTTATGGCCTCAAGTCGATAATGATGATGTTGGCAATTCGAGCATCTCCAATTTCGACTTTTGATTCTTTAAGCCCCTAACTATAGGAGTAATATATAATCACCTGTATTTAGTAGGAAACAGTTCAACAGCCACAGCATTCATGAGGCCGATGCAAGCTCCCGACATTTGGAACACTGCGAACAGCACCACAGCGAGTTGCTGGTTGTAGGCCAAATGCGCGCTGATCCCGCAGATGCCAGTGACCCCGAGAGTGCAGACGAGGATCAGCTTCTTCCCCACGAAGTCGACGAGGAACCCCACGATGATGTACATGGAGCAGAACACGAGACCGATGTAGATGGACCTCTCGAAGGTGGCCGTGTTCATGGTGTCGTCGCAAATCACCTGAAAGGGAAGATATTGTGATGGGTAAATTTTGATGCGATGCTTTAGAAAGTGCGAATGTCTTAGATTGAGCGGAATTTTTAATTGAATACGTATGTTGAAGTCGAGCTACGTAACAGGTGAAAATCAACGCCTGATAGCATTTTATAGCATTGTAAAATTATCGAATCAGATAATTTAATTTAGTAGGCGCATGTGCTTACAAAATTATACGTTTTTTTACTGTACTAACTAAAGATGTTAGCTTATAAATAGCTTAACCGTACGCTTATAGTTCATACTCAAGTAATTTGAGTTTGAAACGTATACTGATAAAGTTTTTATTCAGTGACTGTCAATCGGTCCTTTGACCAGATGTGAGTGTAACATTTAAATGAATAAAATGTCATCCTACTATTTACTTACTTCTGTGCCATTGGCTGGTGGTGCTTTGCCGGCGTCTAATACGTCACAGATCTTCGTCTCTCCTCCATCGTGGTTCGCAAGCGAGTTCAGTATACTCGGGAACCATACATAAAATCCGTTGGTTCTGTAAGAATAAAACATTTTATCTTTGGCTGTTACAGGTGCTTGTGTGAATTTCTTAATATTTATTGAAGAATTAAACAACTTGCTTTTTATGATGTAGATAATCAGGCTTTCATTTTTATAAAACATTAAGATTTTAGTATTGGACATTCTGATACCTAAAGTAATCGCAATACACGAGATATGAGGATAACTTTTAAATCAATAGAGGTGGTGTTAATCACCAATGTCACCAGAAATTCTAACTTGGATACATTTAAAAGGAATCGATTTAAGATTACCGTTACATAAATAGTAACTTGATCCAACAGACTTAAGATTACTCAAGAATTGTCGTAGAACGAGTAGCTACAGAAAATACTTACGTAGCAAATATTCCGAATTGCACAAAGCAGGTGAGCAAAGTCCATGGCACTAGAGGCGTTTTGAACAGAGGAACTGTTTGTTCCTTCATGGAAGCCCAGATAGCGGCTACGCCTTTGCTGTCACTCGATTTGTAGACGTGACTACCAGCTGACAGAGATTTCACCTAGAAGTAGCATTTGATGGAGTTAGTTATTGCCACATCGTCCGAACAATTTTCAAATTATTTAACACTCTACGGAATTTCTTTACTGGCCAACTATAATGATCATATCTTTCTAGTAGGTCGAAAGACGTTCTTTGTATGATATTTTTAAATGTACGGATTAAATCTCAGGAAAGTATTGTTGGTTAAACAATGTCTTCAATCGTACATACCGGAAAACTATCTCCAGAAGTTCTGTTATTGCAAGCGTAGATTTTTTTCACGACGTTCAAAGCAGCGTCGTGTTGGCCAGTTGCAAACAAGAACTTGGGACTCTCTGGTGCGAAGAGGAGGAGGAACGAAGCAAACGTGAATGGGATAGCACAGGCTACAACGAGCAGACGCCACGGCCTGTAGTAAATGTCGAGGAAGGCGATGGGGAAAGCGAATTCTTGAGGAAGAATAAGCCACGATACACCTGAAAGAGATAAATGGTTGTATTAAAGTCAAATTATATGAGTAACTAAGTTCAATTGATTTATTAGATCGTATGATAGCAGTATGATTTTATTGAACTATTTCTATGTATTTGTGTCAATAAATCATATTATACTAATAAAATATTTGTCAGAGACATGGTAGAAGTAAAAATTTAACGACTCAAATGGCTAGCTGGCTATAGGGACTTGGGCTAAAAGCATAGCTACTGACTCATAAGGAATACTGCTGTGAATATGTATTTATAATATGGAATATGCACTCACAAGGTAACACTACGGTTCCAATCCCCACGAACGAAGATCCGAAGGCGACCATCTTGTCTCTGTGTCGCAGGTTGTTGAACTCTCCAAGGTACGTGTATACTACTGCTGATGAGCCAGCCATGCTGAAAATAACAGACGAGAATATAAAGTTAACTATTTTCTATTTAAGTTCGCTTTACCTCCACAATATAGGCGAGAGCGGAGGAATTGGTGAACTTACGAAAGTTTCATATAATTTAATGGTCATTTTCTAATGAGTATAGTGTTTGTCCACCAATACCAATTAAAATTAAATGCCGACATTGGTTCATGGTTGTGAAGTCAATACTTGCCACGCTTAACAGACGGGTTAGCGAGTGCAGGACGTAGTGTATCCCACTAATGATAATAATAATGGCCAATTTCGACAGAGAACTTTAGAAGTCTTGGAGGGAGATCTATTTTAATGATATATAAAATATATACAATATTTTACTCACAATGTAGCAGAAAGGAACTGCAAGATCCCGAAGGATATGATGTCTGGAGAGAAGCTGGCGAAAACGGAGAATATTGCCGATATGATCATGGAGAAAAGCATCACGGGCCTCCGACCTTGGGTGTCAGCCAGCCAGCCCCAGAAGTACGATGTCAGAATTATTGCTGGAAATATAATATTCATAGATTAGTATCACTGATATCTCATTAAGCAAAAGCGAATCCAGCCTTGGCGCCAGGGAGGAGCGTGTTTGCATAGTCTTCGTGGTCAAGTAACAAGAATTTGTAATTCATTTTGGTAATTACACATAGATACTGGGAAAGAAGGTATTTTATTAATGTATCAGAGTAATTTATTTAATAATACGGCCGATAATGATGCATTTGAAAAAAAAAAATTTTTTAACAATATTAATTAGTGGTCCAACTAAGTCCTGATCCCAACCCAGGGGAATTTCATGACCCCCATAATTCCCATAACCCTTCCTACCGGACCCACCCTTGCCATAAAGTGACTAATACCTACCTACCACCTCATTGTCGGTCAACGTTTTTGATTAAAATTAAATTTGAATAAAAGCATGGGGTTAGAAATTAATTTGTAATAATCTACATCTGTTATCTTATCGAATTATTTCTGATCGTGGTCTTAGTCTATAGTAAAGAAGATAAATGATTACCTAAAAACGGTATGGCAGCTAGCCACCCCCTTTGCTGCAGGGTGAGGTCGAGGTCGCACTGCGCTGCAGGCAGGATGTAGCCGAGGGCCAGGCTCTGCATGATCATACCCATGAGGATCATGCCGCTCATCAGCATATGCAGGATGTTGTACTTGCCGAATCCTGGAATTGTTAAGGACGTGAATTAGTATCAACGACTGCAAATTAGAGTAATGAGTGTGTATTAGTGTAATATGACTGTGTCAGAATCTTGCGGTTTAAGCATTTCTATCTAAAGATCCCAGATACCATTCGAGGGGTTTTCTACTAGGAATCTTTCAGTAGCAGTACAGAGTTTGGAAACCCAAAAATGGCAATATGCTCGTCCCCTATTAGGTGGGACAGCATATATGTACTTAGCGAAATTTGGGTGCAGAAATGCACCACTGCTTACCCTAAAGCCTTATCGCTCTATCACAGGGAAACATTTAGAGCTACTTACAAATTAGCGTGATAGACTAAGGTCTAACCCCCCTTTTTGTAAAGGAGGCTAGAAACGTGACTACCAACGAAAGATAACACGGTGCATACTTGCGGTTTTGTGCACGTGAGTAACGACACTAAAAAATATTTTGTTTGCACTTAAATTTGCACATGTATGCACAATCTAATACTTTCCTGCTGCATTCGTAGAGTAGGAAAAAGGGCTTTAGGTCGTATTAGTCTCAAGCTTATCTTGTCCTGATGCGTATCTTACAGTTTTTGAATACTTTTCATTTCTTATAGGCTGTTACAGTCCTAGATCACCTACATCTAAACATATTTACATGTAAACAAAGTTATTTCTATAGTTAAAATAAAGAATAATAAATAAATAAATAATAAATCAATCCCATACGAAATTGTCTCACATATTATATTTTTAGTATTGTAACTAACTATGAAATACGGAGGCTGTTAGTTACCGGTTTGAAATATTATATTGTTTTTATATACGAGTGGAATAATATAGGGCTTCAGTTGCGATGACTTGACTCTGAACGATGATAAAGCAAAAATGCAGATACTCAAAACTTTCCTCCTCAATTTTTTTTGCCTATCATCGGGAGATCTTGTTTGCCAGATCCGCGCAAAAAATAAACTTATACTAGATCAAACAGCATTCATCTCAAACAGTAGATCAAACAAACAAGTGACAGGCGTTATCATCAACAATGGGGTTTCCCAAACAGTGCAAAAACATTTAGAATTGTACGCTTTATTACGTAGTAAGCCTCATCTCAATATTTGAATTACTGTTTATATATACCCTATAAAATATAGCAAACAATAAAAAGTACGCAATTGTTATTACTGTTGCTACTAACGGTAGTATTTTCTTTAACGTAATTTACCGTGTTTGCCGCAATATAGATTATTTGTCTTCTTCATCAACCCATATACGCCCACTGCTGAGCACGGGTCTCCTCTACCATTGAGAGGGTTTAGGCCATAGTCCGCCACGCTGGCCTAGTGCGGGTTGGCGGACTACACACCTAAGAAATTCCTAAGAAATTTTTAGGTGTGCAGGTTTCATCACGATGTTTTCCTTCACCGTTAAAGCAAGTGATTATTCAATGTGAATACACACATAAATTCGAAAAGTCAGAGGTGTGTGCCTGGGGTTCGAACCCGCGACCGCCGAGATACTCGACCGCGCGCCTAAACCTCGAGGCCATCACTGCTTTTATTTGTCTTCATCATGTCATAATCTTTATAAGATTCTAATTTGGTCCAAGCTCAGCTTTAAAGTCATTTAGTCATTCTCTTAACTGCCTCGTGGTCTTGCGGTACAAGTATGTGCCGTGCGATTTAGAGGTTCTGGGTTCGATTCCCGGGTCGGGCAAAGTGTTATTGGGTTTTTCTAGTAGGAAATTCTCAGTAGCAGCACGGAGTGCCCGAAAAACGGCAATAGGCTCGCTCCCTATTACGTGGGATTGATACATACCTACTGGCGGAGAGGTTGAGGCACTGAAAGCCTCCCTCCGTACGGCCGCCGTGGAGGAATGGCGAACCAGGCTGGAGAATCCCAGTGCTGGTGCTAGGACCGTCGAGGCAGTGCGTCCTGTCTTCGACCAGTGGGTAGACAGGCGCCACGGTGCGGCGACGTTCCGCCTGACGCAGGTGTTGTCGGGGCATGGGTGCTTCGGCCATTTCCTGTGTCGGGTGGCACAGAAGGAGGAGTCGACCGTGTGTCACCACTGTGACAACTGTCTGGACGACACAGCCCAGCACACACTAGAAGAGTGTCCAGCCTGGGAGGTGCAGCGCAGCGCTCTCCGCGCTATTGTTGGTGGAGACCTCTCGCTCCCGGCCGTCGTCTCTTCGATGGTCGGGAGTCGGAGGTCCTGGCGAGCGATGCTCTCCTTCTGCGAGTACGTCATGTCGCAGAAGGAGAGCGCGGATCGGGATCGCGAAAGAAGCGATCCCGCCCGCCAAAGACGTCAGAGAAGGAGGCGCCGGGTCAACAGAGTCAATTAGACCCGGCGCCCTGCCCTGTGGCAAGGGGGCGTTAGAATCTCACCACGGTATCCCCTGCCTGTCGTAAAAGGCGACTCAAAGGGGCCCTCGGGGTCGCTGAGCGCGCTGCGGGGGCGGCGCGTCCTCAATGAAAGTGACCCCGAGCGGGGCGGCGGCACTGTGGCCTGTGTACGTCGCGGGCGCCCATCCACAACCAGGGCGCCCAAACCAAGCTAGTGGGGGCGTAACTGCGCCCCCTTTTAACTCCGAGACGTCCGAGACAATTACGTCTCGGAGGCGCACCGGGCGGCTGTGGTTAACGGTGGGCGCCTCTCGCTCACGTACCATGGTCGCCCAACTTGGCGCGGAGATGGCCACCGGGGGGTTTTGGTCGGTATGCCGGTTTAGGGACTTCGTTAGGGACCCAGCCCGGCACTAACATCTGCGCGGACATGACGTCGCCGCGCGCCGGGCTGGAAGACCGGTGACCCCGACATACGCTTCCCGCCCCCCACTGCCCCCGGGCTGGCGGGAAGTAGAGCCATAAACAGCTTTCCCCTCGATAACAAAAAAAAAAAAAAAAAAATACCTACTGGCGAAATGTGAGTGCAGAAATGCATCTCTGCCTACCCTATCAGGGGATACAGGCGTGAGGTTACGTATAGTCGCACTCTCTTCGACGGCATTAAGCTAGTATATTGTCATACAAGACAGATTACATCATCTTATGAGCTACTGATTGTTTTCAATTGATATTTATCTCTTGTTATTCATAATTAATCAGCATTAAGTGCACATTACCGAGCATTTATCTAATACGAATTATTTCATTTATTTTGCAAAACGTCAATGTTTTTGCTGTTATATTTGATAGTCAAATTTTCCAAAGATGATAAGTCTGTAACAGCATATATTAATCTGAAATGTTTTATTGCTGCCTCCCTCCTAATTTGAGGGTAACAGAAAGTTTTGATTGTAATCCGGCGAAGAATTTTCAATTTTTCATGTCATCGTAATGCGAGTCGTGCTAAAGGCTAGAGACACGTACGTGCAATCACGCGCAAAAGATCAATTGATAACATCAATCTATTTATGATTTTTTATCCAATTATTTCTCCAAAACTTCGAACCTACATTACTATTTTTTTTCGATTGCAGTGGAGAATCAAAGGTTAATTGATGATAAAAAAGCATTATATAAAGTCAGGCATAGTAACATAGAAAGTAGTGTAGAAATTATCCCGAATCAACAACGGGTTTCACTCTTAACATAAATTAATTTAGACCGATAAAAGTATAGGCGTGGAATGCCGTGTTTTTCCACTGTTATTGAAATATTATCGTGTTAATCGCAAGTTAAATATGAATGTTTTATCTTCTATTAAGATATTGGTGTAGGTCGTGCGAATATATATCGCGGTAATGCGAACTTTACTACTATTGATAACGAAGGACAAAAACGTTTCATTTCTCATGTCACGTTTCAATGTTTGCGTAGCTAGCTTTGAATGTTGTACGGATGGCTTATTGGGGTAGCGCTTAAAAAACATAGGTACCTACATGTATTACTTCGCGCCTTTATCCCTTCAAAGGTGTATTTCTGCACCCACATTTTGCCGGTGAAACAATCCTGACAATTCTGGTGAAATGTGGGTGCAGAAATGCACTTCTGCCCACCCGAACAGAACTAGATGCGTGTAATGTGAACATAATTAATTATAATCAATTACAAATCACTGACCCAAATACAGTCTAATTAAGATTATTTGAGATAGCGCATGAGTGTGCGCACAAGTGAATTTAATATAATTAATTGAATATAATAATATTAACCTTACGTTCAAACGTTATGATACAACTTTTCCATGTGTAAATCCTATTCAAAGAAGTTCCCAATCGCATAAAGCTGAGAACAATAAGCCTGTCCCATTTTCGAATTAATATGACGACGATAAATTCATCCCTGCATATTTGTGTGACTCAATTTTATGAGTGACGCCGTCTGCACTTAACGAGTGTATAAAAAAGCAATAACTTACCAGATAACAACATCGCCTCATCCAGGCTCATTGTAGAGAGCTTCTCGCCCTTAGTATGCATTTTCTCAGCGTTCCCACTTACTGTCATTTTGATTATCTGAAACAAAAAAGAAGGGTATAAGAAAATCTAATCTCTTTTGTTTAGAAGTGATATATTTAAAAAAAAATACATCTTCTAGGAGAGAGAAAGAAAGAAATAAAAAACTTTAAGGACTTTTAATAGACTTAAGAACCAATTCTATGAAAGTTTTGCATTTCGGATTTGATTTTGATTTCAGAAGGCCAATAAAATTATATCTATGGCGCAAAATAGGCCAGGGTTCATTTGAGTATTTTCTGTTCACAGTCACCATGATCGTCAATCTTCTGTAGCTTTCGATACCTAGTTTCTCCAGAGCTACAGCAGAATGGAGAGCCATGATCATTGATCAGCTTTCTTTTAGGCATTTAAAATAAGTAGTAGGTTATAACATACTATTTTTAAACAAAGCTCTTATAATAAAACAGGCATAGCAGCTATCAGAAGTGTAGAAAAATAGGGTATCGTTTTAAGGAAAACGTTGTTTTCCTACAGAGAAAGTGATAAAATTTAATTGCCAAAGTTATCTAACAACAATAAAATTAAAGGATAAAGTGATAAATACCGAACAGTAATCAACAACTACTATCATAATACCACAATCAAATTATTAACAAGAATCGTACTTTGATAGATTTTTGCGACGCTCAACCTAACTTTTCGAGATAAGGCCCGAAATATTCCGATGTCGATAATTTGCGATACTCTATTTATAGACTCAAACGATTGGAGCTCTTGGAAACGAAATTTCTTTACGTATCCAGCTTAGCAACATTAACTTGGGCTAAAAGAGCTTAGTCATATAAACGGCTAGTAATTGTTTGTGCCTTTGATAAGCCATTGAGGATAAGTCGTTCTGCATCGTGGCCAGTGAGTGTCCATACTTCGATGTATTTATTAAGCGCTTCTTGCCCTGGGATGTCATAAAACCGCACTAAATGCTTCTGATCTTTCCAGCCTATCTAACGGTTGCCTGGAAGAAATCGTCGATTGCGATAAGGTCGCTATTTGTGACACAACATTAAGTTTCGACCTGTAAAAATGTTGTTTCTATCTCAATGGTGTACGATAAAGCATAATAAATAAATAAATGCGCATGATCGTCATTGAGAGGTTTCAGTCAGTATGCCAGCGTAGGTTCTTAGTTAGGTACCCAACACAGCCCAGCCAAAAATAGCTCCATACGTTGAAGTGGAAGTCTGGTGAGCCCTGCATACCCATATCGGCCTGTCCCGAGGTACTGAGCAGGGAACTAAAGGCACTTTTCTCTCGATTAAAAAATGTGCGCGTCGACCACAGCATAAATGTCTTGCTGCTGGTCTTGGACCTTACTATTGGCACTAGCCCACTATGCTGAGCCAGAGTGCGGGTTAGCATTCTACACTCTTAAGAAATTTCTAAGATTTTTTTTCATCAATAAACATGTCAGTCGCAAAACCCATCCATCGCCGTAAATACTTTTAAAAAGACATACTGAATATTACACATCACTTTACATCATAATTACGCTGTTATCAAGCAAGGTTATTTTGTAAATATATTACGTCAGAAAAAATATCGAGTTTAATTTTTAACTTATACCATCGTTTTATTTAAATCAAACTGTCAGGATTTTTTTAGGCTGTCACGACAAAATGCTGTACTTGATGTCTTCCATGGCTGTCCATGTTAATTTAGTACAGAGCTGTTTAAAGCGAATATAGAATAGCAACTAATTACTTTTGGTATCTCGTTGTGACCTCGGCTGCCAGTTCAATCTCATCGTCATCAGCCATTGAAATGGTTTAGGCTTTAGTCCACCACGCGGGCCTAGGTAAATAAATAAATAAATACACCCAACAGTCACATACATAGTCCTGACCCCACACTAAGATACGAGTCTTGTGTCGTGGGTATCAGAAACTACGAGAGACTTTTCGGTCTCACAAACACCCAGACCCAAAACAAATATTTGTGAGTCACACAAACATTTGTCTCGGTGCGGGGATCGAACCCGCGGCCGCTCGTTTCGCAAGCTGGTGTCTAGCCAACTGCGCCACGGGGCTGTCACGGGGGTGGTCGGGTTATCTACTATATATCTCCATGCGAGCCACATATTTGTATGATGCAAGGGTATTTCTTTCTTTTGTTGTTGTGAGATAAAAGGGATACACATTTTTTTAAATACTAGACCAGTCTAATATCTGAGAATGTTGGGTATTATGTATAAAAGAACATACGATGTTGTGTTGTTCTACGGTTCAAAAATCTTCTAGTTGTAGCAACTAAGAAAACGTAACTAATAGCAGTAAATCCTTAATTGTAAAGTCAATTACAGATCCAATATTAATTATCTACAGATTAATGAATTAAAACAAAGACAATCGCAGAATAATCAATGTAAAATAGTCATTGGAAATTTCGACTTTGTAATCACAACGATCGGCGATTAAATGTAATTACAACGAAAACAAAAATCTATTTGGAATAACAAGTGAATCACTTGTGATCTGATGTCTATCAGCCGATCATTAAGGGGATTTAGATAAGATAACGTAGGGAACAAACAATTGTTGCCAAGGCTTTCTTACGGATGTTATTGCGGTAATAGTTATATTATCCGATAATTTATTATTAAACGATGTTGTTGCTAGTTTTTAAAGTCACATTTTAATCCTTTTGTTTAAAAATATGATGTCATTGTAGCGAAATTGAACAAGCAATAAATTCCATGTCTTACATAAGCCAATTATGGCCTCATAAAAGAAGGATTAATATAAAAAGGGGTTAACCTCTAAGTCTCTCAGTTGTTGGGGAGGCCCTTGTATTTATTTATTTATCTCTTTATTGTACTCATTTAAAATCATATATAATGTAAAAAAGGGTACAAATGGCACATGGAGATCTTTTCAAGACAACTATAAAGTGGATATTTTCAGAAGAATTTGGAAGTATATTTTTAGTTATTTACATCATGTATGAAAAGAAAATGGTTGTCTCTCACTTTTATACTTTGATCTTTGCCTTTGTTCTGAGATCTCTCTGATCGAGAGTCTATCGTAAAACAAATTAAATGGGTCGTTGTATTTAGGTGACGGCATGATCGCTGGAAAGAAACCATCGTGAGGAAACCTTTACACCCAAAAAGCTCTTAAGAATATATTAGATGTCTAGTCCGCCAAACCACACTAGGATGGCTTGAAGCACAGAACCTCTAAGTTGCAGAGGAGGTCCAATGTATAATATGTATATGGGCTGATGGTACTGAATTCCCTATTTATACAATCTCCAACCTATAGATTTAATCATACAATTTCTAGATATGTAATATTAATGCAATAATGAGTAATAAGTGTATCTGTTAGTTCGTCATTTAATCTAATTATGTACTACCCCAAACTTTGATTTGATTATTTGATTTTTTCGTGCAGAGATTTTGTGTTCCCACAAATTTGTTCAGTCGATTTTGTTGGTCATTTTTGTAAACTACATTTTGCGTTTCAAGAGTAAAAACTAAAATTTGGTAATTTTAATTTAATTTGATAATAATTTCTATTGACCTCGAAACTTAACATTTGCCAACAAAAATATGGTGATTCCTCTAAGAATTTACAATGAAAAGGGACGGACGGCTCGACTGGGCTGGTATTACTGTTTCTCGGAAAGTCAATATCTAGTAAACTTGGTTTATTTGGTGAATGAGTCTGACAGAAGCCGAATTTAGTTATGATATGATCGTCTGCATACTGAGATGAGCACAATCACATTGATTGTGACATTTATTTCCTGAAATCTCCGTAATATAGGATGAATGTCTCGACGATTCTCTTTGGCTAAGAATATGATTTTACTCCGGCGTTCTATAGCGATTGACCACGTTATTAATCAGAAACTAATCTATATGGAAATATTTTTAAGGATTTTTTTACTTGAATTCAATTGTTTCCATTTAAGCTTCCTTAACAATATTTTTTAAGGACTACACGAAAGACCCGTTACTGTTACTTAGTTAACATTCTTTCGGCTCGGATTAGATTCTGCGACCTCTAATTTTAGATTGGATATATCGCTAATTTCCTAGACCGTATATACCATATAATTTCACTCAGCCATGGGTTATATACGTTGATACAGTTCTAAAACTGTCACTGTAACAGGGACAAGCCGTTATCAACAGAACGTCCTGCGTGAACGATAAAATAGAATATGTTGCAATATGACAAATAATTATTTAAGCCGATAATGTCATGCATAGGTTTGTTGTATGTAGTTCAAGGTGCTAAAGGGCTTTGTTCCAGGAGGTCACTTATTTCATCAGTAGTAGACAAGACGATAAACTTGGCTAGAGTCTTTTACACATATATACAGTTACTTGTATCCCCAACTAGCTTTTGCCCCCTTCAATAAAGTACCACGTAATACTCGCCTACTTTCTGATCTTTTATTGAGAGTTTTCTAGTAGAAATATAAGTATTAATTAGCTAGGTCCCTAGGTCGTACGGCATATACTTAATGTCCTTGTCGAATAACCAGCCTGTGAAATTTGACAGTGGTATGTCACTAATAATGTAATCACACGACCCATGATCAAAATTTCAAACAAAAATGTATGGCTGGTATTGTTTGTCATTTTTTACAAAAGTCTTGATACTGCACACAATAAATTACTTAGAAGCGGCCATGTCAAAAATATGATAGTCAAATCATAGGTTCTGCACGCTATGCATGCTGACATTTCCTTACTAGTCTTGTTCAACGGTAATCAACGGTATAGACTAATCAATCAAAGTCTCTTATGGTAAACAAAATGGATAGAGTAATCTACAAAAGGTTTGAGGAATTCCCGACGTGAAACCAGCAACTAAAGTAAATTATGACAAGCATTAATTTGTGCACAGACAACGCAATAGATAAGGTGAAAATAAATCAAGCAGACACACACGTAGTTCTGACCCCAGACTAAGATGCAAGTCTTGTGGTTAGGTATCAGAAATACCAGGGTTTATTCCAACTTCAAAAATCTAGATCTGAAGTAAATATTTGATCACAATTATTATTACGGATGTATTATAGCCTACTATTAAAATTATAGGCACGTTTCTAATCACTAAAAGTACATTTAAGTGTGCACGGATCCTCAGAATGATTTCCTTCACCGTTAAAGTGAGTCAATAATCATTGTCAGTACATACATAATTTCGAGAGGTGTGTGCCTAGGGTTTGAAACTGCGGCCACCGAGATTTTCTACCGCACACCTAAACTTCGACGGCTACAGCCATTATCCTTAAGATAACGGTGAAATTATTGTACCAGTCCAATTACTACCAGTACAATAACGATTTCTCATAAATTTTCATTATTTTGCCGTCTAACTTGAATTTGTTTCAATACTCTTATTACTTAAGATAATCCCAGCTTACGGGAAATTTTCATGGAAACCCTAGCTATGTTAAAAACAAAATATTTTGTTACACCTGTAACTTATACTTGCAATGTATCTTAAAAAAAGATTTTGTGATTAGCCTTATTAATTGTAAACGATTATGCAGTATTTCTAGGTTTTATAGTCTGGTATATCATATTTAATTATATTAATTTTTTAAGAATCTATTTTTATTTTTAACAAAACAAACGCTAAACAAATATGTGCGAATTTTGAAATGGAATTTCCTTGATGAAAATCTTTGGGGCATTTTTCTTTTTTTTAAATCATTTTGCAACATCGCATCAAAAGTACAGAACTGTTAGAAAAATGCAAGAAAGGAAATAACAGATTGCCGAGCGTGGCGAACCAACTATTAGACTATCAATTATGTTTATCACGGCCCCTTCTTAGTAATTTGGGTAGCGTGTTATATAAAGATTTTTATAAATGTGTTACAACAAATTTCATTTCAGCCTTTCTTTTTTGATTTATAAAACAGCCGATTGAAAACCTGTTGGTTAAACCTTATTTTATTTAATTGTCTATGAAGTTATTTAAAGATCGACGGCTGTAATTGCCACTAGTTTACTTAGTTTTTACGCTTTATAGCTTACTAGCTGTTGCCCGCGACTTCGTACGCGTAGACTACAGGGTTAACTACAAAAAGAAAATAAGTTATAGTCAATTTTACTTCTTAAAGTCCTATTTATGCCCATACCAAAAAATCATACAAATCGGGAAAATTATTTAAACGTGAAACCGTAACGCTCCGGTCGGCGCCTTGTACATAATTATTGAGCGCAGGAAGATAATTTTGAAACTGCGATATCTTCTAAGATACTCATTGAAATCAAATGATGTAAAGGGCAAATTTCTTTTAAATTAAATACTTATACTGAATAACGTATTTATTTGGATAAGGATTAATATAATCTTTATAAAAATACCTTCACAAACAATGCTTTATTTTATAATAAATTTAGTTAGCATAAAAGAGATTATAGTGAACCAACCCTAAAAGTTAGACATATGCTACCGCTGACTTTTTTGTAGATATTATCAAGCTCTACAACTTTTCTCTAGGACTCAACTATATATCTCCCATGGGTAAGGCAGCGTTTGCAAAAAACGGTTTCGTTCGCCCGTTTTTTCTTCGACTTACTTCGCTAATCTTGCTACAACGAAAAAGTCTTATTATTTTTCGAACTAATATATAGCCTATGACACTCCCAAAGAACATAGCTTTCTATTGGAAAAAAAATTTCAAAATCGGTTCAGTAGATCGCGAGTTTACTTTCTACAACGTCACAAACATACAAACATACAAACATACAAACTTACAAACATACAAACTCACAAACCTTACCTCTTTATAATATTAGTATAGATTTATTTGTATTAGAAAAGCTTGGTGGACTGAAGATCGCTCTTAAGCAAACCGCGGCCCGCAGATGGCCGTGACTCGCGTTTTGTTTATTAAAATTCCGGGGTGAATAGCACAAGAGCGGCCCGCCTATATTTTATTCGCCATTTTCTGGCTCATAGCGATGACGATGGAGCTAAAAAGCTTACTTTCGTAGTAAGGGCATAGGCATGCGGTATGCAGAGGTGCATTTCAGCACCTACATTTCACCAAGTTGTCCCACTTAATACGGGTTGAGTCTATTCCACCGGTCAACAGCAATTTTGCGCACGGGTCATATATAATTTATTTTTATTCCTTTTATACCTAGAAATAAGAACTAGACCAAAAAATAGTTCTGAATTTGCTTTTGTGACTAAAAATTGGGAAAATAAAATCAATGAATGTATACAAAAAATTGACATAGAGACGATTTCTTAAAAAATAAAAGCAATTATTTTTGAATTATAATCACATTTTTTTATATATGTCTGCGTAAATAATCAGAACATATGAAGTGAAAACCCATGCGCAAAGATTTTTTTTTATTGACCAGTGTTCTCTATACATTCTCTATACATCAGATATTTGTGCCGCGAGCCACGAGTCAGACAGTTAGCAAGGGGACAAATACGTGAAAAACACACTCGATATAATAAGCAAACTGTTTATGACAGCTCTTTCGTCATCACAGCTAGAATGATGTAAGTAAATCATATCAAGAATTTGCGTTGAGGTCGCTCCGATAACCTCTTATTTGGGATTCGTCAGCCATTTGCAGTTCATATGTGCAAAATATAAACATGTTACATAAATTTCCTAGTGAAAATTTTAAATATTGTAATTTACTATTGTGCAATATTTTAATTTATACGGGAACGACAAACCGCAAGCTTTAAACCGAATGAAGAAATAAAGAGTCAAATTTCTACTCAAAATAATCGCAGTAAAGTCACATTGATATTTTAGTTAAAACATGCATGTTAATATTCTTAAAATAATAAGTTGAGGAGTATTTCTAATGCGATAGTTGTTAGTGTTCTTTTTTTTCTAAGCAATTATCTTCTAGTTATGATTTATCCTTACTATCGGGCCTGGTGCAATATATGAAAAAAGTTTTTCCTTGTATAGAATATTGTCTATAACAAGTACCATAATTGTGTGTACGTAATTATTTTTCTTTATTAGTAAAAAAAATGTTATAATGATGAATAGTACAATGCCTTAATGTTTTCTTACGTTACTGGGAATTTGTTTTACTTCAAGAAGGTTAAAAAAAGCAGTTCATATAAAATAATTATTTGTTTTATTAATAATCAGCCTTATTTATTTTTAATCATATTGCAGTATATTTTATTTAATTTATATTTCAGGAAATAGCCGAACTTTAAAAAAAAATAACTAAAAATATTAACCATAAAAGCGTTCTTATTTCAAATTGCTGTCATCGCGTAAAAGACAAAAAAGAGGTCGGATTATTTACAACCTTCTGCAGGATTCTGTTTATTAGTGTATATTTTTTAAAGTAAAGCCTTCTTCTACTTACTTTTAGTGTTGTAGTCAGGCGTTCTCGCGCATACCACTGTCAAATGAACACTGGTTGTGTGTACGTACAGCCACGGCTTTATGATGGAGACATCTGCGCGATAAAGCGCCGCAGGAGAGCTCAGTTGTTCGGGGTGGCCGCTGCTGATAACGCGATTAAAATCTACGACATAATCGGTTGCACAAAGGCTATTGTTCAGATATTGATCGAAAAGTTTTTTTTTGAGGAAAACATCAATGACGAAGAAATTTGTAAATATTTTGGACTCTTGGGAATTCCGTTATGTCTTCTGTATGTATCCCTACATTGCAATATATGTTTTTCTTTCAGAAAAAGTCGACAGGATCATTTGTGTACAAGCCTTTAAAACTTTGCTATATACCAAACCCATCAAATAACGAATTCATTTGCCTTTGTGCAGTTTTTTAGAGTGAATTAAAATTTTGAATGACAGTCTCAGGGCAAAGTTAGCTAGCGAAACGACAGGCCGTGGATTAGATTCCCGCCTAGAGAAAAATATTTGTACGATCCTCTAATATATGTTTCAGGGCCGTTTGTGTCACTGAAATGTTTTTCGTAACTTCTTTTACCCACGACACAAGACTTTATCTTAAAATGGGGTAAGAATTATTTTTATGTCTGTTGTTTTTTATGTCATGTCTAGATAACTTTTGAGGCTTTTTTATGGCGAAATAGACTGAATCTTAATTTATACAAAATCTGTTACGAAATCGCTTAGCAACGCGTAATATACTTATCATAATTTCACTTATGAATGACTTTTGATAAGTGTTTCGAAAGGTTTATAATGAAACGTAAGTCATATTTAAATACCTACCTTCACCTTTGTATCCCAGAAGAAATAGACAGAGGTACATTTCGCCAAGTATGTATCACTCCCGCGTAATAGCTTTTGGAGCACATTTCCAGACTCCTACATTCAGAAACTTTTACTTAATCGGGAATCAAACCCGGGACCTGTATGCAATGAGACCACAAAGCTGTATTTTAAAATAATATCACAAATTGAAGCTTATTAAGCTTTGTAGTTAAATATTATCGGTCATCGCCATTATTACCCAAGTCGACATTACATCTAGGATTTCATTAAAGTACTGTCGTGCTATAACAGGAAAAAAATATTCTTAAATATCATATTTTTGAGCTGATCATGATACACTCATTAAAACTTATGAATTATGACTTTTATAAATTAAGCTCATGTAATCCTATGAAAATATTTTCAAAAAGTTTCCCATCGTATACCATTACGCATTAATTTCTATGTACATATTAGATATAAAAGCAGTGATGGCCACGAGGATTAGGCGCGCGGCCGAGAATCTCGGCGGTCGCGGGTTCGAACCCCAGGCACACACCTCTGACTTTTCGAAGTTATGTGTGTATTCAAAATTGAATTATCACTTGCTTTAACGGTGAAGGAAAACATCGTGATGAAACCTGCACACCTAAAAGTTCTTAGGAATTTCTTAGGTGTGTAGTCCGCCAACCCGCACTAGGCTAGCGTGGCGGACTATGGCCTAAACCCTCTCAATGGTAGAGGAGACCCGTGCTCAGCAGTGGGCGAATATGGGTTGATGATGAGACATATTAGATATATATGGTTTAAACAAGGAAATTTATTAACAAGGTTTATATTTGTGGCCATACCCGACTTTGAGATTAGAGAAGTGCTAAAATATTGCGTCATTCATTGAAATAACGGTCCTCTGACGCCTTGGTTTAGCTACCAGCTTTCATAATGGGAGGCCGTGAGTTCGATTTTCGCAGCGAAACAGATGTTTCCAAAATTTCTCTCAAAAGTCTCTCGTTTCTATCCATGACACAAGGCTCAAGTCTTGATGACTTACTTGTTACTGTGCATTTAATTAAAACTTTATTGTACAAACAATACACTTTAGAAATACTTGGAATTGCCTACTCTTATCCATATATACTGATAGGGGAAGAGACATTACTGAAATATTTTCATAACCCACACTTTTTTACATTAAAATAATTTCCTTTATTATGAGTGTGGTTATTAATTGCACAAATTTGGACATTTTTTTTATAAATAATAATAGATGTACCAGATTACAAAGTTTTATACAGGGTGTATTTAGACCGTGATCGAAAACTGAGGCAGGTATTAGCGAGGGTGATCACAAACCCAGTGGCGATATTAAAAATCGCGACACAAAATAAAAAAAATTGACGTTTTCCATACAACCATCGGTGTTAAAAGTATGTGGTTTGTATGGAAAACCTCTAAAATTTTATTTTTTGTCGGGATTTTCTTTAATGTCAGGGGGTTTGTAATCACTATCGCTATTACCTGCCTCAGTTTTCGATCACGGTCTAAATACACCCTGTATATTTTCTCAGTGGCGGTACTTCTATAAAAGCCCAAAAGCGTCACACGTTAATTGGGTAATGTCTAGTTTATAACTGTTTGTTGTTGGCTCAGGGTGTTCTAATATAAATAATATATAATAAATAAATACACCCAACAGTCATACACATAGTCCTGACCCCACACTATATATAACCACACTATATCTTGTGTCGTGGGTATCAGAAACTACGAGAGACTTTTCGGTCTCATAAACACCCAGACCCGAAACAAATATTTGTGGATCACACAAACATTTGTCTCGGTGCGGGGATCGAACCCGCGGCCTCTCGTTTCGCAAGCTAGTGTCTAGCCAACTACGCCACGGGGCTGTCGTATATGTCGCTAGCTTTGATTGTGTAGCATTAAATAGAAATTTAAGTGTCTAAAATTTATTTAGTCATATTATAAAATTAAACATACTCTTCGTTCCTTAATATATATTTATAACAATAACAAGACCCGTATACAGTTAATTAGTCGTTTGTCGCCCATCGGATCAACTGCCGTCTTCGCTGTCACTCGTAGTCTCTTCTCCAGGCAGCAAAAAGCTCAGCACAGCGCACACTGAAATGTATAACAAAATTTTAATTGTTTCGAACTAGCTGTCTCGGCTAACGTCGTCTTGCCCAGAGAAAGTTTAAGCGAACAGCAGCGCCACCTACCGGTACCATTTTTTTTAAATTTATCCAGAGACCCATTGGAATATACATAGATAGAAAATTTCATCCTAATTGGTCCAGCCGTTTACAATACCAACAAAAGCACCATCTGTCGAAAATTGGTCGTACCAACTCAAAAACCTTATTTGGCTCATGCACGACAACTTTGCTAAAGATCATCACTTAATCAAATGCTGCCATAGTTTAAAATTCTATAAAGGATACACAGACAGACAAAAATTATTTTTATATGAATAGAGGATTAGAGGCATCTCGTCACTTTATGTCATTGAATGTTATACCCGCATTAGCTGCAATGGAGCATAGGATCTAAGGAGACCTTGTTTCGTAATTGAAACTATGTTAGTATACGGGCCTCCTCACAACGTTGGCCTTGTACGGGTTGGAGGACTACACAGACACACCTTAATTTTTCTTTATGAAATGTTACCAAAAAATAAGAATTGGTTCGCACCTCGCCCATGGCAAATGTGGATGTAGTAACAATTTTCCAGTCCAGGCGTGATGAAAGGAAAAATTATTAAGGTAAAGGTAAAATGTATTTTATATACTTATTCATTTTCATTTTAAACTTGAGAGAATTCTATTCAATGCAAATACTTTCGACACCAATGCCGAAGATATTATTGTATAAATTGAGGAAATTGAGAAACTTAGAATTAGAACAATACCATCTTCTCTTTACCATTAATGAGAATATAACAATAATGCAATTATATTCTGTTGAAGGCTACGTCCTCGTACAAACAGAAAACAGGAAAATAATATAAGCCTCACGCCTGAACTCCCTCAAATATAGGCAGAAGTGCATTAATTTTTGGCAAAATCTAGGAATATACAACTCTATGTAACAGGTAAATAATAAATAAATAATAAATACACCCAACAGTCACATACATAGCCCTGACCCCACACTAAGATACGAGTCTTGTGTCGTGAGTGTCGTGGGTATCAGAAACTACGAGAGACTTTTCGGTCTCACAAACACCCAGACCCGAAACAAATATTTGTGGATCACACAAACATTTGTCTCGGTGCGGGGATCGAACCCGCGGCCGCTCGTTTCGCTAGCTGGTGTCTAGCCAACTGCGCCACGGGGCTGTCAATGTCAGGTGGATAGCCTATAGCCATTTTTTGGGCACATTTCAAGAATCCATGCTGCTATTGAGAAGACATGACGGCTGATAGGGATGGGCGGAAGAATAAAACATACTGGCGCCGACCCTAAATAAAATTAATAGGATAGGATTAATAGATTATAGCTACTGAGACATTTTTAATGGAAAAGCCCTATAAAACTGTCCAACCCGGGTCCTTTAAATCGCACGGCACATTCTTGAACCGCGAGACCACGAAGTAGTCTTAAACAGACTAAAACAGGAAAATGTACTGTAATTATGAAAAATAGAAGCGTTCTACATAATTAACACCAAGTTATTGTTTTCGTACGATACGTTATCAGATTGAAACGTGATTTTGCGGTGACGCGTAATGTTTTTACCCTCAAAATTTGCCAATGATTCGCCTCGGAATATATTTCATATCTCCTAATGCGTACTTTAGGATTAGTGGGAACGACGCATTTGATTTTAAACGTTGCCTTAAATATCAATTTTGTGTCACGGACACAAGTGTATTGACGAACTGCAAGATTTGGAAGAATATTTTCAGAATATAACATTATTAAAAATATTAAAAAGAGTAACGTAGAAAGTTCTTGAAACGGACGCTGAGGAAGCGAAAGAAGTGTGTTTAGTACTGTGTACAGTCAATAAATAGTCACTTACCATACCATAAATGTAAAAATAAATAGCCGTTTAACCCCAAATTCTATTAAATCTTAAAAATCCAAATGACGCTTAGTTTTTGGGATCGTTAACCTGATTTTACCCAAAAATAAAAATGTATTAGCACAAGTGGCGTAAACTTGTTTCATCGGTACCTAAGATATTTTTGGAACATATTGAAAAGAGGCAAACATTTCTGATTACGATCAGTTTTATTTTAAGTCCAGTGTCTTAAAACAAAAGTGGTGAAGCTCATGGTGTTCCCTTATTAGTCATTAACGAAAAAAATTTTTTTTTTTTGTAATATTCGAAATTAAATCAAACCTATAAAAAAGCTGTAGATAAATTATAAAAACATCATTTCACAAGTTCCCTTAAACAAACAAAAATCTCAAGTCAAATATCGAAAATTATTCAAAATAACAAAAAATATTCAAAATACCTTTAAATAAATATTTTTATGAACTGATGAGAGGTGAGTAATGTACTAGTACGTCCTTACGCTTACTTGGTGTCAATGCAGCCACTTTGCTGTGATTACGTATGCAAACATTAAATAACGCAATGTAAATTTAAAAAAAAACAGCTGATAGCGGTCAACAACCCGTGCGATAACATCAAATGTACTGTTACATTGCGCGCTTATGAAAAGTGGAATTAAATAATTCCAAAAGTATGGCATATGTCGCAGTACCGATGACTAAAAAATTTGTTATTTACAAATATGTATTAGTCCTATTTATTATTATATTTTACACGTTAACTATACTCCCATGTATCACTTCTTTAAGACCGCCTTGAGTGGTTGGATTGCCAATTATACTTCAATTCCGTTTTTATATTGTTTTGTTCTGTTTTTCTTAATGTACAATAATAAAGAGTTTATAAATAAAATAATAATCAATAACTTTAAAATGTCGATGCGCTCAAGACGTTAGTGTAAATATAGAAAAGAAAATTAGAAAAGACAAAAAAAGAATAATTAATTTTCGTAAAATATGGCGAAGAAAATTTTGTATTAAAATTTTGATTGCATTGCAGGCCATCCTGCAACTAAAAAGTTAGATGGTTATATGTCGTTTGCACGAAATGCACACAACGTGATCAGTAGATATTAAAAACATGATATCTACATTTTTATATAAAACAAGCGGTTCAGCAATTTATGCAATCTATTATAATATGTCCTTAGTGATATCATTTGCGTGACATCGTTTCGGTCGTATTCAATAACATCTGCAGCGTAAAAGATATCGGTAGATTTGAGGAACCGCGAGTCGATATAAAGCAAAAAGCTTTTCGGTAATTATTATAGTTGAGGTCTTATACCTTCATGACATTCTGTACCTTGTTATCGTGTTTCTTTAGTAGAGTTTAAAATTGGAAAGCCGAATTGTTTCTAAATAAACCTCTAATTTTATTTATTACTAGCTTTTGCTCGCGACTCCGTCCGCGTAGACTACAGGGTTGAGTTCAGAAGGAAAATAAGTTGTAGTCTATTTTACTTCTCAGAGTCCTTTTTATGTTCATACCAAAAAACCTTACAATTCAGTCTAATTGTTCAAACGTGAAACCGTAACGCGTCGATCGGCGCCTTGTGCATCATTATTGCGCGCTTGATCAATATTTTAAAACTGCAATATCTTCTAAGATACTCAGTGAAATCAAAAGATGTAAAGGGTAATTTTATTTAAAATTAACTACTTGTAATGAATAACGTATTTATTTGGATAAGGATTAATATCATATTTATAAAAACACCTTCACAAATAAAACTTAATTAAAAAATAAATTTGGTTAAGATAAAAAACGTTATAGTGCGCCAACCTTAAAAAATAGACATATGCCGTCGCGGACTTTTTTTTAGAACTTTTAAAGAGGAACATTTCTCTCATACATTATTTTAGCGAAACTTTAACCGTTTCCGCAGCTTACGCAGCCGAAGCTCACAAAAAAGAAAAAATGTCCCCGATTTTGAAACATTCTTTATTGCTGCTCCGCTCCTATTCGTCGTAGCGTGATGTTATATAGCCTATAGCCTTCCTCGATAAATGTGCTATCTAACAGTGAAATAATTTTTCAAATCGGACCAGTAGTTCCTGAGATCCTAGCGTTCAAACAAACAAACAAACAAACAAACAAACAAACAAACAAACAAACAAACTCTTCAGCTTTATAATATTAGTATAGATGTTTTATAATAAAGCGCAGCGAAAAGATAACGTCTTACCAGATCATAAGCTGATTATTGTCTACATAGAGACTAAAGATAAAAATAGTGATTAGGAACGCGTTAGAGAAACTCGGCGGTCGCGGGTTCATATCCCTGGCACGCTTCTCTGACTTTTCGAAGTTATGTTTGTACTCATAATGAATTATAACTTCAATTAACGGTGAACAAAAACATCGTGAGGAAACATACACACCTAAAGGTTCTAAGATATTTTTAAGAAGTGTAGTCTGCCAACCCGCACTAAGCCCGTTCTAAGGCCCAAAAACCCTTTCAGTTGTAGAGGAGGCCCGTGTCCAGCAATAAGACCTACATGAACTGATGATTATGAGACTAAAGAAGCGAGAAACAATGTCTCGTCACTCGAAATACTCATGCCACCATGCTGAGAGTTTTTTTCCCCTGGCTCGACCCAGAATTTTGTATCCATCACACAGCAAATGGTTGGTCTGGAGAACCCCAACAATATTTAAAAAGACGCATAGTACGTACATGTTGAATCACTTCATATACTTACAGAATATCAAAGCCGTGAATCCGTAGAAGGTAGCGGTGCATGCAGCAGCCAGCAACAAGCCGGCAACGTTAGCTCCCACTGCCGAACCAAGTCTTCCAAGCATTAGGACTGTGCCCACTGCTGTACCTCTGTGGAGAAATACTGTTAATAAGTAAGGAATAGAGCGCAAAAAGGTTTTGTCAATAACTGCAAGAAATTCCTTGTCAACTTGTCAAAAAGACATTTTTGCCATCAACTGTAAGAACTTGTCTGGTGCACTAAGGCCTCAGCCCTTACAGTTATAGAGGAGGACCGGGCCTAGCAGTGAAATATACAAGAGCTGATAATTACATTTATGCGGGATTAAAAGCAGTTTATCTAAGTCGAAGGTCTTGTCTATTTTTAGGATATCATAAATTAATTTACCGGTTCGGAGTTATATTTAGGCCACTTGAATAGTCTACTGTACGGAATTTTTAGTTCGATAAGATTGTTTAAACAATAAAATCACACGCTTTACTTCTATCACGGGGATTTCCAAGTGGAAAATAAAAAATGCGCATTAAGTTTTTTAGGATTATTTTGCGTGATTATTTTCAATGGTGTAGAAGAGCTTTGTATGACCCTTTTATTAGAGAATTTCCAAGCTACAAAATTCAATAACCTCATACGTAGTTATGACCTCACAAAAATACGAGTCTTATATCGTAGACATAAGTAATTTGTGTTTTATTGTCACATCAACGGTTAGACCCGCAACCATTTGTCGATCACGGAAATTTGGTTAAACGAATTCTTGAATCCCTAAAAATAGACTCGAGATGAGCTGAAGGCCGTTTCTCAGCAGAGCATGAGGCAATATTTCACGGTTCCTACACTAAATATCAGTACGTACTCACGCTGAAGTTAATGTTTATGAAAATACATATTTATGACTTTTCCTCCCCTCCCCACCCCACTCCAGCAAGCCGTAATCCCAAAAGATAAGGTGAGTGCAAAACAACTCGTGTTTATTAACTTTAATTACATATTCCCTTCATATCATTTGTTTATTTCATCAAACTATTATGGAATATGTATGTAAAAGTATAAAATAGTAAATAGAAACAGTCATTTACCTAAGGTTTATTTACGTAGCTCTGACACCACTTTCAAATACAAGTGTCGTGGGTATCAGAAACTACGAGGTAAGTATTGGTCTCCAAACATCTAGCCCCGGAACAAATATTCGTGGATCACATAAAAAAATGTCTCGCTGTGGGGATCGCAACCGCGGCCTCCCGTTTTAATAAAGTAAAGCTGTCAATATAGTTTTAATCGCCACTACTCCAATTTGAACTTGTTTATACATATGTAATGTAAAAGCAGTGATGGCCTCGAGGTTTAGGCGCGCGGTCGAGAATCTCGGCGGTCGCGGGTTCGAACCCGAGGCACACACCTCTGACTTTTCGAAGTTATGTGTGTATTCACATTGAATTATCACTTGCTTTAACGGTGAAGGAAAACATCGTGATGAAACCTGCACACCTAAAAAGTTCTTAGGAATTTCTTAGGTGTGTAGTCCGCCAACCCGCACTAGGCCAGCGTGGCGGACTATGGCCTAAACCCTCTCAATGGTAGAGGAGACCCGTGCTCAGCAGTGGGCGTATATGGGTTGATGAAGATGTAATGTAGAAGTAACTGCTTAATAATGACAACTAACGAGGGATAATTCAAGTTTCAAGCAGAATAGTTAAGCATTGGTAGTATGGAGAGGTTAATATAGGCTTGGTTCAAATATTCATTTTACTTAATAACAATATTTGTTTGCAAAAACATTCGCATGCGGGTGCTATTACATTTGGAATTTAAATCAAAGCTGATCTCTAATTTTGCTTCATAAAAGATGGTTGGATCAGTCCGATCAACCCGACCCAAAACATGTTTTATTTAAAATAAAAATGTTAGTATCTTTACGAAACACCCTTTTAACATTTTATTTTTGGTAGTGTTTGGGAATCTAAATTTAGCGAATGAATTATCATATCAGATACCAGATTAAGTGGTATTTTTGTACCTTATTGATACAAATGTATTGATAAAACGATTAAAAAACCCATGTTTTTATCAATCAGTAATAGGACAAAATTTATCTGTGGTGTGATCATTATATATAATTATCATTCTAATACTTCTATCACAAAAACGTAACAGTTCGCAGTTTGATGTATAAATTAATTTTTTCTCATTATTTAAACCTGAGATTCTTCTTCTTCATAACATTTGAGAGTCCCGTGGCGCAGTTGGCTAAACACCAGCTTGCTAAACGAGCGGCTGCGGGTTCGATCCCCGTACCGATACAAATGTTTGTGTGATCCACAAATATTTGTTTCGGGTCTGAGTGTTTGTGAGAACAAAAAAGTCAACGTAGTTTCTGATACCCACGACACAAGACTCGTAGCTTAATGTGGGATTAGGACTAAGTATGTGTGTGACAGTTGGGTATCATTTATTTATAACAGTACTAGCTTTTGCCCGCGACTCCGTCCGCGTAGACTACAGGGTTAAGCTCAGAAAGAAAGTAAGCTATAGTTTTTTTTACTCCTCAGGCTCCTATCTATATCCATACCAAAAGTCATACAAATCAGTCATATTGCTTAAACGTGACACCGTAACGTGCCGGTCCGCGCCTTGTGCATCATTATTGCGCGCTTGATCATTTTTTTAAAACTGCAATATCTTCTGAGATACTTATTGGTATCGAATGATGTAAAGGACAAATTTATTTTGTATTAAATACTTGTAATGAATAAGGTATTTATTTGGATAAGAATTAATATCATATTGATAAAAGCACCTTAACAGATAATGCTTTATTTTAAAATAAACTTTTAAAGGGGAACAATTCTGTCATACATAACTTTAGCGAAACTTTAACCGTTTCCCCAGCGCACGCAGCGCAAGCTCACAAAAAGGAAAAAATGTTCCCGATTTTGAAACATTCTTTGTTGCTGCTCCGTTCCTGTTAGTCGTAGCTTGATGTTATATAGCCTATAGCCTTCCTCGATAAATGTGCTATCTAACAGTGAAAAAAAAAATTCCAATCGAACTAGTAGTTCCTGATATCCTAGCGTTCAAACAAACAAACAAATAAACTCTTCAGCTTTACAATATTAGTATAGATATATGTATTTATATTGTGAATACCTCAAACTTGTTGGGAATAGGCGGACAGCGTACGCCGTGAGTGGACCGATGCCTAAAGACGTCAGCTGCTGTGACGACATGCTGATTCCGATGAGAATGCTGAAAAAAATATGATCATTTTAATTTCTGTTTACGAGCACTCTTCACTCTAAGCAGTGATGGCCTCGAGCCCTCGAGGATTAGGCGCGCGGTCGAGAATCTCGGCGGTCGCAGGTTCGAACCCCAGGCACACACTTCTGACTTTTCGAAGTTATGTGTGTATTCACGTTGAATTATCACTTGCTTTAACGGTGAAGGAAAACATCGTGATAAAACCTGCACACCTAAAAGTCTTAGGAATTTCTTAGGTGTGTAGTCCGCCAACCCGCACTAGGCCAGCGTGGCGGACTATGGCCTAAACCCTCACAATGGTAGAGGAGACCCGTGCTCAGCAGTGGGACGTGTATGGGTTGATGAAGAAGAAGAAGCACTCTTAGTTCTATCCTCAAAATAAGAGGATAGGTAAATATAGGTTTACCTTGCGAGTGTGCATTCACTATGAAGTGTCACGTTCTTGAAGAACGAAGGAAAATGCTTAGGAATTTCTTAGATGTGTAGCCCGTTAACTAGATCAGTTTGGAGGACTAAGGCCTAAACCTTCTCAGTTATAGAGGAAGCCTAATGAATAGCCTGCGAATTCCCATGATATGGGGAAGTAGTCCTTAATATCTTCTTCTTTATCAACCCATATACGCCCACTGCTGAGCACGGGTCTCCTCTACCATTGAGAGGGTTTAGGCCATAGTCCACCTCGCTGGCCTAGTGCGGGTTGGCGGACTACAAACCTAAGTAATTGCTAAATCTCTTAGGTGTGCAGGTTTCATCACGATGTTTTCCTTCACCGTTAAAGCAAGTGATAATTCAATGTGAATACACGCATAACTTCGAAAAGTCAGAGGTGTGTGCCTGGGGTTCGAACCCGCGACCGCCGAAGTTCTCGACCGCGCGACCAAACCTCGAGGCCATAACTGCATAATATACTTGAAACCATTATACAAGTGTAATAGTATTCATATATTTTTCAAAATAAATTAAATACTATCTTTCAGCTCTCTGCAATGATAAAATAGGTAAGCCTGATATCTAGGAGTGAAATCCACAAAATATGATCACTTATGTCGTTGACCTGGGGCTTTAACATTACATTGCACTATTAAAAAAAGATAAAACTTTTTTGTTATTCATAATAATCATTATCTAACTAAATCGTTGTTATTACTACGCAATACTGGTCGAATACACAATGTTTATATCTTTAAGTTATGTGATAAAATTGTTTTCGTTTTTGCGAAAAGCTTAATGTCACTTCTGTATCGCATTTTTGTGCATGCTTTTTATGGGATGATCTTTTTTGTGTTTTTGATCTGAAAAGTATTTAATAGCATCACGGAATAATTAGATTACATTATAGAAAAAAATCTTTGGCTATAAAATAATTGGAAATTATATTAAAACTAAGAGACTTACCTATTTGTAGTCAATCCAGATACAAGGCAGGCAATGCCGACAATAGTGTACATGGAGACCAGAAGCGTCTTCTTGGAGAGTGGGCTGAGGCTGGCGGCCATCACAATCACTCCGTAGATAAGCGTGGTGATCACCATGATCTGGAACGTGTCTTCGGACATGGAGTCAACGCACGTGCCGTTTGATGACTGTGGACAAAAGTGGTTTATGAGATTGACATTCGCCAAGGATCTGACTATATAGATTTAAGTGGAGAGGTTTATATATATTACGGGTGTATTGATTGATATCCAGGCGTGTTCGACCGGAATCGAAAATTAAGGCAGGCAATATGTTATGTGATTACGAACCCCCTGGCACTAAAGAAAATCCCGACAAAAAATAAAAAAATAACGTTATCCAAACAAAGCACAAGTGTACATAATATACAGGGTGTATTTAGACCGTGATTGAAAACTGAGGCAGGTAATAGCGATAGTGATTACAAACCCCCTGGCATTAAATAAAATCCCGACAAAAAATAAAATTTTTGAGGTTTTCCATACAAACCACATACTTTTAACACCGGTGGTTGTATGTCAAAAATTTTATTTTTTGTCGGTATTTTTAATATCGCCACTGGGTTTGATCACTCTCGCTATAACCTCCCTTAGTTTTCGATCACGGTCTAAATACACCCTGTATAAAATATTTAAAACCGATGGTTGGTGTAGATAGCATGGCGAAGAATAACATGGCAAGTACAACCATAAAGGTCTCAAACCATAACTCTTTACATACATACATACATACACCCAACAGTCAGTCAACAGTCAGTTTGTCGTGGATGTTAACTAGTGCAGAATGTATTCTAGATGGAATTGAGAAGCCAACCCACACAAGGCCAGTGTGGTGGACAAGGCCTAACCTTCTCAGTTGTAGAGGAAGTCCATGCCTAGCAGTGGGACGTAAATGGACTGATATGAAATACGTTACAAATCCAATATACTTCATCATCGTCAACCCATATACGTCCCACTGCTGGGCACGGGTCTCCTCTACCATTGAGAGGGTTTAGGCCATAGTCCACCATGCTGACCTAGTGCGGGTTGGCGGACTACACACCTAAGAAATTCCTAAGAACTTTTAAGTGTGCAGGTTTTATCACGATGTTTTCCTTCACTGTGAAAATAAGTCAAGTGTAATAAAGCGTAGAGTCAGAAAAATCTACCTCACCGTGTTATTATTCATCTGATTCAGTAGTACGCAAATGGTGCCAACATCGTCGTCAGTCATCACTTTGTTGACTATGTCTGGAGCGAAAAGGAATAACCCGTTCAGTCTGGAAAAAGATCAATGTGCTTATAGATGATGTAGATAATTTCATTTTAGAAATATGAAGTTTTAAGTAGCTGTAAAAAAATTGTATGCCACAGCTGTTTGTGATATTTTCGGTTATTTTATGGTCACACCCTTGGTATTGTCATCAACTTAGTGCACCCTACTAGGCATAGATTTACTAAATTTAAATTTATTAGTTTAAAACTTCTGCAACTAGACAAAAAATGTATAACTTTTTAAAACAGAGAAGTCTTCATAACCCATGCAAGGTCGAGATGGAATAGCTCATCTCTCAAGGTTTCCAAGCCAATCTCTCCAAGTCAATAATAACAGTCAATAACAATCACTTTAATACCGTATTTTGCGCATGGAAAACCATTCATAAAAAATGGCTTCATCAAGTATAAATGAGTATAGGATCTTTAAAAACTATTCCCTTAATAGCCGAGCATCGAATCCTTTCAAATGATTTATACAATAAAATATACTCACAAAGAGAATAGTCCAAACATGAGGAAACCAGTAAGGGCGAGCCACTTAAGGTGTGGTGGTTTCAGCAACGCCATTGCAGACGGATTGCTTGGCGTCGGGGCTAGCTCACAACTCGACCCGTCCGACACTTCACTGGACGTGTCCGATGAACTTTTAAGGGATTTCACCTGCAATTATAGTTTTAGGATTATTTCATATGAGAACTAGTATAAACTTTCCATTTAGCAACAGCTGAATAAGATTAGAGGTGAAATAAACTATAATTTGAATGAGGACGAGTGTCGCCGCTTGGCCACCGCCTGTTCATCCTACTACGATCACACGAACAATCATAAAAACTTGAAATATAATGAAAGGCCGCTATTGGCTGTCACACATTCATAGAAGTTATAGATGTTGAACGCAACCTGAATTACAGAGAAACAGCTGTATCAAACATATGGTATAAATTACATGCGGCTGCAAGGTCGAAAGCCAAGGAAAATTCCTATAAGTTTGTTTGGGTCAAATATGGGAGGATTTTTGTTCGTAAAGATGATACCTCTAATGTAATATTAATTAAGGATTTAAAATCACTTGATAAGATTGCCTAATTTAATTTTGGAAAGTTTATCTATACATATTTAAATATAAATTTAATTATGGCCAATTTATCTATCTTTTATCAGAATGTGAGGGGGATGAAAACGAAATCCGCTGAAATCTATTTGTCCATCCTTAACTCTGATTTTGACGTTATATGCCTGGTAGAAACTTGGTTAGACGATACGTTTTCATCCTCTGAGTACTTTGATGCAAGATACAGTGTCATACGTAGAGATCGTAGCTTTGAATTTAAACAAAAGTATTCAAAAGCTCATGGTGGAGGTATACTGATTGCCATTAAAAAAGAATTCAATTCCATCAATGTAACTGATTGGCAAACCTCTATTGAAGATTTATGGTTACGTGTTAAAATAGGGAACGCTTGTATAAATCTGTGTCTTGTTTATCTTCCTTCATATATACCTAGCGATTTGTTTAGAACGTTTCTTTTTAAACTTGAAGAAGTATGTCTACAGTATCCAGATGATAAAAATGTAATAATTGGTGATTTTAATCTTCCTCAAATTCAGTGGAAAAATACTGATGATCCTTTTGTCGGTATCTCCGAATCTAACAGTAAGTCAATTATGTTAAAAGAGTTTCTGTCTTTTAGTGGGTGTTTACAGTTAAATAACAATTATAATGAGAAGAACAGTATTTTAGATCTAGTTTTAGTGAACGAATATATCAATGCCAAAGTTTTTATATCCCAACCAATAAGTAAAGCAGATGTTTACCATCCTCCTTTAGAGATATTAATTTTTATTAGAAACTACAACAATAAAATATTAAGTAACAGTGCCGCCCTAAAATATAATTTTTATAAGACTGACTTTAAATCATGTAAATCAGAGCTGTCTTCCATTGACTGGAATATTTTTAATGATATTAACTGCAATGATTCCTTACATAAATTCTATAATATCCTATGGACTATAGTTGAGAAATACACTCCAAAAAAAAAGCTTAGACAGGGTAACTACCCCATTTGGTTTACTACATCTTTAATTAAGTTACTGAAAGAAAAAAATAAATATCGGCTAAAGTTTAAAAAATATAATAACCCACGTGATTATGATACCTTTGACGCCTTACGCTCTAGATCTAAGAAAGTCATGAAATCTTGTTTTCGGCAGTATATGGATGGACTCGAAGATAACTTAAAAACAAATATTAAGTCCTTTTGGCGCTACACTAAATCTAAAATAAGTACTAATTCTATTCCCAATCAAATGTCTTACTTAGGTCATACGGCTGAAGGTAGTCATATAGCCGACCTTTTTGCCCAATACTTTTCCTCTGTTTATACTGGTAGTCGTACTTCATTAAGCCATTCTGTTGTACCTTCCCATACCTCCTCCACTTCTTGTTTATACAGTGTAAGTATTACGGAAAAAGAAATAGAAAAGGCTTTAGACGTCTTGGACCTCAACAAAGGTGCTGGGCCTGATGGATTTCCCCCTATATTTATTCGTAGTTGTTCAAAAGAGCTAGTCAAACCACTGTATAAAATATTTAATAAGTCTCTTATGGAAGGGGTATTTCCTGAATTATGGAAAATATCATACATTGTCCCTATATACAAATCAGGCAACCGTAATGATGTTTCAAATTACAGACCAATATGTATAATCTCACAATTTGCTAAAATTTTTGAAGGTATTGTTTACAAAATTATTTACTCCCACCTAAGCCCTTTAATTAGCTCACGACAGCATGGTTTCATATCCCATCGTTCCACTACATCGAATCTTATTGTATACACCACATACATTGCTAATTCCATGGAGGCTCGAGGTCAGGTTGATGCCATTTACACAGATTTTGCGAAAGCTTTTGATCGCGTAAATCATTTTTTACTTGCCAAGAAACTTTATAACAGTGGAATTCATGGTAATTTGTTGAGGTGGCTTGAAAGTTATTTGTGCAATCGTTCACAGTTAGTCGCGTTAGCTGGTTACGAATCTTTGCCATTCAGTCCCAGTTCCGGGGTTCCCCAAGGATCTAAACTAGGGCCCTTATTATTCTTGATTTTCATTAATGACCTCTTAGATTCGTTTGAATGCAACAGTTTAGCTTACGCCGATGATATTAAGATATTTTCCCAAATAAGAAATGTCAATGACTGTCTTAAACTACAGAATGACCTCAAAAAACTTGAGAATTGGTGTCTTAATAATAGTATGAACCTCAATGTCAAGAAATGTCAGATTATAAGTTTCTCAAATAAAAAAAAATTGTCGATTTTGAATACTGCATAAATGGTATGCCTTTGGAGAGAGTGATGTTTGTAAGAGACTTAGGGGTAACATTTCAATCCTCTTTTTCTTTTCGCCAGCATATTCACAACATAGTTCTCAGGGCATTTAAAATGTTAGGTTTTGTTATTCGCATTTCTCGACAGTTTCGGAAAAATGAGAGTCTTATTTTGCTTTTTAATGTATTAGTCCGGAGTATCCTAGAGTACTGTTCCTGTATATGGTCTCCATACTACTCCACTTATATAGACCTTGTAGAATCTGTCCAGACTCGGTTTGTAAGATATCTCAGCATACGCAACGGCATTCGTAAGTCTATTCCAGATTACAGCTCTAGGCTTAAGTATTTCAACATAATGAGTTTGAAAGTGAGGCGCAACATAGCTGATATGCTCGTTCTCCATAAAATTGTAAACGGCTCCTTGGACGCCTACCTCATTAATTACTTATACCTCAAAACGAATCTTCGAGCTGTACGTAATCCACGTGTGTTCGCGGTTCCTACTTCAACACTAGTTAGTTCATATAACAGTCCTTTGTCGCGAATGGCTAGACTATATAATGAGATATCATGTACTAGCAATAATACTATTGATATATTTTCTCAGAGCTTATGTGTATACAAGCGTTCCCTATGTTTTCATCCTGATTATAATGATTGAATTGTATATCATATTTAATAAATTTAAATTATTTTACTGTTAAAAAATTAATCTTAAGTTATAGTTTTTATTTCGTTTTGTTACTTAATTTGTTGTGATTTTTTTTTTGCTAATAGTGTATTTGTATTTTTCCCTTTTTTATGTTCTCATTGTCACAAAATGTAATATTTTAACGTCATGCATGCCTTTAATTAAGGTAATAACATTGTATCTCACTTTATATGATAACTTGTAACCTGTGCATTATGTAATTACTTTGTTGGTGTGCTAAGTTAATAATAATAAAAAAAAAAATAAAAATATTCTAATCGTAGGTTCGGCACGCTCACCATGCGGTCAACAACATAATTGTAAATCAAATAATCTGTAAAAAATATTCCATTTAATGCTTACACAATACTCCTCAGGTCCTGTACTAGTGTTGACAGCATACACTCTTCCCAACACAGCCAAAGCCTCGTGGTACTTGCCCCTGGTGACCAGGAACTTTGGGCTCTCCTCAATGCCGAGGATCAGAAGAGATGCCAGGAGTAGCGGCAGAACGTAGACCACCGTGAGAAGGCGCCAGGGTCGAAGCGCGAGGACGCCGAACGGATAACTCCAGGAGTAAGGGAGAATCAGCCAGGCTAGAGCTGGAATGAAATTAGTTTTAGTGCCTAACTGAATCAGGTGTACTAAAGCAGTAGCAGGTACTATGAAAAACTTTTCAGCAGAAGTATGTAATATGTAATGCCTTTAACTTAGTGGAATAACTCAGTAGAAATTCAACTAACAAGATATACTTTAGAAGGTTTTATGATGTTATCAGCAATTGCTCGACAATCCCCACAAAAATATCTCGATTAGCAATTATTCAATTTTCAATAGAATGAAGAGGAAAATCATTATGTCAATGTTCGATAGAAAAAAATCAGGCGGTATGGAGTGTATAAGTTTTATTAATCTTTTTTTTGAATAGATAATAGAAATTTACTAACCAGGACTGAGGGTAGAGAGTAACATGATGAGTCCGTTGCAAATGAGCACTGTCTTGTCGCGGCTCTTCTTAGGAATCATCTCGCAGGCGTACGCGTAGCACAACGAAGATGGACAGGATAAACTGTAAATGAACAAAAAAATATAATACAAACGTAGACTAGCTAATGGCGATAAAAATTGGTCTCCATTTATTTAGAAAGTGGGACAGGTTTGGCAATTTGGAGGTCTATGGTTTTTTCGATAGGGACTTCGCATGGAGTTTGTATCACAAAAACAGCAATAAGTTCGCCTCTTGTTCCTTCTTTCATTTAATTTAAAACAAGTTAAATAAAAATACGATGCGTACATATATTAGTGAGTACGGTGTGTGTAAGTGATTATACCAAAAATGCATATGTATTTAGTTTACCCGCTTTAGACCAGCGTGCTAGAGTAAGGTCTAAACCTCTCAATAGTATAGGGGACTCATGCCCGCAGTGGGACGGATATGAGTTGATGATGCTGCTGATGAAGAGACTTACAACAAAGATCCAGCTAGCTTGCAGAGCGCGAAGCCTAGTAGGTTGGGCATGAAGGCAGCTAGCAGGCCCAACACACTGGCTATGGCTGCCGAGAACGCCATCACAGGCTTCCGACCCAGAGAGTCTGCCGCGCGGCCCCACAGTGCCGCTGTCAGTATCACACCTGAAAATATAGAATAATTGTTATGGATTAAGTTAAAATGTGGATGCATATACATTATGCATTTGTATAAGCTACAGGCCTAACGCTTGAGAGGCTGCACCATGATTAGCCACATGGACTTAATAGAGGTTGGTCACATGGACATGAATAAATCGTGATTTTTTATGGTGTACGAGTACCTAAATATGTATGTTTTCCTTGCACTGTTAAAGTCCTTGATAATATTAAAATACAGCAGTGTGTGTCTAGGATTAAGCCAACATCTGCCTGGATTTTTTTCTCTACATAATCCTCTAACGAATAATCCTCGAAGCCATCACACCTTTGCTGCTCAAAATTAAAACGAAAAATGTTAAATCTTAATACAATAATTTTTCTTACCTAAATTAGGTATTGACGTGAGTATTCCTTTCAAACTGTCAGGTACTTCAAGGTCGCAAGCCGCGGCCGGCAAAACAAATGCAACTCCGATCATCTCCAGCATGGCGGAGAGCATCGTGAACAGCATCAGGGCGCAGTGGAAGAACTGGTACTTGCCGAAGCCTGGAAGAAAACAAGAGCAATTTGTACTATATGGTATGAAAATTAATTTTAGGCGCCACAAATAGCTCTTGAACCAGTAATTCGAGATAAGGGTGGACTAACAGCTAATATTAGAATTCAATTAAAAGTCTTCTGATGTAGCAAGAAAATATGTCTAATAATAATAATTAAAACATAATCCATACGAATAGGTGTGATATAGTTGAAGCTCACACCAAAAAGTTGGTTAAGGTTATTTGTCCTAAAGCATTACTTCTTGAGGATCACGTAAAAAATGAAAAATGCAAAAGGCCTCAATTTCAAACCTCAAGTCGGTCTAAAATTTGTTAAGTTTTTCTATGAAAAAAATTTATTATTATAATATTCGAACGATTTTTACCATGAAACATTCTGTAAGCACTAACTGGTGATTTTTTCTTTAAAAAATCTACACTCTGTTTATTGTATGGAAAAAAGTAATAACACTTTGTCCAAACAAAAAATGGTATAACGGGTTCTATAGATAACATGGTACACACAATTGCCTTAAGACCACGGTAAAAGACTCGGGACTCAAAAACATTTTAATAAAGACAAAATAAACAGTTATTTATCACTTGAATTCGTATCTTCTTTATAATTCACGTTACATTGCTTGCTAACTTATTTCCATACACATAACTGAAAAATCAGAGTTTCAACGCGCAACCGCCGAGATTTTGTCTCAAAATATCCACTACCCTCAAGGCCATCGCATACAAAATCCATACTTGTCAATTTGCGTCACACTGTTGCACAATAATCACCAATAGATGTCACTAAACACTAACCTGTTAAATCCAGTGCATCTTCCAAATCAACATTCTCCATGTCTTTAACCGCTCGAGTCTGCAGTCTCAAGTCGCCTGGTACAGTAGCACTTCCCTTCATCTTTGCTGCACTAAAAAAAGTCATTTAAAACCGGTTATGGACGGTAAATATTTGCATTCAAAACAATTAACAAATAGTTCTGGGGAACAAGTTAAGGTAATCGCTTAGGCGGTTTGTACATCTATGCGGCTCCGATGGTGTTGTAACAGATAAATATTAATCTGAATTGGACGTTTCGAAATGCTCTATATACATGCAATAATGATTTTCGGATAAGATATTTTAAAGGTTACTGTTTAATACATATTTCTTGAAAAAATTGTAGTTAATTTTCAACGGCGAATTAAAAAATATATACTTTAAATTTCAGTGTAAGTATAGTCATGTCTTGAGAGTTTTAACTGTTATATAATGATGATAATTTCCTAAGGGATAAGCCTAATTACATTGTGTCCGACCTCGGAATCGAAACTGGGACCTCTAGATCACACGGCACATTCTAATGCCGCGAGACAACGAGACAATATAATTAATTTTCTAATTTAGTAGCATACGAGTACATATAAAAAAGAAACATATTTTTTAAAATAACAAATCACTATTTTATATAGCTCCCTTATTGACTGATTCGTCGTCTCTCCACATAAGTGTCGTGCGTAGAGAAACCGGGTTTTACCATAAATCCCACAATTCTAGGACATTTGTCAAATTCACAGACTCTGAAGTTATTTTTTTGGCCCTATCCCACCACACACCCGCCACTGCAACTCCTGTACTCCAGGATCAACAGCGGCACGCACAGTATTGGCGCCGAGCAATGAAGCTCAGCGAATCTAAGGGGACCTAAATTGTCATAATCACTCTGAAGTTATGCCTGAAAAACGGCAATAGGCTGCTCCACTATTAAATTATAAATAAATTAATACAACCAACAGCCACATATGACCCCGATTTAAGATACGAATCTTTTCATCGGTCGTGTATTGGATTTCACAAACTACGAGAGACTTTTTTATTTGCAGAATTCACAAACATTTGTCTCGGTATAAAAACGCGCCTCTGCCCACCCAATGTACGGATACAGGCGTGAGTGTATGTGTATATAGATATATCTTTATTGTATTCTCTAATTGAAAACAATTTACTTTAAACATGTACCGGGTACATTTTCATATCAAAAAGCAATAAAATACATTGAATACTAAATTTTACTTTAAACAATAATTGATAACAGTCGTGAAGCGTTGTCATTTGTTATTTTGAGGCAGACTGGTTAAATATCTCTAATAAATACAAAAATACACCCAACAGTCACTAAATACTTACTCTATCATTATTCATTTAACTTGTCAATCTATTCTGAGCGTGAATGAATAAAAATAAAATCATTATCTTCGGTCCCTTGCCCTGTTCCCAATTATATTTGGGGTTGGCGCAGTATGTTTTATCCTTCAAAACTATAGTACTATAACTATCAGCCGTCACGTCTTCATTCAACCCTTTTTCTTTCATATCTCCTCTCACGCATTCCATCTACCTTTGCTTTGGCCCTTCCTCTGCTTGTCTATCCTTCAACTTTCATACAAATAAAAACAACAAGACATCAAAAATTATGTACTATAAAAATCAAAATTCATCACACGCTTGTACACGGCCTAACGTTTTACTATTTCGAAACGGTGATTAACATTATCGAAAAATTATCAAGTACATAATTAGTTTAAAAAATCTATTGATAAATAACATATTTGGTACTTACAACTGTCTATTTTAACAGTGCTGTAATAACGCGAGCTTAACGTATACTGAATTTCTGAAACTGACGCAAGACCCAGGCAAGAAAACTAGTAAGGAGAATGCCCGACAGTAAATTTACATTTCTGTTTAGGATTAAAATGTTTTAAGTAGCTTTGTGAATAATTTATTGCTGATAAAGTATGAGATGATGATATAATTAAAGTTAAGAATCGCCAAGGATTAAAGAGCTAATGATCTAATGTTAGGTAAAGGCGCGATTGAGTTGTCATAGTCACTACTTGACCATATACTCGTAACATCATTGCCTTATTCCTTAGCGTGATTTCTATTTATAAAATAAGTTGAATATCAGAATAAAAACCGAAGATTTACAGCAAGAATTTTTTTTAACCCTACTTCGACAACCTGATGAAACCTGCACACCTAAAAGTTCTTAGGAATTTCTTAGGTGTGTAGTCCGCCAACCCGCACTAGGCCAGCATGGCGGACTATAGCCTAAACCCTCTCAATGGTAGAGGAGACCCGTGCTCAGCAGTGGGCGTGTATGGGTTGATGAAGAAGAAGAAGAAGACTTCGACAAAGCCAAAGGAGCGTTATAATTTTGACAGGCTTTATATGTAATTATCTGTTTCCTCATAATGAAATTAGATCAAATTGGACTAATTTGGTAAATATATAGACATTGCCTTGTTCTAGCAGATATTCATGTTTTAATTTTGAAGTTCTCAAGTTGGGTTGTGTCTAACGTTCTTCAGTATTTCGATGGGTCCTACGTATAAGGGCCAAAATGCAAAATGACAACTTTACAGGAGAGGCTTACAAAGTTTAAACTAGCTACAATTTCAAATTGATAAAATCGACATTTACGAAACTTTGCTTGTTTGTTAGGACAATTGTTATCTTTATTTATACTACACTATTTTATATTTATATTAATTAATTCTGTTTTTACTGCACATAGGCCTTTTTACGTTAGTTTTTGTTAAAATTATCTTTATATTTAAAAACACCATAAAAGGGCCAATGTGTCAAATTGGCCAATATACGTTTATAATGCTAAATTGCATATGTTAAATGTAACCAAGTCGTTTCTCTGTGCACAATTATTTTCATTTCCCAACGCTATATTCACTAAGTTCTGACTTCTACTAAATTTCTACGTACAGATATAAATGTCAAACTAGCTGATTGGCCCCAACTATAAAAAAAACGCGCGGGAAAGCCCCGCGTATAAGTCTCAAATTATTCTTTGGACCTTATACGTTTAATTAATAATACATATGCCGTTATACTTTACCAAAAAGTCGTATTTTTATGGGGATATTTATTAGTTTTAATAGTTCACATGATTAATCATATCCATAGGATGCGTTTTCCATAAAAAAGTCAAAATTGCAAAATTGTTAGTTTGGCCCATATACGTAGGACCCATCGATTTATAATACTTAAACATGTACAAGAATAAATAATTTGTAATTTAACTATGTTTGTACGCTATCATGTTGTAATGAACAAATTTATTTGATGAAGAAATTAAAGTCAGTGGAAATAGAAGCGCCATGAGTATTCTTCTTGTACTTTTCTATAAGCAGTGATCAGTTTTCTCGGCGGTCGCGGGTTCGAACCCCAGGCACACACTTCTGACTTTTCGAAGTTATGTGTGTATTCACATTGAATTATCACTTGCTTTAACGGTGAAGGAAAACATCGTGATAAAACCTGCACATCTAAGAGTTCTTAGGAATTTCTTAGGTGTGTAGTCCGCCAACCCGCACTAGGCCAGCGTGGTGGACTATGGCCTAAACCCTCTCAATGGTAGAGGAGACCCGTGCTCAGCAGTGGGCGTATATGGGTTGATGAAGAAGAAGAGGAAGACTTTTCTATAATATAACAAATACAGACAACAATCACATACATAGTTTTGAACCCCAAATTAAGACACAAGCCTTGTGTCATGGGTATTTCAAACATCCGAGAGATTTTTCAGACTCAGCAACACCCAGACGCAAAACAAATATTTTTGTAGCACACAAACATTTGTCTCGGTGCAAGGACCTAAGTCCTAAACAATTAAGGTGTACAAAAAAGAACATTTAAATTAATTGTGTAAATAAAACGATCATTGAAGCTACTGCTATAATGTGTATTATATAATGAATTGAAGTTTCAGAATGGTGTACATGAGTTTTAACGATCTAATTTATATTTTTCAATTATATAGAAGTTTAGAATGCATGTATTTATCGTTTTCCAATAAATAATATTAACCTACTTCAAGAAATGAATACAATTAAAAACTATTGTTCTTTTGCTCGATGTCTTTATTATGCTTTCATTCCATTTTCGTCTTGCAAAAAGTAACATATTGCTTGTGAGTGGTCAGTAGTGATCATTTCAAAGTATATTGTCGGAACCTTGTAGTGAAAATGCTATTAAAGTGTATAAATGTGTAATAGTTTAAAAATGTAATATTTCTTTTTCTGTTGGTTCTATTATATAAGGGTACTATGGAGCTAGCATAATCGCTTGATTGTAAGCTCCTTATATAATAATAAAGAGAAAAAAAAACGGCAGATTGAGAAACAAGTGAACTGCGTTCGATCCCCGCTCCGAGGAAACAGTTTTATAAATCTAAAAATATTAGTAAGTATTTTTTTGTACCTTGTAGGTTCCTCATATCTTGATTTCAATATTTTATGATATGCTGTAGGATTTACAATATAAATATTTGAAAGACATGGCTTCAACTAATATCAATGTATTTATTTAACTCTTAATTGCAAATCACACAAAAATATAGATATTAAAAGAAATATGATATTTCCTGTTTTATATACCCTACGTGCACCAGTTTATTCAAAAATGTGTTAAGTACCTTTTATATGGCGTTAGATTTCTCGATGATAGTACATTTAAGTGTCTCGTGTGTTGTGTTGTGTTTATATCTTTCTTGTTTGTGTGTTATACATACCTTTGCATAAAGTTGTATCGCAAAAACTCAATCGTCTTCCTTCCCGACCGCATTTTGCTGGTTGTGGCTGTAATGTAAACAAAACATTAAGTAAGCCTACCATTAGTTTTTATTATGAAACATATAAAACCTAATGATTATAAAATGAATATATATAAATCAAAGCCGGATAAAAGAATTACACACTTTCGAAGACTTGAGTAAGGAAGATATAGTTCAAAATGTGGTAGCCCTTACACTTAACCATACAACAGCTAGCTGTTTTTCCATATTGTAAAGAATTAACTTTAAAAAAACAGAATTTTAAAAAACACAAGAAATTCATTATTGAGAACGTTGAAACCAGCTGTCATAGTGCCTAACACGTCTATGCAAGTATAGTACATATTCATATATTTAAGCAATACAGCATTTAAGAGCGATTAAAACTCATAAATCTTGCATAAATTGAATTCTCGACGTAAACAAAACAAGAAAAAGATAAAGTACAAATTTACAATATTTGAAAATATGGATCTAGCGCCTGCACTAAAAGTTATAGCAATTTTGTTGATTGTAAAGTGGTTATCTATTGATCAGGCGCGCCGGCCTTTAAGACTGATAAGAATATAATATATTCCGTATTTAAATGGCCAAATGGTATGTATCTATATTTGTAAAGTTTGCATAGCATAAGAACCGACACAATTCGTTAAATCATGTAGAAGTTAGTAGCAATGAAATAAAACCGCAAAAGAATTTTTCTCATTTCAGAAACAGCATTAAAATAATATATGTTTTTACAATTAAAAATTGGGAAATGTTTAACGCAACGCATGATTCTTAAAGAGAAAGTTTGAATCCCAGAAACACAACGCTGGGTTTTCAAAAATATTTAGAAACTACTTAAAAATATAAGGCATTTAAAAACTGATATAAAACCTGAAAGGAAACCCGGAAATTTACCCTTTACTAGCCTGTGTTAGGTCACTGTGACTGACTTGGCCTAACAACTCAATTGCAGAGAAAAATGCTATAAAGGACGACGTACATATGTATATGTTTGTTATGTATACTGATATCAAATAGCACAAGCAATTATTTGTAATTGTGCACTAATGTCAATTGACCTAAATTGTACAGTTTGTGTTCTTAAAAGTTTTTAAAAAAATACAAAAATAGTACTCCTATGTATTTATGTCTTCCATGTGTATGTATGTTATTGCTACATAAATATATAAGTAACATATATCTTATCTCAATCATCTCATCTCAATTATATAATGTGTATTTTTTATACACACATAGAAAAACATTGCAGCCCTATCATTTCGTCTCCTTTATGTCCATCTTATGGTTGTCACTTAAAGATCGTCCTTAGCGATATGACCATATAAATCTAAATAATAAGGTAGATAAGACCTTACTGTGCCTACTGTATTCTCCTTGTGATTTTGTTCTGTTTAATATATTGTAGTGGTCATTAAATAGTTATAAATATAAAAATAAAATTATTAAAAGTTAGGTTAATTTAACTTACTTTCATGATAAAATAAATTTTCACTCACACTATGTAATATTTAACTCAATGCAAAACTTTACGCATCTAAGGATAAAAATACTTTAAAAAACTATCAAGGACTTAAAAGAATATGTTAAGCAATATAAAATTCTTAAAGCGTACTGAGATCTCAATAACATGTTTTCGTAATAAATCATTTATTCAACTTGTTTATTTTATTCCTACTTGCTTTTATCAGCCTACGTAAAAGTAATTATAATTATTAACTTTAGTCATGAATAAGTTTTAAATTACTCCAGAATTGAGACATGTCTTATTTTTTACTAGTATGTTAACTGATATAACTAACTTGTTTGCAATAAAACGTAATTTACCATGCATTATAATAAGCTTAATATAGTTTAGAAAAAATAGCAAGAGTATTTTTGTTTCGTTATTTCGTTAGGAGAAAGATAAACAAACATTATCGAAAAACAATAAAACAAAATCCTTTCTAATTACTTAAGTAATAAAAAAGTTTACTTACCGTATCTTCGGAGTAACACAATTGTAAAGACAAATAAGTGATGACACACCGAAAGTGATTTGATCACTGAATGAATACTAAAGTGACTCGTGAGAAATGCAAATAACATTATTTATCTGTTTACAATTCGTCTAGCGCCTTCACAAGTACATCAGTGTTGCCCTATCTGGACAACGAACTTTGATCCCTATCACATTAATTAACTTTAAGATGTTGCTGATAAACACTTCTCTATACCAATTAGGTTTAGGTTGACAGCTTCATTCATATGAGCACGGTCAGGAAGGAATGTCGATGAAAAATTACCGCGACTTTTTATTGAAATTCGAAAACGACTTAATACTTTTTGTGTTATTTTAAGTTAAGTATACAATAGTTATAAATTAAGTAATATATAGTGTACGAAAAAGTGTGTTAAATAAAAATAAATAAATAATACTCACACCATCATCAGTCTACATACGAAGTAATCCTGAATGAGAGAGTCCAAAGGCCTAGTGGTGTTCGTCGGACTACAACTTTCCTAAAAAGTTTTAGATGTTTTTCTTCACCGTTAAAGCAAGCCTCTCAGCCGATACCCGTGCACCAGTATTGGGACGATTATGGGCTGATGATGATGGCTCTGGAACAATAGTTTTTCTCTCCGTGTTTACGATTCAATAAACTGTTTCCAACAATTTAATACTAAATTATTTTTCGAATAAAATTTATGTACTGATCGGGTAAATGTGTTGTGAGTTGTCAGTTCAGCAATTTACATGTCTTTATTTACATTAACTTCGCTTCCGAATAAGTCAGCATTCACGTAATTATGTGTGTTCACAGAAATCAGCATATTGGTTTTAGATTACGTCAACCATCGTCGAATTTACGTTACTTCGTTTGTCAACGAAATTTAAATTATATTCTGCAATATCAATTTTAGATAGGTATAATTTATTAAAAAAACATTTAGGCAAATTAATTTAAATTGTACGTATTTCTGTATACATACATACTTTACGCTTTCATACCCCAAAAGGAATTGCAGAGCTAAATTTCTGCTCCCATATATTATATAATAAAGGGTTAAATAATAAAGGGCGAACGTATTGACCTTTTTAAGGAACATTTCTTCCTTTCTGCTGCTGAGAAAAATCCAATAACACTTTTCGTTCACTATCACTACATAGTATAAAACAAAGTCGCTTTCTCTGTCCCTACGTCCCTTTGTATGCTTAAATCTTTGAAACTACGCAACGGATTTTGATGCGGTTTTTTTTAATAGATAGAGTGATTGAAGAGGAAGATTTATATGTATGATAACATCCATTAAATATCAGCATTGCATCCGTGCGAAGCCGGGGTGGGTCGCTAGTACAATATATTTATTTGTACAACATCTAGAGAAACAATAATTCCATTAAAATTTTTAAGATACAGCGTAGTGGCGGTAGTTCTATAGAACTCCAAAAACCTACCTTGCCCTCAAAAATTTCGAATAATTATGTTTAATCTTAAAATCTTCATTTTAACAAAAGCTATTTGAGATATAAATGAGAATATCCTGACTCCACGATTAACATTTATAAGTAGAAGAAGAAGAAGTACTGTCATTGATATAGAAACAATTGGTGGTATTGTCGCTAGCTGAGATCTCTTTCAGACAACCTACGGGAATGGAATGAAAGGTTGTAGTTATATTTATTTATTTACATTTTTTACAATGTTTGTAAAGATGGACTTTATAGTCTTTCAAATTGTAAACAAATCCGACCCGAGACCTCTTGTTCGCACGACACTTGCTAGAGCCGCGACAATATGAGACTGTCTAATATTTTTTAATTAAAGCAACAAAAGATTACAATACAGCAGCCCCGTGGCGCAGTTAGCTAGACACCAGCTTGCGAAACGAGCGGCCGCGGGTTCGATCCCCGCTCCGAGACAAATGTTTGTGTGATCCACAAATATTTGTTTCGGATCTGGGTGTTTGTGAGACCAAGTCTCTCGTAGTTTCTGATACCCACGACACAAGACTCGTATCTTAGTGTCAGGATTATGTGTGTGACTGTTGAGTGTATTTATTATTATAATTTATTATACTACATTATCGTTCAAATAGGTACTTGGTGTAAGTTAAAGCCTTAATAAGTAGAGTTAATTAACTCTATCTATTTAATAAGTTATACTCTAATTCTATCTATTTTTGGCATATAAATTTCATCGTACAAGCTAACAAAGAGTATGTATTTTAAAATGTGAGTTGTTTTATCTATAAGTGAGCCCAAAAAACAATGATATGTAACGATATACTAATGGAGATTTTTCTTTAATTACGTCCAGAATTATGGACCTTTTGAGAAACATTTTAAACAAATAAATGTATCAATAAATATATAAGCTGAAAAATATATTGAGAATATAATATAATACAATGTAATGATATAACTTATTATATTATATCGATGATGATGATGATGATGATGATGATGATGTCTTGTTGTCTGACTTTCAGTTGTTCACTTTGTTATAAGTTGTTTCTGGCACTGTCATTTCTCAATGTAAATGGTAAAATGTAGTGTTGATCTAAAGTAGAAATCCATGGTCTTCATTTATCAACAGCCAATATACATTCGTCCTAATGCTGGGCACGGGTCTCCTCTACCACTGAGAGGGTTTAAGCCTTAGTCTCAGTTGGCGGACGACACATCTAAAAAAATCGTAACAATATTTAAGGGTGCACGTTTCATCACTGTGTTTTCATTGTGAAAATTAAAAAACTTTGAAAAGTTAGAACTATGTGCCTGGAGTTCGAACCCGCGACCCCGAGGCCATCACTGCTGTCTCTACCTATCGAACCTATAATCTAGATCACATGCCCCACATGGTTCGGCGAACCAGTAACGACAACACGAAAACGTCGACTAGAAATATCGTAAAATACATTCGTAGGTAAGGCACAATGCTCCTGTTATTTTTTCACGTCGGATTATTTACCTTGGTTGATATCATAAGCCCCCTGCGATCTGTAAATCTCCCCGCATAATATTTACTGAGCAAACCGGTTGATGCACAAGCAAACTCACATGTTATGCAACTCAAACATACGTACTTAACATTTTCTGGACTGTGTTTACAAGACCACTGATTCGAGACACGTCTGTTTGTTTAAGCCGGCATAGCCTTAAACTTGTAGTAGAGCATGGCCTTCATTTCTTTTATATTTTTTTTAATGAATTGGATCACTATGCTTTTGTTTTTTTTTTCCTTTTCAACAATGGAAAACAAGGGGAATGTATCGAGAATTCCCTCAATTTCTATAAATATACCCATTCTTTTTATCTTTTAAATAATAAAACAAGATTTAGGGCAAAGAAAATATGTAGGTACTGTGAAAAGAGATTAGACTTTTTTACTTCACTTTCTTTGTTACTCTCGACTCATAAAGGGTCATTATCGTTAGGTAATGAAATGGTATACCCCTTTTTAATACGAGAGAAAAGCGTCTTAAGCTACCCCGTTACCTCGGGGAAGTTCCTGAGGAGCATTTCGGGGTGTTTGGCCTTCCAATTCGGCGCGCAGGACAATTGTGCGCTTAACTGAGATGGGTCTCGAGACTGACTGAGCGTACAGACTAAAACCTCTCGGTTTTGCGGTATCTCAGGGTGAGAAGCGCCCCAAAAGGCCCTAAATGGTGAAATTTTTGGGCTCCTCCAAGTTTGGAGGAATTGAGGTACGCTCCACTTACGCTATTTTGGACGCTCACCTTTTGTGAACGTTCACGACAGTCAAGAGGCTACACCCTGTGCCTCAAATTTAGGGGTTGCATCATGGTGTATCGACCCCGCAGTACGCTCAGCCACCTCAGGAGCCCCTGTTTACACTAGAATGGTATACCCTTATTGCCGGACTTCTTGATATAACAGAACCTCAGCTCATACCTATCATGGGCGGTCTTTTGTGAGAAAACCTTAGAATGCCCGTAATTCGCAAACTAATTTCAGAGGAGGGAAAAAAAGAACAGGAGGAAAAAACAGACGAAACGCTCGCGAATGGAATCGAATCCACGGCCTCACGTTACGCAGCCGGCTTGTCAAATATTGAATTTGTTATTATGATAACGTCCGCAGATTTATTAACTGTTTGCCTTTCCGCAGTGTCGCGATGCGAACCTGGTTTTTCCAGTTTAACAACATCAAAACACTAAGGAACTTGGATAGACTTTTTAATTATTAAAAAACATAAATAAATCCAACCAATAGACACATAAAAATAAAAGCAGTGATGGCCTCGAGGTTTAGGCGCGCGGTCGAGAATCTCGGCGGTCGCGGGTTCGAACCCCAGGCACACACCTCTGACTTTTCGAAGTTATGTGTGTATTCACATTGAATTATTTCTTGCTTTAACGGTGAAGGAAAACATCGTGATGAAACCTGCACACCTAAGAGTTCTTAGGAATTGCTTAGGTGTGTAGTCCGCCAACCCGCATTAGGCCAGCGTGGTGGACTATGGCCTAAAATCTCTCAATGGTAGAGGAGACCCGTGGTCAGCAGTGGGCGTATATGGGTTGATGAAGAAGAAGAAGAAGAATAGACACATACTAAAGTAGTTTTTACTAGAGGTGCTACTTCCATAGAAGCTTAAAAGCCCAGCTAGCCTTACAAAATTCCTAACTTAAAATAAAAAAAAAAATTTAACAAAAGCAATTTGACGTATTATAAATAAGAGTATCATTCCTCAACCTCACAATAAACAATTCTAACCTAGATACAACACAGTTGACGTGTAACACAGATCGGAAACAAATATTTGTGGATCAGACGAACATTCGTTTCATTTCGCAAGCTGGTATCTAGCCAACTACTCGACGGTTGTCGTCTTAACGTCCAAGTTATGAGTAGTAGTAAGTACGTCGTGTGTTGCTCATAAAAAAAACGCAAGCGAAAACACTTCAAATTCTACAGTCCCACGAATCGACCTATATTTTTTTAGTCAAACCTAGCATTGCATTCCGACACCTGCATTACAATCAGCATCATGTTGGCAGAGTAAACACTGCAATTAAAACTCAAAGAATATAAAATCTATACGCAAACAAAATGGCCATGGTGATACAAAATACAAATATATATAATACCAGTATTATTACCAGTACTGTTTGTCCAGACAAATAGACGCGCGTGGTGCATTATCGTTGGCGAAGATATGACTTGCCGTGGCGACGGTGCATTAACATGTCATGTAAAAAGGAATTAACGCTTTCAAAAACATGTTTTTGAAAAATAATCGGAATAAAAACTTACGATCTTTTCTTTAAATATGGTACGAAATGATGGCCTCGAGTGCTGGCCCCGAGATTTAGGCATGCGGTCGAAGATCTCGACAGTCGTGGTTTCAAACCCCAGGCACACCTCGGACTTTTCGGAGTTATGTGTGTATTGACAATGAACTATCACATACTTTAACGGTGAAGGGAAACATCGTGAGAAAACCTGCACACCTAAAACTTCGTAGGAATTGCTTAGGTGTATGTATGTTTAGTCCGCCATATCGCACGAGGCTAGCTTGGTGAACTAAAGCCTGAAACTTTGTCAGTGGTGAGGAAGCCCATGCCTAGCAGTGGGACGTTTAAGTATAGGCCAGTCTTTCTCAAAGTGGGCGATAACGCCCCCTAGTGGGCGCTGCAGGTCTGAAGGGGGGCGGTAAGAGACCCAGAAAGAAAATAGGGGCGTTTTGTAGAGGCCTGGGGGGTGATTTGTAATTTTATTTAGCTAAGAGGCCTCTTAGAGATCTGGACTCTCAACAACAACTTGTGAACATCAACTAATTTGAATTAAAAGATTGCTCAAACTCGGTTTTATATTTATCTCCGCGTAGTTCATATATCTGTCCTATTTTATTGAATATACAAAAAATTAAAATCATGTCAATCGGTCACTCCTTTTCGTAATGAAAGTAGATAGTAAAGTTTAGAATTCTCCGTTAATATACATGTATAGGTCACAATAATTAATTAATGTAATTTAAAGTTACAATGGTTTTTAAATAGGTAAAAAATGGGGGCGCTAAAAAATTATTTATTCTCAAAGTGGGCAGTAGACAAAATAACTTTGGGAACCACTGGTATAGGCTGATGATGGTGATTATATCTCTAGATCGTCTTATAGCTTTGCCAGCTATAGTGGACTTTATAATATTAAAAATCATCAATATATATGATAAACAATAAAGAATCTTTCTCTGGCGATACAAAGATACAACATAAACAAAAAAATACAATTACACCTATGACAACCTTCCAGTCACTAGTAGTTTCCTAGCTACGGTGTATGCCTATCAAAAGTAAGGAACCGCCTCACAATTCACACCGTGCCTAACACCGCAGCTTTTTTAACGAGGTTTGGACTTAACTGACTTAACAACTTGAAAGCATCTGATGATGTTGGTCGAGAAAATTTAAATTTGTAAACCCCCAAACCAAAACAATGTTCTCAACACGTACAGGACACAAAAGTAGTAAAATGTATGCAATCAATTATATATTATTCTACATGTATGTTAACAGTCTAACATGGTCCCCTCACTAGGCAAGCCTGGATCGCCTTATATGGAAGCCAAGTTCCATTGTATCGATGTAATAAGTATTAATCTATCGTTTTCTTCCAACACTAAACGTAATAATTCATCAATTAGGTACTGTAAAGCCAATTTACCTGAATAGGCAAGACATGGTCTAGTTCATTATCATCATCATCAGCTAAAAGACGTTCTCTCCTTTACGAAGGCCTCCCCCAAAAACGTCCAAAGTATTCCATTGGAAGTGGCCTGTATCCAGCAGCTTTTCGCGATTTCGCCAAAGCGTCGTTCCACCTTGAGTGCACATCCCAGATATCGGTAATCTCGTGAGTCAAATCTAAATATTTTGATATTTTGTATTTTCCGGCTTTTACAAGTTTATTATCATGCGGGATAGCAACATCCACCAACATTTACCGGCGCACCAGTCGATCAACTACCACAATATCAGGCTTATTTGCAAAATTAGTCCGAAATGTCTTCTAACCAACGGGCAAAACTTAGTAAGATGTTACTATGACGTGTGGCGCAGTCTTTAACTTGTCTTATCTTGTCTTCAGCAGCTCAAGTATTTTTTTTTGTTTTTAATACACCCAACAGTCACACACATTGTCCTGACCCCACATTAAGATACAAGTCTTGTGTCGTGGGTATCATAAACTACGAGAGACTTTTCGGTCCCACAAACACCCAGACCCGGAACAAATATTTGTGGATCACACACATTTGTCTCGGTGCAGGGATCGAACCCGCAGCCTCTCGTTTCGCAAGCTGGTGTCTAGCCAACTGCGCCACGGGGCTGTCAGTATGTAACGCGCAAACTTGAGGTATCGGGTCAGGTCGGATAAAGTCTGCCCTGTGGCGTGAGGACGTTACAAGGCGACTCAAAGGGGCCCTTGGAGTTGAGTTGGGCTGCTGCGGGGGCAGCGCGTTTTAAAGTAAGAGATTATTTTCAATATTGTTTTTAAATATGTACAAGCCATAATTATCGTTTGTTTCTACATAAAGGGCGGTCTGTGGGAGCTAGACTAACAGACATAAACATGTAACCTGAAAGAGCGCGCACCGATATTTATTTCTAGATTTTAATACAGACAATCTGTGATTCGAATCTGAGCATTGACGAATTGCAGCCTAATGATATAAGCAATAAGGCAATGTTACATGAAACGTAAGTGCAGAGGGGGAGGGGAAAGTTGTCTGCAAATTTCAAGATCTATATATAAGAGATAATTTAAAATGAGCGATAGTAACGCATCGGTGAAATTTCTAGCGGGTCGCGATATTGTTCAGTGCTTGTGTACATAAATAATTTAAGGTAAATAAAATCTATATGAATAATACACCCAAAATATAAACCTAAACCCTTTTTCTAAGTTGCTTAACATTACAAATCTTTCTTGTGTTGGAAATAACAATTTCAAAGTGTTTTTTATTGTGAAGAAGGCGCCAAAGGAAAGAGATCTAAGCACTATAAATTTTAGTTTCAGTAAGCCAAAATCCCAAAGTGAAACGGTAGGCCGTGAATTTAAAACCGGAAAAAAGACAGTTGTGTGATTTGAAAATTTTAATCCAAAATTTTGGGTCCAGAATAATATAAGATCATATTATATTTTATGAGATTATAGATACGATCAAAGACTAATTGAGTCCATCGTATGAGAATTATTTGTGGTTGAATTAGCCGATAACTTCTGTAGTACAATTATAAAAAGAACTCCTGGCAATTGAGAGGCAAATGATAAAATTCCCAGTTAGAGACAGCTATTACAAGTAACAAGTATCAGTTATCCGAATTCCTGATTTACATGAAGAGACAAGTTTCCTTTAGAAGGTATCGTAAATTATGGCAGACGAAACAAAACCAAAACAATTTTTGCCCTAAGTCTTTTGTGTCCTAACTAATAAATCCCCTCACTAGAATAAACTTGATAGCTGTCAATTGACTATAGTCAGCTCATATTCATCAAAAGGGTAGGAGTTTACCTCTCCAAAATTAATAGTATGAAGTTGCCTGACTTCAGATGCCTAAAAACATATCTTCTTCTTCTTCTTCATCAACCCATATACGCCCACTGCTGAGCACGGGTCTCCTCTACCATTGAGAGGGTTTTAGGTCATAGTCCACCACGCTGGCCTAGTGCGGGTTGGCGGACTACACACCTAAGAAATTCCTAAGGACTCTTAGGTGTGCAGGTTAAAACATATATTTAAACTAATTTTAGAAACCACGTGTTCAATCCCCGAAATAAATTAAATGTTTGTGATTCACAAATATTTATCTTAGGTCTTGGGTGTTAATAAGACTGAATAGTCTCGTAATTTCTAACACACGATAGAAGACGTGTGATTGTCAAGTATTTATAAAATGATAAAAAAAAATTATTTCCAGAATCAACATGAATAAAAAACTGACGAATCATATCGAAACTGCTGATGTTGGAAATGAGAAGATTTACAAAGCTGTTTCATTAGAGGATGCACTTTCGCTTACTGGTATGTCCATATATCGTTTTAAAATCTAATTAATCTATACTTGAAATAAGACACGATGGTCCAATGCCTTGAGAAAGGTGGTGGGAAAAGGATGAATGAGAGCTGCTTAAGACTGGGATATTTGGCAGCTATTTGGAGAGGCTTACGTTCACTAGTGGACGGCATTAGGCTAAGAACAATCGTACAAATATCCTGTCAGGATTAAAGGTCAATGACATGACGTTTATACCTAACGCCATCACTGTAAGTCAAGGCATTTAATCATTATACGTCATTGATGGACATGGTTTCCATCATTTATCAAAACCTAGAGTGACGTATGGAAGCGGCTGGTATTGCTTAAAACATCTGTATGGCCTAGTTGGTCACATCGCTTGAGGGATGGTGTAAAACTCTTCTTCTTCTTCTTAATCAACCCATATACGCCCACTGCTGAGCACGGGTCTCCTCTATCATTGAGAGGGTTTAGGCCATAGTCCACCACGCTGGCCTAGTGCAGGTTGGCGGACTACACACCTAAGAAATTCCTAAGAACTCTTAGGTGTGCAGGTTTCATCACGATGTTTTCCTTCACCGTTAAAGCAAGTGATAATTCAATTTGAATACACACATAACTTCGAAAAGTCAGAGGTGTGTACCTGGGGTTCGAACCCGCGACCGCCGAGATTCTCGACCGCGCACCCAAACCTCGAGGCCATCACGTAAAACTCTTAACCTGGTTAAAATTTAGCTGTTGAATGACCAATGTGCAAAAATAGAAAACGTAGTAAACATCAGCTTTACAGTTTCAAGTCACTCTTCGCTAGTTTTAACTTAATTTCAGATATAGGTGATACATCTAAGGATAGTTTTAGGTTATTTTAATTCTGGCAATATGTCAGAATTGATACGTACCTTTCAATTTATATCAGTAAAGAGTCTATACTAAAAAATAGCGGACAAAGACAATTTTCACATTTCATATTCTTTCCTGCAGGATTCGGTAAATACAACTTCAGTCTTCTGTTGGTGTGCAGCATGACGCTCCAAGCGATGGGCATGGATCTGTTTGGGATCAGCTTCATAGTGGCAGCCGCGGTGTGCGACCTTCAACTCACCATGGAGCAGAGAGCTCTGCTGACTGCCATGCCTTTGATAGGTAACTTACATATTTATGGAAACAGAACTAAAGGATAATAATACAAGTGAAATTCCGTAAGGTTTTGAAGAAGTCAAGCAGGTTTTATTCTTTGATTTGGAATAGGTCCTTCATTGACCTGCTTCTGGTTATGATATTGGCAATCGAATCAATAGTTTGTAGCATTCTTTTTATTAAGCAGAAATGTATTATCTTAGCTAACGATTGCATTCATATACGGTCACACCTGTATTCTTCGAAGTCAATCCTCAGAAGTTCTGAGAAGAACAAGTCTGCTCCTCTTCCCAAGTTGCTTTCTCAGGCAAAGGTGCATTTCTGTGTCTTTATTTCGTGAATTGCCTCTTGTCCTAACTTCGTTCCTAGTGGAACCTTTAGGTCGCAAAGTACACTTGTACTGCAAGAACACGAGACAGTCAATGTCAGCTTACGATTGCTGTTGTTTTAAATCCACGTTTGTTTTTACTGCACTGATAACACTTACTTCCATAAACATGTGCGACTATAAATATCCTTCTTATAAAAATATTTGCTATAGCTCATAGTAAATAATTCTGTATTCCAGGAGTAGTGATCGGTGCCCAGCTGTGGGGTTACATATCGGATACTAAAGGCCGGCGATTGACCCTAGTACTGTCTATGTCCCTGGGCTTCGTATTCGCATCACTCAGCAGCTTCTCGCCTGATTGGAAGACCATGGCTGCTCTCAAACTTATGTCTTCAACCTTGTAAGTAGTTTCTATATTGTAAAGTTATTAGAGAAAAATCTTCTCTTTCTCATTTCGGCTTATAACAGTCCAGTGTGACCTATCTAAATAGGTCCTCAGTCCTTACACATCCTACAATTATTACAATAGACTTTAATAACAACTCCGCACATACCCTTTTCTAAATTAATGATCTAAACCTAAAGACATCATCTCAAACTTAGACAATCTGTAGTAAAGGCTAAGCGTCTATGTCTCCTTAAACTGGTGGCTATATGAATCAAAAGCCAAACGATTTTAATTTTACCGCGTCTACTAAAAATAGATGTTTAGATGAAATTAAAACAGTGATTGTTTGACGTCATGGAAGCAGCGTTATCAATGTAAACAGAGCAGTTTTCCGTGTTACACAATCAAATTTGTTTACTATAGCTGATAACCTACCCCCAGCAATGGCAAGACAATGCATCGCTCACACAACTAAAGCAAATATTTAAACCCATTGTCTTGTAGCACTAAAATCATTTGTCGGGTTTTTTGTGCAATTATCTACAGACTGACAATATCTCACTTGTTTTTGTTCAATTATTTTAACTTTATTATTATGAATTATACGTCTAGATTTAAATCTACAAGATTCGGCTGAGCAAAATTAAGTACCCATTATTATATACCCAAGATTTAAGTACCCATTGTCCAAAGTCAATACGTTTAATTTCTGCTATATTGTTGGTTCATACTTTTTTTGGCACACTTTATTTTTTAATCTGAAGTGTTTCCTTTTAATAATTTCATATAATTATACGACGACTAATTATTCCTTCTTCTGTCTGTCTGCTAATGTTTCTAATCTATCAGGCCGCTAATAGCTGTATGTAATCTGTTACAGGTCTAAATAATGTTTTGAATATCTTTTCCAGCACGTCAGCAAGTAACTCTGGGGCATACACATTGCTGGGCGAGTGTTGTTCATCCCGGGCACGTGGTAGGGCCATGCTGCTGTGTACTTGCGCTCTCATGTGCTCCCAGGCTTCTGCCGCAGGTAAGGTACATATTATCAATATACTTCATCACTATCAGCCGATATATGTCCCGCTGCTAGCTACGGGTCTATACCATTAAAAGGGTTCAGGCTTCGGTCAACCATGCAGGCCTAATGCGGGTTGGCGGACTACACACCTAAGAAATTCCAAAAAACTTTTTATCTATCCTTACTTAAGGGAAAAGTATATAAAAAATTACTAACTAAATTAAATTCAGTTATGAGTTTTAAAAATGACGATAAAATATTTACGAGTGAAGAAGAACTATTGGTATTTATCATACTTGAACGAGTGTTGACTTTTATGGTCAAAACAAAGCTTTTTAATAAACATCTCTCCAGCCGACTGAATTGCAACAGCTCGAAAAAAACGTAACGTTTTTTAAAAACCCCAGATACGTGGGTAACTACCAGTCGAATTCAAATGTCACCACTATGCTCATTCTAAATTTACTTCTCAACAGATTCCTACGCTACAAATTTAAATATGACCCCTTGCTTCAGTTGTAGCGTACCCAATCCTGCCTCTGGAATTCTCCTACCCCATCGAGGTGTTGGGCATCTCGTTCCGTTCCTGGCGTCTGCTGACCCTGGTGATGGCGATCCCCTGCGCCATCACAGCCTGTATGCTCATGTTCTTTCGAGAGAGCCCCAAGTTCCTCGCGTCGCAGGGCCGGTACACCGAGGCCTTGGATGTCTTGAAGAACATCTACGCTACCAACACCGGCGAGAGCGCTGATAAATTCCCTGTAAGTTTTTTAATATTATGAAAGAAGTTATAAAATACTTTTCAATTGCATTCATTATTTTTTTATACTTTAACGTAACACAGAAATTAAGTTTCAGTAATATCAATATAGTTTATTCACTTTTTAGCATCACTACCAAATATTTACTTATAAGGCTAAAAGATTATTCGAAATTTTGTAAGACAAGGTCAGGCTTTGGGCTTCTATGGATAGACCGCCACAGATTTACATCTGTCATAACCCGATAATGTTCGACTTTTTTCGAATTTTCGATCATTTTGAAGGCCACGGAATAACACTTGTTCCTTAATAAGAGATCAGATTGTGTACACGTGCCTAAGGGAGTATTTATCTATTATAATTTACTGATAAGATTTTTCATTATTTGTTAGTTTTCGATCCAATCGTACTTAATACTGATTGAGTTATTAACTAGTTCAAGATACCAGTCAAAATATTATTTAAAAATTTGCCTAGTTGATTTGACGTCATGAGTGTGCAACATGGGATCGATGGTATTGAAGTCTATAACTGTCCGTAGCAAATCGTTCGTATCGTTAAGGTTTTAAATAGGAAATAAAAAACAAAACAAAGGCTAGAAAAACACTAGAAACTCGCCAAAGATACAAGTCACTAGAAATCCAACCAGAGCGCCTTTGTTTATCCATTCTGGAATGTACAGCTAAAAAAAATATATCAATTTTGATCAACCTTCCAGGTGAACAAACTACTAGAGGATGAAGTGAACCAAACAGTAGCACTTCAGGGTTCGTTCTTCAGCTCGTTGTGGCAGCAAACGGCACCTCTCTTCAGAACCCCGCTGCTGAAGAAAACGCTGGGCTTGTATTATCTAGTCACCATTATTTATATGACGTAAGTACAAAGCATTTTCTTTAAAGCAGAACAAAAACCTAATCCCCTTTAATTTTTACCTTCGCCTTGATTTTTCCTATTTTAATATGATGATGAAGTTTGCTATTTAGAATTTTTATTTGATTTTGAAATCTCCTAGGTAGATAGACCGCAAAAAACTGTGTAGCAAGCTTATTATCATAATGGAAATATTTTACAATAAATTATTTTTGGAAGTAAAAGAATTATTGCAAATGATAGTAATAAATTATTCCTCCAGTGGAAGCGGCTTCATCCTTTGGCTGCCCTACATCATGAACAACCTCTTCTTAGTGCTGGAAGCTGGCGGTGGAGACGGAATGAACCTCTGCACCGTTATCAGATACACTGGAAACTACACCGCAGGAAATGACACTGTGAGTATTATTTTCTCAAGAAAAAAATTAATAACTCGCATGTAAAATTGACGGCTTTGAAATGAAAATCTTTCAAAAACTTCAATAATAACTATAAATTATATCTATACTTTATAAAATTCTACTATCAACATAACATGGTCAATATTTTATTAAAAATTATTTATGAAACACGAATTTATCTTTCCTGAAAGAAACTTAACCAGAATATAATTTTTCGCATCTTTCAGGTCATAACAGAAGTCTGCAACGACACGATCCAGGAGACCACGTTATTCTCAGCAATGACTTACGGAGCTCTCGCCAGTTCTTCAAACTTGGTACTTTCGCTTACCTGCGGAGGAAGAAAGAGGTTGGCTATGATGTGCATCCTGTGTATGTCTGCCACGTCGGCTGTTCTCGTGAACGTGGTGCGAGTGCCTATTGCTGGTGGAATATTCTTCTTCTTCTTCGTGATGTGCGCTTTGTCTATGGGACTGCTTAGCGTTTACTTCGTGGAGCTCTACCCAACTTCTGTCAGGTGAGTGAGATTATTGTGCTAAAATATGCATTTTATAACATACATGATTAGGAAAATGGAAGTAGTAAAATAAATTGAAACGACTAGATAATTTTCGGTCTAACAAAACACCCAGACTCATTGTCGATCATACAAGAATTTGTCTAGCCAAATGCACCACGGGGCTGATACAAAGCGACTTTTCCTTGTATAACGAAGACAATGAAAACAAATTATAAATTATTTGGAGGAAAGTAAAACTATTAGTTTACATACTTCACTTCTACTATTATAGTTACCACTTATACGATGTAATTATCATTATTAACAGTTTTATATTCTCACTGCTGGCAACAGGCCTCCTATACAACTGAGAGGGTTTAGGCCGTAGTCCACCATAGTGGCCTAATACAAGTAAACGAAAGATGATACTTAAACAAGACATTTTCAGGGGCATGGCATCCTGTCTGTCTGTGATGGTGGGAAGATCCAGTGCGTTCCTGGGCGTCAACGCGATAGGAGCTTTCATGTCTGTCAACTGCGAGGCCACTTTCTATGGCTGGGCGATACTTTTACTTAGTAAGTTCCTATTGTTATTAGATTTTACGATCTGCTCAATATTATGTCGATATAAAGCAGATTATGCATAAAGTTATGAAGAACGTAATAGTTATTAAAACGAATCTTAAACGTTCACTCCGTTAGGTACATGTAATAATTAATAATTCAAAAGTAGCTAATTATATATCGTTGAAATAATTTATTGAAATAGAGGTTTAACTGGTTCTTTACATTCAAATTCTTTTTGTTGAAATAAGAAGATATATAAAATGCCAGCAATAAACATACAATTGTTTTTTAATATTGATTTGTTGACACATTATTTTTTCAGGTGCTCTAATAACAGCATGGTTCTTACCGCGGGACCGACGAACCCCAGAATGAAAAACAATACATCAACGAAGGTGAAACACCTGATACCACAAACTAAGATTACGAAACAGAATGTTTCAATACTAGTATATTCTTCTTTATGTTGGTCAGTTGGGTATTTAGGACGAGTGATCCTAAAAGCATTCCAGTATCCACCTTTCATCATCATCAGCCCACACACGTCGCATGGCCACGAGTTTCCTCTACTATTGAGAGGGTTTAGGCCGTTGTCCTTCACGCTGGCATAGTACGGGTTGACGTTAATTGCAACAAAATAGTGAAAAAACGAGATCAATAAAAGAAATTCAACGAAATTCTTCCAGAAGTTAATCGTGGGTCTGTAGACGTTTAGGATGATTGGATATCTTCTAAGTTCTAAGCCGTCCTTATGGCTAAATTAACTGAAATATAAAAAAAGGTACCTTTTTAAAGAAATTCATTAAGAAGTTACGAATAATGAAGATGAAATCAGATTATATAATTTATTGAATAAAGCTGTTGCTGTAACTATGCAACACCACCGTTTTAAATGAAGTTAAAAATGGGTAGAGAAAATTAACGCCCGATTTTCATCAGTTGCGTTATAAGTCCCACTTTTTCGTAATTGAGAAAAGAGAATTTGCTACAGAAGAAACCTGATAAGACTTTGCTTAGAAAAAATATTGGGATCTCGTTATCAGTGGCCGGTTACTACTGACTACTACTATAGACTGCAGCGGGACTGAAGAGGTAATCTACTTAAACCGAATACTTATTAATTTATTTACACTTTATACTATTAAAGACATAATTGTAAATGTGGACTTAAAGCTTAATTATTAACCTCGATACTTTAGTGTTAATATATGATGAGTTTTAAATATATTTGTTAGTAACTAAGTAATTAGATAAGGACGAAACAATCTTTTGCCATGAAAATATGAAATAATTAATACAAAACCGTGAAAGGTACAAGATATAAGAATTTTGTTAACAAAAATTTTTAAACAACAGAAATCGATTAATTATTAGATTGAAAAAAAAAACTGTTATTTACAAATAGTACATACCACAGGAACCTGTATAATGAATAGACTGCATTGTAATTTATTTAAATTTATCACTAATAGTAAATGACGACTTTTATAAATCGAAAGTTAATAATATTATAGAGTACCTATTTATAATTTACAATTACAATTTATTTGTAAATATTTTTAAGTTATGAAACTTATTGTGATGAACTGATTAAATTATTTTTATTGTACTTAAAATCCCTTTTGTTTATGGGTCAATCAACTTTTATCTGTCCTGTCAGTACTATGTAAATTTGTCCCTCAGTAGGTTAGTACAATGAAACATTAATTTTTCCAAAAAAATTATATATGGCAATCCATTACAATGAAACATAATTATTAATGACAATATCTACTATGATGCTAGTAAATAGATTTTGTTTGCTTTAAAACCTTAACGACCTTTTTGCATGTTTATTTTAGTCCCTATTATATTTTATTATTCTGACTTCCACTGGACAACGGTAAAAAAGTTCCAAAATCCAAACATTTATGGCGTGACTACTGCTTGGAACTCAAGTCGATTTATTTCGTGACAACATTCATCCAGCCCCGATTTTGATTTCATCTTTTCCGCGGCGCTAGTCGGCCGAGTGTATTTTGAAAAAGAGCGTGGCTTTATTGTGTGTCCACTGGACAACCAGCACAAAAACTTTTGTATTTTATATATTGTAGTAAATTAAAGTGGAATATATTCAATTTAATGTATATTTTTTACTGTGCGTAAGACCTAATTCAAAATATTATTATTTATTACCAGGGAGCGGAGAGACTAATAAATATCACCACCAGTCCCTTGGACATCCAAGATCGTTGTCTGAATTATTCAATATTTTCTCTTCTAATACTGATAATTATTTTCAAATAGTTATTTTTTTATTACATAAAAGAAGAAATACAGGCGATTTTCATCATAGAATCCCCTTTGGACACCTGAGTATTTCCTATGGACAAACGTCTATGTCCACTGGACAACCACTTTTTTCTTATCTCCTAAAGACACATTATCGTCATTTTTACTTTAAAAGAACAGTAAGGTTTTTCAAATATGATTCTAATATTTAAAAGTAAATTAACAATTTGACTGAATTTTTAAATGTCCAAGGGACTATCTTAACTACAGTCATGTGAATTTTTGAGTAAAATTTACCATAAATTGTTCTGCTCTATTTAAATTCCTTAAATTTAAATAATTATCAACAACAAATACGTATAAAATATACAAATTTAAGAAAAAAAAAATGATATATAAAATCTATCATTGATGGTACATTTAAAAGTTGATTGACCCTTATATTTCCCTTGCTTATATGTGTATAATGATTAATGACTCATGAGTCATGACTCTGCATTTTAATGAAATGCCAATTCATATTACAGAATGGTTGATAATTATTAATTTTTATAGCTTATCAAATCCGCAATAACATCGATTTTTTTTAAGGATTTTAGCAAATTGATCTTTCCAATTCACACCTGTATTAAAAAGAAACGTAATCTGTCTGCCCGACAGAAAAGAAAAAAATATACATATCTGTGAGTACGAAAGAGAATTTCCTTTACCATCACATTGGAAAAAAGGCCACTATACATTTCAAAATACATAGATCATTTGGGTCATGAAACATCTTTATTTATACGGCACATTTCATAACAGTTGATAATAATAATTAAATAATAATACCCAACAGTCACATTCATAACTCTAACCCCCAAGATCTTATGTTGTGGGTATCAGAAACCACGAGAGAATTAGTCTCTCAAACACCGTGACAAATATTTGTGGATCACTGACTTAGTAACACTTCATTTGTGAAATGAAAGTACAACACAAGTGTAATATTGTTAATCATCAAGATAAGAATCGTTAAACATACATCTGTTAATCTTAATTTTAATTTCTGCCATTTATATAGATATGAAATAAACACGCAGTTCCATCAATCACGCTGTCAAATTATTCTCTTTTATACAAATCAATGTCGATCATTTAGATTTATATCAATGTTCAAGGAAAGAACACAGATAATGATGTGTAATCTTTGAGCAAAGCCATGAGTCAGTAATTTTTTGAGAATAAACTGATGGCCAGTTAAGGATGTTTGAGTCCACGTCAATTACAAAGAGCGCGGGGGTAGCCAGGCTAGGACTCTACTGACTAAACTCTACTCTTCTGACAAATTGACCTCTCGGTGACTATCTCGCGCATTTAGGGCGGTTATGCGGCATCTCGGGGCGAGAAGCGCTCTAAATTGTCCGCTGCCCCCCAGCGCACCGTCCAAATGTGGACTGCTCCAAATTGTAAGGGCTTGAGAGTTGAGATGCCCTTTACTTACCTACCTATAAGATACGCTAAAAACATTTTCCTTATATTGACTTGAGCTCATTAACAAACAAGTGAATGCATATTTTATCTTTGGCTTAGTTATGTTAAGATCATAAAACTAGTAAGTCTAATCAAAACATGTGACTTGATTGAGCAAATTCGCAAACCAATTGAAAAAGCTGTAAACATTAGGCAACGCTTTTCAATCATAAAACTCTAAAAAATGCAACTCATTAGCAGATAACATAAACATTATTAAGACAATCAATAAAATAGCGATAACTTATCCCTAGGTGGGCTTGTAACATTTCAAAAATGCTTGTTCATAGCACAACAATTCACATATGAAGTCCTTTTAAGCGACCAGATTTCGACGATTTTTCCTTAACCGTTAATGCACATAATTCATATTTAATACACAGAAAACTCTACAATCAGAGGAGTGTAGCTGGAATTTGAATACAAGATCGCCGAGGTTTTTCTTTACAGCAGACATAATCTACAAGGAAATTTAAAATATATATTCATAATTTCCCAAAGTCTTAGATATGTAGGTTTTAAAGTTTTTATGACGATATTTTGAACCATGTACCTAATCAAATATCTCGCGATCGATGCGGATACTTATCAAATAAATGCCATAGGCGTAATAAATACTAATCTACACAATTATGTCACCCTAGTTGCAACCGGAGGTACACAGGCTGATCCCGGAACTTTACCATTTATCGTATCCGTATACCAATCTTACTTATCAAACTGTACAGTACAAAGACTGCGATCGAAAACTGAGGCAGGTAACAGTTACGTTGATTACAAATTCATAAAAAAAAAATAGCGACAAAACTTTAAAAAATGATACGTTTTCCAAACAACCATTGGTTATAAATATAAACACATAGGGTTTATTATGGTTCAAAATATCGTCATAAAAACTTTAAAACCTACATATCTAAGACTTTGGGAAATTATGAATATATATTTTAAATTTCCTTGTAGATTATGTCTGCTGTAAAGAAAAACCTCGGCGATCTTGTATTCAAATTCCAGCTACACTCCTCTGATTGTAGAGTTTTCTGTGTATTAAATATGAATTATGTGCATTAACGGTTAAGGAAAAATCGTCGAAATCTGGTCGCTTAAAAGGACTTCATAAGTAAATTCTTAGGCGTTTAGCCTATAACTCCGCACTAAATCAACGTAAACTAAGAAGACCTAAGCCTTAACAGTTTTAGAGCACACCCGACTCCAGCAGCAGAACAAATATGGCTTGTTATTGGAAAAACGAGGATATTTTTTTCGCTTTTTGCTTTGTGACCTCACACCGTCTCTTATACAAATAAAACATGCAATAACTCTGCCAACCAAGTAAAAACTACATTCAATAAAAGAGGAACATCCCATTCGTACGTTCACTACATTTATCATTTCCACGATTTAAGAGTTCACGAACGGCTGAACTAAAGGAAATGTGGATTACATAATTGTATTACGTACTTGAGATTGACGTATACTTGCAAAGTGATTTCCTTCGCTCATTATCAATCATTATCAACATGCGATTATAAAATATTCACGAGGATCATATGTTTTGGTCAAAAGTGCGCCGACCCCGCAGGGAGTAGGCGTGTGGCGAAAAAAATATAAAAAAAATAAAATAAAAAAGTGAAAATGACTCTCGATAGATCTGAAGATGGAAAAGTACCTTTGGAAGAGGCTATTGATAAAGCAGGTAATGATGAAGGAAAAACAATTATTTTAGCAAGTAGTGTTGATTATTTTGTCCGGAACTGTAATTTATATAAATAAAATAAAGGTGGCTTGAATTATAGTTGTAATAACATGGGCATAGGGAGGTTTTAGAAGAAATCTGAAACAAACAGGTAAAGAGGTTGTTAACTGGAAATAAGCTAAGTGCGAGTCAGCAAGTAAACTTACAAAGTGCACTCCTATAAACAAGAAGTTCATATAACATGACGCATTGACTCAGGTTTTGTACGGTGTATAGTTTCAAGAGGGCAAAGCTTTGGGGCAATACATAGTGAAAGTGTGTTTAGTATTCGAGGATGGTGGGTATGCCAAACTTGCCTACAAAAGTAATGCCGTTGTGCCATAGTGATAAATTGGTTGTTATGAATGACATAAGATTGCATTACGAGACCAGCCTGTGTATCATCATCATCAGCCCACAGACGACCCACTACTGGACACGGGACTCCTTTGCAATTGAGAGAGTTTGGGCCTTAATCCACCACTCTGGCCTAGTATATTGGTATTCCACTCATAAAATATCACCATGATTGTTCTTCCCCGTCAACATCCATCATATCCTCATAGTCAGGACAATACTCGTCTTAATCAAATTCTATCTATTTCCAGGCTTCGGAGTGTACAGTTATTTAATGATCTGCCTCACCGGAATCGGTATCATATCGTTCGCATGCATCGGCTTCAGCAGCACCATCCTCATCCCAGCGAGTGCTTGCGAGCTGGAGACCACTAGTGGCCAACAGGGGGCGCTGGCTGCTGCACCAGTCGTGGGTAAGTTATCCATTTAATCTATCTAACTATCAGCCATAGGAGGTTCACTGCTGAACAGACCTCTCTCAATGACATCCAATTTTTAAGTTCAAATAATAATATGTATACCAAAATATAGATTTTTCACATACATATATAACCTCGCGGCTGCATGTTGTGAAGGCATAGGCAGAGATACATTTCTGCACCATTTTTGGGCACAATTCCAGTCTCCGTGCTGAAACTGAGAATTTTCCTAATGGAAAAGCCTAATAAAGACGCAGTAGGTATACTTATTAGTAGATTTTTTTCAAAAAACACAACAACATGCTTACTGTAAAACACGTGTATTTATTATTGTGATTAAGATAATATTAATAAGGCCAATAGTGGATTAGGTAATATAATTCGCTTCATCATTTTTCAAGGACTTTAGAAATCGTTATAGCGGGTCTAATATTATTATTCCTATATTAATAATATGTCATTGCTATATTATTTCTCTTTCTAATTTTGATCAGATAAAAACGCAAACATACATGAGAAATCAAGTTTTCTTAACCTTCTACGAGATGGCGCTATTATGCAACGTTTAAGGAAAACCTTTTCTGTGAACCAATTTCTTTTCTCCATAAAGTAATTACAAAGTATTATCAAACAACAACTGAGGTTATCGTTTCTCTATGAGATACGCCAATATCCAAACAGATAAGAATGCTGTAATGTTGATTATATATTGTGATATTTCTCGGATATAAATTTGTTGCTTTGTTAAGAGATTTATGATATTATGCGAGGAAAGTAAAATATCTTTGAGTGTAGCATATAATATTTTTTTAATGTTCTGTATACGGTCTGTCCCGCTATAAAAATGAGTGCTTGCTGTAGAGAAAAAGTGTCTCGCGAAACCTTCTCAACACTATAGATTTTTTAAGTTATCATTTTTAATTTATCTCAAATTTTGAGATGGTACTGCCTACTATCAGTTTAAACTAGAAACCTTTGGGTGTTGTATTGGCCAACCATTTCCAGAAAAAGACGGCTTTCGCTATTATTAACAAGACAAAGAACTCAAATCTATTGCATCATAGTTCCCACGTTGGGCGCCATTATTAACTTATGATGTTCATGCCTCAGCTCGCAGCTTCGACGATCAAACATAAAATTTAATTATTTTTTCCTTTAATCAATTAGTTACGTGGACATTAGAAATATCTTCAGCAAATGAAAGTCTTTTCGGCATTCATATTTTTATTATCCATTTACAGGTACAATCGTAGGCACTCTATTATGGGGCTATTTGGCGGACACCCGAGGCCGAAAGAACATGCTGATGGTCTCCTTGCTGGGTTCAGCTCTAGTCAACTCGATCGGCAGCTTATCTGTCAACTGGATTATGCTCATGTTGTTCCAATTCGTCGCTTCCTTCTTGTAAGTATAATATTATACATAGTACGGCTATCATTATCATCCTTATCAGTCCGTATACGTTCTTCTACCAGGCACGGTCTTCGCTACAATTTAAAGTGGTTAGGCCTTCGCTCATCTTCTTCTTCATCAACCCATATACGCCCACTGCTGAGCACGGGTCTCCTCTACCATTGAGAGGGTTAAGGCCATAGTCCACCACGCTGGCCTAGTGCGGGTTGGCGGACTACACATCTAAGAAATTCCTAAGAACTTTTAGGTGTGCAGGTTTCATCACGATGTTTTCCTTCACCGTTAAAGCAAGTGATAATTCAATTTGAATACACACATAACTTCGAAAAGTCAGAGATGTGTGCCTGGGGTTCGAACCCGCGACCGCCGAGATTCTCGACCGTGCGCCTAAACCTTGGCCTTATTTGAGTTGGCGGACTACAAACTTAAGAACTGCCTAAAAACTTTTAGGTGCGCAAACTTCCTCATGATTTTTTCCTTCTCCGTTAAAATACGTAATAATCCGATGTGAAAAAGATAAAATTTAAGTTCCTATGCCTTTCTTTTATAAAGTCTCAAAATTAAGAGTGGGACGTACACGGGCTAAGGTTGATCAAAGTACATAGTGGGTAACCTCAGACAATCCAAATAATTAAAAAGAGTCCAAAAACATGCTTGGGACACGACGACGACGACTATTCACATTTTCTATATCATCTGAACTTGCTAAATGACATACATAGGTACGCACTGAAGTTAGTAAAATTCAAATTCTCTAATTATTTGAACTTCAAAAATATTTTATTTTATAGACTTTGTCCCCGCAGGTCATTATCTTCTATCTTTAATACCTGATGACCATCATAAGTGCGAAGTACAATTTTGGCAAAATTATCGACACAAAATTTATACCTATAATTTATATTACCATATAAACAGACCAATAAAAAGATAAATTTCAAGCAAAACACAGTGTTTTTGTAACTATTTTACGTCGTAACATACATTGTTTATTTTATTTTCACACATATATATGTCGGAGTGATTGAAATATTTAATATTGTTCAGAATTAACTACCTTCATTCAATTTAATAAAATGGACTGTTATTTAATATTGCATAAAAATAAGTTGCTGATTTGACTAAAAGTAGTAGTGATATTGGAAGGGGTAAGTAGCTAAGAGGGGATTCTCGCTATATAAACACAAGCACAAGCTCACTCGGACACTTCCGTTCTGCGACTCGGAAGGAACGTCACTCTGCTTGTAGTACCACAAATAGACGAATCAAATGGAGGAAATATTCCTGTTGAGGAGCGAGATTATTCACCAATCATACCCACTCCGACCAGTGGCGTGCCTAGGGTGTCAAACTAAGGCAAGCCCAAATGTTTATTTAGTAGCAGCATATTTTTTTTGGTACGTAGGACTAATAAATACGTACCGGTTAGTACTCACATTCACGTTTATAGCGTTATTTTATAAATAAACAATCGTTAAGTTCGTTATTTGGAACTATGTAAGGCAAGTCGGGCTTTCGGGCTTCTATGGAAGTACCGCCACTGACTCCGACATATATATCCCAGAAAGGCCAGCCAGCGCAGAGTTAATGCCTTAAATAGGTATTGTGTTACTTACAAGTTCAGGGTCAGAGAATAGATTATTATTGCGATATATCTCAGTGTCATGCTTAATCTCTTATCATGCGCAAATCCTGGTAGCGTGAAACATATCGCAATTCTGTTTTAGATATATTAATTATTATCAACATGACGAATGACCATCAATTCATTGACATTGTAAAATTTAATGAAAACAAATTATCAAGATTTCACAATGTTTAAGGACAATAAATGATGCTGATGGCAACGGGGTAAATGGCTTTACGAATAAACATTTAATACCATTGAAAATTACTTTTATCGAACCAAATATGATAATAGGCTTGAATGTTTACTTATCGTAATAAAGGAAAAACCGACCAAATGCCACCCATAGAGTGGGGTTCCCTAGTGACAAATAATCTTCAAATAATAATGTATTAATTCATATTGTACAGAATTTTGCGAGTTACCGCATTTTAAAAATAAGAAATATAAAAAAACTATAAAGAAAATTCCGTGCGATTTTAAAATTCTAAGTTAGATTAGGCTACAAATACACAATTTACTTTACATATCTCTAAATTTATCCGATAATCCGGGTACGCGTGTCCTACTCGCACGAGGCCGAGGATTAATAAGCAATCTTTAATAATCTATATTGTTGATTAAACATCTTAAGTCAAGTAACAAGACCAACACGATTTGTTGAAATTAGGTTTGAAAAATTCCGGAAAAAACTATCGGGGCGAGAGTCACCGCTTGTCTGCCCTGTTCATTATACTACGATCACACGACTAACGATAAATCACTACATAAGTAGTATAAAACAAAGTCGCTTTCTCTGTCCCTATGTCCCTTTGTATGCTTAAATCTTTGAAACTATGCAACGGATTTTGATGCAGTTTTTTTAATAGATTGAGTGATTCAAGAGGAAGGTTTATATGTATGATAACATCCATTAAATATCAGCACTGCACCCGTGCGAAGCCGGGGCGGGTCGCTAATAATAAATATTTCAAATAAAAATGAGGACCTGCTATTGCTATTATATATAAATATTATTAGGTACATGCAGCGCGAATTACTAAGAAACGACCGTGTCGAATGTATAATCGTAGGATCTACACATTCTGATTTCCTTTCTAATCTTATTAACATGTTCTGTGGTTTTGCCTTTGATTTTAAGTGACTTTCCAACTTTCCGTCCTTTAAACATTAGTTTCCGTTTTGTTTACTAGTGTAACATTTAACATAACAATATAAAAAAAAATGTTAACAAATCGCGATCGGATCAATCGTATGGATTGAGTGGAATTTTAATATTATTATGAAAATGAAATATTATTACAGATAAGGGCGGTATGCGCACTTGATATAATGCTTTTGATAGTGATCTATCCGTGACGACGAATGGAACACCTATGATTACTATTAAAAACATATTGAATTACCTCTAAGATTGTTTTTGCAATCCTTTTGCCCCTACAGTTTAAAAAAAACATTCTCTTTTTTCTCATCTTAGACTCCCTAAGGCCTATTTGAAGTATATAATTAACTATAGCATATCTTAACGGTGGAGAATAACATTGTACAAAAACGAAACCTGCTATTCCGAGTAGATGCCACTAGGGTTTTCATAGACACTCTCTAACGTACAGGAAGCCTGTAGTCAACTTAGATGTACTTAGATCAATGGAATGATCGATTATTATGTTATTTATCGATGTACATAATCCTTGCGGTGTATTCGAAACCCAAATTCAAATTCGTACTCGGGACACTATTACTCTACCCTACGAAGAATATATTCCATTTAACATATATAGATTTGGGATTGATTCCAGCGAGCCTAATAAATTATTCACTTAAAAAAGGGAAACACAATGAGCTTTGGATGTAGAAAAGGGGTGGACAGGGGCGGGTAGGCAATTATGTTTTCGTCCTACGTAATAGAGGACAAGTTTATTGCAGTATTTCGGCCATATTTCCAAATTGCGCGCTGCTACTGAGAATTTCCTAATACTATATATAGTATCGAGAAATGAGAGACTCGAATCCTCACCTGATTAATGATGACTATAATGAATAATGATTAATGACTATAAATTACCCCACTCTCGAATCAATGATATCAAGCATCAGTGTGGCAAAGATTGGAATCTAACAATCTCGCTTTTTGCTGCCAAGCTAAAAAGATAAGTGCTTTCAAATATGTAAAATTCAAAACGGCTATCTTAATTACGGATTGTAATCAAAAATTAATTATCACCTGAAAAACTAATTGTCATTTTCACACGTTATATTATTTATAATTAATCGACATCAGTTAATTAAGACCGGTAATGATCGACCTTTTCTGTTTTAATTGCCTACTTAGCTTGAGTATTTCCATACTAATATTACAAATGCAAGAGGAAACACCTGAACCGCTTTAAATGATTTTTGCTAAGAGGATTTGTTTGAACATTTACTAAATATTTCTGAGAAAGTTGTGGCAGGCGTTTTAATTTATACTCATTTCATAAAGAGGAAAGGTTTGTATTTTTCAACAAAATTCAACCGGACGTTGTGTACCAATATCAATTTATTTGATCTACCTTTGTTATCTTTATTTCTTACAATATTTTATTTTCGTCACTTGATCGTGAGACTAGGTAGTTTTAGGCTAGATAAAAGGTAAAAAGGAAGAACTGACCTTTAAAAGCATCAGAAGGAGAAATAAAGTAAAGAACATTGCTCAACGCAGAGAAGAAATGCGGGTAGAAATGATATAATGAAAGAAGATTAATGGGAACAGTAATTTATACAGAATGTCTTGATGCTTTCCTTACATAGTTTCCTGCAAAACTTTGAAAGAGGCATTGTGTCCAGCATTTTTACCTGATAATGATGATTATAAAAAAGCAGTGATGGCCTCGAGGTTTGGGCGCGCGGTCGAGAATCTCGGCGGTCGCGGGTTCGAACCCCAGGCACACACCTCTGACTTTTCTCGAAGTTATGTGTGTATTCACATTGAATTATCACTTGCTTTAACGGTGAAGGAAAACATCGTGATGAAACCTGCACACCTAAGAGTTCCTAGAAATTTCTTAGGTGTGTAGTCCGCCAACCCGCACTAGGCCAGCGTGGTGGACTATGGCCTAAACCCTCTCAATGGTAGAGGAGACCCGTGCTTAGCAGTGGGCGAATATGGGTTGATGAAGAGGAAGAAGAAGAAGATGATTATACATCATTTTAATATTAATTTCAGTGCCTCGGGAATATACTCCATGTTCATGTCGCTGATGAGTGAGAGTGTTCCGATGGCGAAGCGAAACCTGGTCGTCCTCTTGGTGTCCAGCATCTTCTTACTTTCTCAGGGTATAATGGCAGGTAAGGTTTTATTTCCTTTATAAATTAAAATTTTGACGTTTTCCATACGAACCACGTACATTGAATACCGTTATTGGTTTTATGGAGAACGTCAAAATTTTTATTTTGTCGTAATTTTCTTTAACGCCAGGGAGTTTGTAATCAATTTAGCTATTACCTGCCTCAGTTTCCGATCACGGTCTGAATACACCCTGTTTAATTAAAAATGTAAAATTAACCTATGTAGCAAATCTGTACAAATTATAATGTCTTTAGCGCCGCTGGGTTTCCGGATATCGAATGTCGTCATATCATTTGTAGATTAGATATTTATCTTTCTTTAAAATACCTCCACTGCATTAATTAAACACGCAATTTAGATAGAATATCTTTATCTGGACTACGTAGGAATGGCAAAACTGCTGGTAACAGAACTGTGATCTATACTGGTAAACAGTAAATAAAAAAAGTCACCAGGAGGCATTGTTGAAAGACTATTATTTAATAGTAGTAGTAATAAATATTTATTATTTAATAATCCCAGTAGTCATCTCTGTATCTCTGTCACCAGTATACAGGCTACCCACAAAGACTTTTAGACAGACTGTTGGAAGCAGCCTGCATCCATAACTATACCCTTAGCAATGTAGCAAATGTACCTAGCAATTTCATCACATTGACATAGTGTTCTAAAATAACTCTGCTAAATTGTACTTATAAGTTCTATATTATTGAAGTACCTTTAAAAACCAATATCAAAGTAAAAAAACAGATACACACACCGATAAATAGAAGATCTCTCAAAAATCTACGTCCACGTCCCCTACCCGTCAACTTCCAACCGAAGCTACAGCAAATCAATAAACTTAAAAAAAACACTATTATTCGAATGAAAAATGCCATTAAAACTACCTCTATCTTTCAGTATTGGCGATACCCATAATACCATTGTCATTCTCCTACTACCTTTCGGCACTGGGCATCTACTGGAACTCCTGGAGGACGCTGATGATGGTCTACTCTGCGCCTTGCATCTTCTCTGCGATCTGGTTACTCTACATGCCTGAGAGCCCCAAGTTTCTCTTCACAAAAGGAAATGAAGAGGAGGCTTTGAAGAGCTTAGCTAGAATCTACAAGGTCAATCAGATGAATTCTTCTGCTGAGTTTCCGGTAAGAGATCTTTCTTTATTAAACAAATCTTTCTATTTAAACAAAATTTTGTCCCTCAACATTGTTTAAAATTTAAATCGGTTATGATGATGACAAATATTGTAAGCTGAAAAAAAATATTTTACGGAATCTCTAAACACTCCAGTACCTAATGTAACAAATCGTCATTATTTTTTAATTTACCACTCAGTTCGATTAGCTTCAATTTGAATTATTTTTACTTCTAAAAAAAACATAGAACTATGTTTCTTCTTCTCTAAAGTGGAGATGGAATATTCACAAAACACTTTTTGATGTAACAACCATATAATGTTCTATTTTACTTTTTATTCCTGACTACCCGGCGTTTTTCCATCCGGGGCAACCTCTTCTATAATGGCTAATTTGCTTTATCCTAGTCATTCTAGATTATAAGTCTCTTCATATATTTCCTGAGGGCATCAACCGACGCTTTACTTATATAATAAACCTACCATCGTTTACTGGCGAACGTAGACCTCCCCAAGAAAGCGCCAACCATCGGTCTTGAGCACCCCTCAGTCATCCGTTATCCGCCTTTCGACGTCGCCGCATTACTTATTATTGTACTAATTAATAATATTAGCTTAACTAAATTTATATTCTTTCAGGTGAAAGGTATCTGGTCGGAGCAAGAAGACTCTGATAAGAAAGAGAAGACATCGTCGCCGAAGGACCAGATAGTTCCGCTCTTCCAGAAACCACTCCTCAAATATACCCTCATAATGACAATGCTCTTTGCTTTCCAAACGTTAGTAGATTTATTTTTATTTCATTACTTAGTTCAAACATTTTTTGGCAAAACAAAAGATGATTTTTAAAATATTGCTGGTAGATAATTAATCTAAGCATTCGAGAATCGGTAACAAGGATGAACAATTAGGTTATGTCTAATAGTAGATTATTATAAAGTAATAGTAGTGAATACAAATTTATTTTTTTTTTAAAATCCATACTAATATTATAAATGGAAAAGTATCTCTCTGTCTGTCTGTTACGCTTTCACGTAAAAACTACTGAATGGATTTTAATGAAACTTTACAATAATATAGCTTATAAATCAGGATAAAACATAGGATACTTTTTATCCCGAAAAATGTAGTATTCCCGTAGGAATGGGTATTTCTGCATCAACTGAGACTATTAAAATTATTTTTAGTTTGGAGATAAATAGGAACCTAGGAAGTAACATAGGATACTTTCTATACCAGAAAATGTAGTATTCCCGTGGGAATGGGTATTTTTGCATCTACCAAACCGATTTAAATTATTTTTGGTATGTGCATAAATAGGACTCTGAGAAGTAAAATCGACTATAACTTATATTCCATCTGAACTCAACCCTGTAGTCTACGCGGACGGAGTCGCGGGCAACAGCTAGTTTAAAATAAATGTACCTAAAGGTTACAAAAGACACCTGAGAGGCTGTTATAAAGGCTGCAGATATATAATTTTGAAAAGCATAATTTTAACTTTTCTGAATTTTCAAATTAAAATCTTTATTTTTCTTTTTAATACATTTACTTTTTAATTTAAGTAAAAATCTATAAATGCAAAGTCTAGCCACTGTTATAATTTTTACACTACATAAAATTCATTATGTTTCAGAGTGGGATCCTTCCTGGTGTGGCTGCCGACAATAATGAACCAGTTCATAACAATAATAGAAACAGGAGAAGGTACTGACCTCACTATGTGCGATGTTCTTCGGTTGGGGCTCGAATCTCCTGTAGAAGCCGATGTAAGTGTTAATTCCATATTCATATTGAGAGCAGTTTGTAAGATACTAACTGTTTTAAACGTAGCAAGTACAAAGTAAGAGGATATTCGCATGAATGCTATGGGACTCACTCTTAGGCTTATATTAATTATCTTTGGGGAAGGCAGATTATATGTTGTTTATTATTCGTTTCAGTCATATTATATGCCTGTAAACATTAGTATCTATTATAATAAAACCAATTTCAGCTCTCACCTATGAATGCGTTGAAGATCTTATCAATTATTATAAAAGAACATTCTTTTTAAACCACTTATCTGTTCCTTTCAGCCGGACGCTGTCCCCTGTGCTGTCAACGTTACTGCTCTTGTGATCGTATTCACTGTCGGCGCTTTGCAATCTGTAGTGAACACTTTAATTAGTTTGGTAAGTTATATTCCTGAAACCTGTTTAGTTTGTCGATCAATCTCATTTATAATTTACTTACTGTTGGGAAAAATCAATTCAATTATAGTCCAAAATGAGTGTCGAAGAGATATAGAATTATATAGGAATTAAGTCAGATCTTGTCTCTGGATCAATAATCTCGACTTTTGAGATGCTTTACGTTACGCTTAAAAAAATTACTATTCAAAATTTTGAAGGGCAAACTAGTCTAATGGGCTTCTTTGGAAGTATCGCCACAAATATTTAAGGTATTAACCATGATTCAAATAAGACATTTCCGAAATGTTAGTTTATGTGTCCGAACTAAGAATTTTTCCCCACCAGATTATCAACAAGGCAGGTCGCCGTAACGTTGTCATGGTGACAGCCTCTATCTGCGGCCTCAGCGGTATCCTGGTGAATCTAGTCCCCAACGCGTATGGCAGCGTGGTCTTATTTATAATCTTCCTTATGGGCGTCGTGGTCATTGGGTTGTACACTTCCATCGTCGTCGCCATATTCCCTACGCATTTAAGGTACTGGGAATACTTGCTTTTACTTTATTTTGGTACTATACTGTTTGGAAATTTATTTTATAATCCAATCTTAGAGTAAAACATGAGGTTGGAATAGAAAAAACTTTATAACTCCAACGTCTATGGCTTGATTAGCTAGTTAATTTTAAACTGAAACTAATTTTAAAGTGATTCTATAAAGTTTGAGCATATTCGGTTTTTACATAAGATTTTATATTTTTTACATCTTCTTTAAAAATTAAATAATATTTTTATATGTCAAAAATAAGAGATGAAAGCTTAGCAACAATTTACCATCGACATCTTTTGATTTTTTATAAAATTAAAAATTACATTTAAACCAAATTAAAATTGTATTCCTATAGGCACAAAAAATCCCAATCAACATTTGTCATATAGTTGATATTTAACATATTTTTAATTCCAGGGCATTGGCTATAGCGTTACCCCTGACTGGAAGCAGGATAGCAGTATTCGCGACCGTCCAGATCCTCAACCTTCTTTTGACTAATAACTGTGATGTCGGCTTCTACTTGTACTGCTCTATATTCTTCTGTGAGTAAAAGAACTCTAATTATAAATAATTATAAATCCCGAATTTCTAAGTGGAGCAAAATCTCATTGAAATTTTAAGTTAGGAAGCTACTGAGAACTTTCTATATTTGCCAGATAAACAATTATAGGTTTCGCCGACTATAACGTGGGTAAAGTGAAAAAATTAGGGAAAATTCATCTATTTATTTTACAAGAGTCCGAATGCCCTATGAATAAATTAAAATCTATGTAAAAAGAAAAAAGTTTTTAAATTTTCCTTGTATAATGATGAAGTACAGAAAATAATAAGAATTTTATTTTTCCAGCATCTGCAATTGTCGCTTCGTTCCTACCAGACGACAGACGATTATCGTCTCAAACTCCACCGAACCCAGAATTATCGAAAGCTGAAGAAGCGGAAGATCAAAAACCAAAGACTGCGACTGAATTGTAAAAAATAGCGCATATGTAACTCTTAAATTATTTATTGTAAATAAAAGATTAAAAAAATGAAATAAAGATTAAAATGTTTAAACATATCTGTGATTTTAATCAACTATCCTATGGCAATTATTTTCTCATTAACACTGAGCCAGTTGAATAATATTTTTTGGTATAGCAGTTCGTTTTCAAATCAGCAGAGATCAATTCAAAGATTTTCATCAAAATCAAAGATCATAAATTTCGAAAAATTGTATCATTATTTCAATATAATTCCCATTGTCGACTTTCGAGTTGCAACTAACATTTAGATATTAAGTAAATTAATCAATGGTTATCCTGGATAATAAAGTCTCTATGAACAATTTCGCCTTTGCATGGTTGTCGACAAAAATCGTAGCAATAAAGAAAATCCCTAAATATTTTTTACATAATGGATTATAATTTTATAATAGAATGCGAATATATATTTTGAAGGAATCCGAAAAGTGTAACATTTGTAGCGACATTCGTAAACGCGCCATATCATAGGGATGCTATTCTTTCTAAAAATCATCGATTTAAACCTTAATCGAAGAATCAATACACAAAAATCCGGATGTCCAATTTTTTTTTTCAATGTGTTTTTTCGTGAGGCTATACCACATTATTTGAATAAAAAATTATAATTATTTATCTACCCTCAAGAATGATAACAATGATTTGTTTTATTTAACGATTGAGAAAATGTTTTGTCTAGTGATCTAGATATTATTAAAATGATTTATAAATTTAAATAATGATATAGAAAGAAGTAAAAATAAAAAACAAAATATTAGATTATTAAACATATTATATGTCACATATAGCTAGCTATATTACTTATTCGAGTAATAAAAGATAATTTAAAATCAAGTCAAACTAATTTGTTGTTTGTTTGTTGTCTTTAATGAAAGATAATCAAATCTTTCTTTATGTTTAAGATAAAACTTTTCCCTCTTTTTTTTTTACCGATTGAACGGTTGATCGCTGGTATAATTTTAAAATGACTTTTTTTCAGAGTTTTATTTATCACACTTTGTTAAACACCACAATAATTGACAAAACCCTAATTAAAAATAATAAAATTAAAATACAGTGCAAAATACATAAAAAATAACTAATTAAATAACCAAATAATAATTTTTAATTCTAACTTAAAATCGATTTGAAATTCAATATAATCGATTCATCGATATAGCCACCTACAATAACAATCCCTAAGTACGAACTGTCACTCCGGTTATCAACGCGGGGTCGTGATAACGATCTGAGACCTTTCGATCAGTGTGAAATAAATTCTTAATTTAAAATCTTCGATTGCCAGCCGAGGCTGTGGCCTTTGCTGGGCAACGTTCAAGGACACGCTCGTATCACTAGGTATAGTACACTGAATTTCTTCAGCGTGTCTTGTACGGCAACTCATTGATTTTTCTATAAACTCATTCAGACTTCAGTAAATAGTGGGCGTTTTAATCATTAGAGACGAAGTCCGTGGCAGTGTAAACATTCCTTTGCGTCAAGCCTTAAAAAAAGTAAGAATTGTGAGTTTATTTTTTTAATTAGGTATTGCTTGTTGCGCCAGTTACATTGATTTCAAGGCTTTCTAAAAACTGTGAGTGATCATTTGTTTAATTATCCCAAATAAATTTTGAGAAAACAAAACCTAAATATTTATTTTCCCCAAATAATGTTGTAATTAGTGATTGTTGGTTATCAAAAAATAATGAAAAGATCCAATAGGATTATTTTTTAAATTCACTATCAAAATAGCATGATTATTTAAATAAGTACTCATATTATATTAGAAAATTTAAATTTTTATCTTTAAAAATGATTTTTTAATGTAAATGGCTTGCTGATGACTAGCCCCCCAGAACACTTTATCTACAAATATTTCTCAATAGTTAAATTTTATCATCATGATTGTACATTTTTAACAAGTAAAATATATTGTAACTCTATCACATCTGGCCTTTAGTATCCTACAGCTTATGTCCTTGCTGCTTTTTTACCATTTTGATGTATTGTTATGATAGACTAGTGATTTAAAGATAAAAATGGTATTTCTAATGTATATAATCATATAATCACACACTATCACAGAAATTAACTTAACATCTCATCTTTATTTTTATTTTCTAGTCTTGTATCAATTGGGAATCTTATCTAGGTTTTAGATTTTATTTTAACATGGGTACAGATTTTTAAGTTATAAAACGCTACAGTTCATACTACATTACAATAGTTTAGTGAGTTCACAAAGATAGCTCTATAAATAATAAATACACCCAACAGTCACATACATAGTCCTGACACCACACTAAGATACAAGTCTTGTGTCGTGGGTATCAGAAACTACGAGAGACTTTTCGGTCTCACAAACACCCAGACCCGAAACAAATATTTGTGGATCACACAAACATTTGTCTCCGTGCGGGGATCGAACCCGCGGCCGCTCGTTTCGCAAGCTGGTATCTAGCCAACTGTGCCACGGGGCTGTCTTTAGACAATTCCTAATATAAATTAACCCTTATTAAATTGTGTATAACTTGTCACTACTACTGTAACTATCCTGCAAAAATTGTACTAACTAAAATATATAAATAGTTTAGTTCTACTAATACATGAAACACCGCCTACTTGACGTGATGGCATTTATTTGCCTAAGAAGTAGACAGATTGTCTTTCTGTATGTCCAATGAATTATTATATTCCAATAACTTACAGAATGATATGGAAGTGGGCTATGTCCTGTAATTCATGCAAAGCTGTAGATTTCATTCAGCAGATATTTATCGCAACTGACAACCTGCACTGGGCCAGCATCATATACTAAGGTCCTAAATCCTTTATCTGTAAGGCCCATGCCCAGCAGTATGACATATGGGCTCATAATAATAATAAAAATTGGCTAAAACATGCAAAATTGCAAGTGTTACTATGACCATAAACAAGTAGTATAGTTTTATCATGAATATGAATATGAAACATTAGTAGATAAATCCTTTTAGTTGGAGAAAGTATTGATAAAGCCATGTTTCATGTGAACATGTAGTTATTGAATTTTTTTGAAGCCCCACAATATCTGTGAGCATGTATCAAGTAACTGCTGACATAAATTTCAGTAATCTTGTTTGTAGATTACCAAATAACTTGGTGTAAGTGTAACAAAAAATCAGGCTTTCAATCAATTTTTTGTACAATAAATCAATTAGGTATAGGATTAAGTTTATTAATTACATCAATTATTAATTAGTATGCAGGTTCTGCATAGATGAATTATTTATGTGAACGACAGAGGTCAACAGTTCGGTTACCCCACCAAGACAAATGTTTGTATGAATCATAAATATTTGTTTTGGGTTTGTGTGATTTGAGACCGAAAAGTCTCTCTGTTACTGATACCTACAACACAGGACTTGTATCCTAGCGTGGGGTCATAATTCTGAAACTATGAATGTGACTGACTGTTGAGTGTATGTAGTTTTTATTTATATCTGTACTTGCAGATTAGTCGATATTTCAAACACATCTTTTGATCATTGATGTTTTAATTGAGTGTTTGTTAGAGTATTACACAAAAAATACATTTAAATTATATTGGTTACGAATGCATTCCCAATTAACACATACGCAATTTAGTCGCGTAAATTTAAATTTCACGCGAATTAACAGAGCACAGAGTAAGTGACAGCCCCCGTGGCGCAGTTGGCTAGACAACAGCTTGCGAAACGAGAGGCCGCGGGTTCGATCCCCGCACCGAGACAAATGTTTGTGTGAACCACAAATATTTGTTTCGGGTCTGGGTGTTTGTGAGACCGAAAAAGTCTCTCGTAGTGTCTGATACCCACGACACAGGTCTTGTAACCTAGTATGGGGTCAGAGCTATGTATGTGACTGTTGGGTGTATTTATTATTATTTATTATTACAGAGTAAGTAAAAATATATATATTTTTTTTAGATAGGCCGCAATGGCGACCGGTACCTGGGAGGAATTTTTCGCCGTCCACCTGCCTCCACCAGACTTCGAAGACAATAGATCCTTGCTCAAAGAGTTCTGCGAGCGCCACGAGCAGTATGGAAACAAGATTGTGCTTGTAACTGTAAGTGAAAACCTTTATGATATGTTAAAAAAAGGTCCTTCCATAGTATAGCGTATTCGTGCCCTTTAAAGATTGTCTCATGTCTGGAAGTCTTTTACCGTCTTTTAGCTAAGGCCGTCAATTTTGAATGCCAGCTTTATTTCTTCAGAAAATGTCTTGTAGTGTTGAAAATTAAGTTTATAACTATTAAAACAACGACTTTGTTTACGATACGAGCAGGGAACATGGCCAAGTGTAAATGGGTAATTAATTAAGTTAAATCAGTAGTGAAAAAAATCGGTATAGACGGAGAGAATTACCCGATTTATTTTAAAGGCGGGTAAACTAATCGGTAAACATTTGTTCACCATCCCCGCAGATAGTTAAGCGGTGTAATTTTAGTTCTCAACGCTGCCCCAGCACGCGTAGCCAACCTTCACTTAACTCAATTCACTTAAGAATACATATAAATGTAAATTCGAAATGTCATAATATGTGTCGTAGAATGGTGTCTCGGCGAAGCGCGTCTTTTCTAACTAGGTCGACACGCACTTCACTTAATTGGGTTGCTAATTCTTTTTCATCAATATTTCCATAAAAAAAAATATAAAAATGAACCTAAATTTGCCTAATTAGTGAATTAGGCACAGTAGAATTTGGGCTCTGAAAAAAGCCTTCTCAAACTTAGAAGATAGAAAGGATGCACGATTTGAGTAATGACGTCAATACTAGCTCAGTACGGGGGTGTGAAAGAGATAGATATATTATGTTCCCAACACGCACGAATTTTAAAATTTTCTATTACCTGGCACTTTGACCAATTTACGGCACAAGTATCTGTTGTAAGATGAAATAAATACACCCAACAGTCACATACATAGCTCTGATCCCACACTAGGTTACAAGACCTGTGTCGTGGGTATCAGACACTACGAGAGACTTTTTCGGTCTCACAAACACCCAGACCCGAAACAAATATTTGTTGTTCACACAAACATTTGTCTCGGTGCGGGGATCGAACCCGCGGCCTTTCGTTTCACAAGCTGGTGTCTAGCCAACTGCGCCACGAGGGCTGTCAGATCTAAATGTCCTGGGTTTTATTATGGGGCCGGCCAAGTGTTTTTGAGTTTTTCCACGTGGAAAATGACCAAAACGGAAATAGTTTCGTTCCTTACTACGTGTAAAATATGGGTGCATAAATGCATCTCTGCCTACCCCTTCGGGGAATACAGAAGTAAAGTTATAATATATTATGTTAAACCGATTATAATACTGTCTATTACAAAAAAGAAATTAAAACTTATTTTCACACGGTTACCTGTCTGCCTTTTGTGGGTCATACACGTGTCCTTAATTAAAAAAGGGGGATTTAGGTCGCCTAAAGCGCTAGCTCATTTGGGAATTGATATGATATGACGGCTAATAAATATTGAAACGACAAGTTAATTTGACAGTATCGATGATTGATATAACATTATCACTATAGAATTTGTGGCTATGTACCAAACAGTTGTAAATTAATTCAGAATTAAATATTAAGTAAATGTCAATGTGAGGTATGTTTGTTTACGGACCTCCTTTGCAGCTAAGAGGGTTTAGGCTTTTATCTATAACTCTGGCCTAGTGCGGTCTAGCGGCTTATACCTAAGAAATTCCTTGGAACTTTTCAGTGGGCAGATTTTTCTCGCAATGTTTTCCTTCACCGTTAAAGTTTGTGATAATTTATTGTGAATACACATACAAACTGTAACTTCGAAAATTCAGAGATATGTGACTTATTTACAACAGCCTAAAACTCAACGCCGTCAGTTTACACATACTGTTTTCAAATAGTTATATAATAATCTTTGCTAGATTTTTCAACTTATTCCCAACCTATCTCTAAAAGGTCTCTTCATCTCGTCAAAATGGTACCTTGTTTTTCATTTATTCTTCTCCATCTTTCAGTCTGGCGGTACAACAGTACCTTTAGAGCACAACACGGTTCGTTTCGTGGACAACTTCAGTGCGGGCACGCGGGGTTCCGCCTCCGCCGAGTATTTCCTCGAGCACGGCTACGCGGTGATATTCATGCACCGACAGAAATCACTTGAACCCTTCACGAGACACTTTAGCGGGCAGAAACTACTTGATATGTTGGATATACAGGAGCGAGGGCCGAATACTACGATAACGGGTGAGATAATCAAAGATGTTTTTTATTTTATTTTAAGCACGGTGTGATGAGTATGCTGTATTGGTTCAGTAAATCTGGATGTAAAACTATATACAGTAACCTTTCAAAGATTTGCTGATTTCGTGGAGCCTGGTCTAATGAGTTCGGTATGATAAGCCTTGTGTGATGTATTGGTCCAATGCAGACAGACCCAAAAATGCAAAATGTATTGAGTAGGAGTTAGTTTCTATGATCTTATTAAGCCTGGTACTTTGTCTGGTGTGATATAAATGTGGTGTAATGAGGCTGGTGTAATAAGTGTGGTTTGTTAGTCCAGTGGGGCCGGACGTAAAATATATAAAGTAACCCTAAAAAGGTTTGCTCATATATTTAAAAAATGTAATAAGACCCCCTTTTTAGGGTTACGCATTAATTCATTATTCATTGGAGAGGGAGAATAGACCTATGCAGGGCAGTGGACCTTAATTGGCTGATGGATGATCCCGTGGAGCCTGGCTCATACCTGTTGTAATAAGAATGGTGTGATGCTCCAGTGAAGCCAGACAGCGTGGACGTGCTAGCGCCGGTGCTGCTCCGGTACAAGGCGGCGCACGCGGCCGGCGCCATCCTGCACGTGTCCTTCACCACGGTGTCGGAGTACTTCTGGCTGCTGCGCGCCGCCTGCGAGTGTCTCGCGCGCCTCGGGCCCCGCGCGCTGCTGTACCTCGCCGCCGCTGTGTCCGACTTCTACATACCCAAGGATAGAGTCGTGAGTAGCTGTTGGTCCTACAGGTTTAGGCAAGAGTCTCGGCGAAAGCGAACACATTTTTAATTTTTGAAGATTCTTACTTGCCGACTAGACTAGGTCAGCGTGGTGAGCTAGTTAGTGCTAGTGTAGAGCAGTTTTTGGAAAATATTATAAAAATGTCTGATTTAGATGTAAAGTTTGTGGTCTTGTCCATAAAGTAGAACGCATGAAGTGCCTGTATGTGCCAAAATAACAGTTTTATGGTCATCACCGTACCTCATCAACATCCCTTCATACATCTTCTCTGTCTCTCTCCCCAGCCCACCCACAAAATGCAGTCGGCGAGCGGCGCGCCCATCATCCAGCTGCACCTGGTGCCGAAGATGCTGGCGCCGCTGGTGAACCTGTGGGTGCCCAACGCGTACGTCGTCTCCTTCAAGCTCGAGACCGACGAGAGCCTGCTCGTGCCTAAGGCCAGGGCCGCGTTGGACAAGTATCAGCATAAGGTTAGTAAGTCACCTCGTCAGAAACTGCATCTGGACTTTTATAGAAATAGAAAAATTGTTCGAAAAATTAAGGATTCGTAATATTGATAAAATTGGTCATTGGTTACAGATGGTGGTAGGCAACTTGCTGCAGACACGACACCATCGGGTCATACTGGTAACGCACGACGCCACGCAGGAAATATTACTTACCAGAGAAGAAGTGCATGCAGGTGAGAATTAAAGCCGTTTTTTAATTTTTTAGCTTTCCAAAACAAATGAAATAAACTAATTAAACCCATTATTGCTTTTGAGTTGAAATGCGTTGTCGATTTTGCTGCAGGCGTGGACATCGAGTCGTCGATCGTGTTGGAGATCGTGCGCGCGCACGCGGAGCACCTGCGCGGGTCGGGGGGCGCGGGGGGCGCGGGCGCCGCGTGCGCGCACGACGCCGACTGGGCGCCGCGCGAGCCGCGCTGACTCTCGCGCGCCCGCCGCCGGCTCTACCTCACGCCGGACTAGGCGGACGACGTCGACTCTCCGCCCCTTCCGCCACCTTTCCGCCACTTTTCGCCACCTTTCGCCCCTTTTCCGCCTCTATCTATTCTCCCATTTTCGCCCCTTTCTGCCACTTCCGCCCCTTTCTGCCCCCCTTCGCCCCTTTCCGCCTCTTTTATACATCGTGAAGAACATAGAACTCATGTCAATAAAAGAGACCCCGCGGGCGCGTGAGTCGAAGTGAGTACTTAACATTTACATATCGGTGATTGATAATTATAAGGTGTCGTGTCGTTACATATAATCGATGGTGAAATTTTACATAAATAATTTATACACTTTATTTATATTGTTGTGTTGAACTGTGCGGATATTACTTTTAAATTTCTACGTGTGTTGGGAAATTGTACCTATTTAAGTTGTTGAGCTTGGTATACGCTGACTTGCGCCGTATATATACTAAGGGCAAAAGTATTAATAAAATTCGAGAAGTGAGTCATGACAGTACTATTAGCATACTTAAAGATACACTTTAAAAAGGGACCTGTATTTTATTGTAAAATACAAGGCCGCATGTTAGTGTATGCCAAGCTGAATAAGTCAAAATTTTATCAAATGAAAAATTGAATTTATTCTATTTAATGTAGTGGTGTTATCAAGGTACTGTGTGTTGAAAGACTTTATTATACAGTCGTGCCATAATAGTAACTACTCGTTTCGGATTTGTTACCCTAAACAATGTTCGTAATACTATTTATCTGCAATAGCACCTTTTAATAGGGATTGACAGTAAATTCAATATCGATTAAATGGATCTTAACTTTACAATCGATTTTTTGACAGTCTCAGTATCGATAGTTTGTAAGATCAGCAGTTGTTTTTTCGACGCGATTAAATGGACATTTAAATGTTAATAAGTCGCGTGACGCCGATATAACAATCGTGAAATATAGATGATCGATATTTGCAACTCGCAACAATCGATACATCGCAGCAAATGCCAAGGGTTTCCGAATGATTCGGTACATATCCGAAGCGCGTAGTTACCGGCTCGTGTAGTTTGTAATCTCTGTGTGCCCCTGTAGGTCTTCTACGTGTAGATTTTGTATCTATTTCATATTTTATCGACATATATGAGTCGTAGGCTTATTGTAGATTATTTGTCTACTCAATTTTCAGGCGGATTTTAAAAGTATATGTTTGTGAAACTTGATTTTTTTTATCTCAAGTGACATTGTAAAAAATCTCTCACTGAAATTCTGTCATTACTACAATGATTTAAAGCTTTATACATATGAGAGATGTGTCTAAATTTACATTTAAAAAATGGGGGTTATTTTGAAGCCAAAAATGTGGTTTTAAAATTCGCCTTGACATTTCAGTAGGTCATATCTACAGTCTGCCTACGATAAATGGTTTATATAGAATCTTTAATAATACTGTAAATATAATCAAAATGTTCAAATAGTACTAATTTATTATACACACACTTCCATAGTATATCTGTTAATGACGCTGTGTTTGCTAAATGTACTGTATGGTCATAATAATTTTAAAATCCGGTCGTAGGATTTAATTACTAAAAGTCTATGAATATGCCAATTCCTTGAACAGAACTTAAAGGTGAGTTAAAATAATAACAATAATTAGAAGTTTTATTATAGCAACATATCCCCAAACTAAATAAGAAAAGGGTTTTGAATGCAACTGGCTGTATGATCTTCGATGCCTTTGCCGATTATGAATAAAAAATGGCCAATACATTAAGCAAGCGCACCGTCAAAATATTGTTATAAACTTTTTATATCTTAAAGTTAGCAGCGTGGGTGTGTTGTCCCGAATCTATATAACTTAGTCGTAATAATTTATTATTGTTGTACGAAAATTGTATTCGATGTGTGTCGCCATTTTGTATTGTGTTGCTAACTTCATACTATACAAGTGTATTGTCAGGTGTTGACAACGTGGTTGTTTAATTCAAGTTTAAAAAATGTAATATTTTAAAAATATTTTATGAGTAAAAATACTTATTTCTTTGTATTAAATTTTTTGAACCAGAAATGAAGATTAAAATGTGCCCACGTATAAAATAGATGACGTTATATAAACAGTAATAATTAATTTAAGATAATAACAAGGGAACTGTTAATTCTTTCTCATTCCAGAATTATGATATTTCCATACATTTGATGATAATAAATACTTTCAGATAAATCACCTTTTTTATAACAGCTATAGATCATATCGCCATGTTGAAAAAAGATTCCCATAATCGATACTATAGACACATACCTCGATTATTTCGTTTGCCATACCTGCAACATATGATTTTAAATCAATGTATCTATCTTTATGTAAATATTAATTTTGGGCGATTACCCCAGTAACGACATTTCTCATTTCCTAACACGTATGCCTTGAAGGCATGTCTTAATTGGCATCTATGTCACATAATTTAAAAAAAACACATATCATAGACAATCTGAGTCTACAGACACACATTATTTATTCCGTTATGTTGGCATGATATTAAATTATATTTAAAGTAAATTTTATTGAAAAAGTTATGTGTGCAGTATTTTAATTTGACATACAAGTATCCGCTTTATTTAGAACTTCTTCGTGAATATCGGAACAGACAAATTTAAGAGAACTCTTGATATACAATTTATATTATTTATTTATAGATGATGAAATGAATCTCTTAATTGAAAAAGTTGTTTATTCAAATAAAATGAGGTCCTTAAAATCTGTCTACTTTATCTCCGAGTATAAGTTGAATGTTTTTAAATATTAATATAATATATTAATGTGAACATATATACCTATATTTGTGTATTTAATGTATGTGCTATGTATCTTGTTGTTGTGTACTCATTGTTTAGTTGAGGGTACATTGTACGCTAATCTACACTAGGCCAGCGTGATGGACTAAGTCCTTAACCCTCTCAATGGTAGAGGAGGCCCGTGCCCAGCAGTGGGATGTATGGGCTGATGAAGAGGATGTCATTGTACGAACTCACGTCACAAAATAATAATAATAACTTTAAAAATCAAATAGACCCAAATCTATTTTATAATATAAAGACTTTGTTATGAGAAATGGAAACTTGGGGCTTATATCACCAGACCTGCTTAAATAAAAGTTAGTAAAAAATTTAACATCAATCGACCCAATTGCTACGTTACTTATGTCAGTGTACTCTCAACCTTTCTGTAACTTTTTTAATAAGCATATACAGAGTGTTTTAAGACCGTGATCGGAAATTAAGGTAGGTAATAGCTACGGTGATCACAAATCCGTTGACATGAATAAAAAACGAAAAACTGTATGATAAACGTCATTTTTTTTCTGGCGGGATTTTCTTTAATGCCCGAGGCTTTATAACCATCTTAGTTATTGCCCGCCCTTTTTTCGATCACGTTCTGAATACACCCTGTATAACTTTTAATAAGCATATATAATGTGTGAGTGGTTAATTAGTGTTATCTACCCTCAATACCCTTATGTGACAATAAGGTAAAATTGTTAACGACAATTTAAAGTTACTTCACGTTTATAGTCTGTGTTGACAGAAACAAATTCATGGTGAATTTATCTTGAAAAATATCCTATACTCGAAAAATCTCATAAATGACACACTTGAATTTCTGGACTCCTGGTTGCTGTCTAAAAGTAAAAAAATATTATTCATATTGAAAACATTGACTGCCTCGGAGACACAAGTATGTGCTGTGCCATCTAGAGATCCCGGGTCGGTTAGTGTTATTGAGTTTTTCCAGTAGAAAATTCTCAGTAGCAGCACGGAGTCTAGAAATGTACCCGAAAAACGGCAATAGAATGAATTGTGGGTGCAGAATGCACCCATGCGTCCACATTCTGGAATACAGGAGTAAGGTAATGCATGTATGTATAACCATTGTTTCAATATAAACACATATTTAGAGGCAAAATTATCTGTATGCCAGATTCTTGAAAATCTTCAATTAAGTTTGATATATCTTACTATCATGCTCTCTTAAGACTTTCTAGTTGGAGTGTTTCATGTACTGCCTATCTATATCTTCCGCCGGAACTAGTATCTATACACTTTTCTCCTAATGGCATTGTTATAATAGATAAAAAAAACATCAATATCTTCGTTAGATATTAAAAATCAATAGGTGATGTAATCGTAAAGAAGTCACTAAGAGAAAAGTGTATAAATAATACATAGAAAAAGTGAATAGTAACAAACATGGGTATCTATCGTTGTGATATTTGTATTGTACTGTACCGTACTGATTGTATTGTGTCGTACTTGCAGCCGATATGGCTGTACTCAGACAAAATTTATTCCACGTGGATTAAATAGTTTGTCATATTTTAATGTAAATTTTGTTTTATTTCTAACCCTCCTATTAACAAGAGGATACCTAAGCCCCCTTAATTTCAAACGGCACCCAAACATTTTTAGTAAGTCTCTTATTTTCCCACCCGTGACCAATTCACATGCATCTAACATTTTCTATTTTAGGATAATGCAAATTAACTATCGCAAGATTAATAAGAAACTTACAACATTTAGTAAAGTATTTTTTTATTCCAATATGCAGTCTTTTTTGTCAATAGGAAAATTGGCACGTGAAACATTGCATTCCTTCATACTGGTTATTATTTAAAAATCTTTTTTTTTTATAAGCTACTTCTCACGAAGTTTTAAGGAGGTCTAATTATTTTAAAACTCGTTGATTTTTTGCATAAAGGTAGCGCTTTGACACTTTCTCAGTTCAAAATTGTCATGGCCCGTCAGAATAGCACTGGAATATTTGTAAATACGTAATAATACGTGGCTACGTGGTTGCACTGATTTGTTATTTGTTAATTTTCATATATTTTGTTCCAAATTGCTATGGTAAGTGCCATTGGTAACTTTCCTCATTTTGTTCTCCTCTCCGTTTCCATCAAAGATTCTACATCTTTAATACCGTTACAAAACAATCCGATGAATTCTTTAGGTTTCATCTACAATTTCTTTAGATGATTAGGCATTATTACAGGAAGAAGAAATAGAAGATTTAGTGGGTGATGTCAAATACACAGACTCACAAAAAAGTGTAGCCACGACCAACATGTACTCAATGGAATTCGACAGTTGTTCAGACAAAAATGATTCTTCGGGCAAGGGGACATACGTCATAGAATGCGATGATAGCGAAGACAGCGAAACATTTCTTCTACACAGCAGTAGAAGTGTTGTCAACTTGTACGATGATGAAAACAAATTGGTCAAGGAAGATGTTAACATTCCTAGTGGAAAGAACGATAAACCAAATAAACAAAAGAAACCAACGACCACGAGTGTCCAAAAATGTATTTATGTTTCCCAAGAAATATTTACACAAACTAGCAAAACTATTATAGAACTTGCCGAAATTGATACTATACGGAAAGTCGAAAGAAAATCACTAGAAACACAAACCTCCCTCATTTCCATAAAAGAAAGTAAGTTTGTTGAACAATCTTTAGAAGTAAAGCATTCTCGAAGTAGCACTAATGGTATTAAATATGACGTGAATGTTAACAATGAGAGGTGCTATATAACTTGTGATCAGGTATTTAACAGTTCTTTAGAAGATGGTTCATCCAAATTTCTATCATTTGAGCCAGAACAAGATAACGCTAGCATTGATTCGGATCAAATAATAAATATCATAGACGATGATTATAAAGAAAACGTTGAAAATGAAAGTCAGGAGCAAATTGAAAATCATTATGAGAACACTAGTGATTTTGAGGATTTATCATCTGATTTAGAAGAAGATTCATTAACGCAATGTTGTCTTAAGCCTATTCTGGATAACGAAAGTGATTCGAGTGACGTAACAAAATCGGTAGACCATGATATTGAAGACCTTTACAATAAGTTATCCGAAAGTATTGATTTATATCCTTTCGACAAGATTTCTGAAGATGGGAGAAAGAAAGTAGGTGCACTCACTCCTCTTACAGAAGAGTCAACTTTCAAAAAGGATAGCATAGATACGTCATCAAATATAAATAAATTTCAACCTGAAGACAATGAAATTTTATTTACAAATAATGGAGTGAGGATTAAAGTGCTTCCTGATGAAGATACTGACAAAAATACATTTAAATTACCTCCAATACAGAATAATAAATCGTGTCCCAGCAGCCCGCATTTAAACTTTTTGTTTTCATTGAACGCTTCTAAACCTTCGGAGAGACGGAGGGCGTTGCCAACAGTCATGGAGAATGAAAGACGAGGCACCAGTCTAGCAGACCGTTGGGAAATGGGAAATAAAGATCTTGCGTCGGGAGAAGGCGCTCATGGTAGGAGTTACTGCGGTAAGCAAATGCATAAAAATCTAATTTACGAAATACCACCACAATCCTATTGAATATTTTTTCAACAGATTCTAATCAACATCCTTGCTCGGAGATCTTTCAACTACCACCCATACATATCGAAGGGAACGTTATGCACAACTCTAGGGTCACGGCGCTGGTAAATGATAAATTGGAGACGCACTCCGTTGAAACCTGCAGCGATTCCATCTCTATAAAGAACAAAATACGCGAGTTAAAAATGATCAGCAGGAACACTAAGAAGACTGTTGCGTGAGTGTACTTGGTTCTTATAATCTTGTGTAAAAACTAGCATTATACCATGGATAAAACTATCGTTATGAACAAAAGTTTCAAATATAATATCTCATACATGCTACCACCAGTCCGGTGCCCCAAAATCCTGAATGCCACACACAGAAATTACACTAAATAATAAAACTCAGCGGGTTTTATGCTATCAAGCACTTTTTTTCCAAAATAATCCTAAGACAACTAGTGATTGTCTTTAACTGACCGACTTTTATGTCTGTGGATCAAAAATTGTATATCTTCTGCAGTAGATCACCTCGAAGCCGCAGTGATTCTCCGAACTCCGTTTGTCCCGAGGGCAGTAGGTACTGTGATGTTGCCGAGAAAGGATGTGAGGCTCTCTGTGCTGAGTTATCTAGACGGCTACGCTCACCAACATGGTTAATATCAGCAATAATTACTTAATATCACTGTTTAACCACTCACCAGTATCGATACTTCTATAGAAGTTTAAAAGCGTTACCCGTTAATTGTGTAATTTCTAGTTTATAATAATTGATTGTTGTTAATTAAAAAATTAAAAGCTTAAAGATTATTAATCGGATTTTTGTAAGGCAAACTGGGCTTTTGGGCTTTTATGGAAGTATTGCCACTGATACAAACGTATGACATAATCTCTCACTCCTGTGGACCTGAAGACGCAAGCATAAATGTTATATCATAAATAATATCACTCAGGCCGTTAGTTGAACCACGCCGTTTAGTAAAGAGGCTAGGCTGTTAATTGAACAGCTGATTAAGCTATACCTCATTCACGATAAGTTGATTATTTTGGCAGATGTCAATTTTTCTGAGACATGACTTTGAAATAAAAAACGTATTATTTTGATTTGATAAATATAAAAAAATACATATAACACAAAAGTCCCTAAAGATATAAGCGTTATCCGAAAATTTTGAGACTTTATTGCTTCAAAGTAAAATTAAATAATTTTTGGACCTCCCGTCAACTTAAAATAGGTGGTTTAGACCATGAAACTAAACAACTTTTCCAAAAAAACATGGGTCGAAACGTGATAAATAATTCGACCCTCCCATAGAAAACTGCTCACGTGGTCGATTTCGTGTAGAAGGTCTGATTTTTTTTTTCACTTTTCGACCCGTGTTTCTTTGGGGAAGTTGTTTACTTCCGTGGTCTAAAACATCTAGGTATTTAAATTTGGCGGGAGGTCTAAAAATAACCCTGTTATATTAAATAGGTACTTATTATGACCCACCACCGCTTATCTAAATAATTTTTTACATGTCGAAAGTAATAAAGATTTTCACACATAATGCAGTATTTTAAAACGCAATATTTTTTAACTACTCGATATTTTCTGTTTCCCATCATTAGTCGATATGCCAAAAGAATCAACTTATCGTGAATGAGATATAGTTGGCTGCGACATATGATGCATAGCCTTTAAGACCTTATTTATTCTAGGACTCAAATCGCAGACACGTTAGAAGATATTCCTAGATCATTGGAGAAGTTCTGGGGTGTTATAACCGAACAGAGGATCGCCGATTTGATCAGATTGGTGACGTATTTATTATTTTCCACAGAAATTAATATAATACAAATTCCATCATAGTCCATTTCTTTTTTTTACATTCCAGGATTCGCCTCCTTACCATTATATTGTTAGAAACGAGGCGTCCGTCATATTGGTTGAGACATCGACATTGGCTTTATCATTTTATTAATCGAAATCATCGGAATTCGATTCCTAGTTTTTTTTTATTTCCCGTTATAACGTCACAAATATTTATATGACATTAATATTTCTTTAGGTGACCGCTCATGTAGAGTCTCCAAGAACGCAAGTCGCCCGAAGCGCTTGTCACACACTGGCAACCATTTTGAAAAACACAAATTACACCAAAAAGCCGGTAATTTGAAATATATACATATCTATATCTCTAGAAGGCAGGCAAAAGTTTCCAATTTGACGCCATACACCTATGTAATGACCTAACCAAAGGGCACATTTTCCGACTCCATGCTCCTAATAAGAATTACTAAAATAAAACTTCTGGAAATTATTTATCTGCTGAAGATTATACTTGGCAAACTTTCGAACATAAAAATTAGAAACATTCTAGCTAGTATGTTTAAATTAACATCTTAATCCTCCTATGTTTTACACAAGAGAAACGAGACCAAATATATTAAAGCTATGTCATCGTCATCTTCCTAAACTTCAAGTACCCAATAATTACAGGATTTCTACGAAGCTGTGACGACACTCCTGACGAAGACAGGTAGCTACAGTCGGCCAGTCCGCCGAGCTGCTAACGTGGCTCTCGACGATATAGTCTCTGGAGTAGAATTCTGCCACGCAGTCACAGCTCTCTGTATACATGGGGCCAGGTAAGATAAATAGTCCCATCAGTTACATAGTTGTTGAGTATGGTGACAAAAAGAGATCCATAAATAATTTATTTCAATGCTTTTGATTTCAATAAAAAAGATGAGATGCCTGCTTCTAATCCTGTTGATCATTCATTGACTTATCAAGGTAATGAGTCATTTATTTATTAAAATGCAACAAAAGCCTACAGTATACACCATTGCGCTTTCATCGATAGTAATTTATCCAACGCCAAACAAACATTACCAAAATAAAATTTGAAACAATTTTTAATATCCATTACCTACAACATCATCAACATCTTTAACCCCGGCGAAAAATCTTCATCAACCCATATTCACCCACTGCTGAGCACGGGTCTCCTCTACCACTGAGAAGGTTTAGGCCATAGTCCACCACGCTGGCCTAGTGCGGGTTGGCAGACTACACACCTAAGAAATTCCTAAGAACTCTTAGGTGTGCAGGTTTCATCACGATGTTTTCCTTCACCGTTAAAGCAAGTGATAATTCAATGTGAATACACACATAACTTCGAAAAGTCAGAGGTGTGTGCCTGGGGTTCAAACCCGCGACCGTCGAGATTCTCGACCGCGCGCCCAAACCTCGAGGCCATCACTGCTTATAAAAAAAGATTCAGTAAATGAATACTTCGAACCGGGGGAGAATTCCCATCGTGGATAGTTCATTATCGTCATTATCAGCCTATTCCACTTGTGGGCGGGTGTAGGCCTTAGTTCACCACGCTATTCGTTAAGATTATCATTAATAAAAGAATTAAATATGCATAAATTTGGTGTGTATTTGTATCTGTAGTCACAAGAGTCCCCTAGTCCGTTGCGCGTCAGCCCGGCTCCTGGTAGTTTCTTGCGCGCTATCTGGTGGAGGCCGGGAGCTGCTGCGCGCGCGACCGCCCACCGCCGCGGCCGCCAGGGGACTCGTGCTCCGGTCTCTCGCCGCGCTGCTGGAGGACAAGGCTACGGACACCAGGTGATGTAGTCTCATACAGTATTTCTATAGGGAGAACTATAAAGAACGAGGGAGGATTCTGAAGAAACTATTTTCATGAACGATGAGCTCGGTTAGCAATGGTAAAACCTTTTTCGAGTCTGCTAATGTTGGACTTAGAAAAGATTTTGAATAGAATGGTAATATCAATATTAACATTCATTTTTATATAATTCTACTTTAAGCCTCAACTTCTTTTATTCTTACGCTTTTTGCTAAAGACTAGCATGAGACTATCTAACAGATATCTAATAGATAACACAGGTTATCGGCCCAATATTAGACATAGCCATGAGAAATGCCACTAAAAAGAGCAAATAAGTGATCTTTAAATTATATCTACCAACAAAAACGTCTTTTAGGCATTTTACTATTGTATGTTTATGACAGTGAGTCCATTGTATAAGACAATCAGTATATAATAACGTAAATAGAATATCTAACAGCACAAAACATTGAGTAAAGTCTAATTAATTTATCATCCACGTCTCTTGCAGAAAATACGCCGAAAGACTATATTCCATGCTCCGGCCTCTTGCAAACTTTGAAGCCTATTACCTAACCGATGTCGACGTCGAACAAGCATCAAGGCAGATGAAGAAATACGATCATTTGCTCTGTGATCCAAAAACAAGATGACCATAAATACAACTACGAATAGACTTCCTATAGTAATAGAACCTTAACGCACTAGCATGACAATTTTGACATTTCATAATAGCGATAATTGCAATATTATTTTTATTTTTCTTACTAAAAAGAATGACTATTATTTTCATGACCTAATTAACAAATACTATGCCGCTAAAATAGTAATTTGAATTTAAACAAAACGTTGACTTTGACGTTTCAAACTGTCAAAATATCTGTCAAAATGGTTATGCTAAACGGAATAAGCTAAGCGAAACGTATTGCGAATCTTTGAGTGCTTTTCTGACAAATAATTGTTTGTTTGTAAATATTTGTCGTACACTTGTTTAGAATAAAACATAAGTTTACTTGTAATAACTTTTAAAGCAAATAAAATTTTGTCAGTACATATACTAACTAGTGTTCGTAAATGTTGTTTCTATATTGTCTCATTTTATAAGTACTAGGCACTAATTCCTGTGTATTATTTTTATAATATAAAATGATTGAGTTAGAAATGCGTATGTCTAAATATATTTACTTTGTAGACATTTGTGTGTTTATCCTCCTCATCAACCCATATACGCCCACTGCTGAGCACGGGTCTCCTCTACCATTGAGAGGGTTTAGGCCATAGTCCACCACGCTGGCCTAGTGCGGGTTGGCGGACTACACACCTAAGAAATTTCTAAGAACTCTTAGGTGTGCAGGTTTCATCACGATGTTGTCCTTCACCGTTAAAGCAAGTGATAATTCAATGTGTGTGTGTGTTATGTGTGTGAATACACACATAACTTCGAAAAGTCAGAGGTGTGTGCCTGGGGTTCGAACCCGCGACCGGCGAGATTCTCGACCGCGTGCCCAAACCTCGAGGCCATCACTGCTCGTTTATATATTATGAATAATATGACCGTTTTATAGTGATAGATTATCGTGACAAACCTAGCCTCTATGAGAGGAATGCACATTCATATCGTTGGTATGTAAAGTCCAAGATGCAGTTATACAATGATCACGATACAACGTTTTAGGTTACATAATATTATGTTTGCACCACACATACTTTCTTTAATTGAAATTTACTTGGTTGAATACTCTATCAAAATGTACTCTATTAAAATTAATTTTAAGAACGCTATCAGCAACAAGACTTTTACGACATTTGTTTTAAATTATCAGCCCATATACACACGTCCCACTATTCAGCACGTGCCTCTTCAAACATTGAAAGGGTTTAGCTCACTCCTCACACGATAAATTCCTAAGAACTTTAAGGTGTGCAGGTTTCCTCACGATATTTTTCTTCACCATTAATCATCATCGTGATAAAAAGCAGTGATGGCCTCGAGGTTTAGGCGTGCGGTCGAGAATCTCGGCGGTCGCGGGTTCAAACCGCAGGCACACACCTCTGACTTTTCGAAAGTTATGTGTGTATTCAAATGAATTATCACTTGCTTTAACGGTGAAGGAAAACATCGTGATAAAACCTGCACACCTAAAGATTCTTAGGAATTTCTTAGGTGTGTAGTCCGCCAACCCGCACTTGGCCAGCGTGGTGGAATATGGCCTAAACCCTCTCAATGGTAGAGGAGACCCGTGCTCAGCAGTGGGCGTATATGGGTTGATGAAGAAGAAGAAGAAGAATCATCATCGGCCCATATACAGGGTGTATTTAGACCGTGATCGAAAACTGAGGCAGGTAATAGCGATAGTGATTACAAACCCCCTGGTATTAAAGAAAATCCCGACAAACAATAAATTTTTTGAGGTTTTCCATACAAACCACATACTTTTAACACCGATGGTTGTATGGGAAATGTTAAAATTTTTATTTTTTGTCGCGATTTTTAATATCGCCACTGGGTTTGCGAACACCCTCGCTATTACCTACCTCAGTTTTTGATCACGGTCTAAATACACCCTGTATATCCCACTGCTGAGCACGGGCCTCCTCTACCATTCAGAGGCTTTAGGCCTCAGCCACCATTAAAGTCAGTGATAATTCAATGTAAATACATACATAACATCGATAGGTCGAACTGTCGAAGGTTTCACGACCGCTTAAATTCTCGACCCTTGCCTAAACCTCGAAGCCATCAATACTTCAAAATAAAAACATGTTTTTTTAATCACATATCAATTTTATTTAGTTTTCCATTATTCTCGGAAATGTACTTGACCTCATTGCTAATTGATAGCAACGAGTATTACATCAATAGGAATTTCTCGATCAATCAGTTTGTTATAACAAACTACACCACGGTACGCATTTCGCTTTTACATTATCTGTGCGTGTTTTCCTGAGAAACATAGTATTATTATTGCTAGTTAGAAAGATGCTAGTTTCGCGTATTGCTACGGGGCAGTACGCGCGTACTCGCTTGGTGCAAGTGTACTCGACCACATGTACTGGCGTATGCACTTATACGCAGGGCTGGCACGTATCGTTACGATGTAAGAATAATAAATTCATGGGTACAACCGGGCCGAGTGTGCGGTGAAAAAGTATTTCATGGGTGCAATTTACAGTAGTGATGCATTCCAATAAATCATAAGTAGTGAACACAAGAATTGTGTAGGACATAGGTCTCCCCATAAGACTGTTAGAGTAATCTGGCAAAACTAGCTGATTTTTATCAACATCATTCGGCCTTTATTACGAGTATATCGGCTGTCCATCTCACTATTACTCTCAAGATCTATAAATTAAATGTGTTAATCTAGACTTGTGTAAAGGAAATCTCGACATAGTACAAACTTTGACCTTTACCCAACAACCGTATAAGTATTTGGCTATGAGAAAAATGCTTTTTTTTATTATCTATCGAGATTTTTTACTGTCGATGTATTTGGAAACGCAGTTACTATTACCTATCTTTGTTTTCGATTACAATCTTTTTAATTCCTGTATTATCTATTGATAATTTTCTCACGCACTCAGATCCAATTTTCAAGTTTATGGCGCTTACCACAGCGGCTAATAATAAGTAAGATAGTGTGTATCGTGTTGGAACCTACGAGAAACGGTACACGTCTCGCGGCTACCACAATCAAAACAAACACACGATTATCACATAAACATTTGTCGCAAAACGAGGGCGTGACTCTTATACATCAATATTCGTACCTAACATTTTGTCTTCTTTTCAGAGTTTTTTTTATCTACGCTACAAAATAGATTAGGAAATTAAAAACTGATAATAGGCATATCAAAATGAACTAGCGATTTGTAGTATATCAATGAAGGTGTTCAAGAAGGCTTTGAAATTATTATTTGTTTTATTTCAGTAATTCGGCTCTCAAAGTGCTCTATCTCATGCTCTATATCTTTATGCTCTAAAAGTTATAAAAACTGATTTGATTTAGTTAAGAAACTATAATTTCTTTTGCTCCAAATCAGTGGAAGAGAGTCCTTACATTTCCGAAGATAACACGACAGCGGCTGATTCAATGCCAATAACATCAGGGTTGTCCTGTAATAAAATATTCGTCTAATTATTGTATGCTTTAATAATGAAGAAAACATTGAATTGCAACGAATATTACCTAATCTGTCATATAAGACATGCTCTTTGTCCTCTGCAAAGGTAAATGATACATGGAATTTTATTTACCCACCCGAAATTTAACAACTGTTTTTTTATATTATGATTAGGGAATGCAATCCCGATCCCGCGAGATCGGGATCCCGCGGGATCCCGAGTAATTTTTCGGGATCAATCCCGACGCATCATATGACGAGATCCCGTTCGAGATTGACGGGATTGGGCGGCAATAGTCACGATTTATTTCAGTGTGGAGGAACAAGGGAGCGATTTTTGCAGTTTGCATATAATTGTTTCGCCTCGTTATTGCCAACCAGTGTTGAGTCGGAGAGGGCATGATACTCGTACTATTAAAAGGTACCATTTGTTTTTTAAGGAGTAATTTTCAAAATCACTCGTTTTAGGTAACTACTTCCTAATTCCTTTGAAATATGTTTATTATTTTGATTATCTAATTTACCTATGTTAATTTCCTTAATACCTGATAATTATTTTTGATTGGTAAGATTAAAGAATAAAGGTTTTTATTTTCTTTCGAGTAATATTTATTTATTTATTTATATACTTTTTGTACACTATACAATAAAATAAATATAAAACATTAATGAAGCATAACGAATACAATATAGGCACATTAGGCGGTCTTATCGCTAGCTGCGATCTCTTCCAGACAACCTACGCGACTGGAATGAAAGGTCCTAGTTCTGGCAGTTGTCTTCAGAATTGTAAAATAGAAACAGAAAAAAGTCTTATAATGTATATCAATAACAAATACATACATAAACATGCATGAATGTAAAAAGAAGATATTATGTTAACTTAACATTGAATAGAAGATATTAGTGTAAAGATTGCATGAGTAATTTACAGAAATCAAAACAAACCAATTAATAAAAGAATATAAATACTAAACGACATACATATACGAATACGAATTTACTAAATAAAATATAAAGTTAAGAATAATAAGTTCTGAGAAGTTTTTTAAAAGTGGAAAGCGATTTAGCTTTACGAATTGTTAGTGGCAATTCATTTCACAGACGTGCAGCATGGACTGTAAAAGAATTATAAAGAAATTTGGTGCTATGCTGAGGAATTTCAAGTGTTAAGCGGTCGTGCATGTGTAGCGCTTAGAAAACGGAACCTATATTTAAGATAACGGGGAGCAGTGGGATTGAATAAAATTTGAAAGAGTAGCAAAAGAATACAAGTATTCCGGGAAAGGCGCATAGATACCCACTTGAGTTTATCACGAAATTCAGAGACGAGGTCATGTCATATTTCATTATGTTATTTTACTTAACCTCTCTATTACAAACAAGCAGTTATTAGTTTCTTTAGTCATCCAAATTAATTATTTTTTTAAAACTAGACGGGATCCCGAAAATTCCGGGATCCCGCGGGATTGATATTTCTAATCCCGCGGGATCTCGAATTTGCAATCTCGAGTCGGGATTGCATTCCCTAATTATGATACATCGCTATTTTCCATCTATCATGTCTTCATACCGTAAGATTCACAAGGCAGTCTGTCAAGCCCCAACATTTCATCTCTACATTTTCTCGTCTAACCCTCATCAAATGAGGCAATAAGCTCACGTTAATACTCTTGTACAAAACATATAAACAAATAAACATTACACTAGAACTCATAGTAAGATTAGCGCTCATATTTCCAAGTGCAGATGCACCGACAAGGGTCGCTGTTTAACGAATGCACTCAAACTGCACCCGAGCTACGTTACTTATCTATCTCACGAGAATGAGAGGTCAGATGAACTGAGATTGGCTAAAATAGTCATATGTCGCATTTAGGGCGACCACTCCGCTGCCACCAATTAATTACGTACTAACGATGTGGATAGGTCATATAATGCAATCACAACAAGCGTAATTAATTGATTTTTAATAAGGTTTGGGACCACCTTGTTGGGGGACGTCCCACGCTGCGCTTTCCAGTACGTGGCCTCCACTGGAGAACTTTTTGGCCCGATCGGCCATCAGTGACCATCGATGACCTTGTCAAGGTCGCGGGACGTCGCTGGCTGCAGGAGGCTTCCGACCGATCCCAGTGAAAGTCATTGGGGGAGGCCTATGTCCAGCAGTGGACCACTTTTGGCTGACAATGATGATGATGAAAGTTTGGGAAGGTGTAAATAATTTGTTTATGCTGTTTAATTCGTCAATATATTTTAAAAACGTCTAAATCTCTATCTAAGAATCTGTAAAATCCCCTATGTGGAAGTCATTTTTCTTTAAATAAGAAGGCCAGTGTCGCAGTTACTTCAGCTCGCAAAGACTCACGTGGTGACTGGTGGCTTCACTTCTACAAGCGAGTATTATCCTTCTTCAATCAATTTTTCATAAGTATATACATATTTGAGAGATATTTGGGGTAGTACGATACCTACGGTGTTCCACTACTAATATCCAATAGTCATTAAGCGTATGATAATAATTTATCCTAAACCCTTGCCTACACATAATCTTATGCCTGTACGCCCCGAAAAGGTAGGAAGAATACATTTCTACACTCTCATTACGCTAGTAAAAGACCCACGTAATAGGAAACAAGTCTACTGCCGTTTTTAGGCGAAATTCAAGTCTCCGTGCTGCTAAGGAAAATTTCCTGCTGAAAAGTCCCAAAAATATTTTTGACGGTGCATTGCTTTTTATCACCTAAGCATTGAACCGATTTTCATCTTAAATCATTTACGATTGTCATCATCAGCCTATAAACGTGCTAGTGCTGGGCAAGGATCTCCCCTGCCATTGCTCTCAATGCAAACATTAACTCTGGTTTAGGTCTAAGACCACTAGGCTGGCCTAGTACGGGTTGGCGGACGGTACAATAGGCAATTTCTTTTACAACATAGTTTGAAATCTATTTTAACCCTAACTAAGCCAAAGCTATCACAAATAAACAAATATGGAACCTATATTTACGATCGTGAACACCCTATCACTGTTCCCCACCCACATAGCGCACAGCAAAGTGAAAAGAGCCGCAGGTCGCAATTCTAAAAACAAAACACATTTTTATTCTACTATCATTATCACCTTTATTGCAAAGGAGTAACGTTCAAAATAGCGCAAAATAACACCAAAAAGAATGACCGAGTAGCATCGTACGATGCTTTCTGATAAACTTACGCTCTCTGTAGGTTAATTATCTTGTATTTGAAGTATCGACATGAATATCACTTTCATACAGAACTTGTGTGATGAGGTTTATTTTTTACTATTTAATCTATTCCGATTGCATATCTTTATTTTAAGTACTTACACATTATTATATCAGTAAATATACCGTGACACACCCACCACTGAAACTCCCGTGAGCTAGGAGCTAGGACACACATGTACCTATATATACTCAGCCTATCGCCGTCCACTGGTGAACGTAGGCCTCCCCAAGTAAGCGCGAACCATCCCGGTGTTGAGCAGCCCTCATCCATACGTTACCCGCCACTTTTCTCACTTTTCTTTAGGACGCACATATTATACACAAAACAATAGAAAAACGACAATCATTTTAAACAAAATGTTACAAAATTATTGTAATATATTTAAAAAAATCACGGTGCCATAATCATCATAATTGTTTTAATATCTTCATTTCTCGTGTTGTATATAATACTAGCGACCACCCGCGATATCGCCCACGTTATTAAAGATATTAATAAAAATTAGAATAAAAACACGCCTATACAGTTAAACCTATTTTCAGGGAATTTGTTTGTCCAGAAACGGTTATGTATTAGTTTTAGTGGCATGTTAGTTTCTTAAGGCATCATCCTCCTCATCATCATCATCAGCCTTTATTGCGTCCACTGTTGGACCTAGGCCTCTCCTATGGCACGCCACTGGGCTCGATCTTCGGCTCTTCTCATCCAACCACTGCCACCTTACGGATATCGTCACCCCACCTAGCCAGAGGCCGTCCTACACTATGTTAGCCGAGCCGTGGTCTCTATTTCAGAACACGTTAGGCATACTATATAAAAATACTAATTAAAATATCTACATTTTTACTATACTTTTCATTGTTCTCCGTAGGAGGTCCGTGCCTGGCAATCGGATCCATCTGGGCTTATGATAAACTAATTAATTCGAATTATTGAGTGAAGGTAAAAGCTACAAACTAATCTATCATTACATACAAAACCTTGAACCTGTGCTCATTTTCATATTTATTTTTATGGGCCAGCATGGGTATTGGAGCGAGTTTATAATTTGGATAGTGATTAGGTACCATGAGGAGGAACCATGGAACTCGTAAAGTATCATAGAGTTGTAATGTTAATTATTACCTATTATTCAGAAAAAAAAATTTTACAAAAACCCACGTAGATATTAAAGAAATGCAGAGTATTTCAAAGTAAGTAGTTAAAATTTGCATATTTTAACATCATAAGTAATGATCATGCATAGAGTACAGTGTCCTTGTTAAAGCGGAACCTAATTTTGAATTGTTCTTCGTCATGTCTGTCGAATGCGTTCAATTTCGTTATATTTGATTTCATTCTGCTGGTTTCAGACGATTTTTTTTTTATCAAATAATGAGAAGATCTACATGTTACTTCTTTACAGAATTTAAGGGAGGTCGCAAGTGGCCCTTAGTTAGCTGTCAAACTTTAAGTAGCGTTAGTGTATAATTGTTCGCCAAATTTAATGCTCCCCTAAAATAAGACAGAATAAGACGTTTAAGTTCACCTAAATTTCTAAGTTGCGTTTCAATATTCGGACATTAGACTACCCAACATTACGCTATACGCATTATAACCTATGACTTCCCGTATTGATCATAAAGTAAAGAATGAGATGAAGTTATTGAAGTGTACAAATACATAGGTACAAACAAACATAACCTCACGCTTATATTCCGCGAAGGGGTAGGCAGAGATGCATTTCTGCACCCACAGTTTGCCAGGTATGTATCAGTCTCACGTAATAGGGGGCGAGCCTATTGCCGTTTTTCGGGTACATTTCTAGACTCCGTGCTGCTACTTAGAATTTCCTAATGGAAAAATCTAATAACACTTTGGCCGACTCGGCAATCGAACCCAAGACTTCTCGATCGCACGGCACATACTTGTACCGCAAGACCACGAGGCAGTAAAGTGTACAAATCTTCTTCCATAAATTATTAAAGACAGAAATTGTGTGAGCAAAGACTTAAATACAGGGGGAAAAAACAAGCAAAATTATCATATTTCTTTTCCTTTATCACCAAACTGTTCATATCAATCATAAAAAACTAGCCACTTATACCATCGCGCACGTATTTAAAAATTTTAATGTCGTAAGGACTCAACTGCTGCCCGCTTCCATTTTAATTAAAAACTTACCTCTTATTAAAACCACCACTTACGGTCAATTTTTTTAATGTAAAGAGACATTCGAATCATACCACGATATTACTATCCTACCGGAAAAGGTAGCTCATATGGGACGCTCGTTGCAGAACCTTATATAGCTGGGAGAAACGAAGCCACGATTAGCTGGTGTCCGTCGCGAGCCGCCACAGGCATTTAGACCGCCTGAATATCGTTTGCCTCCGCAAACCTAGGAGGGAAAAAAACTCGACACAAATTTAGTCCCCTCTAAGACATTTTAACCCTGAGTGACGGCCTAAGTAAATGAATAAGAAATTTTATAGATCAAAACATATCATAATTAGTATCAATTATTTAAAATTTTCTTCATAAAATACAAACGTACAAACAAATCAATTTGCATTGCAATATTGATAGAATTTGTTATCATGTTCTGTATTCAGTTATCGGCGCCAAGTTCAGTTAGAGCGTGTGTTGGCGTTACTCTTGACGTCTTTGATTTCTCATAATAAACTTAATCTCCATTCTAAGTTGCGGTGTACTTTGTCAGTCCACGTGTTTTCTACTTCCTACCTTGGGTTCTGTTGTGATGAATGAATCATTATCTATCAAGCTGGCTTAATTTGTGTGGGTGCATTGGTTGTAAAAAAAATTGGGAGTAAAATCGTCATCGGTCTATTTTTCCGTTGTTAAACCTTTACTAAAGTTTATAAATGAGAGAAATGAGAGGAAAACTTTAATATTTATTTTAGTAACCAGATTTGTATGAATGCATCATGAAAGTGAATTAGATAGAGATTATTGAGCATTAAATAATTTTATTCAAGTTTAAGCTTATTGATGTTACTAGCTTTGACTTTTCTTGTTTCTATATTTAATACTTTGTAAAATACTAAAACAAATGATTAAATTCGTGCTCCCAAAATTCTCAAAAAAAGAAGGCTTAATTGGTCAACTGTTTATCGCCAGATTTCGATTCATTATTTTTTAATGCGCTTAATATGTAAAGACCAAATTTATCAACACACTTTAATAATTAATTAATTTTTTAAGGTTCTTATCGAACATATCGGTCACAGTTAACACAATTAATAAAGCTTATCAAACTGACGAAAGAGGCGTTCATATAACAATTTTAAGCAGTGTGCACAATATTTATTTTCAACTGAATTCATTATTCCAGCGAAAATTAAAGTTAAAATTATAAATAATAATACAGAAGATAATTTCACTTATTTATTGTCCATATTTCTTATCTTTAACTATATAATAAATATTCATTTTACACAAAAAGAATACTACAGTTTCGTAACTACAGGGGCAGTAATCTAGGAACAAAGAAAAAAATACATCTAGCGTTAGAACTAAAATACACTAAAGCCCCTTTTAATACTAAAGATTACGTTTAAGTACTGAATACTACTACTAGGCGGAAGCCTAATATAGGCAAAAAGAAACGAGTAAATACTCGAAAATATTTCTTTTTCTTCCTCGAAGAAAAAATCCAGTCCAGTTGAAAAACATCCATCCCAATTTAAAATCTTGTCTCCGGAATTACTTCTACTCTATTCTGAAGTTTGCTACCGGTACTTCTGCTTCTTAATGTATCGGAATCCCACCGTGACAATTTCGAATTTCTTGCCGCATTCCCAGCGTTAATTCAGAATCTTTCCACTGGAATCCAAGCGACACAATATTGAATTCTTCGACCGCTATCCCTCCGTGTTAATTCTTAATTGTGTTGGCGGATTCCCTCCTTTACTCCGGATTGAGCTAGCGTTGTCTCTTCGCCTTGAGCTTTCAAATCGCTACCTGTGCGACAGAGGAGAGTAGCTGCAGATTTTGAGCAGGCAGAAAGTCGCCCTGTTCCTGTATTTCTTGTGCCTCGGCCGTGATTCGCTACCCGACACCAGCACCAAGATGAGAAGAATAACAAACAAAAAGTTGAACAGCTTCATGATGACACAACAAACACTCGCAATGTTTATTCAAGAAAAATCTGTACACAAGATGAATTCGATTAGTGCTTTATCGTTGACGCTTGGTTGTATACTGAAGATATCGTTGGAAGTATCGTTTATATAGATGCGCGGGTTATCTGGCGCGTGTTTGATAACCCGCCGAATAGCAGGTTCGATGACTGAGCGTCAATGTCACCACGAAGCTCGTAGTAAAATTATCATAACTGGGTAATTCGCGGCGCACGTGCCTGCGACCCACTTGAGTTCCATCCTTATGATTAAACCGGTTTTGTTTATTCAATAAAAAAAATGTCTGATGAAATTTTGACGGTACGTTTATCAGATTACAGGTTTTCGTGTCTGCCAATGATAATGCTCTTTGACATGTACCTACCTAGATGATGTAAGATTGGGCGTATTTCGTCAATCTAGGTTTTGAATATAGAAACGTAGGTTAATTGATTCAAAATATTTCTTTTGAGAGTTTTATAGTCAGACAGCCATGAAATTATTTGTACTTAAATTTTAAGATGCTATGCCCATAAAACATAAAACAGTTGGTCACGTCCATTAAAAAAACACACAATGTCTCATAAAATATCTGGCCACATCCTAATGCATCATCACTGCGGGTTTTTAACAAAATGTGTAATGTGTGTGTACTTAAATTTTACCACAATTAGAATTATTTTTAGTTTATTGAACAAAAATGAACCCGCTTATTTTTTATACGGCATCAGCGACAAGAGCACAACATTGCATCTCTTTTCGTTAGCTTACTTTTACGAAAGTTTAATGGACCAGTTTTCAGTTTTTAGAAGGAACTACTGGTACAGAGAAATGTCCGTTTTCTATATACGGGTGTGCTCACCTATTAACCGCATACCTTATCAACGATATATACGATTTCTTGATAGATAAGCTGATTAAGATCTTCCAATGCCAACTTCATCAACCCATATACGCCCACTGCTGAGCACGGGCTTCCTCTACCATTGAGAGGGTTTGCCAATGCCAATCCTAGACAAGAAATAATGGTATTTCAGAGGATCTGCCAGATCAGCTCAATCGACAAAAACGATGGGTAATTACACCGATTGGTAATTTTGGATCCCTATCCAAAACAGTATCTACGCCAGCATAACAACCAAAAACATCTTGAACCGATTAGAAGTTAAAAGGAGGCAACCACATTATGTAGAAACAACTACAAATACTCTGCAGTCTAAAATAGCCCTTTATCCTTATACAACGTCTGGAACTTGGTGCTATAACTATTTTTTTACTTAAAGTATCTTTTGTATTCCACGGCACCGTTGGCTATACACCAGCTAACGATACCACAGCCATCGGGCCAGATCCCCACACCGAGACAAAGATGTAGTCTACAATTATTTGTTTAAATAGAACCCCTAAAATTTTTGTAGGTTCTAATAGGCACGAAACATGATTTGTATCTTAGTGTGGGGGCAGTATGTGACTGTTGGATGTATTTATTTATTACATGAAATATTCAAAATATATAAAGTATAGTAGACTCTCCAATATAGCTTTGACACTCTTGTTCTTGTGTTTGCATTATGGTGGAACTAACCTATATTCTCCATAATGCCATGCCACTTAATCATTTATTTTAGTGTTGCCCAAATGCAAGAACAAGACGAGACTTAGCCAGTCTTGGTCTTGGTCTTGCGTCAATACACCTGGTCTTGGTCTTGGTCTTGGTCTTGCGGTCCCAGTCTTGGTCTTGGTCTTGGTCTTGCAGCAAGAGTCTTGCAAGTCTTGCAATTACCTATTAGTCTATTACTATTTAGTAAAGTTTACTTTAAATCTTAGAAAAACGTATTAGAATTGGAACATTGTGAGCTTGAATTAACATAGCCATAGTAAAGATCAAGCAGATTAATAAATAACTGAAGATTTGATAAGAAATTCGAAAAATCAACTGACCTATATGTCGTTTTCCATGGAAGTAACTGTTTCTTAATAAACATTTATGATTTATAAGCTTACATTTGCTAAAACATGTAAAAAACAAATTAATTACAATAACTTGACTATATTTTAAAGAACCTAAGAATATTTTAACCTACGCCCTGTGGCGACAATCAAATAGTGTCAAATGTCGTGATTTCGGCGCGGCGGCAACAATTGTTGTATATGATTTCAAAAGAAGCTGCCGGCGCGTGTATCATAACCATATACTTCCGAAAAGCGGCAAATTACTTTGAGAAGTAAGTACAAAACCTTTGATGCCGCATTATCAAAGTGCCGATGGTTTAAAACAGAACTATGCATGCACTCAGTTTGATTTTAATGGATATTTTATTATTTGCTATGTAGGTATGTTTATGGTATTAGTCGTAATGCGCATAGGTCCAGTTTTTCATATTCTTTGATACAGTTTTTTGCGTCTCATAGAATTCCTAAGCGTACCTATACACCGAACTGTCACACCTAACTACTCCGTGAAATAGCGCTAAGTCCTAGCTGCAAGACGCAAGAGTCTTGCAGGCTATGTCTTGTTCTTGCTCAAGTCTTGCACGGTCAGTCTTGGTCTTGGTCTTGCTAAAAATACGCGGTCTTGTTCTTGGTCTTGGTCTTGCAAAAACGCAAGAACAAGACCAAGACTGCAAGACCAAGACTGAATTTGGGCAACACTAATTTATTTATATGTCTAATATTTTAGATAATATGTTGTACGTGACAATAAACCTACCTCGATTCCCGTGTGCCGTCCAAGTATTACTAATTAACTCGCAAATTAGATATCATATCGCAGTGTTGTAGCTAATTAGGTGTGTCTGTAACGCATGCTGATATGGCGGTGTTAAGTCGGAGCTTATGAGCCAGTCCTCATAATGTTTAGATTTAGGGTATTATGCTATTTGAATTTAGACTTGAAGTCTTTTTAATTTTTTTCAGATACGCACACAAAACTGTTTGAATTCGAAAGTTGCATTCATGGAAATGTTGTACCGCTACACGGCTTGAAAATTTAGGTATATTAAAATCATTCAACATTGACATCAATTAAAATACTAATTAAATAAGATTTGTAAAAGGGGACTTCAATGGAATGATGAAATTTAGGCAAAAGTATCATATATACCTACATATGTTTACACTTAACATTGCCTGAATTGCGATATAGGTAATAATAACGCAAAAGTCAATTAACAACTGAACTTATTTATAAAAGCACTTTTGTATGTTCAATTCAATATATGTATGTATAACAAAGTCTAGAGAAGCTTACAGTAACACGTATTGGCTAATCTCAATTAACAAATGCGTTTGACAACCTTCAGGTCTAAAGGCTCAAGTGTAGTCGTCAATTTAGAGGTTCAGTTTCACTTCTCAGTTTTTTTTTTATTTTTCCATTTGTAAATTCCTAGAAACAGCAACTAGTCTAGAAACGTGTAAACGTAGTATAACGTAGAGCGAACAAATTACCTGAAATGACCTCTGCCTTTTTGCCTTCAGGGATTCTTCTTCTTCATCAACCCATATACGCCCACTGCTGAGCACGGGTCTCCTCTACCATTGAGAGGGTTTAGGCCATAGTCCACCACGCTGGCCTAGTGCGGGTTGGCGGACTACACACCTAAGAAATTCCTAAGAACTTTTAGGTGCGCAGGTGTCATCACGATGTTTTCCTTCACCGTTAAATCAAGTGATAATTCAATGTGAATACACACATAACTTCGAAAAGTCAGAGGTGTGTGCCTGGGGTTCCGCCGCGATTCTCGACCGCGCGCCCAAACCTCGATTCCTTCGAACCTTCAGGGATTATAGACGTGAAATATGTATAAATTTAAAGCTATGAGCTATCGCATATTTTTATGGTAAATATTTTTCTTGAGTTATCCGCGATATCGGCTACGAGCCTGATCTGATAGTTACTGTAGAAATTGTCACAAAATTATCTTGAACTTTTTTGAATGAATAAACTTATCTTCATTTAAGTACGAAGAAAAAGTTATTAAATGATATCAAATGATGTGTTTCCAATCAAAAATAGTATATGCGGAAGATAAACCCTTATCTTCATTGAAATAATTTCATTATTGCAAGCCACCTGCATGACAACTTAAAGCACGCCATATGCAGTTCACCTCTACGATAACCCGCTGCGGCGCTTTGTATAAATATAATAATATTGTCAATGAGTTCCCGTCTCATAACAATATGAAAAGTACCTCACACCTACGTATTTAAGTCTCCATAAGCCCGGCACGATTGCGTCAATTGTGTTTTTTCATTTCATTAACATTTCCAAGATGAAAACATTGACAATCTCACATAACATGCTTATTGAATTCTCGTGATACTGGTATCGATATTTGAAATAGACAAAGCTTCGTTGGATTATTCTGACTTGTCTGCAAGTCTAGTAATACTGTTTTGATTTTTTAAACAGTTCATTGAACATTTAAACAGTTGTCAAACAATGTAATAAAACTTTTAGAGACATTCAGGGATTAAATTGGGAATATTTGTTTGTACAAGACAAGACTAATGGCTACAGGTTACCTGTAGCTATTATTTGTCGGCAGTTTTGCCGAGATATAATCGGTACATACGAACCGTCTTAAAGGTAGAGCGAAAGCTCTGGGTCAAACGGGGTCTCCTTCTATATTTTATTGTATTGTTTATTTTCCCCAATCCTTCGCCGCCCCCTACGTTTCAAAATTAGTTTTTGTATTTGAACTTTTATACATAAGTTGAAGCTAACAGCGGACTATGGCCTAAAACCCTCTCAATGGTAGAGGAGACCCGTGCTCAGCAGTGGGCGTATATGGGTTGATGAGGAAGAAGAAGAAGAAGCTAACAGTAACAGTAAAAGTGTGGTTCCTGGATTTTTGCATTATATTTTAGATATGAATTCAGGGGGGTACTATCAAAAATTCATGCAAATATTAACCAAACAGAAGAAGCAAAATATTTTGCAAACAAAATCATATAATTTTTTACACACATTCGACCAAGGTAGACAGACAACCAGATATTATTTGTAGGTACTACTATTAAAAATAATCTCCGAATATATTTATACTGTCATTTTACGACAAGCATTTTTAAATATGATGAAACATTTAATTAAATAACTGGATTAAACTGGACCTCGAATTTAAGTACGAACTGGTTAGTGTAATCGTATAACCTATGCCATGAACAGAATTGTGGCGGATTTTGTCTAAAGAGTGGTGATAGGGGGAAGATAATTTCAGCAATCACTTATACGATGAGTGATTACTGAATGCCAAAATCAAAGCAAAGAGATCTTTATTTTATTCAGGAACAGAGGACATTTGTCGAAAACAAGTCAGCCTATACTGAACAAATTGGTAAAAAAGTAATGAGTCAGATAGTTGAAGGAAGGACCAGAAGAGAAAGGTCAAAGAAAAGATGGATGGAGTCTGCGAAAGAAGGTGTGAAAAATGGGGTGAAAGACATGACAGCTTGGAAAGATAAAACATACTGCGCCGACCCCGAATTTGGAACAATTCAAGAGCATGATGATAAGAATGCCTCTTCTACATACAACTAAGAAAGACAACGAGCAATGATGATATATTTGTATTGATTGGAGAGAATTAGAAAAAAACTGTTCATTGGCTTCCAATAATTCCATATAAAGAAATAATATTGTATTTTTTTTGTTTTTAGGTAGAGGCTCTATTGGATGAATTGAGAACCGCCACGTGTAAGACCGTACAATCGTTGTAAAGCCCGATTTAGTAAGAAATCTAAGGGTGGTTGAGAAACGATTGTAGACTGCAGCTTAGTTACCATTAAGTAAAGTTTTGTCATGTACCGTCCCAACTTAAAAAATAACATTTCATTTTTTTTGAATGCGACTAGTAGGAAAATGAATGGCTTTTATCGTTAGTAATACTTGAACCAATAAATTCTAGACTCAACCTTTGAACCGTCAACCAAGACGCGATGGAATGCAGTGTCAAATCACTATCTTCGACACCTAGTAAATACGTGAATAATTAGGTCAATGAGATTAAAAAGCCTTGATACATTTTACTATAAACAAGACGAGACAGACCCCTGGTCCGAGTTTATCTATCTGGGTTAAATAACCGTGCGGTCATCAGTGTAGATGTGTCTACTTGATATAATTAAAAAAAAAACTAATTTTGGAGTTAGAAATATGGCTAAGGTATTGCCAGTTCTAAATTTAACTTGAATACCAACTTTCCGGAGTGTGGGAGTGTGTTTTGTAAATTTTGATTTAAATAAAGTAAGAGACACTGTTTTGGTTTTTTTTGATAAAGAGTCACTTCTAAAAGTCGCGAACAAGGTTACTTGTAATTAGGGGTATCGATCCCGGGATCCCGAAGCCCGGGATCCCGGGATCCCGGTAATTTTTCAGTCCCGAAACTTTCGGGATTAAATTCAATAAATCCCGGGATTTTCGGGATTGACATATTTATAATAAAAATCAATAAAAATGTGCTTTCTAAGATCATTAAACAAGAAATTACTCTTTATGAGGCTAGTTTTACACGAGGCTGTAATTTGGAGAAGACCTATAAAAAATTATTGACGATCCCTCCAACTTCCATCGAGCCTGAACGCGCTTTTTACACTTCTTCATAAATTTGTGCCACAAATTAAGAAGTATGCTTTCGGATGAAACGTTGGATGCTTTGTTATTTCCAAGATTTTATTTTCGTGGCTTAAATAAGTAATTTATAGTTCCTATATTTATATTTTATTTAAAATATATTGATCTCTTTTGCATAGTCTTTTTTTATAGTATATAGCGTTTCTTTGTTTAGATAAAAGGGCTTAGTTTGTTCATTTTATCAGAAGAAATTATAATTTTGTTTTATTTTTTAATATTTAAGTAAAGATTTAAAATAAAAGATTGATTTTATTACTTTACTTTACTTTCTTTTTGTTACCACTTTTTATTACTAATACAATCCCGGGACTGTCCCGGGATCCCGGGATTATCTGTTGATAATCCCGAAATCCCGGGATCACAAAAATCGACCGGGATCGAATCCCCTACTTGTAATACAATGGCAAGGGTTTTACTATTAATATTTGAAAGTATTGTGAAAGTGTGATAAACACGGGATGTAGGTAGGTACAATAAATTAAGCTCTCAACTCAAACTGGTTGACTCATTTCTCTCTGCCTCACTCTTTAAGCACCATCATCATCAGCACATATACGTTATACTGCTGGGCACAAACCTCCTCTACTTTTGAGTGAGTCTAGGCCTTAGTCCACCACGCTGGCAAAGTGCGGACTACACACCTAACATTTTTTAAGCATAAATATGCTATAAGTTCATAATTCTGTAAAGATTTATTTTAAAGGTTGACTCCCTGTCGCTAATTTTAAGTGTCTGCCAGTGAACCTGAAGTTATGAGATGACTCAGTAGCAGCTTGGAATCTGGAAAAAGGGTCATACACACGGAGCTAAACGTGGATCTATGAATGCACTTCTTATACCTTCTATACTGTATTCAAGACTGTGTATGTATAAATACCTCTTCAGTTTCAACAATGAGGCATCCAGAAATCACACATCGCGTGTGTGACAGCTGAAATGATCTTTGGCCGTACAATCACATTTTGCGCACGGGACAAAAACCGACCCAAGGCATAGGTCACTCCTCTTCTTCATTACTTTATTTCTGGTTTAATCTAGACTAGATTCGTCACTACTTTTCGTACATTTGTATATTAATGGCAGTATCATGATATTTTTGTGTTCATAATATTCTCAGCTTTATATACAAACCATATACATTTAATACCAATTGTTGCATGGAAAACGTCATTTTTTTATTTTTTGTCCGCATTTCTTTAACGCCAATGGGTTTATGATCACCGTAACTTTTACCTGCTTTCGTTTCCGATTACGGTCTGAATACATCCTCTATACTCGGCCAATCGCCGTCGTCTGCTGAACGTAGGCCTCCCCAAGAAAGCGCCAAACATCTCTTTCTTGAGCAGCCCTCATCTATCCGTTACCCGCCATCTTTCTCAAGTCGTCGGACCATCAGTATCATGATGCCGTAAGGAATATTTTTCAAGTACCTACTTGCCCATATCTGCTTTGTTCCAACCGCTATCGATGTTCATAAATGGTGGTTATTGGTGCTAATCTGATGATTAAATTTACCCTCGTACTACGTTGAATCATCTATGCAGATTCATATATTTTATTTAAGAGGCGGGGCAAAGCGCCTTGCAATATGAACAGCGGAACGAGGATCTTAAACATTAAATCGCGATTTCTCTGGCAATACTGTCAAGCCGTTTCTTTTTTCTTAATTTGTACAATATTAGGAAATGACTTCAATAATACATTATTGTGTTATGTTCTCTGGTGAACAAGTAACAAATATGCACCTATTTGCTTTTTCTAATGGTTTAAGTATAACGTTTATTCTGTTAGACTTTGTAGCAACTTCTAAAGAAATCTTTCTGGGGGTTCATGTGGTCATCATCATTCTCCTGCCCTGCTCCCAATTCTAATATGAGGTCGGCGCAGCATGTTTTGTCCTTCCACGGAAAAGGACAAAACATGCTGCATAAGAGTTTTGGCAGATGTTTTACGGCCGGCCTGCCTGACGCCAACCCTTCTTGGGACTTTCAATAATTTAGGAATGGGGTAGGGATAGCGTGTGTTTGGAACTTTGGGTACAGGTAAGGATATTTGGCTTGATGATAAGGATGCTACACTCCCGGATAAAGTAGTAGTAGGAGACTGCAACAGCTCCCCCAGCAAAAGGCATCCCTTCACCACCTGACCTGATCTGGGAGTTCATGTGGTATAATTTTAAATATGTGTTTAATGTCACGTTGTTAAACACATATTTATATACCACAAAATGACCTTTGGCAATGAATACTTCACTGCGACGTAATAAAATGTAAAAAATCCCATTTTCAACGTAAAATATCGTAAGATAACACTTTATTTCGTTTTGTATGATGCAACATTTGCTTGTGTTGAATAATGATGCTCGAAACACGAAATATTCTAGGATCATGTGCCCTGGCTAATATTACGAATAAAGAATATATTTTTACGCTGGGGTCAGTGCAAGACCAATATTAAAGACTCTTATTATTAAAAAAAATATTCAATATAACTGGCTAGAATCTTAAATTGAAAACTCAACAAATATTAGAGGGCTTGGTAACATTTACGAAATATTTACCTGTATTAAAAGAAAGTGCTACCTATATCAATTAATACCCGAAGAACGTTGACTCAATTATAAATTGATATAAAAGATTCGCAAAACATCTTATTGCCAATTACTCAGCTCAACTGCTCAAAGGACAGATTTAGTTTGACAAAAACCAATTACCGTAGTTGCCTGTGACAATCACTAAAACGGACATATCTTTTGCAATAATAGTCCGAAAAGATAATACATTGGTTTTTATTGTAAAGTTTCGCGACGCTCGACACAAAACCCTAAAAACAGTTAAAACTCTTGAAAAAATCTTTTATCTCACATATATGTAGCTTATCATGTTCATCAAATCCAAAAAAATACCTAAGTTACTAAGATAAAAACAATTACTACTTGAGATGGCTTATAATTCTTCAACTCAGCAGTTTCAAATTTAAATTTATATCTGATGTCATTAGATATCTAAATGCTCTTGTATTAATTCTAATCGATTTGATTATTTCTATAATCCTATCTTTTCATCAAAATAATCTTTGATACCGACTTGAAACTTCTGATCAGCGATAAGACAAAAGAAAACAAGAATTACTATTGGTCTATTCTGGAGGATTTCCTTCGTATCAGAACCAAGGTTTAAAAAACGTTTCGCAATCGACAATAACTATCATAAAGATATAAGATAAGATTGTAAAATGTAAACGTGAGGACAAAATCTCAGTTCACAATCTCAAAGGATTATTAGGTTAAGATTATCAATAAAGTAATTGTTGAAATAAAATTATTATTTTTCTCGACTCATTCTTTATGTAGGCAGACGTGAATCTCTAATATTTAGCTATGTTTTTAGTTCTATAATTCGTGAGCTTCTGAACAATACGGGATGCATTTCTATATATTATACTTAAGATCTAAAAGATGGCCATGAGCGAAAAGACTAACATTACTATTTTTTCACCGTGTTCTTGTCCTGCTAATTTTCTCCGTGTGTACATAAAAATCTTATAATTCAACTAATAAAATAAAGAAACTTATCGTATTAAGCCTGGAAAATTCTAACGGCAAAAATATTCAACCTTAATTGGCAAAATTATCACGAGTGTTCAGATAAAAAGGCTTTCGAGAGGTTAAGTAAACATGAAACAAACTCCCCTGCAGATTGCATAAGTCGACACGCAGACATCTGTGCGTTAGATTTTGGACTGAATCATACATTAATCACAGTCGTGCGTTGATAATTATAATTAACTCATTATCACGAAAAAAGCCTTAATCAGTCTACCGAATTGACTTAACGACTCTGTAGCGATAAAGATGTCTGAAATAAACGTTTTTCTGATGTTTATATTAAGAGTAGTCTTGAGAAAACGTTAAAAAAAATAGTCATTCTGATAAAAATCACTCCCACGTTAAGATCTAAGTCTTGTGTCATAACATTATTAAGGGCTTTTAAAAACACACAAATAAAAAGCATAAATGTTTGGGATCATACAAATATTTTAATACAAAGAGATCGAACTACAAAATTGAGTCACTGCCAACTGTTAATCGAACAAAATGCAGCAATACTACTTCACGTGATTAATAATAATTCAATATCTTTGATTTTAAGCGAGATAATTGTATTGAGACATAAAACAACATCATACTAATATAAAACAAAAGTTATTCCGTAGCCTGTCTGTCTATTTTGTTTTCAAGATTATATCTCTGAACTACTATGCGTTTTTTTTTTGCATGAAGATCGATATTAACTTAGGAAAAGGCATAGGGTAACAAATTTTATAAAATTGACTAGACTTTTAACAAATACATGAACAAAATTCATTAATCGCATTCGTTTTAATACGATAGAGTAATTGATATGGTTTACAAGACTGTCTTTCACTATCTAATACTCTAGATATAACATAACATAAACCCAAGTCTATATTCCTCGGTGAGATGGGCAAGATGCATTACATCAGTCCCACGTAAAAGGAAGCGGGCCTATTGCCACTTTTTGCACAATTTCAGGTTCAGCGCTGCTACTGAGGATTTCCAGATAGAGCAATCTAAGAACACATTGATCCTTAAATGGAATCAAACCCAGGACCTTTAGATCACACGGTACATAGTTGTGTCCAATAGGCAGTAGAGTCAATATAAAATTCAGAGACATATGTGTACTTATTAAACTAACATAGCTATGATGAAATTATCGATTGAATAGTGGGCTTTTCTAGTTTTGTTGAGCGCAAAAAAGTAGTCACAGGGTTATGATGTAATAATTTAACATGATGCATCATTTTGACCAAAAGTATTACAGCAAGGTCAGATGATAGCTTTATACATAATTGTCTTTATTACACCCACGTGGCAACCACGCTATTATGTGAACATTGTCGCTATCATTTCAAAAATTCATGCGCAAATCGCGTTACCATCAAAAATACCAAAATAAATAGAATTAAACAAGATTATGGGTTCCATGGATAGAAGCGTAATAAGGAAACTTATTTTCGTATGCAAAACTAACGCCTCATAGTCCCATATTTCATCCTCTGCTTCGCCGTGGAGGGAAGTTAGCTATATGGTTTCCTTCAGATTAATTTTTTGCCTTTTAAAAAATGCAAGCTAGAATTCTACAAAAACTCGCTTCTTTCTGCTAGATATCAATTACAGGATTCTTATGCGATGGAAATAAGACAAAGATTAGATTATATATATTTTAGACTTACTTTTTCCTACGCACTTTGTTTTTAAACCATAGTCTAATTTGTAGTTTGCTATCGTAGATACAGCCTATTATCGGTAAAGCTGTCCAAAAACAACCAGTATTTTAATAATGGTTTAAAAAATATCATGTCATTCACTGGTACAGTATCTTTTCTTCTTTAATATATTACATGACCTCTAGAGATTTGAAAGCATCTTGCTGCTGCTAGATGAGGGATGGATGAGGGCTACTCAAGACCGGGTTGGCGCTTTTTGGGAAGGCCTACGTTCAGCAGTGGACGGCGATAGGCTAAAGTGTATAAATAAAATATTACGACCCTCATAAAGGAATCCATTGCGTCATACACAGGTGCAAAGAAGGTTTATCATAAGATTAAGTTAAAGCAACATTATATCTTTCACAACTGTGTAATTAATTAACTTTTATCTTTACATTGACGACCTTAATAAGTTTTTAAGAATCTTAATATTAATTTGCGGAATTACAATTTTCAAAATACCCGTACAATGTCAATTGTTGCTTAACAATGATTGCTTGCGATGGACATGGACTCTCTAGTCCAATTCTCAAATCCTCTGAATTACAGTGGGATTCATAGTATTTGTCAAGAGTTCACATGCCATGTAAAGCTGTAGTGCTCAGATATTTTAGGGGAGGTGCCCACTTTAAGCACAAAAACAAACCCAAGAAATGTGATTATGGCCAAACTGTTGTAAAGATGCTTTCTTCTTCTTCTTCTTCATCAACCCATATACGCCCACTGCTGAGCACGGGTCTCCTCTACCATTGAGAGGGTTTAGGCCATAGTCCACCACGCTGGCCTAGTGCGGGTTGGCGGACTACACACCTAAGAAATTCCTAAGAACTCTTAGGTGTGCAGGTTTTATCACGATGTTTTCCTTCACCATTAAAGCAAGTGATAATTCAATGTGAATACACACATAACTTCGAAAAGTCAGAGGTGTGTGCCTGGGGTTCGAACCCGCGACCGCCGAGATTCTCGACCGCGCGCTCAAACCTCGAGGCGATCACTGCTTTAACAAAGATGCTTTAACTCCAATATAATCAATACTTGATGTATCGTTCGTGTGAATTGTTTTTATATAAATTATTATCTGTTGGCCCCACGCAACACAAGTGGAGGTATTGCGACACAACTATAATTAGATACACGGTTCAGAGGTGAAGGAAGGATGTCCAAATTTTCCGCAAAACCCAAGGGGATCGGGTCATTATATTTGGCTTCCTCAATACATCTACTGATATCACGAAAAGAGGGTGTGTCTCGTGTAGGTAAATGTGTTATGTAAGATTTTTTTGCTGGTAATAACTACACGCGTTTTGGCGCGTGCTATCAAAAAGTTGGTTAAACACAGGCCTCCGCCACAACTGTGAGGGTTTAGGACTTAATCCACCACGCTGGCCTAGAGTATTCAAAATAAGGTGGGTGTTCACAATGAATAGTCACATATTTTAACGGCAAAGAAAAATATTGTGAGGAAATCTGGACACTTTAAAATCTTAAGAATCTGTTAGATGTATAACCGCATTAGAATTATAATATTCCATATATTATTTTATTTGCAAATTGTCCGTTTAATCCCATTTATCAGATAACATTCAATTTTTTCTGGATTTACTATCATACATCTACTGTACATCCCGAAGGGGTGAGCTGAATTTCCATTTCTGCACTCACATTTCACTAATAATGTTTTTGTCTATCCCATTTTTCAGCCACATTTTCGAACTCCTTGGTGCTATTGACAATTTCCTAATAGTAACATTCAGTCTGATTCCTCGCCGTCATCAAAAAAATCCAACAAGAGTCCGCGCTCGACAAGAATTGAACCCAGGCCTAGATTGAACGTGATTTGTGCCTCAAAATACGGTGGAGGTCTTACCATCGTCTTACAAATTCAATCCTGTTTGCTGGTAAATAGTTGTAACAAACAATAGATGACGCGATGCACGTGGCAGTCGCTTGAGTTGCCCCCGACATGGGTTGTAAGCACGCATTGTAATCCGTGCTGCAGACATAATGTTACTCCCAGCTAAATAATATGAAGACCAGTAGCAGTACTTCCATGGAAGTGCAAAAGCGTTACAAGTTAGTTATGTAATGTCTAGGTAATAATTGTTTACTGTGGGTCAGGATACTCATTTATATGTCCAATTACTTGATAAATAAAGATTTCGGGATTTTGAGGGGGCAAGCTAGGCTTTTAAAGTTTTTAAGACGGTTGAATTAATCGACCCAATAGGCGCGTAAAAATTCCGATAAGTTTATGGTAGATAACGGTAGGCAATCCATGGGAATCTTTCTTCATTTCTCAAATGTAAAAATGTTACATTTTATATAACTCAAACTGGTGAAATATTACTATTGTCTAACTTTCACATTTGAACGCGACATTATAGTTAAAAACGTTGAGCGGACATCGTATGATCCGAGGAGGCCTGATAAACCCTTATCATTGTTATGATAAAACGCAAATCCAATCTTGTAACTCGGCTTTATTTGTTCGCTAAAGGATCACACCTATTATCTAGAACCTACTTTGATACTTCCGAAAATTGCTATATACATGACTGCCTATTGATTTCGGTATGTCCCGTGTGATCTAGAGGTCTCGGGTTCGGTTGACGGGTTGAAGAAAGCTTTTTTTAAGTCTGGAGATATATTATTGGATTTTTCCAATAGGAAATTCGCAGTAGCACCACGGAATCTGAAAATGTGCCCGAAATAAAAGAGGCTTACTTTCTATTCCGTGGGTATGAATCATACATTGTGTACGTACATATGTTTTTGGTACCAAGGTACCAAATAACACAACCTCAAAAGGGATAGACAGAGATGCATTTCTGCACCCTCATTTCACCACATATTTATCAGGCCCACAGATGATATTACTGCATACATTTAATACTAGGGGTCGAGCCAATTGCCGTTTTCAGGCACATTTCTAGACTCCGTTCTGCTATTGAGAATTTCTTATGAAAAAATTCTCAAACAATGTCCACGCAAAATCAAACTCGATACCGCTACATCGCACATATTATGTAAATGTTTATTACACGAGGCAGTTTTATTAATAAAATGGCTGTCTCAAGTTACGTATATGAAATCCTTTGAGAAAAATTTCATTGAAGTGCAATATGGTTTTACTTTTAACAATAAAATGTTGATGCGAATCTATGTTATACCTACGTTAGCTATGAATTTAATCTTATTTTAGATCGCAATAACTATAAAATTGCCTTAAATTCCCAAATAAAACTAAAAGATTGATAGGGAAAAATGTGAGCAAAATTTCATTTCACATCGTTTTAAAAAGATTTTTTTTTAACTTCTGACCCGAGATATGCAACAGCAAGGAAAACATGATACGGCCGTACGCCGGCGAAAATAATGAATGGATAGAAAAATATTACTATCTTATCGGTTAACGTGCACCCGCCCACCGACGGTTCACCTATCGTTTTTATACCGAAATATAAACAATCTTATGTTACGCAACCGAATCGAAATGAATAATAGCAAACTCTTTTTCCAACCTCTTTTTAAGTTAAGCACAGCAAGCACAAGCTTACGGTATTTAGGGTCGGCGCTATATGCGTTGTCATTCCAAGTTAACTGTCAAGTCGTCAAGTCTTCACCCCATTTCTTTTCATTCTCTCACGCACTCCATCTATCTTTTTTTAGCTTTATGCTGGTTTTCCACTCATCAATTTTCCATGCCTCGCCTTTTTTCCTTTATCTGTGCTATAAGGCGTTGCGTAAACAAAATTTCAAGATTCTGAGTTCACAAGATTTATTTATCCTCTATAATAAATAATTATTGGTTTCAATTCCGTTGCGAATGTCGAAATTTTTTTCGTTGAATTTAAAAATTGAATTCGTTGTGTCTTTTGATTACATTTGCTTAGGATTTTAATTCTTTCACAGGTCTAAAGTACAGTAGATCTGAATTTACTGTATATTGTAATTGATATGAATTTCAGCATAATACCTCAACGCGTGTTTAGAAAAAGGATCATGACAGACAGATAGACTACATAGTGGGGGTTCCGCTTATTCCTTTTAAGGTAAAGAACCCTAAAAACCCATGTATATATAAACATGCATGTTTCAATGCAATATAAATTAGCCACATATACATTATGTCATAACATTGCAAGCAATTACAGGAATGCAAATATTAAATGTTATCAATGACAATTATATATTATTTCTTGAACGACCTTCGACAAGTTCATCAGTTTTGGATGCGTAAAGTGTGCGTAATAACTGTGTTATTGTTTGGTCTTATCGATCGTAGTGGAAAGTTTTATTATCTTATAACAGTTACAATGCAAAACTTTTTTATCAATAATTATATGACAATACTCAGCAATTACTTAAGCTAAAGATAGTGGTATAGTTTATCGAATAGCCTTTATATAAATTTGCCTTATTGAGGAAAGCAAAGACCAAGAAAAAAAATTGAGAAAATACAACCATAAATACAAAAGTTTTTTTACATTACTGACATTGCTAAGAAACCATAGTCAAACAGCCAAACATAAATTATTGCAACGATAAAAACCAAATAGCTATAATTTGCTAATCTTTCATAACATTTCAGTAGCATTTCTAGCTAACTTAACTAGGAAAACAATGCTTAATTAAGTGATGAATACGTCAAGAAACGTAACTGCGCGCCACAATCCCGCTCTATCAGCAGTACGTCAAGTATAATAGAGAGAACGGGTAAACATGGTGTGCGCATACTGCGGGCGCGGCTAAGTGACCCGTTGTACATTTTTACTATTAATATGTAAACAATTGACGTACAATAAGATGGATTAGTACCTAAGCACATAGATAACGAGATGCACGCACACTTGGTTTTAAATATAGGAAATTATGTTACGTTCGCAAGCCTTCCTAACGTTGACGCGTGTGGAAATATGTTGATATAATTATTGTTTAATGTTTGTTGTTTCATCTCATGTTCATTTAACGTGAATGGCGTTGGACATGTATCGCTTGAGGCTAAAAGATTTTCTTTTGAAACGAAGTCAAATCCGCCATTAATATTTGTCGAAATAGGAGATGTAACTTTTTATGAAGACGCTGTGTTTATCCGGTCTTAAAATGACCAGCTTAATCATGGTGGCTATTGTAGTTATCTGGGCTTTTTCAGTAGATCATGAAGATCTCAGCCAGCCAGCACAAATTTGTCATGAGATGAATGATGGCCCTCTCATGGCACTTGACATGAAATGTGATGAAATGAAAATAATTTATTATACCTCATTCACGATAAGTTGATTCTTTTGGCAGATGTCAATTTTTCTGAGACATGACTTTGAAATAAAAAACGTATTATTTTATTATTTTAATGATTTGATAAATAAAAAAAAATAAATACAATACAAAAGTCCCTAAAGATATAAGCGTTATCCAAAAATTTTGAGACTTTATTGCTTCAAAGTAAAATTAAAATAGGAATACTGAAACTAATTGACGTTTGTATAATGTTACATCGTTCGGACGGAAAGGGACGTAACATCGTTCATATCGATTGCCACGTCGATAATTTTATTGAACGCTATGATGATCATGGCTGTGCTCCAGTTTCTTAATAAAAACTGTTTTAAAGATAAAACTATTTAATTTTTCAACCTTAGTTTTTACATACTGCGTTATTTTTGGACCTCCTGTCAACTTAAAATAGGTTGTTTAGACCATGAAACTAAACAACTTTTCCAAAGAAACATGGGTCGAAACGTGATAAATAATTCGACCCTCCCATAGAAAACTGCTCACGTGGTCGATTTCGTGTAGAAGGTCTGAATTTTTTTTTTACTTTTCGACCCGTGTTTCTTTGGGGAAGTTGTTTACTTCCGTGGTCTAAAACACCTATTTAAATTTGGCGGGAGGTCTAAAAATAATCCTGTTTAAATATTAAATAGGTACTTATTATGACCCACCACCGCTTATCTAAATAATGTTTTATATGTCGAAAGTAATAAAGAATTTCACACATAATGCAGTATTTTAAAACGCAATATTTTTGAACTTCTCGATATTTTCTGTTTCCCATCATTAGTCGATATGCCAAAAGAATCAACTTATCGTGAATGAGGTATAACATTTAAGTGCATTTAAGTCAAATCAATGTCACTTGTACCACAGTTTGAAGCAAATTTCCCTAGAGAACGAGAAAAGACTCTTTGAAACTTAAAAACCCAATTTTTTCCACATATTTGCATTTTTAATAATTAAAATTTGCATATGAGTAGGTAAAAGAAATTTCTAGAAAAGCTCAGTTTGGCTCCGTTTCAAATAAAATGCAAGTAAAAATAATACACGTACAATATTTTTAGCATATGTACAGAGGTTATGCATAAACAGCCTAATATTTATACCTACCTTCGTGTTTTGAACGATTTCAAAATTTTCACACCCCACGGTGCGCGCCGCTTTATTTTTAGAACTAACTAAGCAATATTATAGTCCGACGATTTTTCATATATAAATCAATTAAAAAATATGTATGTTTTGATGTATAAGTGCTCAATTGTAAAATATGTGTGTGATCAGCGAATTTTAAGTTTCCAGTTTCAGAAGGCAGAATGATATAGGTATATCATGTTTGCGCTGCAACATAATAAGGCGCGTAAGCTCGAAAATCCCAGTTTTGATTTCTGAGTCTCCGTAGAACTCAGACTGAAAATATTGTTACTGAAATGACGATTAGTTTTCACCACGCTACGTTAGGTTGGCGCAATGTGTGTAGAAATAAGACTAGATATGTATGTTTAGGCGATGCAAGCGTGGATATTCGTGTAAACACTGACTAATACAATTAACCATTACATCCATAAGTAAACTTAATCACGGAGTTGATAAACCAATTAACATGTAGGTAACGTGTATTTTAATTATTGGTACATAAAAGTATCGAGAACATTTATTGTACATCACTCATTATACTTACGTAAGCTGATGTATTTCATTCATTAATATTAAATGATAAATGTTTTAGCATAAAACGTAAAATTTAAAGGTTATCGCCAATAGTAGAGCTTCGAAGCTACTTTAAAAACTCTTGTTCTTCTCACAGTTCACTCACCCGATATAAAGATATGATTTCATTGTTGTTATAATTCTTTATTTTATTATAAGATTTTTTTTTAATTGGTATAATAAGGTCGCGGCCTCACTGATAACGTTCTATAACTGGTAAAAGATGGGAATGCTTAAAGTGCAAATGTTCTACATTTAATGTAGATACCTACTAGTAAAAATGCCGCGTAATTCGGAACGACATTCATGATTTAGGCGGGAAATACGTTACATTAGTTGCAAAAAGATTACTTGACAATGTATGGCTATCTACTTGACATTGGCTAAATGCACAAGAAGTGCGAAGCCATCAATTGAAAGAAATAAAAATTTATGGCTGTTGTAAAATAGAAATTATTTATTCAAATAAATTATCCCGTTGCGTCAATTTCATTTTAGTTTCAAGCAAAGAAATAAAAAGATTAGTAAACGATAACACTACTAAATTTTAATATACACTAACGACACGCCCCGGCTTTGCACGGGTGCAATGCTGATATTTAATGGATGTTATCATACATATAAACCTTCCTCTTCAATCACTCTATCTATTAAAAAAACCGCATCAAAATCCGTTGCGTAGTTTCAAAGATTTAAGCATAGAAAGGGACATAGGGACAGAGAAAGCTACTTTGTTTTATACTATGTAGTGATACCTAAGCACGATTAAATTATTAGGGGAAAGCATAATGTCAGAGTTTCGGTGTGAAAATACCACCTTCATACTGAAAAACGACGAAGCGAACCATTGCATCCGATATTTTTGACAAAATATTAGATGGTCTTATTATCATCATCAATAGCCCTCAATTCCTCCACTGCTGGACATAGGCCTCTCTTATGGCACACCACTGGGCTCGATCTTCGGCCCTCCTCATCCAGCCACAGCCATCTTGCGGATATCGTCACCCCACCTAGCCACAGGGCGTCCTACACTACGCAACCCTATAGCGGCCGCATAATACAAAAGACCTACTATAATAATCCATGAAAATCTTGGTACCTTCGGCAAAAACTGTCTTATTTATTTCTCTCCTAGATTCCTTTATTTGTCGACCGCATTGCCTTAAACTTGAATCGCCTTCACAATGCCAATATAGAAAATTATAAAAGATATCATAGGAGCACGTTACGAACACGCGACAAAGAAATCCAGAGACAATATTTTAACCTAGATAGATTACGCGAGTCGTCATAGCTGACGTTTCGTACGCCCTATCATTTTAAATTTTGGACTATCAATGAGCGCTTTAAGTTCAAACGATACTCTATATATTTTTATACAGAATATTCTTTATCTCCATTATAATCATCTTTAAGCAATGATAATTATTGTTAAAAAAAATATTTGGTTTTTACGGTCAATGACATCTACCAACAGCCAATATTACATACGTCGCACTGCTTAGTATGGACCTCCTCTACAACTGAGAAAGTTAAGGCTTCAGTCCACCTCGCTGGCCTATTTCGAATTGGGTACTTTGACATTAAGGATAACATAGGGAAAAAAGCTGCAAACCTTAAAGTTTTAGGAAATTTAGATGTGTAGTCCTCCAATCCGTACTATGCCAGTGTGGCGGTCTGTAACCTTTAGGTGGCAGAGGATTTACCATCTCAATTTTAGAGAAGACCCTTACTCAGAGTTGTGTGCGGCTCTTGATGTTTTTTTTTATAACGTGCATGTTAGTAATAATGATAAGTAAACAATATTATTGCAAACTGAAGGTTTTTTTGCCTGGCTCTTCTAAACGTGTTTAACGTTATAAGAAGACAATAGGTACACATTCAAAAAGAAAAATATAAACCAACGGTTAATTATTAAAAAATCACACATATTTAACATTAAAAAGACAGGGAGGAAGGATGGACCTGCTTCTGATTTCGAACGAATTGAGGAGTGTCGAGTCTACGCAAATGAAAACGCGGGCAGAATTTGATCGAACGAAGGCAGAAATTGAACGCACCACTGTGTTGGCAACGGGACCGCCCACTCTCGCCATCTCTGACGTAAGCCATGCCATTGTTGCATGGCCAGCTAAAAATAAACAAACGCCACATGGAAAATAACTCGATATTGTTTGTAACGGCAATGATCTGATGTATCTGGAGCGACCTTTGCAGATAAGGGCTCGTGGATCAATGAATTGTTGGGTCATTGAGAATAAGCAGCTTCTAGGAAAACTGCTTCAGCTTTACCACCAAGCAGTAGCTATCTGAATGTAGTTGTTGCAGATATATGAATTGTTAATAAAAGTTGTATTGAATTGGTAGTTTTAGAAGCCTATGTTCAGCTTTGGAGGTTTTTTAACTGATGATGGTTGATCGTCTTCCCAATTAAAATATACACCCATTTACTTGTGGCGGCGACTGTATTTCTCGTTTTTATTATCTAGTATAGTGCTATAATGCATCAGCTAATCATAAAGCTCATCTAGTTAATTCCCGCCTAGCCCACAAGGCACCAGGGCCTGCGAACTTGGCAAATTATATTCGTAAGCATGATTTGAATTTCAATTGAAATGAATAAAACTCCCATAAGAAATACTTAGTATAATTTATTGCAGACAGAAACCCATCAGTCCGTAGCCCCGCCGAACTGCACGTGTACCGATGTTTTGTTACAATAATAAAAAATACCTATGTTATTTACAATTAAACTACAACTTAAAATGTTAAAAAATAAATAACCAATTTTCTATTAACCGAGTATGGAGATATTACAGCTAGGCATGCGTGTAAAGCCGAACGAACACAATCGATACTTTTAAATCGATTACTAATTTTTCACATCTTACCGATTTTACAAGCTCTTCAAATCATTCGGTATGACACTTGTGATGTGCTTATTCCGGCTTCACACAACATTTTAAATATTAACAAAAAAATTACTCCTTGATATTAAAATACGAGATCATTGTTTCTATGTGTTAAATATACATATTTTTTTCAATGAACACAGCTGGTGTGTTTTTTATTTAGACAACAAATAATACATAAAACATGGAGACGGATCGTACAAACCACTAACGAATAATTTTAATGAACAATTTTGTATTATGTCACAATGTATGACCATAGAATTAAAAATGTAAAGTGTAGAATACACAGAGGTACACTTAGAAAAAAAATACAAAACACTAATTGTTGTTAAACATTAACACAAAATAATCATAGATAAAATAGTACTTATATCCCAAAACGTATCCAATTCATGTGCAAAAAGCATACAATCTTTTGCCATACCATTTTCTATTTGTCATAAGTAATCTAAATGAAATGAAATGAAATGAAATGAAATAATATTTATTGAATCCATAAAATGTCAAATACATCACTTAGATTCAGTCATTTCAAAATTTACCACCCTGTTCGGAAGGCAGTCATCACTAGAGAAGAACGGGCAAGAAACTCTAGTGTTGCTCTTTTCCAATCAAGAGATAGTTTACAATACAGATACAAAGACTCAATTTCCCGAATTAGAGCAGCTCATTAATACAATATCAGAATTTTGTATATAAGAACAACATAGTCATCTTAAATGGAGACTCTGACATCTAACCAGGTTAAAATTTCATTAATGGAAATTTCATTAATGGAAATAAGCAAATCAGGCAGACCAGTCCCCACAAACAGCACCCGTTCACGAGTATGACGCATGTGCCAGCCATCGGCCTCCTCAACCATTTCATAGGGAAGTGACCGACCCGGCACACGACGCCGCCGTAAGCACAGACATTTCTGCGAGCATGACATACCTGATTGCTTACAAGTTACTAAAATAATAATCAAGTATAATAATCAAGTATGTACAGCCATGTCCATTAAAGTAGACCCAGTCAAGCCCGGGATTACAATAACATTTTACTTATACCCAGGCTTCGTTATCTTCCATATATTCTGATATTGTATAGTAGGCTTTGTTACATAGATGTCTCTTAGTAATTTCTTTAAATTTATGATACTTTAAAGCCTTAATATGACTAGGGACTTTATTGTAGAAGTGTATACAGTAACCCTTAAAAGATTTGCTGATCTTGTGGAGCCTGGTTTTATAAGTTACTAACTTATTTTTATTACGAGTATTCCTATCGTGTATGTCAGAAAACTTTTTAAATTTATGAATATTCTTATGGACATACATAAGATTTGCGTGTATGTATTGCGATGCTACTGTCAAAATACCAATTTCCTTAAACTTTTCTCTTAGAGAATATCTAGAGCTAAGAGAATAAATACATCTGATGGCTCGTTTTTGTAGTAAAAATATGGTATTTATGTCAGCGGCACCACCCCATAGTAGAATTCCATAACTCATCAAACTATGAAAGTAAGCAAAATACACTAACCTAGCTGTATCAATGTCTGTCAACTGACGTATTTTGCTCACTGCAAAGACTGCTGCACTCAGCTTTTGAGCTAATACTGTTATGTGGGGACCCCATTGAAGTTTGGGGTCTAATGTGATTCCCAAAAACTTAGTATTATCCACAAGGCTCAGCTTATCTCCATTCATTAAAATGTCGGCATTGGCATATTTTACATTAGGTGTTATAAACCTAATACATTTAGTTTTTTTACTATTTAATAATAGGTTATTAATATTAAACCAATGCACGATTTTAGTGAGAGTGCAGTTTACATCGTCAAGAGTGGATTGATTGCGTTTAACTTTAAATACTAAAGAAGTGTCGTCAGCAAACAGCACTACATCACAATCGTCCCTTATATAATAAGGCAAGTCATTAATATAAATCAAAAAAAGAAAGGGTCCAAGAATCGAGCCTTGTGGAACTCCCATAGTAACAACAGACCCAGGAGATCTTTTTCCATTTACATCAACAACCTGGATTCTATTACTTAAATACGACTTAAACAACTCAAGTGCCATACCGTTAACTCCATAATGGCTTAGTTTCCCGATAAGAATGTCATGGTGAACACAATCAAATGCCTTGGATAGATCACAAAATACTCCTAAAGCATCTCGTGAGACCTCCCAAGCTTCAAAAATATTATGAATAAGTTCCACACCAGCATCGGTTGTGGAGCGACCCCGAGTAAAACCAAACTGGTTGCAATGAAGCAGTTTGTTTTTTGAAAAGTAATTTTCAATTTGCAACAACATAAGTTTTTCGAATATTTTACTAATAGAAGGTAGAATCGATATGGGTCTAAAGTTAGTTGGGTCGTCTTTGCTACCTGATTTATAGAGTGGAATAATTTTACTTAATTTCATTTTATCAGGAAATATGCCACTATTAACACACGAGTTAAAAATTATAGCTAGCTGGGGTGCTAATACATGTATTACAGAGTTTAGGATTTTTGTAGAAATTCCCCAGAAGTCACATGTATTTTTTATGTTTATTAACTTAAATGTCTTAATAACATCTATACTATTAACACAATGGAATCTAAATGAATCCTCACTCCCAGGGACTGTTTTCTGTAATAGCTCACTTGCAACGGATGTGGAAGAGTTCAAACTTCTAGTAATAGAAACTGGTATTTCAGAAAAAAAAGTTTCAAATGCCCTAGCTACCTCAAAATTAGATTTGATTATATTATTATTTATGTTTAAACTAAACTCGGTTTCTCGAGGTTTAGTCTTCCCAGTTTCTTTATTTATTACACTCCAAGTCATTTTTATGGTATTTTTAGCCTTTTTTATTTTATTACTTAAGTATAAGGACTTGGCTCTTATGCAAACTAGCTTAAATATTCTAGAATATTTTTTCACATATTTTTTAAATTCTACACTGTGATTGTATGTTTTTTCATAATAGAGGTCATACAATCTCTTTCTACTTATGTGAATGCCTAACGTAGCCCAACTTTTAAATGGAGTCTTTTTACCAATAGAAACAGATCTGGGTGTGAAAATTGATTCAAACTCCTTACAAAATGTGTTAAACATGGAGTTATACAATATATTAGGGTCACTTCCAGTTACAATGTTACTTAATTTATTATTTAATTTAATTTTAATTCTCTCTAACCGAGCCTTTGTTACCGGGACAACAGTCAGTTTCTCATTTGATGCGTCTTGGAATCCACTTTTAAATGTGACCAGTTGTCCACAGTGATCAGAGCCAATGTTATTAATAATACATTTGTTGTGTGGCAGGATATCTGTAAAGACATTATCAATACAGGTAGCACTGGTGTTGGTTATTCTTGTAGGCTCTGAAAAAAGATTTGTTAAATTAAAAGACGAAAATAAAGTTTTTAATTTTATAGCCACTGTAGAACTTTCTATCAAATTAACATTAAAATCTCCACAGACCAACAATTTCTTATTTGATCTATTTAGTTTTCTTAATGCATCTTCAACTATTAATTCAAAATTATCATAAATTGAGGAGGGTGGCCTGTATACACATAAAACAATGAACTGCTCCAACTCAATACATGACAGTTCCGCAGTTTGCTCCACAGAGAGGCTCACTATATCTTTGCGCTCTTTATATTTATGAATTTTATTCACTAATATAAGTGAGCCACCATGTATAGCATTTTTCCTGCAAAAGTTGCTACTAATTGTATGATCTTTGAAGTTGAACATGAGCTGTTCAGTTCGTAACCAGTGTTCTGTAGCGCAAAGAATATCAATTTCCTGACAACTCATGAACAACTCCAGTTGCAGCTCTTTACCTAGCATTCCTTGCATATTCTGGTGAACTAGATTGAAATACTTTGTATTAACATTGTTGCAAACCATACTCTGATTTACTAATGGTGGAGTCAAATTGGGTAAATGTATCATGTTAACTGGAAGTATTGAATTATTTAATTTATTATTATTTTTGATTATAATTGAAGTGCAAGAGGCTGGCTCTATTGTCTGTGATTGAAATTTAAAGAATGTCTACTTTTCGGAATAGATACAAATGTATCATTCCATGTCATAACTTGATTCTGCTCAATAGAAGCAGGTGAGGCAGCCATGTTCTTAGCTTTGTCTAATATAAATGAATATAGCAACTTTGCTATTTGTCTTTTGCTTCTAAAAGAATAAAAGTTACTCTTAATTTTATACTTACTGAAGTAAGTATTAATGTCTATTATTGACACCTTACTACAATTATTTGTAAGGGTCTCTTTTAATGTCATATTTAACTTATACCTATAGGTTTTTTCCACTTGTGGCAAATTTTCCATATAAGGAAATGTAAACATTACAATTTTCTTAACATTAAGTGATGTTAGTTTGTTAATTATTTCTAGATGTTGGCTTTTGTTTACATTACCCCTGTGGCGTCACGCGCACATACAGAGAACATGCATACTTACCTTTTACCTCTCAAAACCAACCACCTTACCTTACCTTACCGTGACATACCAAATATACCATTTACCAAGAATTCAAGAAATAAAACACAGAGAAGGGACAATAAATAAAACACAGCGAGTAGAATAATAATACGTTTATAAGTCTTTTATAGACTTTGGATAATGGATGGGCGCGGCATGAAAATGCCACATACTTTTGACGTCAAGTCAAGTGAAACCACAGCAAGTGCGGCGTGAAAACGCCATCACCGCTGATCACGAAGCGAAGCTCGACGACACACGCAGCACGGCCCGGCGACAGTTCTGGAGACCCACGACGAGCGACGCACACCGCACACGACGAGTAGCTGCCCGATGATTCTTCCGACGACGCGCCGCGCTGAATAACCGCGAAACCGCGACGCGCCTAATATTTATAGGTGGGCGAGAGTCGCGCGGACGCGGGGCGCGCGGGGGCACGGACGCGGGGCGCGCGTTGGCACGCGCTCGTTTCCCGCGCTTTTTCGCCCGCGCTTGCCCGCAGAGGGCGCCACTCTCGCTGGTCTAATTTGTATATAAGGAGTGCATGTTTCTCAATAAAATACACATTCGACATACGACAGTACAAGTGGTCTTTCACTTCAAGTAGTCCTCCAGCACACTACAATTGGTGACCCCGAAGAAGAACAGCAAGCAAGAAGAAAAAGAAGCCATCTGACTAGAAGAAACTCTGCCCGTTTGCCCGAAGATTATTCCACATCGTCATTCTGCAAGAAATCCAGATTCCACCATGCAAAATCCAGAAGAACGTCACATCGCCGCCGTATCCCTGCAGTCCCGCATTCCGCCATTTTGGCGCCAAAACGCGCTACTATGGTTCGCGCAGTTTGAAGCCGTCGTTGCCGCATCGAAACCTAGCGAGCAACAAAAGTTTGAGCTTGTCATCCCAGCACTCGACGTGAGAGATATCCAGGAAATCAGCGACGTTATCCTCGACGTCCACGGCGAACATAAATACCAGCGCACAAAAGAACGCCTAATAGCCGTTTACCAAGAGTCGGCTAATAGCCAGCTGGAGAAACTTCTCGGCGGTTTGGAGCTTGGCGATGACAAACCTAGCCAACTCCTACGCCGTATGCAAGAGCTCAACAGAAAAATGCTCACAGACGACGCGCTCAAATTAATATGGCTGAGACAAATGCCGGAGCAAATTCGGAGCATTTTGGCCATAACCACGGAGCAAAGTCTCGACACGCTCGCCACAATCGCCGACAAAATACGAGAACACACAGACCTCCGCCCCACCGTCGCCTGCGTCACCTCACCTAGCTGCACTACTAAACAAGATAGCCAAATGGACATAATATCAAAACAACTCGAGCGCATGTCCGTCGAGATCGCCGAGTTACGCGCCGAAAGAAGCGCATTCCACACTCAACAGCGACGCGGCCGTTCGTTTGATCCTCGCCGCCGCGCGCGCTCGCGCAGTATTACATCAGCTGATCGCAGCGCTTCAACAATCAAACCGGGGGACAGAGAATGGGTATGCCGATACCATTACCGTTTCGGCGATAAAGCTCGCCGGTGTATATCTCCATGCTCTAAGAAGAATTTAAACTAGAAACAACACCGATAGCGGCGGGTATCGATGTTAATAGTATTAGTCACCGCCTATGCGTCATTGACGTTCGCACGCGGGAAAAATTCCTGATCGACACCGGAGCAGACATCTCCGTGCTTGCAGCCAAGAGAAGCGATCGATCAAAAGAATCCACGTCGTATCAATTGTTCGCGGCCAACAACACGCCGATACGTACCTACGGAGAGCGTACATTAGAGCTCAACCTAGGTCTACGCCGAAGTTTCAAGTGGACATTCATCATCGCCGACGTGAAAACATCAATTTTGGGCGCAGACTTCTTGAAGAGCCATAAGTTAATCATTGACCTGCATCGTAGAAAATTAATAGACAGCGTCACTGAACTACATATAAACGCCATCAAGACAAACAGCACCGACCCAATTGTTTTCACATTAAATCAAGATCATCCATACCACGACATCTTATCTAAATATCCCGACATACTACGCCCGATGTCACTGAAAACGCCCGCGAAACACGACGTGACTCACCACATCGAAACGACGGGCGCGCCGATCTACTCAAGGCCACGCCCGCTGCCGCCGGACAAGTACAAAGCCGCGAAAGAAGAATTCGAAAACATGATCAACATGGGTATTTGTAAGCCGTCGAAAAGTCCCTGGGCCAGTCCACTACACGTAGTAAAGAAGAAAGATGGGTCACTACGTGTATGTGGCGACTATAGACGCCTCAACGCAGTAACAGTCCCAGACAGATATCCAATCCCGCGCATTCAAGACTTCACTTACCAGCTACATGGAAAAACAATATTCTCAAAATTAGATTTAAAAATGGCATATTTCTGGATACCTATAGAAAAGGAAGACGCGGCCAAAACAGCAATCATCACACCATTTGGCCTATTTGAATTTAATTGCATGACGTTTGGCCTACGCAACTCGGGACAAACATTCCAGAGATTCATGCACGAAGTACTACGCGGCCTTGACGACATCGTATTTTGTTTTGTGGACGATTTATTAGTTTACTCAACCAACGCCGAAGAACACAGAACACATCTGGAGCAAGTGATCGAACGCCTTAACAAATACGGCGTATCACTCAACATTAACAAGTGCGAATTCGGCAAAGAAAAAATTGAATTTTTGGGTTATGAAGTTAGCCAGTCAGGAATCAAACCTACCGACGAACGCATAAAAGTTATATCGAGTTACCCGAAACCGCAGACTGTGCAAGAATTAAGAAGATTTCTCGGTATGATAAACTTTTATCGCGACTGCCTACCCCATCAAGCCGAACTACAACACGAATTAAATAAATATCTCCACAACAAAAAGAAGAACGATAAAACAATAATTAATTGGACACCCGAAGCCGACGCCGCCTTTGAACTATGCCGCGAAAGCATCCTGAAGGCCACTACATTAACACATCCAACGTCTAGTGCACCACTATGTCTCATGACCGACGCCTCCGACAAGAGTATAGGCGCCGTCCTACAACAAAAAATTAACAACAAATGGAGACCGCTCGCATTTTACTCAAAAACAATGAGTGAAACACAGCGCCGCTACAGTGTGTACGATCGCGAATTATTAGCCATCTACACAGCTGTAAAACATTTTCGCCGACTCATAGAAGGAAACAACGATTTGACTATATGGACCGATCACAAGCCACTCTCGCACGCACTCACTAGACCGCCGAGTAGCAGTGACACGCCCAGAAGAGAGAGACAACTACACTTCATTAGTCAATTCTGTTCATCCATAAAGTACGTGCACGGAGACCGGAACCACGCAGCAGACGCCTTATCACGCATAGAATCAATAGAACATTTTTCAAACATCGATTACAATAAATTAGCAGAAGAGCAAGACACCGACGCCGAGTTACAGAATATAAAAAACAAACCAAACCTAAAATTTACACAAATTACGCTACCGGGAATGCATCGCTCATTGACCTGTGACATCGCGACTACCCATCCCCGCCCGTACCTCCCGCCCGCTTATCGTTACGCCGCATTCCAAGCGCAACACGAAATAAGCCACCCCGGAATTCGTACGACGCGGAAGATAATAACATCAAAATATTTTTGGCCGTCAATGAATAAAGATATCGGTTTATGGACTAAAGCATGCATCGGATGTCAACGCGCCAAAATAAATCGACACGTCAATAGCCCGCTTGGTCAATTCCCGCCATCAAGCCGCTTCGAACACGTGCACATTGACATAATCGGCCCGTTACCTACATCAAACGAACACAAATATTGCGTCACAATGATCGACCGATGCACGAAATGGCCCGAAGCAGTCCCGACGCGCGACATTACAGCTGAAACAATCGCGCGCGCATTTTACAAAGGATGGATCGCACGTTTCGGATGCCCCGCGCGAGTGACGACCGATCAAGGACGTCAATTCGAGTCCGCGCTATTCAACGAACTCATGAAAAAGTTTGGTGTTACACGTATCCGGACAACACCATTTCACCCGCAAGCTAATGGTCAAATTGAAAGGTGGCATCGCACGCTGAAATCCGCGCTCATGGCAAGAGGCGCAAACACACACTGGACGGAAGATTTGCCCACAGTGTTACTCGGCCTACGCACAGCCCTGCGCGACAACAATGTCAGCCCTGCATTAATGACCTACGGATGCACCCTACGAGTTCCATCTGATTTTTTTGTGCCTACGCAGCCAAAAATAGAAGACACCGAATTCGTCCGCCGAATAACAGAGACTATGTCAACTTTATCACCAGTACATAAAACATACGCCTCAAGCAAGAATGCATTTGTATATAAAGATCTCGCAACCTGCAGTCACGTGTTCATTCGGAACGACACGGTACGCAGTTCATTGACACCGCCCTACGACGGACCGTTTGAAGTACTTGAGCGTAGTGGAAAAACATTCAAAATAAAATTACCACTACGCACTACAATAATATCAATAGACAGACTAAAACCAGCCTACATATTCAATGAAGAAAGCGCCGTGATTACCTCGACACCTACTTCGAGCAACAATCCGGCAGACACCACACTCACGGAGCCACGATCGTCAGAAGCAGCGCCGCCGTCAAAGCAGCCCTACGTCACACGATCGGGACGCTCAGTGAAACCCTCCGTGCGTTTCACTTGAGGGGGAGTACTGTGGCGTCACGCGCACATACAGAGAACATGCATACTTACCTTTTACCTCTCAAAACCAACCACCTTACCTTACCTTACCGTGACATACCAAATATACCATTTACCAAGAATTCAAGAAATAAAACACAGAGAAGGGACATAGTAGAGTGCCGTAAGGCATAAAAATGGTCAAACCTCGGAACCCAGGGCCAGTCAATGAATCTGTATATCAAGTATGAGACTGCATTATTAAGACCTCAAATAAAAAAGTTAAAAACAAAAAATTGACCGATCTCGATTTACAACAATTTTTAACAACAATTTACTGAAAAATGAGAGACGGAAGGGAGAAAATTTTTTTATAGAGAAAAATTTAGTTTTATTTGTAATAAATTATATGTGCAGAGTAATTTCAATGTAATTTATTAGATTATTGTAAAAAATAAGTTACAAAAAAAAATTATCATTAACTATTCACATTGTTACATCGTGTACATTTCACAGCTTTCACCATTGCATTCTAAGCAATGTAGTTTAATCCACTTTTCCTGCACCCACAAGATGCTCCACATCCTGTTTTGCATGAGCAAAACATAATTTTTAATAAAGATTCTGGAGCTGGTCGTTGCGTCATTGTTTGCGGTGTCAATATTCCGCATTCCAAGCCATGTTTGAACTTGCAAAAATACTCTTTTAAGTTTTAGTACAAACGCCCAATTAATTCAATATTTCGTCAATGCGAATATTGTTGCTCGAAAATTCCTTAATCACACGAAATAGCAACAAAGGGTAATATTGGCGTTGGTGACTTGAATTTCCTCAAGTTGCCCCAAAACAACAAATCTATACAACAAAATGTGAAAAAAGCTCTTAAAAAAGAATATTTCTCATTTCTTAAATTATGAGCTTTGCAGAGCAAAAACGTGATCCCTTATTTTTTCAAAAATTCGATCGAGTGAAACAAAAAAATGGCTGGATGGATTAATTTGGCACTTTGTAGGATTTTTGTGGACATATTGAACTGTAAAACGCACACTTAACATTATTGGTTTTCACAATATTTTCGATCCAGCGCTCGATTTTCCAAAACACCATCTAAAGCTCATTTTTTGATGCATTTTCAAATGCATGTAACAAGAAGAATTCTTGTTTTTTCGAAAAAGTAATAGCTGGTGGTTAAAGGATATTTATTCAAATTCTTGAAACGCACCTTAAACTTGGTGTACAATTATTGGTTGCTGAGATATCGATAATTAAAGACAAAAGGATCCTTTTCCATTTGTAGACTGATATCTCGGCGAGAACTAAACATATCGAGGTGTTAAAAGATAGAAATTAAAGCTAAATAAACAAAGTATCCGATCTTTATAAGGGTTAAGCAAGAACATTTTTCTCCACGCCCGTATGTAAAAAAAAGAAGCATTAAACATTTTGAAATTGTTTTGTTGCTGCTTTTCCTAAGATCACTCAAAAACCACTGATGCTACAAAATTTTAATGTGTTAATCCAAAAACTAGAGACTTGGAGCTACAATTTTCTTTTTTTAAATTTCCTGTACGACCATTTTTCTCGAAGTTACGGCCCAAAAATTTGGATTTATTTTTTGATCCTTTAATTTTTTCCAGTAGTGTATTTATTTATATTCATCGGTATACCTGCAGTCCCTAAAGATCCAAGATCAAGTTTTCAAGTTTGTAATAGTTGTTATTTTTTAAAATATGACTTTCGACTAATATAAATCAATTAAAACTCCAAAAAATTAATAAATGTTTATAATAATAAAAAAAAATTGAGAGCGCGAAAAAATTTTTTTTTAACATTTTTCTATATGCTATTAAAAACATATTTTCAAGGTTTATATTAAGATTCATAGACTGGCCCTGGATTCCGAGGTATAAACCTTACGGCGCTCCACTAACAATAAATAAAACACAGCGAGTAGAATAATAATACGTTTATAAGTCTTTTATAGACTTTGGATAATGGATGGGCGCGGCATGAAAATGCCACATACTTTTGACGTCAAGTCAAGTGAAACCACAGCAAGTGCGGCGTGAAAACGCCATCACCGCTGATCTCAAAGCGAAGCTCGACGACACACGCAGCACGGCCCGGCGACAGTTCTGGAGACCCACGACGAGCGACGCACACCGCACACGACGAGTAGCTGCCCGATGATTCTTCCGACGACGCGCCGCGCTGAATAACCGCGAAACTGCGACGCGCCTAATATTTATAGGTGGGCGAGAGTCGCGCGGACGCGGGGCGCGCGGGGGCACGGACGCGGGGCGCGCGTTGGCACGCGCTCGTTTCCCGCGCTTTTTCGCCCGCGCTTGCCCGCAGAGGGCGCCACTCTCGCTGGTCTAATTTGTATATAAGGAGTGCATGTTTCTCAATAAAATACACATTCGACATACGACAGTACAAGTGGTCTTTCACTTCAAGTAGTCCTCCAGCACACTACACCCCTATTAGCAATTAAAATTATTAATGTTGTATCGGGGATAAATGTATATTTAAATATTTTATTTAAAATTTGTGGGTATGAAAGTCCCGGCATACAATGATTTAAAAACTGTTTGTCCTGTCATGTTATTTAATAATTGACCTAGTCCTTTCCCAATACTATCACTAAATATAACTATTTGATCATTACAATTAGCCTTTTTTTGGGTAGTACTGTCATTGTTCAAAATAGTTACGTTTGTGGCGTCACGCTCACATAGAGAGAACATGCATACTTACCTGTTACCTCTCAAAACCAACCACCTTACCTTACCTTACCGTGACATACCAAATATACCATTTACCAGGAATTCAAGAAATAAAACACAGAGAAGGGACAATAAATAAAACACAGCGAGTAGAATAATAATACGTTTATAAGTCTTTTATAGACTTTGGATAATGGATGGGCGCGGCATGAAAATGCCACATACTTTTGACGTCAAGTCAAGTGAAACCACAGCAAGTGCGGCGTGAAAACGCCATCACCGCTGATCACGAAGCGAAGCTCGACGACACACGCAGCACGGCTCGGCGACAGTTCTGGAGACCCACGACGAGCGACGCACACCGCACACGACGAGTAGCTGCCCGATGATTCTTCCGACGACGCGCCGCGCTGAATAACCGCGAAACCGCGACGCGCCTAATATTTATAGGTGAGCGAGAGTCGCGCGGACGCGGGGCGCGCGGGGGCACGGACGCGGGGCGCGCGTTGGCACGCGCTCGTTTCCCGCGCTTTTTCGCCCGCGCTTGCCCGCAGAGGGCGCCACTCTCGCTGGTCTAATTTGTATATAAGGAGTGCATGTTTCTAAATAAAACACATTCGACATACGACATTACAAGTGGTCTTTCACTTCAAGTAGTCCTCCAGCACACGTTCTTATTTATAGGAGTGACAGATAACTTACTGGAACTGTCACAGTTGCAAGTGTGATTATTTATGAGTGAATTAACCTTTTGAACGCCATTGTCGGCTATAGCCGACATGCAACGCCGTGCCCTCTACGCCACGGTCGTCTATAGCCGACATTAAAGTAGCATTATTATTTAACGATAAATTTGTTCAATAAATGAGTTTCTGTCTTTCATATCTTATTTATTGAAGTAACAAGGATATAATAATTCATATATACCTTAAACCTACCTATAAATATTTATTATATGTGAGAAATCCGTGAGAGAAAAGATGCCAAAAAAAAGTCCGTATTGGATGGACTCCAGGCGCCATTGTCGGCAAGAGCCGACCGCTAGTGTTGTGCTAATTTTTTATAAATAATAAGCAAACTGTGCGCTAATGCACGAAGTAAATATAAAATTTTTGTATTATTTCATAAAACAAATATCATATTATATTTATAATAAAATAAACAACTCATTATTGATTAATTAATTGAAGAATTATTTAAAATTCTTTACCTACCCCCTATACAATCGATAGTCCTAGAGTACAGTGTGCCCATTCTTATTTTATTGTCTTTTATGACTGTCCTTTACGCCACGGTCGGCATTAGACGACTCACTTAGTCGCTGTCCGCGTACGAGTACTCAAATAAAGCTGTCCTGTGTTCGTGTCGTTCTTTTGTGAAATACCAATTGCCAATCCCCATTTCGGGGGATTTATCTGGCGCCTGACGTTTCGGCGAAGGTGACGGCGACTATGTAGATTATTAAACATTTTGTATTTGTCCCAAATTGATTTATTTAACATAATATAAGACGGAGACTCTTCTAAACCCATACTTTAACCGCCATTTGGCAAACAAATATTTTTGTCATAGTTATCTTCTTTCCCAAACAACAACAATCCGTCCACAAACAGTGTATTTCAAATTAAATTAATTCTTTTTACGACATCAATTGGTATATACTTTTATGATTTAATATTACACTCGTGTATTCTTTGTAATAGTAACAAAGAAGTAACAAAAATAAAAGATTTATGATATTTTTTTTGCAAAAGCGGCTTTTACTAAAGTATTTCTTACAATACAACCATCGCATCGAAACATATTGTAAGTAAAATAAGTAATTGTATTTAATGTAGTTCCTAAAATAATCCTTGACGGATTAATATTTTATTTAATTTTTGATGCTAATACATAATATCGTGCACCGTGCCGCGCGCGTCCCCTCTCTATAATGAACCGCGAGCATGTATGAAAACACCGTGTCGACTACGCCAATGTCGGCTAGAGCCGACAACATCTATTGAGTAGTGCTGGGGTAATGTTACTGTGTAATATTTTTGACTAATGTATTTATCTTCAAGAAACATCGTTGTAAGCCATAGTATTTGCTATGTAAAATTACTAGTTTGATGTGGGCTTAAAAAAAACTTCATTTCTAATATGTTGGTAGATATATGCACATTATTTTTATTAGAAAATAAAACGTTATCGACATGCGATTCCCATCCCTATATTTTTTTAGGTATTTATTGCAGTTTTGAGGGCTTGGCGTGGGGGACACGGCGAGTGTTTTTATGCGTGGCGGTCAAAAGGTTAAAACGGTCTGTATTGTATTGACATGTCTCCACTAGGTCATTCAATGCTAAGACATGTTCATTTATTTCTTTTTTGGACAACTCATATTTAAGAGTCATTGATTTTAGAGACTCTTCTAAGCTTATGATTTCCAATTCCAGTTTACTAATTTCACTGTCATACTGGTTCTTATTGGATTCAATTAAGCTGTAGCAATTCTGTAACTGTTCCTTTAAGTTTATTCTTAGTTGTTTGTGTCTCAAATTTTTTAAACTTAGTTTATTTTTCTTAATCAATTTTTGGGTCTTTTTAACATATTTATTTATTTTTATATATTTTTTCAGTTTGTTAATGCTGCATTCACCAATTCCCTTTGTGTTCTTACTATTATTATCAACAGTCAAGACAGATTTTCTGATAGGGGTATGGTTACTTACAGAATGAACCAACTGCGGAGAGGTTGCAACTAGTTCATCGAACAAACTTTGATTTTGCACAATGGTTTCATTAAGTTTGTCCGATTCCAGCTTGTTAATTTGAATATGGGCCTCTTTCAACATTGCCTCCAGATCAGTGATGCGCCTGAGAGCCTGCTCATACTCATCACTGCACTGACTAAACCCTTCCACTACATGTTGCAATCTCTCACGGTCTTCTAAACATGTCTCTAATTGTACATGTAATTGAGACAACTCACTCCTAAGCTTAGAATTTTTATCAGATATTTCCAACAGTACCTTTTCATTGTCCTCTCTTTCCCTGGTTAGGTCTTCAACCAACTCCTTGGTAGCCTTCAACTCCTTTAACGTCAGTTGGAGTTTGGTCTCCTCCTGACGGGAGTATGCCTTGCGAGTCATCATTTTGTTGGATTGAATTAATTCGCGATATAATAAATAATATAAACGGTTGGCACCAAGTTACGTTGATTGTAGATTTAATTGTTGTGAACTAAGTTTGTGTTTATTGAATACTAAAAATTATGTACTATCTAGTTAATTCCCGCCTAGCCCACAAGGCACCAGGGCCTGCGAACTTGGCAAATTATATTCGTAAGCATGATTTGAACCTTCAATTGAAATGAATAAAACTCCCATAAGAAATACTTAGTATAATTTATTGCAGACAGAAACCCATCAGTCCGTAGCCCCGCCGAACTGCACGTGTACCGATGTTTTGTTACAATAATAAAAAATACCTATGTTATTTACAATTAAACTACAACTTAAAATGTTAAAAAATAAATAACCAATTTTCTATTAACCGAGTATGGAGATATTACAGCTAGGCATGCGTGTAAAGCCGAACGAACACAATCGATACTTTTAAATCGATTACTAATTTTTCACATCTTACCGATTTTACAAGCTCTTCAAATCATTCGGTATGACACTTGTGATGTGCTTATTCCGGCTTCACACAACATTTTAAATATTAACAAAAAAATTACTCCTTGATATTAAAATACGAGATCATTGTTTCTATGTGTTAAATATACATATTTTTTTCAATGAACACAGCTGGTGTGTTTTTTATTTAGACAACAAATAATACATAAAACATGGAGACGGATCGTACAAACCACTAACGAATAATTTTAATGAACAATTTTGTATTATGTCACAATGTATGACCATAGAATTAAAAATGTAAAGTGTAGAATACACAGAGGTACACTTAGAAAAAAAATACAAAACACTAATTGTTGTTAAACATTAACACAAAATAATCATAGATAAAATAGTACTTATATCCCAAAACGTATCCAATTCATGTGCAAAAAGCATACAATCTTTTGCCATACCATTTTCTATTTGTCATAAGTAATCTAAATAAAATAAAGCTAATAACCAAATTAGGTTCAATGTCACATTTAAAATGTCGACAGCTTAAAATAAAACAGATTCAGATCAAGTTTATGAAAAAATGCGTTCAATATAAAAAATAAGTCTTATTGTGACGTCATATGTCGCATATCAAATTAAGAAAGTTAAATTAGGAACCATTATATAAAATGTCATAGTACGAGTAGTGGAAAATAAAATATCCCTCTACTTTTAGACCTATATAATGGGTAAAAACGGATTTAATCAAATGTCATCCTTATAGGTTTTATTTTATTATTTTGAACGCATCATTTCAATATGTGGTGACACTGAAACCTAAATAAAATAAAATTTAAGAATCATTTTTTAACTATTTCAACATTTCATTGCACTTGTATTTTTTATGTTAAGATATGATATGTCAATAACTAAAGTTCCTTGAGGTTTGAATAACTGAACTCAAACATACATACTCCACAATTTGAGTTCAATTCAGTTAAGATAGAAATATTTTTGTTTCAAATCAATCAGTAATTTAAACCTGTTTATATTCCCAACATCTTAGAAAAAATAATTGTAATTTACCGCATCCATATTAAACAAATCCACTTCCTAAGACCATTGTGAGTGTGAATAACTGAAAAATAAATAAAATTAAAACTAGCTCCATGTAAACTATTTAAAAATAAACTATAAAATATTACACTGAGTACAATGTACCCGGAACATCACAAAGTTTGATAGTATGCTCGATCGAGATTTAAAAGCCAAAATGACAGTGCTTCGATCCGAATTCGGGCAACGGCATACTGTATTAAGTAACTTGACCTCTCATTGAAACCCCATCTAATAAAAGAGCAACTTTAAAAATACATTTTAATCATCAATTTATTGCAGATGTTACTTATAAATCAAATTTTCCCGCGCTAACTAGAACTCGTAATACGTCAGCTGTTTTTTCAAAATACCCTCAACAGCCTTATACCGAAATTCCCTACAATATCACAGACCATTTGTAACTGAAAATTCTGTTATTACACGTAACTTTACAAAGAGTATTAACTATATTGCTGATTTTAACGGAACCGAATTCGGATTCTGGCACTGCGGCTGCATTAGACTACAAGCTCGGAAATTTCCTAATCAATAAGGTTAGAGCTAAGTCAAAGCCACTATCCATTTAGCTCATTCGGCTTAGGTTTAGTTTACACAACCATCGATTGCCATTGAACACAATATTCCGCGCGAGCTTCGAGATTATTTATTAGTACAATAATAATCAGTACATTTAACTATAAAACATTCTCTCACAATGAATCGGCTCGCGTACAGATCGCGGCTTTGATCTGGCTTCAATCTTAATTCCTTTAGTTTGAGTAAAGATGAAGAATTTTTTAAACGAAACTTAGAGTGAAGTACAGCAATGACGTAGGACCGCATACATGGAACATTCGAAATACAAACATATTCCAAATTTAAATTTTGATTTTTTTTAAAGGCCTTATGATGTCTTAAACTGCTATTTAGTCCATAATAGTTCCAAAACCAAACACAATGGCCAGCGACAGGTCAGCAGAAAAGTTAAAATATTTTACATTTTTAATGACCAAAGTTAATGTATAGAAAACCTCAACTATTAATTACCTATTATTATCAGTCCAGGATAATTTGGCAAAATTACTAACACCCTGCGACAGTGGCGCCTCCAATGTGTTGAAATTGGAACTTTGGAAGGTCAATATTTAGTACAATGTTGGTCCTGTACGTCAAAACACTCTATCATTTTAAGTATGGCCCAAGAGTTACTATCAATTATTTAAGTGGATATTCCTTATTCACACGTCATAAGATATTATGCTATTATTCTGCATGTTTTTACACCATACATACACAAATGCAGCAAAAATAAATCAAAATTGTATGTTAAAACATTGAGTGTGTAAACTGTGTGATGCCAGCGGGGTACCTACACAGAAATGCCCTTTATTAATTCTTCTAAACTATCCGAATACTTGGCCGCACGACATGTTCCATTTCGGTTATTTGGAAATATCCATGATATACCTTATTGCTATTTATTTATAGGGAGGAACAAATTTTAAACTGTACATTCCTACTTGGAAACAAGGATTTTATAATATTAATAATATATTTCCGCACCATTTATATGAATTAATTACCATAAGAATCATATCAGTACAATGAGATTATATTAATTTATACATGTCAATAAACAAAATAAAACTAGCCGTGCGACATCACTAAGCTCATGACGCCGTGCCATAGAGTTCAGCTCTCCAACCATCGACACTTGTGTCACCATAGACAAAGCACAACCATAGTCAAAGGGAGTCTACGCAACATTAGTTCGTTTAGCCTTAGCATATACAAGTTCTATATCTTAATTGGTTTGGCAGCGATTGTTATATACAATTTGAAATTCAGTTCCCGGAAGTTTTAAGTAGATTTTTTTAGCCTTTAGTCCAATCTGTTGACTAAATTTATACTGATGAGATTGGGCCTACCTTAAAATTATAAATGACTTAACTAAGTAATGTTCTGTCTTACTTCTTCTTCTTCTATCATCAAAATTCATTGAACAGTATAAACAGAATTGTGCCCTATTATCATGTAGCTAGCCAAAAATGTACAAAGACATTTGAATATTTTTTTACACTTTATAATCAATCAATCGCCAAAGCTTCAAGGCGTTTATCAGCCATATTCGAATGATATTGAACAATCACTCTAGGCAACGCAATGCGGTAGACATTACAGATAATAAAAATAAAGTCTATGGTAACACAAAACTGTCGAAGGTGCTATCTCTATGCCAGCAGGGCGATCATAAGTCACATTATAAAGTAACACATTTTGTCTCCTAAAACCCAATCCATTTTACAATCTTGGTCCTGTATATTTACATATTTTATAAAATACAATTTTACCTAGCAATGTACAATTGACGCACCTGTGGCATCATAGTTGCACTTATTAAAAAACCTATGTCGAAACACCAAAACACATTGCCATCGGACGCGCTAGCATGATCACTAACTATATCAGTAGGTACAGCTTACAACAAAGTGCAAAATTAAAGGAAAAAATGAAGTCTATTTAGCAATCAATTTTCAATCTTAAACATGTATTTAGAGCTCATTTTCGCATTAAATGTAATTGAAGAAAATAATTGTGGTTATGTTAATAAGGTTTATTTTTAAATTCATTTTTCATGTCATTTAATAAAATAATATCAATGTCAAATTTTTTGAAGCAAATTAAAAATATTAGTAGTATAGTCGACTCAGTTGTTTTTTGTTCATCCCTTACACCAGATTTCACGCTTTTCTTATTTAATTGCTCTTTGTATTTGTAAAATTCGTTCTACTGGTGTTCTATGTAGGGACATTACATACATTTATGGACTCAATCTGGGCAAATTCCAGATAAATTATTCAAGATTTTAACAGAAAATTTCTTATCACCCAAAATATTATAATGAAAATAAGACAACTACCTTCATTAGAAGAAAAATACAAAATGATATTGACAGCTGTACCAAAGAGCACCAAGTTTATGAGCAAGTCTAATCAATTCCAGATGTTCGTTGTCCACGTGTAGGTGTGGAGGGGGAGGGGGAGGGGGGAGGCCACGCCTACGCTTCCGTGGCCACCGGCTCCCGCGCGTGGTGGATCTTCACGTGCTTATTATGATTAGACTTATTGCTAGAAGTCTTACCGCAGATGTTACAGGCGAAGGGTCGCGCGCCGCTGTGCACCTTCATATGCTCGGACAAGTAGTAACTCCTGTGGAAAGACTTCCCGCACTCTGGCACTTTGCACACATATTTCTTAGCAGTCTCGTGCTCTCTCACGTGCCTCTGGCAGTTGTATCTCCTGATGAACTGGCAGCCGCAGTAGTTACACGTGTACGGTTTGACGGATTTGTGCGCGTTCATGTGGGCCACGTATTCCGTTTGTCGGATGAACGCGCCTTTACATAAGTGGCACTTGAACGGCTTGGCCGAGCGGCTCATGTGCGTCCAGCGGTGCAGCTTCAGGTTCCACTTGGTGGTGAAACCCTTGTTGCACACGATGCACACGAACGGACGCTTCCCGCTGTGCGTCAGCAGGTGCGTGCGCAGGTTACTCCTCAGGTACACCTGCAATTTAAAATATTGTTTAGCTGAGATTTGTAAATATTGTTGGAAGGGGTTATTCAGTTAAGATGGACAAAGTGATTTGAAGTCAGAGTGGAGGGGAACAAATCTGTAAATGTTTAGAATCACGTCGGGGTCAACAATGCATGTGTGCGTGATGACTGGTTGAAATGAAACACTTACTGAAGCTTATCCGAATTAATAAAGAAATCGAGGCTTTATTGCAGAAATGACCAACTTATACAATGTTTTGTGTGTGTGTATACAGACATGGCTATCTTGTATTTGTCGACTCGTCGGTAGCGTGAGTCACTTAATAATTTATTTAGTAAGCATATTTGTTATGAAATATAAGTACATTTTAGGGGAGGCTTATATCCAACTGTGGACCTTAGTTGGCTAATGATAAAGTTAATTTTACGGACTATGCTCCACAGATCTCCTGATATAAGCACTGCGTGTCGGTATATGTTCCACAGACCTCCATATCGTCGAACCCTAGGTCACAAGATATAAGTTTCAGCCTCGCAAAAACCATAATTCGAAAAGTAGTGACAGCGCGCAAGTCGGTTGGTCTCTCAACACCGCACAGTTGTGTTGTTGTTGTGTTGTAAGCTAAGGGTCGATATGCCAGTGTGTACCTGTTTGCAGACGGGGCAGGGCACGTTGTCGGCGCCGGGGCGGCCGCGCGGCGCCAGGTAGTACTGGTTGTGCGTGCGGCGCACGTGGCGCGTGAGCGAGGCGGCGTGCACGAACTTGTCGCTGCAGTACAGGCACGCCTTGGGCCGGCCGTCGTGCGTCTCCTGGTGCCACAGCAGCTTGGCGCGCGAGTGGAACACGCCGCCGCACTGGCACACGAAGTCGCGCACGCGGGCCCGCTTGCCGAAGTGGTGCCGGTCCCTGGGACATCGAATAATACTTTATTGAGAGAACTATTATTATAAACAGTCATTGCTAGTCAAGAATTCTATGACAGCCTTTTTTTTCACGAAGGGAGAGCTAGTTATGGCATACTTCCCGCAAACCCTGGAGGAGCAGAGCGAGAAGCGTAAGTCGGGGTCACCGGCCTTCCAATCTTAGGAAGAGATTGTGCGGTAACCCTTGATCAGTCATTGCCACAACATACGCCCAGGCTTGCGAAGAAGTATGACCCAACGGTTGTTCAAGGTTTCGACCCATACTCGGCTTCCATACAACGCCATAAACCACGTGGTGGGCACGGAATTCCCAACGACTGTCAAGCAGCAGCCATAATTTTTTTAAGGTATTTGCCGATGAAAATTCGCCCACCTTGATCACAATATGGGCCCTAGCAGGTGGCCCCATCTACGGTTGGGGCAAGATTCCGTCACCCAAAGCGAAAGGCATTTACCACTTTTCTTTTCTAACCGGCAAGATACTAGTGTTCCCCTTTTCTAATCAAGAAACACCAACTACTCCAGCATATCCAGTATCAAGATTTTCCATTGAGTACAATAAAAGTAAATTTTGACTAGTATTACCTATGAAAGCCGCGTAGCGCAGTTAGGTAGACTAGGCTTGTAAAACGAGCAGGTTCGGGTTCAATCCCCGCACCGAGACAAATGTTTGTGTGATCCACAAATATTTGTTTCAGGTCTGGATCTTTGTGAGATCGAAAAGTCTCTCGTAGTTTCTGATACCCACGACACAAGACTCATATCTTGATGTGGGGTCAGGACTATGTGTGCCTGTTAGATTTATTCATTCATTCATTCATTCGTTCATTAATTACCTGTGCTGCACCATGTTGGAGTATCTGCGGAAGGTGTCGTCGCACACGGTGCACTTGACGGGCGCGCGGCCCGTGTGCACGTTCTGGTGCTCCGACAGCTTCTGCCGCGTCACGAAACGCTTTTCGCACACGTCGCACCTGCAAACGACACACGACACACACTCGTCAATATACCAGAACTTATCAATTTTATTCTATCAGAAAAGTAAAAACTTTCCCAAATTGGGGTAAGGGGTTAACCACAGAACAGCTAAATCAAATTAAAAGGGATATAGATAATATTTTGAAAAATGAAAGGCTGTTTGACAAACATTTACAAAAGTCTTAATTTTACACGCAATCCTAATTGCTACGAAGCCGCCGTGTCAAACATATGATAGTTTAATCATAAGTTCGGCTCGCTCGACATGCTGACATTTCCTATTCTTATTCAACTTCTCTGTGGGGTTAACGACAAAAGAGGCAAATGTAATACACATTTCAAGCACAGTCCTACAGTGGGCGAGTTCATTGCTGTGTAATACACCCCAAATATTTTCAGCCTATTTTTTAAAGATAAATGCATTTGGAATGTTTTCAATAAATCACAATTTATTTATTTTATTTTGTAGTCTTCCAATTACAAGATAAGACGTTTGGTTTCTACATACATTAAAGGCTTTCATGCAGAGCAAATAAAAAAAAACCAGATGGGGGTATGAAGAAGGAGAGAAATGGGCAAGACAATTCTAAACATATGCAATATTTATAAAAAAAATCGTATTCATCGGTAGTATTAATTTAGATTAACTTCCTATTTTTTATTTATTTTACAACTTTACAGACAATACAAGTGCAATTAAATGCCAATTAAATCCTTAGTTACTGCTTTTTTCTTGTGAACTTATATATTAAAATAAGTATGTTTTTGAACTGTCATGCAGTAACTGTGATTCTGTTAAGTTTATGCTCCTATTTTTTTTATCCATGGATTGTCCTTGGAATATATGTATAAGAGGTATTTTAATAACAAAGAAATACCAAAATTTACCAAGAACCAAAATCTCTAATTTGCCCAAGAAACTTTAAGACGGTACACTGGGTAACGGACAGAAAAAGCATAAATAATAAAGGACATCTATAGAACTTACTTGTAATTTTTAATACCTAAATGGGTTTTTATATGGAGAGCCAGATTTGCCCTTTTATAGAAACATTTGCCACAGGTGAGGCACTCTAGGGGGTGGATTTTGAGATGGGCATGGAACGCAGCATCGGTCATCTGGTCAACTTTACATGTGGGACACACGAAGTCCTTCCTTCTTCTCTTAGCTTCCTGCTTTATCATCCCCTCGATCTTCGTCGACAATTTGGTCTCTTCCATGTCATACACTTCCAATATCGTTGATGTTATTGACTCTTTCGTATCTACCATGTTGCCTGGAAATAAAAAAAATGCTGTATAAATATCTTAATAGTATGTGGTTCTGGGTTAATAGGTTGGATCCTGGATCGGACCGTGTAAAAGTAGTGACACCGACAGTGTTAACAGTTTACCAGAAAGTCTTCCGAGTGAATGAATAGCTTAATGATTATACATACCTATTACTAAACAAATATTGACTCGAGAAAAATAAAATACGAAGATATGTATCTATAACTAACGGTAGTTCAGTCTGCAACAGACTGAGCTTGTGCAGAACACACAAAAGACCGTATATTTTCCCCCATTAGAAAAACTTGTAGCCTCTTCTAATCTTGGACATCTCGCTGGCTCACTATTACCAGTATTATTGCTATAATTTTAGTACTCATTTATTTATGAAAACTAGAAGGTTCTATATAATTCAAAGAACCTCATAGTATTCATAACTAAATGAATGCTAAAATTTATCTATCGATCATCAGCGATCTGTTTACTCTCGTATAAAATAAATATTTGAAAATATCTTACACGACATCAAGCTATCGTCCGTCTTCTCCTCCTTCTTGATGGCCCTGGCGGTGATCATGCGGCTGTAGGAAGTCTTCCCAGCGGCGGCGTGCGCCTGCGCCCGGTGCGAGCGCAACTCCTTCGGCGAAGGGAACTTCAGGCTGCATAGTGCGCAGGAGTACGTACGAGTTTTTGGGTACGGGATCTCTTCTTCTCTGTAAATTATAAGTTATGTTGTGAAAGCTACATTATCAAGGGTACTGGCAATTTTTGTGCGTTGTATGAATACACATTTTATACACATTTTATAAAGGTGTCATGATGATTTCTATCATCGGCCAAAAGACGTCCACGGCTGAACAAAGGCGTTCCCTCTAAGAATTCCAACGTGCTCTATCAATTTATAATTTTTATAAAGATCGGCTGATATACTTAATATTAGAAGCCCCACTTTGTTACACGTAAATTGGGTACTGTCTAGTTTGTAATTGCTATTGCGAGGTTCAGACCCAGAGAATATTCAGATATTCTCATTGACATGTCAACTTGCTTACGTTAAATAAAGATTTAAAGTTTTAAGATTATTATTCGGATTTTTGTAAGGAATTTTCAAGGAATGTCGGCTGTCTATGGAAGGACCACTGCTATAAAGGCATCCAGCGTTCCATTCTCTCCGTACACATCCAGCAATTTAATTAAATAAAAAACAGGCAAACTTAATTAGAATGTAAGTTTAACGTATATTATTAAGGATACAAGGAGCAATCGCGGTTTGAAATAAACAGTTGCGCGTAGCTATATAGCGTAATTCCCTTCAGGAGCTTATATTTCAAGGTATTTGCCGCAGAAACGGTTAGCAACACGTCTACATGTTCCTCTACATGTAAACGATAAATTTAATGTTGAATTTCTAATTCCCTGTCCTTATACAGGGTATTCCCATCAGCCAAAGTCAAATGTGACGCATTGCCAATGAATGTTTATGCATGAAACCGCTAATTGTACTAGAATATTACACCGCCCAAAATCATCAGTTTTTCGTGCCGATTAAAACTTGGTAAAACAATTTATTATCTACAGGGAACACTATGATTATAGCAATAATTGTACATATCGCACTAGTATTACAATAGTGTTGTAACTCAAAAAAGACGATTTTTCAGAATCAACGAAAAACTAATTTGTCACTTTCTGTAATAGGTACGAATATAATGAATGTTTTATGTGTTTTTGGAATGAAATTGAAGGCATTACCTTTTTAAATTTTTAAAAAAATAATAATAATAGGGAAATTATTAACGAATTTTGAGTTAAGACAGTATTTTTCCAAGCACAATGTTCAAAATGAAATATTATTTTTAATTACGTCATTATTGTTGAAATATTTTGTGTTACGACAGTTTGAATAAGTCATTTTCTTTACGTTTTAAACTCACTTTTTGGCATTACAACAATAAATCGAAAACGAATTCCGAGTAAATGGTAGTAAAATATACCATTTAATACGATCTCTTTATTTTTTTGGTTAGGATATTATTAAATAAAACCAGATTATTCTTTTTAGCTATGATAATTGAAATATAGTGTACTAAAACTAATGCTTGTCTACCTATACCTACTTAAAAACAAGTTGAAACATTTTGTAAAATAACATAAACCTTTCAAGACAAAAACAGTCTTACCTAATCTTGATAAACTACACTATTTATAATTAAAATTTTGTTTTTAATCAATTTTTAGCAAACAAAATCTTGTCTTGATGTCTCGTTTATTTTTACACAACAATTTAACCTGCATTTTCCAGGTCTCAACATTATGTATCCTCTCCATCTCTTCCTGCCCCAGGTATTATTGTTTTGCTATTCCGATGAAATATTTGATTCAATAGTCAGCCCACTGGTTCCAGCAACGCGACTCACATTATTCACAACTCTATCATCCATGCCGCTTGAAGAAGAGCTTCCAGAAAAAGAGCTACCTGGACATTTTGTTATTTGACCTCTTAGCAATCTACCCTATATTCCTTTCTTGGTGAATTAGGAACGAAATGTGGATCATGATGGGAATCAACATCGTCGCTCTGGTCTTAGTGGATGGGTGAAATGTAATATTTCTTTTCATTGCAATCATACTCGGGGAACTGTTTACGTCGATTTGTTAAAGTACTGAATGAACTGTAGATGATGACGGTGTCGAAAGTGTCGATTGCACTTTCGTAGTATCAATGTCTTCTACCTGGACAGCAGTTTGATCGTTTTTATTCACCTGTGACAATAATGACGGTGATGAATTCACACAAAGTTCGTCATTTGCCTTCTACTGGTGGCCCTCGATGGATAGGTACTAAACCTGCAAATTAAATAAATATTTATTTGGTTAAATACATTCCTACCCACCTCCCAACCTGATGCTTGTCACAAAGAGTGTAGTAACTCTAATTTTTTAAATAAAAAAGTTAATAAGCTTTATTTGCATTAAACTGATACACATTCGATCGAATTGTAAGTAATACTGTAACTTAAAGTAAATATTATTATTAATAAATATATAGACCATGCAAAAAATCGATTTGAAGTTATAATTCAACAAAACTGTATTATGTCAAAAATTACTAACTTAGTCAATTATAGTGTCTTAAGTAGAAATATTATTTTTATTAAAGCTTGTGTAAATCAGTAATAGTGTATTAACTAAAAATAAGAACAAAACCATGTCAAGTGTAAATCAACAATACTGTATTAATTCAAAATAAAACTATGAATTTTACATACCTGATCCAGTAATAACGTTGGAACTCGAAATAATGCAACAAGCGGCCTGCACTTTTTCGATCACTATTGGTCGCAACTAAAGATGACACAATATTGGGATGGAAGGTTAGACTACCGGTCAGTCATGGATAATGTCTTAACACGTCATAACTTATTCATTTTCTGCATTATTCCAATGACAGTTTTAATGACTTGTGAGTAATTAAATTTTACGTTTAATTATAGTGTTATGTCAATTTCGATGTATTTTGAGTTACAACACTATTGTAATACTAGTGCGATATTATTAATGCCTTTATATTTTGACTACTTAGATTCAAATAGAAGAAATCAAGGACGAGGGAACGCTCTTAGGGAATTCGCTATTTTTTGCTTTCATGCTGCTTTTAAATTGACGCCAAAAGCGTCATGTATAAAAAATGATTCAATGCCGCCAATCTTCTAACAATTATTACAATCTCTATAACTATGCGGAAATCGAACCGGAGACCTTCCGCGTCACGACACGCTAAGCCGTTGAGGTTATCATTAACGGAAAATACACGTAAAACTTATAACGTATCTCCGACGTCATCGCGTGATATGACCAATCGGATGTTGGGAAACAGTTAACTCGACACTATGTACCAATATGCAATTTATACCTCTATCGAAGGGTAGTAATAAAAAAAATTACAAACATTCAAACTTCGAATTTCAAACCTTTTTTATTTATTCATATTGAAGAGACAGAAGGACGTACAGCCAATATTTTTTTGTCAACATCGCAGTCTGTTTTTTTTTGTTCGTATTAGTGAGGGCATTGCTAAGACCTTGTGATTGTTTATGGTTGGCATTGTGTGGATAGGCCGTGTAATTTATGGTTGATACTTACATACTCTCCCTCTTTTCGCCGACGTCGACGTCCGACCCGTCCGAGACCCAACTCTCGCGCGCCATCAGGTCGTAGGGCTCTGAAGGCGGCACGTCCGTGTACATCTGCGAAACGATGACTTAAACTAAAAAAACATAATCTGCGTGAAGATATTATTGTCATATTTTAAGTATGGCTTTTAAAAGTCTTACAACTCAATTTACAAAGTTTAGAAAGAACACCTACCAAATTGAGATTACGTTCTTTACATAATCAAGTGCTTAAGATTTTTTCCTCAGCTTTTTTTTTTAAACAGGCGTGAGAATTACAAAAGGAAGGTCATTAATATATATTGTTATTTTATAAAAAGAATTGTTTTCTTGTTGTTCCATTTACAAATGGGTAACGCAAGTCCAGCGTAAAACTGATGTCGAGGCCTTTTTGGATTTATGGATAAATGTTGCTGTGTGAAGATGGAAATGGCAAATAGCCAATTTTGACTGAATTAAAACGCCTACTTTTCTTAAAATTATTGTCGTCGTTTGTGAGCGATTTACGAAATCTTGGTAAAATTGTAATGTCAACCCTGAGACCTAGTTTATTTTTATCTGGACGCAATTGGTATTAAAAGAATGAGATGTCCTTATTGAAGATACTAATAGGAACATTAATTTCAATGATATAAAAACCAATTAAATAAGAGTGATACTCTTTCTTATGGCTACGATACCAGAAATCCGAAAATTTTCTGACTACTTTTGAGCAAAAAGGTTTTCTCAGAACATTTTCTTTACAAAAGATACATAAATAGCTACGAAATCATTTGTTTGACTGGGCTCGAACCAGCAACTACTTATACCACAGACACGACAGGCCGCGCGCCTAATCCTTGAGGCCATTACGCACCATATTGAATTGCAAATATTTGATTGTTTTTTTTTTTTATTTTCATGCTTCGTTACACTAGCGCACTATGTGCCAGACGCATATAATTAAAATAAATAATATTTACGTTTAATTAGTGGCTTTTAAGAAGTCTACTCTTCAACATGTCAATAACCTAATGTCTGCCAAATGGCGAACCAAGGCCAAGTGTCAAAGCACTTTCTGGTTATATTTGTCGGTTATACTAAAAATAAAATTCAGAGATTTTATCATTCGCCATGATTACTTTGATTAGTCATAAGCCTTCACAAGTCCCACTACTGGGCGCGGGTGTCTACGATAGTGTTATATAGGCCAAAGTCCACAAAGCTGGTCTAGTAGTTATTTGACTTACCTGAGAAAATCCATTACAAATACTCTGGCACATAGATTTACTCACGATGTCTCCTTGATCGTAAATTTGCGTAATAATTCTTTTATACAACTTAGAAAATTCCCACTTGTCTGGGTTTCGAACCCACGACGGTGATAACGGCGGATTACTTTCACCAGTTCCCCTTATCACTTCAATCACCCTTAAAATGGCTTGGAATAATATTTAAATTGAAAAGTTATCTAGATTTAAATATAAAAAATATCATACCCCGGTCCAGGCTGACTCCATGTCTCCGTTGCTCTCCTGGCCGCTGAGCTCTCCCCGCGGGGGCATGCGCTCGTCCGCACAAATGTTGAGAGGAGCGTCGCCCTCGCTCCGGCCTTCACTCAAAACATCCGCTTTACTGTCCCTCTCACATCCATCCCCGTCAGCTTCCGCAACAACCTCCCTGCTTTCCCTCTCCGAATAACCTATACCCCGATTTTCAGGTAACTTGTATTTGTCATGTATGAAGTTCGGCAACACAAACTCACTGTCTTTCTGCGACGGCTCACCCCACACGCCGTACACACTTTCTTTTGGCATAGCCGGTTGGTCTCGTTCTTGAGAAAAATAACTCGCATAAATATGATCGCCAAAGTAATTCTCATTCATCATGCTCATAAATTGTTTATTTTTTGATGCCGCCTCTATTCCCATTAGTTCTTTGTGATTTGCATCCTCGTCGTAATTATCTGCTGGGAGGTTTCCATACATCATGTTGATGGGTCGTAGACTTTCAATCGGCCCAAGTGCTTCGCCAGGAGGCTCTACCTCATTGCTAAATACGCTTTCATTGCTCGTACTCGTCTCCTCTTTCACTTGCACCATGTCCACAGTAGTGGAAAACTCAGTCGAATTGTTAATTACGAGCGGCGCCGACAATGTCTCCATGTCTAAAGAGTGCTCCTCTGTGTCAGCATCAAAACCATTGTTATCATCATTGTCTTTGATTTCTTCCACAGAAACAGTTTGTAAAGTTGAAGGCTCTCTGATTTCACCTTTCTCAATATGCTTTTTCATTGAATAATTTTCTGAAACTTTGCTAGAGGATGGAACTGGCTCCGGTTCCACTTTGCTTGGAATATTCTTTGGGAATAGTTTTGCATTTTTTATTTGCAAAATTTTCTTGTTCTTCTTTACATACAGATTGTTCAGTCTTAATGTGTTTAACCTATATGGTTTTACAGCTACCTGAAGTTTCTTCTCTCCAGGTTCTAACTTCTTCTTTTTTTGCTTATCTTGTATGAGTTTTGGGGACAGTGCATGGCGATCAGTAGAATTTTCACCATTCTCAGATAATTCACTACATGGTGATATTGAGGGTTTCTCATTGCATATGAGATCAGGCACAGGACAGTTATCGCTATACTCAGTATCTAACTTACTCTCTAATGATTTACTGGACGAGCCTCTATGTGATGTATAATTTCCAACATTTTTTATCACAGAAAATGAATTTGTATCAATGTTGGAACTGGAAGGTATTAAGGAGCTTTCAACATTGTCTTTAGTTTTGAAATCAGGCAAGACTACTTCTGGTGTTTTTGTACTTTCCATTTCCACATCTAAATAATCCTGGTCATTTGTTCCAGTCAAGTCCATGATTGTATTCACCATGTTTTTATTATGTTGCACTGGCACTTCCACTTTTATATTGCTAAGAATTTTAAGGCCTTTACTTGAACCCGAGTCACTTTTAGAATCGGATTTCACACTGACATTATCATCAGCTTTATCTATTTTAACGGATGTTTCAGGAGTGGTTGCAGGTGTTGGCGGTATTGAAGAGCTTATAGTGGTACTAGGAGCATTACAAGATGGGGATACACTTTGTGATGGTAATATAGGGCCCACTTCAATGACTAATGTCTTTGGATCATTTATGTTAGACCCCGGTGACTTAACAGGTTGGTTGCTTGGTACAAGGGAAGCAGTGTCTGTGTACATTGATGATGAACAAGATTTAGGAAGGAGATGTGGCGGATTTGTGTACATGCATGACCCAAACTGATCTACAACCATCACATTTTGATACAATGGATTACTTTGAGCCAAGTTGGCATTAGCACTAGTAGACATAACTGCAGGTACATTAGGAATGAAAGGTTTGCCATCAATATTGTGTACCATTTCTCTGTATATGATCTGTGAATTTTGGGTCATCACTGTTGACACCCCTGAAGAGAAATTTCCAGATGTCAACTGATTAAAATGGTTGCCACTCAATTGAGAGGTTATTGTTTTGTCCACATTCAAGGAGGAGTGGTTACTGCTCGTCATGATCATGCTGTTGTGCATATTCTTCGGTACAAATGCAGGTGCTGGCGGCATCATGACATGAAGTGGCTTCACTCCAGATGCTATATACTGTACACCACCTAAGTTAGTTTTTACAAGAATATTGTTTGGTTTTGGTAGAATTTTAACAAATCCTGGTGCTTTCTTTGATATACTTGGTAACAAACTAGTATTTGCTTGGAACCTCATGCCACCTGCAATAGGTGGCATGTTATAACTAAAGACACTACTGCTATTGTCCATTGCTGTATATTCCGCACTGCGAGAATATTTGATCTCTCTGTCCTCTTGCTGATCTTGATAGAAGCTATCAAAGTCTGACATTGGAGAAACCTGATATGTTTGCTGAGCTTTATCACTTTTCACACTGTAAGGAGGCAGGGAATGCTGGCCTGTAGCAACAAAACTACTTTCAAAGTGCTCCCCTGCACCAGTTTCTGGAGTATCACATCCTGAAACACTAGTCACGGTAGTAGACTTAGCAGTCCTGCTGGGTGGTCTTCGCCAGTACCTATCATGTTCAGCACTTGGTTGTGAACTATTCCATCTTTCATCAGTAACAGGTGTGCGAGACCTGCTTCTATACGACCGTTCCGAATGCAGTGGTGTTGGTGTCCTGCTTCCAAAGCTGCTGCCTTTAGTGGTGAGGCAGCACAAAGCTTTGATAACCTGATCTTTGGGGTGAGTGTCGAGGTGAGATTCCAGCGTCATCCCATTGCGTAAGTACAGGGTACACACGGGGCACTGCACCTGCAAGTGTTCCATGACTTGTACACCAACTCACGGAAATGGGACACCACGATTATCGCACCTACACACCAAATCCTTTTGCTTATCGACACAGTGGCGACGATCGCCCGAAATCACTTCGCGAAGACTGTCCGCACAGTGTCCGTGACGCACATATCCACCGTCAACACGTTAAGGTCTCACACCAACCCCAACAACACATATTCTTCCACACAAATGTTCTTCTTATCGATCTGCAGAACAAAACATAACGTATAAGCATAACTCACTTATATCCCCACACTGGGTGTTACAAACTCGTTCGACATGCAAACAGAGGACAAAAGAAAACAAAACTCACGAGATAAAGGCCATTGAGACATAAAAAGTCGAACATTATGTACAATGAAGAAAGATATACATATTGTACGTGATTATGAGGCCAATCGAAGATGCTTACCTGTATATCTTTCGTTATGTATGATCCATCTCACATTTAGCTCTAAATAACTATCCTAATTATTTACGATTAAGCTAAATCTAATAATATTTCCAAATTGTCAGACATATTGCAGACGTCTTGTTCACGTTCACAAAACTCAGTTGTTCCATTATACGCAACGAAACGTCGATACTGTGTCCAAACCTGTACTACTATCGAACTTCTATACATTTTAGTGTTATAGATAAAAAAATTAGGAATAATTCATGCGTCGAATGAAACATGTTAATGACAATCACAGATTAAAATAGTTTTTCGCTTTTATTGTTCTGTAATCACTAATTTAAAAAAGTTACAGCATTATTTTAAAGGTAGGTATATATAAATAGTTTAATATGCATATATGAACGACCTTAAATACAATATTTTCCATGCTGTCGGGAATACAGGTGCAAATGCGTATTTTGATCGTCAGGATAGGATTATTTATTCGTAGCTAGATCCCTACATTATAAAGTTGTTCCTTTACAGCCTTCGTATTAAAGCAAAATCAAGTGTTCTATAAGATACTAAATAAATATTAATGATGTAATAATGTAAATTTAGTCCTTAAAATAAAATTTGTTTTGGCAATGACTACAAATTACCAAAGATTCGTTTCGATCGTTATTGCCTTATGTTGTATGAAATAAAAAATGTAATCTGTCAAACGTCAATTGATATTGACGATATAATCAGTGTGATCACTGAGCCAAGTTTATTTAAATGAATTAAGCACTGTTTTATATCCTACTGTGAATATATTATCACAAGTATTACAATAAGTAAATTGTACATCTAATTTTGCTCAGTACTTTTAGCCAGAATATTACGCACAAGCAATAACAATGTCTTATAATTACGAAGAAATAACACGCAATGGTACGTGTAACCTACTGACTGATTAAGATTCTCATCGTATTTATTTTAGCTATGCACTTTCTGGCTGCTGGTTTGTTTTTGAAGCATGGAATCAGAACAATACGAATGTGTCACATATTAAAAAGTTCGTCAAGCAATTTATAATTTTAGGCCAATTCCAAAACTGGGAGAATTTTATTTGAGAGTACCCAATATTGTCGTCTAGCGTCGAGGCATACGTACTCCTAATAAATTTCTATGACAAAGATATCAAGAGAAAACTTATTTATCTTAAATGTGTTATTTTAATCCACAAAGTTATCCGTTTTTTCTGGCCTATCTACTTTAGGTCCAATACTAGATCAAATCCCCAGCATTCTATGTCTCACTGTTAAGAATAGATATTGCTATTCCTATTACTAATGTGATATAGTTCAAAAGTAACAATAATGTAAACGATAATAAATAAGTTCAAAGATCTTCTTAGCTAAGGTTGTTGAAAATATAACTGCATAGTACATATACACTACATAGTATAAAACAAAGTCACTTTCTCTGTCCCTATGTCCCTTTGTATGCTTAAATCTTTGAAACTATGCAACGGATTTTGATGCACTTTTTTTTTAATAGATAGAGTGATTCAAGAGGAAGGTTTATATGTATAACAACATCCATTAAATATCAGCATTGCACCCATGCGAAGCCGGGACGGGTCGCTAGTTACTAAATAAATTATAAAAAATCATAATAACTAATACTATTAGTATGTTTGAATTTTTGTATTAGTTCATATTTTGTTTTGAAATATTGTTTTTATTTTCAGAGGCCAAAGATTTATTACGCCAGTGGCGAGAAAACAATGAGAGAAAAAGTGATGACATTATGGAAATCTGGGATGCTGTCCTGAGTTCTGAACTTGACAAACTTGGAAATGAGAGTAAGTCAAATTTTAGTAAAAATTTATTGATTTCAATTACTTCCACCATGTTGATTAAGGCATGTTGTGGTTGACATCAAATTGTTAAAAAATGCCATGTTTAAATTTTAAGTTTCTGAACCATTTCTTTCGTTCACTGACACAATTTTGTTTTTAAAATTCAGGTTTAAATATTATACAACAACTCAGCCAATAATTCAGTAAAATTGCTCAAAGTTGCTCTAATATAAGTTGAAACTGAGACAGTCCTATGACTTATACTTTAGTATTTCATTTTCTGTATATTTTTTATTGATATATACTTTTTCTGCACAATGCAAGTTCATTTTTTTATTGATTATTATAAAAAGAAATATGTGCAACAAATTACAGAACAAATAATTTTGGAGCAAGTGATATATGCAGCACTAGACTGCCATCAATATGGAGTGGCAACTCTGTGCCTTGTGATATTGTCCAATGAGTTCCCTGGAAGTCTCCGGGTCATGAAACTGAAGGCTGCACTTCTTGAGGCGAAGGAGAAGTGAGTACAATGTTTAAAAATAATATTGATATCTTCTTAATTTTGATCTGAAGTAGGGTATTCTTATATAGCTTTGGTGATAATTCTTAGTAGCCCAAAAATGTTACACGTTAATTGTGTAATGTCTTGATATATTTCAGTGCGGTCAGAATATACTCATTTATCCCTCAAATTGCTTTTCATAAATGAAGTTTTAAAGTTAAAAATTAATATTCGTAATTTTGTATGGCAAATTGGACTTTTGGGCTCCTATAGAAGTACCATCACTGGAACATAGAAAAAACAACAAATTTATTGATAGTTTAATTAAATTAGAGGTTAAATGTACATAGGGTACTAAATTCTGTAATTTTTCAGGTATGAAGAAGCTCTAACGGTGTTGGACAATATAATCAAAACTGATCAGACCAATTCTAGTGCCAGAAAGAGGCGAGTGGCCATTTTGAAAGCCCAAGGTCTTATCAACGAAGCTATTAAGGAATTAGTTGATTATTTAAAAAAGTAAGTCTTTGATTAATTTTTAAATAGTTGTTGACATCTTTGTTACCTTACTATAAACTTCAATTCTAAATTGTATCCTCAAGATTTTGAAGTTTATGTTCCTATAGCCATGATTTTTTAAATTCCATGTAAGAGGATCAAGTCTATTATTTTTTTAACATCATAAGCCCATCCCGAGGGCACCTCACAATCTCCTCTACAACTGTGAGGTCTTAGTCCTTAATTTCTTGGACATATTTCGCTCTAAAAATAGCACTTCCACATGACTGGAAAAAGAACTAAGGACCTCAAGCCACATACTCAAGGTAGAAGATTTCATAATACATATTTATTCATAGGTTCATGTCAGATGTGGAAGCGTGGCAAGAGCTGTGCAATTTGTACCTGCAAGTGCAGGATTACTCCCGTGCAGCGTTCTGTGCTGAGGAGCTGCTCCTCCACCAGCCCCATAACCACCTTCACCACCAGAGGCTCGCCGATATTCGATACACTATGGTATATATTATTTATTGTATCATAAAATGTCAAATATATCACGTATATACAATGGTTTATAATGGTTAGATACAATCTGGAAGAATGGTGGTGAAGAACGGTCAAGAATCTTTAGTGCTGTATGGTAAAGTGGCATGAACAGGGCACAACATTACAAAAATAATACATAATATATTTTAACCAAAAAATTAACAATTTTCCGTACATTCTGGCTTATCTCTGAAACGGCTGGACCGATTTCGACGCGATTTTCACTATATGTAAATTATTGAAACAAGAGATATTCCATAATGCATGATCTTATTTGTTTTAATTTGATAAAATTTTACATTTAATTACCTATTATTTTCAGGGTGGAATAGAGAACCTAGAGTTGGCGAAGTCCTACTACAGCCACGCGTTGAAGCTGAACCCAGACAACATGAGGGCCTTATTGGGCTTGTTCTTGGTAAATCAGATACAGTGAAAGCTCCTTATTCGCGCTTCCTGTATTCGCGTTTTCACTATTCGCGGATGAAAAAAATGCTACCCAATTCCTATATTCGCGGCAAAAAATTTCGTTATTCGCGGATCTAATAAGTACATAAAAAAATTAAAAAGATTCCAATAGCTAACCAAGCGAATATTCTTAGTAAATGCCGTCAAATGGACAAATATTAACAGTAAAAACAAATCTTATTGCCACTATGCATAAAGTATGTTGTTAAATGACATCGCCGAGGCATTTGACACAAGCCGCCTTCGCCGCGAGCGGTGTTTTTGAGAATGTAAACAAACATAATGAAAGCAACCTTATGACTCAATAAATAAAATATATTTTTAAATGTTGTTGTTCCGTTTATAGTAAAAGCCGCTTTGCGTGTTTTATTGTTTCGTCTTTCACATTGGTTACAAAAATTGTGATCGAGTAACACGTATCTACTGCTCTCTTCCTAGATTATAATGTCAACTAAAAAAAATGAAAAACGAGTTTCGACACGAAAAAAATCTGTGTTACCGCTTAAAGTGAACATAGAAAAGCTTGATCGTTTACGCCTTGGAGAGTCATTTGCATCCATATCACGCTCATTCGATGTCAACGAATCAACTGTACGATCGATAAAAAAAATCCGAAGATAAAATAAGGTCGTTTTATATATTTGGCGTTTTTTTTTTGTCACCTTGGAACGTATCCCCTATAATCCCATACAAATTACCATTCCGTATTCACGGTTTCTGTATTCGCGGCATATTTATGGAACGTAACCCCCGCGAATAAAGAGCTTTTACTGTATTTTAAAATTTATTTTACAGTCATTTATGATTAACTGTAGCATTAAGTCTGAATCTTCGAGCAATGTATTGGTAGGTTTTTCAGTTGATGAAAAATTGTAATTGGGGCTGCAACCACAATTTTGAATGATATTCAGGGTGTATTCAGACCGTGATCTATAATTTAGGCTATTACCTACCTGCTATGGTGATAACGAGGAAAAAGAAAATTCCGACAAAAAATAAAACTTGACGTTTTTCTAACATACGTAACGTATAAAATGTATTTGGTTGTTAAGAAAACTATTTTAACACCAGGGGTTTTTTAATCGCCGTAGCAAATGCCTGTCTTAGTTTCCGATCACGGTCCGAATACACCTTGTATAGAGTTTACACTGTAAGTATGTATTATATTGCAGGTGACAAACAACCTGCTTACCCAGTACAAGTCGTCAGGCAATAGTGCCAAGCGCAAGGAGACGTTCCGGCTGTGCCAGTGGGCGCAGTCCCGCACGGCGGCGCGCTGTGCGGCGGCCCGGACTCCGCCCCAGGACTCCGCCCCCGCGCCCGCGCCCGCGCCCGCCGCGCAGCTGCACAACATGATGCTCAACTTGGCTATCGCTGATTAAACTACACATTTCAAAATTGATCCTTGCATGGACCTACATAAGGGTACAATGTACTATGCACTACATAATTATTTAAATTGATCAGAGTAATGGATGTCAACACAGAACAGTTGAATACAACTAGAAAGGCAACGTCAGCTGAGCGTGCCGAACATATGATTAGACTATCATATATGATATATTTGACATACATGCTTCTTTGTAATGGGTGTTGCATGTAATGTTAATTTTTATAAATATGTGACATTCAATTCATTTTTTCTTTTATTTTTTCTTCTTTCTCCTATTATTATTATTTTTATTTCATCGTTGGTCGTGCGAATGCAGAATGAACATGGAGCAGAAAAGCGGCGACACTCGACCCCATACAAAATACTGTCTATTTCCCTTCTAATCTTATTCAGCTGTTCTGTGATTTATATAAATTTTGAGGTAAAGATAAAGATTGTGAATTAAAATTAGCTGTTAGATAATTGAAAGTGTTGGTATGTTGATGGGCCTAATGGACCTTATTACTGAAGTATGGGTTTACACCAGGGAAAGCTTTTATTTAAATTATTAATAGTATTTGTTACACTCTATATATGTATACACTTCATATATATGTTTTAGTTATAGTTACCATAAATATATTGAGTATTAAAAGTTAGAGAAATATGAATCACTTGATATTGTTTCTTCTTCGTTATAATACATACAAATATAAATACATATAAGTCTGTGTTCTCTAAATGGGAAGACAGAAGTGCATTATAATAATCATAATTGTATTTAAGAAAAAAACATTTGTTATCTGTGGGCTCATATGATCAATATTTTGCATTCCTAAATAGTTATGATAACAGTAAATGTTTCCTTTCTTTTGTTGTAAGTAAAAATAAAAATAAAAACACTCAAGAATAAGATGTACGGTGTATGATTTCCTTCTTTTGTTATAATTTTGTGTACGAGTCTTATGTGTATTATATAAACAGGTGAAAAATAATTTATGTTATCCTTATTAAATGTTTTGGTAATCTAATCCTAATTTATTTAGTGAAATTATTAAAAACTATTATTAATTCACAATGAATTATCACTTGTTAAATAGTGAAAAAACTGATCCACATAAAAAATTTCAAAAATTTCTTAGGTGTGCAGTCCACAATCCTGCACTAGGCCAGGGTGGTGGACTAAGGCGTAATGCATTTCCCAGTTACAGAAGTGACATTTTCAGAATGGATCATATACATATGGGCTGATGATGATAATACATTTAATTTGGGCAAATTGAATGTTTTGTGGTATTGTCAATTTTTTTTTTGGAATATAGAAAATAACAGCTCCCTTTTTACACTGGAAAGTTTTAGTTTTCTCGTAAGACAAGGATAGATTACAAGTACGACACGGGCGGAGTTAGGTCCACTGCTAGTATTAAATATGGAGAAATGAATAGAAACTCAAATTAAAAATAAATGCTTATTTATTTCTTTGTACATATATTACACTGACGTTTCGGCTATTTTGATTCTGCCGTTGGCACTTGCCGCCATTTCTTCTGCTCTCTTCTCTTTTCTCTCTCTCCTCGTTATCTCGCCCACTGAGAAATATTTATCCCTGAAACAAAAATACTGTATGAATTCCAATACTATAAGAAACCTAAATTTCAACAGAGAGGATTTAAACCTTATTCCACCACGCTGGCCCACTTTTGGTCTAGTTCTGATCGCTTGCAATAGTTTTGAAGTTTATGACGCTCCCAAAAGATATTTATCTTGGTTAATTTTGAGATAAATTACTATTACTGGGTACGGGTCTCCTATACAATTGAAGGGGTTAGACCTTAGTCCATCAGGCTGGTGTAGCGCGGGTTGGCATAAATATAGTAAATGCATTTTTATTCTTTATTTTTATAATGAAAATATCCCTTCACATAAATACCTAAAATTTTTATAGGTTATCCATTTTTATAACGCAATTGCTTTTGAAGACAACTTCAGTCGACTCTCATAGTGTTTAAATACCTGAAGTTAGGTGCGGTTGCGTTACTGTCCACGGGCAGTTGGAAATCTTCGTCGTGCACCTTTTCATACGTCAGTAGCCTTCTTGATGTCAGTTTTGATAGAACCTGCTCCGAGTTCGCCACGAGAGACAAGCATGGGTGGGAAGGCAGCTGATCTTCACGATAATCTTCCCTGGATGTACAGGAAATATTCAAGTTGTTAATATTTATAGTCCCATGGAGCAGTTGGCTAGGCACTATCAAAATATGAGGCTACGGGTTAGATCCTTATACTGAGACAAATGTTTGTGTGATCCACAAATATTTGTTTTGGGTCTGGATCTTTGTGAGACCGTGAGGTTTGGTAGATTCTGATATCCACGACACACTTGTATCTTACTGTAGAGTCAAAGCTGTATATGTGACTATTGGTTGTATATTTTATATTTTTTGTCAAATTAATTTTGACTTTGAATAAAGGTCGTGGAATATTCTGGTTGAAAACTGAGACAGGTAATCGGTATCAGCGATCAGGTAATCACCGTAAGTAATCGGTAAACATTTTTTTTTGCAGAATTTATTTTGGCAAATTTAATTTGTCTTACTTTTCAAACATCTTCTGTTTACACCGTGTACATAAAATATTGTGGGTGTTCATGGGCGGTGTTGACCACTTAACATCAGGTGGCTCATTTGCTCGTTTGTCTCCTTTTTCCATATAAAAAATATATATACTATAGAAATATATTTACCTGACGAGAGGATACCAGCACACGAGTCTGGCGCCAACGTCCAAGTGTCTCACTGCGAAGTTGAGCAGGTCGGCGTACATGTGACGCAACTCATACTCCACTTTGGAAGGCACGTGGTTGGAGAGATGCTCCTTCGATAGAGTGTAGTTGTCTTTTTGGATGCCTATTTTTTCGGTAGGCTCCCTTACCCCGTATGGCGCTGGTGAGACCAATTGGAAATTACTTTATTAAGGAGTGATGGCCTCAAGGTTGTCATTCGAACCCCAAGCAAACACCTTAGACCAGGGCTTCCCAAACTGTGCGTCGCGACGCCCTAGGGCGTCGCGGCAATATCCGAGGGGCGTCACGAGGCGATCGGTAAACATTCGCTGTCCGTATTTTTCTGATAACCTCGTATTACGCTAACTACTGCTGTTTTTATTTCCAGTAAAGTAGGTAGTTTTGATGATTTGGTGCGTCGCAAGAAAAATAATAATTCTATAGGGCGTCATAGAGTAAATAAGTTTGGGAAGTTATGAGTATTCACAATGAATTAATATTTGTTTCGAGGGTAAAGGAAACCATCGTGGGAAACCTGCACACTTAAAAAGTTCTAAGGAATTTATCAGGTGTGAAGTCCGCCAACCCTGACTAGACCATCGTAGCGGTCTAAGGCATAAACCCTCAGTTGAGTAGGCCCGTGCTCAGCTGTGGGTCGTGTATGAGCTAATGATCATTTGTACAGAAATATACTTCTGAATACGTTCTCGGATACAATCATGTGTACAAAAAATACAAAAACTGTACCAATACCCTCCCCTTCCCTACCTTTCGTATTAACAAAACACCAAACCCTAGAAATTAGATACTATCTATTCAAACGATTATCTTTTTTTACTCACGATCGGTAATAATGGCGTCGAACTTGACGTCCTCCCTCCACAGCGGCAGCGAGAAGTCGCTCACCATCACATCGAGGTACTGAGACTCTGTGCCGTACTGCTTCATGTTGGTACGAATGCTTTCCTCTTTTTGGCGTACCTAGTAGACGATCGCCGAAGGAATGCACCAATAATTCACACTGCTTCATAATACCTAAATACAAGGTGTATTCAGACCGTGATCGGAAACTAAGGCTAGATCAGGGCTTCCCAAACTGTGCGTCACGACGCCCTGGGGCGTCGCGGCAACATCCGGGGGCGTCGCGAGGCGATCGTCAAACATTCGCTGTCCGTATTTTTCTGTTAACCTCATATTACGCTAACTACTGCTGTTTTTATTTCCAGTAAAGTAGGTAGTTTTGATGATGGGGGGGGGGGGGGCGTCGCAAGAAAAATAATAATTCTGTAGGGCGTCATAGTGTAAATAAGTTTGGGAACCCCTGGGCTACATGATAGAAATAGCTATGATGACCCATTGGCGTTAAAAAAAAAACGTGACAAATTTTTTTTTAAGTTTTTCATACAAACCACGTACATTAAATAGCGATGGTTGTATGGATAACGTCAATATTTTTTTTTGGGACTTTCTTTAACGTTAATGTTTTATGATCACCGTAACTATTGCCTAACTTAGTTTCCGATCCCGGTCTGAATACACTCTGTATAGACAGCCCCGTGGCGCAGTTGGCTAGACACCAGCTTGCGAAACGAGGGGCCGCGGATTCAATTCCCGCACCGAGACAAACGTTTGTGTGATCCACAAATATTTGTTACGGGTCTGAATGTTTGTGAGACTACTATATCAAAGTTGAAACCTAATTAAATTACAGATATAAATGTTGTTATATGCGTGATGTGGTTGATCACCATCATCAGCCTTCATTGCGTCCACTGTTGGACATAGGCCTCTCCAGGCACTATGTAATGTAGTGGTGCTAAATAAATATATAAATTAATGTATAGTTATGTTGTTACAAGTAAAACCCTCAACCATGATAATACATACATTGTTACCTTTTGTCCGACGCGCGTGGGTCGCGTTCTCGCGTGGAGCATCATGAAATCGATGTCTGAACCCCACACATATGCTGCAATAATAATTATTATTTATTTATTAAATTTTACATTGCCTATGTAAGAAGTGTAAATAAATAAATATACTATTTTTTACACTTAATTAATTAATTAATTACTTTTCTAACTAAAACCTACAGTAAGAGGAGTATAATTAGAGTATAATTAGAGAGAGTATAATTTATTTTTTCAAGAAAGATTTACAATACCATAGTGATTAAAATAACAAAATTTTATCAAGTTAGGGTGCTATCAAGTGTTACCTCCAAAATGTGCCGCAGCTACGAATAAAGACCCTGAGCCAACGAAAGGGTCCAATACAATGTCTCCTCTCTTCACTCGCGCCTGATTCGCCATAATAAGTGCCAATTGAGCATCCATACTCGTGTTCCCTATGAAGTTTCGCTTTTTTAATGAGTGTAGTTGGATTAAATCACGCTGACCTTCTGCTACCTGTTAAGAAACATATTTGTAGATTTTAGTGATCATGAAAACTCCTCTCATTAAAATTTGGTAAAGATGATGTGGGTTTTTATTTATTTTTAACAGTGACTGATTGTCAACAATCTTTGAAATAGTTTGCATTTTATCTCACCAATTTTCCGAAGAATACATCATTTGGTTCCTCAGGTACATTATTAGGATCATCTCCATAGAACTCTGAGTATGCCAATGTTATGTCAGGCTTTTTCAACATCACAGGACCTTGCAAAGGCAAGTAACTGAAAGCCTGAAACAGTATAAGATGTAGTTAATGAATGCTCAATGGATGAATTTCCTACATTTGGTTTTGGGCTGATGAAGGAAAATGAGCATAGATCTTGTATGTAAGATGAGACTTACAAAAAAAATATATTAAAGCTACATATACAAAACTGTCTTAATTCCTCCAGTACTCTCATGTATCTTTGAAGATTGAAAAAAAAATTGAGTGCTGAGTGATTCTAGATTGGGGCTTCTCTATAATAAGGATGCAGAACATAATATGTGATAATTCTTTAGAAAAAATATATGTTCATTATTCGTAAATGTAACAATAAAAGATACTACATACAAACCTCAATCTTTTCAACCTTCTCTTTCATAGTGAAATGTTTACAAAAAGTTTCCACTTCCACTTTGAATGATTTATGCATCGGACAACACTGTTCTATCAGCTCTCTAGGACACAAATGTGTGTCTGATATTTCACTGTTTCCATTTGGTATTAACCAAGCTCCTGTGTCATTTTTTAAGGAGTTATGTAAATTCTCATGGAGCTGTGTAATGCTTCTAGCTCTAGACCATAACTCAATAAAAGACTTTATTAACACTGATCTCGAGGCAACCTTCTTAGCACATTCCTCTGATGGTAACTCAACTATCCAATAGGGTTGCTTTAGAGAAGGCGGTTCTACAAATTTCATTGGAATACCCAATGTTGACAGTATGCTATCTAATTCCTGAAATATAACGAAACATATTAAACCTTCATGGTACAATCATGGATAAATCTAAAGACTGATTTTAGTTCAAAAAGAGAGAAAAATAGTATTTATCCTATTTACTTATGAATTACACATATTTTTCCAGTTCAATAATATTGAGAGCACGAAAAACAAAACAAAAAAAATTGAACAACAAAAGCAACTTCAACGTTAAAGTAAAATAATTACTGAATAAAAAATGTTTATAGTCCTTAACAAACACTTTTGATAACACATCTGTATGATTACTTATTTTGTGTAGCATGATAACTTACAGCATGCCTAAATTCAAGGTGTTCGTGTGCGAACCACACTAAATATCTTCGCCACATCATTAGAATTAATAATAGTGAAAGTTCTGTTTTATCATTTACAATTTTAAACAGTACCTACGATAACAACATAACCTAAATTTGAAAGTGTCAAATTTGATTGAATTGTTGCAATAGAAAGGGGATGTCAAATTGATTCATGGTAAAATCGATTTTGGTCCCAAATTTTTATATGGTTTAATCGATATTGTTCAATGAATCGATTTCTAATATTGGAATATTAAAATTAATTAAAGAAAATATCAGTCACATTTTTAAAATTATATACATTGAGTGTATGTTGAATTATTAAAATGTTTTACAAAATATACAAAAAACTAGAGAATAGTGTGTGTTATCAGTAAACTAATATCCAATTGTGTAAAATTTCAAAAGGGATTAATTTTAGTTTATAAATACTTTATCGAAATCTAGTTTATATAGACTACAAATATATTAAGTTTTTATGCTAAGAGACTAGCGAAGTAGTCGTAAATTTTTGTAAATCAATTTCCAACTTCGATTAGAATCAATTCCAAAATCGATCATTTTTAGAAAGTAAGCATCTCTACATTTTTTTTAAAGAATGGAAGGCAAAGCCGCAAAAGTAAGAAATCCATTTGACTTAAAACTTTATTCCATGCCAAAATTTTAGTATATTTAGCATGGTATTCAAAAAAACTTTTCAATTTCATGAACACCTAAAAGTAGATCCAAAACTCAAAGATCATCCAAAAATGTGGTTCGATGTTAGAATTAAACCTTCGGCCTGTCAATTCACGAGCTAGTTTCTAACCAACTATAACATGAGGAGTCATAATTTAAGCGTTTATTCCCAAGTGGTATGGCTAAACCGTATTATGATTATACTGCGGTATAAACCACAGTACCACAGAAATATCTACGTGAAATATAATAAATACTTTCCGCCTCTGATGCGGCTGAAATATGTACGCGTCATAAATTGAATGATTTTTCTACTAAGACTTTCATGAAGCAGGCTGGATAGAGCCGAATATTTTTTCTCGTCAGACTACGCGCTTAATCGAGGGTATAACAAATTTAAGATCTACCTATTATCCAATAAAAAAAAACTATTAACAACAAAACTTTATTTCAACCTTATACTATGGAGAGTTCCTATTGTTTTCAGCTTTAGTTACTATAAGGTCATCATACTGATCATGTAGAAAGTCCTGATAGGCGTCTTTAATAGCTCCAGAGCATGCCACATAATGTCCTCCTGAATGTTCTGCCACTATAGGCTTTATAAACAAATTGATTAGAGACTCACTCATTTCTGAAAAAATAAAATCAGGTTATATTTATCTTCATCACAATGTCTTCATTGAGTTTATTATTATTTGCTGCTTACCTTTAGGTATAATGGAATCACTCTCCCCATATACATGTAATGAGGGCAATGAAATTTCTTCATCATAAAATCCTTTGTGTACTAAGCTGCCTGATCGGAAACCAGAAGCAAAAATTGCAAACTTGAATGTATATGGTAAATCTAAAACAAGAAAATAATATTTTTGCATCTCTCAGTGTTATGATAATTATAATTTTATTTTCAAAGGTTTATATTTCATAAAAAAAAAATATTTTTAATATACTAACATCCTTTCTGTTGCATGGCAGCTAGTAATCCCACTAGGCAGGCTCCCTGTGAGAAACCCATGAATCCATCAAAAGGGCCATGTTCATTGACAACTTTTTCTACTAGTCGGAGTGTATCCTCAAAGCCTATGGCTGGTCCTCCAAGACATTTGCCACTAAATGTGTTGTCCTCTGCATTAAACCACCAAGATCTGGCATCTGAAACATTATTATTTACATTAAATGTATTATGTTTAGACTTCTATGGCTTATAATTACATATCCTGATGCAAATTTTAAAAACAAGATAAACCACCTTCCTCATCAACTTATATAGCAGTTTTCAATTTCCTTATTTATTAATATAATATACAGCGGCCATGTATTTTTTCAGTACATAAGTTGTTAAACTAACTAAAAGCTTTATGCAATAATAATTAAATTAGTGTTCTTAAAGAGAACTTAGATAAACATATTTCAATAACAGACTTCTAAAATCTTTCGATAATATACTGAAATTATTATTAATATTAGAGTAAAACCTTACCTTCGTCTCCACCTCCTTCTTCATTAACCACTTTGTGAGGAGCTGATATGAAAGTCAATTGCGCGTATTTGGCTACGGCCTTGCGAAAAGAACCGATTTTCCCACGGAATACTCCACCGTTTTGTCTGTAACCATGGAACGCTAGAATCTTTAGCTTTGGCCGATCTTTACTACTATCAGGCATTGATAGGTTAGAATTTGAATTCTGTTCAGACATATTAGACACACTCATATTCGACATTTTTGAACTGACTCTACGCCCTAGGCCATTTAACACTATAATCAAATTATTCCTCAATAACTTTAGAAATAGAATTATGGATTCGAGTACGATTCAAACAAACTCAATTAGTAAACTAATGTTCCAGTAATTTATTTTGAAATACTTATATTTGTAGCATTACCTGTGTTATGTTGCCTAGTTAAACATTTTGTAAAACTTAAATAATGTATGTAACAAATAATTTTTAGTTTTATTTTAAGATCATATGAAAATCGTGCTTATATTTATATATGTATAAAATTTGAATCAACCAAAATTTTATTTTATGACATTTTCTTGGTCAGGCACTCCATATTGGCGCCAAAATCTACAACTGTCAAACAGACAACAGTTGAATTTTAGCGTTTGTTCGTTGTTTATTTTAAACAGTGGTTTAATTGTTATTTAGCTTTATTTCATTATATAATGGAGGAAGGTGATTTTGATCAGCGTTTAAGAGACTTACAAAGAGAATATCTGGAATTTCTCGACGATGGGGTATGTTTTTAAATAATAACCTAAGTTACAAATACTTTTGGTAAACTTTAGAGTGCAGTTTTGATATTTAAAACTTTAAATACTTTCATACCTAAATGATATTCAATTTAAGTTGTCTAAAAATTGTATCTTCCACAGGAAGACCAAGGCATATATATGGAAAAAGTAAAACAAATGATAGAAGATAAGTCAAAGCGGCTGATCGTAAATGTGAATGATCTGAGAAGAAAAAGTCCGGAAAGGGCCAAAAACTTACTGGAGAATGCGTTTGAAGAACAAATTGCCTTTCAAAAAGCTTTAAAAGAGTATGTCTCTTCAATAGATCCAACATATGCAAAAGTACAAGAAGAGTTTTTTGTAGCATTCTCTGGCAGTTTTGGTAACAAACATGTTACTCCAAGAAGCTTGACATCAAGGTAGTCAATTGCAATTTTTTTTATGGAATAAGTATTATGAACAAAAATAGTTTGCAAGTAGACTTAAAGTTAACAATTAAATAACATTTTTTAACAAAGGACAAATGATACTTTATTTAACCCTTCTAATAATGTGTGGCTAAAAATCTATTTAAACTTTACCATACAAAACTTAGTTATTTTTATTAGTTATTTATATTTTTAACTATTTCTAATCATATATGTTTCATATGTCCATTGTTATATTAGAACATGACATTTAAAAAAACATATACCTTAATAATTTTTTTTTGTAATTTTGTATATTTTATTATTATTTGTAGGTATCTGGGTAACCTAATATGTGTTGAAGGCATAGTAACCAGAGTGTCTCTGGTAAGGCCAAAGGTAGTTCGCAGTGTCCACTACTGTCCTGCTACGAAGAAAGTTATGGAAAGAAAATACACTGATTTAACATCATTTGAAGCCTTTCCAACATCTGCCGTTTATCCAACTAAGGTGCTTATCTTACTAAAATATTAAATGAAACCATTGCAATAAAATTAGCTAAAAATATGTAAAACTTGTTTGTCTATAATTAAGAATCAAAACTGAATAAGGAATTTTAATCAAATCAATCACAAAACATTTGATATGGACTAAGCATTACTGTTTTATTTTGCACCAATATCTTCTAGCAGCAATTTCCATAATTTTTCATGTAATAAATTGCATGAATTATAGATTTGCATTGATATTATTGTGACAAATATTTTTCTAGGATGATGATGGCAATCCATTAGAGACCGAATATGGACTCTCCCGCTACAAAGACCATCAGACCCTCACGGTTCAGGAGATGCCAGAGCGTGCACCTGCAGGGCAACTACCACGCAGTGTTGACGTCATCTGTGATGACGACCTTGTCGACAAGTGCAAGCCAGGGGACAGAGTTCAAATTGTTGGGAATTACAGGTGTCTACCAAACAAACAAGGAAGTTTCACAGCTGGCACTTTCAGGTTAATTGGCTATCTATTGGTAGTTTAAAATTGCTATGTTTTGAAATTGAGTAGTTGATCCATTTTTCATAAATCTAGGACTAAAAACCTAAATGTTTGTCACTTTAAAAAGTTTTGAAACAACAAGAATTCTTAAGTAATTGGGCAATAAAAATTATTTGGCTATTGTATGTAAAATCAAGTACGAAAAATGTATCTTCCTTCCAGAACAATACTAATAGCAAACAATATAACACAAATAAACAAAGATATGAACATGTCAATAACACTAGAAGATGTGAAATTGTGCAAGAGACTGGCTCGCAGAACCAACATTGATATCTTTGAGTTACTTGGTAAATCACTGGCGCCGTCTATACACGGACATGACTATATAAAGCAAGCTATATTGTGTTTACTTCTTGGTGGGATGGAAAAAGTACTGCCCAATGGCACAAGATTAAGAGGGTAAGTTTGATGTTGCTATATGTTACAATAGCTCATATAACGTGATTTTAGTATCATTTTGAAAAGAGTGCTAATTATCTTCTAGAAAATTCCAGAATAATAAAAATGTCGGAGAGTCTTTTCATATTTCAAATGTTGGTAATTTGTTAATGGAACCAGTTAGCATTTGTTTTATTTCTACTTTTTAGTGACATCAACGTTCTCCTTATCGGAGATCCATCGGTGGCGAAGTCACAATTACTGCGTTACGTGGTGCAGACGGCGCCGCGCGCTATCACAACCACGGGGCGAGGCTCTTCCGGAGTTGGTCTCACTGCGGCCGTCACCACGGATCCAGACACTGGAGACCGCAGGTAACGCTATGTGGAGTTCACTTACCGTGAAGTACTGGTGTGGTTATTGCCATTTTGGGGATTGAAGGATGAGGGTTGCTCAAGACCGGGATATATACTGAGCTGGCTGAGTATATTATATACTGTTGTGTTTGGTGTGATGTGTCAGTACTAAAGTGTTACAATTCCAGGCTGGAAGCGGGCGCGATGGTGCTGGCGGACCGCGGCGTGGTGTGCATCGACGAGTTCGACAAGATGTCGGACATGGACCGCACCGCCATCCACGAGGTGATGGAGCAGGGCCGCGTCACCATCGCCAAGGCCGGCGTGCACGCCACGCTCAACGCGCGCTGCGCAGTGCTCGCCGCCGCCAACCCCGTGTATGGCAGGGTAATGTCGCTGTGTCACTCCCCTGCACCACACACACTACACACCACGAGGTGATGGAGCAGGGCCGCGTCACCATCGCCAAGACTGATAGAAGTAGTCTATGTTGCTACCAACCAATATTACCAACAAAATTATATAAAAACCAGCCTAACTATTTTGAAACTTCCCAGCAATATACAGATATAATAGACTATGTGTAAGAAATAAAATGTGAACAATTCATTTAATTTCCAGTATGACCAATACAAGACGCCGATGGAGAACATCGGTCTGCAAGACTCGCTGCTGTCTCGTTTCGACCTGCTGTTCGTGATGCTGGACATCGCCGACGCGGACCACGATAACATGATATCCGAACACGTACTCAGAATGCATAGATACAGGTAATATTCATATTATAATTTTAATGACTGGAAATTTTGGATTCTTAAAATTTTTGTTATTCTATCCTTAATTCCCATTTTTTTAAACTTATCTGGGTATTGTAAAGTCCCTTGATGGCCAAAACCCCAACGAAAAAACTCAGGGAAGGGGAAAAAACATAATTATATATTACCAGATTTTATATCATTAAAAATAAATGAAAAAGCTCATTCCCCATTCAAGGAACCCCAAGGAACAGGATGGTGAAGTGTTGCCGATGGGATCAACAGTAGAAATGCTGTCTACAGAGAATCCTGATGTGGATGAAACTGAGGTGAGGTTTAATTACTATTTTTAACTGAATTTAATTGTAGCAGTTGTATTTCCAAAAACTGCCCTTGAGCGTGTAAAGTACCTATATTCACACGACCACAGCTAGTGAGGCCCGAAAACAATACATTAAGAATTTCTGCAGATTAAGTAAAGCTTGTATTAAAATTTAGCTTTAAAATATTTCCAGGAGTCCAGCGAGTCAATATACGAGAAGTACGACCCGCTGCTGCACGGCAACACGCGCAACAAGAAGGAGCAGATCCTGAGCAGCAAGTTCATGCGCAAGTACATCCACATCGCGCGCCTGCTCAAGCCGCGCCTGTCGCAGCCCGCCTGCGACCTCATCGCCGACGAGTACGCGCGCCTGCGCAACCACGACGCCATGGATACGGACGTCGCCAGGGTAAAGACTAAGACTCAACACTTATACACACGGAATATTGCTCAGATAAGTTTTCAGCGGTAGCGCCACCTACCGGGTCAAATTATGTTTTAATTATACAGCCGTTTAAGAGGATCGAATGTCCAAAAATGGGTCGTGCTAACTCAGAACTCTTTGGCTCATGAAAAAAAAATTTGTTGAAGATCATTAAAATATGATCAAATGCATAGTTTACGATTCTATAAACAACATACAGACAGAAATTCATTTTTATATAATAGACGGAGATCCCAGAGACCCTGACCACCTGATATCTGTAAAATGGCGCATCGACCAACTTAGCGAGTATGCATACGATGGTAGTACATACCAACACTCCCCAATGGTCCACATTTCATCCATCAGAAAATAAGTAAAGTCTGGCGGCTCTGGGATCTCGGTCTATAACAAGATGTTGCTTTTTAAATATAACAGCTTGTTAAAAAAGCAAAAAATAAAAATATATAACTTGCTGGAAAAAAATGAACGTAAGCAGAGGTACCTCCTATCCAGCTAAATGCTGTAACCCTCGACAGTAACGCTGATTTATAATAGGAGACCCAAGCAACATTTGGACTTTCCGTCGGCGTTGTCATGTACTTTAAGAAAAAGTGAGAGACAATGGTTTGACTGGCAATAAATTTTCTTCCAACTAAATATTACCTTGTAGATTAGTCCTACACCTATACCTACAGGTGTTATAGTATACTTAGTTAGTAATGTGTTGATGTCCGCAGACCCAGCCGGTGACGGCGCGTACGCTGGAGACGCTGATCCGGCTGGCCACGGCGCACGCCAAGAGCCGCCTCAGCGCCACCGTCACGCAGCAGGACGCGCACGCCGCCATACAGCTCGTGCAGTTCGCTTACTTCAAGAAGGTAATAAATTATTACCTTTATTATTACTAATATTATTACTAATAATCACCCGAACCATTTTTCGGCCAAGGCGACCGCTTCTGTTTCATTATGTGCTCTTGAATGACTCACATTGTCGATTTTGTTTACAAACAAGAAGGTACAGTCACGAGCATAAATATGTTCCTATGGGCAGGTTGGCAAAAATATCTGACCCATGATCGAGTTCAATAATATGTGCCTACACGTACGCAGCAAAAATATGTGACATTATCCGGCTGCATAATGCAGTACCGTCAAAATGATGTGATACACTCACGAAGCATAAATATGTGACACCACTAGGCGGCAATAATATCTGACATAATTTTATCTTCAATTTAATTTAATTTACAATTTGTATGAAATAATGAAAGAAATAAATTGTATTTTACATTGTTTTAATATGGCTGTAATTTTATACTATTCTAGCTATCCCGGCAAAATTCGTATCGCCCTACCCGCCAATGAATGTTTTGTTACTTATTAAAAGAATTTAATTTTTGATTACTTAGGTATATTATCATCCCCCTGCCCTGGTCCCAATTAATTACTTGGGGTCGGCGCAGTATCTCTTCTTCGTCCACACACGGCATGTCTTCATTCACCCCTTTCTCTTTCATATCTTCAGTCACGCACTCCATCCATCTCTTTTTTGCCTTCTTCGACTCGCCCATCCATCCACTTTCATATTCATCACCTTTTTTTCCTACATATGATTCATTCCTTCTCTTAATGTGCCCATACCCCGACAGACGGTTTCCTTTCATCTTTTCTATCACAGGAGCTACTTTCAGACTTACCCGAACGTATTCATTTCTCACTCTGTCACTCCATGATACCACACATCCACCGCAATATTCGCATTATTGCTGCATGCAGTCGTCTTTCGTAAGTCTTCTTCGTTAACCTTATTTTTCCTTTTTCAGCACAGATGCTAGCTCTCTTGACCTACCATTCATCGTACCTACATTCCAACTTGCATACCTCAATCTTATTTCCCGGGCTAGTGTCTTAAGTTGCCCCCGCCTGGGCTGGTGTAACAAACCTTGCCCATTTCTCACAGGAGCCAGGTGCTGCCCCTGCGCGTCGGCTACGGGAGACGCCCTAGGCCCTGTCACCTTTCTTATTATACATTCTGCATAAATGTTTTGGCAAATGTTTTACGGCCGGCCGCCTGTCTGACACCAACTCTCCTTGGGACTTTCATTGTTTTGGTAATGGGGTAGAGATAGCGTACGTTTGGGTACAGGATATTGCAGGTAAGGATATTTGGCCTGATGGTAAGGATGCTGCAGTCCCGGATAAGGAAGTAGTGGGAGAATCCAACAGCTCGGGGGGCCGAGGTCGCGTACTCGCAGCCCTGTTCCATGACTGGCTAGATCAATGGAAAAGGCATCCCCTGGCCATTTATCAATATTTCTTGAAGGAGATTTAGAGTATTTATAATATTCAAGCATAATAAAAATTTAAAAATTAGGCACTACCAAGGAGATTTGTTTCACAATATAAATTTCTGAAAGCACGCCTTAATATTTGACAGCCAAAAAATGACAATCCATTGTCATGACAATTTTGCATTTTTAACATCTAAAATACGCAATTATTCGAATGTTATAGATGCATATTGTCGATTCAAAATGCTTATTTTAATACGTTCTTTTATTTGAGGGGGTCTCTAACTGCATCGACGGGATCAACATTAAATGACAGAAAATTTTGTATGGTGTTAAAGTTCAAAATGACTTAAGTATCATTTCGATCCTTTTGTATGGGAATTTAGAAAATTATTATTTTTAGACATTTTCAGGCAATTGTTAAAATGTATCTCTCCGTAAGAACAATCCTCGTACTTCAAGGAATATTATAAAAAAAGATTTAGCGAAATCGGTTCAGCTGTTCTCGAGATTTGCGCTTAGAGACACATCGAGCAATTCATTTTTATAATATAGAACTCCTCCACTACGATTTAAACTTTATTGTATTGTATTAAAGTTCAAATTGACTTAATTATTAAAACGAAACTTTTGTATGGATAAAGAAAACAATGAAAAGTCCCACGGGAACGCTGTCGAACGGGATAAAAAGTATCCTATGTTTTATTCCCGGTTCTAAGCTACCTCCCCACCAATTTTCAGCCAAATCGCTTCAGCCGTTCTTGAGTTATAAGTGGTGTAACTAACACGACTTTCTTATATACAGGGTGTATTCAGACCGTTTCCGAAAACTAAGGTAGGTAATAGCCAAGGTGATTACAAAACCCCTGGTGTTAAAGAAAATCCCGACAAAAGATAAAAATTTTCTCATTTTCCATACAACCATCGGTAGTAAACGTATGCGGTTTGTATGGAAAACGTCAAAATTTTTATTTTTTGTCGGGATTTTCTTTAATGCCAGGGGGTTTGTAATGATCTTATATATCACTTGCCTTCGTTTTCGATCACGGTCTGAATACACCCTGTATGTATATAGATTTATGTCTAGATATTATGGTCTAAATCACGACTAAATTTAAATATTTACTTATATTTTTTTGTATTTTAATTTATCAAATCATCTTAATTAATAATTTTAATTCTTTTTTTATAAACATTATAAATTAAAATCTAGTATACCCCCCGTTTGTATTAATAACATCCTGTAGCCTCTCTCGCATGAATGAGACAATATTAGTGCACACTTGAGAGCCCCGGAGTGACTCCCAAATGTCGAAGGTGTGACAACGCAGGGAATTGTAAGTTCTAGCCTGATTTGGATCCCATTGTTGGACTATTAAACCCCACAGGTTCTCAATAGGATTCAAATCAGGGCTTTTAGGAGGGAAATCTATTAATTTTATCGTCTCTCTTTGCGTATTAAACCACTCACGAGTTATTCGTGAGTTGTGGATCGGGCTGTTGTCTTGCACCACATAAAGAGGTGCTAAATCAGGATAACTGATACGCCTTGTACGATAAAAAAAAGTAGTGATGGCCTCGAGGTTTAGGCGCGCGGTCGAGAATCTCGGCGGTCGCAGGTTCGAACCCCAGGCACACACCTCTGACTTTTCGAAGTTATGTGTGTATTCAAATTGAATTATCACTTGCTTTAACGGTGAAGGAAAACATCGTGATGAAACCTGCACACCTAAAAAGTTCTTAGGAATTTCTTAGGTTTGTAGTCCGCCAATCCGCACTAGGCCAGCGTGGCGGACTATGGCCTAAACCCTCTCAATAGTAGAGGAGACCCGTGCTCAGCAGTGGGCGTATATGGGTTGATGATGATGATGATGATGATGATACGCCTTGTCGGTATTAAAATGTCTGAAAGAATTCCTGTATATTTAACGCTGTTAAGGCGACCAGTTATCTCGTATTACTTCGATAAAGAAATTTAACTTCAAAACAATATTTCTTTAATTATTTCGTCTTCGTTCGTTAAAATAGTAATTATGATCGTTAAATTGTTTTTCACTAAACAATCTTACCAATATTGTTTTGGGGAATACTACACACACCTTCGATCAAATATACTAGATTGAAGATCGCAAACAAAATCACTTGTCTTAGTGGCACCGGTTGCATATATTTCATGATATATTTACACATTTGTAATTCAGACTTCGATTTGTAAAGTATTAAATTAAAGACGACTCCTGGTTACAATTAACCTTAAATCTTTGCAATTGGATTTTATATAGCTTACAATAAATTTGAATTTAAGACGTTATGACATTAAAATACAGAAAATAAAAATGTCATTTTAAAATAATGTCTTTAATAAATGAGGACAAATATTTTAAAATAAACGTCACGCGCAAGTAATAAGATTGAAAATTATTTGTTCACATTTGGCATTCACGTTGTTTTGGTACTAAATATTTCTTAGTGCGTTCACTTCGAACAGTCATTAGTTAATTCACAACAGTCATTATAAAGTGTCTGTTTTTTCATTCTGTTTGGCCTTACTTCGTAAGTGTATACGAGTTCGCAGAAGGAGAGCGCGGGTCGGGATCACGAAAGAAGCGATCCCGCCCGTCAAAGACGTCAAAGAAGGAGGCGCCGGGTCAACAGAGAGAATTAGACCCGGCGCCCTGCCCTGTGGCAAGGGGGCGTCAGAATCCCACCACGGTATCCCCTGCCTGTCGTAAAAGGCGACTTAAAGGGGCCCTTGGGGTCGCTGGACGTGCTGTGGGGGCAGCGCGTCCTCACTGAAAGTGACCCCGAGAGGGGCGGCGGCACTGTGGCCTGTGTCCGTCGCGGGCGCCCATCCACAACCGAGGCGCCCGAACCAAGAAGTGGGGGTGCAACTGCGCCCCCCTAAAACTCCGAGACGGCCGAGACAATTTCGTCTCGGAGGCGCACCGGGCGGCTGTGGTTAACGGTGTGCGCTTCTCGCTCACGTACCATGGTCGCCCAATCTGGCGCGGAGATGGCCACCGGGGGGTTTTGGTCGGTATGCCGGTTTAGGGATTTTGTTAGGGACCCAGCCCGGCACTAACACCTGCGCGGATATGACGTCGCCGCGCGCCGGGCTGGAAGACCGGTGACCCCGACATACGCTTCCCGCCCCCCTCCCTGGGCTGGCGGGAAGTAGAGCCATAAACAGCTTTCCCCTCGAGAACAAAAAAAAAAAGTGTATACGAGTAATATTCGGTAGCAATAGCAAAAAACCTTATCATTCACGTCACAAGTTATGGTATTGAGAACTAATTATTGAAAAGAAAAATGCAATTGCGTTCAGAGTCAGATAGTCGTTAATACGTCGTTTGAACTATGTATAAGTTAAATCAACCATGTCTCTTAAATCTATTAATTTAAGAAACCATAGTTTTTTTTTTGCGCAAAAATCGGCTTTACAGTATTTACAATATTACTCACTACCAAGCCAGCAATTATTATTTGTGGAATTATATCTGAATTTGAATTATGGTCTACTTTTTCACCAAATTCAGTGGTATTCGTTTTAAATTTATCAAAACTCTGTTAGGGAATCTAAAAAATTAAATTAATTTAAGAAAAATCAATAAACTGTATAAATAATTAATTAATCGGAGCAATCGTGTTAAAATCCGCTTCCGTTTAACACAACATAATAATTCCTTAATGTCACAGCAGCCGTAGGCAAAATATATCTACGTATTAAATGAATATTTGAATTTGGTCGTGATTTAGAATATATCAAGACAAAAATCTAGGTATACAAATAATTTAAAGAGGTAAAGCTTGTGACTTTGTATAAAGTAATCTCTAGATCTACTTAACCGATTTTGAACATTCTTTTAGCAATAGAAAGCTACGTTATTTGTGAGTGTCATAGGGTAAATATTAATCAGAAAATTGATAACAATTTTTCATTGTAGCCGGTTTTACAAAGTAAACCGAAGAAAAAACTGTCGAACGAAAACGTTTTTTATAAACGCTGCTTTTTTACCCATGAGAGATATTTGCTTGAGTCCTAGAGAAAAGTTATAGAGCTTGATCACCATTATCACTATCAGCCCATATACGTCCCACTTCTGGGCACGAGTCTTCTCTATCATTGAGAGGGTTAAGACCTTAATCAACCACGCTGACCTAGTACGGGTTTACGGGCTACAAACCTAAGAAATTTCTAAGAACTTCTAGGTGTGCAAGAGTCATCACGATGTTGTTCTTTACCGTTAATGCAAGTGATATAATAATTCATTGTTAATACAGATGGGCGTGATGGGGTGTACGCCCGCGACCGGAGAGATTCTCAACCGTGCGCGTAAACCTCGAGCCCAGCACTGTGAAGCTTGATAATGCTTATAAAAAGTCAGCGACAGCATAATATGTCTAACTATAAAAATATTGAAGAATAATTTAATGTTATACTTCATGTTAATTGATCAATATTATCAACAATTATGATTTTTTATTAAAATAAGTGAGTTTATAGATATACTCTCAAGTGTTTAAAACAAAATATTTTTTTCTTTAACTGCATACAATTGGCACGAATGGTTAAAGAGGTAATACTGACCTAGTTATGCAACCGCAACTGTGCCGTAATTTATTTAGTGATATTTTCATTAAAAATAGATAAATACAATATTTTTTCGCAATCAGGAAATAAATGATGGCATTCTGTATTAACCGAACTAAAATCACAATTTAATCGCAAGTAAAAATGTTTACCCCCCAACGAAGCGAGCGCGAGCCGGCTAGTATAGTATAAAAGTACAGCCATCTTGAAACAATGTAAAATAAAATTTATTTCGTATAATTATTATATTAAATTGAAGATAAAATTATGTCAGATATTATTGCCGCCTAGTGGTGTCACATATTTATGCTTCGTGAGTGTATCACATCATTTTGACGGTACTGCATTATGCAGCCGGATAATGTCACATATTTTTGCTGCGTACATGTAGGCACATATTATTGAACTCGATCATGGGTCACATATTTTTGGTAACCTTCGCATAGGAACATATTTATGCTCGTGACTGTACCACAACACTGACTCTCCGCCGGAAATTGACTTTTAATTACACCGATAAACTACGAAAATACGTAAATATTCCTATAATAAGTATCTGGTTTAGGGTTATCGCCTAAACCGTCCCAATGGTACAGGAGACCCGTGCCCAGCAGTAGGACGTATATGGATTGATGATGAGCTGGTTTTATTTAAAGTTTAGTACTAAGCTTTAAATATTCCTATTATAATTAACTATCTGGTTTTCATGCTCCTTGTTTTAACTAATTAATAATACTACAAATTCACTTCTCCTAGGTATTGATGAAAGAGAAACGTCGCAAGCGCCAAGCGTCATCAGGCGAGGAAGGGGCGGCTTCTGACAGTGAAGAACCTGCGCAGCCGCGCGCCAAGCGATCCAGGAAAACGGTAAGCTCTTTACTTATTCATCGTTATATATTAGTTTGTATACTATATTCAGCCTGTCGCCGTCCACGGCTGAATGTAGGGCTTCCCAAGTAAGCGCCAACCATCTCGGTCTTGAGAAGCCCTCAAGTAAGTAAGGCAGATGTAGTGTAGGACGTCCTGAAGCACGATGGACCGACGACTTGAGAAAGGTGGCGGGTAATGGATAGATGAGGGCCGCTCATCATAGCTTGGTATCTCTTAAATAATTCCAGGCATTTTATATGGCATAACTTGTATCAGGATGCAGGGTATTACAGGGTATTCAGACCGTGATCGAAAACTAAGGCAGGTAATATCCATGGTGATAACAAAACTCTGGCATTAAAAAAAAACCGACAAAATATACAAATCTTGACGTGTTCCCTACAACTATTGGTATAAAATTTATGGAAAACGTATTTTTTTAGAGATTTTCTATAACGCCAAGGGGTTTATAATAACCTTAGATATAACCTGCCTTAGTCTCCGATCACGGTGTGAATACACCCTATACAGGGTGTATTGGGACCGTTCCCGAAAACGAAAACAGGTGATTGCTAGGGTGACTCCGAACACATTGAGGTAAAAAAATCGCGAAAAAAAAATAAAAAAAAACGATTTTTTTTTCTAATTTTTTTCACATCAACATATTCAAATACACCAATACGTGAATTTTTCACAATAATAAAGCGTCTCTTCCTCATTTTTAAATAACGCAGTGAAAAGCTATCACAATTACTCCTAACGCAAGGGGTCAACGCCTGGCCGCGACTCGCGAACACGAAGCAAAGACGTAAGTACCTATCAAGCGACTGCTCACCCCCTCCTCCGCCCCGCGCGGTGCGGCGAGCCGCGAGCCGCGACGAACACTCGCGCCGCACACGGTGTGATAAAAAATATCAAAATGCGGCGCGTTATGACATTACACGAAACGAAAACGTTGTAAACATTAAAAAATTACATAAAAGTTTTAAACATAACAATTTGAGGGGTTAACTAAATTCCTCGCGGCTGTGTGACTGACGCGAGAAGTCACATTTTAAATTTACTCCTTCGCCTGCTAATGCGAGTCGCAGCTTGAAATGAGCACTAGTACACAAATTCACACAATGGTTTTCATGAAAATACGTTAATATCCCCTAATCTTCATTAATGTAGTAATCAAATGTTGCATTTAAACGGCCTATTGTCAAATAAGTGAAATAATTTTATGGTTTTATAGTTATTGAAATAATTGACTGGATCCTACTACTTTCAATGACAACGTAAAGATACCAATAATTAGCCTTTTTATCAAACTACGTTCGTGTGAAACAAAGTTACCTTAAATCCTTTGCGAAATGTGTGTCCGATATTGAGCAGTTCGGCAATGGCTGCCACGGAGTAGGAAGTTCACAGTTTTCACTTAACACTCGCACATACACCAACACTCAGAGATTTCTTGTAGCAGTTATTATAACGATTCATTCAATTTACTTTGTCGTCCAAACAATGAATTAAATTACACTAATGTAGCACTCAGCCGCAAAATGTATTTTGTGTTTTAAAGAAACAGATAATATTTACTTCATTACACCGGTAATGTATTGTTTGTACGCAAGTGTATTTACAAACACACGGACTGAACTATAATGAATTAAACCTATGTACATTAGTAATAAATTTATAGTAAAAATGCAAAATCGCAGTTGCACTTGAATGATCAATCATGTTGAAACCACGATCTTTGATACTGAGCTACAATTCAACTTAAAATAGAAAACTAAAAACTATTCAGAATAAGATGAAAAAATTGAGAGATAACTAAGTGATGGTAATTCGCGCGCGCATAAGTCACATTAACTACTGACCATCACGATACGGCACCATACATAAATCACCTATCACATAATATTTCCGGGACTATTCATTTTTAATTTCTTGTAATACTCAAAGTTTTGTCAAAATAATAGGTAAATAAAAACTGTACAAACATTATCATTCAATATTACAATCACAAAAAAACAAATATCAATAATAAGGTATTAGAATTGTTCATTGAATTAGCTTTTTCGTTGTATTATTGGTGCGTAAACGTACTTATCCCGAATATTTTCGACCAATCATGGGCTGTTAAGAAAAAATATGTAACAAATTAAATCACTTCCTGGCGCATACATTAAATTCGGTTTGTGCTCTCAATTACATTCGTAAGCAATAATATCGAAATTATTTTAAAACTATTGCAAAACTTTAAATTATAGTTATAATAATCTTATTTAATGAAACAGACATAAAACATGAAAGTCATTCAAATGTATGTAATAAGTAATGATATTGCGCCATCTATGCAACTCAATTTGAAACTTACCAATGAAGCAATAAAATCAAATAGACATGGTTGTAGCTATTATTAACACTATTTTTATGAAATAATTATTGTCAATAAAAATAAATTACTATGATTCAATAGAACAAACATAACATTACTTGAATGGTTTCTCTATGTTATTTCATTCATTAAGTAAAAGGCGACATAATCGCCATCTATGATTTTTAATTTAAATCTTTTAACAAACCTGTATAATAAAAATATGGCTAATATTCATGATCATTCTTAATTTAATAAACATAACACTAAACTTTTCCTATTTAAACTGAATTTACTCAAATATTTATTCAATTTGTTAATCTGTATTTTCGTAATCACAAAAATTACTTGAATTGTTTCACAGTATCATTCACTACCGCCATCTATGCTTAAAATCTATTAAAGCTGACTAAAAATCAGTATACAAATTAAATACAAAATAAATAGAGTGAATATTACAAAATAAACAGTAGTGATATACAAAATAAATAGTAGTGATAAGAATATTTTTAAATTTACGGTAATAACGACCGGACAATTTTTGGAAATGGTTTTTTCGTAGATTCGTAAAATAAAACTTTTGCGCTGGAGATAGGCGCCGTGGCCTGTGATTGGCTGTCGTGAGTTGTGACATTAGACAGTATTCTAGTAGTATATCGGCAGTTACGCGGGAAAAAGTACCCAGTGCAATCGCGATTTTGCATTTTTACTATAAATTTTCATTATAATTTTATTACCAAATGTACATAGGTTTAAATTATTATAGTTCAGTCCATGTGTGTTTGTAAATACACTTGCGTACAAACAATACATTACCGGTGAAATGAAGTAAATATCATCTGTTTCTTTAAAACACAAATTGCATTTTGCACCTGACTGCTAACTTAGTGTCTTTTAATTCATTGTATGGACGATTGAAAGTAAATTGAATGAATCTTTATAATAACTGCTACAAGAAATCTCTGAGTGTTGGTGTATGTGTGAGTGTTAAGTGAAAACTGTGAACTTCCTACTCCGTGGCAGCCATTGCTGAACTGCTCAACATCGGACACACATTTCGCAAGGATTTAAGGTAACTTTGTTTCACACGAACGTAGTTTGATAACAAGGCTAATTACTGGTATCTTTACGTTGTCATTGATAGTAATAGGATCCAGTCAATTATTTATTTATTCTAACACATACTTTATGCATAGTTGTAATATGATTTGTTTTACTGTTTTTATTTGTCCATTTGATGGCATTTACTAAGAATATTCGCTTGGTTACCTATTGGAATCTTTTTAATTTTTTTATGTACTTATTAGATCCGCAAATAAAGAAATTTTTAGCCGCGAATATAGGAATTGGGTCGCATTTTTTTATTCCGCGAATGAAGGAAGCGCGAATAAGGAGCTATTACTATAAAACCATAAAATTATTTCACTTATTTGACAATAGGCCGTTTAAATGCAACATTTGATGACTACATTAATGAGGATTAGGGGATATTAACGTATTTTCATGAAAACCATTGTGTGAATTTGGGTACAAGTGCTCATTTCAAGCTGCGACTCGCATTAGCAGGTGAAGAGTAAATTTAAAATGTGACTTCTCGCGTCAGTCACACAGACGCGAGGAATTTAGTTAAACCCTCAAATTGTTATGTTTAAAACTTTTATGTAATTTTTTATTGTTTACAACGTTTTCGTTTCGTGCAATGTCATAACGCGCCGCATTTTGATATTTTTTATCACACCGTGTGCGGCGCGAGTGTTCGTCGCGGCTCGCGGCTCGCCGCACCGCGCGGGGCGGAGGAGGGGATGAGCAGTCGCTTGATAGGTACTTACGTCTTTGCTTCGTGTTCGCGAGTCGCGGCCAGGCGTTGACCCCTTGCGTTAGGAGTAATTGTGATAGCTTTTCACTGCGTTATTTAAAAATGAGGAAGAGACGCTTTATTATTATGAAAAATTCACGTATTGGTGTATTTGAATATGTTGATGTAAAAAAAATTAGAAAAAAAATCGATTTTTTTTATTTTTTTTTCGCGATTTTTTTTACCTCAATGTGTTCAGAGTCACCCTAGCAATCACCTGTTTTCGTTTTCGGGAACGGTCCCAATACACCCTGTATAAATTTAATCTTGTAGTAAGTCATTTGAAGTACTATTTATGAAATGTTTAACAGCAAGCTGAGGGGCAAGATCCGTATGATTTCTCGTCTGATGAAGAGGCCGAGCCTGTGCTGCGAGCTGCGAGGGAACCTCAGCCCGAACCAGAACAAAGAGCTACCAGGTCGTCACAGAAATCTATTGAGCCCAACAGGTAATTGTAATTATAAGTGTTATATAATTGTAAACAAGGGGTAACTAACAATCTGCATAGTGCAATATTTAGTGTCCTAATAGACAGAAGTTAGTGATGGCCTCGAGGTTTAAGCGCGCGGTCGAGAATTTCAGTGGTCGCGGGTTCGAACCCCAGGCACACACCTCTAACATTTCGAAGTTATGTGTGTATTCAAATTGAATTATCACTTGCTTTAACGGTGAAGGAAAACATCGTGATAAAACCTGCACACCTAAAAAGTTCTTAGGAATTTCTTAGGTGTGTAGTCCGCCATTCCGCACTAGGCCAGCGTGGTGGACTATGGCCTAAACACTCAATGGTAGAGGAGACCCGTGCTCAGCAGTGGGCGTATATGGGTTGATGAAGAAGAAGATAGATAGATAGATAGAGGATTAAAACTGTCTTCGGGACAGCTCAAGGACTTGGTTACATGTGACACACCTCTTCATATAGGTGACAGTATAGATTTTCAACTATGGTCTGTGAGTGACGGATTGAATTAACTGTTTTTTTTTTAATACAACACTACCTATATATTTCTTACTTTCAAAATTTCTTGTCCATTCGTTACTAAGGCCAGCTTTTCCAAATGGGCGGCAAATTAATTTTTGTCTGACAATCTGAATGATGTATGAATTTTTTTATACAATAAACTAATTTTATTTTACATGTGTTTCAGACTGACTCAGTTCAAAGCGGCGCTGCACGAAATGTTCCGTTCCGAGCGCGCCAACTCGTTGCCTTTGGACCGCGTCACTAAATTCGTCAACGAGAAATACTCGCACGAGATATTCGAAGCGGGAGAGATACAGGCTGCTCTAGACACCATGACCAAAGACAACCAGGTCATGATGGCGGATGATATCGTTTTCTTGATATAGTTACTGTAGGGAGAAGAAATTTGTCAAGCGTCATACATTGTGTCCCAGGATGAATAATATGCGAATGGCGTTTAGCCACGCTGTTTTGCGAAAAAAGAATTCTTGTTCATTAAGAAAAGCGTCAGGAAAATTATGTTATTTAGGGTACAAAATGCTCGATTAAGTTGAGGTTATGTATATGTAATAATTACTGTTATTGTATTGATTAGAAACTAGGCTGAAAGACTATTTTTGTAGTACAGAAGAGAACCATAAACCGCCTTATTGTGAACTATTAATTATTTAGCCATAAAGAAATAGTTAAGCAGTTTATGATTATTAATTGGAAAGTATAACATAACTAGAAATTTAAGCGCAGGCGCATGAAATCATCACAACACTGACTTATGTAAGCATTAGAATATTTACTAATTCATAATAGTGACTCATTCGATAACTGTGTTTCTAACTAATATTGTAAAATGATTACTATAAACAATATTTTTTTGTAATCTCTATTATGTGATTGTACAATTATTGTTGATTAGGAAATAAAAATCTCTCAATACTTACATTTATTTTATTTATAAACCATTAAATTAGGTTGATTTTACAAAATATAGTTGTCACTCAATTATCTGTCAATGTCATTTCTTTCCTTTGCTTTTGCCTTTACCAGCGCGTCCTTTAGCGCCTTTGAACTTGTTAATCTTTCCTCCAAATACCTTCTTTGATTTATTAAAAGGTTTTTGTCCTTTGTTGTTCTGTTCTCTTCTGCCATTATTTGACTTGTGGAACTTTCCTTTGCCATCGTTCTGGAAGTTTCTTTTACCTTCCCCTTGGTTACGGAATTTCCTATTACTGTCGCCTTGATTGTGGAATTTCCTTTTACCATCTCCTTGGTTCTGGAACTTTCTTTTCCCTTCTGTTTGATTCTGGAACTTTCTTCTACCTTCTGTTTGGTTCTGGAACTTGCCTTTGCCGCGTTTGTTGCCATCTGTTGAGTCCTGATTTTTCTGGAACTTCTTTTGCAACTTTTTGTCAAGTCTCATCTTTTTGAAGCCGCGTACACTATCATCTTCTGTTTTGCGCTTTCTAGGCTTTTGTTGTGAGAATAGGTCTGAAACGATAAATATATTTAATGATAAGTCGGGTATTACGTTAGTATGCTAGAACATGATGATTTAATTATATGACTAGAGTATTTGGACCTCAATTTAATGTGAAATTCTGCATTTCTCAAAGTAAAGTTACTAGTTTTGAGGTATAAAAACATTGACTGTTTACCTTCTTCTGGTTCTGCGCCCACTTCTTGCCTGTAATATTCTGCGTCGTCCTCTTCGTCCATATCCTGTACGCCTTGGGACTCTGCAGCTGCCAACTCCATCAACCTATGACAGATATAGGTTTGGAATAAGTTAGATATCACCTATATATTTTGTAAGAGCTCTGTCACCTAATGAGATTATAAACAGATTCTCATCAAATTGCAATTTTAAATCACCAAACAAATAAAAAATATGGATCCAGCAATCTTCCTATTTACGTAATGAAAGACTACTTGATCATCAAATTTTTGTCCGAAAATAAATGTAAGATATTACCTTTGACTTTCCGTCTGTTCTTTCTTTTTCTTAATACCCTCGAGCGCCTTCTGCTTGAGTTCTTCTTTCTCCTTCTGTTTACGTTTGATGTTCTCATCCTGCTGTGCCTTGCGTTTCTCTTTTTGTTTTCTGTAAAAAATAAATATTTTTGACTACTGCAAGGCATATTACTAATACAGTAAAGCCACTAACTGCTAAAGATTTATTGAAATGCCAACAAATGTGCGCCCTGTCAAGACAAGATTGTTTTGGCAAGCAATATTGGTCACTTTTGGTTCTCTTTCCGACTAATAATACAACACGTTACTCGTGAAAAATATCTTAAATTTATCATCGTATATTAACCAACTTCCACACAACCTAAATAACTACGCCATTACAGCTGCCTCATAAAACGTAATATGTACTTATAATATGTTCATTAGCATTTGAGTTCACGAATAGACAAACAAGCTTTGTTTTATACTATGTAATTATAGAAAAAGAATGTTACCTCTTCTCCTCTCGTTTCTTCTTGATCAACGCCTTTTCTTCTTCGGTTTTCTCCAAAAGATCGTGATACAAAACTTCGCCATCCATCAAGCCGTCTTCAACCTTAAATTTATTGAAATTAAATCGGGTGTTTATTAACGGATTAAAGAAAATGTTATACCTACTGTTCATAACATCAGTTCAAGTCGCCAGCTATGACTTTTTTTTCTCAATAGCAAAGGTATAAGTGTCGCTTTTAAAATTAAACACTTAATCATGTAACATTTTAAGGTTTAAAACCAACAAAGCATATTCAATAAGGTATCTTTTTTATGAACATATACATATCTATTGCCTCATAATGTTTGAAAGTACCTTCAACAGTTGAAAAGTGATCCTTGGTCCCAGTTCGAACAGTCTGATGGCGGATTTGGACTCTGCCGCGGCGCCGCGCGTCGCCAAATTCTGCGGCAGAACCACTTGCGCGTTAGGGTCGTCTTCAAACTCACTCTCAGACAACATGCCGGCCCTGCGAAATAAAAAAATCATCATCATCATCCCATATACATGCCATTGCTGAGCACATCATCATTATCATCATCATCATCACCAACAACCTTCAATTCGTCCACTGTTGGACATAGGCCTCTCTTATGCCACGCCACTGGGCTCTATCTTCGGCTCTCCTCATCCAACCGCTGCCACTTTGCGAATATCGTCACCCCATCTAGCCACTGATGAGCACAGGTCTCCTCTACCATTGAGGGTTTAAAATAAATATTAACAATAATATGTGAAACTTTGCCTAGATGTCGTTAATTTAAAAAAAAAAACCGCAAAATTGATGATTTTCTTTTTGAAAATTATATTACAGTAAAATGAAATACAATAATATACAGTGTATGTATAAAATCACTTCACCTTGTTTGGAAAGCAATCGTCACTAAAGATTAATGGGGAAATAAAATCTGGTCAATAAATCATATTCTTTCTGTGAACCTAAAAAAAAGTTGGGCTTACTACAGCACCCTTTTAATAGAATGACTAAATGTTAATTGAAGCAGGCATAACATTTGACTCTATGGTTACCTTATGATAAAACATGTCCCAGCAGATTCGTATAGTTGGAGGTCTGACCTATAGACCCAGTCACATAATCTTATAAACAACTTACTTGTCAAAGAACTCTGACATATCCTTACACCGGTTCAAGTTTGGTATTTTTCCTTGCACCACCTGCAAAAATAATATTTTTTCACTGTATTATATAAAAGCAGGAAAAATTTTTTTTGCTGATGAGAATGACTGTTCAAACACACTATATTATTTATGTGACAAAAATAACTACAGTCTGGTTCTGTTTCTTAAATCACTGATATAAACAAAGACACAACAAACCTTTTTGGTCCCCTTGTTAAGTCCCACTGGAGTGGCTCTTATTACATAATGCCTCATGTCTATCAACTTGGTTGTGGGATTGTAGTTCATGAGAACACATCGCCTTATGTTCTTCAATTTCACCTGGAATATACATTGTGCAATCACATTCATTTGTTTTTCTACAATATGATGTATACAACTCTAAAACTGTTATAGTAAAATAGTTCTTATGCCACACATAACTATTACTGGAACGGTTTCATAAATAGTTCATAAAAAAATATTACTTACGGTTGTAATGTTGATTGTCGGAAACATGTTCTGAAACATAGTTGCCATTAGTTTCATGTGCATTCCTTCACCGGAGAAACTGTTGAGTACAATGAGTGGTGCATGTTGAAACGCTCGCATCATCACATACTGTTTACGTAGAGACGAGATCACGTCGCGCGCTAGACTGTACTGAAAATAAGAATAATAAATGATTTGATGACAATCAAAACAATGCCAAGTAAAACACTTAAATTTAATGCACAGAACATCAAAGTTTGTATTATATATGGCTATGTGTATAAAGTGATTTTAAGGTCCCAGGGGCCCAAGTAGCTATCTAACTTCTGTATTGGGTACCAACAATAATAATGCAGTGTTGGCCTCGAGGTTTAGGCGCGCGGTCGAGAATCTCGGCGGTCGCGGGTTCGAACCCCCGGCACACACCTCTGACTTTTCGAAGTTATGTGTGTATTCACATTGAATTATCACTTGCTTTAACGATGAAGGAAAACATCGTGATGAAACCTGCACATATAAGTGTTCTTAGGAATTACTTAGGTGTGTAGTCCGCCAACCCGCACTAGGCCCTCTCAATGGTAGAAGAGACCCGTGCCCAGCAGTGAGACATATGTAGGTTAATGATGATGAATAATAATGCAGAGATGTAAGAGAGCTGTATGTCAACCTGTGGACATCTTTCAGCTGACAATTATGAATGGTAAAGAAAAACATTTCCCATATATCTGAGATTCAGCTGTCATTTTATAGCTATGAATTAGTTTCAACATTACTACATACTCAGTTTGTTTTCTTGTGTTGGGCCCTCCACTACTCCAACGCAATTTTATATAAAAAGTATCCTGAATGAATAATAGTATTCATCTCCATACCAAAAATCAGTTTATGCATATAGCTGCAAAAGGCAGACATACTTTTGCATTAATCATTGTTAGCCCATAAGAGTCCTACTGTAGGGCACAGGTCTCCTCTGCAAGTGAGAGGGTTTATAATTAATAATATTAATAGTTTACAATGAATACTAACATTATGAATTCTGAAAGTAAGTGTAGGTCCACGGGGTAGCCTCGCCAGCCTCATGTATGAGCCAAGTTCAGTCTCAGTGAAGACCATCATGTGTGATACGTGAAGATAACCAGACACAGATACAAAGTCTTTTATTGTATTTTTCTTCCTCTCCTGAAAATAAAAAGGCTCAACTGTAGAATCTATACAATCGATTTGAGAATTGAAAATTTTATGGTGAATAGTTCTTATTTATGTTAGTCTACCCCTAAAATTTTAACTTGCGGAAACTCATAGTTTTTGAGATATTAATTTTTGAAATTCCTTAAAAATGTATGAAAAAACGCGTATTTTAGCCACGGAACGCACTTTTGACAACTTTTGACACTTTTGACGTTTTGTTATTCGTTACGTTATTCGATTTAAACTTTTTTTTAACACTTGAAATAGTTTTACTGTATTATTTTTATATTTTAAGTTAGTTTTTATTGTAATACAAATCGTAATGTATGTAGAAGTATTTTTGGAGTATTTTTACCACAATATCGTTTTGACATTCAATCCAAAAAAAAGGAGAAACAAAACGTAACACTAACGACGCGACGCTGTTTTGTTTTTACTAGAAGGCGACGAAGGGGGGTTCGGGGGGCGGAGCCCCCCGAAAATAAAACAAATCCAAATAAAAAGTAAGTGTGTAGGTTAGTTTTGGTTAGAGTTGTGATAAAACAAATAAAAACAAATGTCTGTCCAAAACAAATGAGTAGGTTAGGTTAGGTTAGAGTTGTGATAACACAAACGAAAACATATATCTGTCGAAAACAAATGAATAGGTTAGGTTAGGTTAGAACTGTGATAACACAAACGAAAACAAATATTTGTCGAAAACAAATGATTAGGTTAGGTTAGGTTAGAACTGTGATAACACAAACGAAAACAAATATCTGTCGAAAACAAATGAGTAGATTAGGTTAAGTTAGAACTGTGATAACACAAACGAAAACAAATATCTGTCGAAAACAAATGAGTAGGTTAGGTTAGGTTAGAACTGTGATAACACAAACGAAAACAAATATCTGTCGAAAACAAATGAATAGGTTAGGTTAGGTTAGAGTTGTGATAACACAAACGAAAACAAATGTCTGTGGAAAACAAAATGAGTAGGTTAGGTCAGGTAAGGTTCATGATCACGCAAAAGAAAATTGGAGAGATGGTCACTAGTATGCTCAAAAGTAATTTTCAAAAAATAATTAAAATAAATTTAGCGTTCGAGCCCCCCCTCCCCCCCTTTAAGGGGGGGGGTGTAGAGGGTATCTACCCCTCGCCTTTCCCCTTTACAATCATTGAGAAACCGCAACAAAATCTATTGGATACATTGCAAAATGAGACCTAACCTCAAAATTTTCAAAAATTCATAAAAAAAAAACTATGAGGTTCCGCAGTCCCCCCTTCGAGGGGGGGTATCTACCCCCCTCCCCCGCCCCTCCCCCCCTCCCTGTCGCTCAAATCGATTGTATAGATTGTAAAGTCCTTCCTTTAAAACTATTGCAAATAGATAATTACGTACTTTATCGATGCTACATGCATTTATAAATATACTGATATTTACATCGTAGCATTTAGCGTGTTTTAATCATAAATATTTATTTATTTGCAAAATAATTGGCATTTGTCATGTCTCGTTACTATAACAAGCCATTAACTGGTTATAACTATGAAGCTATGTTTTTTTAGATCAAACCTTCAGTTGTGACGCAGTAAATGGTTCCATGATCTTCCTAAAGTCTTTGGCTAGATCGATGAGGTCTTTGCTGCAGTGCCCTCGGTGTATCACGAACGAATGGGGCGCTTTCACAAGATTCTCGGGCTCCAGCGATTCTTTACTCGCGGGATTTTTCTTCACACATTTTCCTTTTCTCCGTCCCATTTTTAAAACTTATGTTAAAATTCTAGAAGAATTATTATTTAAATTTATTGTATTCAGAATACAAAGTTGAGTGGTTTGTTATTTTCTTTAGGTTATACTCATGCTTGCTGTCAATGTGCGAATTGACATTTGTATTGACACGAGAGATGTCACTTTAAAATTGATTTTTAAGAAAAAACGTATACCGTAAAACGGGGTGTATAGAAATTGCGGGGTGATTAGAAAAAAAATCAAGAAAGTTTTCAAGATAATTATTCGGCTATTTTTCGTTATAGGATTTTAGTAGTATTTTAAACTATTACACATCAATATCTTTTCTTAGCGCTGCCAACAACTTTTTAATGTTAAATTAACATTTATCGTTAAAAATTCACTTTAAAGTTTACCTTCCGAAAACACGTTTATTTGAACTGCCGCAACTTTTGATTTTAAGTCCGAAAAATGTATTAAATGTGTTGTTTGATGTGTTCATATCATTACATGTGTCTTACTTTATTAAAATTTATTGAAATTAGATAAAAATACACTATTACAATTCTATATTTTGTTAAAATCATTGTACATGTAAATTTATTGTATAAAAGGGGGTAATAGAATCCATTGACGGGTGATTAGAACAGTAGTACGGGGTTAATGGAAATATTGTAAAGAATAATAGAAACGGTTAATCTGAAAATTGGTACAGATGAGGGGTCAATAGAAAAAGACGAATAGGGTTGTCAATAATTGTTAGTACATAGTTAAGCTATGCAAGTACCAAGTTTAACTCGAGAACGGTAATTTGTTAATTTTGGTCTTAAAATATACTTACAAGCCCAGAAAAGGTTGACGGTAGTGCAAAGTTCGCCGGGTCAGCGATTAAATAATATTTTACAGAGAAAGTTTTCATTAATTCAATATTTTTCAATATTTTTTTTAAGAAACCTGTTTTGAGGACTGGGTGCAAAATATGGTGGTTCCTTATTTTAACAATTTACCAGGCAAAAAGTGCTTAATTGGCGACAACCTGTTTTCACATTTATCAGCAGACTTGATAAAAACATGCAAAACCCACAACAGTTTCGGAGATATAATATTTCCCTGTCTCACGCCTCTCTGTAGTGGAATAGCCTTAGTGCTCTGATCTTGTACTCGGACCGAAATGGTGGCGTTGCTGTATATACTTTTCAACACCTCGATGTACCGACAGTCAATGTGGCACCGCTGGAGAGACTCTAGCACCGCCCACGTCTCGATCGAATCAAAGGCTTTCTCGTAGTCCACAAACGCTAAACAAAGCGGCAAGTTGTATTCTTCGATTTTCTGTTTAACTTGCCGAAGCGTATGGATGTGGTCTACGGTGCTAAAGCCTTTTCGGAAACCAGCTTGTTGGGGTGGATGGAAGTCATCAATCCTGCGTTCGAGACGATTTGTGATGACCCTCGAAAACTACTTATAGACATGGCTCAGGAGCGAGATGGGCCTGTAATTCTTCAGCAAGGTGTTGTCACGTTTTTTGAAGAACAGTACCACCACGCTCCTTCTCCATGCCTCTGGCGTTGAGCCCTCGAGGAGAACAGAATTGAAGAGCCTCTGAAGGAGTATAAGTACCGGCGTTCCGCCCGCTTTCAGAAGCTTTAAGTGATTCCGTCCTCACCCGGCGCCTTGTTGTTCTTAAGTTGTTTCAAGGCCATCTCAATCTCATACAGGCTGATGTCCAAGATATCATTGCTGAAGTTTTCCCTTATCACACTATTCTTCAATCTATCTACGAATTTCACTCCACATATTATGCTTCTTAGCGCTCTCATCTCAACTGCATTAATTTTAATTTCATGCTTCTTCTGCCATATATACATCATCTTCTGCCACATATACATCATATCATCATGCCATATATACATCATCTTCTGCCACATATCATGTCACATTTTATTTTAATTTAGTATTTAATAACTGCTTTGGTTTGAAAGATATATTTTTATTCAGCACCTCACATTTTTGCATGTTGGTTAAAAGTATTTTTGTGCAGCCCTAACAGTCTTTCCATTCACCCCTTTACGTGTTTTCATTGACCCCAATCGTTGGGTAAATAGAAATGGTCAATATTTTTCAATTTTTCTGGACAACCTGTGATTATATTTAAAGAATATTGTTATAGATCTTTTCGTATGGGTACCGGACATCATATATAATCACCCATGATGAAAAAAAAAAATTAGGAACAACGTATTCTTCATGCAAAGTTTGAAACCGTTGCTATTCACCCCGTTTTACGGTAGGTATTTATCCCCTGAAAAGAAAGAAGACTTAAAGACCGTCAACCATTCTTGACAGTGTTCATCTGGCACATACAAATAAATAAAATTTTATTTATTGAAAAATAAACCAGCAATAGCCCATTACCCCTGTATATCGCCGAAAGTCACTGTTATGTACTGGATTATTGTGCTTCATCGTTAATATAAATTTATTATGCAAGTGTTGATTTTTAGTCAAAACCTCTTACATCAATTCAACTACACTAATTAGAGTAGTAATTTAATCGATATGTTAAATCGATCGCACATGAAGATAAATCCAGCATCTCGATTTTACTACTAAATCAAAATATATTTAAATTACAACTGATATGTATCAGTTATAATCATGTGATTATTAACACACTGAGTGGAAAAATCATTCCGTGTATGTATTGTACAAATTAGCCGTTAGTGTGGAATAAGCGCCGCAGACAAGTTGGCCTGGATGGAATTATGCAGCGATTGTTTCGCTGAGGTACGTACGGATCAACAGGCCGTTAAGCACCAGCAACTATTTTATTTAAGCACTTGCGAGTCATTTAGTAGAAACAATAAAAAAAATCTTTAAAAATTACAAAAGACTTACAACAATCGATTTCGGTGAATCGATTAATGCATTTGTGTTCTGTTATTGTTTTCAAAATATTTTAAATTTTCATATCTAATCTGAAAAGAGAGGAATGCGCAATAATACTGGGGAAATCTTCAAACAAAAAAGGTAAATAAAATAAAACACAACGAAACAAATCAAAACAGCTTTTATTTCTTGCTGGTTTATTTGTATATTCCCATCCTTGCACATGTAACACTACACTAGGTTTTCTTGCTAAGTTTCGTACGTTACAGAAAACCTTCCCGACATTGAAACATTAGATTAAAATCGCTTAATGTAAAAAACGAATAAATACATGTTAATATGTTATTGCTGCATACCTCCACATCCGGACATGTGCCAGCACACTTAACACAATAAATATAGTGTAGTGGGAAGTTAATTCTTATTTTCGTCGTTCTACCCGACTGTCCGAGAATTCGGTCGCCGCAACGGGTCAATGCAAATATGGAGCTAAAAATCACATAAGACAAATTACCAACACAGATTGGTATGTAAGTTTCGCTGTAACCGTAGCAGCGGCCTAAACGGTCGTAACCCAGAGCTTCAATTTTCTATTCTATTTCAGTGCAATAAAGTGCAATATCAAGTAATATCCGACTATCCTAAAATTTTTGGATTTAATTATAAGAAAATTAAACAAAATAAAAACTTGTATTTGGTAGAAAAATTCAACCCCGAAATATAATTAATGAAACTATTAATCGCCTATGCACCGCGTTACAATATAATCGGAGTAAGAATTTGTTCATATAATAAATGGCATTTTTATGTAAACGCAAACAAAATATACAGAACATCTTTTAATGTTGGTGGTTGATAATATGTGTAACAGGAACTGGCCACTATAATTCTAAACATGTAGCTTGAGATATTTTCGTTCCGTACGGATTGGTAAGAATATAAAAAAGCCCCTATAATACCCCTATTAAATTATCTACTATCTATCAATTCTATTCTAAGTTAAATACAGTATTAATTTTTATAAAAAAAAAAAACATATTTGTCGTGTACACGTGAACTTGAAGTAATACGGATAAAATACGGTTACAATATATTGAAGTTGAGATCCGATAGAAATCTATTTTTTTCATTAAACGACGATATAAGTGGCCTTTTGACCCCTTGGCCTAATAATTCCTTATACTATTCTTATTCAGGTTTCACACAAAGTGACGGTAAGTCCTGGTTGGTTAATTCATTACTTGTGAATATTTATAAAATCAATTTTCTTTGATAAGGACACGATAAGGCCAGGGATCGCGACTTTTTAGCCGATGTTGCCACTATAAACATCTATGCTTTCTCGATAACATTATAATCTAATGTGACAAAATTTTGTCAGTGTTACTAAAGATAAACTGCCTGTTTAGAGTGGCCATTGCGCGTTTTAGAGAGTAAAAAAATTAAATGATATAACAAAAAATATATTCAATTTTTAAGATTTTTTAAATCATACGTTTTTTAACAAAAATAGTCTGGTCCGTTAATTAATTTTAAGTCATAGTGTTAAGTTAATGACGCCACAATCAGACACATCAAACAGACAGAAAACATAGCATCGTGAATCAACATAAAATCGAAGCATTAAGCTATTTGAAAGAAGCCGCATTATAGTTAGTAACAAACGTTTTTTATATATTTTAAATTTCTACATTTGGGACTTGGTGTAGTGAAACCACGTATAATATCAATCAAATTCTATTTGACAGCGCTCCATTAAAAAAAATACGCGAAATGGTAACGATTTAAAATTAGTTTTTTTTTTTCATATAAAAATACGTTACGCGTACACCGGAACGTTTCTTAATTTACATTGAAATGATCAGGACGTAGATACTCTAAGGTGAAACCAGGAATCCAGTACTATTATTATTTAGAGACATTGTAGGTAAAAAATGGATGTTTTTCATTTTTATGTGTGAAATTCATGTGACTGAAAGGGGTATTCCTGGTTCCACCGTTTAATTATAATTCGCACGAGGATATCCACTAATTCGAGGGAATATGTTAGCGTAGAAACATTGGTCAGCAATAAAATCTTATTTACAATCGTAAATAACCTTTAAACTGCAAAGAGAGACCTGTACTCGATTTCAATAATCGATTGTAGTGAGCCTAGGATCGGTATCATGAATCGAAATGCTTAGCTCACAATCGCCAGTATCTAATTAGAGGGTCGTGGTTAAAGCCGATATTAGTGTTTGGTTTGACTTACTAACTATTGTATACTGCATGAAGCAGTCGACAAGCGCAAAATAGTTCAAAGGGTACTAAGACAATTCTATTACTGAAGTATATTGAAAATGAGTCGATGCGCTAGACTATGTACTATTCGCCTCGGGCGTAACCAGCCATGATGATCGAACCGAAATTTGACAGACAACATTGCGGTAGACATTCAGTACAACACATTAGGATTGTTGCCATGTCACAAAATTCGAGACTAGCGGCTTTTACTCTAAATATGAAAGAAGCGCGCGCATTTGTTTTTTAATATTAAAAAAAATAGACATCATATTGGAGCGATGCTCGAACCTTACCCGTGATAATAAACCGACAATGTGTCTTAAGGACAATAATAAACTGTAAGTTCAAAGTTGCCAGATAAAACTATAGTGTGGGAGAGGAAAGGATATGTGATGGACGCTGATAATTTTATCCTTCACTTTTTGAGCACTAGAAAGCCCGCACTCACCTTCTAACGCACATTTTTCGGGTAAGAAGAATGCAGCGTAACCATACGAGTAGTGGTCACGCGTTTTTAAAAATTAACAAACGATAAATCATTTCGTACATTAAAATACAAAAGCGACACTCCCATCTTACAAAGCATCACAAAAATCCTACAAAGAAAAAGTGAAGACACAACAGAACGTTTTATATTGAACACATATTGATAAATTATTAACAAAATATGTTTATATGCAAAAAATATATAATTCATGTGCCGCCCGCGTACCGTGCAGCTGAGCACGACACGAACACACCGCGCCGACCACATGCACACACACTACTTCAACACACTATCGACACGTTGTCGATTAAATCATCGACTGAGAATAGATCTTAAATTGACAGGAGATTTCGATTTTAATCTGTCAACAATAACGAATTTTTCGTCAAGGTAATTAGTCGATTAAACAATCGATTCGTTTAAATTCAGACGAACTGAGGCAAAATGTCAATGGTGTGTTTGGGATATAAATATTGTATTGAAAGGACTCGCTCGGCAAAATCGCCGATTATGCTATTGTGTGACAAAACATACGCACGTATTAAAGTTATTAGAGATAAATATGACTTACGTTTTAATTGCACTAATATATAAAAAAAATATTTCGCGTGTCTAAACGAGAACTACGACGTTGTCTGTGGTTTGTGGAGAAACACAACGGAGTCGATGTTTCGTATCATATGTTTAATTTAAATTACCAAATAGAATGAAAATTTTCGACGTTTATAAAATGATGAAAATGAAACAATAATACCACAAACCACAGACAAGATGAGAAAGGTGATTTTTAACCATAAATTAACTCGTGGTATGAGAGGCGTAGGGTTGTCGCGTATTTTGCTGGTGCTCCGTTGGCGAGTATACGCGGCGAAAGATTTAGTCCATACTGGCTGAACTAAATGTTATAAAAAAAGTTTGCGAGACACGGATATCGTTGGTGTGAGTACCGTGCGTGATCACTGTTCGATCGTTTAGTGTTGATCCATCTGGAACAAAACGTTTTGATTATTATTATCGATACTTGCTTTACAAAGGAAGGTAGCAAGAAAATGTTTTAGTCTATCGAAATTATAAATAAGTTGGGGATCCTTATTATTAAAAAGGCGGGTTTGCAGCTTAAATTTAAAAAATATATATTTCTTGGATTAGGAGTTGTGTAAAATGTATTGTAGAGAACTCTCTATGTCAGCATAAGGTTTGGGAACGCACCTTTAGCTAAACTGCTTTAGCCTGGTGGAATAGTCTCTAAATAATAATTCAAAACAAACACATTTTCATTCAAAAGGACAGGCCTAAGGACATTGGCCTTAATGGGGGGACATTCAGACATTCAAGTTTATTCAAGAGGTTTTGTTCTTAAACACCTGATGTATATAGATCCTTCTATTAAAGTTCAGAAATATGTGCCATGTATTTAAACATCCAATTCTTCAAGAAAAAATAAAACAAAATGGTTACCTGTTCCTGTCCGTTAGTTTCCTGTGACTTCATGACATCTGGCAGGTCCGGGGGCGAAGAGTATGGGGTCAGATCCAAAGCCTCAAATTCACCATTCTCCTTTCTGTAAACACATTTGCATGGCATTGAACTAGGAACAATAAAAGGAAGAAAAAATAAAATGCGTATTTAAAAATAAAAAAAAAAAAAAAAACAAAAAAAAATATATAACAATTGAGAAGGAAAAATAAAAAACATCGATTCTTATGTCCTCTGTGACAGTGTGATAGCATACACAAACTTATTTAAATATAAGGCATATTAAATATAAATTATAAGTCATTGTAGCCTAAAACTAGGATTGTCAGGGTTGTAATCATGGAATGCAACATGTGGCAGGGCATGAAATATTTGGCATCTCATCATTTGTTGGCCTCCAATAAATACGACTGTTGGGCACTGGCCTCTACAACAGCCTCCACCTTACTGGTCTATTGCGGATTGGTTGACTAAACACCTAAAAAAATCTTAAGACCTTTTATATGCGTAGGTTTCTCGCGCGTTTTCCTTAATCGTTTAAAGTATGTGATAATTGATACACACATAATTTCGAAAAGTCAGATATGTATCCCTGGAATAGAAGTCTGCAACTGACGAGATTCTCGTCCGCGCGCATAATTTATTTAACAATTTGCTTTTATTTATGTATATAAAAATAAATTAATGGCAGCCTGAAATTGATTTAGAATCAAGAAATATTTGCAATTGTCAATAAAATTGCAATAAATAGTAATTTACACTGTTATTCTCTAAATACTTTTACTATATAGAACAATGTATAAGATTCTCTTATAATCCCATTAAAACCTATGAAACCTGATGAGTCTATAAATTAAAACATCCTCCTTATTTGTAACAAGCTATTCCTAATAATCTGACAAAGTGTTTGATTGCTTATTTATTTCAGGGATGTTTAGCTGGTGGCTTAGCTAAGGCTTGAAAATCATTTTTACATGCAACAGTTTAAGTATTGACGTGGTATCTACCGAGTATTATTTAATGTTATTTAAAATTATTTACAGAAAGGAAGGACAAAACACGCTGCGCCGAGCTCAAACAAGAATTGGGATCATGGCAGGAGATTGATGATGATGATAAACTTATTTACAGAAATTTAAAGTTTATCATTTTCATTTCATCCAGGCCATGGACTTTGCCCTAAACCCTCTCAATGGTAGAGGAGACCCATGCCCAGCAGTGGGACGTATATGGGTTGATGGTGATATATCCAGCTGTTAAACACTTAATTGCTCTGTTAGGCAAATGTAGTATATCATGGCATTAATATAATCCTTTCTTTGGTAATCTTGCTTGTTAACAGAAGATAAATTGAAGGTGATATTGCCTGGATTACTTAATCATGATTAAATGCAATATATTTTTACCGATAGGATATCTACACACTGGCTGAAAAATAAAAAATGGATACAATGGATTCTATGCACATTGAATTGACATCCTCCTTTAGTTTAAAAATATTTTTTATTATTTACACGGTGTCATAACTACTATGAGCCAACTATATAATATATACAACTTTCAAAGCAAGATCTTTGCATAAGAATTAATATGTTTTATACATATATATGTGTGTACTTTTGCATTAACAATAGATATGTAGAAGATAGTCAAGTATCAGATAAATCAATAAATTAAGTTATTACTTGAGCACCACATATAAATAGAACAAAATCAGTAATATATTACAATAATAATAACATGGGGTGGCTAGGTATATCAATTTATGTTGCAGTAAAGAAAAAAAATGCTTAGTCATTCCGCAGTCACAACTTAGAACATAATATAATTATCACTCCTTATTAGTTAATGTTGACATAATAATTTTTCTGTGGATATTGTATTATCTTTTCTATTAATCTTTACACAGAAAAATATTATTCTCAAAAATAATAAAAAATATGGTACCTGAGAGCAAGTCCGATGGGTGCAGGACATTGAGCCTTCGCAACATTTGATGTCAGTCCATATTCGGCAAGAGTCTTCTCGTCTTCCATCAGCTGGCTGTCTTTGTTGAACAGCATTTGGCTGTTGGGTGGCACCTTCAGGATGCCTGATGTTTAAAAATTACTATATTTGAATCTAAGTTCAAGACTTGAAAATATCAAAGATAGGATAACATACTTGCATTCTATTGCAGAAGTAAAAGTGGTATTGTTCAATATTAAATAAACCATACAAATCACACTTATACAGCCTATTCAGAAGGAAAGATATACAGCTAGTATGAAAATAATATATAGATTTGTATATTGTATTAATAGTGTACACAATCAAGTAACATCAGGTGGCTCATTTGCTTGTTTGCCTCCTTTTTCCATAAAAAGAAAAAAAAATACTGTCCACAACAATATTATAAAAAAAAAAACATGTACAAAGCTTTTCAAATGAAAACAATGAATTTCAATTTTAAAAGTAACAAAGCAGCAGTTTAGGTTTTTGCAAAACATTGAAATTTTGAAGTCTATGAAAAATATGTAACTTATTTTAAATGTTTATAAATTTTAATAAATAGATGTTTAATAGTTTGTATTGTTAGCTCTCTCCTATTTATTTGATATAAAGTCTTAATTAAACTTAAGGTCATCATATCATACACTATTCCTTATTGCTAATCCATTGATTACATTGTATGAATATTAAATCAAGCTATCATAGTCAATCTTTTCAAGTTTGCTCAAAAATCCTTTAGATTTTTGTTGCTATCAAAAAATCTCTATTGTTCTTTGATACATCTGGAGAATTAAGGGGGTAGATGCACTCAGAAGCGTAAAAAAAGGCCTATTTAAAAAAATTTTTTTTTTACAGTAATTAAGTTTATTTTACAAAATAAATTATACAGAGTTTTTATACAATGCTTTAACTTAACATTTATGAAAAAAAAAAAAAAAATACATATTATTTATTAAAATATCGCCATATCGGTTGGATCCTCTCCCGCGAGTAGTACTTCGCGGTGACCATCACAACAGCCTTCTGGATCATCTGAATTCGAAAAACCAAGGTGAAACCTTTAGTTTAATAATAAATCCAGTCTTTAATCGAAACTTTTTTTTTTTTTTTGAAAATTTACAAAATGGTGGCATTCGAAACTTTGGACTCTGATTTTCGATAAAATGTTAAAAGTTAATTGTTTAAAAAATATAGTAATTGTTAACAAAAATCAATATCCTTCGATTAAAGACTGGATTTATTATTAAACTAAAGGTTTCACCTTGGTTTTTCGAATTCAGATGATCCAGAAGGCTGTTGTGATGGTCACCGCGAAGTACTACTCGCGGGAGAGGATCCAACCGATATGGCGATATTTTAATAAATAATATGTATTTTTTTTTTTTTTTTTCATAAATGTTAAGTTAAAGCATTGTATAAAAACTCTGTATAATTTATTTTGTAAAATAAACTTAATTACTGTAAAAAAAAAATTTTTTTAAATAGGCCTTTTTTTACGCTTCTGAGTGCATCTACCCCCTTAAGCTCAATAATTTTTGTAACAAATTATGGATACTTAGCAACACACCAACATAACAATCAGTTACCTGCAAACATGCCATTTACATGAAACAATCCCTTTATTTATATAAACAATGAAAAACTTGTTACAAATTAGCAAATGCATAATTTGCTGTTTAGTATTAGAAAGTAAAACAATTAATCAGTATTTTGGTGTTAATTGCAATTTGTAATTTCAAATGTAGCTATCAGTAGTGATCCATTCTTTAACTTAAATGTGTCTAGGATTATCAACAAAGCCCTTACAATTTGATTAAAAGCTGTGTTGTTGTTGTGTTTATAATTGTCACATTTCCAAAAACATTTGCTGTCATGAAATATAAAGATTACTATAGTGATTTAAATAAATAATTCGGTTCGCTTAACAACAAACCCTACATGAAGCGCCCGACATTGTATCCTCGACTAAAAATAGATATTTCTCATATCGCTTCAAACGCACTCACCTTCGATCATTTTCTTCAGTTCTAGTACAGTGGTAGCATCCTTTGCGTCCGTAAAGATGGTTAACTTTTTTCGCCTAATCATTAAAAAGACATCCTGAAAACAAATTCCATTTTTGAGGTTACAAGAGATATGTATAATTTTACCTCAACAGAACCGCGATTGCACATATAACACTTTGCACTTTTGTTTATATGTTTTGCGTTTGATGCTTACCATATTTAGTTTTTAATTAATTAATATTAACTATTTATTTTATGGAAATCTCGCTTGAGCGAGGCGTATGAAATGAATTTATCGAAATGACAACTCTAGAGCAAAACCAATTTGCGAGTTACTACAGATTATAAAATTACGTCTAGAAATAAAGAAAACCTCATAGTTCTTTTTGTCTTTCCTAGATGTTTATTAAACACAGTTTTCTGTTTTAATATATGTTATATAAATATACACAATCATAATATTTGTTGAATGATAATCAGAATACTATAATTAAGCGCCAAGCTAAAATTAAATTTCTTTTTTTTACTTGTAACGTCAAAAAGTCAAGTAAATAGCGTCAGAATAAAGTACGTTCAAACTTCTTGTTAAGTTATTCTATTTGTATGCTTTATATTTTTTTTAAATTAAGTTGCAAAAAAGGCAATTCTAATTATATATTTTTTTACATTAATTTGGTTCTTCAAAAAATCCTTTAATTATAATGAATTCCAAATTTGTTTCAATTTCAAGATAACTTAGAATGTAACGCAATGCAAATATGTGTATGTTCATTTACGTCGGAATGCATTTGCAATTTTCGGATGCTTTGCAAAAATGGGAAGTTTAAAATTTCAACAATGTTTAATTTTTATCTCTCCAAATAACATTTAAGATCGTTTTAGTGTGCAAAATTCAAATGTAACTTTAAATGTAATGTTTTATTGTGATGAAAAGAAGTTAACCTAAAATTTTGTTTTGTCAACATGGAATCACAAGTATGTGTAAATTGTCGCAATGAAAAGACAGTGAATTCGACGACCAACAGGCTGGTTACTGAAAGTTGCGGGCATGTGAAGTGCATAGATTGTTTGATTCATGAAAAGAATGGTTGCCTAGCATGTCTTGATGCAAAAAATGGAAAATCAGATGAAGATGATCTGAGGACAGAAGATAAGCAATCTGACGAGAATGAGCCGCTTCATGAAGAAGATAAAGATGCCAGTGGCGATAGTAGACCTAGTAGTGAACCTCCTCTATATGAAAGTCTGACTAAAAAGCGAAAACCAGAAACATCACATATTAAGATAGACACAGGTAATAATCTGATTAGACTCAATAAAAATATTTTAGAATAACTTATTTTAACTTATTAATAACTATCTAACCTGGCAAACTTTGTCTTGCCATATAAGAACCTTATTTCTACAAAATATTTTATTGATTCAACAAAAAATAACCAAATTAGTGTATAGGAATGTAGGAATGAAGTGTTGTTGACAAACAAAGTATACTTTATTTAAGTTAATAAATTATTCTTTATTGAAGTAACAAATATGTTTTATCTTTATTTCTGTACACTGAAAATAGTTATTAATTTTTCTACTACTAATTATGGCAATTAAAAACTAGATAGATTAATCTCTAAGCACAATGAAGTGTAAAATATGCATTTAAAATTTACATAATCTTGTCTTTATGAATAATTGATGTTATTTATTATATTTTAGATGCTGATGGACGGTGTTACGTATGTACATTATGTGACAAAAAATTCCATGCAAGGAGTCAAGTAGCGTACCATGCATACTGTAACGGACAAAGGAAACCTTACCAGTGCCTAGAGTGTTATAAGGTAATTATCAATAGATAAACATTGATAACATGGCTGATATTTATAATTTATTTGGTGTCACTTGTAACTCTGTTTGTAAAAATTAAAGAATTAGAAGGCATTTAAACTTTAACTTTCCCCTATAAATGGTCTATCTAACCGTGAAAGAAATTTGTAAATTGGTTCGTTAGATCCAGATATTACCCTCCTATAAAGTTGGATACTCTACCTCTAAAAATATTCTTAGTTTGTAATGACCAATGTATCATTAATGTTTATTTAATTTTCCAGAGTTTCGCCACACTTTCACATTATAAATATCACATGCAAGTTCATCGCAATGAGAGATCCTATTCATGTGAAATATGTGGTGATGGCTTCTTTCAAAAGTCCAAGTTGCAACGTCACAAACTCACACATACAAGTCAGTATTTCATAATATTATTTGAAATGCAAAGCTTTGCATTTTTTGTCAGATTCAAAATGACAACAAAATCAAGTTAGACAAAGAAACATTAGGTAGAATAATAATCAATTATTCAGGTTTCAATACAAGAAAACTATATAATCAATGAGTATAAAAAAAATTAAAGAAATGTGTAAAATCGCTTTTTATAAATAAATAAATAAGTATTTATTTTAAGAAATAAAATTAAAAGTTGCTCCAGAATTGTAGGCTCACAAATGACCGTTTTCTATGCCTCTATTGTGTTATCTAGACAAGACATCATCATCAGCCCACATACATTCCTCCATTCCACAGGCCTCTGCCATTGTGGACTACACATCTAAAAATCTTTTAAGCTATTGTCATACAGGCTACTAATTTTATTAAAAATGATAGTTAGATCTGTATTTATTATTTAATCTGTTGTGTGGTGTACAGAGGAGAAGCACCACGTGTGTGGCGTGTGCAACAAGGCGTTCAACAACGTGTCGTCGCTGCGCAAGCACAGCCTCACGCACACGGAGGAGCGCCCCTACCAGTGCACCGTGTGCGGCCGCCGCATCCGGGACAGCTCCAACTACAGGAAACACCTCGACAGGCACGCCGGTAATGTCACTGCACCGTCATACATCATCATCATCGTCATCGTCATACATCACCATCATCGTCATACATCACCATCATCGTCATACATCATCACCACATGGAAAGTCTTTAGCAATTTCATAGGTGTGGAGTCCGCCAACCCGCACTCTTATTTGCTAGGTTCTGTGTTCAGCAGTGAGATATACAGAACCCATACCATTTGATGACAGAATTTCATACTTGCTTCCATTTCGTATTTATAATTAAGGATTAGATAGTGTTACAAGGTTTTGCAATCTATTGGTCTACGAAGCGGCTCTTGATTGCTCATTAATGATTAATTGTCCTGTTAAGCATAAAACTTCTTCACGCTCGATTAGAACCCAAATTAGGTCTGACCTCAAAATATGTATGCTTTATTTACGATATTTTTCATTGTTTGTTAGGTACAGTGAAGTGTACGTGCGTGGCTTGCGTGACCGGCAGTGGGCGGTGCACGGGGAGTGTGGGCGGGGTCGGGGGAGGAGCTCGCGGGGTGGGCGAGGGGGGCGCGGGCAGGCGCGGCGCAAGGCAGCTGCGCCGACACCAGTGCCCCCGGTGTCCGCAGGCCTTCCAGTCCAGCAAGGACATGCGCAGGCACGCAGCCGTGCACACAGGTAATTGGACTTTTTGTTGCTTTTTTGTCGAGGGGAACGCTGGTTATGGCTCTACTTCCCGCCGGCCCTGGGGAGGGGAAAGTGGATTTCAGCGTCATTGGCTTTCGACGTTGGTGCGCGGCGACGTCAATCGGTCAACAGTAAGGGGTAGCAATGATACGGAATTATGGATTCAAAATGAATAAAACATCGATAAATATGTACATAATATATAAAATATAAGTTTTCCATCTATAGGTATTTTTGCAATTAGAACGGTTTTTGAAACACAGTAGTTCTAACGATCAATCGATAATTTTGTATGAGTCATATAATATCGACATTGCAATTCTAAAGTACAATACCGCCAATTGTGACACTACGTGATTTAGAATTACTTGTATCAATGATGTATTATTGTGGTGTACAATAAAGAATATAAATAAATAAATAAATACATTTATTTGTTGCAGACACAAAGCCGTTCCGTTGCAAGGTGTGCAAGCGTCGGTTCCGCCGGAAAGACAACTTGGAGCGTCACATCCGCAACACGCACCCGGACTTCGTGACGTCGAGCGCGGTGGAGTGCGACGAGACGGCGCTCAAGGAGATCTCCACCAACGGCCAGCCGCCGCCCGACACGCACAGGAGCAGGCTCGTGCACCGCAACCCGCTGCCGCCGCTGCCGCAGGAACTCATGCACAAGCACATGCACGGCGCGCAGCCGGAACTACAACCCAGCGACAAACACCACCCGCAACACCTCGAACAGAGCGACAAACAGAGCGACGAACAGTGCGACGAACCGAGCGACAAACTCGACGACAAACGCGACGTGAAACGCGACGAGATCGACAAGTCGTATATCCTTGTCGCCAACAACGCGCGTCAAAGCGTCATAGTGGGGAAGGGCACCGCCAAACTGGAAAAGGCGACCAGCCCGCCGGAATGCGAGTATGTGCACAAAATACGAAAAGCCAACTCCATGGCAAGCCATAACAACATACCGTTGCCGCCGATAGACGAGAAGAAAATGCTAGAGTTGAACAAGAAAGGCAATTTGGACGCGTACGAAGTGGGCGCGCCTCCTAAAGAGAGGAAGAAGGTGTACGAGATGATAATGTACGATGACGCTGACAAGCGCGAGCCGGACGACTCCGACAGCCACTGGAAGAGGAGGAAAATGAAGCTCAACATGAACTGGTGAGGCACACCACGCCTAACTTCACTCTAATCAAGCGTACCAATAACAAATAAAGTGTCGCATGTTGGATGATGATCTGTTATCTGTTGCCTATATACATCACACTGCTGGGCACACCTCCACTATTGAGAGGGTTCTGGCCTTAGTCCACCACGCTGACCTAGTGAGGGTTGGGGCGGACTGCACACCTAAGAAATTCCTAGGAAGTTTTTAGGTGTGCAGGTTTCATCATGATGTTTTCCTTCACCGTTAAAGCAAGTGATAATTTATTGTGAATACACACATAACTTTGAAAAGTCATAGATGTGGGCCTGGGGTTCGGACACACGACCGCTAAGATTCTCGACCGCGTGCCTAAACCTCGAGGCCATCACTACTGTGATGCCAGATGATGATCTGATTCACATAAATTTGTTTAAAAATAACGTGTTATTATGAAAAGGTATTAAATACTTTTTTTTTGCAAATTTTGCGACGCACAATTAGACCGAAAGCAGACTGAAAAGGTTGTTAATCATCTATAGAAGCATTTCCTTTTGTAAACAGTTTCTTTTATGTGAGCCCAAATGGGTATTTGTCACTTTTGCAATGATAAGGACTAAGTGTGTAATATTTTTGTTGCAGATTCATCACAGACTGAAGAATATGTGACATACAAGGAGTAGGTATATTGTCGGTATACTTATTTTTAAATTCATATGCTTTGATAAAATATTTTAGTATTTTGGTCGCCATTGACTGACATAAATTTAACAACTGCTATGTTGACTGATTGTCTTGAGAATTATATTTACATGAAATATTTATATGGAACATCATCATCATCAACAGCCAATACTCGTCCACTGCTGGACATAGGCCTCCCCTAATGATTTCCACCGGGAACGGTCGGAAGCCGCCTGCAGCCAGCGACGTCCCGCGACCTTGAATATGGAACATACTGATTCTCTTTTTGAAAAATATGTGGTAGAATTACTGTTGTAATATGCTTATAATATTTATACGAAAGTTTAAAAATGTAAACAAATTTCCGTAAATAGGTTAATGTTTTTCTCTTTTTTGTGACACTCTTGAAAACGCAATTTTGATATATAAAACAGAAAAGCAGCCATTATCACAATCTTATTTTGAATCATCTAAAGATTATAATGAAATTTGATCATAGAAATCATATTTATATACTACTCTAGTGCCAATATGGGTAGTTTTTCTAATTTATATTTTTATGGATAGTAAATCGCTTTGCTCAAAAATATTTTCATGTTTTGCACTATGCATAGTTTCACTTTTGGTTGTTCAATTCATTTAAAGACTTATGATTTTTAAAACACAATGTTTACATGACAGCTGTGTAAGTTTGCTTAACGGTTTTTTTCTTGAGTGTACACGTTTCGTGCCTATGTTCAGGTGACAAGTTTCTGGCCACATTTAATCAATTTTTCTAGAGTGAAAAATAGTTCTGAAATAGAATTTTGTGTTTTTTAGCAGACATCTTATTTCTTAAATGGTTTATGAGATTCTTTCCTTTATGTCAGTCAATGGCGGAGGTATATTTTTAAAAATGCGTCCAAGACGATAGAATGTAAGTTTGAACTGACCTTTTTATTGTTTCAAATGTAACATAAATGTTTAATTTAAATTTATCTGAATGTAAAATCAAAATAATCCGGCACTAAGGACTAAAATGTATTTGAAAAATACTTGATCTCAATACGAAATAAAAAATTAATTTATATTGGGAAATTGATATGCCATTATTTGATATTAATGAAGTTTCTGTTTGTTGATATATCATATACTTTATTTGGTATTTTATGGTGGAATTTTATAATGATTTTTACTCTTAATCATTTTGTTCTTATATTTTTATTATATTATACTTAATCTAAGGCGATTATGGCTATTCTACGAAACGATAAAATTTAAGGAATAACTTATCACCACATCATTTTATGAGAAGTTGGAGAGATTTAAAAATTGTAGTCATTAGTACGCCTTATGGGCCATCCATAAATAACGCCACACTAAATTCATGATCTTTTCATCCCTCCCCCGTCCTTGTCACAGCTGGTCACATTTGTACGACTTCCCCTGTCCCCAGTGTGACGTCACATATTTTGAACTTTTACATATTATAGAAATTATTGGTTAAAAACAGGAGTTCCGAAATATTTTTATTTTCCATGGGTCGTCGACGCTTGCCACGTAACACTAGTAATAAAAGCGAGTAGCCGACTAATCAATTTGAATGTTATATTTATATAAGTAGAGTTGCAGTTTTTTGATTTTTTTATTAACAGTGCGAAGTTCGTGTATTAAAAAGATTTTGAAATGTAACGTCACGACATTTAGGTCCTCTCCTACCTCCAACCAGTCAACCCACTCCCTCCCCCTTAACGTGTGAAGTAATTTACGGACAGTCCCTTATTAAGTTATTCTTAGGAATAGTGCAACATTCATCCGGATTATTATGTCTGGCCTTTGATTTCAAATTTCCTTTGATCGTCAAAGTGTGTAGGTGTGACCATAGATAAAAGAAAGACTATAGAATGCCTAGAGCGCTTTTATAAGGGTGAATGACTTATCTCTGTCTTTTTTTTTAAATTTCAATCAGTCAATTTAGTGGCTCACACATTTGCGACAAGCACAGGAGGTAGAGACAGTAACTGGCCTCACAACCCATTGCCTCATATACCTTGAAGAGTGAAAAAAATAAAAATAAAAGCGAAATGTTACCAAAAAAAAATACGGTAACACCTCAAATGCTGATATTAAAGATAAATGTAAATGTGGAGCTATGAATGCCTAGCTCTCGCTCAGGCAATAAACTTACTTCAAATAAAGGTAGCTTAATAAAATGTAAGAAAAATATATATTTTTATCAACATTTTTATGTATATTAATTTCTTGTGTATTTGGATTATAATTACCATATGAAAAAAGTAACACGGTTTTTTAACGACACAAAATTAGATTTTAATAAATTGATTGCTGTTTTTGTCTTTGGGATGGGAGGATGTCATGGCAGGCGTTCCCCTTACACATAACATCTCTGTATAATGCCCTAGGCTGATTTTTTGCAACAATGTCTACATCCAACATAAATGGATTTATAATAATCATGTTTAACGGCTCCATGTAAGTCTGTGGAGCGCACGGCAGTTGCAAATAATGTAGTATTTATTTTGTCGACTGAGTGTGACTGATCTCTATCACAAGTTGATCTCAAGTTGTTTTAAGTTGATGTGTAACATTTGGTGAACCAGTCATTCGAACTAGAACCAACATGCGTACAAACTGTTGTTGTATACTCATTTTTAGAAGCTTCATTACTTCTAACATCCCCGTTTAAAATTATTTTTGTTCCTAAAAGTAAAACCAAAGCAATTTTACTAATGAACCAACATAACAAATTCAAAAATGATATTTAAAGTTGTATCTGTATGTTTTTATTACATCGGCTTAGGAAACTTTAAGGCATGTAATACAATATTAGTTTTATTATCAAATATTACTTTAATAGACGTAAACATACATACATATAATAATACCGACATTAATATTTTTATACGGTATATGTTAGAAGTGAGTCGGCTCTTAAATGTATGAGAACTATATGTGTTTTACACGGCTCAGAGAATTACCATACAAATGTATAATTCCTAGAAAGAGATAAATATTCGTGGAGAGCGCGCCCTTACTTGGCCCCGCCATTTCCATTTAAAACGATATTTCTCTGATGGAGAGAGACTCAGTAATTACGCGCGCTCTGTCACAGCCTAGCCTTTTGGGGCCGTTCATTAATCACGTGAAGCTCAAAAGAGGGAGGGCTCCCTTGGAAAAAATCACGAGATATCCCAAGGGGAAGGTGTAGGTAGGTAGTAGTCACGCGAATTTATTTTTTCGTCTAACGCACTATACTAGTCATAAACAACTTGTAAGCCTTTTGTCTAGACATTCTTATCATAGTCCTTAATGACAGAATAAAATTGGATTTTTCTTTGTACGTGTTTTAAAGATTCTACAAATTTAAGGATTATTTTTTGGCCTGAAACCTATCACCACGCTAAAGAAATGTCACGTGCGTAATGGACGGCCTCTTATATTCAGACAATGTTGAATATGATATTTTGTACGAAATAAGTATGAAATACCTACATTATTGATTGTTACTTTCTTTATGTACTAATATTTTACGACTGTTTGTAGACTGCGCGATATTTGATACGAATAAAAATGTATTTGAAATGTATGTTTTTTTCGAAAACAAAACAAATGGAAAACCCAGATTCACACTTAGGAGTTTTCGAAGTTCTGTGTGTATTCATAATGAGTCTATGGTAAAGACAAACGTCGTGAAAAACCTACACATCTAAAAATTTGCCACGACGCACTAAGCCAGTGCGTTGGAGTAAGGCCCGTGCTAGCTGATCATGATTAAGAAGTGAACGTTTAATTCCAATCACCTGCTTTTTTATTAATTGATTCTTCTAGTTATTTTAATGTTGTTGGTAGTCAGCCAATAAATACTTTTTAACGTCAGCATTTAAAGAAACAGAGCCGAACTAAAGTGCCTATTTTATAAAAAAAAAAAATTATAATGTCCAGTTATTATGACATTAGTTTTAACTAAGTATTTTTTATTACTGTATTTGATTGGGGGAGACTATTTGTTTTCTAAAGCTGATTCCACAAAGATGTTGTGTGTGGAAGTAAATTCCGTTTGAACCGCACAATGTGGTTGAGGAGCGCTATTTATCGAAATGGTTGGGATGTACTCCATTTCCAAATTCAATTTTATGAAGACAGTGGCTTGGTGTAGGTTAACCCGCATGCAGTATATCGACAGGTCGGGTGTCTGAATCACCTTACCCACATGTAATTACAAATAATAGCCAGTACCTGACTACACACTCTGACGTCAAGAAAAGCATAAATCACGTAGGTCGATTGCGTAACTCTTGGACGTACCACCACTCTCAGCTCACAGTCAATGTTACGGTCGGCATCCGCATTTTTCTCACAGTGAAAGAATACACTGCGAACCAGTATAAAATTACCCAGTGATATTTCTGTTGTGCGTTAAAACATCCTTAAAGGAGATCAGTGTCCTTTTTTTCCTCTGACTAGGATTCGCAATCTAATATGGTGCCTATCTGCTATAAGTTTAGATGACAACACTACTTATTCAGCTTTGTTGGATCTCTCTGTTTCGGAATAGAACCCGCAGCCGTTCGTTTCGCAGGTTGGCATCTAATCTTCTGCATCATAGAGGCCAGTTAAACACAAAATTAAATTAATTGGTGTGAATTTTCAGTTAAATTATCTTCGAACCTATTTAGAAATATGGACAACATCGTGGAGTCTGTATGGGAGTTATATAAAAACAATAAGTGGAGAGATATTTGTGAGAAATACCACGATCACCCCGAGAGAAACAAATTGTTGTGGGTATATCCGAGCTATGAAAACTTCCAGTTCATAAAGTCATGTTTAGTAGAACTGTGTTGTACTGACATCATAAGTATAGGTTGCGGCAGCGGGTTGCTCGAATGGATGTTATCACAGGCTACAGGTAAATATTTTTATGATAGATTCAGTGATTAAGTTGAAATATTATGAAGCTTTCTACATTGGCATATTATTTCCCCTAATAAAGGGAGCATAAGTACTGTTTGTTTCATCATCAGCCCATATACGTCGCACTGCTGGACACGGGCCTCTTCTACAATTGACAGAATTTAGGCCTTAGTCCACCATTCTTATATTTTTAAGATTGTCCGAAGCTTTTAATCCTTTCGAAATTTGTTTAATATTTCAAATTTCCATTCAAGAGCAGTGACGACGAAAGAATCGTTATATTCAATCAAAATTAATACACTACCACCTGGTCTCACTGCACGATAATACGATGTGCGACCTAACGTTGCTGAGTCGACAGTTTAGAGTCTTCAATTGCATGGAGGCTTAAAATATAAACGAAAGATGGCAGTATACCTTAGGAGGCCTTACGCGGTACTTAACTCTAGCTAGCGAAAATTTGCAGATATAAATGTTTTGCTTTTGCCATTGTAACCATTTCGTTTTGCAGGACTCCACGTGTCGGGAGTGGAGGTCGATGGCGCGTGGTGGCATTGCAAGTACGCCCCGCCCACTTTTATACCCCTTCTCTTAACATCCAATAAAATACATAAGGATGTGGTTAGTCTTCTTAGCAATCATCAGACTGCTTTACTGTTTTGTTATTTCAACACAAGAACTGCGTTCGAAAATTATCTAAAAGTGTTTCTGGGTAAAGTGTTGATTATAATCGGGCCAGGCGATGGCAAAGGCGTGCACACAGAACCGCGGCCGTTTGAAAATTTCGACCAATGGAAACTCTACAAATGGCAAGAAGTAAGAAACAGTCAAGATTTCATAGCAGTTTATAAAAAAATACAAGTCAGTGAAACAGCTGATTCATTTGAATTTTGATAAATACCTGTGACATTTCCAAGGTGCGAAAATCAACAATAAGTACAAATTTAATAAATAACATTTATTATACAGATATAAACAGTCTTTATAAATAAATTTATATAACTAAACTTCAGTTTTTCATTAGTTCTATGTTTTTTACGTTAATCTTGTTTGTCGTTTGGCGCATCGGTGTGTTCATCATTGGATCCTTCTTGCCTTGAATAAAATTTGGAAATTCCCCGCTGGGGACGTCATTGGGCGTGTCCATGTTTTCTTTTTGATTAATCATTGATAGTTCCGACACTATTCTATTCATTTCATTAACAGTGTCGTTTGGAATGGTATTAGGGGCTATATCATTGTCCAGGAAATGAAAATCATTATGCATTAAATACAATGATTCCAATGGCAGATTATTCATATCAAATCGTGGCAATAACTTATTGTCATCAGAATTGTCGTCTATTTCGATAACGTAGTTTTGTTGGTCGGGTCCGTCCACCACTACCGTGGACAGATCAACGTGGCCGGAGTATTGCTCGCCCATGATATTGTCTATTAAATACTGATCGATTATAGGAGGATTGGTTGCGGTGTTGTTCAGTCCTAAATTGTAAAAAGCGTCAGATTTAACTTCATTCTTTATTTCGTTCATATTTTTATGAATATCCTCCAAGGGCGGTGAGGCTTTATACTCGCGAGTTATAGCAGAATTGTTTAGTAAATTTGCGTTACACATTCGTTCTAAACTTGGCGACTGTGTGTTTTGCTTAATGGTCGCTTCTAGTTTGATGTAGCTTGGATCATTTGTGAGTGTTTTTTGTGGTGGCGGACGCATAGACATCGGGTTTACGTTCATCTGTTGGTTGAAAGAGAAGATCTGACTATCATTGGTGATCTCTGTATCGACTGGGGTGGTGGCGGTGCCGGGTATCCTCGCTTCTTGCGAGTACGACATCATGTCACCAGCCGTCTCGTCTAGTGCTGCCTGCGGTTGGAGCTGCATAAATTGCGTCGTAATCAAATTATTGAATGTCACCGGCCCAGCTAGTCCGTACCTCTCGTTGTCTTCTAATCTTCTAAACGCCATTTTCTGCTGCGAATGGAACATGTTCCGATCTTGATCTGGACCTTTTAATATTAGGTTGCTTTTCACAGATATTTTTGGCTTCTTTCGGGGCGCACCATCCTCAACACATATATTTATGGGAGAATTGCTTGAAGATGGTACTGGGAGAATTTGGGTTGGTTTAATGATGGGACCAGTCACTTTCGTTGCAGGTATGGATAGCTTGTTAACCGGTTTCAGCATGATGTTATTACAACTTAAAGAATTTGGAGGGACCGGCGGCAATCGTATGGGGAAATTACTCATGATGTTACTGCTGATACTGTTGACTAATGTGTTGGAAGCTAGCGAGTTGACGTTTTCATTTTGTAGTAAACTTTGTTCCATCGACACAGCGGTGTTGAGGAATCCGTGGAGATTGCTTTGGTCCGAGTCGTAGGTGAGTTGCAATGGAAGCTGCGGCTGGTACTGGTGCCGCTCCATCATGGTCTCGTTGGAACTTTCAGATATGAGACAATCTGAATTATTATCATCTTTATTGAAATCCGCGACTAGAACTTGTGTGTCGTAGCTGGGCTGCGGAACGTCGCCGCTGCCACTAGTGCAGTAATTCTTAGGGTAGCTCTGAGGTAAGCTCTCAGATATACTGTCGCAGTCGTACACTTCGATGGGTATTTCATTAACTGTCTTTGTAGCTTCCATTCCGTTCTCATTCGTCCCTTTAACTTCGGCGGTTTTGTCTGAATCACTTGGTATTGTCCAGCTAAGTTTATTGGTTTTCCCTTTTGTCATTTCTATCAGTAGTTGAATGCCCTCTTTGTCGGCATGATTAGTCAGGTGTACGACATATTTGTCCTTGCTGACAGATTTGAAAGGACAGTACGGACAACGGTGGAGATCATTGGAGTTCACATTTGGATGTTTTGATATCATGTGTGATGCGAAAACAGTGGACTGTATGGCAGTATAAGGACAATATTTACATTTGTACACGCCTTCTTTAGAATGCATTTTTTTATGTCGCCTCATGGCGTTATGATCTGCGGATCTGTAGGAGCACTGGTCACATGCATACGGCTTGTCACCTGCAATGAAAAAAAAATATCCTTAATTTAAAAAAGAAAATAGAAACGGAGAAGGAGTGCTGTAGTTTGATCACCGAGGTTCATCTTTTTTGCAACCGCTACTTTTCGCTCACAGTTTTACATAATAACATCAGTGGCGACTAAAATGACACTACGCCCGATGGTAGTGCAAGATAATACGATTGGGATATCGTTTGACTGTCCGAAAGCGACAGACGACTACTATTCGAAAAACTATAGGTTTTTTCGAAGAGAAGACGTATTATTTAAAAACGCGTTATTTGAGCGAAAGTAAAAGAAAAGGTAATCTTTTCTAGGTATATATTAACTTTACAGAGCAGCTGATTGTTCAATTGTTATTGTTAAAGTGACAGTAGGTATAGACTTTTTATCGATTCGTCATTATCTGCTTTACATAATTTGGCTTAATATTTGTTAATATTTAATGTTGTGTTGCTCTATGATGACTTGCCGCCTATCTACAGCCCCATTCATGTGTGATCAATGTCTTTAATACTTTTGGTCCTTCCACTTAAAGTCCTTACATCAGCCTAATGACATTGATTAGTTATTTCTTCTTGTGTCAACATCTTTGTGATATGAACGATAAATAGTTAAAAAATAGATTTAGGTGTATTTGATATATGTGTTTATACTTGCAACTTGTGTTTATACCAAATGTTTATTTAGTAGCAGCATATTTTTTTGGTACGTAGGACTAATAAATACCCACCGGTTAGTACTCACATTCACGTTTATAGCGTTATTTTATAAATAAACAATCGTTAAGTTCGTTATTGGGAACTATGTAAGGCAAGGCGGGCTTTCGGGCTTCTATGGAAGTACCGCCACTGGTTTATACATACAGGAAAAAATCCTCATGAGTCATAATGTGTTATAGACATTTAAAATATAAAAATATATATACCAGTGTGAGATCTCAAGTGCAGTTTAAGCTCCTCCTTCCTGGCTGCAGTGTAATCACAGTGACAGCATCGAAACGGTTTTAGTTTGTCGTGGACTTCAGTCACATGAACAGTCAACCGCCTCTCATTATTAAACTCTCGCTGGCATATATGACATTGCACTGGTGATGAATCCTTCTTGTGAATTAGCTTGTGCTTAGATAGCTGACTTGCATTTTTAAATGATCTCGAGCATATAGAACCTGGAAATGCAATATTTTAAGGTTTTTCTTTTGGCATAATTCATTTATTATAGAAACAGTTAAAACACTTGGGCACAAGCCTTCTTCACAACTTCCCGATAAAAGCCTAAATCTTAATATTTGTATTTCCTGGTAAAAGTTTCCAATCATTTTACTATTTAAGACCATATTCAATATAAAGTATACATATTGTGATGTAAGCCAATAGCTGGAGCACAACTTAGGTTTATAAATTGTCAATATAGTATAATGAAAATATTGGTAATATATATCTGAATTATAAAAATACACTGATAGTATGTGTATTTTTTATACTACTGTTCTTACATTAATATAATGATGAACAACATGAGTCACTAAAAATAATCTAAAAAATCATTTATTCCTTAAAAGATGATTATACAAATGATAATACATGTTTGAATTTTAAATTGTACTAAGTAATAATTTTTTTTTTCACATTTTGTTTAAATATAATTGAAATAGTATTCTGGGTTGAAGTGCCTAATATTATGAACTGCTGGACTTGGCACTCCTTAGTATTGTAACACTCTTGCCATATTAGTGACTAAAGATATAAGTGCGTAGGTAATATTAAAAATAACAATATGGTAATTTTATGGGTATAACACAACATACAGAAATAAGCTTTGATTTTTCCATGGCACTTCATGTGTATATTGAGGAGTCTGTATTTTTTGTAAGTTTTAAATCCACATATTTCACAAGTTGGCAGCTCTAAATCGACTGCATGTATCTTCCACAAGTGAGTGTGCAAAGCATCTGCAGCTGGACACACTTTAGAGCACTCTGGACATATTAATTTGCCATTTTGGTGACATTTTCTATGATACAAGAGATTCTTTTCTTCTTTTAAGCGTATGTGGCATCCTCCAACTGAACATAATACACCCAATTTGTTCTCTGAGTCACCACCACTTTTTGTTTGTGGAGTCATATCATCACGCTTGCAGGTATGTGTAGTGGATATCAATGAGGGGTCCAAATCTTTTTGGGGCGATTGCTTAACAGAGTCATTTGTTGAAGTTTTAGGATGTATGGAAGATATAAGGTCAGGAGTCACACTTGGCACCTGAATAATGTTGCAAGTCTGGTTTGAGTTGGTTGCTTCAGACACACTGACATATTGTGATGACACTTCATTAGTGTACACAATGTTTATACTTGCCTCCTGTATAATCTCTTTGGGATCGATTTTCTCAAAATTGGGAGTACTCATTTTATGCAGTTCATCTACAGATATGAACGCTACACCCTTGGGCAAGTCGTTGTTGGTGGTGATCACGTCAGGTCCGATTTCAATAACTTGAGGCATTTTTATATCGGTAATTTGTCTCGCTACAGGCGTCTCTACGTGTCTCTCTATTATGTTGGTTTCTTTTTTCAGATTGGCGTTTTTTAAAGCGATCTGTACAAGGCTTTTTACCATTTTTTTAACATCTTTGATTCCCATTTTGTGATGATTACGCAGATGGGTGCGCAGGGTTTCCTCTGCGTCAAACACGCTCGAGCAACCTGGACATGGGATTTGAATGTTGTCTGCTAGCCCATTTGTCTTGGCTAACTCTGGATGCACAGTGAATAAGTGAAATTTAATGTCATCTTCTGCAAGCGCCATGAAAGGACAGGCCTCGCATTTAAAGAATGCAGTTGATCCAACGGATTTCTCTTCATAGGACATCACTTTTTCTTTCGTCTTCACTGGTTTCGTTTCATTACATTCGTTTACGTTTTGAGCTACGGCTCGGTTTACATTCACTATAAATGGTTGAGAGCACATTGTAATTTTATTTGAGTAATATAGAACATAAATATAAAATAATCATGGCCAAATTAAAATGTTCAGAGGGAATCTTGAAAGCAATAAGCAGCTGTAAACAATAGCCTCCAATCTCCATAGCATAGCCATCAGCCCGTAATGTCACCTGTTCTTGACAGTTCAAGTGTCATACATTTTTTTTAAATGTTCCCTTCATATGGTAGGCAAACAAACGAGCCCTTACAGCCTCGCAAGTTGTAGCGTGTTTTTAAATGTTCTAACCGGCCGCTAATCGATAAGTAAATAAATTAATATTGGCTGTAGGAATTAAGCCCCTTTCTAGATACAAAAAAGTTGAGGGCCTTTACTAAAGCGGGCTCAACTGTACAATCTATACAATCGATTTGAGAGTTGAAAATTTTATGCTGAATAGTTCTTATATATATTAATCTACCCCTAATATTTTAACTTGCGGAAACTCATAGTTTTTGAGATATTAATTTTTGAAATTCTTAAAAAATGTATGAAAACACGCGTATTCTAGCTTCGTAACGCACTTTTGACACTTTTGACGTTTTGTTATTCGTTACGTTATTCGATTTAAACTTTTTTTTAACACTTGAAATAGTTTTACTGTATTATTTTTATATTTTAAGTTAGTTTTTATTGTAATACACACCATAATGTATGTAAAAGTATTTTTGGAGTATTTTTATTACAATATCGTTTTGACATTCAATAAAAAGTAGAAACAAAACGCAACACTAACGACGCGACGCTGTTTTGTTTTTACTAGAGTAAATCCAAATTAAAAGTAATTGTGTAGGCTAGGTCAGGTTAGGTTCGGGGGGCGGAGCCCCCCGCATAGAAAACAAATGTAAATGAAAAGTAATTGTGTAGGTTACATTAGGTTAGAGTTGTGATAACACAAACAAAAACAAATGTCTGTCCAAAACAAATGAGTAGGTTAGGTTAGGTTAGAGTTGTGATAACACAAACAAAAACAAATGTCTGTCCAAAACAAATGAGTAGGTTAGGTTAGGTTAGAGTTGTGATAACACAAACAAAAACAAATGTCTGTCCAAAACAAATGAGTAGGTTAGGTTAGGTTAGAGTTGTGATAACACAAACAAAAACAAATGTCTGTCCAGAACAAATGAGTAGGTAAGGTTAGGTTAGAGTTGTGATAACACAAACAAAAACAAATGTCTGTCCAAAACAAATGAGTAGGTTAGGTTAGGTTAGAGTTGTGATAACACTAACAAAAACAAATGTCTGTCCAAAACAAATGAGTAGGTTAGGTTAGGTTAGAGTTGTGATAACACAAACAAAAACTAATGTCTGTCCAAAACAAATGAGTAGGTTAGGTTAGGTTAGAGTTGTGATAACACAAATGAAAACAAATATCTGTCGAATGAAAATGAGATGGTCACTAGTATGCTCAAAACTAATTTTCAAAAATTAATAAAAGTAAAATTAGGGTTCGAAACCCCCCCCCCCCTTCAAGGGGTATCTACCCCTCGCCTGTCCCCTTTACAATCATTGAGAAACCGCAACAAAATCTATTGGATACATTGCAAAATGAGACCTAACCTCAAAATTTTCAAAAATTCATAAAAAAAAAACTATGAGGTTCCGCAGTCCCCCCTTCGAGGGGGGGTATCTACCACCCTCCCCCCACCCCTCCCCCCCTCACCGTCGCTGAAATCGATTGTATAGATTGTAAAGTCCTTCCCTAAAGCGTTGCAAGGGGTTTTTTGAAACAGGTCAGATGCGCGTGATAATTTTTAGTGCATAAGTGGTTGCGCGGGTACAAATGCCCTCTCTCGTCCGCTCACTCCTACACCCAGTGGAGCGGGAACCGCTACGACTGGAGGAGATCAGGATGCGCCGGTGGCAACTCAAGACTCTTACCACCGCCCTAGGCTGTACACGATGCCTCGCTGCCCTGCCGGATCCGCCAACTACAGTCGCTTATTAGCTGTCGAGTTGCTTTCACCACCGGGACAGACTTTGTGCACATACGGGGAGTGACCGTAGGATGATAGACTCTTAGATAAAATGAGCCCCTTTCTACCAGATTTAGCCCACGGGTCGACGTGGTTCACGGGGTGTGGCCGCTGTGTGCACCCGCAGCTACTTGGAGCCACTGGTAGAGTGGGTCGTAAGGTCTGACTCCTCGTTTTTTGAAAAACCGACCGAAGAGCAAATCTCTCAACCCACAACACCCCATTTTTAATTTTTTGATTCAATCTAGGTAGCAGTATTCTGATCTATTTCCTCATTTTTCTGCACATCGGTTTACATTAAATGTGCAATACTCCATCAAAATAACTAATTTAGGTATCCAATAACACAATTTAATCATAACAAAATAAAATCACATTATTAGAATTTAACACGACTAAAAATCACAATGTACCCAATAACTTACAAATATGGTCCTAAGTTGAAGAATTTATTACAATGGATTTTTTATAGCAGAAAAAAGGTCTAGTTTTTTCTGTTTTCTTTCTTATTTATTTGCGTAAACACTGATTGTAATCTTCCTATAGCGCTCTATAGTCTCTGCCTACCCTAAAGGGAGACAGGCGTGAGTTTATGTATGTATGTATGTAATCTTCCTACTAAAATTTCGGTACCACAGACCATTGTGTGCAGTATCAATTCAGAAATGAAAAGAAATAAAGTATTTCATAAGTTGAATCTATAAGATGTTAAGTACATCACTTACATCAATCATTATAAATTTAGTTTTTATCCTGTTTAGAAGATAGTCATCACTATAATAGTGTTGATCTTTTCCAATCAAGGACTATTTTTTTGATACTGAGATTAAATTTATTGTATTGAATATGAGAATAATATCATCAGTAGCCCATGTATGTATGTCCCAGTACTAGGCACGGGCCTCCTTTGCAACTGAGAGGGTCCACTACGCTAGCCTAGTGTGGATTGGCGAAATACTCATCTAAGAAATACGACGATATACTACCTACCCTACCGGTCAAAGTATTTATTACAAATGTAGGTAGAATTATCTATTACCGTCCACATGATATCTATCAGGTAGGAACGAGGAACCGTAAGTGTTGAGAGTTTTGACGTTACCATACTCGACGGGTTTGGCAATTGAAAACCATTTATTTTAATTTGTTTATTAGCGAACGATACAAATATACTTTATAGATTACATACGTAACATTATATGATGGTCAGGTTATACAAGGGTGCATTCAGACCTTGATCGCAAACTCAGGAAGTGAGTAGTGATTACAAACCCTTTGGTGTTAAAAGATAAACGAGAAATAAAACAATTAAGAGTTCCTAATAAAAACATACGTTTAATACTTTTTAATTTTCGATCATGGTCTGAGTACACTAGTACAATAAGTAAAATCGATACAATTATTTTGTTTTCAGCAAATGTTATCTTAAATTATATCTTATTATATATTTTTTGTTGACATAATTTTGTTATAAGTGTTTGTTATATCTTTTAAACAGCTAATAACGGTTGGCTGTGACTGGAATAAATTTGTTAAATGCATGAATGCGTCTTTTTCAACGTGTTTCAATTCTGTTAGAATATTATAAACAAAAGTACCATTGTAGGTTTTGCTGTATATCGTGGGTTTGAAAGGAAAGTCGCACAAAGCATTCAAGTGATTCATTTGGTTGAGGCAATGTTGGAATTGGTACAAAGAGTGTAGGATATCATTGTTAGAAATATTAAAAGCAGAGAAATGTCTCGCTAGTGTATTACTGTTACCAAAGCAGTAATTGCTGTTGTCGGCGTTACTGTTATGGAGGACAGCGTATGAGGCGATCACGCTGAACGCTTCGTACAAACCCCATGTCTCGCTTTTGTGCGCCACATAAATTAACGCTATTACCATCAGCCTTGCGTCGCCTGGGATTTCTAGCAAAATTTCCCAGTCGACATCTTTAATAGCATTTTTCAAAAAATGCTCAAACAATTTATATTGTGCGATATTAGTCCAACCGTTTTGGAATACGACTTTGTCATGCGGGTAATTCGGTTTTGGGACATCCAGTATGTTTGTGTCAATTTTTTTCATTTCCTCCTTAAATGAAAGAATATGAAACGAGTCTTTGGTAAAGTTTGTCAAAAGGTTGAGACCATACTTTATGATATCAATAGAGAGCAGAACCGCATCAGGCTTCGAAGTGTCTTCAAAATCCCAGCACCCCTCTATGTAATTATTGTGGTACAAATATATGTATGGAATGGATATGTATCTGCACGCTACGCCTTTTTCAAACCACTGGTTATCCATTTCTTGTACATTTATTTTATTTTTTTCCAGAAAATAATAACACGGTATACCAGGAACCTGTTCGGTTAGAATCGAGTTGGCGTATTCTAATTTCTGTAAGATTTCTTTCCTATCATCATTGTCAAAGTCTTGCAGAATTTTAGCAACAGCTTCTTGTTGCTGCGTTATCGAAAGCCATTTAAATAAATCTAAATATTTTGTGGGCAAATTGGATTGCAGTTTTAATTTTTGTTCCAAATTAGAAAAATAACCACTTGGAAATATATTTTCATCTGTGAGCAGAATAAAAATCGCGAACTTCTTCCTTGAGAGCCTATGTTTTTTTAGGAAATTATTAAAACGTAGCAATTTACACTGAATCGCATTTCTTGCAGAATCAAATTTTAGAGTAGTATAATTAACATATGAATTACTTTTCATTGCGAACTCTATGTCATTGCTCATTGTTGGACATCCTAATTTATCAGCTAAGGCTGCGCATTGCTGCTTCGATTCAAATTCGCACGTCACATAATCGAAACCCATCTCATCCAGGACTTGTTTGCAAATACTTTTCTTGAATACTGGTGAAGGAATTTTTTCGTACTTTTGGACTTTCTTTTCTAATCTTTTCTTTGAATCCGTCGAGGCTCCTTTAAAGACGAAATAGCATTCTACATTTGCTTTATTAAACTTGCCGAGTTCATCTTTTAAGTAATTCGCGAAACGGTCAGACTCACAGCCAGCTTCGTATGGCAATCTACTTTGTTTATACATGCTGTAGAAGTAGTTCTGTGCATCTATAACCAGCTTGCAGTCCTTCAGAAAATGCGTTTGCGACTCCGGATACAGCACCTTGTTGAATTCTTTGATGGTCATGTTTGATTCTAAAAACAAAAAGCGCACAGGTTAAACAATATGTAGGTACTGGAACAATATTTAATTGTTGTTTTGAAAAGCCTTTAGAAAAATAAAGAATTCCAAGATTAATTAATACGCACTAAAAAGTAAAGACATAATTTCGAATTCTCCTATAGCTCAATAGAAAAATTACTTTTTTTCATCATCAATATGTATGTACATATTACATATATATTTATGTAGGTAAGATTTGCATTTGTGTTTCCTACGCATGGAGCTAAATAGGTATCTATCCACTTCACTGTGCTCGTATTGATAAGCCTCTTCTTATCACTTCGCGTGGGTGCAAATCACCCATCCGTTTGCATTGTAAAACGTCTTTGTATAAAAGTTAATTATGGGCATACATAGTATTTGGTGTTCTCAAAGGGCTTTTTTACACGACGACAAACCCAAAGGCAGGTTATGAGTTTTGACAGTCTATGTATGTATGTATGTATGTATTGAGCAGTGATGGCCTCGAGGTTTAGGCGCGCGGTCGAGAATCTCGGCGGTCGCGGGTTCGAACCCCAGGCACACACTTCTGACTTTTCGAAGTTATGTGTGTATTCAAAATTGAATTATCACTTGCTTTAACGGTGAAGGAAAACATCGTGATGAAACCTGCACACTTAAAATTTCTTAGGAATTTCTTAGGTGTGTAGTCCGCCAACCCGCACTAGGCCAGCGTGGTGGACTATGGCCTAAACGTTCTCAATGGTAGAGGAGACCCGTGCTCAGCAGTGCGCGTATATGGGTTGATGAAGAAGAAGATGTATATATATCGGTTCTCTTATAGCTCCTCATCTACTTATTAAAACTGGACAAATGAGGTGTCGTAAGAAGCGTCTTGATCGGGCACTGGATATGCGCTGAGGCTGAATCTAATGTGCCGCTCTCTAGTGGTTGGTGGTTTTCTCTAGTCACTAAAAGTAGGGTCAGTACCTACATTATATTTTCATGCAATTGCCAAGTCATACAATAAAAACATAAAATATTTTGAATGCATCTCTGCCTACCCCTTCGGGAAATACAGGCGTGAGGTTATGTTCATATGTTTGTACAGAAGATCCCTTAAATGGGGATTGAATATTTGTATCAACTTAGTATTACTTGGATCTCAAAACTTTTTATGGTAGAAGGACTGAGTTGCGAGACCTGGGGTTTTTTACAATTGGGTTTTCCCATTAGGAAACTTTCGGCAGCAGCACGGAGTAAGGTAATGTAGGCTCTTCCCTATTACGTGGGATTGATACATATCCGGGGAAATGTTGGTACAGAAATGCACCTCTGCCTACCTCTTCAAAAAGTATAGGCGTGACAATTTATTTTGTTTTTATTACAATAATCTTTCTTTTGGAGTTGTTATTGCAGAATTATTTAGATACTTATGATTTTAGAAATACGTAGTTGCATCATAATTACGTCGGCATCCCATATACGTCCCACTGTTGGGCACGGGCTTCTTCCACAACTGTAACTGAACTGAACTATAAAAATGTACCCTTTATCCTTTTAGTGTCCCGTTTATATTTATCCCAAAAATCATATAAGTCGGTTTAATGGTTTACGAGTAAAAGAGTAACAGATATACAAAGCTACTTTCGCATTTGTATCTATACTAACATTATAAAGAGGTATCGTTTGTGAATTTGTATGTTTGTGACGTTGTAGAAACTAGAAAGTAATCTCTGGATCTACTGAACCGATTTTGAAAATTCTTTTACCAATAGAAAGCTACGTTCTTTGTGAGTGTCATAGGCTATATATTAGTCCGAAAAATGATAAGTCGTTATCGTTGTAGCCGGCCTCCGAAGTAAGTCGGAGAAAAAACGGTCGAAGGAAAGCGTTTTTTGCAAACGCTGCCTAGCCCATGGGAGATATATAGTTAAGTCCTACAGAAAAGTTGTAGAGCTTGATAATACCTACAAAAAAGTCAGCGATAGCATATGTCTATTTAGGATTGTTTCACTATAACCTCTTTTATGCTAACCAAATTTATTCTAACATAAAGCATTGTTTGTGAAGGTGTTTTTATAAAGATTATATTAATCCTTATCTAAATAAATGCGTTATTTAGTATAAGTATTTAACTTAAAATAAATTTGCCCTATACATCATTTGATTTCAATGAGTATCTTAGAAAATATCGCAGTTTCAAAATAATGATCAAGCGCGCAATAATTTTATGTACAAGGCGCCGACCGGCGCGTTACGGTTTCACGTAATTTGGCCGATTTGTATGATTTTTGGTATGGGCATAACTGCTTGCGGACTCTAAGGAGTAAAGTAGACTATAACTTATTTTCTTTCTGAACTCAACCCTGTAGTCTACGCGGACGAAGTCGCGGGCAAAAGCTAGTATGTTTATATAAGTAGTTATGACCTCGAGGTTTAGGGGCGGGGCCGGGAATCTCGTCGGTGGCGGGTTCAAAACACACCTCTGATTTTTGAAGATTTGTATTAACAACGAATTATGACGTATTTAACGGTCTATAAAAACGTCGGGAAGAAAACTGCACACCTAAAAACTCTTAGAAATTAATTAGAGGTGTATATTTCGCCAACCCGCACTTTTTTTGCTCCGAGGGGAAAGCTGTTTATGGCTCTAGTTCTCGCCAACGGAGAAGCAGGGGCGGAAAGCGTATGTCGGGGTTACCGGCCTTTCAGCGCGGCGCGCGGGGCGTCACGTCCGCCACGATGTTATTTCTGAGGTGGGTCCCTAATGAAATCCCTACGCCGCGCCGGCATACCGACCAAAGCCCCCCCGGTGGCCATCTTCGCGCCAAGTGGGGCGACCACGGTGCGTGGACGAGAATGAAGTACGCGCACCAATCTGCACTAGGCCACCGTGGTGGACTAAGGCCGAACCCTCTCAGGATGCCGATGCCTAGCAATGAAACGTATATCGATTGATGATGATGATGATGAATTACATATTATGATTTATTGTTTTTTATAAATTACGGATATCACGGATTATACTTTGATAGAGTTTTAATATCCCAACTTTCTTTCGTATTTCTCTAACAAACAAATTATCACACCATGAAATGTCTACGAGTATTATTAGCCCGATGCAAAAAGAAGGGTGTTGTAAGTTTGACGCGTCTGTATACAGATACAGACAGGTACAGAACTGTCTCATGTCTGTGCGTGTTTGTGTGTGTGTGGCATTATAGCTCCCGAACGGATAAAGCGATTTTTTTAAAGAGTGAATTATGTGCGAGTGTTCTTGGACATATTTGATGACAATCGGTTGAGCAGTTTAAAAGTTGTGGGGGGTTAAAGTATACTCAAGTGAGGTTAATATGAAAGCGCACTGAGAAGGAATATTGATGAATTAACAGGAGTGTTCTTAGCTCCGGCCTTCGTATGATGAGAAAATTGGTCTATTTAAATCAATCAATGATAGTTGTGAAAGGTTAAAGAATGTTTATAATGTGAACAACGCACTCCGCGGAATCAATAATCAAAACTGAATTAATAGTTACACTTATATTTATAATCACTTGAAAGTACTTACATTTGATTTTGAATGTTATATTTTAAATTCTCGTCGTCGATTAATCTCACTTATTAATGTCAGGACAAATAAGGGGAACTAAATGTAATCTAGACCGCGACTTTGCCTTTATATCAAGTTTAACAATTATCAGGATATTTCGTACCATAGACTAATCCAATAACAATAACACTTTACAAGTAGTATGTGAGCAGTGTTGTAATCGAGTAGCATAAAAATCGTAAAATGCGGGATCGGAAAATCGGCAGATTTCTAATCGAATTAAAACAAAAGTATTTCATGTTAATTATGAGATAATTTATTTAATTTCAATATTTTTCTATTTCTTACGTTTACTTTCGTGAACATTTCCTCATCTTTATTAAAATTTATTATTTTCAACTACACATATTTTTGCCTATTATTCCGTTGTTTAATTTTTATTGAATTTATGGATGAAAATATTCTTCCTACATTACCAGATAAAAATCTTAAAAATTTGAAAACAAGAGTAGTATTCATGTTTAATAACCTCATAAAAATCCGATTGATAGTAGGTTGCTAAACTGGGACATCGGGAGACAATGATCAAATCAATAGGTCAGCCCATAAACCGGTAACTTTTGCAAAAACGTGAGTGTCTATGGTCGTATGTACCCACTACTATAACTATATCTGGCGGACGCCGATAATTTTGTTTACACCAGGGTTGACACCAAACATAACTTTTTATTATTTACCATTATATGTATTGTAAAGTTGTTACCTAATATTTTCTTCTAGCGGCGCTAGTACCTATGTGTCGTGCGATCTAGTGGTCCCGGGTTCGATTCCCGGGTTAGGAAAAAGTGTTATTGGGATTTTCCACTAGGAAGTCCTCAAAAACATCACGGAGTCTGGAAATATGCTCGAAAAACGTGCATATTCTCGCCCCTTTTTATTCTGGAGTGATACGTACCTAGTGACAAAATATGGGTATAAATGCACCTCTGGATACACCTTATGGAGAATACGAGGGTTACATTATGTAGGTTTTTATTAAAGTAAATAAAATATTTACGTTAAAATTATTTATGTTTTGTAGTTTATATACTGGTAATATGTTTGTCATCTATAAAAAAACACACTATAGAATATAAGATTATGTGGATATAAAATGAGCCCTAGGATTAAGTAAATTGACCAGTTTTGTTTTCTTGCTAAAGTTTGTATTGTTGTGTATTTTTGTTGCACAATTGACAATGACTATTAAAATAAGTTTATAAATATATAATATTTCTATCCACCATCAGCCCGCATATTTCCCACTTCTGGGCACGGGCCTCCTCAACAACTGCGAGAGTTTAGACCATAGGCTTCAATAACTTCGAAAAGTCAGAGCTGTGTGCCTGGAGTTTGAACCCGCGACCGTCGAGATTCTCAACCGCGTGCTCGAGGCAATAACGACCTCACAAACATTGCTACATTCTTGGTAAAATATCTGTGCCTAGTGTGGTTTTCATAGTACATTAGTTACAGTAGCGACGTGTGGGCTGATTTATGAGTAATTATTATATATAATTATGTATAAAAGATTGACATTTCGTGTTGCTGAGGGAGCCTCTTGCCGTTTCTTCTCCACGTTCCGAAGATGCAATAGCTTAAAAATTGACGATTCAAAGGCACTTGAAAAAGTCTATTTTGAATAAAGTTTTGGCTTTGAACGATTCAATAATCATGTATTCGATGGCTTAGTTTCATGTGGACGTGTTTTCAAACCCTTGAATTAAGTGCCAAAGCGTAGTGAGTTATTGAAGTATACTCGTAGATTGATTGATAAGCTATCAAAAAGGATTTTGATTATTAGATAAACATTCTATCATCTCCAATATACTGAGCCTATCGCCGTCCACTGCTGAACGTAGGTCTCCCCAAGATAGCGCCAACGATCCCGGGCTCGAGCAGGCCTCATCCACCCGTTTCCCACCTTTTCACCCCCATGTTATAGCAAATTCAAAAATATATTCAATGCACACGATAGCCAAATTCGCGACAGTCACCTCTAACTTTTCAAAGTTAAGTGCGTTTTTTAAGGGGGGAGACTCATGTAAATGCCTCGAAATCGGTCATTTTTGAATATTTTTTTTAGCAGTGATAAAATAATTTGATTGATTAGAACTTTTAACACAACTTTATTTAATATTTTAAGATTACAAAAAAATATATTTTTTTGTTTTTTAATTTAAAATGGCGGCTCAGCATGAGTTCTTACAGGCTGCCTCCGACGCGAGGTCCAAAACTGCTCCATTTGTCACTCATCCACCGTTGATCTGAAACACAAAAACAAAAGTTATTTTTTCTCAGGACATATAAACGGAAAGGATAAACCTATAAAATTCGATAGAAAACGATAAAATCCAATATAAAATCAGCCTTAAAAAAAAAGTTACGATTTAGGGCTATTTTTTTTATCCTTTTGACCCCAAAAAAATAAGTAATCAACCTGAAATACCTAAAGTTTTAGGTTTATCCTTCCGGTCGTGATGTAGAGAAAGGCCTCACCAAATTTCAAATAAATCGGTCAATAATTTTTTGAGCTACAACACGAGCAGTTTTTCAAAAAGTAGTTTCGAGATAATCGCGTTTAAAGTTTCAGTACAGGAAAATGAGCAGTTTTACTGAATTATTAATTACTTACCGACTAATTTGCAATTCCAGGTCCATATAACAGTCCTTCTGCCTCCTCAAAAAGCAGATTTTCATCTATTTGATGTTGTCTGCGAGCTGAACGAGCATCTTTGGTCTCTGAAAGGCTTTTACGATTCTGTCGGGTTATTCGCGCCTCGTCTGTACTATCCGCAAATATCTTAGCATAAGTGCCAATACTCAGATTCAGAAGGTTAAAAGGACCTGAATTTATTGTTTTATTACCACATGGACATGTGACAACAATTTTAAAACCAAGACCTCTGGAACCACACTCACTGAATTTTATCTTCTGATTACAAACCGAGCACTTCACAATTTCAGACAAAGCTGTAAACACTGTAAAAAATTCAATTATCCTGTACCCGTGTAAAGGATTAGTTATGATATCTTCACTATCACGGGCATGCAGTTTTTTTCCACTGGCACTGTCATTATGGCTTATACTGGCTTCGAATTTTTCACCTTCTTTATTGGCGAATTGATTGCCCTGATACTTTCGTTTCCGGGAGTTATTCCGTGCAATATTCTCACGTGTACCTTTTTTATAATTCGGCATTTTTACTTTTCAAAATCGACTGAACACGAAGAATTCTCCAGCTAAACTAAATATATTTCTTGACTAACGGTTATTCGTCTACTAATGTTACACGTGTGCAGGAACGTAAATATATATATATATATTATATATATATATTAAATATATATATAATACATCTACACAAAGGGATTTCCTGGGATTGAATGAAAGAAATATTTCCAGTTATTATAATAGAAAGGTCCTTTTCAAGCGCTCCGACTACCTGGCTCGTTACTTGACAATACTTACTCCGGCCCGCTCCATTGTATTAGCTATAACTTTGTAAATAATCGAGATTTTTTTTTTCCGGCTCGTCAGTACACGCTCAACATAGTATACTTTCAGAATATCGAAAAAAAAAAAATCGATTTTTTGAAAATTTTACATGAGTCTCCCCCCTTAAGTGTCTTGTAGTTTGTGTACCATAGGAGGTCCTCCATTCGATTTCCGGGTTGTAATTACAAAGTGTAATTGAATTAAAGAGAAAAGTTTGAGTAACAATTGGGCGTTTAGAAAGGTTTTCGAATATTCAAAATAGGCTTATGCCATATATAACGCGGGCTCAAAATAGAGTTACAGAAATATAGGTACTGAAATGGCATCCCTGCCTTACGCCTTTTCGAGAATATGGGCGAAAGTTTGCGTTCATTTATTTATCACATTTTATTATACACCACAAAAACATGATAAAAAAGTAATTAATGTAAAATATTGTTAAGATAATTTTATTTTTATTTTTCTCTTACAAAGGAGAAGAAAAAAATATAAACATAAATTAAATACAGTCGAATCAAAAGGCCGAGATACAATTATCATTGCACCGTGTTAAGTATTAAAATGCTTTGCCAGCCCTGTGGAGAATTACGTCTTTGCTAAAAATATCTACTGCGTTTTATAGTGATTCACTGCATAAATCCCCTTCCCGAACATATGCCGGGTTACCAGTAAATGAGACTAAAGTGAGTAATAATTCAAATAATTTTATAAACTATTAGAAATCCAAATTACATTAATATTAATAAGATTTTTTCAGCAATTCCTCCTATGTGCCTCCTCCTAAGTAAGTAAGAATATGATTAGAATAATCAGAAATTTTGAGTATGTGCGATAGATATTATCGTTCTTTGTTATCATTATTCTGTATTCATTATCCAAAGTCCCCAACAAAAAAGTACAGCTAGGGCTGTGTGGTTTAAATTAAAATACACGTGAATACTATTTATTATATTTTTCGGTGTATTATTTTTCGTAATATATTTGTTAAAATTTAACGATTAGTTATAATAAATTTGTTACAATTTAGGATAAAATAATAAAGTTCTAATATAACTAAAATTAGCGCAAGAGTTAAGGTATTTAGACATTGTGTTAAAAAAAATCGACTACTAATGACGCGTTATGTAAGAATTTCATAATATTATAAATTAACAGTGTTGCGATCAACACCTAGTTATGTTTTTTGAATGTCTAATCCAATTACTAGACAATGGTTTGTTGTACTAAAATGTACAAATACAATTATCAGTGTGGTTGATAATAATTTTTTTTCATTTCAATAAAGACATCATGCGAACAATACTGTTAAAAGCAATGAAAATATCAGATCTACTTTTTATTTCATTACTACAATTAAAATGACGAATAAAAATAAAACACTGAGTGAGTAAACAGCCGCAAACTTAGGCTGTTTTAAAAATATCTGACCAGTTACCCCGGTGTCAAGTATGTTATTGAAATAGTCGATTAAAAATTTAACGTAGTAATATGTGTGTAGACATCTCTATTCTTATTTGACTGCTGACGTTTACTTCTTAGATTGGTAGAAATAAGAAGATACCGGTGAATATTTGCCTGTGTAACGTGTTATAATTTACCCAAATAAAACAACAAAATGAGTGTAAGTCTTTCAGTTATGTATTTTAACAGTGATAATCGAGTTTTTAGTTAATATATTTAATGTTTGTAGCTGGAGATTGAATCAATGGTGCGCTACGCGTCACCAATAAACCCGGCGATATTTCCTCACCTCACGTTGCTGCTGCTCGGTATTGGCATTTTCTTCACGGCGTGGTTCTTCGTGTACGAAGTGACAAGTACCAAAGTGTCCCGGGATTTATTCAAAGAGCTGTTGTTGTCGCTCGTCGCTGCTCTCTTCTCTGGCTTCGGAATACTGTTTCTCTTGCTATGGGTCGGCATTTACGTATGATAACGTTAGTACCTAAGCTTTACGGTATATTACCATTCCTTTGTATGATCGATACTGTTTGTGAGAATGTTTGTTATTAAATTTTACAAAAAATGTATACTTTTATTGGTTGTTATACGGTTACAACCGATACAATACCTAAAATATTTTTCAACCACTTGCTTGTGCTATAGAAATAATGAGTATTTGACTACCAGCGAGAGTGCTTAATTTAGTTTATTATCCAATGGTTTCTACTAGTTTGCTCTATTAGTTCTTTTTGAGAAATAACACAGTAAAAAGATAAATAAAGAAAAAGAAAGTACTTAATATTATATGATAAAGTTTACATGCCAATTCATGTAGCATTAGATGTTTTGTTTAAATAATGAATAAATAATTTACATAAATTATTAGTCAACAACTAGTCTCATGGCAACAGAAATATAAAAAGAACTAAGAGTGAGATCATCGATGAACTAGTTTGGACAGTTCACCTAAAGGATCACTCTTCCCATTTAGGTTGTTCATGACCTACCCAACACTATTGACTACAATTATAGTGTGGCGCTATTTACATAAAAATGTTTAGGTTATTGTTTAGCATAATATTTGGTTGCTTATGATAGAGCGCAATGTAAGTCCTTAGGATAGGCCTAAGTCCAGAAGGGGGCTTCTTTTAGCATATTTGGCAAAATGACGATGAGTAATGTCAATAGAATTATTAACAGTGGCATATATATAGATTGATAATGATCCATTTATTTACATATGAATGATTGGTTTTTAACAATTCATGGCAGTAATCATGCAGTTGTCTTTTGATGAAATTATAATTTATTATATTTCAGTTATACACCTCATTAGTCCAAAGTAGCGGAATAACAACTAATCCTCAGCCGTTTGAGGGGCCCATAACAAATTGCTTATTTGAAAATACATAGGTTGATAGCATAGTATCAACCTATGGAGTTCAGTTATTAGGTGTATAGAATTAATGAAAACAAAATTGTGTTCAAAAAAGTTGGTACAGTAATCACAGGTCTATGAGATCCATTCATTATTGATTATGTAATTGACACAGAAGTTATAGAGATTGAACAAAAGTATTCTTTGAGCTTATTTAAGCAACTTCCAGACAAATGTATGTTTAACAAAATGAACTAAGATTTTCCAGAAAAATTCATGAAGTAGCCTTATTGGTAATTCTAATGGGCTCATTCCAATAATCTCAAAATTTATTATATGTATTTTCATTTTATTTCAAAATTCATATCTGCATGTAGGATTAGGATGTTGGCGTTCTAAAGGCCAGAAAATCGCCTTGGTGCTTCTCACTCAGCCGATCTTTCTTGAATGCTTCGTCCAGGAGAACAGTTTCGTTCATTCGTTGCGATGCTAATCTCTCGATTCTCTCGTACAAAACTTGATGAGCCAGTAAAAAGTGCCTGTTGATAAATGATAAATAAAAAATAATCCACAATATTAACTGTTTCGTTGAATCCCATTCTTTTGTTTTTGTTTTGTTTTTTGTTTTGTTTTGTTTTGTTGTTCACCAAACGACCAATTTTCTAACGACATCATATGGCAAAGATGTTGAGGCGTCACTTAGTTCGCCGGGTCAAATCCCAAGCATACGCTTTATGCTTTCGAATCAAAGACTTTTTTGTTTTGTCCTTAAAACGGAATGGAAGACATCTTGAAAACTGCCTACCTTAGTTCGGTATTCAAACTTCCTCAGAGCAGGTATAACAGCCAAAACTTGTTTACAAGGAGGACTAAACATAAGTTTTATATATACTATATATAATATATATATACTCAGCCTATCGCCGTCCACTGCTGAACGTAGGCCTATGTTAACTAACATAAGTTAGCAGGTACATTTAAAGTGTTACCAAATACGGTTTGCTAAGCACCTGAAGTCATCGGCGTCGAGTCGGTACACCTGGGTGATTTCCACGGCGACCACGGTGGCCACGCGCTTGCTGTCCCGCATCAACAGCGCCACTTCACCGAAATGTGCACCGTCTCCCAAGTGACACACCTTATCGGGGGCGTAACGACTAATTGATTAAATTTAATTATTTTAGTCTCGCTGCTGGGCACGGGGCTCCTCTACAACTGAGAGGGTTTAGCACTTATTCCCCCACGCTGGCCTTGTGTGGGTTTACGTACAACCTTAATGGGCTCTAAAATTGATGCCAGTTCCTGAATAAATGAATAGTTGCAAATAATTCATAGGTTAAGGATCATTTGCCTCGATAAATTGAATAGTAAAGAACAAAAAAAAGCAGTGATGGCCTCGAGGTAAGCAGTGATGGCCTCGAAGTTTGGGCGCGCGGTCGAGAATCTCGGCGGTCGCGGGTTCGAACCCCAGGCACACACCTCTGACTTTTCGAAGTTATGTGTGTATTCACATTGAATTATCACTTGCTTTAACGGTGAAGGAAAACATCGTGATGAAACCTGCACACCTAAGAGTTCTTAGAAATTTCTTAGGTGTGTAATTATGGCCTAAACCCTCTCAATGGTAGAGGAGACCCGTGCTCAGCAGTGGGCGAATATGGGTTGATGAAGAAGAAGAAGAAAGAACAAAATAAATGTTACACGCACCTCGACTCCCTTCAAAGAGTAGACGGCGACTGTACCATTCGCGATGAAGTACATGCAGTCGCCGATATCGCCGGCGCGGACCACGGGGTCGTTGGGCAGGTACACCTCGGGGCGGAGGCACCCCAGCACCGAGCCCACCACCGCCGCTGGAACGTTCTCGAACAACTCCACTTTGTTCACCAGTTTGTGGCACGTGTGCAACGTGATCTCATTCCGAAGCTCCTCTGACGTGCAATTTTAAGTAAGTGTTATGTTGGTAGTTTATCCATTTGTAAAAGATTTTTATAGGTCAAAAACTGAATAGGATGTCGTCGTTATCAGTTCGTATTCACGCTGGCCTAGTGCGGGTTGGCGAACTACACACCTAAGAAATTCCTAACGACTTTTAGGTGTGCAGGTTTCATCACGATGTTTTCCTTCACCGTTAAAGCAAGTAATAATTCAATGTGAATACACACATAACTTCGAAAAGTCAGAGGTGTGTGCCTGGGGTTCGAACCCGCGACCGGCGGGATTCTCGACCGCGTGCCCAAACCTCGAGGCCATCACTACTATATTTTAAAATCACAATTAATAAATAATAAGTCTTTATAAATTTATTCCTAGGGTACCTGAGAGACATTCGAGAGAAGTCTCTTCTCTGTAGTACCGTCCTTGGTATCTGTAGTGGTAGAACGCTCGCACGCGCTTCTTTAACGGCGCTGGGAACTGCTTGTATGTCATGTACTCCTGGTAGTAAATAAATAAATACACCCAACAGTCACATACATAGTCCTGATCCCACACTAAGATACGAGTCTTATGTCGTGGGTATCAGAAACTACGAGAGACTTTTTCGGTCTCACAAACACCCAGACCCGAAACAAATATTTGTGGATTACACAAACATTTCTCTCGGTGCGGGGATCGAACCCGCGGCCGCTCGTTTCGCAAGCTGGTGTCTAGCCAACTGCGCCACGGGGCATTTATATTTAATAGTAAAAAATATTTGGGCTTTGTACTCACCAAAGCTGCTTTGTTTTTTTCACAATTGAAATTAGGAGTTAATATTAAATAAAGAAATGTAATGTCTTTTTTTCTTCAGCGTGGAGCTTAATACACACATTAAGTACATGTGTGGACAATATTCAGCCTATCGCTGCCCATTGCTTAACATAGGCGTCCTCAAGAAAGCTCCAACAATAACTTTAATGAGCAGCTCTCATTTATTCGCTACCCGCCACTTGTCTCAAGTCGTTGAACCACCTTTCTGCAGGACCTAGGGCCTAGGCTATGTCTGGCTAAGGGCCGTCTCAATTGAAAAATATGGGTGCAAAAATATTTCAATGAGTTAGTAAAGCAGTAGGTACGTAACGCAAAAAATTGCTTGGTTAAGAGAGTTAAGGCCTACATAATACGCTAATACCCGATAGATTAATTTGAATCTTCTGTTTTTTATGATGTTACCTCCACTTGGTTCATGAGCTCATAGTAGCGCACCGTTGAAGTATATTTCGTCAAATACACTTTCAATAGGAAAACTGAAACAATAACATTCATTTGAACATCGGATATTACGTAAATTGTCTTGTAATATTGATTATATACAGACTTGATTTAGCAAATTTATTCAAGATTGGACAGAGATTTACCTAACAGGATGTGCGTTGAAACTTTAGATGAATATATTTTTATTACATATATAAATAACGCCACATCAAGTGTCAGAGGCATGTAATAGGGGACGAGCCTATTGCCGTTTTATGGGCACGTTTCCAGACTCTGTGTTGGAAATTGATTTGGTTGGAATTGAGAATTTCTTTATTGGATAACCCAATAACGCCGTTTCATCCGGGAATCGAATCCAGGACCTATAAGGTACGAGGCACGAGGCTGTAAATTATTTTGGCCCAAGTAATAACGTGCCAAGCCTGTCGCTAAGAATTCCCTAATCAAAAAGCCGAATGAAGCTAGTGACAGGCTTTATTATCAGTCCTAGTTATAATTTAAACTTACATATATAACATTTATTCGTTATTGCACACTAACCTAGAGTGTAAACCATGAACATAGCCGAGTAGAGGATAATTAATGAATGTATTACAATTTCGTCAGGTTCAGACGCGCGAAACATCGAGAAACCGGTTCCTGAAGTTAAAAAATAAATGTATACACACATTGCTCCAAACCCTCACGAAGATATAATTTTGGATAGACTTAACGACTTTTACTTCATAAACATATTTCTGGACAAAAACTCGTACCAAAGAATGCTGAGATTATGATGAACATTGCTCTTCTGTATCGATCTTGTATAGAGACGTTCAGAGGATTATTATCAAGAGCCTTAAGAAAGCGATTGTAGTTAAGAGGCATATTACCGTACCCTGAGAAAAATAAGTACATTCAATGGTCACAGAATAGATGAATAAGATTAGAAGGGATATAGGCAGTATATTTATTTATTTATTTATTTATTTATTTACACTTCATACATTAAGCATAGGTGGGCATGGCGGCGACTGCCGTACCCTCATTCCATAAGCTGGTGCCTGGCGCACTGCACGGGTTGTGACAAATTAGGAGCAATGAGATTTTCAAAAAGGAAAACAAACAAAAGGTATGAGTTGAGAATTATTACAGTAATAAGCGAAGATTGGCGGTAGGTAGACGAAGCAGGCGCATAAGTGTGTCGTCATCACGAAGACGACAGCGTGCCGAACGATCCCGTGGCACATGTACGAGCTGCTGAACATCTGCCAAACAAACATAACTAGTGTACCTACACAGTGTATGTCTCATTTATCTTGGAGCAGAGATTCGTCGAATAGCCGCTGAACAACTACTCCAGAGAGGGTTTTAAAGCTAAGTTTTAATAAATAATATCAATAGGCTGAAGAAAGTAAGCAACTGACAAGAGATGGGAGTTTCTCACCAGTTAAAGCTCTTTATGAGACTGTGCTGTTACTATATTATATTAACAAGTATGTAAAAAATCAGGCTCTGTGTAGATCAAAGGTTAATGGCAATTAGCTTGCTTTTTATTTCTTTGCACCAGAAAGAAGGGCGTTACATTCATTTGCAAGAAGATATTGTACATATTTAAACTTACTTTGTTAAAAACCATTAAGTTTTCTATGGCTGAGCATAGTCTGGGTAAGCGCAGTAGAGCCAGTAAGTGTGCCACCAAAATATATCGAGAATTGTTTACTTTCAGGTACAGCAGCACATAGGCTACCGGCAGAGACGACGCGATGTCCAACAGGAACCAACGACGCATGTACCGGCTGCCAGAAAAATTATCCAGTTAATAGTCTTGTCGGTATATAGAAATGCTGAAATCATTTTTCGTTTCCTGAGGTCTCATGTTTTTGATCCTATCTATATTTACAGACATTCACACAAGCGATCTTTATGACAAAAATCTCATTCATACTTACTATGCGATTTTTTGTCTGTTCATGACGATGTTCGAGGGTTCCTTTTCAATGTATCCAATGTTGAACTTCAATACGACATCGATAAAGCACATCCCTTGAAAAAACAGCAGTACGTCGTCGATTTGATGCAGGGTAAAGGGTACATTTATGGCAGGCAATATGAAGAATAAGCGGAAGGTTGATAGGAAAATGTAGATAAGATTCACAAACGCCATTATCGTATTCCAAAATAGACTGTAATAGCAAATGTTTGTTAGATATCAAATAGTCTAGATTCTAGAATATGAGCGCTTAAAAAATGTACATGTGTACTTTTCGAAGTTATGTGTGTATTCATAATGAATTAACACTCATTTTAATGGTGAAGGAAAACATCGTAAAGAAACCTGCACATCAAAAATTTCTTAGGTGTGTAAAACGCCCACTTGCACTAGTCATAGAGGAGGCCCGTGCCCAGGAATGGGTCGTCTTAGGGGTGATAATAATGATGAATCACTATAAAATTTTGGCCGTACCATTTGTGTGTTGTCTAAGACTTGAGAGTTATGCGTATATTCTGTAATTATCATAGTTAAGATGAAATTTTCTTGTAAAGGTTAGTGTCAAAAAGGGTAATGTGTACGAAGACAACGATGATATTTACCTGACCAAGCTTAAGGGATGTATCAAGTTTTTTCCACCCTCATGCAATTGTATTTGGCGCTCGGCCACCACCGCAGGGTAGCTTCTAAAGAGCTCGTATGTCTCCGGGTGGTACTGGGCAATTTGGCACATCTTTCTCATACTGCGGTGGATATTGCCCCATGCTCCCGCCTTTTGTGGCAACATACTACCCGATCCTATAATTATAATTATCGGCCTCACGACACAAACTAGCAAAGTCTCGTAAATTCCAATAAAAAGATAAAGTATTAAAATAATAACTATTACATAGGTATTGTATTTATAAAAATAGTTCACTTTAAATATACTTTATTCAGTTACAGTTAGTCAGGTTTGAATTTATGTCAATTTGTTGGCCTTCGAGACACATCATTAAAATGTTCCGATACCAAGTAAGTGCAATACAATTAAATAAGTCTATCTGCAGTTGACACAAATTTGCTAAACACTGATAATTTAATCAAAAGACCAGCGTGGTGGACTAAGGCCTTAACCCTCTCATTTATAGAGGAGATCCGTACCCAGTGGTAGGACGTGTGTGGGGTGAGGATGAACTCTTACTGATCGCTATGCGGACGGGTACCTACAATTATAATAATCCATACCGAGGCCACAATTACATTTCTGCGCGGAGATAAGATAGACGCGACGTGAATTGTCCGAGACGTTAAGTTTCAGGGCTCGATCCAAGTTTATACAGAATTATTGGAAACTTATAATTTTAAGAGGATTTTTTAAGTGGCAGTAAAGTCAGTTTCCATTTAAGAAAATGAAGATTGATGGTTCTCTCACAAGACATACGAGTGAAGTAGAAAATTGACAAAAAAATATATAATTACCAAGCCCCAGTTGGCATTGATGTTTCTTAACCGACATCATTTGTATGTTATGATAAAATTTGCAGAATTTTATTAAATCAAGAGCAAATATGACACAAGTACCTCTGTGTAGCTCATAGACAATGATCACATAAATATTTAAGAAGAAATAAAGAACAAAGAGTCCACATTTGTGCAAGATTTTTTCTTTCACGTAGTACGATTTTTCGGTACTTAAAAATATATTCTGTGAAAAGTTTACTAAATGGTTTTAGAAACGGTTCGTTATAATAAATAAAAGGTCACAGATCCATTTCAGGACTTCTTTCATCAGAGTTTTCTCATCATATAGCTTGGATTATGGTCTGTAAAAAGTTCCTCAAGTACTCTAAGCTAGGACTTTCCACTATGAATTTCTAGCGAAAATCTTACGGCTATCTTGAGGACCTCAACATTTATAGATGAAGTTATACTACAAAATTATCATAGTAAGCATTACTATATTTGAGATGTATTTTGTGTTCTATCCAGTGCCGGATTTACCTATGGCGGGGCCCCAAGCAATCTCAAGTTTTTGGGGACCCCGTTCTAAAATTTGACCCTCCCCTCCCCCTATTTTTCAAAATAACAAAATACAGCTAATTTTGCAAAATGGATATATTATTCAAATATCTTACAACTTTCTTAATAATTACAAGTTTTTCCTACTTTTTTCAGTCGCAAATTGATAAATGATTTCATCGAAGTCAAGTTGACGAAGCTTGTCTTTTTCGATAAAAAGTAAGCCTACATCGCTTACTTTTTCTTGGCACATATGTAGATGAGCGCTAATAATTTTTGACGCGTTTCATTGCGCTGAACGATCTTTCTCCTGTACTTTTCTGTTGTATAGTTTCTTTTTTTTTTATTTCTAATTTTTTTTTCATTTTTGAAATAAAAAAAAATAAAATTAAAAAAAATTTCGAATTTTTCGGGGCCCCTCTCTAGGCGGGGCCCCAAGCAATTGCTTCCTTTGCTTCCAGGTAAATCCGCCACTGGTTCTATCCACGAAATATACATATTCTTTTCTTAAGCATCTTTGAACAGTTGTCATCGCTAATTCTGATGACACGGTTATAATTTATAGCATAGCGGTACTTCCATTGAAGCCCTAAAAAATAGTTCCGTTACAAAATTCCGGAAAACCATCTTTAAGCTTTAAATCTCTATTTAACAGAAACAGTTTGACAGGTAAATGAGTATGACCTCACGATTAACAATAATTATAAACTAGGATTTACAAAAATAACGTGTAACGATTTTAGACTTCTATGGAAGACCCGTGCCCAGCAGTGGGACATATATGGGTTGATGATGAAAGTAGGCTAGTATATATTTAGTTTCCAAGTCATTAAAACTTCACTTTAGTAGATAAATACATTTATTTTATTACATCTAAAATACATTGATCTTACATAAAACTGAGTATATTAATGGTGCAGAAGGATGAAGTAGGGTAGGTGACCCGGTTTTGGCCATTTTAAGAATTTTTTAGACTTTGAGGCTCTATCATTTTACAGTTTTTGGTATCACGGACATATTTCTTGTAAAAAGTGATTAAATATATATAAATCTAGCCTAAGGAGACATTTTTTTTCATAATGATTCACTGGAAAAATAATCCTGTAGAAAAGAAAAAAAAATGGGAATTTGTGCCACTTTTGGCCAGATTTACCCCATTTCTGGCCACAGTCATGTGCCAGTTCTGGCCATCAAAAATCATCAAAAATAAAAAGCAGATAATTCAAAGTAATAAAAAGTTTATTCGAAAATCGCATATTTTACGACCAACAGTCTTTATTTAGAGAAAAATAGCTAATATAATATTGACGACAAATATGAAATATAATATCTCAGCTTGAATTAAAATTATTTCTTCTTTTCTTTATCAACTCATATACGCCCACTGCTGAGCACGGGTCTCCTCTACTATTGAGAGGGTTTAGGCCATAGTCCGCCACGCTGGCTAGTGCGGGTTGGCGGACTACACACCTAAGAAATTTTTTTGGGTGTGCAGGTTTCATCACGATGTTTTCCTTCACCGTTAAGGCAAGTGATAATTCAATGTGAATACACACATAACTTTGAAAAGTCAGAGGTGTGTGCCTGGGGTTCGAACCCGCGACCGTCGAGATTCTCGACCGCGCGCCCAAACCTCGAGGCCATCACTGCTTGAATTAATTCTGAATTCTGGAATTCTGCTTGAATTAATGCTTGAATTTCGATGGAGGCATTATAATCGTAACTCTGAAAATTAATAGATTACTTATGTATATCAAAATAGCTAAGTAATTAAGGTCAAAAGTGGAGTTCTACGTGCACCACTCTTGGCCAGTCATGTGGCCAAAGATGGGAAAATTCATTCATTTTGGCTCCATTAGTGGCCACCCTCATAATCTCACTTAATAAACAAATAGCGATAAAATATCATTAGTACTATTTAGACAGTGTATTCTTAATGAAGGATTAACATAAACATTAAAGAAATAAAAAGGGTTTAAAAAATAATGATTGATTACTCACCCGCTCGCCTTAGCCTTTTTGCTAAGACTTATAACAATTGACGCTCGTCAAAAAATAACGACTTGTTGGATTGAAGTGAAGTTTGACACATCAAAGCTGTTAACGCTATCAGTTTTACCAATATTAGATATATTTATTCCCGTAAACCTTAGAGTAATATATTTGTCTTTGCCTTAGTTATAACGATTTGAAGTTCTAAATGGCCACAAAGGGGTCGGTGGCCACAACCGGGTCACTTACCCTATATTCATATTTGATACAATTTGACTCTATATGATGTTCTAAATCCTTCTGTACTGTCCGTTGGCGAACCCTGGCGTGAACGGCGTCGGGTTGAAGGCGAAGTTGTTGTTGTGATTTGCAATGGAATCCGGCTGGAACGAGATACATTTATCAACTATAGAGAACTGAAATTTTACCAGTTGTAAGACCTGATGGAACAGGAAAATGCAGAGTGGTCATGGGTCTATGAAGAGTTAGAGTTAAATTTAGGGCAAATCAAAGTACCAATGAATGCTGTTGAAATTAAAACCGAAATTTTAAGCTCGGAGAAGGCTGGATCGCTGAGCGTAATTCTTACACCAGTTTAGTAACTTATGCAGGGGTTTATAAATGCTGTAAAAGTGGCTTCGACTGCCGAAAAATTGAACTTTAAATATCAAAATTCAAATTTTTACCAAGCCGTTGGTTTTCTCGAGTACGGAGTCAGGGTCTGCGAGGAAGTTCCTGAAGTGCGGCAAGTCTTCGATGCCGATGAGGTCTGACTCGTTGGAGCCATCGCTGTGGAGAAATTACGGGTGAGATATTAGTTTCTATAAACATAATGTTGTCAAACAATTAACCAGAACTAAGCCAATTATTTATTTTGTTTATATAAATATGTTTGTACTGATGTCGAGTCGTATTTTCAGTCGGACAAATATCATCGTCTAAATGTTTTTGATAAAGCCCTTGACCATCTCAGTGGTTGAGGAGGCATGAATCCACCAGTGCCCATATGGAATGATGATGATTTTTAATCATAGCAGTCGCTCTATGCTTCATCTCTATTGATATTCAGGATGATTACAAAAGATCAATTGCAGAAGTAGCAAGTATGTATGTACACTATAGAATTTCTCAACCAAAACCTATGTGAACTTAAACAAAATTTTATTAATGAAAAGCCTCCAATTAAATACACCCATAAATACACCCAACAGTCACATACATAGTCCTGACCCCACATTAAGATACGAGTCTTGTGTCGTGGGTATCAGAAACTACGAGAGACTTTTCGGTCTCACAAACACCCAGACCCGAAACAAATATTTGTGGATCACACAAACATTTGTCTCGGTGCGGGGATCGAACCCGCGGCCGCTCGTTTCGCAAGCTGGTGTCAGCCAACTGCGCCACGGGGCTGTCAAAATTAATTGGGCCGTTAATTGTAATTAACATGTAAAATTGTATGAAGCCAAAATGGTGAGGTTTGGCATCCATCCAGTTGGTATGTAGTTCGAGGTGGTGTTCGGAGTAGGAAGGGTTGGTACTTCGGCGCGTTCATTTTCGAGTTCCCGAAGACCTCTAAAGCAGTAAAGCAGGGGGAGACTACCATGGGGTTTTAGCCGGTAATAGTCCGGCATACTCTGTTTGCTACGGGAATCCAAAAGGATTTTCTCTATCATCATCATCATCAACAGCCCTCAGTTCGTCCACTGTTGGACATAAGCTTCTCCTATGGCACGCCACTGGGCTCGCTCCAACCACAGCCACCTTGCGGAAATCGTCACCCCACCAAGCTAGAGAGCGTCCTACACTACGTTTGCCGAGGCGTGGTCTCCACTCCAGAATACGTTTACCCCAACGGTTATCGGTTCACTTCAGCTTGCTGATCTTTTGCCCATGCAAAAAAAAGAAAAAAAAAGAAGTAGGGTGGGTACCTGATTGCGTCCAAGTCGTGGGTCTTGATGGCCTCGTTGAAGATGGGGTTGGACCCCTCGGCCGTGTGCTTGTTGGTCCCGGGCGCCGCCAGCCCCAGCCGGTTCAGCCCCGAGTCCACCGACCCGTACTTCGTCATCGACAGCGCCGCCAGCCGACGGTTCAGCCTGAAGAACATAGCTTCGGATTTAATTCAATCCGGGATTATTAAGGTCCCCTTCATGGCCTTCGTGGCCTCGAGGTTTTGAACCCCAGACACAAATCTCTGACTTTTCGAAAGTTATGTGTGAATTCACATTGAATTATGGCTTTAACTGTAAAGAAAAACATCGTGATGAAACCAGCAGGATTCTTAGGAATTTCTTAGGTGTGAAGTCCGCTAACCAATTAAGTAATGGCGTCCATAACAAAAACTCTTGGTTGCAATATGATATATCAGAACGATGTAAAGTAAATGCTATTTCAATAAAAAGGTAGATTGATAGACCCGAAACGATAAAAAAGCCGTAAAGGTTCCAAAGAGGTTATTAAGTAGACTCACGCCCTGGTCCTGATGATGAAGGTGAGCAGCAGCACGAGGCACATGAAGCCGAGCAGCGCGGCCAGTGCGGCCAGCACGTACACCGTGGTCTGGCTGTGGTCCGTGTCCGGGTCGGGACTCGAACCCGTGAGCAGGTCCTGCAGCACCAGCCTCCGAGCCGCTAGCGTCGTCTGGATCGAACTCAACAGCACCAGGTCGCTACGGATCCTGTGCATCACATTTGTTAAATCAAATATGTATTAAAGTCACTTGTGTTCTAGAGTGGTTTAAGTCAGTGCCCGCGAGCTAAATGGTATATTTGATAGTCCTGAATCCTCGATTAACATACCACATATTAGATGTGAGTATTCTGATGATTTTATCGAGCTGATGCCAAGCAACCATTATATCGTACTGATTTCATTTGAGACCTATGAGTAATAAGTTGGAGCATTGTTCGGATATCATAGTGGATTGCAGCTGTCGTGTTTCCTCCATAATTAATGATTATTTTTGGAGTCATTATCCTCGCAAGGTTACAATTTACTAGCATGGGGTCTCACGACACAAGTATGGGCCAGATAAAATAGTATAGTAGATATAGTATGTGCTAGAATATATTCCAGATTTCTGTACGAACAGTGTTATTGGTTTTATTCTCGGTTTTAATTCTCACTAGAACTAGCAGCGTAAGTCTGGATATGCCTGAGTAATGACAATAGGCTTCTCCACTATCCTACTAGGGCAACAACTACTGGTGAAATGTTCCTCCACGAAGTATCCAGGCGTGATCTACATTTGAAGAGTTAGTAGAGTAGTAGTATAGTGCGGTCTCACTGTTCGATCTCTGTGGCGAGCACGGGCACGTTGTCCCGTATGAAGTGTCCGCGCACCTCGGTGGAGTAGTCGAGCGCCACCCCGCCGGCGTCACTCGCAGGGACCACCTGGTCGATGTTGCACACCATCGAGAACCCGGATGTGAACGTGTCCGCGATCTGGAAACACAACATCTTGATTACCATCACCGTCATCGTCACAATCATCATCATCGTCATCGTCACATTCATCACCATCGTCACCATCCCTATCATCACCACCAATCATCACCATCATCATAATAATCGTCACCATCATGATCACTGTCATCATCGTAGTCATCATCATCATCACCACCATCATTACTATCATAATCTCTATCAAAATCACCACCAATATCATTGCCGACACCATCATTAGCACCATTATAATGACCATCAGCATCATCTTCATTATTCAGATTTGGGCCATGTGATATTGCGTTTATTAATAAGTTACTAAGCATATGAATTATGAATAGATTTTAATGTAAAGATGGTCTCGTGTTTTGATGCTTTTTACCAGGGTATGTAGATCAGATAGAAAGAAGAAAGAAGGATACTCACAAAGTCCCGGTTTTCCTCGACCTCCTGCAGAGTATTGACGAAGAGGAAGTACACCCGGTTCAGAGAAGACACGATGTACACCGTCACATCGGCGCGGTCTTCCACCTCATCTGCAGAAATCATTGAAGAATTTAACACTCCAATATTCTTTTTGGTCTCATAACACCCAGATCTGAACCTCATGTCTAGCTATTTACGTCACGGAAGCTATCAATAAATAGATAAATTAATCAGTCACACACAAAGTTCCGACCCCATACTAGGATACTAGTCCTGTGTCGTGGATATTATAAGCTACGAGAGACTTTTTGGTCTCACAAATGATGTGTGTATTCACATTGAATTATCATTTGCTTTAACGGTGAAGAAAAACATCGTGAGGAAACCTGCACACCTAAAGTTCTAAAGAATTCTTAGGTATGTAGTCCACCTTCAGCACTAGGCCAGCATGGGTGGACTATGGTCTAAATCCTCTCAATGGTAGAGGAGAGCTGTGCGCAGTTGAGACCTTTATTGATTGATGATGAAATAAAGATTTTAAACATAAATATTGTATTCGGAATTTTATCACATTCGGAATTTTCTAAGGCAAGGTGTGGTTGTGGGATTCTGTAGAAGTACTATAACTGATATACTCACTTTCGTCAGTGGCGATGACTTGGAACTGGAACATGCCGTGCATGGAGGCCGTGGGCTGGATGTTGAGGGAGAGCACTCCAGTCTGAGGGTTGAGGAGGAACGCCACCAGCCTCACTGCCTCCAGGCTTTGGTCCACCACCATGCTGTCCAGGTCTATCGAGTACGTCACTGAAGCACCTTCCGAGTGACTGGCCTGGACAATTAAATTTATAGTGGATAAATAAGTACACCCAACAGCCGATGTGATCGAGATTTCTTGGGGTCCCGATTCCCAACCAAGTTCAACCAGTCCAGTCCAACCTCCCTTCTATGACATGAAACTTATGAAGCCACTGCTTTGTTTTTTTTTTAAATCACTGCTGGTAAAATATTGGCTTAGAAATAAAATAAATACTTACCAGTTACATGAACAGTTCTGATCTCACAGTAAGGGACAAGTCTTGTGTCGTGGTACATCAGAAACCATGAGAGGCTTTCCGGTATCACAAACACCCAGATTCGGAAAAAATATTTGGAGATCGCCGGGAATCTGACTGGACTACGCACCTATATCACTACTTAGGAAGAACTAGTTGGAATCAATACAATAATCTCAGTTTTGTGACGTGAGGGCTTAACATATGAAGTCTGTCATCAGGTAATATTGTTAAAATACTTTAAAGTTCCTTGCTCCTATGGGATGGGAGAAAAGTGTGAACATTGAATATGTGAAATGATGAGGATTCCTCACATGCACAGTGAGCAGGTCCCTGCCGATGGAGTCGGCGGTCGATATCCCGGCGGTGTACAGCTCGCGCGTGAACACGGGCCGTGGGTCCGCTTCCCTCACCTGGAAATTACATTCATTTCTGTATCCAATAGTACCCAAAAGTCACATGTAAGCTAACTGCCCTACGGAGGCTACCAGTAAATAAATGAATAAATACACCCAAAGTCACATGATATAGTCCTGATCCCATACTAAGCTACAAGTCCTGTGTCATGGGTCTGAAATTATGAGACTTTTCTGTCATTTAAATACCCAGACCTGAAAGAAATATTTGTGGACCACATAAACATTTTACTCTGTGCTAGGATCAAGCCACACAGTTTCACAACTAGTGGTAAACTAACTCCACGGGGCTGTTGAAACATATTATGTCTGAATTGTAAAATGGAAATCTAATCGGAAATTAGCTTATTTTAAGAAAAGCCTATAGACGATACAGTAGCAGCAGTTGTACCAGAATCGTAATACATAGAGAATACAGCAGCGTCTTTTGCACTTCGAGATTTCGAGCTGCTATATAAAGAACTTTCTACAAGAAGAATTGTTTAGTGGAAGATTCGACTCAATTCTTAGTAAAGGCAGTGGTACTACTGACGACGACTGTGACGGTGAGCGTGGAGGCTGGGAGTGGGGTCCCACCGCTGGGTGAGTTACTGGCGGCCACCAGCACGGTGCGGAGACTGCCCTCGCTGCGGTCCAGCTCGCGCACCAGGTACAGCTCGTTCTCCACAGGGTCTAGCGCGAAGTAACCCTCGCTGTTGCCGTCTGAACAATAAATAGATACACACAACAGTCACATGCGTAGTTCTGACCCCACAGGATACAAGTCCAGAGTCGTGGGCATCAGGGACTACGAGAGACTTTTTCGGTCTCACTAACAACCAGAGCCGAAACAAATGTTTGTGGATGACGCAAACATTTGTCTCGGTGCAGGGATCGAACCCATGGCCTCTAGTTTCGCAAACTGGTGACTGGCCCATTGCGCCGCGGGGCTGTCATGGAGACAATGGAGTCAAAATCAAAGTCTGGACCTATCAGGCTAAAATAACCAGTTTAGATAAAGGGTTATTACGAGAGGATTAATGTTACAAATGAATTAAAACTTGCTTTAACGGTGAAGAAAAACGTCATGGTGAAATCTGCACTCCTAAAAAATTCTTAGGAATTTCTTAGCTGTATATGTAGTCCACCAACCCGCAGTAGGCCAGCGTTTTGGACTAAGGCGTAAACTCTCTCAGTTGTGGAGGAGGCCCGTGCCCAGCAGTTTGACGTATATGGGCTGCTGATGATGATGAATACTACTAAATCACGTTTTAAAGCATCAAGATAAAAAAAATAACCCTCATACAAAACTTTCGACCAGGATAAATTTGTAGATAGTTAGATAATTTGGTAGGAGAAAGTTCCCTTACCCACGATTCTGTAGTAGATGTTGTGGCAGTCGTCGTCGCAGAGATGATTCTTGGCGTCTTCAGCACGAGGCAGGCGGTGGCGTTCCGATAGACCAACCTCACCCTCTGTAGAAATATACTCATGTACATACATATCCTGTAGGAAAGTCCATTTCACACATCTTTTGAAAGTCCTACGCAATATGGAGCGAGCCTATTGCAGGGAAGGAAAAGACTGAAACTGATGAAAAAGTTCAACAGAATTTAAGTCTTTACTGCTACAATTAATTCTTATTTTCTGAGTTAATTTTAATAAACAAAATCATTGTTTTATGTAATTGTTAATTGTCTCATTAAAACAGAGAATTGAGGTACAGAGTCCAAATTATGTCATGGGGGTTGTAACCCCTCCCCTGGGCTGGGTCCAGGACCATTAATTAAAATTGTTTAACATAATGTTTTTTGCAAACACCTACTTTTTTTTACCTAATTACCATTTTTTTTACTTGTATCTATTATTATCAAAATTAAATTATAAGTCCCTCCTCTGGCACCAAAACTAGATCTGCTTGACTACTGACTAGTGTCTGACTTAGCTACGCCCGAGGTGACATTTTAATATGAAATGAAAATATACAATTTGTAATGTGTATAAGTGTGGTTGTATTTACCAACGAAGGCAACGGAGTGTGTCTCCACGGAGAAGGTGGGGTCTCCCTGCGTGGGCACGAACACCACGCGGAACGAGCAGTCCGTGGCGCGCGGGCCCGGCTCCGTGCCCTGGTCGGTGCCGCGCACTGTCACCTGCAGTGCAACATGTACTAATAGTTACAATATGTTCTATCTACCCTGGTACATATCACACATACATCACACATACAAACAGGTACTAGACACTCTACCCTGGTCTGTCCCGCGCACTGTCACCTGTAGTGCAACATGAACAAACAGTTACTAGACACTGTAACCTGGTCGGCCCCACGTACTGTCAACTGGAGTGCAACACATATACTACTAGTTACTACGTATTCTATCCTGGTCTGGTCTGTCCCATGTTACCTGTAGTGCATCACACGTACAGTTACTAGTTCCGCGCACATCCCCTGTCATGGGCCCTAATATGGCTTGCTAAGCCGAATTTGGTTTAGTCCCGGTCGCAAGTTGAACAATAGAGTTGCTTAGGGTATTGTAGGTATATGTGTGGGAGGGCTTAGGTTTTGATACAAACAGATACTACGTTTTCTATCTACCCTGGTCTAGTCTGTCCTATGTTACCTGCACAATACAACGCAAGTACGAGCAGACTTCTTTAATATATTAGACTAGTATTAACAGCGAAGGAGGTTTTTCGTTCGTGCGTTCTTTTGTTTGTTTAACCACGCGTATGACAAGTATTACTGGTTCAAATTGAAAAATTATTTTTGTATTGAACAGTCATTTTATAGCAAAGAGTGAATTAACAATAAAAGAAGTGGCACCGTAATAAAAAGTGTATATTGTGGCATTAGAAGTTGCTAACAATAAGTAGTATTCTAATTCGTTAATATCTCAATAACTTGCTAAAAAGATTACAATTTAATTTTTTTTCTAACAGCAACATAATATGCCTACTTTGGTCATTGACCTTGAATATTTCGCTTTACATTGGGCGTTTACGATATAGAATATTTGTTTTGAAAAACAGCAGGTTCTTACCATGAATGTCCGAGTCGCCTCGGGGAACATTTGCAGCAGCCGCAACGAGCCGTGGTTCTCGCCATCATTCACCACTTGGAAGTACTCTTCCGCTTCAGCTGGAACAAAGAGACACGAGTCAAAATATTGTGTGGCCTTTATATACGGCTCAAACAAAAAATGAAAATATCACATCAACCCAGTAATCCCTAAATGGGTAGGTAGAGGTGCATTTCTGCACCAACATTTTGCCAGGAGTAATGATCACAGCTAAAAGTTCTTAAGAAACAAGGTTATAAAAGTCTTAAATTTGTAGTCCGCCAACTGGCACCACGCTAGCGTGGCAGAGTAAGGCCTAAACTCTCACTTTTAGAGGAGGTTCGTGCTGAGCAGTAAGACATATATGGGCTGATGCTGGTGATGATGCCAAGGAATGAGCAAACAAAAGAAGTATAGAAGGAAATGAGGACGATGGTCGGACGACTTGAGAAAGGTCAGCAGTGGACGAGGTTAGACCAATGAAGGAAGCAATTACATTATGAATGTACATTATATTACATTATGACCGAACCTATGTTCTATGTCGAGGCCTATGCCCAGCAGTGGCTTCGATTGGCTGATGATGATGATGAGGTGTGTAAGAATACTTACCATCTCCGACGACCTCGAAGGTGACGATGCCGGCGTGCAGCCCGTCCTCGTCCGTGGCGGATATCCTGTCGAGGAACTCTCCGTCCACTGTAGCCAGGACTCCGTTGGTAACGGCGCGTTCCTGTCCACAAGTTAATAATTAGTAAACCAACCAATTTTATTTATAATCTATTTTGGAACCGACTAGAAAAGAACGTATAAGGAACTTTAGTGTTTCTATTTTAAATAATAAAAAAAATACATTATATGTCGATAACTCTAAGTCTGTGACTCATCACTAAGAGTACTTGCCCCTGTTTGGAATCAAATCCTAGACTTCCAGATCGCACAGCCCTAATTTTGCTGTGAGACTACGAGGCATTAAAGGAAAAAAAAATTGTACAAAAATTTGGGATGTACAATATCCGAATCAGAGGAGCTTTTTTTTACTGAAAAAGAACTACATAGTATCTTTATGTACCACCATAAATTTCTTAGTGTATTATTAGTTATGTACTCCGCCAGCCCGTACTAGGGCAGCGTGATGGACTCATAAAGCCTAAACCCTCACAGTTGTAGATAAGGCCTGTACTCAGCAGTAGGACATAAAATGCCTGATAATGATGATGATTATGCTAATGATGATGATATAAATGATAGTGATGATGATACTGACCCTGGCGAGACGGATGGTGGAGGAGTCCCTCGGGAACACGAACTCCGGCGAGTGGAAGTTGTAGGGGCGGATCACCAGCTCGTACGTCTCGTTGGAAGACATCTGCGGGTAGCCGTAGTCGAAGGCCTGCAAGACGAACCAAGGTAGTTTTGTGAATAATTTCCATGTATTACCTAATGATCAAACGAAATAATCCAATCGAACGGCTTGATCCAGAAAATAAACCAATCAGAAGTGACAGAGCGTCAAAACTAAAACCTTAGAAAGGTTTTTAAAATCAAATAATGCATTCTACCCACAAATGTGGATAAAATTGATTGGCAGACTACACGCATGTTTTTTTCGGAATGAACGGTAACGAAAAAGCTAAGAGATTCAACTCTTTATTTTCCAATTTCTCCTTAATATCTTTTTGTGATAACTCTATTTGATTACGACAAAATTTGGCTCTTATAGATTTGCTTAGGTCCAGTGATTAGCATCAATAATACTGAGTGTGCCGCTGTTGATCTTGTAGCATTGGAGTTACAATGCGGGTGTGTGGTAGGATAGGGCTGATTGGATATGGGATTTGAACTCACGACCATCGAAATCATCATCTCGACAATCGATTTTTTGACATCATCATTGACATTCCACTAACTTACCAATATATGAATATCGTAGGTGCCCCAATATCCCCTAAGGTCCATGGCAGTCTCCAGCTCTCCCGTGACGTTGGCTATCTGGATCATGACGAACAGCTCTGGGACTTCTATATCCCGGTCGGTGGCGGACAGGTTGAGGATGGAGTATCCCACACGAGAGTTGTCCGTGTTGGGCTCATCCCTATCCGGGGCGTATATATCCGGTACGAGACGGACGCCCTGGGGATTTAAGTTATATTTATTACACAACACAATTGGCAAGATTTAGTGAGTCTCTGCCTCTTTACCTCTCAGCAATCTCGGAATAAATGGAGCTGAATAAAGTAGTCTAGACTTGAACTAAGCCATGATATTCTAGACCATACCTGAGTGAGGCTCTCTGATATGGACCAGGAGAGTTCATTCGGTGGCGGAAGCTCCGGCGCATTGTCGTTCACGTCCAGCAGTACTACCAACACTTCAGCATCGTTCTGGTTTCTGTTGCCCTCTGCAAACAATATGTCAATTAACTTACTCTTTATTGTTATCAAGGAAATAATTGTATTGATGCAGTAAAGTAAATCACATCTAACATAGGACACTCTGAGTCATCAATCGTCAATTGTACTATTTATCGAATTATCGAATCCAACCTAATTTCTGTACTAGTAAAGCAAAGTGTTATTAGGGTTTCCTAATAGAAAATTCTAAGTTTAGAGGCGTGCTTGAATGCATCAATGAGCTTTACTCTGCTGGACTAAAAGCCAAGCATTTGTTTGAAATTAGTCAATCCTTTAGCCCCTATTCTGGTCTTAGAATAGTATAGAGTGGTCGAGGTATCGTAGCTCGTACCAACCTCCTTCCCCGTAGAAGTTGTCGATGATGTTGAAGAAGATCCTGTGCTGCGGCTCGTCCCCGTCGCGGTCGAGCACCTCGTCGGACGTGAAGTCCACGTACACCAGCCCCGTCTCACGCACTACGGAGAAGAACACGCGCAGCCGAGGGTTCACCGCGTAGTTGATCTGGTAGCTCACCGTGTGGTACATCTCTGGAATATCATCATCATTCATCTTTAATTCGTCCACTGTTGTACATTGGCAACTTTGCAGACTGGTGGATGAGGAGAGCCAACAATCGAGCCCAATAATGGCGTGCCATATATGTAACAAATTGAACCAGTCGCTGAGTGACTGGCACTCATCATTTTCATCATTATCAACCCATATAAGACCCACTGGACACGGGTCTCCTCTACCATTGAGAGGGTTTAGGCCATAGTCCACCACGCTGGCCTAGTGCGGGTTGGCGGACAACACACCTAAGGATTTCCTAAGAACTCTTAGGTGTGCAGGGTTCCTCACGATGTTATCCTTTTTCGGTAAAGGTGGCACTGACTAGTGCAATGTTTTGAAAGTCAAATAGCAAGAGAAAAAGGGATTAAAATAATACTACTTAATTTCAATCATGTCCTGATTCATGTAGATTGTAGTTATATCTATATCAACCCATTTAACGTTACAAGGCTCGTGGTTAGGGCTTAAGAGTTCAGTCTTGTAATCATTCTTGGGTATGCTGAATTGTTATATTCTCTCAACGTCTTCAATAGCTCACGTCTACATGAGACCTAAGTAGACCCCTAACCTTAGTCATTACTACCATAAAGTATTGCTCACCGTCTCTGTCCAGATCGCTGGCGACCACTCTGACAACTTCAGTGAGATTAGTGGCGTTCTCATAGATGTACACCACCGATGGAAACTGGTACGTCTCTGGCTGCGGCACTTTGTTGTTTGTGTCCGTGATGAAGATTGTGATCTGAAATAGAAGCCAATTCATATTCCTATATCCATTGAATAGAAAGAAGTGTAATTACCTTAAAATTAAGTTACTTACACTAGCCTGTGAAAATAAAGGCCAAGGGTTCTATATTTCCACCGAGATAAATATTTTTGAGATCAAAAAAGTGAAAGGTCTTGTACTTTTTCATACTACACCAGACTGGTATTTTAGTGTGGGGTCAGAACTATGCATGCAATTTTGTAGTGGTTAAATAAATGTCATGTGATAAAGTGACCCAATATTACTGATCAGAACAGAAACCCATAAAATTTCATTCATAGCATACTTATACCTAATTACCTAATTTTACTTGGAAGTTACACTAGAAGATACCAAACGATTTTTTTCAAATCAACGATATGGAGAACCAAATAGGAAAGTCCCATGTCCAACAGTGGACGTTAAAGGCTGGTGATAATGATGATGATATATGGAGAGAAGAACAGGCTGACAATAAAGAAGTCCTTAACAGTAGAAGAGTAGCTACCTCTCCCTCAGTATCCCAGTAGGTGTCATCATCAGGACAGTCGTCAGGATCCTCGGCATAGCAGCGGTCGCTGGCGACCACCGTGTAGTACAGGTGGTACCGCGGCGGAGTGTCGGCGTCGATGGCGCCGCTAGTATTCACCGTGATCTGACCAGTGTAGAAGTCGATCATCACCAGACCCTCGTCCGTGTCTTCTCGAGGCCTATATTTGAGAGGAGGATGAGTAAAGGTCAAGTAAAAACATGATTAAATTGTTTTTCAGGAGATAGCCTTAGACTATTTTATGCTTATCTGTTAGTAGCGCATTTTTAATCATAGCTATTTGCGCTTGTGTCTCTCGAAGAGGTAGACAGAAATGCAATACTTCACCCAACTTTCCTTATGAATTTTTAATTACGGATTAAAGAGAGTAAGGGTGAAAATTCCAATAACATCCAAGGCGATCCTCGTATACGTCCCACTACTAGGAACGAGCCTCTTCAACTAATGAGAAGGGTTAGCCTTAGTACATCTCAGTCTAGTCCGAGTTGGCGAACTACATATCAAAGAAATTCCTTAGACTTTTCAGATGAGCATCATCATTATGACTTTTTTTTTCATCGCTATAATTCGGGATAGTCCATTGTGAATACACACTTTACTTCTAAATCCAGAGTTGTGTCTGGGGGTTAACCCGCCATCGCCTAGATTCAACACCTTGAAACCATTACCACTTTTGGATGCATTTATAAAAGATATAAAATTTGAATGTATATAATGAATGGAAGGAAAAAAACATACGCCGACCCCAAATTAAATTGGGACAAGGGCAAGTGGATGATGAATATAAAAGATATATAAAAAAGTCTCACCGTATGGAGTACCGCACTTGGTTGTACAGCGGCCCGTCGATGTCGGTGGCGAGCACGGACCCGATGACGACGCCGCCGGCCGACGTCTCGCGCACGCGCAGCTCCTGCGCCAGCGAGCCCGCCGCCCACACCGGCGCGTTGTCGTTCATGTCGATTATCGTTATCGTGAACGTCGCTGGAAATATAATCGGCAACATCACCACCAGCATCATTATTATCGTCTACACTTATTAGGAACAGCCAAATAACACAATCATCATCAACATCGGCATCATCAATACCATCATCATCATTATAATCGTTTACACTTATTAGGATCAGCCAAATAACACCATCATCATCATTATTATTATCCTCTGCACTTATTAGGATCAGCCTGAACATTTTGTTTACATGGTTGTTGAAATTGATCAAGGATACTCGGAATCGTTTCTGTCCAGTCGACGTTAATCAAAATTCAGATTAATAAGTTTCTTAAAAAATGTGTTATCGTTATCACTATTACTATGATCATCATTGTCATCGTGATCATCATCATCATTCAGTATATAAATGAAGTTTAATTCCTGTATAATCATATCAATTGTCATCACATAAATGGAAAAGTATGTATATCGAAGTTATATCGCAATAATTCGCTACTACCTATTTTATTTTCCATTTAATCCCATTTTATTTCTTCTCGTTCAGTTTATCAAATTTGCAACCACTTTTCATGTATGACTTTAATAACCTATGGTCCATGAGACTAATGAATGGATGTGACTCTATAACTATACTCACATTCATCGTAATCATCTCCGTAGACAGTATTGAGGTCTCGGACCCTCACGGTGAGGTACAGCATCTCGAACTCCTCGTAGTCGATGGTGACGTTGTGCCGGATCTCGCGGACGATGACGCGCCCGATGGCAACTCCGTGGTTATCGGGGTCGGGGTACACGGTCTCAATGTGGACGCAGCTGGACAAATACAAGAGGAAGGTAGAAGGTCATCTTTATTCAAGTTCACAAGGTAGACCGACGATTTGGTAAAAATCGCAGGAAGCCTCTGGATGCAGGCTTCCAATAGAACGCTTTGGAAGTCTCTGAGAGAGGCTATGTTTAGCAGTGGACGTTTTTTGACTTATGATGATGATTCAAGTTGACTTTTACAAGTGATTTTGAATCGTCATTTCAAAAGAATTTTTAAAACTATTTCCGGTTCAAAACGTGAAGAAGAAACGGCAAGAAACTCCAGGAACACGAAATGTTATTTTTTTTGTTTTTTTTTTCTGGTATCTGATATCATAGCTAAGCACTAAACGATGACTGACGGGGTGTAAGAAAGAAGGCATACTGAAATTTAATACGATGTAATATCTATTAATAATATAGAAAAAAGATCAAATAGTAATAGTAACAAATTCTAAAAGAAATGTAGTTTCAACTGGACAAATACAGGAATCCAGCATTTGTAATGTCTTATAGTGACGCAAAGGAAAAGGAGAGTCCCTACGTCGAAAGTCGAGACCTATAACAAATCTTGTAAACCATCATGGATTCACCCAAATGTCTATCAACTAATCTAGTGCCTTACAAAATACCTATGCTTATCTATGATTAAAAGTTATATCTAAATTATTTATATCGGGAATTTTAATACTCACTCCACAAATTCGATTGGGTTAGTCTCTCTCCCCTGCTTGGTGGCGTAAGAAGTGTCCCAGTTGATCTCGAAGCGCAGTTCGGCTGTCGTGTCCGGATCTGTGCCTCTCAGTTCATCTGAGATCATGAATCCTTCGGGAACGTTCTCCTCTACTTGGGGACTTCCTCTCGGCTGTTGAGGAAGTTGCTTGATATAATTTGATTCCAAACATATAGTAATTGACACTGGGATTAATTTATGGAATCTCAGAACTGAGCACCTTTTCTGTAGCAAAGAAAGGTCAGTTCAAATTCGGGTTAATACCTACATAGTATGAATTTTCCTTTCTTCCTTTTTCTCCTGTCCACTCCTAGAATAGAATGGTGCGACTTGCCTGTTTGATAAAGTGGGCCAGTGAAAAGAGCAAAATATAGACCATGAATTTTATGAAAAACAATGCGAGCTTGGGTATGTGATAAAGTGGGCCAGTGAAAAGGATAATATATATGAGTTTAATAAAGAAGAAATGTTTACCAGTCGCAGCGTGGGCGGCGTGTTGTTGACATCCTCCAGCTGAATGACGAGTTGTGAAGTCGCCGTGTGGTACGGCTCGCCCAACGTGTCCGTGCCGCGGATCTACACATACATTATCACATTTTTAGTCGACTTCAAAAAAGGAGGAGGTTATTAATTCGTCAGTTTTTTTAGTATTCTACTAATTGTGGGTGGTCTAATTCATCACATCCCACGGACACACAACTTACCTGCACGAAGAGTTCGTTCTGCCTATGGTAATCGAAGTAGTCATTGACTGAAACGTAGATGTCGCCACTGTCTTCGTCTATAGTAAGGTAGTCAGCAGCATTACCCAGCAGAGCGTGTCTGAAATTATGAATAAATAATATTAGGTAGTAGAATCGGTATTTAAATCTGAAGGATCTCATGTAAGATGATGCACTATGAAAGTCAGAAAAATTGAAAATTAGATTTACGAGCATTATAAAAACAAAAAACCTTTGCGTAACGTAAAAAATTGTAAGTGATCTCTGATTATTTTAAGTCTCATGCAAAAAAACAACGTTAGGTTTAAGTTTACGGTGTGTGCGCAAAAGATATATTTCACACACAGTTAGAGCAAAGACATTCCACTAGAAAATTCACAAGAACACTACTCAAATTTAACATTTCCACTAAAATTATCCATCCTCACATTCTAACAAAACATTTAGCACCATCCCGAGTCCCATCCGACATAGTTACAACAAGCAGCAATGTACTCGCACTCACTCGACGCGGTCGCCGATGTCTCTGTCGCGCGCGCGCACGTTCGCGACGTAGAACCCTTCGCCCGCAGTCTCGCGGAACGACACCGTGCGAACACTCTCATCGAATATCGGCTGCTCGTCGTTCCAGTTTATTAGGTCGATGTACACCGTAGCCACGCCTATGAAGTCTGTGTTGTTCATGTCTGTTGCTACTACCTGGAATCATCATCAGATCATGTCAGGGATGGGCGTCCTCTACAATTTGGAGGGTTTAGGGCTGAATCTACCACAACCACCTAGAGCGGGTTAGAAGTTAATAACAAATTACCTGAAATATAACATACACAATTTCAAGCCTGCATAGAAAGGATAACCAGAACTGCATTTTAGCACTGTTTCGACAATTATTTAACGCAACACTAGAAAAGGCTATCTTTATTTTTGGGTAATTTTCACACTCAATACGAATTTCTTCTACCCGAGAATTGACGCCTTTTAGGGTATGGTACATACTTACGCTACATGTAAATTTTCTGTCATCAGAAAACTTGACTTCTAATTCTACGTCGCTAAAAGACGAAACAAATAAAGCAATGTATGCAAAACTGTACCCTGATGGTTATATGTTGGAACTCCGGCACTTCGTAGTCCAGCATGGTGTGGTTGAGCGTGCCCATGATGAAGGTCTGCCGCTGGTACCCGACCTCGGGCGCGATGTAGAACGCCGCCGCCGCGCCCGGGGGGTACACGCTCTCCAGGTGGACTTCATATTGGGCGTTTTGACCCTGGGGGAAAATTGATAATGATTTTTTAAGGCAGATGTACTATACAATATCTATAACACGTGTAAGGGCAGTGGACTCGTAATGTGAAAAAAGATACCCTTGTGAATTTTCCAAAATGTTTTTTTAGGCACAAATAATTTATCAATTCTTGATTGATCAGTGCGGTGCGCTAACTCCTCGTTTAACCCAAATAAGATTCGTGCAAAACAATGGGTCGTTTAAAAATTTGTGTACGTTACTAATTACAATTTGAACATCCAAAGGTACGAAGTCGACTTTGAGTCCAAATGAGACGTAGAATGATCGAACTCACCAAGTCTCTATCATGGAATCCGAAGTCCTGATCGAAGTTGAGGGTCAAGGGCGTCTCCTCCATGATCGCCAGGCGGTACTCCTCGAACAGAGGCTCTGGTCTCTGGTCGTTGATATCGTTGACTATGATAACCACGTTGGCCGATGTGGAGAACTCCTCGGTGTCGTATTTGTAGGCGACTATAGTCAGCTGGAACACCTCCCGCTGAAGGTAGTCTCTGTCAATGGGAGCCACTCGAAATATGGCCCCGCTTCTGCCTCCCGGAAGCGTTTCGATGCTGAAGAATGTGTCTAAAACATTAGTGATTCATTAGCATATGCAATAAGGTGTAGGTCTCCCTAAATAATTCATTAAATTCAGGATTTCATTAGAAACATTCCAAAACCACCCGATTGAATGTGATGATTCAAAGTTATGTAATTATCTGAAATATAAGACTGCATTGCTACATTGGCTCCGCCTCTTGGTTCTGCTTTCATATTTTTATATCAGGAATACGTTTACAACACTCACTCATCATTAGCAATAAGTCTCTTAGAGTGACCTATGTAGGACGAAATGAAGAGTTTGCTACTTTTACCACGTATTCCGTCACCTGCTTCTTATAATTTTATAATACAACAAAATAATATTTTTCTCACCAGATTCATCAGTCTCCAGCCTGTAGTTGATGGGCATGTTGATCCCAGTGTCTCCATCAATGGCCCTCACAGTGAACTCCTGCGCGGTCTTCTCGTCGAACTGCTGCACGGCGAAGATCTCGAGCCAGCGCGGCGGCCGGCTGTTCACATTCTCCACTTGCACCATCATAGTCACCGTGTGCGTGTTGGGGAGAGAGTCCTGTACCATCATCATCATCATCATCAGCCAATCTTGGTCCATTCCACATAGGCCTCCCCCAGTATCACCATTAGACCATTTTAGATATTTAATTTGAGTGCGGTAGCAGGTAACGGATGGATGAGGGCTGCACAAGACCGGGATGGTTGGCGTCTACTTGCGGAGGCCTACGTTCAACAGTGCACGGCGATAGGCTGAGTATATTTAATATGAATCTTTTTGGATAATTTAGTATAGGAATTGAGGGAATAATAAAGGTATATCCGGAATATATGGTGAGTTGGTTATTTTTAGGGTGGTAGACAAAATAAATACTGACCTCATAATGGAACATTAAATTTCAATAGCATTTGCCTAATTCGTGGAGGAATTCAACGTGTAACAAATCTATTTTACTAGCTTAGATATTTATTTTATAATATGCAAGGTGGTTGACTGCGGTTGGATGAGGAGGGCCGAAGATTGAGCCGAGTGGCGTGCCATAGGAGAGGCCTACGTCCAACAATGAACGTGAAAGGCTATCTTCAATATTTTTCAATTCCCATTTGCGTTCTTACCAAGGCCGTCACACTGAATATATGAAGCGGGTTGGTTTCGAAGTTGAGCGGCGCGTTGAGTCCCACAGTCATGTTCATCCACATCCACTCGTTGGGAATGTTGGTGCCCCTGATGAAGAACGTCTCCTCGTCCCCGCGGTCGCTGTCGATCCTGAACTGCATGAACTCAGTGCTGATCCGACCGTCGACATCCGACACGCTGTATATACACTCCGTCAGGCCTGGCTCTCCTAGTTCCTGAAAGATGATGATTTTCTCAAAAATTTGGTTGGTGTAGATTTGAACAGTAGTAAAAAAGTAAGGTTTTCAAAAGTTAAGTTAGCAATCTGTATTATCGATTATATTATTATTTCTAAAATTTTAGGCTACAGACCACTTCATTTACTTTATATTATCATGAAATTTCCTAAATCATTAACAGTTACTACTTCACCACAAAAAGAGGACTGAAATTTCAAATTAACTTTATCATCGAAACTTCTAAGAGCGTCATTAACATTTACAACTTTACTTACAGGAACTTGACAAGCTCCAAAATTCTGTATAATGGGTGCATTGTCGTCTATATTGACTATGATGAGAGTGACCATCACCATGAGTGGTTGGTCATCTACTCTGATATTAAACACGTATTGCTGCATACCGGGTGTCTCGAAGTCCTGTCTGAAATTGTTCATATATGTATTTCAATCAATATCACGTAAAAAATATAATTCAAACCCACAAATGCATGTAAAAAAGCATTTGACTGTAATCCCACAGATGTATGCAAAGATACATTTCTGTTCACTCGATTAACCAGCTTTCTTTATGCCGATTTACAAGTGTCGTTTCTCGGGCATGGATCTTGAGCTGTTATAGAAATTTCTGTATGTGGGAATTCCCTATTAGATTTTGATACTACGGAATCGAAACAATGAGCACAAGCAATTGTTACTAATTCATGAAAACTATTTGACTTTGTTTCTCCTGTTTCGTCGCTTCCTCCATTCGTTCTACGACAGAAGTGGCATTACAAAGTACTTCACCATCATCATCATCATCATAATCAGCCAAAGAACGTCCACTGCTGGACATAGGCCTCCACCAGAGACCTTCAAAGCGTTTTATTTTATTTTAAAGTACTTACCTATTAGTAATGACGAGTTCCCATGGTCCATTTTCCGTCTCTCGTCTAATAACTGGCATTAGTAGACTGAACAGACCGGACACGAAAGGCAGCTCAATGTACGGAGTTAAAGGACCTAAATTCCGAAAAGAGAAATTTGAGTATACTCTCATAAAAAAGTCACATACTATGAAAAGTCACATCTAGCTCTCGAAATCGAAAAGCGTTACACATTTATAATATAATGGCTAGGTAATAATTGTTTAAATATCATCAGCATTCTCAAAAGATTTAAAGCTAGATTAGATGAATGCTCCCAAAGCTCTAGTATTAGTTATTTAGCATAGTATTCTAGTATAAGTGATTAATTTTCTAGTAGTATTAAAATTACCGTCATAATTTAGCACAGCTATAGAGACGTCTCCTTCGATCTCCTCGTCCATGTAAATGATCTGAGAGCTCATGGTGGTGCCCATGGCTTGGTAGCCGTCCATGCATACATCTTCCCTGTCCTCGGCAGGGATTAACGGCCTTTGACTCCATGTTAATCCTGAAAAAGTATGGCTTCATGTCTAAATCCCAGGAATAGGCAAAGAATTTTTTCTGCATCCAGTTTTCCTCAATCAATTTGACTAAACTACAAATTTATAGAATTGTCTAAAATATTTAAGGGCAAGAGTAATTGCTTGAATGAAAACTTCGAGAATTATAGCGTAGTTTTATAATATTTACGGGTAATACGGGTAAAACCTTACCTTCAACGTTTATTGGCTGCCAATCACTAGGCCTTGGTAATCGTGGTATATTTGTCATGTACGAACATCTTTCTGTAAAATGAGAAATTATTAGTAGTAAATGTTTATGTTAGGAGATATTATTTTCCTTTAGTACATTACTTTGAAATGTTGAAATAATAATTTCGCTAATTTGATTAGCATAATAATATAAATGGAAAATTGAAAGAAGAGAAAAATACGACGTTTCTTATGAGATTCATCAACTGTGTTATTAGGCGCACACAGCTTACGAGCTTACTTCCCTTTTGAGGGTAGGTACACTTTTGTCTCAGAACCCAGAAATCCCGTTCGGAAACTCGAAATCGTGAACTCTTATGGTAGGGTATGTTAAATCACTGTATTTGAATTTCAACCTTACCTTGAGCTAACACTATCGACGGTATAGACACTAGTAATATTGCTATGATCCGTACATCAACTTCCATTTTGCATTATTTTGTACTTCTTCATTCTGTAAAAAAAGAATTAAATATGAATATCACTGAATGTGATGCTTCGAATTCGAAAGACACAAATGCAACAAAATTACAAAAACATCCTGAAAATACGACGCAATAAATGTCGCGCCGAAAACTCTTACTATCGTTAGTAAATATACTAATGGAGCCCGATTTTTTCCGAGTACAATAGTACCTACATATAATCGCCGAGCGGTCTACAGCTACGCATAATGCACCTCTGTACCGAAATTTATAAAACAGATTCGGATTTCGGATTGATAGTGTTACTATCATCACTTGCTTTTATATTCATTAAGTAGGATTTTCTTTCCTTGAAATTTTCTCTGTAATACGAGGGAATAGCATACGATTTATGATACAGCATGACTTATTCGTAGTACCATTATAATCGTTTTAATAAAGTTGCATACTATATCAAAAAATTATGTGATGAAATATTTCAGAAAATATTTATAGATTATTTTTTAATTACCGTATATCTTAAGACTTCCTTGTGATTGCAAAAATATATGATTGGGTAGATAAGAAAAGTATATCAATTAAAGTAAACATCAATTATCTATACATATACCGGTAAAATTGAAATCGAGCGCCAAATGAATACGAGAGTTTAGCATTTGAAATATGAAAAGAATAAAGGAAGAATGCAAAAAGCTACTTACTAAGTATTTGAATATATTTTTAATTTTGATGTAATATCAATTGTGTAAAAAGCAATATTATATAACAAAAATATTCTCTGCCAGTGACTCATAAAAGCAGTGGACGAATTAAATTTATCTACATTTCCATCTGTATATAATTAAGTACAAATGATACTTAGTTATTAGTCATAGGTGCAATTAATAAAGCTATTATGAGAAAGCTGTACGCTTACGTCTGTATCCTATAAGATAGAGTATGTTCGTAATTTCAACAACCACGTTTAGCCAATTGTATTTTAAGTCCCAAGTTTTACTTAGCGCGCCTATTGTTGATTCTCAGTGAGACATCAAATTCATAGAAACGGTAGATACATTTCTAAACGTAACCAAAATATCGTATAAGTGATGGAATCCCTGAGCAGTTGTATCCATTATGCTCCACTTGCAAGTCAGCCTTACTTTGTGTTACACTTAGTCATCGTATCAATAATTGTGGTGCAATGATAATGTCATACAAATAACGTGCTGAAGAATGTCTATTTTTAGTCAATAACGAATTTTGTTGTTATTGTTCCAGATAATGAACCCTAATAAAGACGCAATTGCAATATCTTTGATCTAAATAAACAAACAATTGCGAAGAGATAGCGAATATTAGAACGTGAAAGCGAATAATTTGGTCAATTTTGCATATTCTTCTATCGAAACTTTGTCGAGCTTTTCTGCGTTTTTGAACTAAACATATGGCTCTTCATAACGTTAATTTTATTCTTAGTCTCTTTGCTTTAACGGATTGACCTTTTTGTGATTTAATATCGAGTCACGTTTTCCAAAAAATCTGTTCGAAGTTATAATAATAGAAGCTTGTAGAATAATCTATTAGTGCCTTAACCATATACTTAATTCATTCATAACTTATAAAAAAAGATGGACAGTTAAGTAATGAGGACAGTTTCGACCTAATCATAACCGTGATCCGCCCGATTTTAGCCCAATACATCGGGATATGTTAATTTTATAGTGGAAGTGTATGAATATTTCGATACAATGCAAGTACAAGCTGTATCAGGGATTATCTGCTTCGTGCGAGCGATAGTGCATTTATTATTATGATTGTATGCGTCATAGTAGCGCCCGGGGACCTCAATAAATGTGTTGAAAGAGAAACTCCTTCCACAATGTCTTACTTTCATAATTAATATTGTTTATTTTTTAATTCCATTGCGGACTAAAGAACGGTGTTAATTATGCCTTTCATTGAAAAATTATTTGTGTTAGTTATCATTGGCAGGAAGGCCAATCAAATGATATGGATGGAACGCCTTTAGCCGATATCCAATGCAGTCTAGAAACCTACTTTTTATTTTTGTGTTAATTATTGATTATATTTTTATTAAAAATATTTTTGATACCATTTCTCAGCTCTACAATATCATACCATCAGAAAGTATGTCTAGTATTAATAAATAAATACTTCGGACAGTCACAAACATAGTTCTGACCGCACTTTAAGATACAAGTCCAGTGTCATGTAAATCAGAAACTACAAGAAACTTAACGGTTTCAAAAACACCCGGACTAGAAATAAAAACATATTCGTGGAGCACACACATACATTTGTCTCGGTGCGGGGATCGAACATGCGGCTTCTTATTTCGCAAGCTGATATGCTGCGCCAACTAATGTAATGTAAACACATATTTTGTGGCCTACAAATAATCCTTATAATGTTTTTTTCTCCAAATATACGTTAATTTTTTTGTCATAGATTCTTAATTTTTATCTAGTTGATAGTATACGTACTTCGTCGATAGTATACTTGGATACTAAAATTCATTAGAATTGAATACACTACGTATTAAATCCATTTTCATTTAAAATCCTAGTTTAGTGTGATAAAACAGTGTTTTTATACTCGTGTACGAACATAAACATTCTTTGAATTTGTTGAATTTTTCAGACTTTATAAATACTAAACAATAGTTAAAATGGTTAAAACTATTCATGACTTTTAGTATTTTAAAAGTTGTATTGAATACTAACTTATTGTCTATCGTTTGAGCAAATCTTTTGTCTTTGTTAGTGGGTAAATGCAATCGTATTTTTTGTATAGTGAGGCCTGTCCTGACGATAAGGAAATTTCTTTAAGGCTAATAAGATCTGATAGTCTTTTATCATTTGTAATCACTATGGCCATCTAAACTGTCTAACTAGTCTCATACTATACGATTCGATTATTGACAACGCAGAAACTAATTCATCTATCGATGAATTTGAAAAGACAGATCGCTCATCTCCACATCGTCAACGTTACCGCCTCATCTTTAATTTTATGGTCATGAATGCTCAGGCAGTTTCTGTTTTCGATATTAAATTGAAACATATATGTATAAATTTTCCAAAACTACATATTTGTATGTACAATTGTTTACATATTTGTATGTAGTTAAGGAGATTTTAGAATTTGTATGCGTATTCCTTTCAATAGCGACGACGTATTTTTTTACAGACATACAGAATATACACTTACCAAAATAGTTCCAAAATCAAATATCACAGACACAACTGAATACAACGTCACTTAAATTGCCAAAAAAATCAACACACACTTCGAATGTCCGCGTTTAATAAGACTGTTTTATTTTTTTTTCGGTGTGTCACACCGGACGATAGCGATAAGATTGTATATAATGATAATTATTGTATTTTACATATCGATTAATGGCGTCGTTGATACGGATAAGGTAAGAATTCGCACGATGATTTCTATCTAGCCACATGATCGTTTCATCAACAAAGAATTCAGATGTGGATGTCCCTTTGTCTTTTCTGTATACCACATTCACTACTGAGGACGGAGGCATGTGCATTGTGCAGTATTGAAAAGGAGCACCGAAGCTCAGCGAGTCTAAGGGATGCTAATTAGTCAAACTTCCCACGAATTGAATCAACAATTAGTTAAACAGGAGAAATTAGATTAAAACAGTTCTCTACAATGTAAAGTGAGAGGCATCAGACAAGCAACTATGTGAAGGACAGCTGCTAGATGTGATATTAATGCCCTTTTCCTTGAAATGACCGTGAGATTTAAGGCGTAGTCTGGGTCCATTGTATACTAAAGCCCATAAAATCAAAACATTTATGCAAATAAATAACAATTTTAATGAGTCATCAATGCATTATATGGCTCGATTTCAAGTTGCTTGCTTTGTAATTGTACAGCAACCATTATTACTGTTTAACCGATTTTACTATAGTAAATATTTCTTAGTCACTACAATATGCGAAAATTGAATCCACATCTATTATAGCTTACAAAGCTAAGTTAGGCTTCTTAGGCTCGAGGTCAATTTGGTTTTCAGTTAATCGAGCACAGGGACTTCCCTGTTCTTTTTAGTGTAGACCATTGTTTGTTATCACGTTAATCTTTCTGTTGTCCGCTATTTAGGTTTATTGATACAGATAATATTAATATTACATTTATAAACATGTTTTCAAGTACATAGTCCGTATGTTCTATCTCCGCGAATGAGTAGCCAGAGCTGTTTTTCTACATCAAAGTTTCGCCATCTTTGTTTTAAGACGAGATTGTTAATGATTAAAAAAATACCTAGGCTTTTGTTATATGAACAATCAAACTGAACTTATAAATAACGTCAATATGTTCCAATCGGGATTCAAACCAATGCCTCATTGATTTCTTAGTGCCGACATGACCTTTTCCAGTGACCCTCTCTTTTTTAGATGCGTCATTTGGTTTTTTCCGACCTTGCGGCGTTCATTAGAAGATCGACGCATTTCATTCTACGTTAGATAAGTTTCCTAACGATTATAAACATGTTGCACTATCTATTTTGTTTATATACAAGTATTGCCGTCATTTGATTTTCTCCGGTTTCGTTGAATGTCTTTGACTATATCACGAACGGCGGGTTAAAAAATTCGCGATTTATCTACTATCGTTTATCATTTTGCCATTTCTATCCATTTCTCCATTATCAAGCAAAGACTGCAAGTTTATAGTCAAAAATTTATACTTAACCAAATGGCCTTTCTTGTACTGAAGTCGAAGACTAAAATAAAGTGATATGTAGTAGTCACTGGATCAATACGAAACCAAATAGAATCCCTAGAGGCAAGAATCCCTGCATAATTCCTACAAATCTAATTGTTCAAGATATAAAATTGTAATGGTAATTATTTATAAATATTGATGCGTTTTGTTATCTACATACATTTCTCTACTTAGAACGGTTCGCAGCGGTTCGCCCGTAATCAGTCTCAATGCATGACACACGCGAGTCATATGGACATTTAAAACGCCCATTATACTAGAATGATATATAATGCTAAGTTGTAATTATTATTTTTTATTTTTACAGGGTAGTTACAAATTTTGTTGTTTAAATATTATGAAAGCTGGGCAAGGTCCTGTTGTACTAAGAACTTCGGTTTGAATTTCGACACTCAGCCCTGGCTAAGTGCGAGCTGGTATAATAAAAATATGTTTGGTTGTTATCCCAGAATATATACCCTATCCCGTATAATAATTTTTCTCTTATCGTAAGTATTGGTAACTACCCCGGACTTTTAATCCCACGGTACTGTTGTCTTTGAACAAATATTTCAATAAATATTTGTTCAAAGACATTATTGCGGTGCAAAGTTCAAGAAGAACTGTTTGACGATATGAAATACCCTAATATGGCAATTATTTTCCTGACTTGAATATCAGCTTGATCTAGCTTATTATATTGCAAAATAATAAAAACGTCCTGGATAGCAGTACTGATTAATATATTTATACCAATGAGTTGTAAAAAAATATATAGGCCTTTTTGCATTTTTTTAATTTTGTTACTTTTCAATAAAAAGATACGGTACAAAATATTTATTTTTTAAATATGAGCTATGGTAGTCCATTGCTGACCAAAGACCTCTACAAATACGCACTAGTCTTTCGATCTTTGGCTTTTGTCTTATCCAATAGAATAGAATGTCATGATACCAAGAATCACTCTATCAGCATTGACGATAAGAACATGTCTTACTTACGTAGGACTTCGGATTCTATTACATAATGGTCAATCAACAATAATAAAGTAAATAATGACAGATTGTAACAGAAATTAAACGTTTTTTTTGAGTTCCGTAGCTCCGTATGCTTAAAATTTTATTATATCGACAAAAAATATGTACGGATTTATAAATATGTAGGGATTAAGGAATCTCACAAATTCTTCAAAATTTTTATGAAGCAGAATCATTGTGAAGTATAGTGCGTTCTATGTAAGTTATAATAATTTAACATTCTTGATTATATTGGTATGTATTACCGTCAAAGAAAAAGACCTTTATTGATGATATGAAAAGTTTGACAGCTCCGTGGCGTTGGCTAGATACCAGCTTGCGAAAGGAGGGGCTGCGGGTTCGATATCCGCACCGAAACTAATGTCCTGGTGTTTGAGACCGAAAAGTCTCTCATAGTTTCTGATACCCACGACACAGGATTTGTATCCTAGTGGGTGGCCAGAAATATGTATGTGACTGTTGGGTGTATTTATTTACATATTTAGTTGGTTACTAAAGGATAAATATTTTTTCCACATCTTCACATACAGGATCAAATCCAGTTGACATAACACGAACGTAACCGATTGCGTATCACTACGGCCGCTGTCTAATAGTATTTATTGTACAAATTAATTATCGTTAGTATAAATATGTGGGTCCTTATCGTTCGCCAGCGTCTAGCCGACAATTGAGCTCCGAGCGCGCCCGCCGACACGTCCCGTCTCAGTACACAGCACCGTGCTCTCACAACAACCCACTATCTCCGCTACAAGTGAGTACATTTATTTATTATTTTATTTATAACTATACTTTACGATATACAGTGAAAGCGTATTGCATTTAAATCGTAAGAAGTAGAAAAGTCATCAACGTTCATGGCGTTTTTTAAGACCAAAAGAGTTAATACTTCACTATTATGTCTTATACTCTTGTTTTCATTATGCAAATAAAAGTTAGTTAAATCAGAGATATTTAGATATTACCCATGTTTGTATCTTAAATATTGGAATTGGCATAGTAGTTCACATTTTAAATTTGAGTGTTTTTTTAAATGTTATTGGTGACCGCACCGGTACATGTAGTGTTGTCAAAATAATGTGTTATCAAATCCGTTATGATTATCTCTTTTGAGATGACACTCGCTATAGTTGAACCGGATGTAAAAAAACACTGGACCAGTCTCTATGATGCGTCTTAAAACAATAAAAAACATTTGACAAATAAACATTATCCGATACTTAAAGGGCTTTTGATCCAGACACCAAAATTCTTGTGAAAAAGACGTAGATCTCAGATCTTGTCAGATCATTCTCATAAAATCTAATATTGCATAGATTTTCTTAATCAACTTTGCATAAAATTCTAGGCCCTATTACCTATATACTTGTAACAAAACAAATCACAGAAAATTAAGCCGTTTAATTACCCACACTTTTGTATTTATAATATTACCAGTACCTACAGTAGCAACGCACTATGCTAGACTGTTTACCAATGTTAAAGTCCAAGTTATAAATCTCAGATGTCGAAACCATACACGTAAACATACGTAAATCATTTCCCAAAAGATAGTCTGGTTAAGTTCATAACAACAACAATTATTTTGTTTTCCTTTTCTTCCCGATGCTTTACATTAAATTGTTGCACCAAGTACAGTCAAAGTAAGAGGTTCATGTGCCGAACTCGCGACTGAAAGTTACTAAAAAGTTTTAAAAAACTGAAGAAAAGGTCAGTCCAGATGTGTCATACATTTCCAGTTACCTTTCGATGACTTACAGTATCGTTGTTTGAAAATGTACCTGATATTTTAAGCTTAAATATCATTTGCTCCCTAATAGCCCAGTGGCGCAGTTAGTAAGATATTTGTAAAACTAGAAGCTTTCTTGTAAAACTTGTAAAACGAGATGCTGTGGGTTCGATCCGCGCACCGAGACAAATGTTTGTATGATGCACAAATATTTGTTTTCGGTCTGGGTGTTAGTGAGACGGAAAAGTTTGTCTAAGTTTCAGATACCAACGAGATAGGAGTTGTAGCTTAGTCTGGAGGCAGAACTTTTTATGTGGCTGTTTAGCATAATTACTGCTTGAGTTTAAATAGATTTTGCCAATCATTGGCTTTCTTCATGAGGACTTATTTATCTAGGTACCGAAATTTTATGTTTTTTTAGGAAATAAAGAAAATCATGTTAATTAAAAGCAAGATAAGTAGCAATTGCTTCGAGCAAGTTTTCTATAGGATAGTGCGGATAGTTTTATTTGAGTGAAAAATTTTCAATAGTTAACTGATAAATTGATTATTCCCTTCATTACGCTTTATACATTCAGGTAAACGGAAATCTATTACAAAAATTGTCCGCGAAAAATAGTTTCGTTATTGATGGTAAACTGGGATTAATTCTAATGAAATAGATAATTGGCCATGGTCAACGTTATATTTCTAGCGTGTATCATCTCAAAAGTCCCGAGTTATTACACAAGCGTGCTGATAAGGGTCCAAAGTTAAGACGATAGCTCCGGTTCCGGGTGACAGACTCAACGTGACACATTAGTGTACTTGTGTTATTGTGAAAACATATTATGCTTTACTAGTAAGTTTATGAATTACTTAAAGACAAGAGATTTCATGGATCTTATGGATACATTTATACATTGCAGTGTAGGTTATCCAAAATTTCAGAAATAATTATCGCAATCAAAATCTGTATATTGCATTTTGTTCATTGCTTCTTTCCAATTAATTACTTTGTTACAAAAAAAAAATACAATATTACATGAATGTAGGGGTAATCAGGGTCGACGTCTCAAGGTTGTTGTTCATAGCGATTTTAGGTTTTCAGAGATATTCAATATAATTATTCTAATCATATTTTAAATAGCTTATATCTATAATTCAACTGTTTTCTGTACTGCATAAAAAAATACTGGTGGCGGCATGCAACCTGTTATTCCTTATCATTCACCAAGGTTACAATGAACGGTGAGACTGTGTCACGTCTATTTATTTCGATGACTTATTCCACCGAATTACATGTAAGATTACAACTATTTAAAAACTCTCAGATAACCTTTATGTTACAACAAACATATACCGAAGATCAAGCTCATTCTCATTCAGTTGTAAACGTGAAAAATCGCTGCGAACACTTTTTCTTAAAAATAAAATTAAATGACGTTTGAATATCCCGCGCAAATAACTATAACAAAGATGGCGGGTAACGGTGACGTTTACAAGAAATGTTTCAACGGAACTTGTGCCATAGGAGTTAACAAAAAAATTCGAGGTTCTATAGCCAAGAAAGCAGAGGCATATTTGCACGCTGTGGAACAGAGTAAAAGGAATCAAGGTAAGAATAAGTGAACTTCTGACAAATAATTCTAAAAATAATATATTAAGTAATAAAAACTTTAGTTTTATTAAAAACAGTTTTCTTAATTTATTAAGATTAATTGAATTTTTTCATTTAAACATTATTTTTATTTTTTTTTGACAAATAGGGTTCAAAATTAAAATAGAATAGAATAGAAAATTGCTAGTTCGTAATACAGCTTTATTTGAAAATTTTCATTAAATTATTGACGGTATTTTATATTTAAGGCATTTATGGTAGCGCGACTTTACAATGGAGACACATTAGACCTAGATTCATTATGCAGACATATTACTGTTTAGAAGTCCTAGGTAACGTAGATAGCGTTTAATACTTTTATATACATTTTTATACGCACCCAAGCTACACTCTTGAAGGTAAAGGCACTGGAATTTTTTTCTCCCACGTTCCGCTAGCTGTATTTTAGGTCACGCTAATTAGGGAAAGAGTCTATAGGGAAAAAACTAATCTTAACTAAACTAAACACCCATCTTTACTGTAATATTTTAAAAAATCTAGCCTCTGGTTATAAAATGAAAAAAAGTTAAACACTACAGCTACCTACCTACCTAATAAATTAAAATAGAAATAAAACAATGTATACTTACAAGTTGGTCAACTTCAATACATTTGCACAATTTTTTAAGTTTATATTATATGCACAATCACTTATTACCCTAAAAACGAAAAACACTAAAAACAAAACAAATTTCCCGGCAACTTTATGTTGTTTTTAAAATTACTAATCTCATAAATGCTAAGGTACAATGATGCGTACTGCCAAACATATGGTGGTTATTTTTTGATCGTGGTTTTATAATGTAACGTAATATATTTAATATTACGGTAATTTAATTAATAATAATATATCTGAGGATAAACAAATCCATACATAATTTTTAAAAACAATTAAATTAATTGCAAAATATAGTTTTTTACGTGATAAAATCTAATAAAGTTTAATTTAATTTAACCATGCGTCTGACTGGTAAATAGTTTAAATATATTCTTAAATATTTTGCCCTTTTAAACTTATGATTATTATAATCAAGGTTAACTTAATTAGGTAATTGGAATAAATACACAAACAAAATATTATTTGCTACCTCTGAGGCAAAAACAGTTGAAGTAATTTGACCTTAATAAATGTTATAATGTGCATGCTCAGCAGTATATATTATCTATATTGATTTAAGTTTAAAACAAAAATGTTTCATATTAGATTAAACGTAAAACGGAAATTTTTAGGCTTAATTTGAATTTGTTCTCACAAAATGTACATATTTATGTAGATTTTTGTCGACTTATTATAATAATAACAAATATATACCTATACTAATATATACGTATGGAATAAATGGCGGGGAAACCTACGTACTACATACGTAGGTACTTAATACTTCAGAATATTCAGTCTTCTGAAAGAATGCTAGGCCAACAAACTACTCGTACCTACTTCAGAAGGAAGAGCTGACATTAAAAAGTAAATAAGAATAACCAAAAATAATATTACCGTTTTGTCTACAGTGACTCGAAGCAAAAAGTCAAATATGCCGAGGCTGGAAGTGGTGTCCAGGGTCGCAGCCATACCCATCGTGGAGTCCGGCATCGGAGTTACGGAGAAAATATATTTCAAAATCAGGGCAAGTATTACATAACACTGTAAACTCAAGCAGACCTAAATCCAAACCATTTCAACAAAATATTATTTAAAAAATAAAACTATCAGAGTTCCTTTCGTTTAACAACTTAAATCCAAAATATCAGACACAATTGGAAATATATAGTTTTTAAACAATACAAATTTGATACAACAGGAATCGAACCCGCTATTCCGCTGGTACCTGTCTCTGGGCGAGAAGTCACTGGCTACTGGCATGCAACTGGCAATGCCGGCAGTGCAAATGTTGGAGACACCCATTCAGCAACTTGATCGATTCCTGTGCAAGTCCTTGGACGTCGTTGAGAAACGTGTGCCATCCATATATTTGCCGCCGCAAGCCGTGAGTATTGATAAACATTTTAAAGGATACGTATTAATAATTGAGTTTGGATTTGGAAAACTATTTAAAAGATATTTGCGTATGGAGTAGGTAATATTGTATTTAAGTAAGTGTAGTAATTGGTAATATTGTGTGAATTCTTTGAGATAGCGATAATTTCGTAAACGTGAATTACTCTCCGAGGCGCATACCCAATATCCTTAAGCAAAGCTGCGTAAGTAATATTAATAATAGTCGGAAATCATTTAATAAACGAATTCGTACAGTGATCTGAATTGATTGATCCAAAGAGACTACTCTAATCAATGCTATGTTATCAAAAAGAAAATCTTTTCATAGGTATTTTCTTCTTGAATAAAGTAATGTTTCTAAACAAAAATAACATTTAATGCTAATATCTCTCGACCTTCGGGTAGGTAAGTCAATGTGTATAATTTACTACGCTTTTAAATATTTCGCTGGCATATTTATAGTTGCTTCATTAAGTATTAAGTGGGAAGCTTTTGGGCTTAGATCACAATCATATCATTACACTTTTTAAGCTCCGCAAACATTTATGCTACTTAATCTAGAGTCAATAATTATAAATAATTCAACCAGAAAAATAGCTAAGAACGTAAAAACATGAAAGCCGTTAATATAATTAGAATCTAACTATTTTCGAAGGCCAAAAGAAGCCCTGAACGTGATGAAGAAGATGTTCTTGACGATTCCGCACCACATGAGGTTAAAGTGGAAAATTTAAAGAAGAAAATCTCTCAAAACCAATTGGTGTTTAAAGAGAAGAAAATTCAACTGGAGTTCCAACATCTCAAGAAAACTCAAGAGTTGCAGCAAAAGATACTAGAAGTGGAATTGGAACATAAGAAACGCATTTTGAAAATGGCGGAAGATGAACACATGATTAAACTAGCTAAAAGTTAATCAATTTAAATTTGACCATTATCTCTATTTTCAGTATTCTATATTCGTGGTTTATGTATATTAATATTTGTTTTAGTTGAGTCGTTCCTAAAGATTGTTGTAATCGTTTGATACATTTTTTTAAATTTGTAACTGATTTTAAGAGTTCGAGAAATGTATTTTATGCTTTAAAACATTTGCTTTTTCATATAATTAAGTTTTTTTTAGGCACATCGCCCAATTATTGCTTTATATTAATCTATGTTTGTTTTATTTCACTATTTGTGTATTAAGCAGGAATGGAGTGTCTTCAGTTATATGTGATTTGTTATACGTGTTAGCTTTAAAAGATTAAATATTTTTTCTAAACAAATGCACAATAATTTCTCATGTATCCCGTTTTTCTAATATCTACCTTGTTTTTTGAGAAATATGTTTTATTTTTATAAATAAAATTATCATACAAAAAAGACATTTAACGTTGCGGATACGTCACGTTAATGTACGTTACTCATATCAGATATATATTCCTGTATTTCAGCAAAATTAAGAGAATTGTAAAAACGCTTTTGGGTTAATACATACTGTCTACACATATAAAAAAAATATATTAAATTCTATTTACATCAAGAAAATACACTTAAAACCAAACGGTAGTTGAAGAACACTATATAGACTTTTCCTCATCATCATTACCAACAACATACAGTTATATCCTAGACAAGCGTCTCCCAAAAACTTCCAGAGTAACTCTTAGAATCGGTCTGCATCCAGCAACGTCCAGTAACGAAGTGGACGGACATTATTTGTATATTACCTTTAAGTAGAGCGAAAACAAAGACTGAAAAATAGTATTTACCATTGGATTTGTATAATTGATTAAAAAAAAGCAATGTTGTATGGTGCCGCGTGTAATTTAAGAGTCCTTTAGTTCATTTTCGACGTTGTGTGGTTAAAGGATAAATTACTCAAATTTCCTTTATTTATTTATTTATTTATTAACATTACAAAACACAATACAAGCTGACAGTACAGACCATAGCGCTTACATTGCTTAATAAGTACCTGTACAAAACTTAAAAAAATAAAAATTATACATTCTACACAACACAAAAATCCATTATATATTATACAAAAAACAATTATAACTAAAATAACATTTAAATAAATTAATAATTATCATTACTGCATCATCAAATAGGTCGACATCTTGGACCCCAGCGATAATAGACCGACCGATAGAGACCGCGATTGATAGACCCCTTCTAGAAAGTTCTACTAAAATTTCCATAGAAACTACGTCCCATACGAATGACGATGCTTAACATATCTGTATAATATCATCGTATACAAAACATATTATGTTGAGCAATGCAATATGTCTACAACAAGACATCCGTTATCTCCGGCCAGGTCGCGGTTGTTTTGGTAATGATAGTTTGTTTATATTATTCACATGTTTGTTCTGTGTACCACGGAGGGAAGCGTGTTTTTCACTCTCATTCCTTATGTTATAAATACTGCATTCGTATGTAATTTCTGGATCAATAACTGCACTACATATCATTGGGAGTAAATTATACAAAAAAAATGATAGTTTTACTACGCACATGAAATACATACAATGGTTAGAAAAACCGACGACCATTTTTTCAATCTACAAATGTGCTTATAAAGTTTATAAATATACATGATCTTAACATACATGAAGCAAATATATATAAGAGCACTCTCTCGTCCGACCTCTCTTGATCCGATGGAACGGAGAACCGCTACGACCGGAGAGAGGCCAGATGCATCAGTTTGGCGGATAACAACGAGATCCCTATTACCGCCTTTAGGCCTTCCTGCGGTTGCCTGAGTGTCTATAATGTGTCTATAATGAAGCAAATATTATGTATATGGCAGAAGTTTGGCAGCAATATGATCCAGAAATAAAGTGCAGGTTTAGAATTGTAACTTTTCTACATCTAATCATCAGATTCTAATGTTTTATAGAAACAACTCACATCTTGCTTTTGATCTAAATGCGAGAAATAACGATTTATCTACTCTATAATATTTCGGATTCCTGGAATCTAACACTAGACAAAAAAAATGCAAATATCGCCTCATAAAATGACTACACGCATCTTAAAAATCTGGCAAAGATATGACGTACTATCGACAGACAAATTTTAAAACAAACCAAAATATTTTAAGCATTTCTATCACCACTCTCAAGCACTCATCATAAATCGACTACTTTTCATCCTAACACAGATGTATTCCGAAACCCGTCAGTACGTACTGCGGCGCGCGGACTCCGTGAAGCAGCTGGGCACGGCCGTGCTGGACTCTCGTGTGACAGCTGTCACTGCTGAAGCCCTGGACCGAGCTCTCACCACCGCCGACAAGTATGTGGACAAGTACCTGCCACCAGACAACCAGGACGCGGCTGATGGTAAGTCTAGGCATGCAAAAGTGATATTTTTACTTTTTTACGTCTCCTTCGTCGCAGTCTCTTTTGTAGATTGTGTAGATTTAGCAACGTATTGGGCTGTATTTATAAAGTTAATATTTTCGTCATTTTATCGAACAGAAATAGTAATTGTTAGGGAATATAAAGAATAGGTGGTAGTGGTAATTGTGAGAGAAAACGGTGAGTGAGATGTATATTTCTGAGGTCAACCAAATTCGACTAAGGTCTCAGTTATTTAGTCGATCTAGCCCAGCATATAGCTTTATTAAAGTTTTCTTTAAGGAAGTACATTCAGATAAGGATATTCGGGAATTAATTTTAATCATATTCATAAGCGAGGTGATGCTAAATTCATATTATCAAGTTTTGAAATTGCAACTAAACACGATTTTGAAGACAATACACATCAATGATCTAATTTACGACTCTAGACACAGTCATCTGGTTATCGTAGCGTCTGGGGGCGACAAATTAGAGCCGCTATCTCCTCTGCACCCGGACTATGATCCCATTCATGCGCCAATAATGTGATATAACTCAGTCTGATCAACACGATGTCAATCATACGTCCCATTTCTATATTTGGATAATGAATCATTGCGTCCAATTAGGTGGTACGAGTTATTACTAAATCAACCTTTGATTTACGACTTCTGTGTTTATTAACATCAACATTAGAATGCATTTATTTTGATAATTGTCTGTTACTAATGTACTATAATGTTGAGTTGTCTAATTAGCGAAGCAATACATTATATGCATAATTATGATGATATCATAGGTCGGTGGGTACCTGTTGCTTAGATTTGATTAGGATATAGGCAAATGGCAAAAACAAAACCAGGTTTATGCCCTGAATTACATTGGTTAAATGTTTCTAGCCAATCTTTTCACTATAATAAACAACTTTATTTCTTTAAATATAGGCCAATAACATGTCAAGTTTATTAGGAACAGCTTCATAATTCTAGAGTAGCTTAGTAGTCTTCGGTTTAAAAGTTGGTAGTGTGGGTTACGACTGTTGTTTTGTATTGAGGTTTACGGTCTTACCATAGTGGTGATCATAGTGACGAGTGCTGATGCTGTAGACGGCTCGGACGGGGAGTCAGGCCGGGCGCGTGCCGCCCAGGCGGTGCAGCATGGCGCCAGGCTGCGGAGGAAGCTGCAGCGCCGGCTTACCAGGCAAGCCCTGGCCGAAGCCAAGGCCATTAAGGAGCAAATCCATGTCCTCGTTTATGTGGCTGAATTGGTGAGCTTTTAGAAGTCAAATCATCTTTATTTAAGTAGACTTTCACAAGAACTTTTGAATCGTCACTCTTAAAGTGTTTCGTTAAATTAAAGTTCTGAACCATTTCGTTTTGGAAAATAACTCTGTAAAAATCAGGTAATTGATTGATTGATTTGATGATTTTCCATCAAAATGACATTGCGAAATTAGCCCTTAAACTTGAAATTTTGAACCAGTTATAATTTTGAACCAATGATAAACACTACAGAGATAAATGGAAATTGGTCATTATCATTTATTTTTAATTTCATTAATAACCAAACGTCTTACATAATTCTAAGTTGGGAAGTTTCTGTATAGGTTGCAACGGACCCAGTACTAGCATGGAAGAAAGCCAAGGAGTTGTACGCGACGCTCAGCCAGCCCGAGCCGGAGAACCAGGCGAGGCCGGCTACCCTCGAGGAATTGGTGGTGCTGCTCACCAGGGAGACGGCCAGGAAGATGGTCCACCTCGTTAACTACACACACACTGATCTGCCCAGGTACGTGTAAAGGTGGACTTTTATCGAGATCGGCGTTGGGACGTTACCTAACTTTGTTGTAAAGGAACTTACTAGTTAGCACTGGGTTGATGTAGTAAAAATTGACAAAAAAAATTGTTTTTGTTTCTGTAAATAGTCATTTCAGTGACGAATTCCAAATTCGGCACTATTATCTGAATTAGGAGCTACCAATAATAAGATAGCCCTTTTAACAGAACTAGCGATTTGGATCTATCAACATTTATTTTCTTCACTTTTCAAATTTTTCTTATTATGAAATATTCTATATTAACAAATAATTTCTTAAATTAATGTGCATCCAAAAGTTTTGTGATAAACGATTCTCGCTACTGCTTTTAACTAAAAATAAAATTTATCAATGGAAACTGCAATAAAAATAGTAGTTTAATTGCATGTTTAAAAATCGTCAATTTACGACATAAGATAAGATAGTTTTGAATCGTACCGCCATTTATAGTGTGATAAAGCTATATTACTGTAGGTCTATCAATAAACATGAATAACCCAGCAACTCGGGATCTCTTCATTCGTTATCCCTACTAATATTATAAACGCGAAAGTAATTCATAAGTAGAGCAGTGATGGCCTCGAGGTATGGGCGCACGGTCGAGAATCTCGGCGGTCGCGGGTTCGAACCCCAGGCACACACCTCTGACTTTTCGAAGTTTTGTGTGTATTCACATTCAATTATCACTTGCTTTAACGGTGAAGGAAAACATCGTGATGAAACCTGCACACCTAAGAGTTCTTAGGAATTTCTTAGGTGTGTAGTCCGCCAACCCACACTAGGTCAGCGTGGTGGAATATGGCCTAAAAACCCTCTCAATGGTAGAGGAGACCCGTGCTCAGCAGTGGGCGTATATGGGTTGATGAAGAAGAAGAAGAAGAAAGTAACTCTGTCTGTCTGTTACGCTTTCACGTAAAAACTACTGAATGGATTTTAATGAAACTTTACAATAAAATAGCTTATACATCAGAATAACACATAGGATACTTTTTATCCCAGAAAATGTAGTATTCCCGTAGGAATGGGTATTTCTGAATCTACCAAAACGATTTGAATGTTTTTTGGTATGTGCATAAATAGGACGCTGAGAAGTAAAATAGACTATAACTTATTTTCTATCTGAACTCAGCCCTGTAGTCTACGCGGGTGAAGTCGCGGGCAACAGCTAGTACAGAATGTATTCAGACTGTGACCGGAAACTGAAGCAATATATAATGCGGTAACAACCCCCTGCCGTTAAAGAAAATCCCGGCAAGAGATAAAAAAATTGACGTATTCCATATAACATTTAATACTGGTGGTTGTATGGAAAATGTCAAAATTTTTATCTTATTTAGTGATCACTGTAGTTTCCGATTGCGGGATGATGACACCCTGTATATATGTCTAAAAATGTACCTAGTGTTATCATCAGCCTGTATACGTCCCACTGCTAGGCACGGGCCCCCTCTACTACTGATAGTATTTTAGGCCTTAGTTTCTTATGCTGAGTTAGTACGGGTTGATGAATCATCATCATCATTCTCCTGCCCTGATCCCAATTCTTGTTTGGGATACGGGTTGATGAATCTCACAGCAAATAAATTCGTAAGATATTTTTAAATATGCCAGCTTCCTCACGATATGTTTCGTCACCGTTAAAGTTAGTTAAAATAAATTATTGTATTGATGCACGTCAACAAATAGCACATATGTAAGCACTTTATTCCAGACTCCTTTTTGTTACTAGGACTCTCATATTCTATATCGCTTTAAAATCAATATACTTACGGATCTTTCTGAAGACGAAGAAAATTAATTGGATTTAATTAATTAGATAAAATAATATCATCATTCACAGGAATGTTCGTCAAGGCATGTCGTTGATCACCAGACAACTGTCCTTTGCAGCTGACGCCTTACTCAAGGTAATGTACTAAAACATCTTCTGGAAATTAAACAATTATGTTCTTTATAACTCCATTATACATATCTTGGACTGCTTAATCATTGGGTTTACAACAATGAGACTCTGTCGCCTCTTCGCCCCCCTCCCCCTGAGCTGACGGCAAGTAGAGCTCTCCTCGATAAAAATGGCCCTGTTTCGCTTCTGCGCTGTTTCATCAAAACAAGTAGCGTGTGCCCTATCCCATTAATTTTCGAATCAATAGGTAGTCGTCCAAATTAATGCAGTGCTTTTGAAGCTTTTACATCCGTAAAAGGAACGACAATTTTACATTGATTTATATTGGGGTGAATTTCAGTACCTACATTTCAAAATAGTATTTTGGGTCCATTCGTGCCTATTAGATTTGGATTAAGTGACGCTACTGAGAATTTCCTTATGAAAACCCAATAACATTTTAGCCGACTAATGAATCTCTAGATCCTACAGCTCATTCAGTCTCTAACAGTCGACCTCGGTGACAATAAACTGAAATCAATAAGCATGGATTGTTTCATTTGTTTTCAGTCGGTGCCGGTGGAGACAGCTCTCGCGGAGGTGAAGGGATGGCGCAGCAGAGTCAACGCGCTACTTCAGCAACTACAGTCCACTTCTAAAGTTTACCTTGTAAGTTAAACATAATGAATTAATACAGGTGTATTCAGACCGTGATCGGAAATAATAGCTAAGGTGATTACAAACCCCAAGGGGGTTAATAAAAAGAAAAATAAATATTTTTTGTCGGAACTTTCTTTACCATCCTATATAAGGATACAGGAAAACCTCAAAAACTGGGCTGTGAAATAAGATGCAGCGGGTACAATCCCGTACTGCAATAATTCACGTGGCAAAATTGCAATTGTATCAAAACAAAACCTAAACTCGCCGTTATTAAATCAAAATCTTTTTGACAACTTATATTTACGTAACAAATTAAAGTTTATCTTATCATCTCATACATGTTTACTGAAATTATCTCCCTTAATGAGAAACGTTAATAAATAAGCATTCAGCGATAATATGTCAATCATTGCTTTATTTTGTGTTAGAGAAAAGACATTGTATGATATAAATGAAAGATACACACACGAGGTGAGAATCCCTTAAATGGTAGACAGAGATGACTTTCACCAATCTTTTTAAGTTTTCGTGACATAAGGTTGAGCCTGGAATGTTGTTCTGTTTCTTTAATTATTCATGACTCTTTGACACAGTTGACTAAACACGAAATCTTTTTGTAATCCACAAATATTTGTCCAAAGGCTCCAAAGTGTTTGCAAGAGACTTGTCTATTGGGCAAAGACAGTTGTCTAGGCTGAAGACGGAGGGCGGCCGCGTAGTGTCGACGAGGGCAGAGGTTTTAAGGGAGATCGAGAGGTTCTACGGACAGCTTTACACCTCGGTTGCCAAGCCCGCTGTTCGCTCGGCCGAAGACCCGAGAGCCGAGTTGATCCGCCACTTCAGTGATGATATCCCGGACATAAAGCCTGTGTGAGATTGAGATGGCCCTGAAGCAACTTAAGAACAACAAGGCGCCGGGTGAGGACGGAATCACTTCAGAGCTTCTGAAAGCGGGCGGAACGCCGGTACTTAAAGTCCTTCAGAGGCTCTTCAATTCCGTTCTCCTCGAGGGTTCAACGCCAGAGGCATGGAGCAGAAGCGTGGTGGTACTGTTCTTCAAAAAAGGTGACAACACCTTGCTGAAGAATTACAGGCCCATCTCGCTCCTGAGCCATGTCTATAAGTTGTTTTCGAGGGTCATCACAAATCGTCTCGAACGCAGGTTTGATGACTTCCAGCCGCCCGAACAAGCTGGTTTCCGAAAAGGCTTTAGTACCATAGACCACATCCATAGGCTTCGGCAAGTTATCCAGAAAACCGAGGAATACAACTTGCCGCTTTGTTTAGCGTTTGTGGACTATGAGAAAGCCTTTGATTCGATCGAGACGTGGGCGGTGCTAGAGTCTCTCCAGCGGTGCCACATTGACTGTCGGTACATCAAGGTGTTGAAAAGCATATACAGAAACGCCATCATGTCGGTCCGAGTACAAGATCAGAGCACGAAGGCTATTCCACTACAGAGAGGCGTGAGACAGGGAGATGTTATGTCTCCGAAACTGTTCACTGCCGCGCTGGAAAACGCCTTCAAGCTCTTGGAGTGGAAAGGATTCGGCATCAACATCAACGGCGAGTATATCACACACCTTCGGTTTGCCGACGATATTGTAGTCATGGCAGAATCGCTGGAGGACCTTAGCACTATGCTCGAAGACCTCAATCGAGTCTCCCAACAGGTGGGTCTTAAAATGAACATGGACAAGACGAAAATTATGTCGAATGTCCATGTTGTGCCCACCCCAATCGCAGTTGGGGGCTCGACTCTCGAAGTTGTAGACGAATATGTCTATTTGGGACAAGTGGTCCGGTTAGGCAGGTCCAACTTCGAGAGAGAGGTCAATCGTCGAATCCAACTCGGTTGGGCAGCGTTCGGAAAGTTAGGAGACGTCTTCTCGTCCAAAATACCTCAGTGCCTGAAGACAAAAGTCTTTTTTCAAAATAAATTTCTGGATAATATGTGTGTTGTACGACTTCTGTTCTTTTTCCCTCTTGTATATATGTATATATTATATTTTATGTATTTTATATAAGTATATGTAAGTATATATAGTATATTATTTTATATGTGTATCTATGTTTATTTAATTAGTTGTTATCCTTATTTATTAGTTTTTGTTTAGAGTTTTATTCTTTACGCTATTTATGCACCTACCTTTAATATCTGCATCACCCTAAGGTTGACAGTTAGAGAATGCCTCAGGCATTATGTCCGCCTTTATACACATTGTATAAAAAGCATAAATAAATAAAAGTCTTCAATAGTTGTGTGTTACCAGTGATGACTTACGGCACTGAGACGTGGCCTCTCACTAAAGGCGTCATGGGACGGCTCAGAGTCACTCAACGAGCTATGGAGAGGGCTATGCTCGGGGTTTCCCTACGTGATCGAATCAGAAATGAGGAGATCCGTAGGAGAACTAAAGTAACCGACATAGCCCAACGGATTAGCTCGTTGAAGTGGCAATGGGCCGGCCACATGGCGCGGAGAACTGATGGCCGATGGGGCCAGAAAGTTCTCCAGTGGAGGCCACGAACGGGAAAGCGCAGCGTGGGACGTCCCCCGACAAGGTGGTCCGACGACCTTGTCAAGGCCGCGGGACGTCGCTGGCTGCAGGCGGCTTCCGACCGTTCCCGGTGGAAGTCATTGGGGGAGGCCTATGTCCAGCAGTGGACCAACACAGGGCTGACATGATGAAATATTTGTCACGAGTCTGAGTGTTTATCAGACCAAAGATTATCTTTTAGTTTCCAATACCCGTGCTAACACTTGTATCTAAATTTGAGGTCAGAATTATGTGCGACTGTTAGGTGTATGTATTTATTTAAATTGCTATTTTCCCAGGAACACCTTGCTATTTTCCTAGCGGGAAGTGAGGAACGCGAGAAAATAGTTCCCAGATCAGCCTACGAACAACGAGACGACCTAGCAGCGATAAACGGACTCAACTGATACCCAATATTTATATTTATCTCTTTAAAATATATCGTAATGTTATAGGTTAGTTTTTCTTTAATTCACAACAAAATCAGTGACTGACAGAAAATTATTACTGAGAAAAATTGTAAAAGTTAATTAATTTATTACAACTATTTAAAATTATATGTTCAGCATTGGTACATCTGGGCTAAGAAAGAAATATAGTATAAGAGTTTTACATCATGGCAACACATTCTATGTCCCTATTTATTGGCGCGACAAATTGGCCATAATAGCTCTTGATGGTAAGTGCCGCCAGTTTAAAAAGTTACGACTAGCATAAATGTTGCTATAATTATGGTATAATATGTATTTTTTTAAATATTTAATTATTTTCTTTAGTTTTTGTAGATATAAATAATCTTAAGCGTGATTATTTTAACAGTTGTTAAAAGATGAATGAATTTATAGATACATTAATTTTATACCTTGATAATAATTATTCTTAAAAAAAAATATTGTAAGTTTTTTAGATTGAATCTCTCTTAAAAAAAAAGACATTTGTGTAATTTTTTTATTTATAAAAAAAACGTGGAAGATCTTGAAATACTTTTAATTTAATATACGATACTACTTTAGTACATGTGTAGCTTTTAGTGCAATAAAAACTTTATGGAAAACTATCGCGTTTTTAATATTTTTTTCGTGTAAGTCATTGATATATACAGCCAAAAGCAAACATTATTCCTGACTGAATAAAAAACATTGGATTCCTTTTTTCAACATACGCTGTCTGGTGACAAAAAAAAGTATATTGTTATAATTACGTCAATATTTAGATCATTACATTTAGACGTATTTAGCAGTCACATGTATTAAATCTAAATTAAATATATTTAATGTTTCAAACAACTACAAGGAGGAGAAATGTCTTCTCCTAATGAACCAGTTAAGGAGGCTATCCTTCGATTTTATGTAAGATTGATTGATTTTACATTATAATACAAAATACTTCTTCGTCAACCCACATACGCCCACTGCTGAGCACGGGTCTCCTCTACCATTGAGAAGGTTTAGGCCATAGTCCACCACGCTGGCCTAGTGCGGGTTGGCGGACTACACACCTAAGAAATTCCTAAGAACTTTTAGGTGTGCAGGTTTCATCACGATGGTTTCCTTCACCGTTAAAGCAAGTGATAATTCAATTTGAATACACACATAACTTCGAAAAATCAGAGGTGTGTGCCTGGGGTTCGAACCCGCGACCGCCGAGATACTCGACCGCGCACCTAAACCTCGAGGCCATCACTGCCCACACATAAAAAATACATTTTACGTCAAAAATACCTACCTACGACCCATTCAACGCATTATGGATCATTAAGGCCTTAAACCTTCACATACATACATATATACTCAGTCTATCGCTGTCCACTGCTGAACGTAGGCCTCCCCAAGAAAACGCCAACCATCCCTTCACACTCCTTGTTAATTCCTCGTAAGTCTCCCTTACAATGTTTTCTTTCACTGTTACAATATCTATAACAACGTAAATTCTTCAAAAACAAATACTTTGAAAGAGGTTTCTATAATTTTGGGCATTTGCCGAGACGGTACCATTTAAGCCTTCATCTAAAACCTACTTTTGCAGCCAGACAATTATTCCGAAGAAGTCCTCAAAATTGAGAAGCCGAAAGAATGGCAGCCACAAGCTACGCTGTGGATGTTGGTGTATGCCGTACTGCTATGGCTTATGACATATTTAATGGTGATCACGCTCTCCGTCAGCTTCGACTTTGGATTTCGTTCCGTGGCTAGTTTTAACAGTCTGCTCCATTGGTACAACGGCAGTTCGTATGAACAATATAATGCTAAATACATCATTGCTTATTAAAATTGTCGGTGAAAAAAAAAAACGTTTATTTTTGTTGAATATGTAAATAATAGGAATATTAAAAATGGTATTTTTATAGTATTCATTCACATTCGTAATCTACGCTGGCAAATAATAGTAAGTTTGGGTATTGCTCTGTATCCGGTTTATTTTCCAGACTTCGTAATAAAAAGTTCTTAGCACATTTTCCTAAACCCAATAAAACTTTTTTGCCTAATCTAGTTGCTCATTGCAAACGTCTTTTTTTAAAGCTAATGGCGTGTTTTTGATCGAATTATAAACCCTTATAAATTACTTAGTTCATTTCGCGCTAATTAATTTTAGGATTTTTAAAGTTTTGCTTTATCAAAAAGTACAAGATTATTATTAATGACCAACGAAAGCATTAGAATCATTACGGGGTCTGTGCCGAACTAAATCAATATTTTCATTCAATTCAGATTTCAGATCCATAATAGGCTACATACAATAGGGATGACTAACGAAACAATTTATATTGTTATTTGAAAACAATATTCATCAATTTAATAAAATATGTAAAGAAGGCTAGAAGCTACTGCTGAGTTTCTGTATTTATTCCTAATTAAAATCGATTGTTCGGTAAGTCGATCCCACACCCATCACTACTGCAGATAGCGCGTTCATTCGTTAAAGGTTCATCATTCATTCGAACGTAACGCTGTCATTGTTGTCGTATTATTTTTTATTTTTAAAATAAAATAATTGTATTCTTTGTTGGCTACTGTAGTGTATTACTAAATTTAAAAGGCTAAAATGCCTTCCATCGATGTGATGATGCCCCCGGGGCAGGGGATGGACGTTCCACCGGAGGAGCCTCAAGCGCCTCCGCCACCTGTTATCGGCATTATTTACCCCCCGCCAGAAGTTAGAAGTATCCTTTTTTACAAAAAACAACAAATAAAAAACCGAAGAAACGTATATTTGGTAATAAATAATGTTTTATACATTTATCAACACATATATAACCTAATTTTTTGTAAATAATTTTCTGACATGGCACTCAAAACTGTGGCCTTCTGGCCGCGGTTTTGCACATTGTATATTGGACGTTACACGCCCTAATCTGATCACCACACTTTGTTAATCATCATACAAGGCGATTCGTGTCTCCTACAGCTGTACGAAAATCAGAACGATGTATGATTGAAACTTAATAGTTCTCTGAACTTCATGAAAACATGGTACCAAAAACATATTTGTCACAATTCGATCATAGAATGAGCCATTTAACCAATTTAATAAGAGTGGTAATCAAATTATATCTGAAAACATTAAAATTAAGTGTTGAGATAGCCACACATCAATTTTTGCCGCTCTCTTTGGTCAATAAGGATGATGGATAAATTATGAAATTACATTTTAGAATGATTGTTTTGGTCTAACGTTAATCATTCTTGGGATTTAAATAATGAAGCCAAATGAAGATGGTGGACATAAAATTGATCAGTTTGACACAGAAACCAATTTAATAGGGCAAGACTATAAAAAAATTCGGAGAGTCGTAGTAACGTAAGTGTCAAGAAAATTTACTAAAGGAATATCAGATTTTTTTTCAGGCAAAACATACAAATAATTTCTTTAACCACTTCTAATAGATATTGTCGACAAGACTGCCAGCTTTGTTGCCAGAAATGGGCCTGAGTTTGAGGCGAGAATCCGACAGAATGAGCTTGGCAACCCTAAATTCAACTTCCTCAATTCTGGTGATCCATATCATGCATACTATCAGCATAAAGTCAAAGAGATCCGGGAAGGGAAAGGTAATTAACAGTTTAGTTTTATTGCCTAATTGTATGTAATATATTCCTTTTGTAATTTTGTATGAAATAAAATATAATAATTATTTTAGGTCCAGAATCACTGCCTCCCGCGCCTGGGCTTATGCCACCTCCACAAAGGCCAGGACTTGCCCCGGCAACAGCTGCTCGTCAACAGGAACTTCTCAAGGCGGCCGCCCCAGCTGAACCTCCACCACCACGCGATCCCCCACCAGACTTTGAGTTCATCGCCGATCCACCTTCCATATCGGCCCTGGAACTTGACATAGTAAAGCTCACTGCCCAGTTTGTGGCCAGGAATGGACGGCAATTTCTCACTGATTTGATGAAGAGAGAAGAACGAAATCACCAGTTCGACTTTCTTCGTCCGCAGCATTCATTGTTCCAGTACTTCACCCGTTTACTGGAGCAGTACACGAAAGTCCTCCTGCCGCCGAAAGAACTGGTATCCAAACTCGGTGCCGAGGTCCGCAGCGGAGTGTTGGAGCAAGCTCGCAGTCGTGCGGCTTGGCATTCGCACCAGTCGCGACGCAAGGCTGCCGATGAAGCCAAAATAGAGAAGGAGCGCCTCGCCTACGCATCCATTGACTGGCACGACTTTGTAGTAGTCGAGACGGTGGACTACCCGGCAGGCGAGCCCGGAGACTTCCCTCCCCCCACCACTCCATTAGAGGTTGGCGCGCGGGTCCTCGCACAAGAGAGAGGTGAAGACATAACGCACGGACAGAACGAGGACGACGACACAGAGATGCAGCTGGAATCAGAATCTGACTCTGATTCCGAGGACGATCTCGCCGAGATGGAGGACAGGACGCAGCAGCAACAGCGGCCCGACGACAACCGCGTGCAGGACATGGAGGAGGAGAGTTCTTCGTCGGACGATGAGGGTCCTGTGGAGCGCGGGGAGGAGGCGCCGCTGCCGCCGCGCCCCGACCGTGTGGTGGTGAAGAAGTACAACCCGAAGGAGTCGAAGCCCCGGCCGTCGGCGGCCAGCGAGGAGTGGCTGGTGTCGCCCATCACGGGAGAGAAGATCCCGGCCAACAAGGTGGCGGACCACGTGCGCATCGGGCTGCTCGACCCGCGCTGGCTGGAGCAGCGAGACCGCGCCACGGCCGAGAGGACGGACCGGGACGAGGCACTCGCGCCCGGCGCCGCCATCGAGGCCTCGCTTAAACAGGTGCGTATATGAGTGTACATTCTACATTCAAATATGAATAGAAGCCAAGTTATCTTAGACTCGTGATTCTAAGAATGGTCTATAACATTTTAATCAGATTTGTATAAGCTAATAGGTCGAGTAGTTAATAATTCTAGTGATTGAAATTGGCGACTGCCTGCCAGTAATTAGATGCCGACCGCGACGGAATCAGTTAAATTCTACCTTTAAGATCAAAAGTCTAAAACACACAAATCCCCCAGCTTGCGGAGCGTCGTACGGACATATTCGGCGTGGGCGACGAGGAGACGGCGATCGGCAAGAAGATCGGCGAGGAGGAGCGGCGGCGCGACGACCGCGTCACGTGGGACGGACACACCAGCAGCGTGGAGGCGGCCACCCGCGCCGCGCGCGCGCACATCACGCTCGAGGACCAGATACAGCAGATACACAAGGTAGGATATATAATATAGCATATTGAGTTTTATTTGAGACTAGCTTTTGCCCGCGACTCCGTCTGCGTAGACTTTAGGGCTGAGTGCAGAAAGATAATAAGTGAATCTTTAATTTGTCTCATAAGTGTCTAAAAAAAGTTTTACTTTGAAAAATCTATTTCCGCATTTATAACATGTTTATTTCACGGGAACATTTAATTGTTACTTCACAGGGTCCTATTTATGTTCATACCTAAAATATATAACTTAGTCGAATAGTTTAGGCGTGAAAGCGTAACAGACTTACAGACTTACTCTTGCAATTATAACATGTACCCATACCCACGGGAACACATTTTCCAGGATAAAAGTATATCATGTTAATTCGGTGGGTCCTACCTATCTCTATACCAAAACTCATTTAGATTGATTCAGTAGATCTTGAATATAGCTATTTCCACGGAAATACTACATTTTCCGGGATAAAAGTATTCTATGTTACTTTGGTGGGTCCTACCTATCTCCATACCAAAAGTCATTCAAATAGGTTCAGTACATCTAGATAATAATAATTCCCACGGGAATACTACATTTTCCGGGATAAAAGTATCCTTTGTTACTTCGGCGGGCCCTACCTATCTCCATACCAAAAATCATTGAAATCTGTTCAGTAGTTCCTGAAATACCCATTCCCACGGGAATACTACATTTTCCGGGATAAAATGTATCCTATGTTACTTCGGTGGGCCCTACCTATCTCCATACCAAAAATCATTCAAATAGGTTCAGTAGATCCAGAAATACCCATTCCCACGGGAATACTATATTTTCCGGGATAAAATGTATCCTATGTCACTTCGGCGGGCCCTACCTATCTCCATACCAAAAATCATTCAAATAGGTTCAGTAGATCCAGAAATACCCATTCCCACGGGAATACTATATTTTCCGGGATAAAATGTATCCTATGTCACTTCGGCAGGCCCTACCTATCTCCATACCAAAAATCATTCAAATCGGTTCAGTAGATCCAGAAATACCCGTTCCCACGGGAATACTACATTTTCCGGGATAAAATGCATCTTATGTTGCTTCGGTGGGCCCTACCTATATCCATACAAAATATCATTAAAATCGGTTCAGTAGATCCAGAAATACCCATTCCCACGGGAATACTACATTTTCCGGGATAAAATGCATCCTATGTTACTTCGGTGGGCCTTACCTATCTCCATACCAAAAATCATTGAAATCGGTCAAATGGTTTAGACGTAAAAGCATTACACAGGCAGTGTTACTTTCGAGTTACAATACATGCTCATCCCACAGGAACCCTACATATTCCCGGGATAAAATGTTGTTCATGTTACTTCATAGGATCTCATTTATGATCATACCGAGAATCATAAAAGTCGGTCGAATGGTTTAAGCGTGAAAGCGTAAGAAAAATATAGTGTTTTTTACCCAATCCCACGGGAATACTACATTTTCCGGGATAAAATGTATCCTATGTTACTTCGGTGGGCCCTACCTATCTCCATACCAAAAATCATTCAAATAGGTTCAGTAGATCCAGAAATACCCATTCCCACGGGAATACTATATTTTCCGGGATAAAATGTATCCTATGTCACTTCGGCGGGCCCTACCTATCTCCATACCAAAAATCATTCAAATAGGTTCAGTAGATCCAGAAATACCCATTCCCACGGGAATACTATATTTTCCGGGATAAAATGTATCCTATGTCACTTCGGCAGGCCCTACCTATCTCCATACCAAAAATCATTCAAATCGGTTCAGTAGATCCAGAAATACCCGTTCCCACGGGAATACTACATTTTCCGGGATAAAATGCATCTTATGTTGCTTCGGTGGGCCCTACCTATATCCATACAAAATATCATTAAAATCGGTTCAGTAGATCCAGAAATACCCATTCCCACGGGAATACTACATTTTCCGGGATAAAATGCATCCTATGTTACTTCGGTGGGCCTTACCTATCTCCATACCAAAAATCATTGAAATCGGTCAAATGGTTTAGACGTGAAAGCATTACACAGGCAGTGTTACTTTCGAGTTACAATACATGCTCATCCCACAGGAACCCTACATATTCCCGGGATAAAATGTTGTTCATGTTACTTCATAGGATCTCATTTATGATCATACCGAGAATCATAAAAGTCGGTCGAATGGTTTAAGCGTGAAAGCGTAAGAAAAATATAGTGTTTTTTACCCAATCCCACGGGAATACTACATTTTCCGGGATAAAAAGTATCCTATGTTACTTTGGTGGGTCCCATCTATCTTCATCCCAAAAATCATCCAATTCGGTTCAGTACTTTTTGAGTTTATTCGTAACAAACATACAAAAATACAAAAATACAAAAATACAAACCTTTCCTCTTTATAATAATAGTATAGATGAGCCCCCCAAAATCCTACCTTACGCCCGAGTCGACCATCAGACCTCGTGGGGGGCGGGCAACGTGTACAACGGAAACTTACACGGCCAACAAGGTTAAGGTGACCCATTAAACATGGCGAACAATTGTAATGATAAACGTATAGGGCCGCTGTCCGGGGGCGATCGCCGGAGCACGTCCGTGGCTGGTGTCGGGCGTGGCAGAATGCTAGCCAGCGACTTTCGACGTACCGGCTGGTCGGAAGTCGGGGACAGGGGGGTTCGGGGTAGGTCCCTAGATGCTACAGCCGAAGAATCTACAGATGATACTTTGCGGAACAGGGAGACGTCTCCTACAAGTTCAGCCGGTACATCCTCTTCGACCATAAGAATAACTCAGGAAACTAGAAAAAAGTGGTCAAATAGCGAAATAGAAGAACTTATGTATTGTTATTACAAAGCTAAAGCTGAAGGAGCTGGCTACAGCAAGAGACTAGAAGCCATATTCAAAAACCGTAACCCTAACAATCCAAGATGTAAAAAACTTACATTTAAAACACTTTCTAATCAAGCGCGTAGTGTATTAACACGAGGCCGTCTATCGAACGAAATGTTAACAGTTATTAGAAATAAAGCTGAACAGACACACCAATCCCCATACATTCCTCTACACAACACATTCGACACTAATAATGAGATATCTGCCACTCAGTCCACACTTGTTCATAACATACTAGCATCTGTCTCAACTCCCACCTCTGCAGTCTTACAGGAAGAGCCCGAACAAACGCTCTACTGACACCTGTACCTGAACAGTCACATCAGAGCATAGGAAATATTAATTTGACAGATGGAATCAGGGTGCAAGAAGTTGTTGTCAATGAAGATTCAGACCCAATTATACTCCAACTGTTACAAGTTTTATCTGAAGTTAAGGAAACACCCATAGAAATCAGAAAATTTTTACCTAAACCTAATTTTAATAAAGAATTCATGAATAACTTAAATAAAATAAATTCATACCTACCAAATCTTTTATCCACCAACGAATCATTACGCGAAATCAATGATTTAATTTACGCAGCAGCCAAAACATTAATAGTATCTAACGAACAAGCTCCTTACACACCACCATCTGTGCAGAAACCGAAACTAGATCCACCGTGGAAAAGAAGAATAAAGCAGAAAATAGAAGGTTTTAGGAAGGAACTAGGAAGATTAGTAGAAATTAAAGGAGGCGCTAATGGCAGAAGGATGATAAACATTAAACGTTCACTTTTTAAAAAATATAACATCAGTGACGAGGTAGAACTAAATAGGACAATAGAATTACTAAAACAAAAAGTTAAAGCTTCAGCAGGTAGGTTACGTAGGTATGAGGAGATTAACGACAGGAAAATCCAAAACACATTTTTTGCACAAAATCAACACAAATTTTATAGATCTCTCGACAACACACAGCACATTCCTACTCAAATTCCAGCCAAACAAGATATACAAAACTTCTGGACAAATATTCTTTCAAATTCCATTCCATATAATAGGACGGCAGCATGGATAGAAGAAATAGAAAATTCTACGGATAATATTGAAAGACGCCAGTTTGAAGAAATAAGTGAAGAACAAGTTAAGGAAGCAATAAGGAAAACTCAAAATTGGAAAACACCAGGTGTAGATAAAATACAAAATTTCTACCTTAAATATTTTACAAGCACCCATAAATATATAGCACAACTTTTTGACAGGATAATTAAAGGATCAGAACCTATCGATAATTGGTTTACAACGGGGCAAGTAATATTAATACCCAAAAATAACGATACATTTGACCCAAAAAACTGGCGTCCTATAGCATGTTTGCCGACTATGTACAAAATATTAACGTCCATAATCGCCAATGAACTCTATATTCATTGCGACGTAAATCATATATTAGCACCAGAACAAAGAGGCTGCAGACGACGAGTACGGGGTTGCAAAGATCATCTCATGATCAATAAAGCCATACTTGAAGACGCGCATAAGTGCCAAAAGAACCTAAGTATGGCGTGGGTTGATTATCAAAAGGCTTTTGATAGCATGTCGCACGAATGGCTACTCAGAGTGCTAGACCTTTACAAATGTCCACCTATTATCAGAAAGTTCCTAGAGATAGTCATGCCTACGTGGAATGTGATCATGACAGCCCGCGGTGCGAACTCGTCTGTAACCACTGATCCCATATATATTCGCCGAGGAATATTCCAAGGTGACTCATTATCCCCACTCTTGTTTTGCTTAGGCATTAATCCTATTTCCCAGATACTTAAAAAATACGTATTGAAAGGATATAGGCTCAAGGAAGATACTACAATAAATCATCTTTTATACATGGACGATCTCAAAATTTATGCAAATAGTAAAACTAACCTAAAAGTATTAATAGACAGCACAGAAATATTTACCAGGGATATAGGAATGGAATTTGGACTGAGTAAATGCAATGTTTTACACTTAGTTGCCGGTAGAAGAAATCATCATCAGGGAGAGGGCCATGTCTTACTCAGCGGAGAAGAATTTAAACATTTACAAATAGACAAAAAGTATAAGTATCTGGGAATAAATGAAGCAGGAAAAATAGATCACGGAGAAGTTAGGCAATACATACAAAAAGAATATTTTCGTAGGGTAAAGAAACTATCAGCTTCACATCTCAACGCGCGAAATCTTTTAAGGGCGATTAATATCTATGCAGTTCCGGTTTTACTGTACACTTTTGGAGTAATTAATTACAAGAAAATAGATTTAAAGAATATAGATACCAAAACCAGAAAAATATTAGCAATGAATAAAGCACATCAGCAGAAAGCAGATGTAGAAAGGTTATATCTACCTATAGAGGAAGGGGGAAGGGGCCTGATAAACCTTGAAACTTTACATAAGATACAAATTATCAAATATAAATCATACCTTGAAACAGAAACAGATTACATATTGAAAGCAATAGTTCAACATGATAGAAATAAAGACAAATATTCAATAACCAAAGAAGCCCAAATATATAAAGAAGAGATAGGACTAAGACAGAACGAAAATTACACCGATAAGGAGATTAAACATGCAATAGTAAAAACAAGAGTACAAAAAATAAAATCAAAGCCCCTTCATGGACAATTTTATAAATCGGTGTTAGAAAAAGAAAATATCGACAGGGTACAATCATTTCAATGGCTAAAGAAGCAACAGATATCTCCAACATTAGAGTCAACCGTATTTGCGATACAAGATCAAGCTATAGTTACTAGGCAGCATGAGCGCGATATAATAAAAAAGCCGGTAGAAGGTAAGTGTCGGTTATGTTCAATAAAAGACGAAACCATCCACCATATCATCTCGGGATGTGAAAAATTAGCCGGCACTTACTACACTAAGAGACACAATAACATAGTACAATATATCTTCTGGACGCTTGCAAAGAAACACAAATTCCCAATCTCGAACCTGTGGTGGCAAGACCACTTACTACAACCGCAAGTCAAAGAAAATAATAGTGCAAAGTTGATGTGGGAGATACCAGTCCAAACAGACAATACAATAGTTAACAATAGACCGGATATAATATACATAAATAAAATACAAAACAAGACATACCTAATTGACGTAACAGTACCATCAGATTATAACATCGGAGCGAAAGAAATAGAAAAACTTAGCAAATACCATCCACTTAAACGTGAAATAGCTAGATTATGGAAAACACAAACAGAAATTATTCCCATAGTAGTAGGAGCAACAGGAGTGGTAGCCAAATCTTTACATAGATATTGCACAAAGTTAAATTCCGATATTAATATAAACATTATCCAAAAACAAGCGTCCATCCATACATCAACAATAGTAAGTAAATTATTAGGAGATTCCATTTTTATTTAACGGGGAAACTGAGCAATCCTTACCCTGAGGGTCTCAGGGCGGGTGCTCAGAAAACCGAGTTTAACTCGAGTAAAGGAGAACCCTTTAAAAATTAGTATAGATGATAATGGTACCACAGGAGTAGTGGATATTCAATACAAATGTCAGTAGATTGGCATCCTTATCTTCAAGATTTTTCCTTTGAGCTTTAAGAGATCAAAGGTTTCTTCTATATTTTAGGATTGGTGTAGTCATAAATTTTGGTGCCAGTAAAGCGCAATCAAACAATTATTATAATGGACTCCTTATTCTTGGTAAAATTTTAACAATCTGATAATTAAGAAAGCACTGTTCCATAGCATTATCTATCTCCTTTAAAAGTTTATTTTAATATTGTACTTGTATATTACACAAATTTAATGAAATTTCACCACCATTTTCAGGTCAAAGGCCTGCTCCCTGACGAGGAGAAAGAGAAGATCGGTCCGAAGCCGGTGGCGGCGCCAAGCGCGGGTCGTGGCGTGCCGGGCCGCGCGCCCCCGCCCCCGGCGCCGCCCCGCGCCGTGCCCCCCGCGCCCCCCGCGCCAGTCCTGCTACAGCCACTGGCGCCTCTGATGGTGCTGCCGCCATTAGCACCTCGTGCGCCACTCATACCCACGCCTGTTGGAGCTGTGCCGCCAGTCGGTCAGTATATTTCCATCATGATGGAAATATTCAAGTATTGCATTGCTGCTAAAATAATATAATCATAATCATAATCGGCCCATATACAACCCACTGCTGGGCACAGGCCTCCTCTACCATTGAGTGAGTTTAAGCCTTAGTCCACTACACTTCCCTAGTGTAGAATGACTTACCATGCGTTAATATATACCATGCTTCACTATTGTAAAACGCACTGAATTGTTTTTCTCTTGTTTCGTGGGTGATCAAGGGCGTAGGTGACAATCACATGGCTTATTAGGGTGTTTGCTATCTTTACCATAACAAAAAAATTTTAATTTATCATGCCAAGAATATTCCTAAACAAAATAATTTTCATATTATATTTTTCCTACGGCCAATCTATTATTATCTTATAAACCTATTGTTGGAGGTTTTTTTTTAATGAAAAGTAATATATAATTTTCCTATAGGTGCAGTGAATCCCGCGGCGTACGGCTACGGCAGCGTGGCTAGCGCTGTGCCCCCGCCGCCGGCCGAGGAGGAGGAGGGGCCCTCCGCCAAGCGCGCGCGCACTGACGACACTCTCGAACCAGAGGCCTCGTGGTTCGCCAGGCACCCGGGAGTCGTGCCCATACAGGTAAACCAACATCATTCACAACTGTTCTTGTTCTCCAGTTTTACTGATGTAATGAGGTAAACGATCAATATACAAGCCCCACTGCTGGGCACAGGCCTCAACAACATAGAGGGTTTGGACCTTATTCCACCACATTGTTGTAGTGCAGGATAGTGGACAATAACACATAGTGCCCTAAGAAAGCAGAACAAGCTTAAATTTCCTCAAATTGTTTTTAGCCACATGCTTATAATATAACTTATTTCACATCATCATCCAAAACCCATGTAGGTGACTAATGAAATGATTACAAGCAGTTTGAAGATTTTTGTAAGTTGATGGAGTGATTTATGTATGCAACAAAGACCTACATGAGTGTGCAATCTGTCCTGTAGGTGTCGCTCCCGTCGGCGCCGGAGCGCAGCGAGTGGCGGCTGGACGGGCGCGCGCTGCCGCTGTCGCTGGCGCTCAACACCACCGTGGCCGAGCTCAAGAACATGCTGCAGCGCTCCACCAACATGCCCACCGCCAAACAGAAGCTGCACTACGAGGTACACGGATAACTGTTTTATAGGCTATATTGTGTTTGGGTGTTTTAATATTATTTAAATAGAAGTATCCGATCGAAAAAACACAAAACAACAGGACAATGTTTTAAGTCTGGTGATTGAAGCATCCACTGGTCCACAACCAATACAATTTATGTTAGTAAAATTAGAGTTTTCAAAGTTTAAAAGAGAGTTTGTTCTTTCCAAGATTTATTGAGGTAAAGAGAATAGAAAAATAAAATTTCAGGAATATAACCCTACCTGAAACTCCTATCTGGATATACATAATACTATAGTTAATTCATACCAACAAACCAGTCAATTTATTTTAAAATAATAATTTCAGGGGTTGTTCTTCAAAGACACAAACACACTGGCGTACTACAACGTGCCGCCCGGCGCCATCATACAGCTGCAGGTTAAGGAGCGCGGTGGACGCAAAAAATAAAACGCACGCCGACAATCGTGGCCTTACTCTTTTCTAATTATAAAAACGCTATCAATGTATTTGCAGTTAATTCTGTACTATAATTAGTTCAATGTAATATGATGGGACATTAATAAATTTAATAAGTACATATGGTTTTGTTTTATTTGTGTTTTGGGCTGGAATTTTGGAAGATGTTCTTAGGTCACTTATCCCAGAATGGCTGAACAGATCTGCATAAAATTGGCCACATGAATAAATTAAGTAGTCTTGAAGAACTGTGGGAAACAGTATATTTATAATAAATAAAATAAAACTCACATATTTTAGTAAAACATTTATTAAAAAATGTAAAAATAGTAACAAAGCTTGCATGAATCTCAATCAACATGATAAAATATCTGTTAGGACCCAGATCCGTTTGTCAAATATATTATAGTAATGTTTTTCGTAATGCCAAAATATTCTCCAATTTTTTAACAGTGCTAAGTCATAAACTAAGCAAGAATATTGGTAACCATGAAAAATCGCATCAAATGTCGGAAACAACAGTTATGTTTTCTAAAAGTATCTATGCAGTAGCAATATTAACTAAACCTCATTAATTTCACAATAAGTAATAAAAGATACTTAAGAAGTTGATTGTTGTTATCACCATGTATTAGAAAAAATCAATTATTTTCTGCTTGAAAACTTTTAAAGCAGAATTAGACAAGCCTATGTACTATATTTATATTTGACAAAAACATCACAGTTGAAGACAAAACATGAATCATAAAGGAATGTATAAAAATGCACATTGATATGATATATTATGTATAAGCACCATTTGCGTGTCATTAAATAAAATATAAAAAATAACAAAACATAAAAATGATCACAACATCAGATTCTACAAAATCAATCATTCACACCATGATTTATGCACATCAATTTAATTGTATCTTTATAGTAAAGAATATGTTTTAAATATTTATATTATGTCAGTGCAGGCACCTCATCCTCTGCCTCTTGTTTGCAAAAAATATTTCGTAAAAAATCACAGTGTGTGAACGATAACAATATGTATAAATAAACACTATAAAATAATTAAAATATAATAAATGCTAATGGAATGTAAATAGTCATTTATAATGAGGTTCTCATCAGACCATTGAAGGCACAAAGTGATTTAAGCATTATTGGAAGTCTCAAAATTATACCCTTTGCAAGCACATAGCATATTTAAGGGCAAAATAAGTCCCCTGATATACACAATGTATTCAAAATATGTGGTAATAAATATTTCTTAGCTCACACAGTCAATATCAGTAGGAAGGATGTCTTTTCAACTTCTTTTGGAAATTCTAAATAGCAATACACATTTTTAACCTATTTTTATCAGAATGTTATCTAATTAGCGAGGCATGTATATAGTCAAAAGTTAAAACAAAATTGCAGAGTTTTAGTTTAAAATTAGTTCAAATAGTGATAGTCATTTTAGGCACAGTTTTGATATGTCTATGATCTAATAGAGTATACTGTAATGCATAATTTTCTAGTCTTTTAACTAGCAAAATGAGATATTTTTATTCAGTCAAGATTTTTTTATTTACTTTAATAAGCTAAAAGTAGCTAAAATCTCTAAGTTCAGCCTAATGTATTTCTGTGCTTGTATATCTAATAAAAATGATTGACATTTAATGCTTAAAGGCACAAGTTAAAACTTATAGCTAAGTTTATGCAAAGCTTCCAAAAATATTTTGATTAACCGGATGTGTTGATGTTATTATTATATGACTTCTTCGTAATAAGATTATAGAATCAACTATTTAGATGTCTAGATAAACATAGTCAAGATCTATATGAGACTTTTGTAGATGATGGAAATTATCTGGATTATACTAAATTTAGGAAAACTTTAACAACAAAAATTTTTCAATTTTAAATAATAAAAATTTATGATATGCATCCTTTTATAACACCAATGATTCTAAATAGTTGATTCTATAATATAGTTACTTGGTGGTATCATGTTTACTGCAATTTGGGTATGTTTTCTATGATTTCCCTGTAGCGGGCCAGCATGGGCGTGTAGATCTTGTCGTGGTCGGGGTACGGGGTCGCCACTGGAGATACCGTCGGCTCTGATCCTGCGTCACAAAATTTAGATAAATTGTAAGTGTAGCTAAAGTGTGTGTGTATGATTATATAACTAGATAATATTAGTGATATAAATAAAACGACTGAATTTGACGAGACCTAATAAGTGACTGGTGTTTAAAATGTTTATTAAAAATCATAGATATATTTGACTTATATTAAGTTTACAGGCTACTTATGCTCCACATCTGTATTATAGAGATTATCAGAGAGTCCATCGGTAATAATAATTGTCGACTGGGATTCATGGGATTTTCTAGATTCAATCATCATCATCATCACCAGCCTTTAACGTCCACTGCTGGACATAGGCCTCTCCCATGGCACGCCACTGGGCTCGATCTTCGGCCCTCCTCATCCAACTGTTGCAAGCTGCCTTGCGAACATCTAGATAGAATGGTATAACTAACAGCTTTATCCAAGACTTGAAGCCGGTGTCTTTGGTAATGATGCACATGTGCAGTGTGTATTTGACAGCCCCGTGGCGCAGTTGGCTAGACACCAGCTTGCGAAACGTGCGGCCGCGGGTTCAATCCCCGCACCGAGACAAATGTTTGTGTGATCCACAAATATTTGTTTCGGGTCTGGGTGTTTGTGAGACCGAAAAGTCTCTCGTAGTTTCTGATACCCACGACACAAGACTCGTATCTTAGTGTGGGGTCAAGACTATGTATGTGACTGTTGGGTGTATTTATTTATTATTTATAGGTAGGATGATGTTGGTTACCTGGTAGTTTGGTGTTAGTGTGTTGGCTCCACACGTCGGCGGCTCTAATGGCGGCGCCCAGCAGCGCTGCGTTACCGTGCTGCTCCTGGTGTACACACACAAACATTGCTTCATATTCATATGAATTAGTTATACCACTGTCCAAGTCGAGAAATTCTGTGCGTAGTGACATGGCTTAGGCGCACGGTTGAGAATCTCGGCGGTCGCGGATTCAAGCCCATGGCTCCTCTGATTTTTTAAGTTAGGTGTGTATTCAAAATGAATTATCACTTGCTTTAACGGTGAAGGAAAACATTGTGATTAAACTGCAGACCTAAATTTTTATTAGGAATTTCTTAGGTATGTAGCCTGTCAATCCGCACTAGACCAGCGTGGTGGACAAAGATCTTCTCAGTTGAAGAAGGGCTCCGTCCCAGCAGTGGGACATATTTAGGGCGTCGATAAATTGATGAATGTATGAATGATTGAATGGGTGAATGAATTAATGAATGAATGGGCAAATGAATAAATGAATGAATGACTGAACATACCAGCACGTAGACAGGCGTGTTGAAGACATCAGCGAATATCTGCAGCAAGTCCTTGTTGACGGCCGCGCCACCCGTCGCCACCAGTCTTGATGACTCGTCTACACACAATATTATACACATTATAATCTAATTGGATTGAAAATCTGCAATTCTTCGGCTGATTGTAAAGATGTGTCCTATTTTCAAAACACTGTTTTCATTTAGAAACTTGAGAAGAAAACATATAATTCAGTGTAAACAAACTGTTAATGAAAACTGTGACAGGTAACAGTTACGACTTACGGTAATTACGATTACTGTGACGCTAATAAAATACGAAATAATTGAGTTTTTTTTTACACTTGTATAACAACAAAACATTAATTTAGTTTTTTGATATTTAAAGGGTGTGAGGGGGGTTAGGAAAGGGATTATTTTTTTGTGTCAGCTTTTTTTTCACCGTACCTATTAACCGTCTTAGTTTTCGTTCCCGGTCTCTTTACTTCCTGTATACCATCTAAATATGAGTAAGCCCTTACTGAGTATGAGTCCCATGTCCTCCGCATGCGCCCGCCGTGCGAGCGCCTGCCCCTCCAGCAGCGCGCGCGCCTCGTGGTGTGCGTGCAGGCGGGAGCACCGGCCGGAGCTGTCGAGCGTCCAGCGGCCCGGCGCCGCGCGGGGCACTATCTCCGCTGTGTCGTAGTATATACCTAAAGGAAAAAAAAACTGAAGTTTTAGAAAAAAAAAAACAAAAAAAATTATCGTCTTCTAAATGATTTTAGCCACTTTTATTAAGTTTCTGGTATTTTATAGTGATACGAAAGTGCTTGTTAAAGTTTGAAAGAATTTAGTGACTTTGATGATCAAGGTGAAAACCATCATTGACAAAAATACCGCCGCTTAAGTTTTAACAAGTCGTGATGGCCTCGAGGTATAGGCCCGCGGTCGAGAATCTCGGCGGTTGCAGGTTCGAATCCTAGTGCGCGTTGGCGGACTAAACACCTTAAATTATTGGTCAGAACTTTAAGACTGCAGTTTTCCTCACCATGTTGACCTTCACCGTTAAAGACCGTAATAATTCTTTGTGAATACACACAAAGGCACAAGAGTAAATTCTGGACCGCGCGCCTAAACCTCGTCCATCCCTTCTATCCTTACCTATCCACTACTTCAACAAGAAACTCACCCATGTTCCCCATATTTCCTCTGACAGTGGACCTGAGGAGTTCATTAAACGCCTCCCAGCTATGTCCAGCCAGCCTGTCCCGATGGTTCTGTCGTGTGAGGGACCCGTTGGCGAAGCACAGCAGCGCCATGTAGGGGGCTCCGGGAGTTGGCCCCACCAGGATGTGACCAGCTAGCGGGGCAGCAGGGGACTCCAGGCCAAGGATCAGGGTGTCGCTCGTGCCCAGGCTGAGGCCCACCCAGCCCGTGCGGAGGCGAAGACCTGGGGATATAAAAATGAAGTATGTACTAGCAAATGGTCTCATATACCCTGACGAAGTAGAATTTTTGATGTACAAGTGAAGTGGTGCAAGTTGCTTAGGGTAGAGTGTTTGAATGTTCTGCGGTGGTGATAATTGAGATGATTCTGATAATGATGTCGATGATAATGCTTATGATGCGCTTTGATGGAAAAAGTATTCGATTGAAAATCTCTATTATGTGTCATGTACCAATCAGCATCTAGTTTTAAAAATACCGGCATTATTCTATAGACTGACTTAATTCCAGTGTTCCATTGTAATCCCATGGAAAACCTGCTAAAAATCTAATCTGAAACTGACACCTAGTATCCTCCCCGAACTAAACCCAAGAGTATTGAATTCAATAGAAATCCTCACCTGCGAGTGCGGAACAATTATCCCCAGTGAAGGCGACGACGCGGCACTCGGGTTTGAATCCGTACCGCTGCACGAAGTAGGGGGAGATGGCGCCGAGGTCTGTCGCCGTGGCCACCGGAGCCCCCAACTTGCTCGGGAGAGACTCATCTCCACATGCCTGTTGGAAATAATTAAAAAGAAAAAGTAGCCAAAGATTGCAATGATACAGCATGTTCACGAAATCATGTTTTACACATTTTCAGATACCGTGCTGGTAACGAGAAATCAGCCAAAACTCATTTATACAGTTGGACCAACTGACCTATTAAATCATTAACAACAAATAACCGTAAATGATGGTCTATTAAGTACATTTATCATACTTATGGAGCTTAGAAGATTTTTTTTTTGAGATTTGCTTATCACTAATGTGTTTGCAATCGTCGTTTTCTATCACGGTCTGGTACACCTATGTACGTATGTGAAAAATATTATAGTCTTCAACCCTTACCTTCAAAGCTCGTTCATCCCACTCCTTAGAGGTGATATCAAGGAGGTTCATCCCCGACCCGTCAGACAGGTCGATAGGAGCTATCCTGCCGAGGAACAGGGAGCATGCGAACGAGGACACGAGGGATACCCTGGTCGCCGCCTGGTACACCCTGGGCTTGAGGCGGCGCATCTTGCGGATCTGTGGGCCGGTGAACCGCTCGTACGCACGAGACCCTGTCACTTTTGATAGCTCCTGTTGATTTAATTGTTGGAGTTTAGAATCTAAGTCCGTAACATTTTTCCCCTCGGTAAAATTGAGCAAATTCTATTATAGACTTTTATGAATACCTATTGAGAACCAGTATTCACTATATTTATTTCCTCAATAATATTAAAAGAATTTATTAAGTAAGATCTTCGTACCAGCTTAGATATCAGATGTAAAAAGTAGAATGCGTAATAATTTAATTGCTTTAATTACTTTATGCTCTAATTTCGATCATAAGTTACTATTTTTTGTAATTTTTTTTTTAATAACGCAGAGTCTGCGTCTGCGCATACCCATTACAGATTAGTCCACGCTAGATCCTTAAACCATTTGTTTAAATTACACATATAGTGCACCTCAATTCAACGTCTAATTCTTCACACACATATCACATACCTCAGGTCCACCAAATGCTTCCTCCAGCGCCCTACAGTCCTCACTAGTGCTGGAGTCCATCCACACGGGCGAGTCGGCCACGAAGGCCGTCGCCAGCTGCGTGTGCAAGAACTCGTCCGGCGATAGATTGCCCAACTTTTTCTCTGCGTCCTTCGACCACCATACTGAACCGTGTTGCTGAAATACGTACTCAGTTTGGTAGATGGTTTTGATGAAGAAATAATGGCTACTTTTCTTAGATATGATCGACTTTTTACTATCTGAGGTTAGTTCTTTAGAAATCAGCAGAAAAACTTCCATAGAAGCCCAAAAGCGTTCCATGGTAATTGTGGAGCATGTACTTAGTTATTTTGAGGCCAGTAAATTTTCAGCTATAAGTCAAATTGCTTTTGTTAAATAAAGATTTAACGATTTAAAGTTTTGAATTATGTTAGGCTTAAAGGTTTCTGACACCCACAATACAAGACTCCGTATCTCATTTTGGGACATTGTGACATCAGATGTATTTACTTATTCAAATCTTATCTTGTAAATCACACAATATTTTACAAGTGGTGTTTTAGCTTCAGTGGCATAACACGACGCCCTTGCTACTAAAGAACTCGGTGTAAAAATAATTGGGTCACGTTTACACCGCGACCACACCCTACATAATTGTCTCGCTAATTACCCTACAAATGCTGAGGGACACTACACTCTAAATATAAAGATCATACTAGAAGGCTTTCGAAAGTTTCAGAGATAGATACAAGTTTTTATTTGTTGGTTTATCTTTATTTTATAAGGTAAACTGGGTATTTGAGGTTCTATGGAAGTACCAATACTGCATAAAAATTTCAATGGAATCTTTACATTGTTGTATTTTTACCAAGGCTGTCTTAGTACAATAAAATGAACCAACAGCTTTTGCTATTTTTTGCATCACACTTAATTTACTGCTCCATTGTTACTGTGATAAAAGTCTTATCAATAGTTTATAGTCTACATAGTAATTACATAATTTAGCAAGCTATTTCAGGCTTCATTGTTTGTGAGAAATTAGTTTTCTCTAAGAGTAATGTTTGAGTATTTTTGCATAGTTTTAAAAACAAATTGCCTAAATTTGTAATTACATTACCTGTTCTACTAAGCTGTGGTAACTATTCTGTATTAAAGTAAGAATGAACATACAATTCAACAGTCGATGCAAAACAAGAAATATTCATTTGGTACAAGTACTTTGGATTTTTGTTTATGTAAATTTAAAGAGCACTCATTATTCAAGACACACCTGTATGACAACAAATAATTGTGTGAATAACACTCACTTTTAGCCTAAATTAGACACCATATTATTCAAATTATAAGTTTACATGTGTGTTACTTACAATCAATTTGTAAAACTGAAACTGGAGTATCTGATGCCCATAATACAGTTCAGAACTATATATGAGACTGAAGGGTGTATTTATATATTTATCAACAGTAGCACAGTCAACTAGACACCAGCTTGCGAAACATGAGTATGCGGGCTTGATCCCCGCACCAAAACAAATGTTTGTGTGATCCACAAATATTTGTTCTGAGTCTGGGTGTTTGTGAGAAAAAAGTCTCTCATAGTGTCTGATAGACCTAATGCAAGACTTGTATCTTAGTGTGGTGATAAAACTATGTATGTGACTTTTGGTTGTACTTATATATTTGTTACCTGTGCAGCTCCGGAAAGTGCTTCTACCATTGAAAAGTCAACTCCAGCCACCACCAGCCGGTCCATGACCATGTCAAGCGCTTTAACCCATAGCAGGGGAGGAGCTACTACCTCTCCCCTCCTCTCCCCCCGCAACACTCCCCCTGCTGTCCTGTGTAACACATATGCAAACTATTACCTCCTTACTCATCATTTAATAAGGCCTCTTTCTTGATTTAGTTGATTTTTTTTAATGCAGGAATATCTGGCTTTGTAAATCTTAGAATAGTTTTAATTACCTAACAAGTGGTAAGCTGGTCAAATAATTTGAGAACCAAATTGGAAGGCTTTTTTGCCACAGTAGTTATTGATTTTACATACATAACTTGTATTTCTGATAGGGCTTTGCATAGGTTCATTTAGCACCCACATTTTGTCAAATATATCAGTCCCAAAATAAATGGCATGATTTTATTTATTGTATAAAAAAGCTGTAATGCAGATTAACTATCTCTTTTTAATTGTTTATTATAAAATTAATAGATTATATCATAGAAACATGTTATTGGATTACTAAGGAAGTATCTTTATTATTCTTTACAAATACAATTAATTTTTATTTCTTAAGACATTTCTTCTTAAATAATAATCTTAGACTATGACTTTTAGAATTTATTGATAGAATTCAAATGGGTATTTTGATAGCTTTGTAAAAATCTCTGTAATCACCTGAACTCTGGAAGATCAACATCAAACTCAACATCGGCTTCATGGAGCACACTGTAGTCTTCGCCAATTACAATGGCTTTTAACTGGAACAATATGTTTAAGAATTATTATTCAAAGTTTAATAATATCAGCCCACATACATTAAAGAGTCACCATCAGCCACTTTTATGTCTAGAAATAGACTTTAGTTCTTCACACAAGCATGATTTAGTGAATTATTACTATAGGCAATTTTTTTAATTATTTATTCTATAAGAACGAAGTTTTATTGATACTCCTCACTTTTTTCTGAGGAATTCCAATAAACTGATCAGATAACAGACTAAGTCCAAATAGCTGCCATTAATGTAATTAGTTAAAACAAATTTAAAATTAGAATATGAAAGATTGTATTTTGGATTATACATATTATTAAGTTATAACTCCGTAAATCAGACTTCGCTCATAAGACATAATGTATTATAAGGTATAGAAAAAAATATATTTTGGAATACTTATAAAAATATTCAACATAATTATAAAATACTTCTGATGTACTATTTTGAAGAACTGTTATAGTTAAGTAGATATAAATACTTTCTAATTAAACGCGTTCCATGTTTAATTTTTGACGTAAATATACTTAGGCAATGAAGCCGGAAATATTTGTGAATGAGGCAAAAAACAGTTATTCTCACGTTTAATTTACTCTAAAAGAAAGTTATAATGAAACAATATTAGTAGAATTTTTAAAGATTTTCTCCTTACTATATTCATACCAATAAATGCAAAAATTGCAGATGTTAAAGAAAAAATGAATTATTATCAGATGGTAGCAATTAGTAAGAAAATCAAACTATGAAGAATAACTGTAACAGTTTCTTAAAATAATTAATGGAATAAAAATATTTTACTTACTCTTTGTGTGCTAAAATCAAATCCCAAAAAAGTTTTTTTCTTCTCTTCCTCGATCATGTTTTTTTCTTTATTTTGACAGCACGAACGGACAGTGACACGGGCGCGTTCCGTTCAGGAACGTACAGAGATAGCTCCTCACTTTCCGTGACTGAGCACCGTTTCAACAAAATTCATGCGATTTCACAATATCATTAACGTATTTTATTAGTCTGAGTAGAAATTAATCGCTAAAGTCGGGTGTTTCGCATTATGTGATAAACAAGGCCCACCAAGGTTGCCGCTATCTGTTAATGATAAGCAGTTTTATTAACATTTATGTAATTGTTATAAATTACATCTCTCCCGATGATATAAAGATTTGCATTTTCTTCATGAGACATTAGGTATTTAATTAGATTATCAAAGAATATCCTATATATATAATACTGTCGTTTAAAAGTCATCAAAGTATCTGTTGCATTATTTTATTCCATTAGAAAAATGTATTCTTAACATGATTTAAATCAAATAGGTTACAAGTGATGTCCAACTCTCGAATTATTATTAGACAATACACAATGATAATGCGCACCGGTTAATTACTCCCATAACGGCAAACATATTCGTGTGAATCATGTTGCACAACATACATCGCAGGGCAGCAAGTTCACTGACCCAAACAGTCATCTCACATTAATTAGAAATTGTGGTAGGATCTTTTAAATAACTATTTTTTTATTGTTAGAAGAAAAATATTCGTCTTTTTACTATATATGAATATAAACAAAGTAGCTACCAAACAAAACACGGACTCTAGGAGAAACGTAAGCATCTCTCAACGGTTCTCATAATTATGCTGGTGTGCTTAATTGCTTCTTTACGCTCCATTTAGAGCGTCCAATTTTGTACGATAGTATTTCTGGGCCACTAGGATTATTACTGTATTCTTTATACAAAAATGTTTCGCGCCTAAAAAATAAGACGTGAATTTTTATAATAATATGTTCAATGAGGTTTGTGAATTTGCCTTTGATACTTTGCAGGCGTTTTTTTGTCCGGATTAACTTACACTCAATAGGAAAATTTTTGGAGCAATTTGTACATAAATAGTTGTATATAAAATTTATACTCTTTGTATAGGTAGTTGTTTATGCATCAATATTTTTTTAATAATGTTAATCCAAATACATTCCTGCAAATGCCATCTAGTGGTAAATGATGTAAACAATTTTATCAAGAGTTTGCTAAAAAATTAAACTATACAATTGTTTTTTTTTATTAAACAATTATATTCCTTAGAAAAACCTATACTGAACTTTACTTTTACTTAGGACCACTGTAAAAAAATAAGGTGTGATGGTCTCGAGGTTTCTTCTTCTTCTTCTTCATCAACCCATATACGCCCACTGCTGAGCACGGGTCTCCTCTATCATTGAGAGGGTTTAGGCCATAGTCCACCACGCTGGCCTAGTGCGGGTTGGCGGACTACACACCTAAGAAATTCCTAAGACCTCTTAGGTGTGCAGGTTTCATCACGATGTTTTCCTTCACCGTTAAAGCAAGTGATAATTCAATGTGAATACACACATAACTTCGAAAAGTCAGAGGTGTGTGCCTGGGGTTCGAACCCGCGACCGCCGAGATTCTCGACCGCGCGCCCAAACCTCGAGGCCAACCGGCCGTAGGCGTCGTAATCCCGGCGGTCGCAGTTTCGAACCCAGACATTGGGACCTCCGACTTTTCGACATTTCTAAAATGAATAACCACTTTCTTAAAATGTGAAGAAAAACTTCGTGAGGAAACTTGTACAATTATTAAGTTCTTAGGACTGTGTTAGAATGTAATCTGCCAACCCGCACCAGGCCCAGTGTGGTTTAAGCTTTAGCTTAAACCCTCTAGTGGTAGAGAAGGCCCTTGCCCAGCAGTGGGGCGCAGATGGACGGATAATTATGATGACGATAAAAAAAATACATTGAATAATAGACGCACTTGCTATTTGTGAATACACACATAATTAAAAAAAATTAGGGGTGTATGCCTGGGGTTCGAATCCATGACCGCCGAGATTCTCGACAGTGCGCTTAGTCCTCGAGGCCATTTCTGCTTCCGCGTTCCTGCTTTTCGGTCATACTTTTCATAAAATATAGATTATTTTAAAAACAAGGATGTTTTTTGTCTGAAGGGACGGGGAAACGTAAAATTATACACTACTTTGGAACACTACTTACTTGCGTGGATCAACATGGCCGACTTCAACCATATGTATCTTAAGTAAAACTTCCTCGTAGTCTCGTGGCACTGTGTTCTCGGGTTCAATTCCCGGGTCGGGGCAAGTTCTATTGGGTTTTTTCATAAGAAAATTGTCAGCAGCAGCACGAAAGACGACCATAGGCTCTATCCCTATTAACAGGGACTGGTTATGTAGCAGGTGGAAGTGGGTCCAGAAATACACCTCTACCCATCCTTTCGAAAAATCTTTTTTTAGCGGATATCAACCACCCTATAGTTGTCAATTTTTTTCCTTTCGTAGTGGTAGAAATAGTGCTAACTATAGTACCGAAGATCGAGATCAGTGGCGTGCCATAGGAGAAGCCTATGTCCAGCAGTGGACTTGAAAGGCTGGTGATGATGATGATGATGATCATAGTAAAAATACAGAAAATAATTAATAAACTTTCCTATTCTCGCCTTTTTTTTAAACATCTTCCTTTAAAAGCTGAGGGTTAATATTTATTACTTTTCATACCTGTCTGCTGTAACAGCAGTGCTTTTATATTTTATTTATACCTTAATAAACGATACTTTTCCTATTTAATCCACCACGCTCCTCTAAAGCGATCTCTTCTTCATCAACCCATATACGCCCACTGCTGAGCACGGGTCTCCTCTACCATTGAGAGGGTTTAGGCCATAGTCCGCCACGCTGGCCTAGTGCGGGTTGGCGGACTAAAGCGATCTCACGGCCATTTAATTACAAAAAAAATCAAGTTATAATATTTATCTTTATCGTTATAAGTCAAGTAACATTTTTTTTAATATCATTAAAAGAAAATAAAGTGCCAAAGAATGTTAGCAGTCGTATACCATATCTCAATCAGTAGAAGCTTAAAAGTGTTACACGTAACTTGTGTAATTACTACTTTATATTGTTCATACTTCATAGTAGGGTCAGGATATTCCCATATATGTGAATTCCTTTTGTTTAGCAAAGATTTGAATCCTAAAGATTATTGTTTAGATTTTTGAAAGGTAATAATCAAAGAAACACATCACCCGAGACTCTTTCTCTTTTTTGTATTTACCATTGTCTACGACGTAACTTGTATAAACATAATAGACAAGTATATGGTAGGCTTTACATACCGTGGTGTGCATGTAACGAGAGTAATCGCATGGAAAGCCGCCCCGGCTCCCCCGGCTATATATATCGTGGCCACCCCGCTCAATGGAACGGTAATTCACGCCTGCGGCACTTCAAATACGATCAACTTTGAACATTAGGCCGGCCATCACACGCCTTGCTTCCCCTATACTCACCTATATGTGGCCACGGGGCGACTCAATTTGGTTGCCGCACCCTTTGAAGACAATGCTTAATTTTAGTTTTTAGGCCGGTTTTACGTGTTGATTATATGACAAAAAATGTCGGCTATATTATCAAGTTGTAAATTCTAAGTGAAAGAAATATGTGTCAAAAGACGTCCGCTTTGTAAACATGTTACAAATATTTGGTACAGTACTAGGTTTATTCATCAACCCATATACGCCCACTGCTGAGCACGAGTCTCCTCTACCATTGAGAGGGTTTAGGCCATAGTCCACCACGCTGGCCTTGTGCGGGTTGGCGGACTGCACACCTAAGAAATTCCTAAGAACTTTTAGGTGTGCAGGTTTCCTCACGATGTTTTCCTTCACCGTTAAAGCAAGTGATAATTCAATTTTGAATACACACTAGGTTTATTACAAAACAGTAATTAAAAATGGTAGAGTCAGTCAAATTGGACCACGGATATATTATGTACATCTGTCTCTAAGTCTAAACTAAAACTTGTTAAACCAATTTAGCTGAGATGGTTATTTAAGAACATAAGAATTTTTCACGAGTAAATATCGTTAAAATCGTTATCGTTAATCGTGTCAAATTCCATGTAAATATCGTTAAATAAAGAACGGTCTGATAAGAGATTCTCTCTGCCTATACCATCAGACGATGACCAAGTGTTCAAATTAATATAAAAGAAGACGTGTAAACTGTAAGTATAGACCAGCGAACAGCAACCAACTTAGCCCTTATAAAAAATATTTGAAATATTTACATAAATTGTGACCACACATTCTACGCTTCTGATCTCTCGAGTCCATCTAACAGATGCCTGGAAGAAATTGCCTATAGCGATAAGATCCCTATTAATGACACTATTTTATGAAGATGTTACTCATACCCGTGTTGTTTTTATCATATAGTTAACCAAAAAAATAATAATTTGGTCTCCGGCAAACTCACTAACGGGACAAAACGCAACATTATTGGCAGACGTCAATTTTCATCAGATTTCTATCCTGATTAATCGTATCCGTGTTCTTAGGAACTAATATTAACAAAGTATTCAAATCTTAGAGATGTCAATATCGACCTCTAAAATCTATTTGTTTTTTCGAACTATATTAAAAGCATGTGAGAACTGAAATAATTTCTACGCTGTAAAAATTTAACAGAAACAGAGGAATAGAGGAAGACTGGGCTCAACTTTAGGACATACTACCAGATAAACTACAAGCCTTCTTATTTAAAGCTGTATTTTAAAAGGAATTGTTAACAAAACGTAAGGACAAAGCTAAACTGTTGCGTCACCCTGGCTCTCTGAAATAACTAGATATTACTATTGTATTATCTCGGGGCATGCATCTAGGGCAAAATTTAACAATGCTCTACCTATAAAAAGGTTATATTTCGGGAAATACTTTATAAAGGACTAGAAAAATGAGTAACTTAGGTTAATAAATCTATTTTTAATTACTTAAACTTTACTAACATGCCTTTATAGGAACTATTGAGTGACATTCCTAGACGATCAGTAAATCGAAAGGAAATTTAAAAAAGGGAAAACCTATGTGTTTTCTTAATAGTGTGAAAGGCAAAGGAGGTTGAATTCATAATGCCGTAAGGGCGATCGTTGCGTGGTGCAGTTGGTAGTGCGGCGTGCGCGGTGGCTGTGGCGTCTGGCGGTCGGGCCGCGCCGTTAGGATGCTGCGCCTCTCAATATTGTAAACAAGAGCTTATTCGATTGGTAGGCGGCACCGCGCAGGCGCCGCGATACGTGATCTTGTTATGAGGTCCTTTTAATTTCGAATTTGGATTTTTTTATAATTCTTTAAATGAGTTTATGTAATCCTTATGGGGGTTATATTGTTTGTAACTATGCTCAATACGACTACGAAGAGTAAGGGAACTGGGTATTTCTAACATGTTATAGCTTAAAGTTACGTTTGCTGACGTCAATTCTGTTTGTCCTCAATGTGAACTGCAGTGAGCTATCGCATTTGAGTGTCAGATTCTTTTCTAAACGTGAGCCGGATCGTCCGGAGTAATATTGTAAGAAAGAAAATTAAAATAAACAATTTGAAACGAATATGAAACTTAGACGTATAAACCGTTTCATACGAAATTAAGAGAGTAGGATCATTCATTAATTATGATGAATGTTATTGGAATATCGATGTACATTCCATTCTGTGATCGACGAATAAGTCTCATAAAAGATGACATCGATCGTAGCTCGGGATAAAAAGCCGCCGGCACAAGGATCGCACATGGGGCAGTGCGCGTCGGGGGCGAACATGCGCGGCGCGGGGCGCGATGTGCGGCCCGGCGGGCGGCGGCGGGAGTGCGGCGGGGTGCGCGGGGCGGGGCGGCGCGGGCCGAGCGCGTGCGCGGTGGGCTCGGGACGCGGGCGGCAGACGCGCCGCGATGGTGGGCCGCGACAGCCGCTCGGAGAGCGCGGCGCGCCCCTGGGCGCCGCGGCATGAGTAGCGCGCCCGCCCGGCCCGGCCCGCGCGCCAGCCATGGCGCAGGCCGCGCCCGCGCCCCATCGCACCCACTCCTTCGCGAAGAAGACCTTCCACAAGCCCACGTACTGCCACCACTGCTCGGATCTGCTGTGGGGCCTCATCGGGCAGGGCTACGGCTGCGAAGGTAGGCGCCGCGCATGCGCCCCGCGCGCGTCGATACCGGCTCCGCGCGTTCGCCGCTGCCGCCCGGCGCCGCCTCGTGCACGACCAGCGCGTTATGCAACCCGGGGCCCGCGGTCCCCGGGCGTGTCCGCGTATCCGCGCCGTGCGGTTGGCGCGCCGCTCGCGGGCTCCAGCGGGCGATCGATCGCGTCGGGCCGCCCAACGCCCGCCGTCCGCTGCGAGGCTCGCGTGCCGACCGCCCCGAGCCTTGCACTTGAAATTTCAAGGGCGCGGCTGACGGCTGGCGGCGTGCGGCCGGCCGGCGTGCTCGTGCTGGGGCCGGGGGCTTCGCCGCGTCGCCACTCGGCCCCAGCGCCGGCCCCGGCCTGCACTCGGCGCGGTAGATGGTCGCTGCTGGTGGCGATCACTAGTGAGCTGTCGGGAGCATATCGATCGATCTGTTTTGTAAGAGGTTTTTTGTGAGCGCGGGCGCGGGCGGCGGGGCGGGGCGCGGCGCTGCATCCCCCGCTGAACCCCTAGCTGTAAGCTCGATGTAGTGAGCGTGGTGCGTGGCGGCTGCGTGGCGGCTGCGTGGCGGTGGCGGTGACTCGCTGCCGTGTACGCGATCGTTACGACGCACTACTGACGTCAGAGGACATTTTGATTCCGCCAATGTTTTGATTCGGTGACCTACAAAAACGCCCCACCATGTTACGTGGCTCCCCGCGATGAGCTGTTAAACTGCTCCGCTGTCGAAACTAGACCATTACTGCACAATCAATATTGATATGATTACGATATTACGATAGTGGAGACCACATATGTGACGTGAGCATTATGATGGTGGCCGCTACAGTTTGCTGTATTATGCAATTTTAAACTGGAGTCATCACATGCGTAGTTACGTCATTGAACTATGGACAACCATGGACCATATTTTGTTTCGTTTCATGAAGATGAAAGAAGCAGGTTTTTCAATGTTCATCAAACAATGTGTTAACAAATCATATAAATTCTTTGGACCACCACAAAGCTATTTGGATAGAATTACGACATAGTGCCTTTTTAATTATATGTACCGCACTGTTTCCAATCATTTTTGTTATTGCTATGTCTTAATGACATGATTATAAATCATCCTCGAAATCATCCTTAACTATTCCAAATAATCATCCTTTCTACTAATTGAAAGCTCTCCTTTAATCATAACGACGCGACCTCATACTACAACTTTATCGAAATCTATTAAGTGATCGAAAACGCTCACCTTAATTGCTTAGACAACAATAAAAAATAACTTTGCTTTAAGTTTATAGGTTCTTACCATATACAAAAATCCTAATTACTTTTGTAATTCACCTGTTTTACCGACTCCAAAGCGACATTAGGGCTCGCGGTAACTTACCGATCTATGGTTAAAAGACCGAGGAAGAAAGATAAGTCAAACATTCCATACCACGGCTATCTATCGGTGCCTACTAAATGGTCTGTAATAAGACATAACATTAGCGCTCTTTGTTGTTCCTTACTTTCAAACCACAAATATTTTGTCTACGTATTGTAAAGCAAACAGACAAATGAGTGATTCCATAAGGGTACCGTATTTTCCTAATTAAGCATAGAACCTAGTAGGTTCAAACAAAGATTTGCTTCTAATAGATAATCAGAAATTTATTATACCGAGATAAGCGGAAAATATAAAATTTAATTAAATACATAATGAATATTATTCGCCTAATTAGATCATATATATGAAATCTTTTACAAATTCACAAATTCACTCACTTAAATCAATTTCCTTGTTTTGTAAAGCAACACTACTTTTTCATTGGCAATCTCCCAGCTTTCTCCCTTCTTAAGTTGTGCTCAAACACAATTCCTTTTCGTAGAGGCACTTATTAGACATTTCTCTTCAGCTAACACTATCTTTTCTGTATCCGGGTTTAATAATGGTACACTATCTTGTTGGTCGATCTAAATGATGTTACCCCATATTGTTCGTCTGTCTAAAACATAAGTTGTAACGAGTTCTTCCATTGGTACACAAAAGAAATTAACAAAAAGACTAAATATGAATTAAAAATTAAATCAAACTTTCATCCAACATATGTGTTCACGAAATTATTTTTGTATATTAATAACACTCCGGACAGTAATTCTAAATAACTTAGAATTGGCAAAGCTTACTTTTAACTATATATTATTGGGTGCACTCCCATTAAAACCCAAAAACGTTACACGTTAATCATGAAATAACTATATTATAAAGTCAAATAAAGGTCTAAAGCTTAAAGATTATTGTCGCCGTTGGTATACGTATGTAAGGTATGTATTTTAGCTGGGTTTCAAGCTGTAAATAATTAAGTTGTCTTTCGTTGTTTGAGAGCCATATTTTTATTTTATTATCAACCAATGCAATTCAATATTGGCACTTAGTTTATTAAACAAACTTTAATTCGAATGTTAAGGGTGTGCCTTTAGGTCGATTTACCCATTTTCGAACAATATTAAAGTACATTACAAATAACCCATCTTAGTCGTTATCAGTACTTTAATGGTCCATTTTTAAACCCTTAGAAGTTAACATTAAAACATCGCGAGTAAACTTGTATACCTAAACACTGCTTCAACTACAAGTAAGGGTGGTCTTCATCATGGGTTATTAAAACCGAGTCCCTGTTACAAACAAAAAGACAAAATAGGGGTAGAATCATGCTCTATGAATAGCTAGTGTTGATCGGAGTGTCTACAGAAAATCTCAATCAGCTTGGGATTTAGTTTATTATCTAGATGGCACATCTTAGATAGTAATAAAGTGGTAGTAGTGCCCAATCATTATACAATATACCTACATACGCGTAATATAAATGCGAAAGTAATTCATTCCGTCTGTGACACTTTCACGGTTTAAACGCTGGACAAATTTGAATGTCTTTTGGTATGGAGATAGGAAGAACATTGGGTACTTTTTATCCTGGAAAATGTAAAGATCCCCAGGAACAAGTACGGAAATTTAAATTGCACCTTAACGGAGGCGGGTTCTCAAAGTTAGTAAAGGGTCACTTTTCCGTTTTGTTGCCCCTGAGTGTTAGAAATATGAAAATTTCTCTTCTTCATTTCTGCTAAATGGAAATAATTAACCTGGTCGGTTGTCACTTGTCTTTTGTTGTTTCGATCTCACTGCACGACCTCAAGATGTGGCGATATTACCGTGCGTAAAGTCTGCTACGGCGAAATCGAAGAATTATCTTCAAGTTAGTGTCTCTTGGATCGAACATCGGTCGAAAGCTTAACAAAATAATGCCACCATTTTTTTATGTCTTTATACTAATTTTTCGTATATCCTGCTTAATAAGACTAAGGGTAACCTCAGGTCCAATATTTGGTCTTGCCTTTATAATTGCCTTACTACATGATCTCACCATCTAAAAAGTATTTTACGTTTTTACACAATTTTTCAGTTTCTAAATCTTGCTTCTTACTCGATCACTTGTTTTACTAAGTGTGCCATTTAGGGGGCAGGCCAATTGCCGTTTTTAAGTTTTTCCAAACTCCCTTCCACTACTGAGAACTTCCTAATTAAAAATCCTACCACACCGCCACTATTCGGGAATCGAACATAGATCATTTAAATTGGTCGGCATGGAGCTGCTAGATTTCTTGAGTCTTGAATAATAATTTATCTTAAGGAATTTAATGAGTATTCATAGTAACTTTTTATAACAGCCGTTTTTTGCATAACGCTTACATAAGTTCCGCACTTTTTATGAAATTAATACTTACTAAATGAGCATCTTAAGAATGTATTGGACGCACAATTTAATATGAAAAACAAGGTTTATTAAATCTATAAAAATATTAATTTCACCTTCTCATGTTATAATAATCTTTTATGAAAGAATAATTTTTACTATAGGATATATCTTTTAGACGAGTTTTCGCGCTTAGTGAAACCTGTCGTGTCCGGAATAAGGTCCATTTTTTTATTCTCACACCTTATAGTAAGTCCGATGCATAGTAAAAGAGAATAACCTAACCCTAAAATAAACAATTGCACACTAGACATTACACAATAAACGTGTAACGCTTTTGGGTTTCTCTGAAAGATCCACAACTGACCAATCTATTTCTTGGTTAAAAGCGCATTAAAGTCCGTTTCGTAGTTTTGAATTTATCGCCAATAGAAACACAGACGTGGCGATAGATTATGTTTCCTGATATGATTTAAATTCTTGGGCAATAATTAATTTGCAAAAAATACATTCTAATCACGGCTTCGGCTCCATTGTCATTAGTATAAAAAGGGTTATTACAGAAAGTAATATTATGTCGGAATTAAAATAATTTTCATAGGCAACTTCTGAGGTATGTATGTTTAGTCCGCACACCCTCAGTAAGCCAGCATAGATTCTAGAACCGTCAGCTTGGTAGATCTTGTAGAGAATGCACATGGACTGTAAGTCTTAGGTTGTAATTGACATAGAATACTTCTTCATCGTCTCCTAGTCTCATCTGTTTCTGGACTGCAATTCTTAATTCAAACAATATACCCACATTTCTGAATAACCTTGCATTTACATTTCAATTTTGAAATACTCCACATGTCCAATAACTAGTACTAAGGCTAGATTGCCTACTCGCCTCTCAGAACTGTACGCCTAGATACCTTAATCTACCTAGCATGTACCGGTTTAAATAGAAAATCCAAATTGCATTTCCCGTAGCTCTCATAGCAACCGAGGATTTATTAGGCGTAGCACTACGTAGCTGAATTAAAATGACCTCTGCTACGCCAGCAGTCGCCGTAGCTCCAACTCTACTATTATGGAATTAGGACAACTGAATTTAGTTATAGTGGTTTTGTGTATTAAGTTTATTGAGTAAATTTCATTTCATATTTGGTGATAAACGTATTACTAATTAATTTAATATTAAAATTTTTTTTTTTAATTCAGAGTTATTTATGTATGTATAAAGAAGCAAAATAATCAAACAGAGATAGACTACAGTATAATATTATGTGGTATATTGTATTCGTCTTATATACATCGGTATAATATCATTCTAGGTTGCTTGCTTAAAAAATCCTTTGATCTCTATTGGTAGTCGGTTGACTCTAAGCCACAATTTCTGTTTATTTAACGCAACGATTAATTAACAAATTATTTACTCGTATGTACATATTATATCTCTCTATATTCCTTATATGTATCTAATTCAGTTATCCACTTTATTTATACAGTCGCTACGAATTCATAAAACAAAATAAAATTAAGATACCCGGTAAAGTCCAGAAATACAATTATATTCTCCTATCAAAACTCTCAATAAGCGTCAAACATTACAGTCCACTACCTGTACGAGTACCCCATACATTCTAGTCCGCAGCGCTTTACACACCGTCATGTCAACCTTTATTCCTATTAAAATCATTTCACCCAGCGTGACACGCCATACAAAAAGCGTTGAACAGTGCGTTCCGTTCACGCTATCTCGTCTCACGTGAGTACAATAGAGCGGGACGAAGCACAATACCACACTTGCAAGTGGAACACGCTGAGATAACACGCTGACGGACCAGGCTTTGTTCCTCACGCCGACACGTCTTTGTGCGACAACAATTAATGCTGCTCGTTTGATTGTCCCACGTGTAAAACTTTTATGCCGACTGACGTGTTGGTGTTGGTGTTGCCATATGCAAGATACCTTTTGTGAAAGTAAATGAGCGTTTTAAAACTATTTTTTGGGCCGTTTAAATATTCGGCTTTAGAGGTCGGTTTGTAAATAAAATCCTTTTGCGCCTTAATATTTGACAATTTAAAATTATGATAATTTATTAAATAAAATAAATTAAGTTTTAGAAATAATTGCAATTTTGATAGTTCTAATTTTAGCACATTCATACCGCTGTGTAGACAATGTTGTCCATATGATTTTGCTATTTCGTTATTCAAATTCTAAATCTCAAATTAACCAGGCACTTTATTTATAATATGCATTTTAGGCTTAAGATTTTATTAAAACTATATTTTTCCCAAAATCTTAGTCATTAGTAAAATACAAAGGCAATTCAATCCTTAAAAAACTGCCAACCATAAACAATAACACCCAATTCGAAAATGGAACATCACAAATATAATTTCTCACAGGCTGTTTATTGACATTCTAAATATAAAACTCCTTGGTCTTGGGCGAGAAATACATAAAATGGCACAGCCACGGCAGGCCACCATCCAGGGCTACGCCCGGCGTATGTAGGCCACCAGTGACGTCACGAATGGTGACCCACTTTCATTGCCATTGAGAGGCGCACGTCAATGGTGCCCCCCCCCCCCCACTGCCGCGCTCACCCGCTGTGCAACTCGAACCCCGCATGAATTGAGGGGGGCGTGTCAAAATTCAAGTAAAAATAGGCAGTAATTACAGCTATTCGATTGCCTTAAACAACTTTCATGGCTTGCAACCGTATGAATGGGTAAAGACTTGTGTAGACGGTTGGTGGTCTTTATGAATTAGCTCGCTCTTCCCTTTTGACATTCCACGATTCTAGATCAAATCAAACCACACTCATTTTTATAAATTAAGAAAAATTACAAGCCAGATGAGAATACTAAACCAATATCTTACAAATCAATGTTAAAGTAATTCGTTTTTCAATACCGTGGTATAAAGAAGAAGCAAAATCATGATATTTGGCTTCCGTATGTATGTATATTTAAAGTTAAAGCTAGTGACGTCATCACAAAAAGTTAACCCACTAGTCTATTATGAAAAAGATATTTTTATTATGTACTATAAAATGCATTTTCAAAACGAAAAACATAGTGACGCTAAACTAACAATTACAGTTTTGTAAAGATGACTATTTTTAAAACAAGAAACTCATGACCAAGTGACGGCAGAGCATGTTAGTATTCCTATTAGGGAACGAGCTCATTATATTTGAATACTGACTAAAGTCGCTTTCGCCAACTAGCAACAAGCGGGTAATTATGTCCCAACGTTCGACATTACTCCATGCTGTCTAACAGCTCTTTAGCTTGGAGTTTCTTTTAGCAAATCAGAGTAAGGTGCAACTGAGCTATGAAGGAACAAAACAGCAAATACTCCACACTCCAGCGCGCTTGCACAAAAGAAACAGTTGCAACAGATATAACATGAATGCGCTAACAAAAGACTCAGCACAATGGGTGAAAAGTTTGCCCGTTGAGTCTTCACTGGCTCCCGATCTATTATTTAAGTCGCGATGACAAAGGGTTAAGGCTCACTGCCACGTCACATTACTAATGCAGTGCAAGTTTCTTTGTTTAATGTCTGGTAATGACGTGTACTTCACCGACTTTGATGTGAGACGGTGCTTCACTTGAGAAGTCCTTTCATTTTTACTATTTACGTAATGGGCATTGTAAATGGCTTAGTTTTACTGGTTATTTTCGTATATTTAAATTATTGGTAGTTTATTTAATGATTTTTCCCCTTTTTAATTAGTTTTCGTTTTCGTGAGCGTGTGTGGCTAGACACCAGCTTGCGAAACGAGAGGCCGCGGGTTCGACAAATGTTTGTGTGAACCACAAATATTTGTTTCGGGTCTGGGTGTTTGTGAGACCGAAGAAGTCTCTCGTAGTGTCTGATACCCACGACACAGGTCTTGTAACCTAGTGTGGGGTCAGAGCTATGTATGTGACTGTTAGGTGTATTTGTATTTTGTATTTGTACATGTTGGACACAGCCACTTCTTAGTTATTCGGATGCGTGTAACATCGAGACTTTTATAAGCGTGTGATAATCAAAAGCACCCGTTCATTTTTGTTTGAAATTTTTATCATTGGTCATGTAATCGTAGGAAAAAAATTGGTTGAAATGAAATGAATCACAACAAGGGGCAATAGTTCCTAAACAAAATACTGTTTATTTCTTTTCTAATCTTATTTAGTTGTTCTGTGGTTTAAATTGGTTTAGATTCTTATCGTGTTATAATTTAGCAATTGAAACTTCTAATAAAACACAATGAGAAGAAACTAATATATTTTTACATTTTGGCCCTTCCAAGATTGTAGTCAATAACAAAAATAGGCACGAAATAATTTAAATTCTCTACTAACAAATAAGTTTGTGAGGAATATAAAGTTAACAACTTTTAATTTGTAATTTATTTCTCTTATAACCGTCTACATACTCTTAATCCTCATAAATATAAAATACGCTCATATTGATTAATTGATATATCCTTTCTTCCGTTCCTCATCCTGTCAATGACAGTAATGAACTTAAAAATACGCGTACGGTCAAGTGCGCGCGCGGCGTCGCTCGCCCACGCGGTCGCGGCGCCGAATTAAACCGCTATACCAAGTTGACCCACTTACTACCGGACATTGGCTAAACGTTCCTCAAGATAATGTTTTTTTGCTCAATACTACAGGAGGCTATCTCGCCACAAACTTGTTATAACTCGTATCTCAATGCAATAGCGGCCTTAAAAGCTCAAAAGCCTAGCATGCCTTACACAATACTGAATAATCTTTAAGCTATAAATCTTAATTTAACATTAGCAATTTGACATAGAAATGAGATTATCCTGACCCCTAAATCGACAACTAAACGCACAATTAAAGCGTAACGTTTTGTTTGGCTTTTATTAAAGTACTGCCATTGGTACAGAAAGAAGACCAACGAAGAAGATAAATAATAACAGTTGAAACCTCTTTCTTCTACATTAAAAACGGTAGAGATATAGGAACAACACACATTCCCACTGATTACGACTTCAAATGTTAGTTGTAATTAAAAGTTAAACATTGTGCTCTTCTACAGTTGAGAAGTTGAAGGCATATTTCCTTCCCAGCCGACCGGGCTCTTAATGCAGCTGTGTCTGTGCCTTTACTCATTGCCACATCTTTTTTCAGGGCCATAATAGAATAAAACAGGAAACAGGATAGGTAGTTTTAAGATAAAGGTTTTTGTACTATTTGGCTGTTCAACAGTTATTTTTACAAGGTTATGCACCTTAAGCTATAATAATTAGAAGAAGCTTCTTTGAAAATAATGTAACCGTTAATTTTATAGTATTTTTTTTTTATTAGCTGATGACTCCAAACCATAAAAAAATACTTAAAGCATAAAGCAGTTTAAAATTCAAATCCGAAACTACATATGTTAAATGGGTAAAACAGAACTGCAATTTGGCGTATATTTAAAACATAGATCAACCCTGACACAATCTCGGAAAAGTCTATAAAAATGCTCGACAAACAGATGCGAAACGTTGAACAGCGGTGTCAATGAGATCCTCACGGTGCCGCAGTGGAACTGACATGGACGACATTTAGGTCAAACACAATAGCTCTATTTATATCAAGTAAATCTAAAATACACAAGTATTCCTGTACGCACGGACGGAAATAAACGCCGTGTGTATTAGTTGCAGTTAACATTGCGCGGCCAGGGCTGCCGGCGCTATTGTCTTGTCAGGATCATCACGAAAAATATATCTTGCATGATGTTTCTTCATCAACCCATATACGCCCACTGCTGAGCACGGGTCTCCTCTACCATTGAGAGGGTTTTAGGCCATAGTCCACCACGCTGGCCTAATGCGGTTTGGCGGACTACACACCTAAGAAATTCCTAAGAACTTTTAGGTGTGCAGGTTTTATCACGATGTTTTCCTTCACCGTTAAAGCAAGTGATAATTCAATTTGAATACACACATAACTTTCGTAAAGTCAGAGGTGTGTGCCTGGGGTTTGAACCCGCGACCGCCGAGATTCTCGACCGCGCGCCTAAACCTCGAGGCCATCACTGCTATAATGCATGATGCTTATACAAAGCCTAAATGAAAAAAAATAGATTATAAAAACAATAAAGACATGATGAGCGGCGGTACTTCCATAGAAGCCCATAAGTTTTACACGTTAAGTGTGATGGCTAGTTTATAACTGTTTATTGTGGGGCCAGGGAATCGACATTGTTAAATGATGATTTAAAGATTTTAAGTTGTTTGGGAATTTTGTAAGGCAAGCTGGGCTTTAAGGCTTCTATGCCTAAGCAAAAATGGACCAATTTGTATCAAACAAACTATGTACAAAGACATTAAGAATAGTTTCAAGATCAATCAGTATTATTCCACCTATCGGGGAATTAAAATCTGTATCTTTAGAACTATTGAGCCCCTTTTCATCGTTCCCAAGATCACCATTGATGTTTCATGTACTAGAAAACCAGTACAATGGATATTGGTAACCCTATCGGGACGGCCTACTTCGGATTAACGCGCGCGCGTCAAACGGGTTCTGTTAAAAATAATGGGCCAACACTTATACAACATAATATAAAACGTTTATAACACATAAGTGTAACCAATTTTAAAATTTGTTTTCAGTGTATAGGAAACTCATAAATTTATTTTTACCCATTCTAATAATGAGTATCGAGATTTAATATCACATTTAAAATGAAAAAATTAGGACGCTTTTGTCATAATTTTAATTGTGTGTGTGCTTAAATCTACGAGTGCTACGCATATTCGTAGCACGTCGTAGTAAGGTCAGCGTAGCAACTGTAGCCTTTACTAAAGAAATGTATTAGTGTAACGTTTAAAACCTTTTTTAAATGTTTAGGTTTTTCAAAGCACCTAAGTCGATGTAGTTAGAATTTCAAAATTCCATTGGCTTAATATATTTTTTTACACAATTGACTTAAAGCCTAAAGTTTCGAATGCTTCATATCTTCATTTTTATGTGTTAATAGTTCGAAGCTGCAAGAATTTATTTTTTATTTAGTACGAGTATTGTCCCAAAAAAACATTCGAAGTTGATGTTCAACTTCTGGGCATCTGGAAAGAAAGTCAGTGTAGTTGTTTACTATTTTTAACGACAGGAAATCGCCTTAAACTCCTCATATGATACCACGGGAGAGCCTTCACGCAATTTACAGGATATATCAGATTCTCATTGCAGTTGTATTTACTTGAACACCAGTAGAAATAAAGCTAAAACACGTTAACACTCCGGTCACAGTGACTCCCAACACTCGTCTACGTGATAAAAAGCACGTAGTAATTTCTAAATATAGAACCGTATATACAGTGAGTGTAAATAAAGCCACTAGTGCGGATGATAGGAGATTTACGAAACGAATGCACAGGGCGGGTGTGGATGGAAGAATCGGAGCGGTCGATGGCAGCGACTAAATACCCGAAATGGATATGGAAAAGAGTGATAAAGATTGTATATGAAGGAGAAACTCAAAGGCATTGATGAAATATGGAGGAAAATTGATTTTTATAAGATAAGCGAAGAAGATAAATAGTACCAAAATATCCGACCTAAAGATCTGAATCATCAGCTAATACAGTAAAACTGAAAGACATAGACTTCTACAGTTGAAAAGATTGGAGCACCAATCTATTCTTGTGCAGTTGCTAACACTCTAAAAGGAGTCTGGTACAAGATGTATCCTCATCAATGCAGTACGAATAATAGATGGATTGCATAGTACAATCGTTACTTATCAACTTTTGTGTTAAGTTGTAGAAATAACTCGTGCCGTGCTCGTGCGGAACTTGTACGGGGTGATGGAGATGAAGATGAAACTACTAACAAAGATAAAAATATCCCGATTCATTATTCCCTGTTACATAACTACAGAACATGTGCCGACAAAGCCTTTTAATCGTTTATTTGCAGTGCACTCACTCAAATTGTTTTAAAACGGGCACCAGCGACTGCGTCACATGTTGCAAGACGAAGCAAATTGTTGAAAATTCAATAATTAGCACCGAAGCGCCTCAATAAGGGATGTGATGATACAATTATTTAAATACTCTTTGACACATTTTTTATATCTTTTGACTTCCGCTAAGCATTGATTAAGTTACCTATATTTCTTTAACGTAAAAGTCAGCGTATAACTAGATCCGATAAGAGTAATATTTAACTGCAAATATTTATGCTAAGTTCACATTACCAAGGTACGGTCTTAAATGTTACATTACACAAGATATTTGAAATTCAAACTAATCATAGTAACCAGCACAGAACAACTGAATAAGATGAGAATTGAGAAAGGAATTAGAGAATAGGTATTTAGAATGAGGACGATATCATTTGTTCCTTTTACGACTAATAACAAGAATTTTAAACAAAAATAAGAGGCTGATATTGGATATCACACATTTATAAAAGTCTTTAAAATTAAAAAATACCAAACAATTTTCGATTTCACAAACACGCCTATCATAAAACCTTAATGCAATATTCGACTCCAATACTCATTCATCTGTAGCTGCAGTTTTTTACGAACATTTAATAAAATTTAAAACTTCAACGGTCATCTTTCCAACTAAAAATTTTTTTTGAATCTTAACTCTATCATTTACCCATCTCGTGATAGTCGTCCTCCCTAATTCCTGTTAGAGGGGGCGCGGGCGCGGGGAAGGGTGAAGAGGTGAAGGGGGGGGTGACCCGGCGCTCGGGCGCAGAACTGTGCCAGGCGTGACGTCAGAGGGCGGGCCACATCCATGCGCCACCGATCATTATACATACATCCCGGTGAATGTAGGTCAACGAACTTACGAATTTATTAATGTTAAATATTCTATTGGTGGGTTCGATTTTGATTCGGTTAGTTAGTGTTTAAAAAAAAAAAAGTTTTTTGAAGCAAATGTTGAAAAATATAATAATATTGATAGGGATCTGTGTCCCTGACGTCATCGTTTTCAAAGTATAAATACAATGTTACGTATGAACAAGAATTGAAAATATTAACTAAAAAATTATTTTTCTACAAAGGATATAGAAATTATTTGTGAAAAATTTAAAATCGCTGAACTAGTTTTTCCCCGTTCTCGTCACCGTGGTGAGCTCATATCAAATGACTATACACATACATATTACATACATATTTTAATTCCGATTATTCCTTAATTTAATTATACAAGTTAAAAAAACCCATACCCATCAATAAGAATTCTCCGTTCAGTATTTTTTGCTGTGATGACATTGATAATTATATTTCTACAATCGTAACAAATGACACTCCAAAAAGGTTTGTTTTAAAAAAATATATTATTCTTAATTTTTTTATCCAAATGCAAAGAGGTCGTAATGTATTGTCGCTTCATTATTAGTAGTCAAATTCATTAAACGACGTGCGCGAGGTCTGAACTAGTTTCTTAATAGTGTGAGCAACATCTATATCCAGACTGTACCAGAGTTTACTTTCCGCGCGCAGGTGTCGTGTAGTTCCGGTTGCCGCCTTTTGATCTGCGCCCGCGCATCTAAAGGCCTTATATTTACGGAGTATTGTATTTTAGTAACACTGTCAACTGTTCGTACGTCACGCGTCGTGTTTATTGTAAAATTTATTATATTACGTTGATTTCCTTTTATCTATAAAAGTTCGGTATATTTGGAAGTGATGTGTGCTCGACACGCTTTAAAATGGATGGCTCTCAAACTTTTTACAGAATATATATATTTGTTCATTCAATTAAACGTATGCTCATAATGACTGGCTGAAAAGTATTGTTTCGATAATTCTTTTTTTAAATATTACATGATAATTCCAAAAACATCTTGATCGTTTATTGTGGAATGAGAATATTCTTATTTATATGTCAAATTGGTTTTTGTTAAATTTGTAAAAAAAATTAAAACTAAGATATTATTCGGAATTTTGAAAAGTGAACTGAGCTTTTGGGCTTCTGTAACCGCCACTGCAGAAACTTTTATATTCCACTGTTCCGTTAGATTAAATTAGTTAGTTTTGTATATTATTGGTTCCTTGCATTGCTATTATATTTACTGCAACGTAATTATACGTAATATTTCATTTAATTCGAACACTACAGTTATTGTAGTTTTTACCACTTGAGACAAAGGAAATATCGAACGTCCAAAAATTGTGGGTGCATTTCTTAAATTTATTGTTGTAAGCTAGAATTACGGAAGTTCGCATGCGGCCTAGCTCACTCATTCTGCAATAACAGTAGAGTTTGTGAAGCGCGCGACGGACCGCCGGGCTCGAGCCACGAGCTCCATTTATTTTACAATTTCAGACTTATTTCGTAACTTTTCCCCCAGTGTTCCGACTGCGCACATTTATAACGCTATTCTCGTTAACTGTAGTAAATATTTGTATGAAGAACTAGTACAGCACCACTATCCGATTGTAGTAAACTAAAATTCACCGAATTACAGAACGAGGTTACTATCGCTGTTACGTCAGTGCATTCGGTGCCGTGATGGACGTGTTATTATCGGCTGTAATGTGCATATTAGTCTATAATATAACGAGTTATATCATCTATTAGTGAAGTTTTATAATTGTTTCGAATTAAGTGAAAATTAATTTGAGTGGGGCGTGCAGGTTAAGCTAATGTTATTTGGTGAAACAAGACGCAAAGGCAGCAAACTATACGGCCAAAGCTCCGATGGGGATACGGCTAAGCCACCCGCGGCTAAGTCGAAATTCGAACGCGAGCTGGAGCGCGATTGGCCTGCGCGAGTGACGTCAATGCCGACCTCCCGCCGCGTCCCGCGCCCCTCGCCCCGCGCCCCCGGCCCCGCGTGGCCCCCCGCCGACGCGCCTCTCCCCCCCGCCGAAGGCCGCGCCACTCGGCTCTGAAAAATAATCACGATTTTCGGACGGAATATTTTTTTTCCTCCTAGTGGAAGTGTGACACGGTATTGTTCGGCGCGTCAAAGGAGGCGCATTATTTTGGTATGAAATGTGGCGAGCACGTGCTTAGCCACCACGTTCGGTGTGGCGAGTGGGCCCATGTATCTCCATGTCCGACTCCATTACGAGTAGGTCATTATTGTTATTGTTTTTTAACTGGCCCATTACGTCATACTTCGCCTTGTTCTAAGTTAAGAATTGGAGTTAAATCACTCGGATCATTGACGCTAACCATATTGTTTTTGTATCTATTTTTTAATTATCCGTTCTGAATTCGAAATCTATGATTTGAATAGTTAAAGGTACGGCGATAGAGATTTTTTTTTAATTTTATTATTTTTCGGTATTGATTAAATTCAATCGATAGAGTACCTACATCTATTACGTAGCATAATCTCGGTCGATTCCAGTATTAAACAGAACTACTCACAAACTTGATCGTCGATCGAACTACAACTAACTGGAATCATCTCCATGACGAAATCGAAAGCTACGGTAATAAAATAAAAGCCAACGCTAAGTGGTAAATGCTGAGCCAAACTTGCACACAATTAGAAAACGAGTGTACAAACAAGGGCCCTACAATATTATGTCAACATGTAGTTAGCATGCACGCGATATCAACAGGTACCGCACCAACCCTCCCAGTCTACATAATTTAACGGAAAACGCCCTGTAGACATGTAATAATAGCATTGCGACTATTTTCATATCGATTCATAGTAAAGTCGATTTTATAATCATTCGCGATGACAAGTTGAAGTGTAAAAAAATTACAAAATTTTTTTTGACGTTGATTAGTAGGTGTAGAAATAAAAAAAAAACAATCGTGTCTGTATCTACTTTGAATTGTTCAAACTCAGAAATCTTTAAAAAAAAATATGTTCTACATATTCGTAAAATGTTGATTGACTCGAATCTCAATTTTGTTTTCATAACTTGAAATAATATATTTTGATATCATAGATTTACCGCATTCATTCGAAATAATTTACCCGATGCGTTTAGTCACAGAACATGAAATCAAATGTGATGCATTTGTCCAAAAATAGCCCAAAGCTCAATATGGTGTAGGAATTGCTCGGATGAGCGTGCGTACACGCACTACGCGGCGCTATGTATAGCTGTGGCTATTTGCGCTCTGTCTGAATCACTGCGGTAATTAACATTAGGACGCGTTTTAAACGCCATTTCTTTTTATTTCGATAGTCGATTTTTTTATGTTCAATTCATTCAATCGACTAAATTAGCCATTTGTAAGTTAACTGTGAAAAAAAAGAAAACTATTTAATTTAATTTCGGTGTTAGAATTTTGAAATTATGTACCTACTCTCTTGAAATAATATTAATAACCTAAATCGGTAGGGGGAAAAGAAATAGTTATTTTACGTTTATGTTCTATTCATATGAGAGTTATTACTATATTTTTTTTTACGTAGCATATGGACAACACAGACCAACTTTGTCAGGATGCTGCAAAATTAAACTGGGACTCAATATTCGCAGCTTCAACTGTCGACGATAAAATAAAATTTTTTAATGATATCGTCCTGACACTTTTTGACATCCATGCACCACTAAAACCAGTGAAGGTTAAAAGACCTCCGGCTCCCTGGATGACGAGTGAGATTCGGATGGCGATGAGACGCAGAGATCAAGCATACCGTAAGTATCGAAAAGACCGTTCAGATGAGAAGTGGAGTCAATATAAGACTGCAAGGAATCGGTGTAACCAGATGATACGCAACGCCAAACGCCACCATATTCTCAGTAATATTTCCTGTTCATCATCCGCCGATATTTGGAAGTTTCTCAGAACTTTTGGAGTTGGGAAACGAAAAAATACCGAAATTCAGAAGACCTTTGATTTGGACGCTATCAACCGTTTTTTCACCACATGTAATTTGATAGACGGACAAGTCAAACGTCAAGCGCTGGATTACTTGGCAGGGCTTCCACGCCCAAATACTAACCCTTTCACTTTTTCTCCAGTGGCATCGGTTGAGATTAAGAAGACAATCCTCTCCATCAAATCCAATGCCATGGGCTGCGACAACATCAGCCGCCGCATGATCATGGCAATCCTCGACTATATCCTCACACCACTCACACATATAGTCAACTTTTCTTTTAGCGCTGGTATTTTTCCAACTTCTTGGAAAAAAGCCTACATTATCCCTCTTCCTAAAGTTCCAAACCCTACACTTCCCAGTCACTTTCGTCCTATTTCCATTCTCCCATTCTTGTCCAAGGTGCTAGAAGCGTGCGCCCACAAGCAAGTGTCCAGGTTTGTTTATCAAAATAATTTGATAAGCACACTTCAATCTGGTTTCAGACCTGGCCACAGCACCACGTCCGCTCTCCTCAAAGTGACTGGCGATATTAGAGCAGCCATTGAGGATACCAAAGTCACTGTGTTGGCTTTGGTTGACTTTTCGAACGCTTTTAATACCGTCAGTCACGACATCCTTCTCTCTATCCTTTCCCATCTTATGATCTCACCCGTTGCTCTGGATTGGTTCTCAACGTATCTTCGTGGACGCCAGCAGTCGGTGCGCCTCGATACAACCATGTCAAAATGGAGTGAGCTTGACTCTGGTGTTCCACAAGGTGGTATTCTTTCTCCTTTATTATTCTCAGTTTTTATAAATCTCATAACCCACGGACTTCAGTGTTCGTATCATCTGTATGCCGATGACTTGCAGCTGTATGCACAGGCTCCAGCTGATTCCATCTCTGTTGCAATAGATCTTGTCAACAGAGACCTGGAATATATAAGAAGGTGGTCTGTAGATTTTGGCCTTGCTGTGAATCCCACTAAATGTCAAAGTATTGTTATTGGTAGCCAACGGGTTATACGCACTTTGGACTCAGCAACTATTCCACCAGTAATATTCGACGGCAAGGTTATAAATCTGTGCGCCACTGTCAAAGATCTCGGGCTTCACATTGATAATTCACTAAGCTGGCAGCCCCAAGTGACCTATATTTGCCATAAAGTCACTGGTATGCTCCGCGTTCTCTATCGCCTGAAGAACTTTCTCCCATCTAAAACCAAGGCAATGCTTGTGCAAGCTTTGATCCTACCCATAATCGACTATGGTGATGTGTGCTATTTCGACCTGAATGCAGACCTCCTCAATAAACTTGACCGGCTTCTCAATAACTGCATTCGATTCGTATTTAATCTCCGTAAATTCGATCATGTGTCCTCCTATCGCGCGCAGCTCAAGTGGTTGCCAATTCGGCAGCGTCGTGAGCTGCGAGCACTTCTAACTTTATTCTCTATTCTTACGTCATCTACTGCACCTTCGTATCTATCCGACTTCTTTCATTATTTACATGCTAACCACGTTAAAAATCTCCGTTCTAAAAATAATCTCCTCCTTCTCTGTCCTTCTCACACTTCTAGTCTGGTTCACTCGTCTTTCCTCGTTCAGTCTTGTCTTCTATGGAATGCTCTCCCTCTAGAGATGAGGATGTGCAAGACTCGTGAAACGTTTAAGGCAAAGGTTCGCGAATTGCTGTTAAAGAGAATCTCAGAATCTTGATAATAGTATATTTGTATGTATTATGGTATGTTGGTATATGTATATTTATATGTATCGATTATTATTACAATTAATTCTTTACTTCTAATGTATGTATTTATAATATTATATATATTTATATATATATATATATATATATGTATGTATATATTTTGTGTGTCTTTATAATTTATTTTATTTGCACACCTGCTGCGTATTATCTCTGCATCACCCAAGGTTCGACTGGTAGAGAATGCCATCGGCATTAAGTCCACCTTTACAAAAATTGTAAAAAGTGTAAATAAATAAATAAATAAATATGGATGTGCATTATTAAGATCCTTATAGTGAAACATCAACGAAACTTCCTGACTATAAATCAATTATTTTCTACTTCGTAATCTAAATTATTGAAGTCATTCCGCTAGTTAACTTAATTGCTTGAAACTTACTAAACATACATAAACACAGCACAAATAAATTCTAATTTTAAAACATACCATTAATCGCATTCAGGCGCGCAGTCGAATTGCATTCAATTCGACTAATTTCTTAAGCTAGTCTATATGCTATCGGGGCCACCGGTGGGGCCATAAAGCAGGTGTGGGTCGCGTCGGTGCCGCGCGGGCTGCGACCGCGTCCAGTCGCCGCGCCCCGAACCTATTTAAATACTACGTGACGTATTAACACTAATAAAACGAACACGCGATGCACGAGCGAAAGCGTTTTGGAAATGAAGTCGAATGCATTTTAAACTTCGCTAAATTCACGTGAAAGTGAAAGGGAATGAGTTACAGTGGGAAGATTGAGTTTTGTCACAATTTTATTTAGGTTCATAATTGATATACTCCTGCCAGTTGCAATTTGAATTAAGCTTCATATTTCAAGTGGTGTTAGTTGTGGGGGTTGTGCTTTTCAGATTCCAGTAATCATAATAATGTTATTACGGGAATTACAATGCGGGTATCTCTAACGTCACTTCCTATATCCTTAACTTACATAGGTATATAACCTTTCAACAGATTCAACTGTTTTTTGATATTCAAAAAGTTTTTGTAGCAAAATTTGATAAACTTAGCCCAGAAATGAAAGCGTCACAGAAATTACGATTTTTTAAAAACACTGCATTTGGGCCCAAAAAAATCATATAAACACGTTCTTTGTATATTCAACAATCGCTTCCCGCTGCCGCCTACGCTGCGCTTGTGTCAATATTCCGAATGTAACTTGTTTCCTTGATCCCCATCCGCCTGTGGTGCCCTTCCGCGATAAATAAAACGACGAGCGTTTATTGACAAGAGCCGGCTAAAAATACCCAACGCCTCTCAGACGCTGGCGCGGACATCGCGAGGGTGTGAGCGGGAACTATTACTTCTTAATATGAAGATGCTGATTACGTCATTAATATATTAAAAAAAAAGAATATTGCAACACTGGCACAAATTTATTACTTTTTAAACTTGCACAGTGATTTTATAAATAAGGTGTGTTGAAAAAAGGATGTATATAAAATTATTCCTAAATTCAAGATTCGATGCTTCTTGTAAACGCAAACAAGATTTAAGGTCATATTATTTCATAAGCACACTTAGACTTGCATATTATCAGAACCATAATTATAGTATTCTGTTTTGTTTCTAGGTAGATTTATAGTATTTTTTTTAAGAATTACTAGAAAAACTGTTTAAAAATACTACTCCTTCAGGGGTAAAAATGTATGGATATCAACTAAGGTTTCAAAAATTTTTAAATGTCCAATGTCCAAATTGATTTTTAATTAAGGTATTTTTAATCATAAAAATAAAGTACACGAACAAAATCAAAAGTGTCAAATTTTCGGACCTCTACATAAGATTAACTATTAATTTAACAACCAGTTAATAAACATTGACATGTAGCCTGCTACGCCGTGCAGACTGTAGACACTGTGATAACAATTATTTAGTATGATTTGTTGCCTACGCAGCTACGACGTAGCGAGTGATAAGAATAATCAGTGTCTGTTCAGTCGTGTAACGTAAACATATGAACTATGGAGATATTGTACCACTGCTGGGCTCGGGCCGTTCCGGCGAATGATAGAGGTAAGTTTTACATTATGGTCATCTGGTGGTTTCAGCTTGGAACAGTTTTTGGACCCATGTGTTTTTCATTTTTTTTATATCATTCGTAAGATACCGAAAAACGAAATGTAATAAAGTTTATTCATAAATCAGTACAAATACTAAAAAAAAACCTATACATATTGATAACCACACTGGGCATAGCCGTGGCTAAAAATGTTTGCGCAATAAATATGCCGTTCAAAATACTTCAATACCTTTTCCTATATAACATTCCGAGGATATCAGGAGAAATGACGACACTTAAATCTGTAAAAGAAAACAAAACTCGTAATCTTTCCTTCTACATTTTATTTTACAACGTAAGAGAAATGCAGTAGCTTTGTGACAGAAATGATAATTACACAGCTATTGCAGTGAAGGAAATAAGCTTCCTCAACATCGCATGGCATTACAGCTTACATAGCTTCAAAGATTTAGTCTACTTGGCTTATCTCTTTATTAAGAAATCGTTTAAGGGTAACAGTTGCTAGACTTTACAGATCTCCAGATTTTCGCATAATCTGTTAGTAATATTTCGTATCGCCATAAATGTCATATACAATATTTAGTGAACTTTTAATATACGTACTATATAAATTTTCTAAAGTCAAAATAAGACTGATTGTTATCCTCAAATTCTGTCTCGGTATACCGGTCCAACTACACTTCCAATTTTTAAAAATACTCTAGTTTTTTAATAAGATAAGCTTACAACAGAACGACATATATACATATTATAATAACAAAATTTACTCGTAGTTCATAAATTTAATGGTAATAAATAAACATAAACAGGCAACGACACGCCCAAATCTTTGAAGAAAATTCAAACGCGCAAAAGATGTTTTGTTGTAATAACAACCTATATAAATATTACGTTTTTAAATTTTTAAGTATTCAAGCGACAAAAATGTAGCTCTATGGTATCATATTCTTCTTTTTCAGTCTAAGGACATAATACAAACAGCCTACATAATAATTACAATTTTAATACTATAAACAAATTTAACCTGACGTATTAGTATAAATATGAAATGTATATTTTTTTATTAGTAAGCAAAGAGTCTGCATTAACAAAATCTGCAAGTGGCAGAGGGCGGGCGCGTCTCAGCGAGATGCGAGTGTTCGGAGCATGCGCGCCCCTATCGATCGTCCCGAGATGATTCCCAAAGCGGCCACATACACACCGCTGTTGGTGTACATTGTAAACGAAAGTAAAACTTAGCTATCGTATTTATTCACCCCATTGAAGTTTCATAGTATTAAATTATACTTTGTACATTAATTTAAGAGAGAAATAAGCTTAAGTTTGAAATCAATCAAAAATTTTTATAAACAAATATTTTAAATAATTTGCAGCATTAATATTATTCACTAATATTTTACTAATTATAAAATGACATTAACGATTTGTATGAATACCTTACTTTTTCGATATTTTCGATCGATATTTTCATATTTTAGTACGGGCAGTTGTAACCAATCCAGTTTTAGAGAACGTTCGTGCTAACTAAACTCACTTCTTTATTAAACTAATTTATTCTTTAATAAACTATATTTCTAAATAGAAACATTATCAAGTAATGACACTCTAAATTTGCGTACCTGTCGCTTTTGACGGTTAAGCATTTGTGCTTTGTAGCCCGCGGATTCTTGTCATAAATATTAAATCGAAAAAAAAAAAACAAGACGAAAATCGTGGAACTCTAAGTCGCATGAAACATGGACCGGGAGTCTACAAAACATTATCGTATTTACTGAAATCCTTAGTGACTTAAACTGATGAATTAATAAACGACGTATGACAGGTTGAGTAAAGTTGTTCACATGCACAGTTCGCGTGTGGTCTGTCCCGGGAGTATAGCGTGGACTTGAACAATACCCCCAGCACATATTACTATCCTTATCATTTTAATTGATTACTCCTGGAGAGGTAAAAAAATTGGTCGTTGACTCCGCATTTTTGTGGACAGGTATTGTTAATAGTACAATCGATTACATTTGTTTATCGTGAATAGGGGTATCTTCTTTTCTTCTTCATCAACCCATGTACGCCCACTGCTGAGCACGGGTCTCCTCTACACTTGAGAGGGTTTAAGCCATAGTCCACCACGCTGGCCTAGGGCGGGTTGGCGGACTACACACCTAAGAAACTCCTAAGAACTCTTAGGTGTGCAGGTTTCATCACGATGTTTTCCTTCACCGTTAAAGCAAGGGATAATTCAATGTGAATACACACATAATTTCGAAAAGTCAGAGGTGTGTGCCTGGGGTTCGAACCCGCGACCGCCGATATTCTCGACCGCGCGCCCAAACCTCGAGGCCATCACTGCTTCTATAAATAATAGGAATAGGGGTATACATACCTGTAACTGTACCTTCATAGAACCCCAAAAACGTTACACTTTAATTATGTAATCTCTAGTTTATAATTGTTTATTGTGGAGTCACGATATTCTCAATTATACGCTTATATTATATGTATTGTTTTTGCTAAATAAAGACTCAAAGTCCCAAGATTATTTTTCGGAATGCCTCACAAAGGTATGCTGGGCCATTGGGCTTCTATGAAAATACCGCCACTGCTCTAAAAAACTTTATACCAATATGAACATAAAATTCGAATGATATACCTACAACAAAGTACTAAAATACACACCACACGATGTGTTTATGGGATTGCACGAATGGAATCAGAAGAATTTTCCTTAAACACTCACACATTTTCTAAGAACATCTATTACTCAATTCACGTGAGCGTCGGATTTTGAACCAATGTTATTGACGGATTTTTGAGCAATCATTGCGTACTCCTGCTAACGCGACCTAAACCATCTGTTTTTCTGCAATTGATGGGTGAAGCTTCCGAGCTTCCTGATAAACAAAATTAGCTTAGTAATTCACATTCCATCATTATTACTATCATGTAATGGATACGAAAATGCGTTCGACTTAACTCTTCATATCTTCGAAAACCTACACATACCTACGTTCGAATTAATTTTATTTATTAATAGTCCTTTTGAGCACAGGACGACCAAACTTGAAATTGTTCCTTAGTTATTTAAGAACCGAATTGAGAAGAAATAATAAGACTTCCGTTTTGCTATCGGATGTTGTAAACCAGTGGTAGTTCTTCCATAGAAGTCCTAAGGCTGAGCTTGCCTTACAAAATTCCGAATATTTTAGAAGCAATTTGACATATAAATGACAATATCCTAATCCCACATTAGAAAATTAGAAACCAATTATTACACAATTTACGTGTAACGCTTCTTCGTCTTTTATGGAAGTACCCTCACTGTCAAGAACATAATAGTAAGAATTTACAAAGTTATTGTGACGTTATTTAACAATTTCCCTTTATTTTCAGTGTGCAACTTCATAGTGCACGAGCGATGTGTGGGGCAAGTGGTCACGCCGTGCTGTGGGGTCGCGCCGAGCCTTATCAAGGTAACATTTGTATATTCTGTCTTATCATAGTTCTAGCAGGATGGTAGATCCGTTGGATGGTTAATAATCATTAGGCCTTTTAAGAAGGATTTATGTTGTATCACCGAATACCAGTTTTAGACCTGGGTGGTATTCACCCCCCTATCCAATTGTTTCGAAAGATTCCGATTCCGAAGATCGATTCCCAGCCGAGTGGGGTGCCATAGGTCCAGCAGTGTGGCTGAAGGTGATGGTGATGATGTATCGAAGAGGCGAAACAACATCTGATTTATACAGGGTGTATTTAGACCGTGATCGAAAACTGAGGCAGGTAATAGCGATAGTGATTACAAACCCCCTGGCATTCAAGAAAATCCCGACAAACAATAAAATTTTTGAGGTTTTCCATACAAACCACATACTTTTAACACCGATGGTTGTATGGAAAACGTCAAAATTTTTATTTTTTGTCGCGATTTTTAATATCGCCACTGGGTTTGTGATCACCCTCGCTATTACCTGGTTCAGTTTTCGATCACGGTCTAAATACACCCTGTATAATAGGCATGTTTTAATTGGCACATAAGAGCGTCTTTATACAACTTTTTTCGCATTTTTCAATTGCTAGTAACTCTATACTTGTCTTATAATATAAAGTTGTTTTCTCTTTTGTAACAGAACCCAGTGGCTCACTGCTGGTCGGAGCCGACACACCACAAGCGCAAGTTCTGCACGGTGTGTCGGAAACGGCTCGATGAATTACCAGCTTTACATTGCATGAGTAAGTTAAACATCATTTACTGAATCTACAATATTTAGCAGCTACTGTATTATCATTACTTCTAATTGCAACGGACTTTATTATGAGAAAACTTCAAACTTGCATACCAAAAAACTTTAAAGAAATCATGTACATGTATGATACGAAATCGACCAGCCCCTATTAAGCCATCGTTGTGGACTGTACAAATTACACACAGAAGCAATTGAGGTACACTAGACGCGTGACGTCATTGCTAGAAGTAGAACTACTCTGTCGCATTAGTCCACCACGCAGGCTGAATGAGGGCTGTTCACATTTATGATAAGTTGAAAGTTTTTAGGGTAACTTATGTTTTTGATAATGAGACGAAGAAATTTAATGTTTTTTATTTTTATTTTAAAGGTGAAACCTCAGGATACTTCTTGGTTTGTGTTACGTGTTTTGCCCCTTTTTGAGTTTTTTTTCTTTGATTTCCCTTGACCAAATCCAATAGGCAGAAGTTATCTTGTAAAGCTAAAAATGTAATAAGTATCTCAAATAATTAAAATGGCCAGTTTGGTTTGGTAGCGCTAAACTTATCTTGCTCGAGTTTAGATGGAACAAGAAGCTCGAAGAAAATAAGTTCGAATGTTTTTTATATCTGGATATTTGCTAGACAAAAAACAATGTATAAGTATTGGCTACATTAGTTAGCAGCGTGTTTGCCTATGATCCAGTGCAGCGCTGCTCAGTGGAGATGTTGTTTCAGTATGCGAGTACTACGTGCACGGAGAGTGCGTGGACTTCGCGGCGGCCGACTGCAAGGAGAACGCGACGTACTGCGCGGGCAGCGAGCCGCGGCACGTGCACCACTGGCGCGAGGGCAACCTGCCCGCCAACTCCAAGTGCGCCGCCTGCCGCCGCGCCTGCTGCTCCGCGGAATGCCTCACCGGCTACCGCTGCGAGTGGTGCGGCACCACGGTACACACAAAACCTCTCACTATACTTCATTGTCAGCCATCACTGTAAATTGTATGTAGCTAATATGTGAACGTTGGCGCAGTGTCACGCCGGGTGCCGCTCGCTCATACCGGACGAATGCAACTTCGGCATGCTGCAGCCGATATTCCTGCCGCCGTCGGCGGTGTCGATCCCGCGCACCGAGGTGCCCATGGAGGCCATCATCGGCGTGCACGTGCGCCCACCGCCCTCGCAGCGGGACTTCGGCTGCCGTAAGTGTCCGCTCCACGCAGGTCGCGTACCCTCGCCCGCGCCGCACCGCTTTTCTTTCTATCACATGTGCCTCGCAATTCGCGGCCGGCTTCGGCGTGAGCGTCGCTTGGATCGCATCGTAGCTGTCGATCTCTTCGGCTGTCTCGCGGCCGCTCGCCGTCAGACGGTGGCCAGTAGTTGTCTATCGGCAAAGCTTTCACTCTACATGAGCATCACTATTAGAGATCACTCGTTCGGTATGAGCGCGTCGGTTGGACGGTGAGCGGCTTCCTCCGGCTCGGAGGCCCCGCGGAGCACGTGGAGGAGTAGGTAGCGGCACGAATCGCCGGGCACATGCGCGAGTGAGTGGGTAAAAGCGTGCGGCGGCGGAGCGTGAGCGTGTGTGTTGGGGCAGCGCGCGAGCGCCGCGGCACGGGCGGCTGGGGCCCGGCGCGGCTGGTCACGCTGGCGCGGCGCCTGCTGCCCGCCGCCTGCAGCCCGCACGGCGGCGCCTCGCCCCCATACTCCAGAGGTAACGCGCCCCGGCCCCCGCCCCCCAGCTCCCCCGGCCCCACCCCGCGACACCCCCGCCTCTCTGTCCCACACCCGCACACCCGCGCGCAACTCGCACACCCGCGCCCGGCGACCAGCATGTTCGCCAGCCGCGCGCAGCTTCGCCGATACTACCATGAGAGAAATTGATTTTTGCAACTACATGAAACGAAATCTGTTTTCATGCAATCTGTAGATCGGCCAAGCTAACGTTAAGTCTGGAGCTTTGGATGTAGGCTTTATTCGGCATTCTATGTTTAGGCAACCTGCAAAAAAACTACTACAACGTCATATGAAACTGATTTCTCTCATAAGTGTGTGTTTCCATCTTTCCGATCGTTCTTAGTCTGTTAGTGCATGCTCCGACTAGGCGACGCTTGTGAGTGTTGTTAACGAGAGTGACTACCACACTACCGACACGGGCTGCCACTCAGCCTACTGCGACTCGCCGCTCTAACAACATTCATTCAGATAACCCTTCCGAGTACACTACTTCTCAACTCGTGAAATTACAACATACATGCATAGCCAAAAGAAGATTTTCATTGTTCTATAGAACTTTTACTAATCTCTTCCATTGAGTGGATTAAGCCCATTGAAATACGATGTTTTATATTTTTGCCTTGTAGACCTCACAGCTCTTAGTCACAGTCCTCGAGATGTACTAAAAAAAATATTTTTCAATATATGTACTTAACTTATTTAACAATAACGTTAAACGAAAACAAATAAGTCATCCTTAATATGATACGAAACAGTCAACAGTTTAAATACCTACCAATGTTGTGATTTCACGATATAGAACTTTCTTCGTGTTTACCGATCGTTTGTCCGCGTCCTAACATCCTTGCAAAGCGTTGTATGCCGGGCCGGCCATGAATACTCGTGATGCAGTATTCCAACGGCATCAGGTAACAAACATACATAATCACGGATAGATAACACCCTTGCCTAACGATACTAAGCAAGAATATTTTCATCTATTCCAATAATACTAGTTGAACCCGCCATTACATCATGGGGTTAGTAAAACGATAACTTAGTCGAATTATTTTTGGTTGTCAAATTTTATTTATTTTAAAAGGCTAAAGTGAACGTAATTCTAGCTTACCGTGTAATGCTAATTTTAGACAATTTTGTGACATTTTAAATGATTTATCAAAGGCTTGCACATCCCTAGTTTAACGATAACTGTTAAGATCATAGAAAAAACAATTAATGTACTTAAATATATTTTTAAAAAGAATCGAATTGAACATAACGTAACTTTCCGATTGTATTTTAAATTCAGAATTCGTCGTAAATTTAATCTCTTTTTTTTTAAGTTTAATAAAATACTTGTCATAAAGTTGTGGCTGTATGGTTCGGCGAGGGTGAGGTTATGTGTTTTGTGTGTATGCTGCTAGTTGTTCGCTTTTATCGTGTTGACCCAATTAAAACGGTTGTGTTGCGCTGTCCGCCGCCTCGGTGACGTTGGGTGGACAGAGCGTTTTAATTGTGACAACCATGTGTGTGAACTTAGATGGACGATGACGATTAGAAGCTTAAATATGATATGGGAGCTTTTTAAACACTGATCTATGGTTTTATCTATTGAAATCAGAATAATCATGTATTTTACTGTTGAGAAAGAGGAATATTGCAAAATCGATTGAAAATTGTGTAACTTAACACTTGTCAAGGATAAAAATGATCAATTATTGGTTGATCAATTTATCTTGTTAACAAACATAAATTAAATACTTTTGTACTGCGATGATATTTTACATAGCAAACAAGAGTTTAAAAAATTTCAAACTTGACATTGATGCCTAAAAGCATATCTCTGCATATCTAGGGATGAAATCGGCAAGATTAGTACCTTTCATCTCGAGATGAATTGTTCGTGACTGCAATTATTGTGTTTGAGAAGCTCCGATTCCCGTAACCATAGTGTTCACAATACAATTTTAAGTGATATTGTAAGAATTCCGAATGTCAAGGTTTTTGAAACAAAATAAATCAGTATATTTAAACCCAATGGTAATATATACACGAAATATTTTCATATGTAATTTTTACCGAGACAAACGCCTAAAACCCGATGTCTTTAAAGAGAGCTGTCTCTAAAATGTTTGATGTAATTAACGTACTACTATAAATAAAAAAAAATACGAACTTACAAAAAACCTTGTCCCGAAAACCTTGACTCAATGCAAAACTAATAAATGTGAATTAAAATGTCATATTAATAAGTAGTATACTAATTGTGAAGTAGTTAATATTAAATGATATTAAATAAATGTATGTGTGTGCCCGCTGGGGCGCAGATGTGTTTTATTATCACATTTCATATTGGACGTGTATTCATATTGGGTTTCGTGTGTTTGGGGACCTCACGATACCCGAGCTGACGGAAATTTTCCTGACTTTTATTACTATTTCCTAAAAATATCTGGAAACAAATTCCATGTCGCTAATTGTATGCATTTATTTAATCAATAAATGTAACAGGATTAAAAGATGTAATTCATTTATTTTATCGATTAATAACAATTCCAAATACTAGATGAATTATTTGTTATTCATCTCATAACACCAAAGGCAAAAGTTGTCTAAATTAAACATAATTGGTAACCTCGATATTCCTAAGTGATAATACTATGTAAAAAGAAGCTTTAAAGCTATATTTTTATGGTACAATAAAATCATAACCGCTATCCTCAAAGTTAGCCAATCACAATTTTAGTAAGTGTAGACAACTGACCTATACATAGACCTTGAGTTATTAAAACGGTCTAACAAATGCTCGGGCTTGTGAGTTCCCCGGGGCGCGGGGGGTGTACGTGAGCTGGGCGGGTGTTGCAGCGCGCAGCGTCAGCGAGGAGTTCAGCTCGGGCTGCGAGGGCCGCTCGGGCTCCGGCGGCGGCTCCACCGGCGCGCCCGCCGACCAGGAGCACCGCCCTGATCACAAACAGCACCGTGATCGCACGCCCGATGATAGGGATGAAGGTAATCGCAAAATTCATGGTTGTCACTCCCGTAGGTAATATAGAAATTTTCTTCTTTGACAATGAAAGCTCATAAAATCAGTATTTCAGCCCTTTTTGTGAAAGAGAAACCAATATTGGGTTAAACCGGCATTAGATTGTATATTGTTTACGAGAAAGAGAACTATCGACATCTATTTCTGACACAGAACAGTTATTCAGGTGTATCATACAACCGTACTACTGTATTTAAAGTAAACTATAGTTACCGCTACTGCTTGCTATTTGACATAACTAAAATCTCCATTACAATCACCATACAGAAGTAGTAAAGGTGTACGACGGCGAGGCGGCGTGGTCTCGGCGGCTGTACCGGCCGGTGGTGGTCGGCCGCAACTGGAACGAACGGGAGCTCGTGTCCGCGGCGCTGCGGGCCTTCCACGTGGCGCGCGACCCCGACCAGTTCGAGCTGACGGACGCCCTCGCAGGCGACGAACCACCTCTAAAGGACCCCACCCCCCTTGCACGCGTCACCAGGCTGCCCAACAAGCGACCCGCGCTGTTTCTGCGCTTCAAGTTAGTTGCGTTCCGTTTTATGCATAATTTACTAACTATATTTGCCGTTTAACTAAACAGTATCTAAAACTAGGAATATATGTCAAGCTATAGCTATAAAATAACGGTCATAATTATTATGAATACCACAGCTTACAATGTTGAGCTCAATTGTATATAGATTACCTGGCATTGATTCATTTTAACAATACTGATTCTGGAAATCTTAAATAAAAAATCCGCAATAAGTGTCACTTCTACGCGTCGGCTGTTTTACATTTAGGCCAGAACCCTTCCTGAAAAGAAAGAGTTTGCGATTGCCATTACTATGAAGACTTGCGACTTAATAATCGCATGTGTTGTACCAGGGAGCCAGAGACAGGCGGCGGTGAGGTCCGCGTGTACCCGGGGCGCGTGGCGGGCGCGGGCGAGACGTTCGTGACGGTGTCGTGCTCCGGCGACGACACCGTGGCGGACCTCATGGCGGCCGCGCTCGAGCGCTTCGGCCTCGACCCCGCCAACGCCACCGCGGAGTACCGCTGCTCAGAGATATTGCTTGATCGCGGAGGTAAGGCTTTAAACTATGTGCTGTTGAAACTAGTACCTACATATATAACGATTCCATTAGTTTCATAAATTCTTATACTTCGCACTTTTATTATGATTATTTCGAAGAGGTAACATTATATACGTAAGTTAGTACTTGACTTTAGAAATCTACTAATAAAGTGGACTTATGTGGAAAACATCTTTAGGTGCAGACCGCTAAAGAATCTCATAGCCCTGAAATACCCACCCCTCAAACTCTATAACCCATCATAGATAAAGTAACACAAAGAAAGAAATCTCATCTACTCTATAGGATCTAGCTTTTAATTCGAACCAAAAACAAATGGATTAGACAAGGAGACTTAAGAACCACATTCAAAATCGGGAACCAAGTATTGGACTTCAAGATGAGACAAGGCGAGGTTTCCTATAGCGGAGTATATCAGTGCCTGGTGACGTTAGTACAACGGCTCGTATATTACCCAGTGTCGGAGCGGGTGCTGGAAGAGGAGGAGCGTCCGTGGCGCATCGTGGTGCGTCTGGCGCGCGAGTCGGTGCGGCGGATGGAGCTGGCGCGGTTCTACCTGCAGCCCCGGCGCGACCCGCACGGGCCCACGCTGGCGCTCTTCGTCGCCTCGTTGCCGCCCGGCCTCTCCGAGCGGAACTACGAGAACATACTCGTCGAGTTCCTCGGCACCGGTGAGTAGAACTATCGGAGATTTAAGTTTTGTCTTCCTTAGATGAATGTTGTCATCGAACAACATCATGTTTGAAAAATCTGTGAGTATGATCATTTATCTTTAAATACCAGTGGCCATTCTTCCATAAAGACCCAAAAACCTAACTTGCCTTACAAAAACCTGTATTACGAATAGTAGTGATCTTAAAGCTTTAAATCTTCATTAAACAATAGCATTTTGACTTATAAATGGAAATATTCTAACTTACACAATTATGGTGTAACAGTTTTAGTCTTCTATGGACGTACCAGCACGGGTAATATCAATTTAAATACAAAATCCATATTGAATTGAATTGAAAACCTTTTCAATAGCATCAATGTTGATTGATAGCATTATTGTTTCCACATCAAGTTTTTGAACAGTCACCTAAGATATTTGAAGATTTATCTGTGTTGCGCAGAGAACAAGTTCACATCGATCGGGCCGATCTACTACGAGTACGGGTCGATGGTGATCACGTACGAGGACGCGAGCAAGGCGGTGCGCGCGCTCTACGCTCTCAGAGAGGCCAAATATGAAGATAAGCATTTATTAGGTTCGTAAGACGCCATTCATTTAGTAATCTTGGATCTTTAGAAATAACTCAAGACAAAGCAAGGTCAGCCAGTCTTCAGCTTCACTTGACAAAATTTTGGAGGGTTCTTAATTATACAATAACAGAATATGTTACCAGATTTTTTGCCAATGACCAGTTTATCTCAACGGAAGTGGAGTTATCCTCGGATACAAATAGGTATTTTAAAATAAAAACATTTTATGGAAGTCAACGCCAAATTACTTAATTTCAGATATGCCTTTATACCGAGTATATTAAAAAAAAACTACACACTGCAACCAGTAGTTCAAGTTGGCAACCAAAAATGAGAGCACAAAATCAACTTCCCAACTCATACCATCATCTCCTCTCTGATCTTCAATTCTCTAACCTGCTATGCTTGGCGCAGTTATGCTCCTGCCCAGCATAGAGCCGTCGATGGTGCCGGCGGGCGTGAAGCCGCTGCTGGTGTTCGTGAACGTCAAGTCCGGCGGCTGCCAGGGCCTGGAGCTCATCTCCTCCTTTAGGAAACTCCTCAACCCCTACCAGGTGTTCGACCTCGAGAATGGAGGTCCGCTGCCTGGGTGAGTACCGCTTATGACTGCATTTTGATAAATGATTTAGGGATTTTGTGCCTAACTGTGTGTAGTAGACCATTTGATATACCAAAGGCGAAAGAAACCTGAGGTCAACCTGTTTTTCCAAATATGGACAAATAGTTCAGTTAAAATTTGCAGTTCTTGAAGTTTTTGGATGGTAGGAAATTTGAAGAAAAATATTTTCCGTCGTCTGTATTTCATGAACATGAAATTTACTAATTTAAAAATTTTGTAACAATGTAAAAGGAGTAATGCTGAAAAAAAACTTCCAATTTTTTTCTTCATTGTCATCAGCATTGAGCCGCACACATATAAAATATTTGATGTAGGGGAGACAGTATAGTTATTGGCCCCTGTACAGTTATTAGCCATCTCAACTTTGCTACCAAAAAACTAGCAATATTCTATACTAATAGTAGATTTAAAAATTATATAATGGCGACACTTTTATTCTCTGTCATAAAGTCTCATCGAAATTCCGCTAGGTATGTGGTTTGTTTGTTTTCCGATGTGTAATGTTTTGCCGGAGGGAGAAATTCAGTTAAGCGATTAAAAATAATGTTAAGACTGCATATTTTTTTGGCGCTATATTTTGAAATGAATATGTAGTTTGTCAATGATTTATACTTCACAATAAATGGTTTTTTATGCGTTATAACCATATTAAAGGTGCAATATAACTTACTTTCTTTATAACTACTATGTTATGGCCAATTACTGTGATTTTGAGTTTAATATTTTTGAGTTCACACTATCCTTAACATGTATAGTGAAAGTTTATATAAAGTACCTTCTTTTGTAGTACATTAACAAAGCAACATAATGTCGTGAGTTTTATTTATTTTCAGTAAGGATATATAATAATTTTTTATTTATGTTTTTTTACCAACTGGTCGCTTAACTGGCCAATAACTATACTGTTTCCCCTATCTATTATTTTACAAATATCTTATTTTAATCATTTACTTACAACATTCATTGCATTCTCTAATATTCTGCCTTAGGGTGGTGGAAAGATGAATGAATACAATGAGTGGTTGATGTAAAAATCTACCGAAGTTTCAAGGTAAGTGTTATGCGCAGGCTGTACGTGTTTCGTCACATTCCCAACTACAAGATCCTGGTGTGCGGCGGCGACGGCACCATCGGCTGGGTGCTGCAGTGCCTCGACAACGTCGGCCAGGACTCCCAGTGCTCCAACCCGCCCTGCGCCATCGTGCCGCTCGGCACTGGTATGTTACCTAGCTACTCTTAGGAGAATGGACTTAGGAGATTGTAGTCGAATGATAAATTTTAGAAAAATGAGCCTGAAGCAAGAAGTTGACTGCCCATATTTGTGTAATATACACAATAAACCAAGATGTACTCGGTTCTTTCTACAAAGTTCCTCGAAACAAATTATATCCAATGGTATAATCAAAATATGAAATGTACTGGTCATTTTAGTAACCACTAAACAAGATAACATAATCCAACAATGAAAATAAAAACAAAAATCCCTTACATCATTTTGGAAAAGAGCTGATACTCTTATACTGCTGGACCGATAATGATCTGACATAGCTAAGAACCATCCCAAAGAAACTGGTTTTCAAAAAAAAAATCGAAATCAGTCCATACGTTAGAGAGCTACGTTATATCTACGATACACAAACAGAAATCGACGTCAAACTTACAACACCCCTATTTTTGCATCTGAGATTAGAAAGACGTTCAAAAGCCTTCTTTCATTTTTTTTTGCGTCGAAGGTTAAGAAGACGTTCAAAACACTTCATTTACCTGAACATTTCATACAGTTATTAAAATATTATGTATAGGCAACGACCTGGCCCGCGTGCTGCGCTGGGGCTCGGGCTACACGGGCTGCGAGGACCCGCTGTCGCTGCTGCGCGACGTCATCGACGCCGAGGAAATCCGCCTCGACCGCTGGACCGTCGTGTTCCACCCCGAGGACAAGCAGGACGAGCCCAAGGAGCTCTCCAAACAACTGCCAGGTTTCTAGACTTAAAACATAAAATGCTTAATGATGTTACTAGTTCTAATTAAATTTTCAACCAAGGATGTCAAGTGTGAGTCATCATTTCAGCAGGAAAATAAATTGTAAAATTTTGATTCAATTTACTTGGATCACGAAAGAAGTACACAGTATCATCTATTATTATTGGTCATCAAATTTATGAATTATAAATGTTTCCTAAATTATGATTGGCAATCTTATAACATTTTCTTGATTATTTCCCTTATCGACTGGTATCTATGCAGAAAATTTAGCGAAATTAAGACAGAGCAAAACAGTGTTTAAATCAATGTTACCATATCAGCTCCCCTAAACTGAGATGGTTTAGACTTTAGTCCACTACACAGACTTAGTGCGGGTTGGGCGACTGCATGCTTAAGAAATTTCTAAGAATTTTAAGGTTCTCAGATTTCCTCACTATCTTTTTCTTCACCATTGTAATTATGCGATATTTAAAAGGCGGAAGCGTGTGCTGGAGTTTTATACAAGTGTTTAGGTACTTCATTACCTTTAACTATTGCTTAATTTCCAGTAACATTACATAACCTTAAAAAAACTTGAAAGAATAGAGACCTGGAAAATCTAATCATAATTTGTAGCAGGAAATGCGTCAACAATGTAATGAGAGTTAGTTTGTCGCACAGCGTCGGTGACCACGGGGTCGCAGAGCGAGGACAACTCGCAGATCCTGGTGATGAACAACTATTTCGGCATCGGCATCGACGCCGACCTCTGCCTCGACTTCCACAACGCGCGCGAGGAAAACCCCAACAAGTTTAACAGCAGGTAAGTTTCACCAAAATTATTGTACTTAAGATTTTTTTATCAGGGACAAGAATACAGAAAATCTTTGCTAAATGTACGATCATGGTGAAGTACCAATATTACCAACAAATTCTCGTACGAAGAAGATTATTTTAGATACAAAAAGAATTGGCAATACTTGATTGACGTCGCCGTAAATCCTAAGGGGGTTTTTAGACTTGCATGTGGTATGTTTACGTTATTTATTTTATTCCGCAGCTTGAGTCTAATAATTATAAATAGACCTGTCATATGACGATGCCTCATTCCTTAAGTTGCAAGCGTATAAAAGACGTAAAGAATTCCGAAGGTCAACATAACATTTCAGACTGCGCAACAAGGGCGTGTACGTGAAGATGGGCCTGCGCAAGATGGTGGGCCGCAAGATGTGCAAGGACCTGCACAAGGCGGTGCGGCTCGAGGTGGACGGCAAGCAGGTGGAGCTGCCCGCCGTCGAGGGCATCATCATTTTGAATATACTCAGGTAATGTACCCTGAAAAACCTGTGCGCCCATAACTACGCTTTATTATACTGTATATATGGACAGCCTATCGCTGTCCACTGCTGAACGTAAGTCTCCCCAAGATAACGCCAACCATCATCGTAAACTTTACTTCAATTTTATTATGACTAATGGTAATAAATGTATACCCTTCGATCAAATATATATACTTATATGATTTTCTTTGTTTTATAATTTACTTTCATAAAGATTGAAAATATCAATACACATCTTTTGTACAAATGCTACCAAAGTTTTGAGAGTGAAGTATTAACCCTAAGTCCATATGATGACAGTTGGGGTCATTTTATTAAAGGTTTGAGTATCAAGTATTAACCCTAAGTCCATATAACGACAGTTGGGGGTCGGGTGCAAACCCGTGGGGTCCGGAGAAGGACGACCAGTTCAACAAGCCCAACCACTGGGACGGCATGCTGGAGGTGGTGGGCGTCACCGGCGTCGTGCACCTCGGACAGATCCAGTCGGGCCTGCGCGGCGCCATGCGGATAGCACAGGTAGAGCAAGCTTCTTCTACTTCCGAATGCTTCAAGAAAGCACCCGGGATTTGCTTGCTGTTTTTAATTTGTCATTTATAGAGAACATTTCCAGACTCCGTGTTTCTACCGTGAATTTCCTATTGGAAACGAACATATTTGATCAAATTTCCACCTTTTTCTTTCCTCTCTCTGATGAATTTCTCAATTAGTTCTGTAGGAACAAATGTATTTATACACACGCCTGCATTCCCGAAGGCTTAAACATAATAATTTTAGCACCCAATTGTGTTTTAAGTCCCACGTATTACGAATTAAGGAGGGGTTTTTTTAATGAGAAGAAACAGCCTTGACATCCTCTTTCGATACCTCAGAGGAAGGCGAGGCGTGTCTATGGTTTGTTAAAGAGGGGTTACTGTCCCCGCCAGGCTTCGAAACGGTCATATCATGTCGCTGTGGCTTACAGGGTGGTCACATCAAGATCAACCTGCGCAGCGAGATCCCGGTGCAGGTGGACGGCGAGCCGTGGGTGGCGGCGCCCAGCGAGGTGGTCGTCCTCAAGTCCGCTCTCAAGGTACACACTCGCTCCACTCGCACGCAGGGTTGATCAAATGTGTCACGGAATCTGGTGATGCCTTCAAGTGTTGGGTCGTATTATTGGGGTTTTGGATCGGTTCTTTGATTAGATGATCAGATAATGGCTGTGTAATTTAAAAATAAATGTGAAAAGAATATACAATTTATGACGTCAGTTATTGATTGTTTGATCTACGCAGAAGTTTTGACCAGACCTAATCAATGACATAATATGTTTTAAGTGCTTTATGTTAACAGACTAATAATGGTATATAATAAAAAAAACAGGGTTTATTTTTAATATTGCCTGAAAAAAAATTCAATGTCCACAACATTTGATCAATTCTTAGTGTATTTAACTAAGACTTATTCGCATGTGCTCGCTTGCCTGTACCCGTATTGGGTCTTACATTACTAATGCTACATTAACTGAGTTTAAAATTAATTGATATATTTTTTGCACTGACGCAATGTTCGTTTGACCAATCATTATTACTCAAAAATAGCAACCATTGTTATCAGAGAAACCGCCTAGCTATTTACATTGTTTTTAAAAATTTTAGCCTTTCTTTGGCAACAAATTTTTCAGACCTATACATAGTAGTAAAATGGGTTTACACATGTATTGCCAATTAAGATATCACAGCTATCCCTTTTTTGTAGAAGAAGTTTCATATTAGCAATTGGTCAACCGTCTGTTGCGTGGAGTGCACATTTTCAAAATTTCGCCCCGAGTCACGTTACGCCCGAGCACTCCGACTCCACTCCGCACCAGTTCCACTAGCGGCAGGGCGCAGTCTACGACCCGCCTGCACACGGCGTGTAGACGGCGCCCTGCCCCGCGCCGCCACCACATGCCGCGGGGTCACAGTGCCACTGACGCTCACACCACACGGGATGCCACCTATTGTCCGTGTTCGATCATCCTACCGAACACGCCACGCGATTTTCATATTTTATTACCGCTTTGTAAATACAAGCTTTAGAAGCACATTGTGTCGCGAGCACGGCCCGGTCGGTCGGGCGCGTCCCGCTAGGTCAGTAGGCGAGGTGTAGTGGCACTGGCGCGAGTGGCGGCGCGGACGGGGTGCCGGGTGGGGCGCGAGCGCGGCGCTGAGAGGTGTGTGTGTGGGTGTGGCAGGCGACGATGCTGAAGAAAACCAAGCGCGGGTCGGGCGGCGCGGGCTCGGCGACGGCGGCGGGCCCGTGACGCCCGCGCCCCCCGCTAGCGTCCCGCGCCCCTTCCGCAGGCCACCATGCTCAAGAAGCGCGCGAAGGTGCGGCGCCGCAACACCGAGCCGGCGATGCCGCCGCGGCCGCGCCCGCCGCCGCCGCCCCCGCCGCCTCCCGAGGACTCCTGAATCTGGCTGAGCGAGCGGCTCATTTAAAGCACGCGCTGGCCTGGGGCTCAAGGCCTACGCGCGCGCGCCGCTCGCTGCTCTCCTCGCGACCCTCCATCGCCCTCGCCCGTCTCACCCGCCCTCCCCTCACCCGCCTCCGAATCATCCTCGTAGTCCCATCATCGCCCCCACCCCTCCCCACATCCCCACTCCCGCTCCCGCTCCCCGTTCCCCTCCATGGTTCAGGTCGCCATTGTCATCGCCGCCGCCGCCACGCACTGACGGCGCTTCTCGTGTAAATAAATTATTAAACAAAACTAATATATAACTTATAATAAAAAAAATAAATTTATAGTCATTAGTTGTTGTTTTATTTTTAGTCAGAATTATAATTTGAAAATGTGTAAAAAAATAAATACAGATATGTACTTCTTTCGTACTTTTATTTTTATCCACTTAGAATACCCCAGTAGGTTATAAAACAATAAAGTAAACTCACTCTACTTAAGGAACTTTTAAAGGTTCTTATAAAATTTCACACATTTCTCATGAATATAACTTTACAGAAAAGATGTTGTCAGGCAATTTTAGCTGATGTACACCAGAGCTCTGGCGTTGGTGTGTATTTCAACTTATGTTTATAAACTTAGGCATTAGATTTCTATAAAACAATTTCGATAATGCAAAAAAAAGCCAGTCTTTGGATACCTGTTACCTACTTTTTATCTTAAATTGAATAGTTAAACTTCAGGCCATTCACACATTTACTTGTTACAAAATAATTATAATTCTTGTAGATATAACCGCTATACAGCACTCATAAATGTTTCGTTAAGCTTGGAACCATTGCCAACCTATAATTTAATTCTATAAAAATATATCTAACCAGATCTTAAGAAGAAAAGAGAAATAAAAATCAAGATAGAATTATAACTTTATTTATCCCTCTTAAAACTAGTTACAAAGCATTAATTAACGTCACCTTTCGTCTACAAGCAACTGCTACTTTTCATTAGACGAGTCAAGCGAAGGAGACTCGCGTACATACAGAAAATATTTACAATAGCCACCAATATAAAACATATAAATATTGCACAATCAAAAGTCGACCCAACTACTGGTATTAAGATTTTTAAGTATAAAAAAAAACGAAGTTATAACAAAACAATGAAGGCTGTTTGATTTAATTTCCTTAGTCACAGTATAGTATTGCCGAAAACGATTATACTCTATAACAACCTCAAATGAACTCACAATAAAAATGCCATAAAAATCTATTCGCGGAACTTTTTAACCCTTATATAACCAACTACATATTTTCTACCATAATAATGGGAATCTATACTAATATTATAAAGCTGAAGAGTTTGTTTGTTTGTTTGTTTGTTTGTTTGTTTGTTTGAACGCTAGGATCTCAGGAACTACTGGTCCGATTTGAAAAATTCTCTCACTGTTAGATAGCACATTTATCGAGGAAGGTTATAGGCTATATAACATCACGCTACGACGAATAGGAGCGGAGCAGCAATAAAGAATGTTGCAAAATCGGGGACATTTTTTCCTTTTTGTGAGCTTCGGCTGCGTGCGCTGCGGAAACGGTTAAAGTTTCGCTAAAATAATGTATGAGAGAAATGTTCCTCTTTAAAAGTTCTAAAAAAAAGTCCGCGACGGCATATGTCTATTTTTTAAGGTTGGATCACTATAACGTTTTTTATCTTAACCAAATTTATTTTTTAATTAAGTTTTATTTGTGAAGGTGTTTTTATAAATATGATATTAATCCTTATCCAAATAAATACGTTATTCATTACAAGTAGTTAATTTTAAATAAAATTGCCCTTTACATCTTTTGATTTCACCGAGTATCTTAGAAGATATTGCAGTTTTAAAATATTGATCAAGCGCGCAATAATGATGCACAAGGCGCCGATCGACGCGTTACGGTTTCACCTTTGAACAATTAGACTGAATTGTATGATTTTTGGTATGAACATAAAAAGGACTCTGAGAAGTAAAATAGACTACAACTTATTTTCCTTCTGAACTCAACCCTGTAGTCTACGCGGACGGAGTCGCGAGCAAAAGCTAGTTACTAATAATTTAATACAATGAAGCGATGCGCTAATTTGCGTGTAAAAATACGTACTTTCGTGACACTTTGTACTCCATCAGTTATGCGAAGTATTAATTAATATATTTTGCTTTAATTTTGAATAAATTAAGATAATTCAACAATCTGTGCCACTAGGCCAGCGTGGTGGAATAAGTATATGGCCTGTTATGATAAAATTAAACATTTTTTATAAAAGCTCTACATAGGAGAGTCACCGCACTAAACATATTTTATAAGTTACCTATCGATAATTCAGTGGACATAAAATTGTAGCCCGCAATGTTAAATAATCAACAAACTGAATTTAGAACAGATGCTTTTTATTATTGCATTGTTATTTAAAATAACTTTTGTATAACAAACATATATTTTAATATTATTGCCTCACTTTACTATTTATTTGTGTGCTTCTTTCACAAAAAAAGATTTTTTCTTTTTAAATTGATGTAGATTATAAAAATACCCGATATCGATAACTTTGTAGTTTCGTGAAAAAATAGCTTATATTTAAATCTTACTAGGTCAAGCGATTACGTGTCAATTTCCTTAACTTTAATTCGAGACTTACAATAAGCCTTTATAGTTGTAAGTGAAAACAGTATGTAAATTATACCGAACTTATAAGGCATAGCTGAATTAAACGCGGAATATATACTCAGCTTTCGAAACGTGTGTGCAGAATTCGACGTTGTCTACCTTCGAGAGTACAGGCATTAGCTAAAGTGGTAAGAACAGTTTTAGCGATATAGTATTATGTAGAGTAGTATAACGCGGCGTATCATACAGCTTTGCGAATAGTAAATTAAAAAAAATCGTATATATTTTTGAATATTTTTCTTTTTGTGCAACATCAATCTGGTCTTGTTACTGGAGTAATAAATATTTACCGTATTATAGTTTGTACAAAATCAACATTCCTATAAATAAAAGCAACCATAACAATACAAGAAATATGTCTGAACACAAACATATACAAATCACATATTAGTTATATGCATTTCAATTTTAGTATTAAAAACTTATTGTAGTGCATAGGTATAGATATTAATAATGGACAAGTATTAAAGCAATTATAAGAAATAGAAAATATCTAAAACCGTAGTGACAGTTTAATTTATTAAAAAAAAAAAAATCGTCATAAAATTGCAATGCCAAGCAAACCATAAACAACTTAATATTTCTGTTGGTTGGTTGCCTCTACAAAAAGGTTAGTTGCCAACAGAGCATGTACTAAAATATCTATGACATTTATTCTATCGTGTAATCATTCATAAATGTGTAAATTGCAAGTATAACTTTTTTTTGTTTATATTAAAAAAAAAAATTTTTTAATCATTTTGGCGTTGACTAAAACATTTTACATGCTAAATATGTAGCTTAGAAGGAGGTCACAGGGTTTCACATCCAGATGTTGTATTATATATAAAGTAGCACTTTTAATTAAACAGCGATTTGATCACTCATGTCTTTGTGAAGGTTCATTCTGGTGGCTCACCGATGTTGTGAGCGGCAGTGTCGTCGACACCAGTGTGGCTGGACAATTTTATTGCCAGCACCTCGTAATCCTGAAAATAACATGGACATTATATTATCAATAGCGTTCAGATATTATAAGGACTTCTCAAAGACTATTTTATAATTTAAAAGGATGGTGGCTATAAGAGTACAGGCAACTTGACTAGAAGAGTACAGTATTGCAATTTGCAAACTTAATATTTCTTCAAATTAACTTTTATCATTACAACGGATTGCAAGTAATATTGTTGCATGGTTCGAACAAGAGGAGGCAAAAATAAGCTGATGTTTTATTACTGATTTAGTGTCTAGAAATGGCCTGCATCCTACCTCAAGTTATATTTATTAATTTTTTTTACTTTTTTGTAACTATTTAAGGTAATATAACATAAATGGCATACAACATTGTAGGGGAAAAAGATACAACAGGTGGTCTTATCGCTAGCTACGATTTCTTCAATAATAAAAAAATAATGTATGTACGGCACCTAAGTGTATGCATGCGTGGGCAGGAGCGGCGCGTTGGTCTCCGCGGTGTAGGAGCGCACGCGGCTGAAGGCGAAGGGCGGGAACTTGGCGGGCGCCAGGTCGAAGCTGGTCCAGTGGTCGCGCCGGCTGCTGGCCAGGTAGCGCTCCCACCACAGCCACCAGCACCGGTGCGAGCGGGAGCTGCGTAGTTCCAACTCCTGGAAATAGAAAAAAAACTAATTAGCATGAACAAAAATATATAAGAATACCTTAAAAAAGATCATCATCATAAGCCAGTCTGTTTCACTGCTGTGCATGGGCCTCTTCTAGGGTTTATGCCTTAGTCCACAAAGCTGGCTTAGTGCGGTTTGGCGGACTACACACCTTTTTTTTTTTTTTTTTTTTTATTACACGAGGAAATCCCTTTACGGATCGTCCCCGAGAGCTAATTGTCAAATACTGGAACGTCCTACCGACTAAAACCCCGTGATATTCCTCAGCATTCTTTATGCAGGGGGGCACGGTATACGCGTGTGCATTAGACCACACCCTCCTAGAAGTTGGCTCAAAGGGTCCCTACTACACACCTAAGAAATTTTTTAAGACTTTTAGGTGTGCAAGTTTCATCACGGTTTTTTTTGCTCTAATTGAATTACACGACACCTAGCGGCACGCGAGGAAACTACATCAAAACATGTAGACAGAATATGAACCTTTTGAAGGAGGTTATTTTAAAACGATTTTAATTACATACTCAAGTATATTAACATTTCTTACTTGTTTTATAAAACGCAGCATGACTACATGAAAACTAAATATGCAGGTTTTTAATAAAATTAAAATCAAGCTTTTATTATGCACGAAAAATTAAAAAAATAAACTAAGAAAACATTCATAAAATTCGTAGTTTTTTAAACTTTACAAGTAGCAATTTACAAAAGTGTTCGGTTTATCAGTAGAAGTATGATACATAAACATATATTATCTATAACTAGTATATTAATATTCTTAAGTGATCTAAAAGCTGGTCGCGGCCGAGGTCTTTGCATTAACGAAATTGCGCGACAAGCTTTTAAATCACTTAAGAATATTAATATACTAGTTATAGATAATATATGTTTATGTATCATACTTCTACTGATAAACCGAACACTTTTGTAAATTGTTACTTGTAAAGTTTAAAAAACTACGAATTTTATGAATGTTTTCTTAGTTTATTTTTTTAATTTTTCGTGCATAATAAAAGCTTGATTTTAAAATATGTTTTTCACCGTTAATTTATTTTTAACTTTTTAGTTGGAAATATTTCTAAGTCTATCCATTTCGTAGTCATACCGAAATTCAACTCAATCGGTCCATGGAAACTAGTGTTCCTATGGGCACCTTCCAACTTCTCATGACACCAGATCAACGATACCTTGTTATTATGTTGTCACTGAAAATACAAAGGCATACGAAATTTTAGCTTAATTGGTCCACAGGAATCGGAGTTCTTATGGGCTTCTTCCAACTTCTCATCAGATCAGCTTCATGATACCATATTTTTGTATTGTTACCGAAGTTACGAAGACACACCAAATTTCAGTTTAATTGGACCACAAGAATCGGAGTTTCTATGGCATCTTCCAACTCTTCGTCAGATCAGCTCTATGATACCTTTTTATTATATTGTCACCGAAATTACATAGGTATACCAAATTTCAGCTCAATCGGTCCAAAGGAATCAGAGTTCCTTTGGGCTTCTTCCAACTCCTCAATAGATTAGCTCTATGATACCATTTTTTGTCTTGTTACCGAAATTATGAAGAGACACAAAATTTCAGCTCAATTGGACCATAGGAATCGGAGTTCTTATGGGCATCCTCCAACTCCTCATCAGATCAGCTCCATAATATCATATTTTTGTATTGTTACCGAAGCTACGAAGACATACCAAATTTCAGCTCAATTGGACTACAGAAATCGAAGTTCCTATGGGCATCTTCCAACTCTTCGTCAGATCAGCACCATGATACCATATTTGTGTATTGTTGTCAAAGTTACAAAGACATATCAAATTTCAGCTCAATCGGTCCACAAGAACTGATGTTTCTATGGTCATCTTCCAACCTCATCATCAGACCAGCTCCATGGTACCATATTATTGTATTGTCATCCAAGTTACGTAGGTATACCAAGTTTCAGCACAATCGGTCTATTGGAAGTGGTTCAAATCTTCATTGCAAGATTTGTAAACATACAAACATACATACATACATACAAAAGTGAAGTTAAATAAAAGCTTGTAAAAAAACAGGTTTCTGTTGTTACCATGTGGAATGTCTGCTCGGGCTGCTCGGGCTCCTTGCGGCGCGCGCGGAACCGCGTGTTCGACGTCTGCGCGGACTTCTTCTCGCTACTCGTCTTCTTGATTATTATCACAACCTGAAAAACAATTTTATAAATCACCAGTTATTAAACAAAATACATTTTTTCCGTTTTCTGTCGGCTACTTAGGCTTATTTGACATTGGTTAACTTATTAGATTCCGTACAAAAAAAATATATTTTTTTATCATCAATTTTTTAAAGTCTGAAATTGTAGATAAACTACGTCTTATATTTTTTATTTAAATATCTAATGAAACTGATTTCACAACCTGTACAAATTATCATTTTAAATAAAAAACTGAAAGTCACTGCAGCATTTAAATTTTTTTACTTTAGATTATGCTTTATTCGTTTACTGTATATGTCTACTATAAAAAAATACAGTAAGAAATAAAACATTGCAAATTTCAATTTACCTTATTCCCGATGAGTCGGTAGTGCCCCGCCATGATGCCGAGCCCCGGCTTGACCTGCCGGTACTTGAGGTGGCCCACGGACGCGCCCGGCTCCTCCGCCGTCGTCCACATCAGCACCGTGCCCTCGGGGAAGAATCTGACAAACATTGTTATGTTACATTCATACAGAACTACATACAAACATATAATAAATATGCTTCCGGTAAAAAAAAAAACCTAATTTCTATTAAATTTAAGAAGTTCATGTACTAGGCTAACAGAGAGGCAAAGAATTTCGTCCTTCCACGAATTTAAGTAAATTGAAATTTAGAACAATTTTCAAACGTACCTGAAGTATTGATGATAATCGATGAGGTAAAAATGGTAAGCAGAGGAAGCAGCACTCCCTCAAAGTACCAGGCTAGCAAAGAGCCAAAGAGTTTCGTTTTTCCGCGAATTCAAGTAAATTCAAATTTAGGGGCCCCATACACCTACAATAATATTGAACAATCTTTTTATTGTTCAATAATATTGAACACCCCCTTTGATTCCAGACGTTCAATTAATTCTGTCAATAAAATTGATAAACCACTCTGATCAATATTTTCGTGCGAGCAACATGTCTGACGACGAAGTTTTGGCGGCAGCCACGCTGGTGATTTTGTTGAAAAGAAAAAAAAAAGAAATATATTGCGCAATATTAACCCTACACAGCGCAATAAAAAAATATTGATCAATAAAAATTAAGCTCCATCAATCTTTTGCTCAATCACGGCGCAATGCTTCAATATTATCCCTACACGTTCAATAATATTGTACAATCAGAATATTGATCAATATTATTGATGGTGTATGGGTCCGGTTAGAATAATTTTCGAAGGTACCTGACCAGGGTTAGTAGAACTTGTCTTGGTAGGAGTTCTCTTAGTGATATAGCAACTATTAATCTTCAATCGAAGATACTTTTTTTTTGTAAAGTACCAGGTTCGCAGAGCGCTAAAGAGTTTCGTCCTTCAACGAACTGACGTAAATTCAAATTTAGAATAATAATCAAATATACCTGAGGTATCTGTAGTAGTCGATGAGGTACCAGGGCCGGTAGAACTGGTCCTGGAAGGAGTTCTCTCCGTGGCGTATGTACGTGGTCTTGCTGATGTAGCAGCCGTTGAGTCTCAGCCGCGGCCGCTCCACGTACATGTGGCGCCAGGAATCGAACCCGCTGGCACGAGGCGTGCCGCAGTCTATACCCCACGTCCTGTATATAATAAGTACTTGGTTAATAATAGCTATGAGAATAATGTAAAGAGGGAGCTTATCAACATGGCATAGTCATGACTATTAACGACACGTGGTCGACCCTAATAAAATGTTAAATATTCTACACAGTACTGTAGTGCAGCAGAATCGCCCATAGCGGTACTGCAATTTTCTTTATCCAGCACCTTATAATTTAACAAATTTCTTGCTGCATAAGTACCCGGCTTTTGATTCTTAGGTTGTTACAGAAATTGCCAGCAGACTTATCCCTACTTACTTGAAACATAAGATCCTAGCTCTCCCAAATTCACCAGTTATACGCGTGACGTCATTAATCAGAACAGCATCACCAACGCAAGACATACCTGACACACAGCGACCTCCATATGTCCGGCTCCCTGGCCAGCACGTACAGTCCGCGGCAGACGGCGGCGAGCCGCTCCAGCGCCGCGGCGTCCAGCTCCGAGCTCACCACCCAGCGCGCCACCACCACCACCACCTCGTACGGCAGCCACGACAGGTGCCCGCTCTGCGGAACGAATTGTAGTCATACAGACGAGGAAATTACTAATGCAGCATTTACATTCATCATCATCGTTATCATCAATATCAGCATCAGCAACGGAATAGGCATCGGCATCGGCATCATCATTGTCACCATTATCACGATCGTCATCATAATCAGCGTCATCATCAATATCGTCATCATAATCAGCGTCATCATCAACATCGTCATCATAATTAGCGTCATCATCAACATCGTCAATATCGTCATCATCATCATTGTCATCATGACCATAATCACCGTCATCATAAGCCCATACACTGCTGGGCACGGACTTTCTTTAAAACTGAGATGGTTGAGGCTTCAGTTCAGCAAGCTAGCCTCAATGGCCATCACTTACATTCAGTCATTTTAAAATTAATATTCCCTGTTCCAAAGGCAGTTATCACTAAAGACGAACGGGCAAGAAACTAGTGCTGCACTTTTCCAATCAAGAAATAATTTACAAGTCTTTTCCATAGTGAGCATAACATTCCCTTGTTGACACTGGACGACTATAGTGGGTGCTAAGAGATCCAGATAAAAGGTAGGGACATTTTAAAGACTCGAGGGGAGATTTATAATTCCATCTATGTAGGTTAAAATTATAATATACTCACATCAGTGGGCACTTCTGGTTCGCAGAGGTACCCTTTCTTGGCGACGATTCGCTGCAGCCGCGCCAGCAGGTCCTCGCCCTCCACTGCGTCCTCATCGTCACTTGGATTCAGGTTTTCCTCGCGAGGCTCGTCCTCTGGCTCCGACTCTTCTGTTAGAGATAACATGTATGTGACTATTTAATAAAAAGCTAGAAAGATTATGAAGTCTTATCTGTCGGAGCAAGTCAACTATGGATATGGCTGATCCCTTTCAATAGGGCTGGTCTACGTTCCAAAGGGATAAAGTATAGTCAAGTTAGTTTGTTAATATAATGAGACTTAAGACTATTTTTTTCTATATTTAATATCGTTACATATCCGCTATGGGTTTCAAATCTGTGTATAAACCGACCGTACAGTCAAACCCTCGGCTTGATTATATAACAAATTTTATACACAACTGCACCACGAATCTCTTATCATACCTTCGGGTGTGTCGCCCCTGATCTCCGAGCTCTCGTAGAGCCTGGTCTCGACATCTGGCAGGATCTGCATGGCGCGCTTGTAGTGCTGGATCGCCTCGTACAACTTGCCGCCGCGCTCCAACTCCACACCACAGAGGAACAGCTGCTTAGCCTGGGCAGAAAGGTGGATATAGAGATGATCGCATCTTAAAAAAGTTCATATAAAGGGCAGAGAAGGAAATTTTTACGAAGGGATTATGGCTTCAACTTTTCTGATAAAGATAATCTTGGTTACTTGTGGATATCTAGTCAGTAGCTCATGACAGCTGGTTTCCAATCCAACAAGCGTCATATAAAAGCTATCAGTTATTACCCAACACAGTAGGAACCCTATAAAGGGCTCCTTGTCTTTGCTTGCCAAGTCAACAAGTCAAGTTACCAATATTGTTATTTACCATGAGACACGTGGTCGAGAATCTTGGAGGTCTGGGGTATATTTATATTTTACTAGCTTTTGCCCGCAACTCCGTCTGCGTGGACTACAGGGTTGGGTTCAGAAGGAAAAAAAGTTGTAGTATTTTACTCCGCAGAGCCCCATTTACTTAAATATACAAAAATCATACAAATCGGTCAAATTGTTTCAACGTGAAACCGTAACGCGCCGGTCGACGCCTTGAGTATCATTATTGCGCGCTTGATTATTATTTTGAAACTGCGATATCTTCTAAGATACTTATTGAAATCTAATGATGTAAAGGACTAATTTATTTTGTATTAAATACTTGTAATGAATAACGTATTTATTTGGATAAGGATTAATATCATGTTTGTAAAAACACCTTCACAAATAATGCTTTATTTAAAATAAATTTGGTTAGAATAAAAAACGTTATAGTGAGCCAACCTTAAAAGATAGACATATGCTGTCGCGGACTTTTTTTTAGAATTTTTGAAGAGGAACAATTCTGTCAGACATTATTTTAGCGAAACTTTAACCGTTTCTGCAGCGTAGGCAGCGGAAGCTCACAAAAAGGAAAAAAAGTCCCCGATTTTGAAACATTCTTTATTGCTGCTCCGCTCCTATTGGTCGTAGCGTGATGATATATAGCCTATAACCTTCCTCGATAAATGTGCTATCAAGCAGTGAAAGAATTTTTTAAATTGGACCAGTAGTTCCTGAGATCCTAGCGTTCAAACAAACAAACAAACAAACAAACAAACAAACTCTTCAGCTTTATAATATTAGTATAGATACCACTGTTCATTATAATAATGCTACTACAAGATATAACAGACGCAGTGATGGCCTCGAGGCTTAGGCGCGCGGTCGAGAATCTCGGCGGTCGCGGGTTCGAACCCCAGGCACACACCTCTGACTTTTCGAAGTTATGTGTGTATTCACATTTGAATTATCACTTGCTTTAACGGTGAAGGAAAACATCGTGATGAAACCTGCACACCTAAGAGTTCTTAGGAATTTCTTAGGTGTGTAGTCCGCCAACCCGCACTAGGCCAGCGTGGTGGACTATGGCCTAAACCCTCTCAATGGTAGAGGAGACCCGTGCTCAGCAGTGGGCGTATATAGGTTGATGAAGAAGAGAAGAAGAAGATATAACATTATGTAGTGCTAATACAAACTTACTTTTTCCTCCTCAGACACAGGCTCATTAATTTCTGCCTTGGGGACGGTGGGTTTCTGTCGTGAAGGAGTAGACTCCAGTTCTCTCTGCCATTGCTGACGGAATGCTGACAGCTCGTCCACTTCATTGTTGTTCTGTGATGCAGAAATTTTTTTTACAAATTACTAGGAATTTAAAAATTGGAAGTCTCGCGGCACAAGTATGCGCCATGCGACCTAGAGGTCTTGGGCCCAATTCCGGGGTTGGGCAAGGTGTTAATAGGTTTTCCATTAGAAAATTCTCAGTAACAACACAAACTGAAATGGCGGTGCCTACATCTTTGGAGAAGACAGGCATGAAACTATTTTCGTGTTTTTGTAAAAATTACAAACCTAGAATCAAAATAACTGCTGACGCACTTTCATTTTTCTTTTATAAATGTCACACAAACATTACAATTGCTTAAATTAACTAATTTTAAAAGCAAGCTCGCAAAAGCAACTAGACACAGGTATACAATACATATGTGTTTAATTCACTGAGACTTGAACAATATTCTGATTGTACAATATTATTGAACGTGTAGGGATAATATTGAAGCAATGCGCCGTGATTGAACAAAAGATTGAGGGAGCTTAATTTTTATTGAACAATATTTTTTTATTGCGCTGTGTAGGGTTAATATTGCGCAATATATTTCTTTTTTTTTTCTTTTCAACAAAATCACCAGCGTGGCTGCCGCCAAAACTTCGTCATCAGACATGTTGCTCGCCAGAAAATATTGATCAGAGTGGTTTATCAATTTTATTGACAGAATTTATTGAACGTTTGGAATCAATGGGGGTGTTCAATATTATTGAATAATAAAAAGATTGTTCAATATTATTGTAGGTGTATGGGGCCCCTAAGATACAACTACATACTTGATTCTTTATTGGGCTCACTGCTCACTGTGAAAGGTTGAAATTTACTGTTACTTTTCCTTCCTGCTTCACTACCTTAAATCTAATTTTATTACACGCTTTTTATTAGCTTCACTTGTATGTATGTATGTTTGTATGTTTGTAACCGACTTCTTCGGGCGCGATTTTGACCCACTTTAAGCGACTAGATTTCGTTCAAACTTTGTAGATTTATCGAGGACCGATGACAATACACTAATTTGATAAAAAATACGAACTAAAAAATAGAAAATAAATAATAGTTTCAAAAACTAAAAAACACGCTTTTTATCGAAAACCGAACTAAAAATAGAAAATAAGTTTTAATAAATATAAATTAATAATAGTGTGCATAAAAAAAAATATTTTATTTAAAAAAAAGCGTGGGGTGCATGGTGTCAATAGTTATAAATATTTTATTGACAGATATGAGTAAAGTGATTATCATTTTGATAATATCTTAAAAAGCACCCCACGCTTTTTTTAAAATAAAATATATATTTTTTAATTTATATTTATTAAAACTTATTTTCTATTTTTTAGTTTGTTTTTTTTATTTTCCAAAAAAAATCTTACTTTAATAAAGAAATGATTAATGTTGATTCATTCATATCTAACTCACTCACAAGTCACTCATTATAGAACAAATAACCAAATCTGCAGCTGTTTTTTTCTGATAACTGTTTTATCTAACTATGCCACTGTGTCAGTGAGCAGAATAAAAATAAAGAAAATGGGCTTTTGCATTATATTTATTCACAATAGGAAAGCTATTTAGCATCAAGTAATGGTACCTAAGTGAAAAGTGAAAACAATTAGGACTAAGATAATATGCTTCTCATGGGTGTCTTTTAAAACTACAGGATAAGTTGATATTATTATACCATTAGGGTTATCCCTAAGCTGTTACACAAACACCTGTCTTAGTTTTGGGATCAAACCCTCAGCATCATTCCCAAGCTGATATCTAGTCAACTGCTCCAAGGGAATGTCGAATCTGTCTACCAATACCCAAATAAAATGCATTTTGTTATTTAGAAGTATGTTGTTACTAACTGGCACATTTTCTTGCACATTCAATTGCTGCAGTGCATCGGCCACTTCACCGATTTCCTGGTTGGATGAGGAAGAGTCCTCCTGCTCCTCTCCCTCGCATTCACTGGTGGTACCGCCAGCACCTGATCCTGACGCCTGGAACAACAGTATACATTGGCATAATGTTCTTATTCAAATAAGAATTGATAAAGATTCATATCCATAATAAAGTAAGGAAGTATTTTGCTAAGAAATTTTATTTTTTCTGGAATATGTTCTCTTAGCTATAAAATATGAAGATTAAGAATTTGATAATTTGCTTGATTGCATTAATCACCTAAGATTACTACTAACTCCTAGTCCAATTTGTATAAATATTTAAGTGTTAGATAGCCCACTTATCAAGGAAGGTTAAAGGCTATGAATCATCTAGCTACAATCAATAAAAGTGAACAGCTATAAAAATGGGAAGAAAATACTTTGTATACATTGTTTAAGTGTTTTTTACATTAATTTGGAGGGAACAACCAGAAAAAATCTTAGAAAGCTAAACTTTACTAGAATTCCAGCTTAGACAGCGCCTTAAGTGGCAGAAAATTTATAACTATGATAAACAAGTCTATTTTAGTAATTAAAACATTAATTCATATCCACTTCTGTGCAAATGATATTGTAATAATACGTATAAATTAGGAAAGGGCAGCATTTAACAATAAACATTTATATTACTATTTTTAACTATAACAATATTAAATAAATATTGTTGCCTAAAACTTTTTTTAAAGAAAAATCCTCCACACAAATCAAACAGGGACTGTATAACTGTTCGTGGAATGTTGTAACATAGTAATTAATTTTTACGGAAAAGAGATATTTTAAAGATATCATGATAACGATGTTTAGTGTTGATATACACAACTTGTCATACTTTAGTAATTTTATCCACTTTTCAACAAGACATAGGCGTCTCTTCAATCTGATGAGCGCCAAAAACAACAATACAGCAAAATTCGATTAACATAACAAACTTGCGGTGAAAATTGCACAAACATATTGTACTATTTACTACCGAAAATAAGACGAATTAAAGTTGGATCTCACCATTTTTTAAAAGCCAATAAACGCCAAAAGATAAACAACAAGTCGAGAATATGTCCTGTGTTTAGATTCGCATTAATCTCATAATATTAGCAATTGAAAAATATCACCTCGCTACTAAAATAAACGTACGTTTCAGACACACTATCAAAGTTTAACAACAGATTTTGTTTATATTAAATCGTTCCATTACAAAACCCCTGAACAAAAAGAGATAGAAAAGTTCCGTTATGCTACATTTTCCAGACATTATAATTACTGACATCATTCCGAAATGTCATAATATCAAAGAATACTGACATAACCATGGTATATAGATACCGTATTTTAGAATGGGTCGAATAGAAACATCTTTTATAACCTTTTCGAGGTCGAGACTGTTTTTCTTGATGGTTTTTTTTATATATGTCACTAATCATAAGTATAAATGTAAATCAATGATTCATCATAAAATGAAAGATAGGAAGGGATGATGAATGATGGAAGATCTGATCATATAGAAATATGAATTCAAGATAACTTATGCGTTTTTTTATTTTCTTGTAGGTGTTTGGGGTTTTAAACACGTCAATGGGGTTAAGAGAAAACAAAATTACAAATCTGTAACATTGCTTGCGGTCTTATATTTATTATTAATGATTTTTTTTCAAATCTTTATTTAATGTGTTATGAGCAAAAATTCATAAAGTTAAACAACTTTCTTGTAATAGCTCTCAAAGCTAAAGGATATTTAATAATTATCCCTTAGATTCATTTTACAACTGAATTCGACCAAGAAATGGAAAAGAAAAATAAGAACATGTATGAACAATGGTTGTGGCGGGATCGCCTCACATTTCCATTAATTTTCTATAACGAAAACTTAGAATAGCGTGGCATCCAGACTCCAGTAGCATCAAGCTCATGTAAACTATTAGTTATGGCCTAAAAGTTGTAAATACAATTATGAGGGTGGAATTCCGTAATCAACCTATATATTCTTCATCTTCATCAACCCATATACGCCCACTGCTGAGCACGGGTCTCCTCTACCATTGAGAGGGTTTTAGGCCATAGTCCACCACGCTGGCCTAGTGCGGGTTGGCGGACTACACACCTAAGAAATTCCTAAGAACTCTTAGGTGTGCAGGTTTCATCACGATGTTTTCCTTCACCGTTAAAGCAAGTGACAATTCAATGTGAATACACACATGACTTCGAAAAGTCAGAGGTGTGTGCCTGGGGTTCGAACCCGCGACCGCCGAGATTCTCGACCGCGCGCTCAAACCTCGAGGCCATCACTGCTTAACCTTACCAACCTTAACCTATATATTATTTGTAACGAATACCGAGCCAACCATATCATAACAAGGACTTTATATTACCAGGTAAACAATGCAATTTAACCTACTCCTGGAACCCGAATACTGGTGTGCCGAACATCACTTATTGAAATATATTTATTATACATAAAGTGATATCAGGATAGATCCTACAACCAGAGCAATAAGTTTTTTTCAATGATTTAAATAGATGTGAAATGGTTTATTAGCCTTGTGGCGTCACGCGCACATACAGAGAACATGCATACTTACCTTTTACCTCTCAAGACCAACCACCTTACCTTACCTTACCGTGACATACCAAATATACCATATACCAGGAATACAAGAAATAAAACACAGAGAGGGAATAATAAATAAAACACAGCGAGTAGAATAATAATACGTTTATAAGTCTTTTATAGACTTTGGATAATGGATGGGCGCGGCATGAAAATGCCACATACTTTTGACGTCAAGTCAAGTGAAACCACAGCAAGTGCGGCGTGAAAACGCCATCACCGCTGATCACGAAGCGAAGCTCGACGACACACGCAGCACGGCCCGGCGACAGTTCTGGAGACCCACGACGAGCGACGCACACCGCACACGACGAGTAGCTGCCCGATGATTCTTCCGACGACGCGCCGCGCTGAATAACCGCGAAACCGCGACGCGCCTAATATTTATAGGTGAGCGAGAGTCGCGCGGACGCGGGGCGCGCGGGGGCACGGACGCGGGGCGCGCGTTGGCACGCGCTCGTTTCCCGCGCTTTTTCGCCCGCGCTTGCCCGCAGAGGGCGCCACTCTCGCTGGTCTAATTTGTATATAAGGAGTGCATGTTTCTCAATAAAATACACATTCGACATACGACAGTACAAGTGGTCTTTCACTTCAAGTAGTCCTCCAGCACACTACAGCCTTATATAATAACAAATACTATGAAAAATATAAATTAAGCTTGTTTTCGTAGAAAAATAACAATATGTTTTATTTCTGTTTCATTTCATTTAATTCATGTTATAGTAATATTAATGTTTATTACATTTGATTCTCCTTTTTCATTGTACAACTGGTTATTGATAATAATCCAAAAATAAACTAAAAGCGTCGTATAGACGATGGATAACAAAAAGTAAAATATACCGAAATAAATATGACCAGATGTTATCGCTTCAATGCTTATTACTAAAGATATACCAAAGCTTCCTATGATAAAAAATATCATAGCACATAAATATATTACAAAAAACATTCGCAAACGTATTTTCCAGGCGACAAAAAGGAGGACGTGACTAGCAAACACCACAATTCCTAAAATACCGTAAATGTTCGTAACAATAAGACTTTCCGGCACCGTTAAACCATTATTAATATAAAATGTTACACCCACAGGCGTAGAAAAAAATAAACAAACAATTGTGGGAAGTATACCATGTAAAGCTATTAACAGGGTACCAGTTTTTAATGTCATGCAGAAACAGAAAGAATCAAAAGCTGGGCAATATTTGTCTAATGGCTTTATAGTGTTCTTGTTAGCTTTACTCATGTTCTGTTTCTTGTTTCTTCTATTATTTGCGCTCATTCTACTTTTACGGGTTGGTTGTACTTGTTTCAAGACAATGGGGTACGTCGTATACATTTTACAGAATTAAATATCGTAGATTTATGTAATAAGTAAAACGTCATTAACATTTAAATGACAGAATCTTGGATTGGTATTTTAAGCGAAGTAGATACTCTTGTCATAGTCATTTTTCGTTGAAGCAGAGAATACTTATATAATTTCCTAAGTAAAAAGGTATCGAGACATAAGGATATTGCTTCATCCATAAATTCATACAAATGAGGAAAAATATTATATTATTTACCTAATTTTATTTTATGTGTGTGACTGTTGGGTGTATTTATTATTTATTTATTTATTACCCGAAAGCTAAAAACTAAAATCTGTTTGACTAAGCAAGTAAACAATTATAGGTATACCTAATACCACACATGATACCTACGTACTTAAGCCGTTGCTACTGAGAAATGTCGCGTTGAGTACAAAAATTTGCCTATAGTACAAAAGTAATTTAATTGAGATTCTATAATTCTATTCTATTTGACAGAGTTGTTAAATGCAGGCCAAAACAGTTATTAAATATTGTTGCAGAAGAAAATTAAGAATCGATACATATAATAATCGACTAAAAATTAAGGAAGGATATTCATTGCTGTGAGCTGTCACATTTACTGCAAACTGTCATTCGGGAATAGAAATTCGACATTTCTGCCGAGTGTCAAACCGTAATTTAAGTGGAAGTCTAGTCATAAAGATTTTCATCATCAAATGAATGTGATACACAAAATGTAATGAAGTTCGTTGTGTGTTATCCTAACTAATACATTCCACAAATCAACATACAGACTGAAAAGAAAGATTTTGCAAGATGGTGAGTAACCTGATAGGGGAATTCATATGAACTACGTGTATTGTTGCACCGATGTTCATAGACTTATACAAGTATATCGCCTTTTATATATTTTTTTAATTATTCATAAGAATTGATGCATTTTCCGTGTAATGGAGACAAATGAAGCCTAAAGTACATAGTTAGAATTAGTTCAAGGGCGTGCCTAACAAATATTGCCAATGATTGCATCTTTTGGATTTTTAAATGGGTTATCAGTAAAGAACACGCCGAAGATTACATTACAATTAAGGAATACAAAAAACATAGCATGCTCAACCACACAATAGATTCATTACTACTGAACTTTATCTTAATGATTGAAGGTGTTCATAAGTTGCTTACAGATTTTCACTGCTTATTATAAAACCCTACTTGTAGTCTTGTATTGATAATTTATACAGTGCCAATGTGTTGATACCTTTAAATGTCATAGCACAGGATAAATATTAATTTTATACCTTCATGTTAGCTTTGCACCTTGTTTTTTGTTATATTTTTTTTGAATATTTCCAGATTAGTATAAGATTATTTTTTAAAACATAGGTCTGCATGCTATTTGTCATTTTTCTTTTGCAGATGCAATTTATGCTATTATTCAGCCGTCAAGGCAAATTGAGGCTGCAGAAGTGGTATGTGGCACATCCCGATAAGCTGAAGAAAAAGATCACCAGAGAATTGATTACCACTGTCCTGGCTCGCAAGCCCAAGATGTGCTCTTTCCTGGAGTGGAAGGATGTCAAAGTTGTTTACAAAAGGTACAAATACATAAGTATTAGTGGTGGTCTTTTTAAAGAACCCCAATAGTGCAGCTTCCCTTACAAGATTCCATTCTTTTACCTTTATTTGACAAAGCATAGTGACATTTAAATGAGAGTATTTTGAATGTGTATAAATGCTTTTGGAGTTCTATGGAAGTACGGCCACAGATTAGTATGTTGTTTATTATTGGTCTTTTTTTTATGAATTTGTTACATGTAGGGAAATATTAGAATAATACCATTGCAATAATAACTTTTAGAATTTGTTTGATATGTAACTGAAATAATCATTTTCAGCCTTCTGTAGGTTGATGATCATTAGTCAGTAACTCAATGGTCAATTATGTCTTACTTGCAGGTATGCATCCCTATATTTCTGCTGTGCCATGGAGCAGGAGGACAATGAACTGCTTACATTGGAGCTGATCCATCGCTATGTGGAACTGTTGGACAAATATTTTGGCAGTGTAAGTATTTCTTTAAACAAATATGCTGCTTTTATATCAAATTTTAAGTAACATATATAATGTAACATATATATGCATAGCATGGTGGCCTAAACTCTTAGTAGTTTTAAAATTTTTATTGATGACTACCACTTCCTTCCTAGAATAATAAATTTAAAAAAGGCAAAATAAACATTAAAGGAATAACAAAAAGTAATTAACTATGTTTTAATTGCAGGTATGTGAGCTGGATATAATCTTCAACTTTGAGAAAGCATATTTTATTCTTGATGAGTTGGTGCTTGGTGGAGAGCTTCAGGAGACCAGCAAGAAAAATGTACTGAAGGCCATCGCTGCACAGGACCTCCTGCAAGAGGTCAGTAGCCAGGACAATGAGCTTGTATAACTCGGTCTTAACTCACAACAAACAGGGATGGTATAACGTTTTTGAGAAGGGAGTCCAAACATAGAAAATATGGCTAATTATGCTCTACTATATATTCCTTGTTTGCTCAACTTATAGATAAATGAATGATGAGCTATGAAAAATAATGAGTCCAAGATTTTGAAAATATTTACAATTCATTGATAGAAATGATATTAGTAGGATTAATGTTTAATTAGAGGCAATAGCTTTTTTCATATCTTAATGTGTCCAGTGAACAAATTGCAACTAGATGTGTTAGAGTTTGTTTACTATTATAGCATTAGTACTATATTAATCTACTATACGACACTTAGTAATTTGCTAACAGACTATACAATTTTCTTGATATCTTATATACTAATCATTCTTGTTATCTCTCAATATATTTATGAATATTTTATTGTGATAGAATTCTATTTGCATTCATATATCTAGAAATTATTTACAGGTGTTAGATTAGAAACAGAATTTAAGTCAATTTTTTCACTGGATATATAATCTATACATGTCTTTCAATATCTATTGCTATTAATGGTGTATACGCCAAAGAATTATTAATCTAGTGCATAGAAATACACAAAATGTAGGTTTAGTGAATCATAATGTAGATGTGGGCACCATTTGTAGGGTTTAACAATGTTCTCTAAACATGTGGGCTATATATTTTATATATATAAATATTATAAACTTGGTAGTCGTCACTTTACGCTTTGTATGGGGATGTAAAATTTTTTGGAGATCTGGCAATGGATATTTTTAAGGTATTTCGCGAAACCCGAAAATTGTTTGCGAAGACTATAAAGAGAAAGAAAGCTGTGTATAATAGAAAATTATGATAAATTTAGTCATATCAAACCTACAATTAAATACTTAAGTTTCTTCAATCTAACAATAATTTGGTATTGTTTAAAAAATTACAGAAGTACAGTGAAAAATTTTAGTTTAAAAACTCTTTTAATACTCAAATTTTTAAAAAATACTGATCCAGAACATTGCCTAGTTTCTAGTTGCTGCAAAAGGTTGAGACTTCTGTTTCCTAATATAAAATCTTTCCAAGTCTAAACACAGATTTTAGGATAAAAAATACCTTGATTGCATCTGCCACTGTCTCTTGGTGTATAATATAATGATGTGGACCAGTATGATATTAGTACAGTGGCCTCGGTAGTGCCTTTTTATTGTTTAATGTATTTAGAATACGCGTGTAGGGAATATGATATATACAGCACTGAGTTACATATCATTATGTGTACTGTTTGCACTCACAAGCTGTAAATCTCTTATGTTCATATATATATCTACAACATATCATAGAGTCAATAATACTCCTTCTATATGTCAATTCAGAGGACACTTAATAAGTAGAAAAATATTCACAAATACTTCATGTTTAGCACGGAGATAAAAAAAAATACTTTCACGCTAGTTAATTGCTAATACCACCTACGTGACATTGTGGTACATACTATATTGAACCTTATTAACAAATATAGTACACAAGAAAATTGGCTGAAGGAACAATGTCGCTTGTCCTCCCGACTTTCCTCCGCACTGGGCTAATTGATTGTTTTGTTTTGGTGTGGTATGCATGCACTGGTGGCGGTCAGGACCTGAACGATGGATTGTTGCACTGACGCCTTGCACGTCCTCGGAACTTGAAAAGCGCTACGACTCTTTATGTGTGTATAGCCGACTTGTGGCAGCTGTGTTGCGCGCGTGGTGTTATGCGCAGTTGTTCTTTAAATTAGGTACAGCGACGCAATAGAACTATCACTCGTATTGTTGTATCCTTTGTTGCATTTTAATACAGACCTCTAAGTATTCTCATGCACCAATACATAAGTTTGTAGATCATAGTAGATAAGAGCCTGATCGTTAATCACGTGATGTTTTGCTGGCATTTTTATACCCTTGTTCCCCGTGATTTATCCCAACATCGGCGTGTATTTTTTGGTACATACAAAGAATCTTAAAATTTTATTTATTCTGAAATTAATGACTATCATCAAAATGTCTGGAAAGGTTGTAGTTTGTTTTTAATTGACTTTTCGGCTTAGAAACTTTGCGTTTGACGAATAAATGAATACACGCAATACCTTACCACACCCTCCGTGCCCCTTGTGATGTTTTGTGATTTTTGCCAAACCCCGTCCTCCTCTTTTCGAGCCTCACGTGATTAATGGACGGCCCCTCAATGATCATGTAACTAGTATGTCGCTATACCGACATTGACAGAATTTATTTCTTTAAAATTATTAAGCGTTACACACCACGCGCTGCAATAGCCGACGCACAGAATCTCTACATCCCAGCACCTTGTACCACCTCTCGCTTCAGCATCTGCTTATTGTTTTACGCTATGCATGATACGTATCTTATGTTTTTGAACAAGTCTCATTTTATTCCACGTTTCAATATCGCACACAGCATGTACACAGACAGAATTCTCATAACTATATTATATATTATAATTACATTAACATCAAGTAACATTCCACAATCTCCAGTTTGAATCTTGTATCTGATTTAATTTAGTCATTTAGGTCATATTAGTTAGATATAAAGTAATAGACTGTTTATATCGTTGTGCTTCATGTATGTGTAGATGATACGAGAAATTGTATACGGGACACTGCTTTGCTCGCCTTAGATCTAACAAACTAAATATTATGAAAATACGCCGTGTTTTCAATAGAACAGTTTTAAAACTTTAAACTTAGATATCACATGTACCTAAGGTAGTATTCACACGTTAAAGGATCTAAAATTCATACCTCAAGGGTGTCGTTTTGGTGTGTGGTAAAGCACTGTCCTATGGTAAAGGTTTGGCTGTTCATGCGTATATTATAATGAGTTTGTCGAAATACATTTGATTCAAATGAAATTCTGTTTTCTTGCATGTACCAATACCTATCCTTTGCTGTGGCATGAGTCAATTGCGAATTTTATCTATTCAATGGATTTTAAACTGTTTGTTTTTTTTGTTAATTCTAATTGGTGGTTTTAGTATATTTGTTTTTAGTGTAGACAGAAAAAAATGTTTAAAAAAATATATGTTTTGTGCCAGAAACTCATGCTGCAGCCATCCCATATACCGGTGTGCGGATATTCACAAAGAGCGGAAGCTATCATAATGCTTTCCTTGGTGTGGACTAGCGTCCAGTTGTATTAACAGCATGCTACTCGCGCATTCTCTTTGTGTGCTAAATTAACATGTGTGCCAGTCTTTAGGTGGGCATTATTTCATTACGTGGTATGGATCTTTGAAAAAGAATTGTGTGTTCTATTATGGCATCAAGCTTATGTGAAACGTGAATTAGTTTTTCCATAAAGAAAATAGCAATTAGGCTCCATATATTGAGTTATTTTTACGACTAGTGTTACCAAAATTTAATCATATATTCTACCATACAGTATCTATTGATATTATTATGAAAAAAATTGTAGGTTAGATAGGTTCTCTTCCCACGTAGGTGATAGTGATCTAGTTAGTAGGGAGTTTTCTTAACCACTCCATAGACAAGCGAATATTGACGCGACGAATGCTCGCATGTTTATGGGCAATTTTATTAGGACGAGACTGTGGACGCTGCGCTGCGTGAAGTGGGATTACTGTGAGTGTCTTCACGTCGAGGGCACCGTCTGGGACACAACAGGACTTCTGCTGCACTTCCCGAGTCACCCCATTTAATATAGGAATTGATATGACTGTGACATTATGCGTTTACAAGTGAAGTTTGAATGATACGCATTCTTGTTTAGAAAAATAACGGTCAAATATTTGAATTTTGTTACTATCAAATATTTTTCTAAATATTATAAACCTGTTTTTTCAATTTTATGACACTTCTTAACCTAAGTGTAAAGCTAAAATTAACAATTTTACCATGACTGAATAGTTTGAGTTACTAAATTTAGGACTTACTTCTTGGCTGACTCCGTTTAAAAATACAACACAATTTTAAAAATATTTGACGCTAATCAAACTATTAAAATTATACAAAAATTATTTTTTAAATTGTCTAATACCAGTAACTAATTCCATTTGAAAATTCACTGACGTTAACATATAAAGGACATCACAGATGTCATCTCTTAGTAAGATAAATAATTAATATATTTTTTAATTATAATTACTTGTAGTGTGAGTGAGTATTGTATTTTATTATCTGTACTATTTCGTGTATAAGTGTCTGAATACAACGTTTGGCTGACAGAAGTGGACCAATATTAATCTATACACTCTTATTTCATCATGCCATCTAAAACAAGTAGAATGAATTATTGATGTAAAAACAAAACTCTTTTTATTTAAAAACGACACTAAGTTTCGTTTTGATTTTCGGACTCCTTTAACATATTTTCAAAAATACAATTTACTTTTCAATGTGTTTCGTTAAATAATGGCTAATAATTCCCATTTCTAAATGTTTGTATTTAGTTTTGCTCTCGTTGTTCCAAATATGTACAAAAATGTTAAACATGACTATTATAATTTTCCGTTTACGTTTAAAATTCATTGCAAATTATTTTTCTTTTTACTTTTATATTTAACTTTAAAATATTAAGTTTTTTTTTAAATTTTATATTTTTGTTTAGTAATTTGATTTTATTTCTTGTTACTCTTTTTTCAATTCGAATTATTGATTGATTTTATTTAGGCATGCATAAGAAAAGGACTAGTATTATGTGATATACAATTAATATTTCGACGGGAATTTAAAAAATCGTAAAAGCAAAAACCAAAACAGGAAAGAAAGGTCGAATTTACTTTAAGTTCTTTCATTTTCTTTATATGAAAGGTGCTTAAAAATTATTTATTAAGATATTTTTTTTTATAAATGTAAATGTGTTAGTAGACCGCCAACGAAGTAAATTTGAATCGAAGCATATTATGAAATAGTATTGTTTATTTTTTTAATTATGCATCTCAGCAATACTTTGCAGAATTATTCAAATTGATTCTTAGTTGTTGACGAAATAAATATCTTACCAGATCATACTTATAATTAATTGTATACATCTTTTCTCTCTAATCTCTCTCTGTCTCTCTAATCTAATTCTTAGAATATTTTTTATATTAATAACCCAAAGTTAAAAGCTAAATATTTTCTATATCTGAGCCTCTTTATCAAATCCTCCATCAATATTTTCGATCTTATACCTAATGACATTTGCCATCTTAATAAAGCTGTGGTAAAAAGTATACCATTTATTTACATTTAAAAAGTACTTACTCTGTACTTATTCGCATTTATACATAACTTGTAAACTACTACTCTCTAGAACCAGAGTTGGGCATCAATCAATTAAGTTTTAATTGAACTAATCAATTGACTAAAAAATTAATTGCAATTAAATTAATTGAATTTGAATCAATTGCAATTAACCATTAATCGCGCGTTACAATTGAATTATTTAAACTAATGCACATCAATTGCAGCTCGCGATTAAATTATTGCAATTATTTTTTTCAATCGATTGATGAAAAAATTAAAACTAACAATTAAATTTTGCTATTTTGTACGGAAAGGTGGTCCGCAAACCTTGTAGATGTTTAACGTTAATTATCTCATATACTCTTTAAGACTAGGTAGGGACACCAAAACTTAACAAATCCGCACACGCATGTACCCAATAGTTAAACTAATACTTGGTAAAAAAATTCATTGTTAATCGTTAATTGTCATTTTTTTTTTGGCAAAATAACTAAAAATTGATCAATTGTTAATTGTATAAAACCTTGATTAATAATTAATCAGTTGTTAGTTGCTGTCACTGCAAATACAATTAATTAATTGTTAATTTTTAATTGTTAGTTCAATTAACATTTGCCCAACACTGTCTAGAACGATACGACGCCTATTTCACCCCTTTGAACTCCTTCGACTCCCTGTACCGAAATGTATCAGAATTAGCTCAGTAATACCATATGTTACAGATGAAAAAAGTTAGTTTTTTAGTAGGTTCCAATATTTTTAATTTTCTTCTAAAACGTTATAAGATTGTTGAGGTGCATGGTTTTGTATATTAAGTTTATTATATTGTCACTATTAATTTAAGTTCTTCTACTTTCTATGGTGCAATAAACGTTACCTGAATACGAACGAGTCTGTAGCATCGTGTCACACATTTTATATTGTGTAAATTTAATAAAACAAGTTGTTCGTCATAATAGTTTTAATTGCAACACCTATTTTAATCGACTGTTTACTATTTATATTTAAAAAAAAAAATCTCCCTCTCAAAACATATATTTTTTTGTTTTGTAGGAAATAATAAAAAATGCACTAAGACCCTACGAGCAATATTTTTTTTGCCTACATTAAAAAAGAAGTTGAAGTAGTAATTGGTAAAATGGAAGCAAGGTTATTTAAAACTGCCTAAAAATACCTTGTTTACTAATTGTTGAATAAATTGTTCATAATGTCGCGTAGCCGAAAAGCGATAGCTCGTTCTAACGCGGCCACGAGCGACACTGGCTCAGTGATGACCGTTGTTGCAGGAGGAGACTCCCCAGGGCTTCTTCGAGGACCACGGACTCGGCTAAGTTGCAGGGCGACCCACCACACCCAGACAAGTAACGTCTCACTACGTACACACGTGATATTTTACAACTGAATTAATGTAAACGACTTAATGGCTGAATTTAAAAACCTATTGAACCATAAATATCAAACCTATTTTTAAGAATCTCTTTGTTAATGCTACGAATTGCAGTACATTGTCATTATTTCTTCGCGATTTGAATGTAATTAATATATTTACTAAATAGTAAATTTGATTCAATCACATAAAACCCGCCAAAAGTCGTTTACATTTATGCAGAACGAAACGCATGCTTTATAAGACGTAGCCTGTAATGCACACGAGTCCTAATCTCCGAAAGATATACATATATTTACCATTAGCTTAATGTTGTCGTAAATTAAAATGCCTGTTTGATAATTTTTTTATCTTTTATCGGATTGTATGCGGGTTTTCGAGACGTTGAATTTTGTCAGTATTAAAATTTGCAATAATTCTTGTATTGTTTGGAATTTTAAGATACGTAATTATACACACTTTCTGTTATTCGCAACACAAGGCATCCCTAATTTGTTGTATGAAATGAAAGCAGCTCAATAACCATGCAGCTATTAGACCTATATTTTATTAATTTCGTACTGATAAAATTGTTTTTAGAATTGTATTTTGTACTGAGATTGCACATGAAACCGGTCGCATCGCTCGTGATTGCAAGTTATCAAACAAATCGCCCCGGTTTATCTATTAAATAGATAGTTGTCTCAAACTACAAACGACTTGGAATAAATATGCTACTTGCATTGAAATCAATTATTTGTTATGTATCGATGCGGTCAGCTCTTTGTGAAATATACTTTTCAATAGAATACTGAATCATGTTCTAAAATACAAAAACTTGTCTAAAAGATCCGATATAAGATGAGTGATTGCTTTGATTTCGAATTGTCTATTTGCAGGTATAATGTTATACAAGTTGAGTACAACTGTTTATTTTTAATTTAAGTTATTGGTCAGCCTTTTGGTGTGCAATTAGTTTTAGTTACAGCACTGTTGTCTACACATTTTAATGAATAGTCTATTGAAGAAAATGGCATTACAGTCGATCCTATTACGTAACGCGATATTTACATCGTAACAAAAAAGTCTATAGGCTTTTTTTAAATGACGTCCTATGCATAATTTTATTATTTTAAATAGTTGTAATGGCAGCTTGCACTTAATTAGTTATAATATTTTTAGTTATATTGTTGTTGAGTAATCCCTCAATTTTGGGTGCGTTAAAATCGGACGATATATTTTTTCTTGATATTTTATGAGTACTTCCAGTGTTCTATAATGAATTGTAAATTTACATTACTCAATCTTACTAAAGACGCTGTTTGACGCTTCGTAAGACCGCGATAAATCCATCCTTTTCAACCTATCTGCATTAACCAAGAGGTTTTTAAATAATACACTTTATGTGGTTAGCCGAGGCAGTTGTATTAAAGTATTCATGTTCGATAATAGTTTGTGCCAAAAAGATGCATATTTTCGTACTTGTTACAATCGTTATTGTACCTACTATATGTTCATGGGGCATGAAATTATGTGATTTTTTAAAGAAAATCAAATTCATTATCTGTGCTAATTATAACTTTGGTAATAAAGTACTACGTAAAGTTAAATCAAAATTAAAAATCGTATCTAATTTTCGTGAAGGCGCGAGTTTGTTGGCTGATTTTTATTGTTACACAGAATTTCGTGCCCCCATTTGTTATCCATGTTCAATTATAAATGTAAAAACATTCAATTTTGGAATATTTATAACCGTCTTTTCAATAATATATTGTATAGGATTGTCTTAAATTTAGAATTTATAAATTGTATATGGAACAAGATTCTCAAATGTGTAACTTTTTTTAATAAGTCTGTTATGAATACGTCAAAGTCCATATCAAGCTCATATCCCGATATTCCGCTTTGAAATTGAGATGGCCTAACGGAAACTATTTATATAGACATATTGTACGTACCCATTAGTGTTGTATTCGTTCCGGACGAAATTATTATACAATAAAACATTATTGCAGTACAAATTGTTTATTTAAAATACATCTTAGAAAATACCTTCATAATCATGCTTTATAAATACAAATATAAGACTCATTTTGCAGTCTTTTTTCGACAGTGTAAATACGATAAAACCCTTATAACTACCAGCCATAACAATGTGGGTACACCCGGTGTAGCTTCATTGTGGCTTGCCTTAACCTAGATGGGACATTAGTTCACGTGTGTTGGACCGAGATGGATATTTCCAAGAACCAACAGAACGCGAATCTGACATCGTTTATTGTTTGTGCGAGTGTTCCGATGACTTGGACTCCGGCGTGGTCTTCACTTGTGTGGCGGTGGTGGGGGCAGAGTGGGGCGAGTTTTTTGAAGGTTGCGGGGAGACGGGGGCGGGCTCAGCGTTGTTTTGAGCTGGGGGCTCGCTGGCCCGCTCCTCCTCTCGTTGCTGGCTGGTGACGTTGGCGAGGTGCAGCGCGGCCAGCAGCGCCGTCACGTAGCGACGCACGTCCAGTTCTATGCCTAGCGACAAATATTATGTTACAAATGGAAAGTCAAAGTGATGCTTAGCTCAAAAATACAGTGCAAAAAGAGTGTAGTAAACGAAAAACTACTATTTTGTCACGCAATTTTTTTCCCAAGACGGAATCAACCTCATAGAACAGTTGAATCATGCTAGAAATATAATGTCAGCATGCCGATTTTACGATTAGACTGTCATGTGTTTAACTCGACCGCTTAATATAAAGACTTATAAATGCGTAGCAACCAATAGCAGCCCTTCGATTTTGTTTTAAAATTTTATTACAGTTCGTAAGGTCGTACTGTCATATTGCAATGAATAGGCGACAGACAAGAGGCGATCGTTTCCATACAAAATAATATCAATTTCGCTTCTAATTATATTCAGCTGTCCTGTGACCCACTCACACTATACCCAAACATACAATATACTAGTGTTTTCAAGGCAAATTTCCCACACAACAAGTAGTCGATATGTTAACATACCAGTTTGTCTAAGTTCGTTGATCTTGTAGGCGAGGTTGGCCCACACCCGCCTGGCGGCAACGGCGCTGAGCCGCCCCACCGTCTGCACCGTGTGCAGCGCCGGGTCCGCAGTGGATGCTGCGATCTCATCTGCAAACACCAGGGGGCATTATACAACTGATCATAATCAGCATAGAGTTTTCAACTAAGAGAGTTTAAGCCTTAGCCCATGACGCTGGCCTAGTGCGCGTTGGCAGAATACTGCAAACGCAACGGTTTATCATACAACTTATCATCATCATCACCAGACTATATACGTTCCATTGCTAGGCTCGGGTCTGTACTACTGAGAGGGTTTAAGCCTTAATCCACCACGCTGGCCTAGTGTGGGTTGGAGAACTATATCAATGAAATTCTTGAGAATTTTTTGATGTGCAAAACTTCATAATTTTTTTTTCTTTATTGTTAATCATCAGCTCACATATCTCTCACTGCTGAGCACGGGCCGCCTCCCAAATGAGAGGGTTTAGGCCCTAGTCCAGTAAGCTGGCCTATTGCAGGTTGGTTGACTTTGCCATAAAAATAGGAGAAAATTCCCTATGAATACTCAAATAATTTTCAAAAGTCAAAGGTGGTCAAATATGCCTAGCTTTGAGGCCTGCAAAGATTTTCGACCCCGTGCCAAACCTCGAGACCACTATTTTTTGACACATAAATTGAAACTAGTCTTTATCTATAAAAAATGCATGTCAACGAGACTCACTGGAAGGTTCCTCCGCTGCCCCGACAGGCGGCAAATAGTGGTCGAGCAGCTGCATGGCGTACGAGGCGCCCGAGTCCACGCCGTGCAGCGCCTTCTGCCCGTACGCCGTCGACAGCAGCGCGTTCGCTTTCGCCCAAGACAACTCTTTGAGGGACTTCACGCGCTGCTCGGCGGCCACTCGCGCTCCGTACACCTACATACAAATACGCATTTGTTCAGCCATGCTTCATGTATAAAGGTGGACTTAATGGCTAAAACTATAGGTCAAACTTACGGTGGTGCAGAGAAAAATGAATGTAAAGTTTAAGGAAAACATTATTAACTAAAAATGATCTTAAAGAGCTGAATAACAAATTTTATACACTAAAATGGAATTGGTATCCTGAAATGACGTAATCAAATTCTTAGACGCGAAAATCACGGATTTCGTACATTTTTTGCCATAGTAAGGTACATAAAATTATACACAAATTACAATTATAATTTTAATGCTATTTTTTATATCCTCATAAGTCACTCAACTTTACATAATTATTAACAACCGTCACGGTTACAATATTTTCCATAATTTAAGAATTATAAATTTACAATAAGACGTAGATTACAATTGAATTTAAAAACATATCAACACGCAGAGATAATTCAATTTAAACTTTTCCCAAATCGTGGTAATTAATTATAATTAATCGCTAACACGATAGGGATGCAAAAAAAGCCTACCTACACTAATAAAGATAACCCAATGTAGTAATATAGTGATAGTGATATTATCAAGTTTGTGTCCCGTTTTAACTCCAGTGTCATCTCAGTTATCACAAGCATGAGGTCATGTACATCCTGTTGTAGAATAGGATATGACATTAAGGACTACCCGATCCGGTTACAGTAATCAGCTGTTATCAGGCGATACCTTATCAATCGTTCGGCGTAATCGTCTGGGATTATGAAAGTGTTTAGTTTAAATTGTTTACAGGTGATGTTTTATTGGGTGGATTTTCCGTTGAAATTATATTTGGATTAATCAATATTTTACGTGACAAAATTTCATTTTTTACTAAGGTAACATTTGGACATCAGAAGACATAGATACTATCAAGTCTATCATTTTATACCAATATCTATCATTTTTTACAGTAATATATCAAAGGATTATTCATCTCATTTCCTTTTAAGCAACCTATATACAACTGAAACAAATTGCACCATAGTTTAAAAATACTTCATTAATTACTTCTATGTTTTATTTCCTACCGCAATAAACTGTATTTAGACTGCAATAATAACAAAAAAAAAATGCTACTTATTGCTACTGTTATCAAAGCATGCAAAAAAGCTTCACGTTGGTTACGAATGACCCGTTATCAGAAGTTTGTGGAGTACACCGGAGGGGCAGGCGATACTCACTGCATCGCGATAATGGGAGTGGAAACATCCTGTGTTCCAGGCGCGTGCTCATAAGGGTCACGAGCCCAAGACTAAAATCACTGTTTCTGATTATATTTATTTACTTTCTATGGTTACATTAGTAAAAACTTACAAATAAATGCTTTATCCTAGTACTGGAGCTAACCAAGAACGAAACAGTATTTCAGCCTGCATTCCCCACAAAAACACTGGTGTGATTGTTTTTACAATGAGTTGAACAATGATGTCGAGGAAGGATTATTTACTTTGAAATCTCTTCGTAATTTAGGTCTATTGCTGAAGACAGTCCGTCAATAGCTTCTTTGCTATTGACCTTCAATGAATTTCCATTTTTAATACTTTATATAAACAAAGTCACTAGTATAACCTAGTTTTATTACAGTGACCCAGTAAAACCTGTGATCCATTTGCGTCTACACCACGCTGAACTTCGAACTGCTTATCACGCATAAAAAATCCGACCTATGCACTTCTGTTTTATTGCGCATTTACGTTAAATTTAAATGTTGTTTTTCCTTTCGGTTCTGGAATGTTCGCAATAAAAGTATGTGAAGTTCCTATAAGTAACACGATGACCTTCAGCGGTCACCTGGTACATGTTATGCTAAATACTGCATTGTCTACGTGTGGCGCCTCACGTATTCCTATAGAATCAAAACACATTTCATATCGTTTGACACACTAATCGTAGGCGATCGGTTTAATAACTGTGAAAGGTTAGAACCCGGTGTCGTGAGATTTATTGCGCTCTATAAACATCAACAAGATAATCTAATGGATGCAGGTTTTTAGTTGGCGACGAATAAACTAGCACTCAATGGGTAGGGCATAGCGTTCAAAATGGACTGCTTTCTGTTGGATGATGATATATTTCACTTTCGACGCAATCATTCTAACCTATTCCTTACCGATAGGTGACAGATGGCTTAGACACGGGATAGTAGACGCTGATTTGTATCCTAACACAAAAAAGAAGGTTTCCAGCAAAGTTTCTCAAAACTCTTAAAAATAAAATTGTGAAATTGTTGTGAGTCCATGGTCCCTTCTCAGTCAAGTTGACCCATTAGAAATAAAAAATCACACGCCATATAGTTTAGTATTAAAGTGGAAGCACTATTATTGCTAACCTCTAACATTTAAACCGGTTTAATTTACTTGTATAAGTGCGACAAGTACTCTAGTTGTACCCAGCAGAGACCTTGACAACTTATTAACTTAATAATTACTTCCTTTTGGTAACTACCGGAACCAATGGCTTGACGTACTGTCCGAGCTAAGAGATACATTCTAGAATAAATTTACTTGCAAAAACAACGAACACAATGTTACCACATTAAATGAGTCAATTGCGAAACTTTGGCTTCATATACAGATTCTAAATAACAAATTCGAATTACAAAATGAAAGTTTATATCTGGAGACAAAGGATCATCGAAAAGTAAGCTACTTGTATCACGAAGTAAAAAAAAAAGTTAATGCCAACGAACCCAGTCCACAAATAAGTATGCTTTTAAAAAAGAAAGTACCAAATCGTTGGTGTAAGAGCGCTTCGTGGTCATTTTTTCCTCCTAAAATTTCAGAAGAATGAATAATGCATCGTAAATGTATGGAAAATTCTAGAATATCCGTATGCATAGTTGTTTACATCAGAGCTGTCTACCACTCGTACCATTTAAATATTTTACAAGCGTTATGTCTACGTAAACAAAAATATTTTATCCCAACTAAAATATTAAGCTGTCGAACAAAAGTGAATCGTATGAATATTTGTAACATCGTATCTTTAAAAAATATGTCAATATCAGAAAATTAAAAAGTAGCATATACCGAATATGCTACATCATGCTGAGTTGAATAATGCGGCATGATAGTTGTCCTGGGAACTAGACTCAGTCTGATAGAAAATCTGCACCTTATGTTAAATGTACTAGCATAATGAGATCTACATATAAATAGCTATATAAATGTGTAATCTTGAGTTTCTATTGAACTTTTGCGACAGTGGCATGTGTAAGTTTGTAAACGACGACACAGTAGATAAGGCAGAATTAGACAATTTTGGGGCTAAAACAAAAAAGTTATTATCAAAATAATTGAATGCCATAACGAATAAAGATTATAAGCAAGTTATAAAACTAATCAACAACCCAAAGACAAAGAAAGCTAAACCGGATTAAAACCCCAACATGACAACTACCTTCCATATATCTTTGAAACACGTACTTTAAAATTACTAAACCGTTATCTGAGCCTTGCACTAGTATCTACAACTCATAAATCACTCGTAATCTTACCTTGCTGACATGCGGCGATATTCTAGAGAGGACAGCTTGTTTGGTCGTCTCTACTATGACCTTCGGGGGTTCGGAGACCAGAGGCACGCGGCGCTCGAGCTGGTCGATGGCGGCGGCGACCCTGGCGTCTCCGGCGGCGAGGGGCGCAGACACGTAGGGGGCTGCTGTGGAGGCCGCCAGGAACATACCCGCCTCGGCAGTGGATAGAGCCCATTCGAGTAGAGAGTGGGCACCTGGTTGGATGATTTCACTTTTAGTTATGCTACCAACCCTATTAAGCTGTAGAGGAGGCTAATGATTAGCAGTATATAGACTGATGATAATGATGACGAATGCTGCCAAGGGCGAGATGTATTGAGAATGATGGGGAAATGTCTTTCTGCCCGTAAACGTCCCATTACTAGATAAGTCTCCTCTAAATTTGATAACTGGTTAGAAGTTAAATCTACCACCCTGGCCTAGTGTGGGTGGAGAAATATAAATAGAATATGAAGTATTTTCTTGTTAGTTCCTACAATCATCATCTTACGCGATTAGTACGATGTTCACTGATAATTTTATGACTAATCTTCTGGAAATTGCGAATGACGTATAATAAATGAGTAGAGATAAAAAAATAATAAATATGTAAATGTACTTATTATTTATTGTATGTTAGTACATAGTAGACAACGATTTCACTTGTATCCTTATTACACAAGGTTTCGTAATAAGAATCGTAGCATCAATTTTCATGTTACTAAAATCATGATCTCCTTGAATATCAGACAACTTGTTTATGCTAATTGCTTTCATAAGTTTGCATTACATACAATTTTTAAGTTTGAGAAGTATTATGATCCCAATTTCGAATCAGTCTTAAACATGTAGACTGTATAAATATTGACCCACACAGACTTTGAAAATTGAACCTGCACTTTATTGCATGCAAAATTACAATAACCTGTTACACTACTAATTGTTGCTTATAAATGTACTAGATTATTTACTGTAAAAATCTTAAATTACGAATTTTGAATTATTATTTGAACTACGAAATTTTATTGAAAATATCCGGTGAGTATAATTATGTGTTGTACATAGGTAATTTTCTGTTGGCATTTTTTCAACTGCATATGTGTGCACTTTGTATACATGGCATAAAATTTGGTTTTTCAGTGAAACAAAACAAAGACATGAAATGTGAAATTTACACTAACCTAGCATGGTGGACTAAAGCCAACTTTTCTCAATAAGAAAGAAAATCAAAACTAAGAATAGGATGCATATGGATGTATCTTAAAATGAATCCCATTATGTATATTCAAATCATACTGTTTATATGCAGTGATACTTGTAAATTTTATAATCATACAGTGCTTGCCTGATGGAAATAGCACTTAAGGAAAATTAAATATAGGTCACGCAATGCACATGCAGAGAAAAACAAGTTATTCCAAAAACAATATAAGTAGGGAGTAGACATAAATTTAAAAAAATATTTTGCCCATTAAATAATACTGATAATAATAGCGTTATACCTTTACACACTACTAAAAGCAAATTTTCGATATATATTATGGATGCTTAGGTTACTAAAATGTTAATTGAATGATACAAAGAAAATCCTAAATCAGTGTCTCTTGAAATATATAATTTAAAAGCCATGGGTTTGATAGATGAGGTTCTCACCTTTGACTTTAGTGTAGAAGGCTCCAACCTGTCCGACCGCTGCTCCAACGGTGGGCAGGGCCATTGCCTTCTGCACTGACTGCAGCTGTGGCAATGACGTTGGTGCTGAACTCACTTCTGTTGCCATCTACAAATTATGCAGTTTATTAGCTTACATATAATAAGGTATTATTTAATTTCAATCTATTAAGCATTTTATTGGTATTTGCAAATAAAAGCCTGAATAATATATTAAATGTTACAATTTTCAATGCATATTAATGGATGATTCAATTTGATATTTCAAATAAGGCTAATACAACTGGTATTTAGTATCCTACTGGTTCAAAATAGTGAAAATTAAATTCATGAGGAAACTATACAATTTTCACCCCTTGAATGTACAGCGTAGAAAGTTAGTTATACAACCCAGTACAATAGTTTTTATAATAATTAATTCCATGCATAAAGTGTGTGCACTTTTTGAACCTCATTACTAAATAATAAAACTAGGCTAGATGTATAGACTATAGCCAATCTAAAGTAATATTAGTTGGAAATTTGTTTTATATGTTTTTAAAGAATAGTTTTCAAAAGTACTTGACCAACTTGATTTGAGATAATACTTTAAGAAGGAACAAAGGCTACTTTTTAAACAAAAAAAGGGTTCTTGTTGGCTGGAGGGTGAAATTCAAAATAGTTTCACACACGTAATTGAAACATTATATTTTAGACAATTATAATAAAAGTCTACAAATTTTATACAATCTTGGTAACTTGTATGCTAAATGTATTGGAAATATTGAAACATTGTTATACAAAGTATTAAAAATATTCAATTGAATAGTTTCATAATAAATTTAAATACAGCAGAAAATCTAATAAGATTAGCAATCTACATTTTTAAATCAAAATATGCGGGTAGACACAAAAAAAATGAGAATAACAGTGTCTAGGAAAAATGTTCCAACAAAATCTGTTAAAACTAAAATATGTCTGCAATTAACCGTAAATAATTAGCACAAAGTTTGTGGCAATCGTGTAAATAATCTGTGCGCCAAGAATGCACCGCTAAATGCTGTAATCGTCTAATTATGCTGCAAGGATACCTGATTCTCACAAACAAAATTTAATTTAACCCGTTAACTGTTCTTGTAAAGAGTAAAACAAAATATTAAACTTACTTTGGAAGTACTATTTTCAGAAACTAAAATTACTTTCTAATATATTATGAAGGCACAGTACTGATCACTTGATATGTTAACTGTACAAGCACTGGATTGGTAATGCACGTACGTATGTATTTTATATTACGATCTGTGAATCAACTTTCTGGACTTTGGTCCAATGACGAAATAAAATAACAAATTTTGTTTTGACCAGAGTTGTCCCATTGTTAATCGACTATAAAGACTACCTCAAAATCGCCTTTTTTTTAACCCCGAAAAAATGCCTGATCATGTGACATTGATTTCTGATTCGATTCCACGATGGAACATAGTATTAAATAGATGAGTTTTGCATGAGATTACTCTCAGTTGGATCACTCTTTTTAAACATGTACCTTAACAAGGTAAGATCACTCCCAAATACCATTATACGCACAAAAATTACCTACGGAATTGAAACATATTTGAGACCTTTATTTATGTAACGCAGGAAATAAATTATTTCAATGACAACTAAAATTAAACACCGATATGTTGGATATAGAATTTAACTGACCTTTACACACACAAGAATGAACTGCTTCTCGTAATGTCTCACTCCCTTAAGAAGGTAGTTTCATGGTAAGCAATGCTCTTCTTCTGAAAGTAACAGAAAAAGGGAAAAAATTCAGACACTGGATCGAACAAATGGTAATTTAATTTCCTTTTAGTCGATTTTGGGAAAGTTTCCGATGTTACCGATGATGGGTACGTCACGAGAGTCCGAAAGGCAGAGGATAGAAAAGAGATAGACATACCGCTACATCATATTATAAAGAAGGAAGCCAAATGTATTAAAAATTAAATAAATCACTTATTTTTGTTAATTTCTTTACAAGAAAAGCTTGATAGACATTATAAGTATTCCTTTGAAACAATTCTTGCGAATTCTTGCAAAATAATATTTGTATTTTTCATCAAATATTTGTGATATTGGTCAAACATCCAGTCCCTAGTACAGATAGTTGGACGTCAAATGCCAAAACGAACATTGATTTGTGGAATGGGGCCAACACCTACACATTTATAAACAAACATTGGATGAGATAGTGCACCTGATTGGTGGACAGTCGCACTCCGTCTTGTTTTTGTGACTTGGTATAACGTCTTTTAAATATTATTATTTTGTGAGATAAAATGTCCTGGAGTAATGACGTCGTACTAGAATTTTTACAACTGTACAGGCGAGAACAGCTCGTTTGGGATCCAAAACATCCTATGCACAGAAATAGAACGGAGAATAATGCGGCATGGCAACGAATACAGTCATCTCTCAGCATTGACTGTTCTATAGTTGATCTCAAGAAAAAGAAAGAATCACTAATGACATCTTTTAGAATGCATTTAAATAAAAAGAAGAAATCTCAAGATGGTTACTGCACAACCTGGTTTGCTTATCCTCTAATGGAGAGTTTTCTTGGCGGGAAATATGAATGCGACAGCACCAACCAATTGGAACAAGAGGTGAGTGAATTTCGGTAAACATTGGCTTCAGTTTGATCCAATTACGTAACAACTTATGGCCATATTTTACTTGGACGTATCATGTATGTCACACACTCCAAACATTCGCCAGATATAGATTGATTGCAGATATTGGAATTTGTTAATAGAAATTCTAATTACTTAATTTTAATATATTTCCTTAAAAAATTAATGCTACTAATGAATAAATATTTTATTTTTCAGTACTACAATAATGCGGTCACATATTCACAACAAAGTATATCGGACCACAATACTACCAAAATTATTGGCGTTCTCGATAAAAAACAAAGTAAAAATGTATCGTCAAACAGTTCCAAAGTAAAAAGCGGAAGTAATACAGATTACATCTACTCGAAAAAGCATATGGATGATGCCGTAAGTTATTTAAAAAGCGAAAAGGGGGAAAAGAGAGAAATGGACGAGTACGAATTGTATGGACAATTATTGGCGAAAAAGTTACGGAAATTAGATGAACATCAACGAGACGTCGCCATGCATGAAATCGACAATATAATGTTTCGCGCCAAAATGCAAAGTGGACCGACACAATCGCGTAGTTACTCTTCATCGCCTTCTCCAGTGCCTAGGAAGATTAAATCTCCCATTTTTATTATAGCTCAGCAAAATAATCAGCAATATGAAGACGAAAATACGCCGTATCAAGATCACATGCAAGCGCAGCCGCCATCTTAGCATCAATCGTACTCTTTCCTCGGAACTGATTACTGATGCGAGGTAGTAGAAGAAATACTCTATGAAGTATTAACCGCCCAATGAGAATGACTATGAGGCGTAAAATATTTATAAAATGGTGCCTATATTTTGTGCAATAAAGTTAATTATAACGTCGCGACGACGAAAAAATTGTTAATAAAAATATGTTGAAGATTGTGACTAAGTTATTAAGATAATCCGCATGAATTTTTTGTTTGATATAATTGCTAGTCATGTGAAAGTGCATATTGTTATGTACCTTTACGTAAGAACGGTCAATTATAAAAGTCCGAGTGAAAACCACAGTGGTCACAAGATCAAAATGCGGACAGTGTTTTTAAATGAATCATCACTCACTTTACAGTGAAGGGAAAATTCACGATGAAAACGCCACACGTAAACGTACTTAGGTATATCTTAGCTGAGTTGGCTGCGAACCGCACTAGACGAGCGTGGTAGACCTGAAGGCCTTAGCCCTATCATTTGTAGAAAAGTCTCTTGCCTAGCAGTGCGACGTATAAAGGCTAATAAGGAAAAGATTTAATATTTAAAAAAAGTATATTTTGATGTGCGATGACTCCACCTGATACTTACTGTCGGAGTATGGCCTACACCGACAGATATTGGCTGCCTTGTACTTACACTCGCATCGGCTATGCAAAGGCCGGCGCTTTTGCATTCAATAGGGTCAAAGCACATTTAGGAACTTACTAAGCAGTATTAAGTATGTCTTTAAAGACCAGTCTTCCTCATCAACCCATATACGCCCACTGCTGAGCACGGGTTTCCTCTACCATTGAGAGAGTTTAGGCCATAGTCCACCACGCTGGCCTAGTGCGGGTTGGCGGACTACACACCTAAAAAAAATCCTAAGAACTTTTAGGTGTGCAGGTTTCATCACGATGTTTTCCTTCACCGTTAAAGCAAGTGGTAATTCAATTTTGAATACACACATAACTTCGAAAAGTCAGAGGTGTGTGCCTGGGTTTCGAACCCACGACCACCGAGATTCTCGACCGCGCGCATAAACCTCGAGGCCTAAAAAGACCAGTCAGTGAAAAATATTGACGACAAAAATCAACTTACAGCCCAATGGCGCATTTGATTAAACATTAGTTTGCGAAACAGGAGCCGTGGGTTCGATCCCTGCGCTGAGACAAATATTTGTGGACCATACAAACATTTGTCTCAGTGCAGGGATCGCACCCAAATGTGACATTGACAAATGTTTGTGTGGTCCACAAATATTTGATCCGCGTCTGGGTATTGGTGAGAACGAAAAGTCTCGTAGTTTCTGATTCCTATAGCACAAGACTTGCTTTTTACTCTGGGGTCAGTAATCTATGTAACAGTTGCGTGTATGGATTTATTTATTAAGCAGTGTCTTAAGAAATAGGGAGGCAATCTATCGGCGGTTTTCGGGCACATTTCTAGACTCTAACCTACCTCTGGAAAACCCAACACGACCCGGGGATCGAACCCGGTACTAGAAATCGAACATTATAAATTTTAAACTTGTTTACTTTTGTATTCCTGCCTACGTTAATAAACTACTATTTTCCATACTATAGGGACACGTAACTGATTTATTCATAAAAGTAAGGATTATCCATTTATGTTCACTTTAAAATGTACTATAATAATTTATTCATGGAATTTGTCCTTATCCTATCTAACATGTAATATTAAAATGCTTTTTGAACTTTGAACTCATTGCGTAAGTTTAAACATAAATTACAAGTGACAATGATTCAACTGGACTTTGATAAAAGTATTAGTCACGTAACATAGTAAGATGTTCTTACTAAGTACACAACCACGTGGACCAATCAAAAGCTTTAGGTTCCTATGAATGAAGAGGAGACGATTGATTAATTATCTACTAAAGCATCGTAGTAAAACATTATTTTATTCATGAATGTACATAAATTACGTGGAAGATAAATAAATTAAGAAGAGGTGGATTTCGGCTTCCACTATTCGCGAATCATGTTTTTTAGCCCCAAGTAATAAGAGGCAAACCTATTGCTACTAATCTAACAATTGTCCAGAGTCCGCGCTAGTACTATATCTGAAGTGGAAAACTTAATAACATTTTGCCTGGAAATCGAATCCGGGTCTTCTAGATGGAACAATATATACTTGTGCCCCTAGACCTCGAGACAGGCCACAGTGGCAAAGATAACAAATCTAAATTACTTAAAACAAGTTTTTTTTATTAAAGAAATATTTATCACTTAAAGTTATCTTGTAGGGCAGGGTAGGTACATCGACAATCATTGACACAACTAAATCATAAGATTTTAATTAATTCTGAGCGCAGAAAATTTAGATCAAAAGTAATAGTTCCTGATTAAATCACCATTGGTTACTCCATGGTGAATAACTTAGGGATCTCCAAATTTAACATATTAGCAATTTTATCTTGGGTAAAGAGATATTGTAATGTTAAGTATGATAATACTTATCTTTAGGATACCTTATAATCGCCTTTGTTAAGTGTGTCATGAATTATGGTCTACAGTCAAGGACCTTACTAGACTTTATTAATTTGTGTGAAAATGGAATGGCATGTTCATTTTCGGCATATGTATGCGGGGTACGAACGAAAGCTTTGATTTCGTTTTATTGACGCATGCGCTGTGAACACATTTTGCTAAAATGTATTTTACTAATTAAAATGATTTATTTCCCAGAAATCAGCAATTTCGCAATAGAACAAACATTATTTATGGACGAACAATCAAAAACCAATCGAATAAGTAATTTTTGATAATATAATATTAAAAACTGCAATAGCAGGTCTAACTTGAAGGTAGATTTTAAATTATTTTTTTTAAAATTAATAAATAAAGAACAAACAATGAACAAACGACTAATTAGTAAAATAGTCGAAAATTAGGAAAAAAAAATATTTTGCGGGGCTATCTTCAGTGAGCCCAAATTGGCAGGTGCATAACCTAGCTATGCTGTAAGTGTATATCATTTAGGTATCTGGAACATAGTGTAGGGATGAGATCTAATCATTGCACCGAAGAATCAATGATTTTTGGTTTACTGAAACAAGATTAATAAAAATTTCTAATAAAAAAAAAAAAAGATTTTTGAGTGATATAATCAGTTGTACCAATGTTTTAGATGGGATGGGCGCTATACTTATCTAATAGATTAAGGACATGGCAATCGGAATAGTCAAAATATCGATTTATGCGAGACCAAAGTTCCATTTTTAGTTGATTCGAAAATGAATGTCTTGGTAAATGGATCCTCATCCCTAACACAGCTGATTGTCAAGATCTTTGTTCCGTATCATGTAATTATGGGGCTCATATTAAGCATAAAGTATTTATTTCTCTATCTATTAAACACAATTTGGGCAGTGCTCTCGCTCATTTTGATTTACATTGTTTTTGTTTGTCAAAAGCAATAGACACGCGAATCATAACAAAGAAAAAATATTCTCCTTTAATCGATCGCGTAGTTATTGAGACGTAATATTGCATGGTAAATGAACTAGTTTGACAATGGCTACCTTGGTAAAGGAAAAACACAAACAGGTAAACCATGAATTGTAATAAAAGTGTTAAATACAGTTTGATGAAAACGCAGTTTTTCAGTCATACCAATTTATTTTTCCAGAAAAAGAAATCAAAAGAAAAGAAGCCTAAAATAAGTACAATTGAAAATGTACAAGAAATCGCAGATATTAATGAGGAACCAGTTATTAATATATCCAAAGATAATCCTCACACAAATATAGCAGAAGACATTTTACAATCCATACCAGATATAGAGACAACTAGTTCAGTAGCTAATGAATCAAAAAATATTGAATATGTCATTGAAGTTGCATGTGAAACATCACCATTGGAGGCTCCACATGACATATCCGAACAAACTCTCCAGCATGAAGAGACCAGGGTGTTAGAGTTGGATAGTAATGATATTGAAAGTAATTTCAAAAACTTAAGCAGTAAATTACAAAGAATGGCTATACCTGAGTCTTATCAGGAATTGAGTGACAAAAGGAAAGGTGAATTAGAAAATGTTGATGCTTATTTAGCTTCTACTGAGAGTGTATGTGTTGCTGAAGAAAATGTAAAAGAGTTTGAATCTGAACAATTAAACAGTAAAGATATAGAGACAATCCAAGAACTTCAAGTAACTGAAACAATGGAAGTTGTACAGCCCTCTGCTCCAATGTTACTTGAAGAAAATATACAGTTACCACAATCTTCTGTTTGTCAACCGCAAACAGAAGTTACTGTCGAGCATTTGAAACCTAAAACAAAATGTATGCCAATTGAAGAAGCTATTTGGTGGTTTGGAGGCAAAGAAATGTCTGAGGTCCAATCATTAAGTGAGAGGGAAGAGGCAATAGTAGAAGCTGGACCTATGAGTGGTCCAGACCACCCTCTTGTGGACTTGTTGTCTACATTTAGGTAAAATTATGATTTTTGTTTATTTAATATCAGGTGGAAGCCACCATTCTGCAATTTTTATGCAAACTTTCTCACCTCCATCATTATTTTTTTTTTATGGCACTTAGTGGTGATAATAGTCTAAGATGGTCTTGGGGATAAGGTAGTAAGGCTATCTAGAGGACAGTTGTGCATTTACACTCAGGACACCCTATGACTCTTGAGGATATATTTTTAATAAAATCTTATCACAAAATCAACCAGATTGAATCTACATTGTTTACCCATATAAGTTGCGGTTTTCTTAACAGCATGTTAATGGTAATTTATCTTAACTTCGACCTATATGCAGAATAAAGTTATGCATGCTTTTGCACAACTTTTCTTTCTCAGCGATTTAAACTTAATTGGGCACAAAATTATCAGTAACTTTTTTTGTTAATCAAACAACAACAAAATTTATGATTATTATTACTTCACTAGTGCAATATATAAACAAGTTTAACTCTATTATAGACATAAAAAGTACTTTGGTGTTATAATCATAAGTAACCTTATTCTATGCATAGGTTGATTTCTAATACTAAAACTGAGATAGCTAGGTTTTCATAACATTCTGACCAATGTTACAATGGTCAATCCATCAACACGCGTTAGGCCAGTGTAGTGAACTAAGGCCTAAATCCTGATGATATGAAGGACAATGTTCACCCCCCATCTGTTTCCAGATCATCCCTGATAGCCGTGGAGCGTCAACGTAATGAGTTAATTCATAAAATGGCTGAGGAGGAGAGATATCGAAACGAGCTTTGGCAGGTGGAAAGACTGAATATTAATATATCTGAGCCATGTCCATGTGGAGGCAGGGTGTACTTCAAGGGGTCGTATGAACATGCAGTGCTGCTGAGAGACAAGCTGCCGGTAGCCAAGATGCGACTGGAGTCATTGTTGAGGGACGTCCAGGACTCTTACAGTCATTACCAGCATGAGGCGCTGTTGGCGCACTGTCAGGTATGTGTCTACCATAGAATTCCAAAAGTGTTACTTGTTAATTGTGTAATGTCCAGTTTATAATTGTTTTCTGTGGGGACTGGATATTATTTGTGTCAAATTGGTTTTGTTAAAAAAAAATAGTGATTAAAGATTATATTTCGAAATTTTGTAACGCAAGCTGGGCTTTTGGTTTCCTAAGGAAGTACCGTCACCAGTGTATACATGTGTACAATTTGAGTTGTTATATTTTTTATGATGTTATATAAAAAGTTTTATCATACGAATGCTTAGTGAGTGTGTGTGCCGAGTTCCGGTCGTCCGTGATTACCGTTACTAAAAGTTGTGTCGATGGAAAGTCATTCATTAAGTATATTAGTATATAGTAGGTATATTATAGTCCGCCAACCAGTACTAAGCTAGCCTGATGGATTAAATCCTAAACCCTCACAGTTGTAGAGGAGGCCTGTGCCCAGCAGCGGGACGTATATGGGCTGATGATCATGATGATTATTTATGAAAACCCCCTTCTAAATACGTCACTTGTCACAGATCGAAGAGTTGATATCAGAGACAATATCAGCGAGCAAAGCGGAGATACGCGAAGCTCTCTCCCTCATCCTGCAAGCGTTGCGTCTCAGCGATACAGCGCCCGAAGCGTTGTCAAGCGCTCTGCAGCGCTGGGCGAGCGCGCTGTCCCAAGCGCTGGTGGATGGACAGGACCTAAGGCAACTGCTGTTTCTGATACACCAGCTTTTCCGGTAAGTTTTTTTGCAGGAATTGTTATTGCATTTTTTTGGGTTTTGTATAAGTCTTCGGAAAAGGATGGATGAGGATCAAGATTGGGGTGGTTGGAGCTTACTTGGGGAAGCCTACGTTCAGCAGTGGACGGTGATATGCTGAGTAGATACATATATATTTATATGAATCTTAATAAAATTACTAGTGGTTTTTACTGTTTACACATCTCAGAAATTCCTGAAAACTTTTAGGTGTGCAGGTTAACTTACGATGTTTTCATTGACAGTTTAAATAGGTGATAATTCATTGTAGATACACATAATTTCTGAAAGTAAAACGTGTTTATCGGCAGTGAGCCGAAACCGGCCATCACCACTTGTGTATCAATATTCAGGACTTAATTAAACATTTTTCAGACAAACCCACTCAGTGAAATGGGCGTCGAGTTTCATTCAGTTGAATGTGGAGGACAGCGTGGCGGCCGCTCGAGTCATCGCGCTGTTGGAGATCTTGCTGGCGAGACCCAAACCACATTTGGAGGCCGCGGTCGAATGCACTGAGGGTGAGCATATACATTCTAAAAGAATTCATAACGCTCGTCAATTTGAATGGATTAATAAATCATTAAAATTGTTATACACATGAAAGCATAAATACATTAAAGTAATTTATACGCATGACCTCTAGGTTTAGGCGCACGGTTAAGAATCTCGATGGTCGCGGGTTCAAGCTCTGTGTAAATTCACGATGAATTATCACTTGCTTTAACGTTGAAGGAAAACATCGTTAACCTGCACACCTAAAAAATCTTAAGAATTTCTTAGGGGCCCCATACACCTACAATAATATTGAACAATCTTTTTATTGTTCAATAATATTGAACACCCCCTTTGATTCCAGACGTTCAATAAATTCTGTCAATAAAATTGATAAACCACTCTGATCAATATTTTCGTGCGAGCAACATGTCTGACGACGAAGTTTTGGCGGCAGCCACGCTGGTGATTTTGTTGAAAAGAAAAAAAAAAGAAATATATTGCGCAATATTAACCCTACACAGCGCAATAAAAAAATATTGATCAATAAAAATTAAGCTCCATCAATCTTTTGCTCAATCACGGCGCAATGCTTCAATATTATCCCTACACGTTCAATAATATTGTACAATCAGAATATTGATCAATATTATTGATGGTGTATGGGTCCGGTTAGACGTATAGTCCGCTAACCTGCACTAGACCGGCGTGGTGGATTAAGGCCTAAACCCTTTCAATGCTAGAGGAGGCCCGTGCTCAGCACCGAGACGTATATTGGCTGATGATGATGACGATGATAATCATGTTTTTTTTTTTCTTCATAATCATGATACTCACGATAGTTTCAGACTCCGTTAATTTATTTGTAATATATACTCTGTAAAAGCTAAATAAACAACTGAATTACAAATGGTACAATTGCACAGAGACGGAGGAAGTATGGGAGGAGGTGGACAAGCACGGCGGCGGCGGCGCGGTGAGCGAGGGCACTCTCCGAGAGCGGGACCTGCTCGCGCTGCTCTCGGCGTTCCCGTTGCAGGACTTGGTCGCCAGGCTGCTGCTGTTTACTCATGCTGTGAGATATTTACATGTTTGCTTTTATTTTAGATTTTTTTTTAAATCTGGGGTACCAGGTGGATTGAGAGTTAACTACTTCAGATTGTTAAAGGGGATTTTACCGTTCGTTAACTGAAGACCATACAGATATAATTATCCTATGTCTATTTATTGGCATTTTTACACCATTTATTTTCTAAAACTTGGATGAAAAATACGTGAAATATATACATATCATCCATAATGTACTTAAGGGTAAAATTGAAGGTAGTCCGAAATATCTACTATATTTCCTTGGTTCCTGATAACACCCGACAAATAGTATCGAGGCATGAGGTGTGCCATAATTGATCCTACACTGATTGTTTGGTCAGGATTAGCATACACGATAGTCACAAGTTTACGAGCTCTACCGTCCAACTCAGGATGGTTTTAATATTTTGTAAATTTTTTATTCATACTTATACTAAATTGACTTGAATTGACTGCCTCGTGGTCTTGCGGTACAAGTATGTGCCGTGCGATCTAGAGGTCCTGGGTTCGATTCCCGGGTCGGGCAAAGTGTTATTGGATTTTTCCATTAGGAAATTCTCAGTAGCAGCACGGAGTCTGGAAATGTGCCCGAAAAACGGCAATAGGCTCGCCCCCTATTACGTGGGACAGAAACATACCTGGCGAAATGTGGGTGCAGAAATACATCTCTGCCTACCCCTTTAGGGAATATAGGCGTGAGGTATGTTTGTTTGTTATACTAAATTGCTACCTACACGGTGGTACCAGGACCTGCGCCAAGCGCGCGCGGCCTCGTGGTGCGGGGCGGGCGGTACATTGCGCGCCTGCTGCGGCGTGCGCGCGCTGCTGCACGCACTGCGCCGCGCGTCTCGCCTGCACGCGCGGTACCACCGCCTGCGCCGGGCGCTGCGGGCGCTCGCCACCGCCGCGCTGGTGGGGCTGGCGGGGTTGCACCTTTGCTCCCGGTGAGTTTTATAGAACGTTTCACGTTGCAAAGAAAACTCATGCCTAGCAATGAGACAAAGTCTATATGAACGGTAAAATCTCATGAGTCATCATCACACACAGGCCTCCTTTTCAGTTTAGTTCTAGTTACAGCTCCATTTAAAATAATATTTTAACACATTAAGCTTATTGACTTCTCGTTACATCGTCTTACATTACATCAAACTGTAACTTAGTAGTTATCATAAAATAAAGAATAAGTAAGAAACAAGAAGCCGCGAGTTCGATTTCCGCGCGAAGACGAATGTTTGTGGGATCCAAAACATTTGTTTCCTGTCTGAGTGTTTGTAAGGCTAAAAATTGAATGTTAGTTTCTGATACCCACGACGCAGGACATGCATCCTAGTGTGGGGTCAAAACTTTGTATGTATGTGAGTGTGACGGTATTTCCATAAAAAGCAACTCCGTTTTGCCTTACACAATTCCGAAAAACAACACTAAAGCTTTAAATTTTTATTTAATAAAAGCAAATTTGAAAAGAGCAAGAGAATATTCGGACCCTCACAATAATGAACACAATGAACGCGCAACGCTTCTATGGAAGTATCGACACTGGCATGTGACTATTGTGGTGCATTTACTCATTGATTTATTGTCGTGTTCCCAGTGATTATTACAACGAAGAGCACAAACCGAAGATCTCTGCGGAGCTAGAAGCGTGTTTCACGGGCGGCCTGGCGCTGTTCGGCACCGAGGAGCTGTACTCGTTGCCCGCCACGCTGCTGGCAGAAGACACTGCCATGGACTACTGCGTTACACTGGGAACGACCTTACATGGTGAGAATGTTTGTATGTCTATTGGTTAAATCGGTAATTGACCCAAGCAGTGATGGCCTCGAGGTTTGGGCGCGCGGTCGAGAATCTCGACGGTCGCGGGTTCGAACCCCAGGCACACACCTCTGACTTTTCGAAGTTATCTGTGTATTCAAATTGAATTATCACTTGCTTTAACGGTGAAGGAAAACATCGTGATGAAACCTGCACACCTAAGTGTTCTTAGGAATTTCTTAGGTGTGTAGTCCGCCAACCCGCACTAGGCCAGCGTGGTGGACTATGGCCTAAACCCTCTCAATGGTAGAGGAGACCCGTGCTCAGCAGTGGGCGAATATGGGTTGATGATGAATATGCTTCTGATTTTTCCTACCCTTCTATTTGTGACTCTAACTTATTGAGTTTTACGAATGCTGTTTTTATTTAGATGGTGACAGTAAATAAACACTCCCCACATGTATTGCCTTTTAAGTCTTCGAAACCTAGTTTGAAACTTATTTTAACACCTGAGGCATAAAAGAGAGGGGAGGAGAGTAAGACTATTTTCGGCCTGCGTGTCGCTACACTACTTGTAACTGACAGTTTTTTAAGAGACCTGATAACACTATAGGTAGATAGTTATTTCCATATGACTAATTTTCCATTTGATATTCATTAATATATTCAATCGATAATCAGGCGCTTTTAATCACCATAATTCGGCGCCATACTTTTATAATAAATCTCGATTTATTACCAACAGAACGACGATTTGTAATTTGCAGATAAATCTCCGAAGCGCATCGAGTCTTTGGGTGTAGATATCCCTTTTGTATCGTGCGAGATGCGCGTGCGCATGGTGACGCAGGCCGCCGTCGATCGTACCGACCATCACCAGCTGGCCAGGACTGTGCTGGACTTCTTGTATGCGGTATGATTATATTTCATTTGTGTTATAAAATAATAATAACAGTATATTATAATGCGTTCTTCTAAGTTTCTAAGTCTCCTTGTGAATTATAGGGAATGGGCTTTGTCCGGTGTTATTACGATACGGTCGATTTTTGGCTAATTCCAATGATTTTTGGTTAGGGGTAAGATTAGTCTTTTTAAAAGGACATAGGCTTTCTTGATGTTTGGATTGTAAATACCATAATCGGAAACAAAAATAGCTATAGATATAGTGTTCAGGAAAACGTTTTTTTTTGTTGTATTTTTAACGTATGTTTTCGTAACCATCGGGCCTGTACCTGTCTCAATTTACTATCAAGTTCTGTTTACTATATAAATCTTGGCCCTGTCGAACTGACATACTACACCTTCACTACATAGTGTAAAACAAAGTCGCTTTCTTTGCCCTATATCCCTATGTAAGCTTAAGTATTTAAAACTTCGCAACGGATGCGTTTTTTTAAATAGATATATAATTATCACTTGCTTTAACGGTGAAGGAAAACATCGTGATGAAACCTGCATACCTAAGATTTCTTAGGAATTTCTTAGGTGTGTAGTCTGCCAACCCGCACTAGGCCAGCGTGGTGGACTACGGCCTAAACCCTCTCAATGGTAGAGGAGACCCGTGCTCAGCAGTGGGCGTATATGGGTTGATGAAGAAGAAGAAGATTGAAGAGGAAGGTTTATATGTATTATGTGTATATACAGACGTGTCTCGGCCGCAAGAGCATGCAGTGTGTTGGCGCATGCGCAGTATCTGCTCGCGCCAGCCTGCCGCGCCTGCTGGCCGCGCATACACACCTCTACCCCGTCGCGCTGCATACACTCGCTGACCTGCACCAGGGTGAGTGTTCACATACTATACAAGATTACTATTACTATACTAACCACGTGGTCTTGCTAGGTATAAATATTCAGCGTTCTTATTAAATATGTTAACAAACCCGTGGCGCAGTTTGCTGCACGTCAATTTCTCGAACCGAGTGAGTGTTTATTAGATCGAAAAGTCTTTCGTAGTTTCTGATACCCACGACGAGACTCGTATCTTATTTAGTATGTGGTCAAGCTGTGGACGTGACTGTTCGGTCTATCAATTTGAAATAAAAGATTTAATTTTAATCCCATCTAATACTGCTTAATTGTTTGTATTGAGACAAATAAACATTTATAAAACTTTACCAAAATCAAATTAAAGACCCCAAGTACTCAATTTCTCCGTTTCTAGTTTGTCATATCAAATTGACATTATTAAAATCAATATAAATTGACCCCCCCCCAGTGGATCCCGTAGAGCCGTGGGCGGTATCAGCGCTGTCGGTGGGGTCCTGGCGACCCCGCAGCACCGAGCTGCGCGCCCTGCTCGACGACTGGCTCGCGCGCTGCGAACATCTCATACAACATCTTCTGCTCAATCTTGACTACACGCCGCATACGTGAGTAATTTATGTGGAAAACAGTGGGGTCACATTAAATACAAAAGGGTTTAAGTATAGGTAATGTTTTAAGATAATTTTTATTGATATATTTGATTGATTAAAAATATATGAGGGCCTAATGTGAGGTCAATATATTGCGTAGCCATAAAGTTACAAATATTAGACGTTTGGGCTGTGTTACTATACCGATTATTCTGCCTCTTACACACTTTTATAGTAATTCAAGCTTAAGGAATGACATAATATCTTTGATCTTGATTATCTTTTTCTTTGGTAATAAATATATTGTCTAACTAGTAACTGACCTATAACGTTAAAATTGTAAATTCCATGGGATTTTTTATTTTTTGCCAGCGGGTTGTCTCTAGACACGCAGTTGTCCCTGGGCGCGTGGCTGTGTACGTGGGGGTCAGGGGGCGAAGCCCGGTGGCGGGTGCTGCGTCGGCTGCGCGTGCACCGCACCGCGTGGGGCGCTGAGTTGGATGCACCGCCTCCCGACCCCCCGCCCGACCCCGAGGATATCTTCGCTACAGCGTACGCGCTGCTGTCTTCAGCCTGGGGTCACTGCATACCTTTGGTGCGTTAATTTTATTACTAAATGTTGTTAGATTATACGTAAAAAAAATAAGCTTGAAATAATTGGTTTATGAGTACATAAAAAGTTTTAAACACTCAAAAATTCGTAGATTATTCTTACAGCCGTAGTTTTTTGTAAGTGTTGAGTCAGAAGCATACAAGAAACCCAGACAAAAATAAAAATGTTGATGTTTTTCCTAAAAACTTTTGGCATTAAATGTATGTTTGTTAGGAAAACGTCAAAATTATTATTTTAAGTCGGGCTTTTTTTAATGCCAATATGTTTGTAACTATCGTACCTACCTTAGTTTCCGATTACGGTCTGTATACACTCTTTATATGTGTAGTGTATATTGATGTATGTTGCAATATGTTTATGTTGTGTCGCAGCTGTGTTCCCGCGGCGTGGAGGCGTGGCGCGCGGTGTGCGCGGGGCGGGTGCGCGCGGGGGTGCACTGCGCCGCGCCGCTCATGTGCGTCATGGCGCAGTCGCCCGAGTCCGTCTCACTCACGCCGCAGTCAGTAACACGATCTGTAGCTTTATGGGTGCTACGAACAGTCAATACATGACTGTTATAGATACAAATAAAGTAAATACTTTTGTGACGTGGCCTCTTACTAAAGGCCTCATTGGAAGACTCAGTCACTCAACAAGCTATGGAGAGCGCTATGCTGTGCATCTTCCGATAGATCCCGGGGGAGGTCATTGGGGGAGGCCTATATCCAGCAGCGGACCACCATTGACTGAATCGAATTGAACTTTTATATCTTTCACGCAATGACCGTCATTGCCCAGTATACTGATGGAAGTTATATAATTTTTTGTACAAGCCCATATAGTGACCATCGTGAATAGGGTGTATAGTCCTCCATACTGACTAGAGGACTCATTAAATGTACAAAAGGCAAAACAAAATATGACGCCAACCCTAGAATCATGATGTTTGATTTTTCGATGCTGTTTCGACTATTTAATATATGTATTTATAAAGTAGTATTGAGGACGAGTGACGGCTGTCAGGTTCGGCGAGGTGTTGTCGGCGCTGCTGACGACGGGTCCGACGCTGATGCAGCGCGCGCTGGGCCGCGCCGCCGAGACCGGCTACGACATGCTGCTGCGGACCGTGCTGCTGCAACTTGAGGACAGGCGGTGAGGCGTCTTCATCAGTACATATCCCACTGCTCTCTACGAACTTCTCTTCAAGTGAGGCTTCTAGAACCAAAGTGACCTAACTGCATTTTGATGACTTGACCTACGTCCTACCGACCAGTCTGGCACTTTGATTTTCATCAATCTAAGCCAGGGCCGAAATGTACTTATGCTGCCATCTATATCAAAATTATGTTAACAATTTTAGGCCGCTCTGGCCTTGTAGATTTACATGTATAAATTACGAAAATACAAATACGTCAAAAGTCATCAAATCGCAGTTATGCCACTCTGGTTCCAGCAGCTTCAAATGCTCCCAGTTTTACGCCTAAATCCACAACACTGGCGTACGCTGGTTAGTGGACTACATACCAAGATCTTAAGGATATGAAGGATGTACATTTAGTATCAATTTTCAGTCTGTGCACCCTGCGTCCGGGGCTGCTGAGTGCGTGGGCGCACGCGCTGTGGGGGCGCAGCGTGTGCGGGGGCGGCGGCGGCGCGCAGGGGGTGCAGCTGCTCGACGTGGCCGCGCTCGCCACCAGGGACTGGCCGCTTATAGACACACACGCCGCCGCACTGCTGCAGGTTCTATACTCATTTGTATTCCCACCCCCCCCCCTTTTCGTCTTGTTTTTTATCGATGAAAAAACAAAAGAAGTTGGTGTTATTTATGGATTAAGACTTTAAAACGATACATCAGATAAGATTTGAAATATAAATGTTTGTACTTCCCTTTAGGGATTAGATTTTGGTATGTTGAGCTAGTCAGATGAAATTGAAACATATCTAAGAAAAAAATTTACTAAATTTTGATAGATGGCGGTGCATTCAATTTATGGTCAACACGATCCTTCCCCACAAGTAGACACAAATTTTGTGGATCGTGTGCGTTACTTCTCGTTTCGTTTAGTATCTTGCCAACTGCGCCACGGAACTACTTTCAAACTATACAGTATTCCATCATAGTTTCCTATAATGTCCCTACAATATCCAGGAGGACAACAGCAAGGAGCAGATGAACCAGTCCGTGAAGTTGTCGTACTGCGCGCCGCTGCTGTGCGAGGCGATGCTGCGCGCGTGGCACGGCCGGAGCTCGCGCGCGCACCACGCGGCCCTGCTGCACGCGCTGCAGCGCCAGGCCGACCGCAACACCAAGATCAACGTGGATAGGGCGCTGCAGGTATACTAGTACACAGGTGTATCAGTGGCGGTACTTCCATAGAAGCCCGAAAGCCCGACTTGCTTTACATAGTTCCGAATAACGAACTTAACGATTGTTTATTTATAAAATAAAGCTATAAACGTGAATGTGAGTACTAACTGGTAGGTATTTATTAGTCCTACGTACCAAAAAAAATATGCTGCTACTAAATAAACATTTGGGCTTGCCTTAGTTTGACACCCTAGGCACGCCACTGAGGTGTATCTCGTATAATGAAGTCTCTGTGACAATTGAAGTCTGTGTCAATCATGATCTCGGGGAGACTTGGGATGTTGGCTGCTTCCAACTGAATAATTTGGAAGTCTTTGGAGGAAGCCTATGTCCAGCAGTGGATGTCTTTAAGCTAATGAAGAAGATGATGATAATGATGATGTGGATGTTGAGCATGATGATGTGGGGTGTGAAGGAAAGATCGTTCCTTGGGTCGGGGTAAGTATTATTAGGTTCTTTCCAATTAGATTTTCTAATAGTAAGTAGCAACGTGGAGTTAGTTAACAAATAAGTAAATATTATATTGTTTATGTTATAGCTAATCGATGCGAAAATAACGTCAGAAGAGTTGACGATATACCGAACTGCTAATGCTGCTTTGGCGGCGCCTCTGCACCATCCCTCCCACCTCACGCTGTGGAGGCTGTTCATGCACCTCTATCTCGAGAGGCCGCCGGGACATATGTGAGTATATAATATATCGGCACTCGCCAGATATTGGGCATAGAGGGAGCATGATCGTTATCAGGCATATTTTCAGAGTTATGCTACTACTGAAAATTAAGTAATAGATAAATCTAATGAGATATCATACAGGCATTTGTGCTTTGATTACCTAAAACATCAGTAATTTAAAGGTATTTTTTTTATTTCACAGTACCAGTATAATTTAGAGTTTAGAACTTTAGATGGTAATAAATAAATGTTGCATTGTTACAGGCAAGAGACAATGCCAGTTGGTCCAATGTTCTTCAGCGGCATCATAAAGTACAGAACCCTAGGCCATATCAAAAAACGTCTAACAGATACTGTTACATATCACTGTATGGAGGTCGGGAAGCTGAAATCCGAACAGCATGTGGCTTCAACCTCAGAATCGACTAACATCAAAGAAGAAACACCTGTTATGACTGATGATGGACTGTTCCCACCGTTGAATATAGTCGATTTCACCGGAGAATCGACTCAAATCGATTCGCTATCGGATGAAGAAATCAATGCTGTAAAAGATGATAAGAATAAGGAAGATAACAGTGAATCGAATAAGAAAAAGCAACAAGATTTGATGAATTACCACATTGGAGCTGAGAAGTGAGTAAACATCAAGATTTTTAAATGTAAAAAAAAAACATACCATCTTTAAAAGTCTAGCGTATGACTAACTGAATCATAGAGAATGTCGAAGGCTTAATATTTTTGTCTTAGTAAAATTTTCTTTTTCCTGACTACGTTCTTCTTTCTCTTAGCACTAAAGAAATAAGTTATTTAATGATATAGACGCCTTCTCCCTATTTTTTTTACTATGATTCAAACTAATATTTTAATTGATAGCAAAATATTTCTTTAGGCAGATTTAAGTAGATCCGAATTTTATTTTGTCCAGAATGATCCGCGAGTACCTGCGTTTGATCGAGGAGGGCGAGAAGGTCCGAGCACTCCAATACCACGTCGATATAGCGAGGTTCATTCCCGAGCAGGTATGTTTCATTTCAAAAATATGAGGAAATTTCGGCATGCGATCGAAAAATCCTAGACTAAAAGCTCAGGAAGTTATTTGCTTAAGAATTTTCAGTGGGGTGCTGGCTCTAGATAACTATCATGTAACCTGGTTTCTGGGGAGAAAAATGTCTTTAATCAAAAGTTTTGATATATTTTAGTACCCATTAAGTAGGGCTCTGGAATTCTTAAAGTATACTTTTTCGCCTGATAAATTATTATACTAACGTAAGAGAAGCGGTTAAATGTAGAATACACTCAAGTTAAGGAGTGGTCTATAAATGTTAAAGTATATTTTTTCGCCCGATAAACTAACTAACGAGAATGAGGCCATTAAATGTAAACTCGAGACTCTACCGCACAGTTTATCGACATATCGCTATTCCCAGGCTCTAGAAGCGGGTTGGCAGGCAGCTCTAGCCCGCAGTCGCCCCCCGCCCCCCACCCACGATGACTCCCCCGCCACCCCGCCGCCCCCAGTCGTGCCACCAGCGCCATCTACAACCCCCTTCAACATGGCCGTTAACGCCATTCTCAACATCAACGATAAATCCAGGAAAAGGTAATGGATTTGAATTTTTATTGAACGTTTATTTATGAGGATAATATTGTTTCGGTTCATTGAGTATCTTCGCAACGTCAGCATCATTACCATCATCATCATCATCATCATCCTCATCATCGTCATCACCTTCATCATCTTTATCAACACCATAATAATTTGAAGTTGTTATTACTTTCAGACCTCGAGAAGTGAACGTTAAGTCCGTGTTAGAGAATATGAACTTCAGGGACTCGCGAACGCTTTTCTGTTTAGTGGACAAGTGTATGAAGGAAATTGAAGCTCTTGCAAAGTAAGAAAAAACATAGTAAAGTTAAAAAACAGTTTACATAAACAGCTATAAAGGTAAAAATCTTAAGGAAATCAATATGCCTTGAGATTGATTAATTTAGCCTCTAAAATGATTACTAGGCTCAAATCCGGCCACATTACTAGCGATTATTTTTTAGTAGTACGTTAAACGTGTTGCTCTTTTGTCATATATTTTTTTGGTTCAATAATTTTTTTATTATTGCGTGCTGTATTTGCCATGTAATGTGAATACACCTTTATTCGTGCTTTGTTCGGACAACACTGTCCTTACCATCAACTACAGCACAGTGGTGTCAAAAAAGTTGTTTTTTTTTAGTTTTTTGCAAATACAATATGCTTATAATTAATATTGTTTACCTACAGGGAGTGGACAGCAGATGTGTCCCAAATATCATCATTGGACAGCAAACTATGGGAGTTGGTGAACGTGCTGCGCGTGCGCCGCTCGCTGCCGCCCGTCCGCCGACAGTGCCCTAATAAGTGCAAACCGGTTGTCATCATCATACCGGTATGCTTCATATACAGTACATTATGAATTAAGTCTTATTATAAGCAATATTAATTTTTGTATTTAGTAATCTTTATCAGTTACTTCAAGGGCAAACATTAAAACATATAATAATCATAATAAAAATTATTTCATTATAGAAGCCACAGCGATTTAAATTTTGCAAAGCTTGAATTATTGGAGATACAATAGCTTGGTACATAAGTACAGTCTTTAATTTTCTATTTCACAGCATCAGGAATGGTGTATATCGACGAGTGCAGAAATCGGTATAAGAGAAAACAGGTACTTCATACTTACTATATTTAATTGTTTTTATTGAGTTAAGTTCGGCTGAATATGCCTAAAAAGTGATTGAAATAGTCTAGTCTAGACAAAGAAATCTGTGGTTCGACTTACATTTCATTTTTTAAAACTTAAAAGTACTCGAATAGTAAGAACCTAGCGTAAAGCAAAAATGCGACTGATAAAGTCTAATCGCCATAATTTACAACACTTTATTTAAAATGAACTTTCCATATGACAACCCTGTAGCGCAGTTGGCTAGACGCCAGTTTACGAAACGAGAAGCCACGGGTTCGATCGCTGCCCCATATCCACTAATATGTCTTTTTGTTTTGTGTAAATACTCCTATCGTATTAAGTCATAGTCAAATAAATTATCTTTATTCAAATAGACTTTTACCATTACTTTTGAATCGTCATTTTAACACTATTTTTTAATATTATTTTTCAAAACTAGTGCGGACTAGATACATCCCTCAGTGGATACAAATATGATTGTGTTTGTACGTATGTGCAGGGCCCGTTGGTTGCGGTGCGTCCGTCGCGTGGGTCGGGCGCGCCCGCACGCCGCGCGTACCGCCGCCGCGCTGCTCGCACTCGCCAGGTGATACATTATTTGCTGTTTATTATCAACAGCATTATCGTTATTGTCGTCATTATCACAATCGTTATATTCATCATCATTGTCATAATCGTCGTCATCATCATCAAAATCATCATGATCAAATCTATACTAATATTATAAAGCTGAAGAGTTTGTTTGTTTGTTTGTTTGTTTGTTTGAACGCTAGGATCTCAGGAACTACTGGTCCGATTTCAAAAATTCTTTCACTGTTAGATAGCACATATATCGAGGAAGGTTATAGGCTATATATCATCACGCTACGACCAATAGGAGCGGAGCAGCAATAAAGAATGTTTCAAAATCGGGGACTTTTTTTCCTTTTTGTAAGCTTCCGCTGCGTACGCTGCAGAAACGGTTAAAGATTCGCTAAAATAATGTATGACAGAATTGTTCCCCTTTAAAAATTAAAAAAAAAAGTCCGCGACAGCATATGTCTATCTTTTAAGGTTGGCTCACTATAACGTTTTTTATTCTAACCAAATTTATTTTAAACTAGCTTTTGCCCGCAACTCCGTCTGCGTGGACTACAGGGTTGGGTTCAGAAAGAAAATAAGTTGTAGTATTTTACTCCGCAGAGCCCCATTTACTTAAATATACAAAAATCACACAAATCGGTCAAATTGTTTCAACGTGAAACCGTAACGCGTCGGTCGACACCTTGAGTATCATTATTGCGCGCTTGATCATTATTTTGAAACTGCGATATCTTCTAAGATACTCATTGAAATCAAATGATATAGAGGACTAATTTATTTTGTATTAAATACTTGTAATGAAAAACGTATTTATTTGGATAAGGATTAATATCATGTTTGTAAAACCACCTTCACAAATAATGCTTTATTTAAAATAAATTTGGTTAGAATAAAAAACGTTATAGTGAGCCAACCTTAAAAGATAGACATATGTTGTCGCGGACTTTTTTTTAGAATTTTTGAAGGGGAACAATTCTATCATACATTATTTTAGCGAAACTTTAACCGTTTCTGCAGCGTACGCAGCGGAAGCTCATAAAAAGGAAAAAAGTCCCCGATTTTGAAACATTCTTTATTGCTGCTCCGCTCCTATTGGTCGTAGCGTGATGATATATAGCCTATAACCTTCCTCGATAAATGTGCTATCTAACAGTGAAAGAATTTTTCAAATCGGACCAGTAGTTCCTGAGATCCTAGCGTTCAAACAAACAAACAAACAAACAAACTCTTCAGCTTTATAATATTAGTATAGATAAAGTATTATTTGTGAAGGTGTTTTTACAAACATGATATTAATCCTTATCCAAATAAATACTTTATTCATTACAAGTATTTAATACAAAATAAGTTTGTCCTTTACATCATTTGATTTCAATGAGTATATTAGAAGATATCGCAGTTTCAAAATAATGATCAAGCGCGCAATAATTATACTCAAGGCGTCGACCGGCGCGTTACGGTTTCACGTTGAAACAATTTGATCGATTTGTATGATTTTTGCATATTTAAGTAAATGGGGCTCTGCGGAGTAAAATACTACAACTTATTTTCTTTCTGAACCCAACCCTGTAGTCCACGCAGACGGAGTTGCGGGCAAAAGCTAGTGTGTAATATTTTAACTTGAAAATGCCTTATTCGCGTTGAAAATTGGATTTCGGATTTAAAAGAAGAAACCAAATTCAAGACATTCTTAGGTTTTGAAATAAACATGGCATCTCACGTAGTTTAACAGTTATACTGTGCGATTAATACTGTGTTGAATTGAGCGAATGCGATAAATTCTTAGCGAAAAAAAGGCTTTCCTAGTGAGGGCATCGTGTTAGATGCTCGAAGAACAATTTATTGCATACGTTATCCTTACATAGTTTTTACCACTTTTTTTTCGACTTGTGTGTATGAGTGTTGTTGGTATGTGGTGTGGTGGTTGTGTATGAATGTGTTTCGTGCAGACGTATCGGCGACGGCGCGACGGCGGCGCTGGTGGCGGAGCGCGTGTGGCGCTGCGCCGCGCCGGCCGAGGGCTGCAGCCTCGCCACGCACGCGCTCGACGACACCGTGCGCAGGCTCGCCGAGGTAATACACTACCAACACAGTGGCGGTACTTCCATAGAAGCCCGAAAGCCCGACTTGCCTTACATAGTTCCGAATAACGAACTTAACGATTGTTTATTTATAAAATAACGCTATAAACGTGAATGTGAGTACTAACCGGTAGGTATTTATTAGTCCTACGTACCAAAAAAATATGCTGCTACTAAATAAACATTTGGGCTTGACTTAGTTTGACACCCTAGGCACGCCACTGTACCAACAGCTACTAGGAATAAGGAAACGGTGACTGATAAGTTCTTGGCGAAATATCTAACCCCTCGTGAAATACAGGAGTGAGGTTATGGATGTACGTGTATGATATACAGAGTGTATTCAGACCGTGATCGAAAACTGAGGCAGGTAATAGCGAGGGTGATCACAAACCCAGTGGCGATATTAAAAATGCCGACAAAAAATAAAAATTTTGACGTTTTCCATACAACCATCGGTGTTAAAAGTATGTGGTTTGTATGCAAAACCTCAAAAATTTTATTTTCTGTCGGGATTTTCTTTAATGCCAGGGGGTTTGTAATCACTATCGCTATTACCTGACTCAGTTTTAGATCACGGTCTAAATACACCCTGTATAAGGAAGAGAAGACTGGGAGATTATATGATTGATGAATATATTTTTAAGTTACATTACTTGTACATTGTAAAAAGATTTATTGGGAAAAATATCTGCCTTGTGCTCGTGGCATGTTATTTCATAAGCTGGTGTCTAACTAACTGTGCTATGAATTGGCATATACATATGAACTTTTGAATGATTGTTCGGAAAATATGTGAAATGACATAGTATAGTTGCGGCTATATCCGTGCGTAGCGGTGGCTGTGCCGCGACGGCGTGGTGGCGGGCGCGCTGGCGGCGCGCTGGGCGCGGGGCGCGCGCGGGGCGGCGCAGGCGGCGCAGGTGTGCGCGCTGGTGGCGCCGCGCCTGCTGCCGCGCGCGCACTGGCCGCACGTCTACGTCACCGTGCTCAACGCGCCGCTGCCGGAGCATCTGCTGTTCAGCTGCCTCTCCAAGGTATAGTGTTGTTAAAGCTCTAGGAATTCGATGAATGACGAATAATCGTCGTTTCTTTACATGCTGTTTCAATACGTCGATCATTCAACATATTATGTCTTATAAATAAATCATTGTCCCTCAAATATATATCAATATATAAATATAATATCAATTATTTGCTACTCGGTACAGAAAACACATTTTACTAGAGAAGAAGAGGCAAGAAACTTGTGATACTCTTTTCGAAACAATTTACAATACCATTATAACATGCTTCATTTTAATAGTTCAAAGTGTTTTACAACAGTTTATGTATGATGCCATATACGAAAATTACTATCACCCTTATCAGGCAGTATATTTATGTCGATTTGTGAGTAACAAATGCCAATTCTAAAACACACATCAAACGACATTAACTAACCCCAATTAACGTAAACCAGATAGCACAGTTCATTATGAAAATTCAACTTGTTTAAGAACAGTTTATCGCCCTCATCAGTATATTTATGTCTATTTATCAGTAACTACAAACTAATCCTAAACTACATCAAACTGCATTACCTAACGCCATTTAACGTACACCAGTTCGAGATGAGCAAGTGGTCCGTGGACGCGGGTCCCGAGGAGCGGCGCGAGGTGGTGGAGGCCCTGTCCGCCGCCAGCCAGCGGTGGGGCGCGCGGCCGGCGGAGCACCAGCGCGCCGCCGCCGAGCTGCTGGCCGTGCACGCCGCCGCGCTGCTCTCGCCCCGCGACCTGCCCGCCCACCTGCACCGCACCGCCCGCGCCGCGCAGAGACACGCCCTCCCGCCAGACCACCTGCAACACGTCGTCAAGGCCGCGGAACGGTGTGCTGGGGATATGTCCTTCGATCAGGTGAGCTTAAAAAAAATTCAGGCACATGTATATAGGCCTTGATTTATTGCATTAGATGGGGTAGAATGATAGCATGATTGCAAGGTAAGTGTATTGCAGTCAAAATTGAGTTACAGTATTTCTCATTAATCGATATAATTATGCCGATAAAGTTCAAAGCAAATATACTAAAGTTAGGCATAAGAGAAAATGTTTGCTTAGAACTATATGTAAGTTGTGATTCATGTAGATACTACAAGACCCTAGTAAAAATCAAAAGCCAACAGCATCGCCTCACGCTAATGTTCTGTAAGTCGAAACAGACTAAATTGTTGAATTTTGATCACACTCTTAGCGATTTTTTTAAAATACTCCTAATTTAAAATAGCGACATCTAGCGGAGAATAACAGAACTAATAACAAATAACCTTGATGTCAGTTGGGCCACCTGCTCCGCGAGTTGGGCATGTCGTGGTGGGAGTGCCGCAAGGAGGGCGCGAGCGATGACGTCACGGACACGTACGGCGAGTACGCGCCGCACGTGGCGCAACTGTTCCACGTGCTGTTGCGCGCGCTCGTTCGCGCCGCCATCGCGCTTAGTTACGAGCCGGCTAGAGGTATTTTACAGTTTTAAATAGATTACATGGAGTGTTTAAATCTATTTTAATTTTGTTTTATATACTACCAAAATTCTATTTCAAGTTTAATGGAAAATCATAATTCGTACTCAAAAAATCAAAGTATACCTAGTATGCTAATATGAAGATGATGAAAATAGTTTATTCTCTTCATCGTTCATTATCTTTGCCCTTAAATTGCGTGATATAATTTATTGTGAATACACACATGCCTTCGAAAAGTCAGAGGTATATTTGAATCGTAGATCGCGTTTGTTAACATCGAAGTGATTGCTGCCTTTTGTACTGACTACTGAGTATACAAATGTATATTTAAGTTCTCCTACGGATCGTCGCTGCAGGCGGCTTCCGACCGATCCCGGTGGAGGTCATTGAGGGAGGCCTATGTCCAGCACCTTAATTGGGTGATGATGATGATATATATGTATGTATCCTGTTATGTAGTGGGTCGGTACATATGGAGCGGGGTGCAGGAGTCGTTCGGCCCGTGGGTGACGCCGCACGCGAGCCTGCGCCCCCTGCTGCCCCTGGCGCACCCCCGCGACGACGCATACACGCCCATGCTCGACAGACTAGTCGTCACCATACAACAACTCATGGACGACTGTCCAGGTAATTGAGATTTGATAATGTACTGCTATCGATATGGTGCATTTTTAGTATATTTTGTGCTTGATATGTTAAGAAACTTTAAAGATGGCGTAATTGTTGTAAATTAGAGTCTATCTTTTTGGTAAGCCTGCGCGTTGACTATGGAACGTTGTGTCCTCCATTTTAGCAAGCGTGGAAATATTCAACCTGTATTTATTTTGAAAGAAAAAAAAAATATTTTTATTATAATGCACGGTGCTGAATGATTTACGATTATGTGTCATGTTCTACAATAATTCAGCCTATCAAGAAGTATTTAAAACTAAAGTGTAGTTGATATTTCGTAGTTGATATTTGGTTGGCACCGTACTTGAATTCAATGCAGATATGTCAAATTAAATAAAAAAAAGAAAAAAAACATCCACAAAAACCCTACCTAATAACCTACCTGATAACCCCTGCAGGCAGCGAAGAAGTAGTCCTCCAACAAGTATGGGAGTGGTGTGTGAGCACGTGCGCGGGGGTGCGGGTGGCGCAGGGCACGTGGGGGGCGGCGGGGGTGGGGGGCGCGGGGCAGGCGGCCGCGCTGCTCGCACATATAGCGCGCCTGCCGTGGAGACATCACCAGTGGTGCTATGGCGACGTGCTCAATACTGTCATGCAGGTCAGTATTAAATACCACGGATGAATCATTATCATCAACCCATATATGTAGGGATATATGCCCAGGGTGGCACGGACCTCCTCTACCATTGAGAGGGTTTAGGTTATAGTCCATCACGCTGGCCTAGTGCGTGTTGGCGGACTACACACCTAAGAAATTTCTAAGATCATCTTCACTTTTTTAACCTCGTGTAAATCTGTCATAAGTATATGTATTTTAGTGTCGTTGTCTTGCAAGGTAGGGGCAGATTTATGCAAAGATATTGGAATCTAATTTTTTCAAACCTGTTTCCAAGCTTTCAATGCTGATTAAACACCTCCCTTTTCTTCTACAGTAAGCTCGATTGCCCATCAATTAACCTCATTGTGTTTTAAATGCATCTATCTTATATCTCCATTTAGTCGATTTATTCGCTTTTACTTAACAATTTTCTGGGACTATTTACACTCTGTAACCTTGAAGCAGGTGAAGTGACTACCCTACCTTGGCCTATTTGTACCCGACTATTTTTTACACATGACCCTTCAGATGAGCACCCTGGAAGACCCTGAGATCCAGAGCTGGTGCTGTGAGTCTTGGAGTAAAGTCCGCGCGGAGACGTGGCTGCGCCGCGCCGACGAAAAGGAACAGATCGAGGGCAGGCTTCTGAAGCTGCTCTACCTCTTCACTGGATGCACCATGCCGCATACTCCGGAGGTATGACGGTTCTGGTTTTCGTCCAATTTTATAGTGCTCTTGAAATTTAGCGTGCTTGATTTGAGATTCCATTCAATTTAAATTCCATTCTTTATTTAGTATAGTGCGACTCCAAGTAGTCGATATTCAAAGTTAGTTACTAAAAGTTTTCTGTGGGTAAATAAGTAAATATTTACTAAAAAAGATATTTGTTACAAATATTTCAGACATTAGAAGAAGCGACTCGGTTGCCGTGGAGTCTGCTGCCAGACCACGCCATCGACCAGGGACTAGACTACTTCTTCTCTCTGCACCACAACGCGGGGAAGGCTTACTACGAGCTGCCGCAGTTTCAGTACGTACATATTATTCATCTTCAACTTAAGTATTAAGTAATGCAAAATTCAATATTTTTTCAAATAAAATTTTTAATATTTTGTTTAGTATCTGTATTTTTCATTGCACACGAACAATTATTCTATTACGGAATAACATGCAGGCTGTATTCAGGATGGAAATTATTATATAACTTCAGGTCGGATTTATTTAATGTCATAGGTCTGTGATCACCATCACTATTACCTGCCTTAGTTTACGATCACAGTCCGTTCACACCCCGTATAAACAATTTTAATGTCCTACCCAATTTTCCTACTCGTGATTTCGATGTTCCCAAACTAATTCACATATTTCCAATATTTACAATATATCCTAAGTGATAAAACATGCTTGTTTATAGTGTGGTGCTCTACGCATGCGGGCTGCGCATATGCCCGGACGGCATGCCGGCGGGGTGCACGGGAGGAGGTGGGGGGCGGCGGTCGGTGCGCGGCGCCGTCGTGTCTCGGCTGGTGCGCGCGTGCGCAGTGCCATCCCTACTCAAACACGTGCCCAGTGATACTGACTCCATACTCAAGAATATTACGCACCTTGGTAATTGATTTGGCGTTTTTTTTGTTGATAGGTTGATGTTGATAGGAAGGGTTAAATTGACTAGGTTTTAAGTGTGCTTTGATACTTTTTTGATGGACTTGTGACGTAAGAGGAAACGAGTTAAATTAATCGTTTAATTAGTCGAAATTTTAATTTTCTCTGTTTATTGTCTCCAAAATAGTACGATTTATTTCTTTTGAGTATACATTATAAAAGTGATGAAATTTCAGCGCCTCACATCGAGAACTCTGAAGGGGAATTAGAAGATCTACTGAGTCGTGCTATTATCATCATGTGCATGGACCCGGCAGCAGCCGCCGCGCTACCGGTAACTATTCCTCTAAAATATAAAGATTTACTAATAAACAAAAGCTTCTTTTTCTTGCCCTGAAAAATAATTCAAAAATTTCTCAAAATAATATTCCCTAAAAGTTGAGATTTTATAATATAAATGTAAATTTTTCAATATCATCAACTCATTTACTTCCACTGATGGGCACCGAGCTCCCCTACAACTGAGAAAGTCTAGCCTTCAACTGGCTAGTGCTGGCCCAGTGCGGGTTTGCGGACTACACACCCAAGAACTTCCTAAGTAAATTTTTCCGAGTTTATTAGCATATAAATGTAGAACAAAACTAAACATTTTCCATTGTTTCACAAGGTGTGGGAGCATTGGATGGCTGGTATCTCGGGCCGTCTGTCCCTCGCGGCGCTGTCTGCGTGCGGCACGGTGACCGCGCTGCAGTACTTCGCGCCGCTCGCTGAACTTGCAGCGCGCAGCGTGTTGCAGCAACAAGGTACAGACATACTTTTTTATTATTTATGTTTTTTTTCCACATGCCAGTTCTTGTTAAACTGTATAATAAACATACATACTGGTTGGAGAAAAACCTTTTGATAAAAAATTTTGATTTTTTTATAAATTAAATGTAAGGTGCTCTTTGCATTCGGGTTTCATTAGGGAATTTCAATTTTTCTTCCATTATAGAATGGTTCTAAAAATTATATTATATATTTGTTAATATTTCTTTCATATCCTCTAGAATATTCAACAAACAAAAATAGTAAAATCTACCAAAGTATGCATAAACTATAAAGTTATTAAAATAGTGATAAATGTGTCAATTAACAAATTATTTTATCTTAGTAATTTTCCATTAGTTTCCATATGTTAAAAAGTATGTGTTATAGCTGTATGTGAAAAAATCTTTTGACGTAATAATTCATACAAATTTTATTTTTTATTTCAAGAAATTATAAAAAAAAGTATAAAAATTATGTCTCTAAATGTATTATCATTTATGAAGAATAAATTCGACGAGGCTGACATTGGCCCATTAGCTCAGTTGGTTAGAGCGTCGTGCTAATAACGCGAAGGTCGCGGGTTCGATCCCCTCATGGGCCATTAATTCTTTTTGTTTTTAAAATTTCTTGACACACATTATTTAAATATTTTTATGGATAAAATTAGAGTTTGTGTTTTATATAGTTTTTTTTTTATTTTAATATTTTATTTATTAAGATACGGGTAATAGGAAAAGATCTGTAGATTTATTTTTTTAGCATCCAGTATAAAATATAATATTTGCATGAATTAATATTTAATGTTATTCCATAATCCTTATAATTTACTGCAGGCTACAGATTGCACGGATACTGCTGCTACTCACTAGTGATGTAATAAGTTATCTCATTGTTTTGCAAGTTTGTTGTGACATTGATAACGTCACTATAAAGTATAATCATTAGAACTGCCAGCTGTCTCGTTATCAAGGTTCGAATACACGTTCTTATGAGACAAGATTATATAAATCTCAGATTTATAAAAGATTGTTGTCATTGATCTTATTTTCGAATTTGTTTAGACATTCTTTTATACATTCTCGATTTCTAAGACATGTATTTTTTTTTAAATGAAATTTATTTTCTTGTTTTCTAACAAAAATCCATGCCATTATTTTTATTAAGTCACAGTTTTAGTTGGATAAACATTTTAGGCATTATTAATACCTATCCTCTCTGCAGCAGTAAGACCTATATAAGTTCGTGATGATGACGTGCTATATTCCGTCATAGATTTGCGCGGTTGGGAGGAAGTACGCACGCGCTGGGTGTCGTCTCCGTGGCGGCGTCCGTGCGAGCTGGTGGGGCGCGGCAGCCTGCGCGCGGCGTACGGCTGCGCCCTCGTCGCCGACGCCGAGGGACACCAGCACCGCCGCCTCACCGACACGCTGCAGGCCTTCACCGAGGGGGAGTTTCACTTGTGAGTTACTGATTTTTAGAAAAAAAAAACTGACCTATGCGTAGAATAAGGTTACTTATGACTACAGAACCAAAGTACTTTTTATGTCTTTATAGAGTTAAACTTGTTTATATATTGCACTAGTGAAGTAATAATAATTACCTATAACTTTTGTTGTTGTTTGAAGGACAAAAAGTTCAGATAATTGTGTTATTAATTTACTTAAGTTGAAATCGTTTAGAAAGAGAAGTTGAGATTTTGTAAATAAAACTTTATTCTGCGGATAGGTCGAAACAATTGCTAGAACTAGACTGATAGATAAGTAGGTACGTCGTATGAACATGGGGAATGGACTGTCATTTGTTTTTTTTGTGAATACTTACTGACGCATGGTATAGATTAGGTTAGTTTAGAAAACAAAAAATCCAATGTGTTGGTATAAATGCATTCAAACCAAATTACTAATTTACATAGCAAAATTATTATTACTATATTTTTAAAGCGTCTACGAGATTACTATATTTTTAAAACGTCACCACCAAATTGTACAATTACAGCATAGAGCAAGAAGTGATGGTAGCTGTATGGATCTGCTACGTGGTGCGTGCGTGCGGCGAGTGCGCGGGGGCGGGGGAGTGCGCGGGGGGATGCGCGGCGCTGCTCGGGCGGTGGGCGGAGCCTGCGCGGCGCTCTCTACTGCGCGTCGTCACGCTGCAGCCGGACCACGATAGACCTACTGCCGGGTGAGGGATTTTTTTTTTATTGTGTAATTTTATTTTTTTAAGTATACAGGTGGTAAATAATTGTGTGTAGAGTGTTTTGAAAATGTGGTATGATTTATGGTATCCAATGATTTTTTTAAAGATATCGTAATTTCTTAGAAATACTACTTAACCTATTAGGAGCATTAAAAACTACACACATACTAACATATTAACTACAAGTTTATCAGATAAACGCATAAACCCTCAATCAACCCTCTGTGTTCTACTTCATGATTAAAACCAATATTTTTTTCCAGACACCGACTTCTATGTCGTCTAGCGCAGTGCATCCTTTTTCCCTCGGAAACTTCAACTCGTGCATACGAGTCTGCGTGTGCTGCTATGGGCAGCACCTTCAGCGACGTGGCGGAGTGGGGCGCAGCACCCGCGCCCGACAGCCTGCCCCGCCTTGCCGCCAGGCTCTACCCCAAATACAACATGTACTTCGACAGGGAACTTAATTTACTCAACAACTGAAAGGTCTGGAGATTGGTTTATGGATGTTGGAAAGTATCCTACAGGCTAGATTATTGTGTTGTCATCATCAGCCCATATAAGAACCACTGCTGGGCACGGACCTCCGCTACCATATTGTGTGCAGGTATTAGGAGATAATTCATACTTCGAAAAGTCAGAGGTGTGTGTCTAAGTGTTAAATCCGCGCCCGTCGATGGACTGGTAACACTCACACTCTATAGACATTTTATAGAAAAGGCCCTGGACCAGTACTGATTTGTTTGGGCTGAAAATAAATTCTCAAAGTAGGCATTAATTTGTAGGTGTCTTATGATTAACCAATTTATAATTCCTTAATAATTATGTAATGGTATGTCTCGTTTATATCTTGATATGTGTTCAAAGTAAGGCTAAAGTGATGATTTTTATAGGACGATCAATTTTCTCTGGTCACAAATCAATATGATGACAGCACTTTAAAAGGATGTAAAAGCACTGCTTTTGAAGTATATCATGACATTTTTCTGGTCTTATTAAAAACTTTTGTATTCTATGTCGAACAATATATACATTTTTAATTATTGTTAAATACGATTTCCATTACTAAAAAAGAAAATGTATCCGGAAATTTTAGTAATTAACTCGAAACAGACATTTTATAATAAATTTTAAGTAAGGTTTATACAATTAAACATATCTATGTATTTGTAAATAAGTGTGGTGTCCTACATCTTTTACTATGATGTGGGCAATAAGAGTGCCAAAAACGGCAAACTAATTTTATTTGATTAATAATAATTGTCGACTATCGATTCGCGTCAATCGATACTTTTTATACCACATTGGTTTCGATGTCTCGATGCTCGAATATTGTTAATCTGTGCAATTTTACTTGCCTGTTATAGCTGTGTTAGGATTTATTCAAATGATTTGAATTACGAAAATGTTGATGTATAATATTTATATTTATTTCTAGATATATTTTATTAATCTCTATCTCATCTCTGAAGCAAAAATATTGTTCAAACCAGGGCTTCCCAAACTGTGCAACATACTGGGGGCGTCGCGAGGCGATCGGCAAACATTCGCTGTCCGTATTTTTCTGATAACCTCATATTACGCTAACTACTGCTGTTTTTATTTCCAGTAAAGTAGGTAGTTTTGATGATTGGGTGCGTCGCAAGAAAAATAACAATTCTATTGGGCGTCATAGTGTAAATAAGTTTGGGAAGCCCTGGTTTAAACGACAAGTGTGCGATAGACTTAGCAAGATATTTCTTGGTTCCAATTATTGCTTCGTTTCTTATTTATTTAAATAAGGATGTATATAAAAAAATGTGAAGAGAATGTAGAAATAGTACCTACTATTATTGTGCAGTTTTCTTCACTGTATTATAGATGTTTCTAGAACCTACGATGTATAAGTACTGATGAATGGAGTATGGACGTACTCAGGAATTATGAGAGGGAACTTGATATTTAAAAAGAAATATTTTGCTTATGTATAACTTCATTTAAAAAATATACTAACCGATTTTTAAGTATTTGCAACAACCTATTTAATATTAATTACTGGATTTGATTCGTTATACTTTGGGGGTATGGCCTTACTAGTCACATTCCTGAGTACGTCCATGTGGTTGTATATTATAAAAGCTCAATATATGTCTATTGTACCTGTATTGTATAGTCATATATTCTACTTAAATATAACTTATTTTTAGTTAATATTTTAAAACATGTATAACTGGCTGTTTAGGGTGTAAAAGAATTAAATTTTTGTTGTTTTGTTTCCTTATGATATTTTGTCGCAGCTCTGAACAAAGATTTAACCTTGTAATACTAATTTAGCGCATTCATCTTAAGACAAACCTTTTTTATTTTAAACGTTATAAAATTTTATATGTCTCGAAAAAATCTTTGATAGGAGATTTATAAGGGGCTTCATAAACATGACAATGATAATTTTTAATGTGCACTATGAAAATAATACTGGATATAAAATCTTGTGCGATTAAATTACTTTCTAACAAAGAGAAAAATTATAAATTATCAGTTTACTTTCACACATACTTAATGTAATCTTACCGCCTAAGAGTTGGAGTCTGCTAAACCATTATCCACTAAGTGATATCGACTACAATCTAGATAATATTTTTTATGTGACCTTGTGTTTTATTTACAACCCCTCCCCCTTCCCCTCTTGCCGAGTAAGTGTTACGTCGCGAGAAACAAGTGCATAATAAATATTTTTGTTTATCATATCTTAGAATGGCCTCCCACGAAGACATTACGTGACTGTTTTCATACATAATATTACTTGTGTTTTTTAACTGACTTCAAAAAAGAGGAGGTTATCAGGTCGTCTGATTTTTTTTTGTTTATTGCTTCGGAACTTTCGACTGGGTGGGCCGATTTTAATGATTCCTTATTTATTTGATGGTGCTTCTAGGTGTGTCCCATTTTAATTTGGTCTAGTTATGGCTATCGCTTCAATGAGAAAACCATATTAGTCTTAAACTTGGAAGAATGTGCTTGACGAATGACTCGTATTCGTCGGTCTGTCAAAGAAAGTATAAACCCCAAAATAAATAAATAGTATTTATTGTATTTACAATTACACACTGAGTGTGACTAATTTGTCACAAAATAATATCTGTGATGTCATTTCTTACAGTAAATAACAATATAATAATAAGATACAATGCAAGATAAAATTTTAAACATATCTTTAAAAAAAATCCGCTTGCAAATTATAATAATGGTGACATTTATGTATCAAGCCCATAACCAATGCCAGAGAAATACCTCTACTCCCAGGACAGTAGCAGAGCTATTTTTTAATATGTAATTTTGAGGGTAGTAGTATATATTTCTTTGATACAGCACCATACTCATTCTTGAAAACTATCCATTATCTTATTAGTCCTACAGAATCAAGGGTCAATTTGTTATAGCTTTTAATACTGACTGAGGGTAAGTCTTATATTTTTATTGTTAATTATTGTTCCTTTACCATAATATATTTATTGTTTAATATAACTTGTATAAAAATCCTACCATTGAACTGGAATTTGGTTAGTTAAAACGTCATAACAGGCTTTGTCCAAAAGCATTACAAGTTGATCCAAGACATAAAAAGTTTCGTCAATCATTAAAATAAGTGACATTATAGGCATATCTTGCGATAAAATGGAACGTGTTACAATTCTTATCTTTTACGTAAGAATCTAATGTTAAGATAAGAGATAAGTGATATGAGTTGTCAATGAATTTTATTTGTTGTTACAGAGTCAATAGTTTTTCTTGTTATTGAATCCTTAGAGTTATAAATTTGCGGCAGTTTAAGCATTTTTTTTACGAAATTACTTTTTTTTTCGTAATGCTTTAAATTATTTCCACTCGTAAACATGGTGTTTTAAATTAAAAATATAATTAGTTATGTCTAGATGAAGTTAAATTCGAGCAATGATATTTTATGATAATCGATTACAAAAACGATTCATAATCGATAATTACTGATTTTTCACATCACTAATTTAAACTACCGGCGTCTATCATCCGAAACAGTTACCGGGGCTGCAATCTCTTTCCATGATAGTGCATGATAAGACCAATAACAGCTGATAGTGTTGCTACGGAGCTGGCTTGTTGTGCGTTGAGCCTAGTCCCCCATAGCCAGCCTGATGGCAGCCAGCTCACGGCGTGTACGACGTCCAGAATTAGCTTGGTAGTGGTGAGTGAAGCCTGGGTGAAGCGCACAGGGGCACACTTTGGTGGGTCCGGAGAATTGAGCAGCTGTGCAGTAGCATTGAGGGCTCGGATTGACCTGTTGTATGAACAAAAGATTTGATTATTTTCTGTGTTAAGTTTGTGGCCAAAGTTTAATTGGGTGTACAAATTGATTCTGATGTCTGAAGTAAAGTAGGCTATGAGTTATTTACCCTATGTTCTTTGAATATCGCCAAAAAATACTAAAAGGACTACTGACCTGATGAATCCCACAAAAGCTGACAACGACCAAAACAATTTGTGCGCTGTCTTCACGTTGTAATCCACGTTCTTCGACACTTCCAACACGCCTGTGTCGATAAGCCAAACAACTTTTTCGGCTTGTAAGTACGCGAGGGTAAAGAAATTATTGGCAACACCAAGTGTACCCCACAGTGGCCCGTCCTGGAATAAATTGTTTCATTAGGAAGGAAGATTTTTAAAAGGAGCGCAAATTAAGATGTAGTCTTTAGCTTTGACGATCAATAGCTTACATTTCCGATATAGGTAGATAGATACTAAATAAATATGTCGTACATATAACGTAGTACCTAGAACGCTTTGCTATCGTTAAATAAAATGGAATGTTTGCTTTTGCCCGGTGTTTCAGCTATGCCAATGAAATTTTACACATAAATTCGGTCAATTCCTCTGCCAGATATACATATCTTTAGAAGTGAGAACTAAATTTGTTTATACAAAGATAAGACATAAGTACCGTCGGAGTAAGAGGGCACTCAATTCTTATCATTGAGTACCTGTTACCCCCTGGACTGATAAGTAGAAAATAAATACAATTTGCATTTTTTTAGTGCAATTTGTAAAGAAAAACTAGGTAAAAAGATTTAACATGCATTAAATGTAGGTAAATACGATGGGAGCGTACCTACATATAAAGAAAATAGTTTACGAGTAGGTTAAGTATGCAATTTATAGACGTTTCGTCATATTTATTTATTTTTATATAGTACTAAGTGCCTATAGGTACTCTGAATATACCTACTTCCCTTTATTAAGTTTCATGACCATCCTTCGTTTGTCTAGATTCTAGAAGATCATCGCGATAGTAAGATTGCTAATGGTACCTACCATGTTTACTTCAGCATTATTTTAAATTAATAAACGAAAAATGCAAAAAAGAAAATTAAATTTATCTCCACGAACTTCGTCATCATCACCCAAAAGACTCAATAACGAACTTAAAGTGTTTTAATTAACTTCAGTAGGTAAACTATAACAATAAATGGGATCGCATACCTGTTTCCCACAACCGTAGCTAAGCGCGATTTTGAGTGCTGCAGCGTCATCGAAGAGTCTGAGAGTGGCGCGGGCGGCGGCTATCCGAGCGCTGGCTGTGAGTAGGTCTTGACGCTTCGCCGTCGAACCCCATAGCTTCAAGATGTAGCTCGTCAACGAGACTATCTGATGTAATAATTGAAGAGGAAGTAAAGGATTACAAGCAGGTACCTACCTAAAATAGATTGGGTTGATCGACAACTAAGAATGAATAAATTGAATAAGCTGTTGGTAAATCTTGAGAGTTAAGTTCCTATCGTTGATGTCTATAAGTGCATTTCAATAGGTAAGGAAAACATTGTGCCGTGATTTCTAATTTCTGAATGTTCTGCAGTTTACGAGTATTCGTCCTCGAATCTGTGGTATTTTTGAGAGATTGACATTTAAACAACTGCGTTACGAAAATTCTTTTGTGTCCCTCGTATTATGGCAGAAGATGTAAATATGTAAAAGGTCAACTTTATCAATCAATACTGACATAATTATACCAGTATAGACTGATCAATTAGATATGAAAATGAACTGAATTGATGTTATCAGTGATTTTGCTCGCGACTCCGTCCGCGTAGACTACAGGGTTGAGATCAGAAGGAAAATAAGTTGTAGTCTATTTTATTTCTCAGAGTCCTATTTATGTCCATACCAAAATTCATACAATTCGGTCAAATTGTTCAAACGTGAAACCGTAACGCGTCGATCGGCGCCTTGTGCATCATTACTGCGCGCTTGATCAATATTTTAAAACTGCAATATCTTCTAAGATACTCAGTGAAATCAAATGATGTAAAGGGCAATTTTATTTAAAATTAAATACTTGTAATGAATAACGTATTTATTTGGATAAGGATTAATATCATATTTATAAAAACACCTTCACAAATAAAACTTTATTTTAAAATAAATTTGGTTAGGATAAAAAACGTTATAGTGAGCCAACCTTAAAAAATAGACATATGCTGTCGCGGACTTTTTTTTAGAACTTTTAAAGAGGAACATTTCTCTCAAACATTATTTTAGCGAAACTTTAACCGTTTTCGCAGCGCACGCCGCGGAAGCTCACAAAAAGGATAAAATGTCCCCGATTTCGAAACATTCTTTATTGCTGCTCCGCTCCTATTCGTCGTAGCGTGATGTTATATAGCCTATAGCCTTCCTCGATAAATGTGCTATCTAACAGTGAAAGAATTTTTCAAATCTGACCAGTAGTTCCTGAGATCCTAGCGTTCAAACAAACAAACAAACAAACAAACAAACAAACTCTTCAGCTTTATAATATTAGTATAGATTTGTATGATAAGAGGCTTTACTACGGCAAGTTCATTAATTTAACGACATTTAGTTACGTCTATGTTAAGTGTGGTTATTTGCTCGTAAAATAATTAATCGGTAATAAAGGTTATTTAAGTTTTGATTTCTAGATCTACTGGTGTCTGGTACTTTTACATAATGTCATCCGGCCACGGACCTCCACTATAACTGACAGGGTTTAAGCCTCAATCCATATCTTTAAAATAACATATTTAAACCTAATTCTACTAACATAATTTATCATCAGCGATCATTTATATATATAAGCTTCTTTTTGCAACGGTCAAGAGATGAATAATCATGCACAAACTAGGTTGCCAACATAAGATGATCATGTTTACAAAAATATCGCAGTTTTTTCTTATTTAATTTCCAAAATACTTCTCAGCTAACTCAATAGATGTCACTATACTCACTTATTGTATTAATCTTACAAATAGTGATAGAATTGTGATAGGGTAGATACACTTTTCTACCGAACTATCTACAGGTCCAATAGTGATCTTCTCTAACCAAAAATTATTTTTCTAAATAAAACCTTTAAGTTATTAAGAAAATCTAACACTCTTTCAATTTATTTGACTATTTAATGATAACCTACCTTATCGCGATTGGCGTGTGATTGTAACAAATCGCAAAATTCGTCCACTGCCTGCATACTTGCGCTTTCAAGTTCTCTGTCAGACTGGACAGTATCACATGTAAAAGCCAAAATATTTCCTTATCAAACACACGATAAGATACCCAAAGATCTGGCTTCCATTAGACATGTCGCTGGATTAGGATCACTACGTATCTGTTATATAATGATAAAATTGTCAACAATGATTGTTGATATGTTTAACTGTTTTACGTGTAAATTTATCTCTTAAACAAAATTGAGAATACTATTATGGAGACGTATCTATTCGCACTGAGTAAGCAGATGCAAATTTCTTTAATACTGTCTTGTGGACTCGTGGTACTAGTATGTGCTACGCGACCTAGATGTGCCTGGGTTCGATCCCGGGTCGGGCGAAAGCTTATTGGGTTTTTTCATCAGGAAATTATCAGTAGCAGCAAGAAGTCTGAAATGTGAGTGATAAAAAAATTAAGGTAGGTATAAGGTGGGCCGGTGCAACCATTACAAAAAATAATAGTATAAATAACAATTGTTTAGTCTGAATCATCCGAATTCACACTATTCCTTGCCAATAAGTCTCTAATGACGTACTATTCTAAGAAAACTACAAAATATCTCGACAATCTACTATATGCCCCGGCAGTGCAATTTACGAGACTACCTATAATTGACCATCAAGATGAACTATTTCCGACTCGTAGAAGCACTGTGTCTCAGGGAGATAATTTATCCACGCTATGTCGGATTATAAGGCCAGTGCTTTTCGAATACAGTTTAAAAAAAATCTTTAAAATAAAAGGTAAAAATATTGAGGAATAAAAATAATAAATTAATGATAACCCGTTTACTTCATTCTTATATTATATGTCATACATTCAACATATATACAAAATAATACAATACTTAGTATCACCAATCATTTCCAATACAACAATAAAGCTTATTTATTTACTATAAAAATAATAAACATAAACTTAAGTATTATTAAAATACTTTATTAACCCTGCCTAGAAAGGAAGTACTGATCGCATGACTTATCTTACTTAAACTTACACAATTTTCTTGCCAAGTAAATAGTGTTGCCACTTAAGAAAAAAACTGTCAATTTAGTATTTAGACAGTTGCTTACAAAATTTAAGTCTGCGTAAACTAAACTGAACTTATTTTGCCATGTTAAAAGACCTGTGTCATTTAAAAAAGTAAAATGAAGATTATATCGTACCTTCGGTAAGACAAGGGCATAAAAGGCAAAAATTCTTAAAATGAGTTAAATACGCCAATGTGTTTTAAAAACACCCAATTGTCTAGTAGAACAAAGTCAATCATTCAGTAAAACATGCAATTGTGCCCTTGTCTCACCGGGGGTGCGATATAGTAACAGACATAATTAAAAAAATATATTACTTAGAGCTCAGGTATCAAAGTTATCAATTAAATCGTTTTCACCTTGTAAAACATTTGGCTACTAGTTTTGCAACCCTTGACTGTATTATTTCATTAATTTTCATCCTCCTTTATACGATTAAGATTGCCAAATGTAACTTTGTCTGGACTTCTTAAATTGTTTACTTTAGAGACTATTATCGAAAAATATTATACATAATACTTATGCCTATAGTTGTGATTATTTGTATTGATTGGACTACTACATAAATATTTCATTAAAAAAATTACATTGCTAAGTTTGCTACTTAGTATTGTACTTAGATATTGCGATCGTTAATTAAGGAAAATCGAATAGCCAAATTCTCGACATAAAATCGCATGTTGTATCCGTCTATACATCACCTTATTTACAAAATATAACTAATTATATCGACAATATAAGGTACTTAGAGTGGTCGAAGTTTGGCAAATGTTAAAGTCATAATTCTGGAATTAATAGGAAACCAGTCCTATGTAGTAATATAGTGCTTACAAGAAAATAATCCAAGTTAATGACCATGTAATGACTAAGTTTTTTTTAATGGCTAATAAAATATTCCAACACTCAAATTTTGTACAAAACAAATACTTTTTGTTTTTCGTTCTTCCATAACCGAATACAAATTGTTATAAAAAATAACCTATAATTTTTCTGGCAAATTTAATGCCTATGTAACTAGACATCAGTGCCATATTTTGGCAATATAGTTTACTAACGACAACCGTTAATAAAACATAATAAGTTGACTACTTAAAACCTAGACTTGCATTGCCAAAGACTAAAATCCCGGAATATTAAAGTACAATACAAATTATTTCAGCAGTCGTTTCCTGGCGAAGTACATGGCTATTCCTATGACGGAGGATGTGGTTGCGATGGCTGCTACTTTGGTCGAGCCTATCTTTTCCCCCCACAAACAGCCTGAAGGGAGACAGCTCACGGCATGGGTGATGTCTAGGCAGAGTTTCCCAGCCACCACTGCCTGAAGACCTAGCCTTATGTCTAGATTCCGTCGGGCGTCGGCCCCGCCGTCTTCTGATGAGGTTTGAAGGCAGTCGCGACTCCACCACAGTTGCCGTATCGATCGTGAGGTCCTGGGAACAATTAAGATATATTTTGTTATACGTCATTATCACAATCAAAAGCCAACAGGTCTCAGTGCTGGGCACGGAATTACTCTACAATTAAGGGGGTTTAAGTCCACCACACTGACCGTCTAGTCTGGGTGGAGGGACTCAACGCTTAAAAAAATCTCAAGAACTTTTAGGTGTGCAAGTTTCCTGACGATGTTTATAAAAAGCAGCCTCCTTAAACGGCTCTAGATTACCATTTTTTATCAAAACTAGTAAGGGGGTTTATGATTGACAGTGTAACAGACAGTTTATTTTGCATTTATTTTAATCGTCACAATTAACCTACTCTTAATATGAGACTTATTTACGTTTTTTTATGTGAACGGCTTTTCATCAACCCCAGCGTCCCTAACTAAAGGAAAACATACTGTATCAAGGATATGAAGAGACTGGCTGCCCAGAGAGCGGTGCTGACGATCTCGAGGGTCTCAGCCGTCTTCTCATTCAGCTTGAGCACGCCCACGTCGTAGAGCCAGCACGCCTTCTCCACGGGCAGGAACGCCTGGTCCACCATGTTGGCGAGCACGCCCAGCGCAGCGGCCGCTGATGACGACTCCTGAGATGTAATGAGGTTAGCTAATGATCAGTGTATTTTAGATACAGTTTGTATGGTTGATATTTTTAATGATAGCTTACATAATTGAATTTAAAAATGGTGTAGAAGTAATTTTCAAACGACATTTTGTATTAGGTAGGTAATGAAATTTATTTAGCCGGTTTATTTCCGCACGATAACACGTACAGAAGGGGCGATACTATATGAACAATTAAAAAAGTACAAACACGTATTAATTCAAGTAGGTATTGAATTAAGAGTTTTTTAACTCAGAAGTATGTAAACATATGGTTTTAAAAATGCATAAAAATAACATGATTGATTTAACATTAATTGTATTTTTTCAACGCACCCAAAAAACAAGTGCCACAGGGCTGTCAATTAAGAATGCTTTGCGGGACCCGTTAACATTACATTATCAGTCAAATGCTGTCGATATATGCGGTAACAATTGTAGGAGATTAACCGCGTTATTTTTGACAACATAGAAGGGTTGATTTTATATTACTGGGGGCTGAAATTAAATGGAAGTCCTAATACAAAATGATTTTTCCGCGATTAAAAATACGTAAATTAAATAAATCTATTAGCAATCGATTTCATTCGCTAATACATTACATTTAAGATTTCACTCACTTATCATGAATATACCAATCAGATATTTACAATATCTGACAGAGTTTAGGCTCCATAAGTTGGTCCCTGGTTTGTTAACCCTCCGAGTTGCAGAGGAGGCCCATGCCCAGCAGTGGGACATATAGACGAGTATATGGGTTGATGATAATGAAGTTGATCCTCCATTCTTTTGGTGCGAAAACTCAATTTGCACCGTATAAGCTTTAGAAGTTTTTTGCGAAGTTCTAAATATAGCATCTATGTAATAATTATCAGCAGACTAAGGACGTATGATAACGATCTGTTTTGCCGATAACGTGTGAATTCTATTAGCATTGAAAAGATGATTTATTTGAATTATGTTAAAATGAGGCAGTTAACTAGATTTTATAATTCATTTTAATAATACAAGCAGGTGCGACAGAATTGGTCTCGATAAAAAAGTCGAAAAGTCGATTCGGTCCCTACACGAAGCAATACTTGTTTTAACTGCAAATGTTTGATCTGGTTGTTGTTATTGGCAGAATATAATATAATTTTAAATTGAATGGATAAAGAACATATTGTACTGTACAATCTTACACAATGCAAAAAAACACATACAAATTGACTTCACCAGAATATTTTTCCAATAATTAACAGTAAAATATTATCACTTACATGTTTCCCTAATCCATAGTTGTATGTGTGCCTGATCATCGGAATGTCATCGAAGAGTCGCAGCATCATTCTTGCGCTGGATAATCTGGAGCCTGCCGTCTGCCATGGCTTGTTGTCCGTCACACAACCGTACAGCTTGAATGCGTAGCATGCTAAACGGACCACCTGAAAATGTTTTTACTTTAATAAGAAGGATGGTTAAGGGAGCCACTGAATATAAGTTTTTAAACAATGATGGTGGAGCATGATTGTCTAAAGCCTTAACCCTCCTTATTGCAGAGAAGGCTCATCCCTAGCAGTGGGATGTATATTTGCTCATGATGAAAGAAGGAGGAAAGTTGATTATGACTCTCTTATTCCTGTCCTGGAGTAAATACAGGGAGACTATGTTTGTTACACCAGCCAACGAAAACAGCGCGGCGAAGGGGAAACATTATAATTATGTAGATTCTGGAGCTAGAACTCTAATCAAAACAAACCTATCCAAAGCACGCCAACTAGAATTTCCCAGTGTTTGATTTCTCGCGATAATTCCGCAAACGGCGGTTGAGCTGGGGAAATAGTCTTGGCTATCAAGGAGATAGGATAATGCAGTTGCACTCCACTAATTTGGTTTAGATCTTATCTCAAGGAAGCCATGCATAGACCTCACCCCACTTTAAAACTGTAGTATATAAGTTACTAGAGACTTTTTAGTCTCAGAACATTGAGATGACCATACTTAATGATAGTTCATACCAATAATTATTTCAATATTAGTCTTTTGATTCAGAAGCACCATAAAGGTAGTCAATATGTTCATAACATGTCAAATTCAAAAATGGAATGGAAACTACTCCATCTTATTATCACTTTGGCAATGCAATTTTAAGTTAAGAATTGTTGTTCTAAAAGCAACTTGACAATTTAATGATAAATCATTTCCGTACTCCATTGTTTAGATTATGCATGTAATGCTATTATCTCATAAATTATACATCACAAAACATGAATTATAATTATGTACAATGCAACATTTTAACTAATAAACAAAAAATAAGATATCCAAATGATTTTTGTTTTTTAAATTATGTATTTTAGTTTTTGGACACTTTCATCTTTTCTTTTGTCCCTTCTTTGTTTAAGTAAACGAAGAGAAACAGTTTAAGTGTTATTTTGCAATGGCAGGGAGAGTACCAAACACACAGGGTTTTTTACCGTGAATGTGATAACGGAGATATATTTGGAATGAATAAGTGGGATCATCAAATTACTAATGATAATGTGAAAAAATATTGAAATATATTTCTTAATTATTTTATATGACAAATTGGTTTTTAGTGTAGTATATGTTTTAATAAGTTTCTGTTCTTTAGATTTTTTCTTGAGCTTGTTGCTAACATGAATTAGATAATTTTATCAATGTTTTTATGTTAAAAGCATAATAAGAAAAATATAAATAAATTAATCAAATCAGTACACAAGCTACTATAATACAGAGTGTTACTAACACTTTTATAAAACATAATTATAATAACTGATAGCCACAGTGTGTCTAATCACCACTTTCACATTCCAGAAATAATTAGTCATGTAATTAAAGAATCTTTCATTTAATTAATTGTTGTGTAAATTTTAGAAACTAGATGACTGCATTATACAATATAGTACCATCAAATAACTTGTCTAGCACATGATGTGGACCTGAATGATATTATAATAGTTTTATGGACTTTTACAACTAAGTTAAACTGAAAAGAAACTATCAAATTGACACACCAATTTTTAATATCATTTAAATCTTAAATTTTTAAACACTGTTTTTATACATAATTACTTATCTTAAAAACATTAATAAATCAATTAGATTTTTAGTCTCTTATTCTGATGTTGTTCAAACAATAGCATGAAATCTAAGAAAGTCAAAAATATGTGATGGCATTTGAAAGGCATGGCGAGTGTACTAACATAATTTAGCACCGGGTTATTGACTGGTGTAACTAGTATAACTATGTAAATACCAAGGTCGAACTATTTCCGCATACTTCACCTTATCTCTGCCGTTATAGCTGTCTAGAAGCTCGCAAATATCTTCTGTTAATGAAGACATATTGTGGAAACACTATAAACTCCTCTTTTCGTCACGTCACAGTGATTTTGAATGATAAGATATCTGTCTTTACACCGCAAGCTTGCGGTGCCGAGTCGCGACTGCAGCGGCGTGCGTAGACACGAATACACAATTATTAACTATCACATTTCGCCAATGTTTTGCAACCTTGGATTGATTTCGAAAGGTCTTGTGGACATGCGACAGCTGACCACGTCAAGATGACATTTATGTTTGCGAAGATAGCTATATTTTTCAATATATTTCATGCGATAAATTTTGTAAATTAACATAATCGTCGAAATATTTACATAATTTATGAGGCTACTATAAAATGATCTTAAAAATTAAGATTCTCAATTTTATAATTTTATTCATGATAGAAATGCGTTTTTGAGCGTGTCAAAAATATCGCGGTACCGGTATTACTTTTAACTGTCAAATGTTTATTGTCAATATTACAAAGACTTGGCTTTAGCCTAAAAATACGAATAAATGACATAGTTATACTATTACACAGATTTGGCTTTAGCCTAAAAATACGAAAAAATGACAATTATACTACTACAAAGACTTGGCTTAAGCCTGTTCACATTGAACTAAATCATATTAAATATGACGAGGCTGTATGGGCAAGAACCCTTTGCCTTCCCGAAATAAGGGAGAAGGAAAAAAAAAAAAAATGTATTGTCAATGTCAAATTTAGCCGTCAAGATGATTTGTTTTTACAGCAACACGTTTGAAAAGTATTTAAATTTCAACAAAACTTTTTAATTTGTGCTTTTTTAAGCATTTCGATTAGTACAGTGAGGGTGAAAAAAATATTTCATAAAAAAATATTTAAAAACCATAATCATGAAGGTGTTTTCCATACACGATATACCCGAGTTTTCTAAAAAAGAGCGTATTGTTGTTGTTGGGGTAATAGGGAAATCTCCGTACCGCTACCCCAATAAAACTACCCCGCTTCTGCCCACCGTCCAATGTGAAGAAGTAAGTATATTGATTTCATTCATTACTAATAACAGAATCCTAACTTCATATTTAATCACAAATTTCATGGGTTATCAACTGATTTCCTAGACCTGTTATGTTCATGTGCCTAAACCGTTGTGTGTACAATGTATGTTTTCTAAATAGCATTGGGGACATTGCATAAGGGCAAGGAAAGTGAACCATAACTCAATAACAACTGTTAATCAAATACAAAGTTATAATTTTTTTCAGTTCCACTAAAATTTTTTTTGAAAATCAAAATGGAAACTTGGAAAACTTTAGTGAAACAAAATAAAAAATATTGTCATTTAATTTTACTTTTCAACGCTTTTTTATTGCTAACTTATATTCTAGTAAATAATATATAAATATTTACAGAATGACATAGAATGCCACTGGGATGAGAAGAAGGGTGTACTTTACCTCCATGCTGTCACATATATGGACACAAAGAAGCTAGTTGAACTTGCTGCAACATTGGATGAGAACTCCAAGAGTATGGTGGATGAGGCTGATGCTGCTAACTGGCTGGTGGCGTCAGGAGAACTGGCCATAGACTCGTGCAGGCTGATAGCACTCCTCTTCCAATTATGTCATATTGTGGTGCTCTCCTCACCTACTTCTGTGTTTGATATTGGATATCTACAAATTCTGAAAGCTATTGATGCTTACAGGTACAAATTGATTGGCACTATAATAGAACAGTGTTTGCCAGTGGCAGTATTTCTATTGAAGCCCAAAAGTGTTAGCTGTTAATTGCATAATGCCTAGTTTAGAATTTGTTTATTTTGGGGTTAGCTTATTCTTGTTTATGACAAATTGTTATTCAAAATTTTGTAAGCCAACTTGGACTTATGGGTTACTAAGGAAGTAGCATTACCGATTTTAGTATTTCATGGTTGACCCAAGATACAAATACCAATAGAAAAAGTCAATAGAAGTTTTTCACTGTGTTTTGTCAACCAGAGTTAATATTTTATGATTTTATAGCAATGATTTTTAATTAATTTATCTAATGAATGTTTTTAAAACTATACACTTATTTAAGATTGATTTTACTGACATATATGGTATATTTTGTGTATTATGCTGTTGTAAATGGTTTGTTCAACCTGGATAATACCCACTGCCTCAAGCATTAGTGATGTTGGACATTTTATTGGCATTTTAGATATTCCTCTTGTAGTATTTCCAGTCAAACAAAATGTTATAATACATAATATTCCATTAAACACACAGGCAACTTTAAAACTAGCCATAACATTCCAACTGCCACAATTACAGAGCAGAGTTGTCTATGGATGCTCAGGCAGCATTACTGGACGCGGGTGCCGGTGGCGCGTGGGAGACGCACGGCCGCTGCTGCTGTCCACGTCTGCTGTTCCACTTCAGGCGAGCGCCGCCGCCGCTCAGGAAAGCACCAGCAGCTCTCAAAAGACTGGAACACTCCGTAGAAGACCAGCTTTACTTCATATTCAGGAAGGCCAGGATCATAACTAATGTTTGGTAAGTTTTATTGAAGCCCAACATTCTTACATGTTAATTATGTTATATCTAGTTTTGTACTTGACTCAGACTTATAGTGTGTATAAAGAAATTTGGACAAATCTAAATAAGACTTATCAATTGTTTTTATTTGGCAACATGGTTGTTATCACATATATGTTGCTTTACAACAATTTTATGAATTTATGTGATGAAATCATATTCTATTTATTACTTTCCAGTGCAAAATCCCTGTTCGCGATACCGAAAAACGAGGAGTTTGTGTACATAAGTAGTGAGGATGAAGTGGGGAACGCTCGCGACCTGAGCTCGCTGGTGCGCGGGCTGGTGCAGCTGTGCGCGGGCGCGCCGCCCCCCGCCGCCGGCCCGGAGCGCCCGGGCTTCGCGCAGTTCGTGCAGGCCCACGTAGACCTCGCCTTCTCGGAGGGGTTCGATGATAATGTCGGGAAATATGCCATGAGTACATCCTTTTTTGAGGTGAGATTTTAATTAACAGTTTTGTTTTGTTGCCTGCATGTACTATTATAAAACATTACAGTTTTAAAGAGAATATTGTTTTTTCATGGTTTTTGTCTTATTATTCAATATTCATTACTGCTATGTTTTTAGCCGTAGCAAGATGAGCGTTATAAAAAAAAATTCAAATTGAACCAGTATTTTTTCATCAGTAGAATCTTCAGTCACTCCCATATCGTTTAGTCCGCTAACCCAGACCAGGCCTAAATCCTCTCAGTCGTAGAGAATGCCCCCAACAGATACACCCACAAACTTGATTTAGTTACTTTTTAAATTAAATCACGTAACTTAAATCAGTATCATTGTATACCGCTTGACAATTGCCATGTATTTCAGCTACCGAGCGCATCCAGTTGGCGTACGGCGGCGCAAGCCCTGTCGGAGGTGTACGGGGGCGGGTCGGGGGGCGGCGGCGGCGCGGAGGGGGCGAAGGCGGGGGGCGCGCTGTTCGACGCGCTCGCCACCGACGTGAGGTTCTCGCAGGCACGGTGCGCCAAGGTATCTACACACTCCTGGTCTCCTGGTACTTTACAGTACTTCTAGTACTTATTTATGAAAAGAAAAAAATAATTGTTTAAAGTTACTGAGGTTTAAGGGCTTCCTATATTTTCAAGGCACAAGATGGATGCGACAAGTATTGGGTTCGAGTCTGGCGTTGATAGTTGTCGTTAAACTATTGGTTTTTTTTTTTATTGGGACCTGACATAATTATCGGTATTAGAAAAATATTGGCAACCTAAAACATATTTTTTATTCATGTGACAACATTTTCCATAATTTGTCTATGTCCATTGTTAAAAATAAAGCATTTATTATAAAAAAATACATTTTCTCATTTTTACAAATGCAATTCCAGGTACTGCCGATAGCACAAGCGTCATATGCTGAAGGTCTGCCCACACACTACTCCAAACAGCATCACATGCACAAGGTCAGTTCTACAGAAAGAATACTGAGCTATTCACCTCAGGGAAACAAATTTCGTGCCTTTTAAGTATTTTCAACATAGAGAAAGCTAATTAATAAGTGATCTAAGTAGTCATCAATCCGTTATTCAATTTATATATTTTTTTTCAACGTAAAATATTTTTCTGTACTTAAATAGTTTTTTGCATCGGATCACACGGTGGCGATGATGATGCTAATGATGATGATGATGACACATGTAGAATACTGAAGGCAGTGTATGAGTGAGCAGCGTGTGTGTGCAGGTGTCGGTGGCGCTGGGCGTGCTGGAGTCGATGGCGCGCGGGCCGCTGGCGGAGGGCGCGCGGGAGCGGCTGCGCGGCGCTTGCGCACTCGCCTGGGCCGCGCGCCGCCTGTGCGAGGCGCCCTCGCTCACCGGGCACCCGTGCGCGCTGCCCGAACAGTAAGCGCCGAGCGTCATGTTATACAGCGACAGCAGCCGGGGCACTCGCCGGGCGCACCGAGTGTCGCGCGAGTGATAGTACATGTGTCATGTTATGCAGCGACAGCAGCACGGAGCACTCGTCGGGCGTGTGCTACGTGTCTGCGTGCGCGTGCGGGCGCACCAAGTGTCGCGCGAGTGATAGTACATGTGTCATGTTATGCAGCGACAGCAGCACGGAGCACTCGTCGGGCGTGTGCTACGTGTCTGCGTGCGCGTGCGGGCGCACCAAGTGTCGCGCGAGTGATAGTACATGTGTCATGTTATGCAGCGACAGCAGCACGGAGCACTCGTCGGGCGTGTGCTACGTGTCTGCGTGCGCGTGCGGGCGCACCAAGTGTCGCGCGAGTGATAGTACATGTGTCATGTTATGCAGCGACAGCAGCACGGAGCACTCGTCGGGCGTGTGCTACGTGTCTGCGTGCGCGTGCGGGCGCACCAAGTGTCGCGCGAGTGATAGTACATGTGTCATGTTATGCAGCGACAGCAGCACGGAGCACTCGTCGGGCGTGTGCTACGTGTCTGCGTGCGCGTGCGGGCGCACCAAGTGTCGCGCGAGTGATAGTACATGTGTCATGTTATGCAGCGACAGCAGCACGGAGCACTCGTCGGGCGTGTGCTACGTGTCTGCGTGCGCGTGCGGGCGCACCAAGTGTCGCGCGAGTGATAGTACATGTGTCATGTTATGCAGCGACAGCAGCACGGAGCACTCGTCGGGCGTGTGCTACGTGTCTGCGTGCGCGTGCGGGCGCACCAAGTGTCGCGCGAGTGATAGTACATGTGTCATGTTATGCAGCGACAGCAGCACGGAGCACTCGTCGGGCGTGTGCTACGTGTCTGCGTGCGCGTGCGGGCGCACCAAGTGTCGCGCGAGTGATAGTACATGTGTCATGTTATGCAGCGACAGCAGCACGGAGCACTCGTCGGGCGTGTGCTACGTGTCTGCGTGCGCGTGCGGGCGCACCAAGTGTCGCGCGAGTGATAGTACATGTGTCATGTTATGCAGCGACAGCAGCACGGAGCACTCGTCGGGCGTGTGCTACGTGTCTGCGTGCGCGTGCGGGCGCACCAAGTGTCGCGCGAGTGATAGTACATGTGTCATGTTATGCAGCGACAGCAGCACGGAGCACTCGTCGGGCGTGTGCTACGTGTCTGCGTGCGCGTGCGGGCGCACCAAGTGTCGCGCGAGTGATAGTACATGTGTCATGTTATGCAGCGACAGCAGCACGGAGCACTCGTCGGGCGTGTGCTACGTGTCTGCGTGCGCGTGCGGGCGCACCAAGTGTCGCGCGAGTGATAGTACATGTGTCATGTTATGCAGCGACAGCAGCACGGAGCACTCGTCGGGCGTGTGCTACGTGTCTGCGTGCGCGTGCGGGCGCACCAAGTGTCGCGCGAGTGATAGTACATGTGTCATGTTATGCAGCGACAGCAGCACGGAGCACTCGTCGGGCGTGTGCTACGTGTCTGCGTGCGCGTGCGGGCGCACCAAGTGTCGCGCGAGTGATAGTACATGTGTCATGTTATGCAGCGACAGCAGCACGGAGCACTCGTCGGGCGTGTGCTACGTGTCTGCGTGCGCGTGCGGGCGCACCAAGTGTCGCGCGAGTGATAGTACATGTGTCATGTTATGCAGCGACAGCAGCACGGAGCACTCGTCGGGCGTGTGCTACGTGTCTGCGTGCGCGTGCGGGCGCACCAAGTGTCGCGCGAGTGATAGTACATGTGTCATGTTATGCAGCGACAGCAGCACGGAGCACTCGTCGGGCGTGTGCTACGTGTCTGCGTGCGCGTGCGGGCGCACCAAGTGTCGCGCGAGTGATAGTACATGTGTCATGTTATGCAGCGACAGCAGCACGGAGCACTCGTCGGGCGTGTGCTACGTGTCTGCGTGCGCGTGCGGGCGCACCAAGTGTCGCGCGAGTGATAGTACATGTGTCATGTTATGCAGCGACAGCAGCACGGAGCACTCGTCGGGCGTGTGCTACGTGTCTGCGTGCGCGTGCGGGCGCACCAAGTGTCGCGCGAGTGATAGTACATGTGTCATGTTATGCAGCGACAGCAGCACGGAGCACTCGTCGGGCGTGTGCTACGTGTCTGCGTGCGCGTGCGGGCGCACCAAGTGTCGCGCGAGTGATAGTACATGTGTCATGTTATGCAGCGACAGCAGCACGGAGCACTCGTCGGGCGTGTGCTACGTGTCTGCGTGCGCGTGCGGGCGCACCAAGTGTCGCGCGAGTGATAGTACATGTGTCATGTTATGCAGCGACAGCAGCACGGAGCACTCGTCGGGCGTGTGCTACGTGTCTGCGTGCGCGTGCGGGCGCACCAAGTGTCGCGCGAGTGATAGTACATGTGTCATGTTATGCAGCGACAGCAGCACGGAGCACTCGTCGGGCGTGTGCTACGTGTCTGCGTGCGCGTGCGGGCGCACCAAGTGTCGCGCGAGTGATAGTACATGTGTCATGTTATGCAGCGACAGCAGCACGGAGCACTCGTCGGGCGTGTGCTACGTGTCTGCGTGCGCGTGCGGGCGCACCAAGTGTCGCGCGAGTGATAGTACATGTGTCATGTTATGCAGCGACAGCAGCACGGAGCACTCGTCGGGCGTGTGCTACGTGTCTGCGTGCGCGTGCGGGCGCACCAAGTGTCGCGCGAGTGATAGTACATGTGTCATGTTATGCAGCGACAGCAGCACGGAGCACTCGTCGGGCGTGTGCTACGTGTCTGCGTGCGCGTGCGGGCGCACCAAGTGTCGCGCGAGTGATAGTACATGTGTCATGTTATGCAGCGACAGCAGCACGGAGCACTCGTCGGGCGTGTGCTACGTGTCTGCGTGCGCGTGCGGGCGCACCAAGTGTCGCGCGAGTGATAGTACATGTGTCATGTTATGCAGCGACAGCAGCACGGAGCACTCGTCGGGCGTGTGCTACGTGTCTGCGTGCGCGTGCGGGCGCACCAAGTGTCGCGCGAGTGATAGTACATGTGTCATGTTATGCAGCGACAGCAGCACGGAGCACTCGTCGGGCGTGTGCTACGTGTCTGCGTGCGCGTGCGGGCGCACCAAGTGTCGCGCGAGTGATAGTACATGTGTCATGTTATGCAGCGACAGCAGCACGGAGCACTCGTCGGGCGTGTGCTACGTGTCTGCGTGCGCGTGCGGGCGCACCAAGTGTCGCGCGAGTGATAGTACATGTGTCATGTTATGCAGCGACAGCAGCACGGAGCACTCGTCGGGCGTGTGCTACGTGTCTGCGTGCGCGTGCGGGCGCACCAAGTGTCGCGCGAGTGATAGTACATGTGTCATGTTATGCAGCGACAGCAGCACGGAGCACTCGTCGGGCGTGTGCTACGTGTCTGCGTGCGCGTGCGGGCGCACCAAGTGTCGCGCGAGTGATAGTACATGTGTCATGTTATGCAGCGACAGCAGCACGGAGCACTCGTCGGGCGTGTGCTACGTGTCTGCGTGCGCGTGCGGGCGCACCAAGTGTCGCGCGAGTGATAGTACATGTGTCATGTTATGCAGCGACAGCAGCACGGAGCACTCGTCGGGCGTGTGCTACGTGTCTGCGTGCGCGTGCGGGCGCACCAAGTGTCGCGCGAGTGATAGTACATGTGTCATGTTATGCAGCGACAGCAGCACGGAGCACTCGTCGGGCGTGTGCTACGTGTCTGCGTGCGCGTGCGGGCGCACCAAGTGTCGCGCGAGTGATAGTACATGTGTCATGTTATGCAGCGACAGCAGCACGGAGCACTCGTCGGGCGTGTGCTACGTGTCTGCGTGCGCGTGCGGGCGCACCAAGTGTTCCCGCGAGGACCCGTACACTGCTCGCGCCGCCAACTGCGCCTTCTACAGCGCGGCCGCCAGACTGTGCGCCGCCTGCCCCACGCTGCTCGCCATCGACTTCCCCGTCTTCCAGCCATCCACGCCCACTTACAAGTAAGTACATACATACTACATACATACACTCATTCACGACTCTTTATCAGAGATTATAGAACGCCATAGCCTTCACACATCCTCTACTTGAATATATGTCAATTCTCATTGAGAAATTGTTTCCATTTTAGCCACTGCACCGACTTAAAATTACATTTTCCCGTTGCCATAGCTGACAATCACCTTTTGTACTTAAAGCTAAACAAATAGCTTTATTTAGGCAATTTTTAAACTAATGAGAACATATATACTGATACATCAGCTACACAACAATTCCTTATCTTCAATTGTTTATTGCCATAATCCATGATACACTCGTTCAGAGCGGCGTCAGTAAAAGGCGCTACTAGCGAGGAGTCGGCGGAAGTAGTGGTGGGCGAGTCGGGGGGTAACTCGGGGTCTGGCGGGGAGGGCGCGGATGGCGCGGAGGGTGTGTGCGCGGAGGAGGGGGGCGGGTGGTCGGCGCCGCACGCGCTGTCGCCCGGCTCGGCCGCCACGCCGCCGGAGCCCGACGACGACGACGCGGGCGAGGGGTACGTCGTGCCGCTCAGGGACTCCGCCACCGGTACGTACACATTACACTACATTACGTTAAACGAATTAATGAAAACTTTTTAACATATGAAACGAGAGCCACGAGTTCAAACTAGGCAAATGTTTGTGCGATTCACAAATTTTTGTTCTGCTTGTATGTGAGACCCAAAAAGACTCTCGCATTTTATGGTATTTAATGCGTTGAGAAATCATTCGATAGTTTACAATCTTCCGATATAGATTATTTACAATTTTACGGTGACTTATATTCCTATGTACATTCCAGACAAGGTGATAAGCCGTCAGCCGTCCACTACGGAGTACCTCCCGGGCATGCTGCACACGAACAGTCCTGCGGGGCTGCTGCCGGCGTTCCCGAGCTGGTCGCTGGTGTGCGTGGGCGCCTCCTCGCTGTACTCGCACAGCGTGGGCCTGCCCGAGCACCTGCAGCCCGGCTTCCTGCCGCACACCAACTTCCTCATGCCCTGGGACTGTGCTGTACGGTGAGAAACCTTTTTCGAGGGGAAAGCTGCTTAATGCTTATGGCTCTACCTCCCGTCAGCCCTCGGGGAGAGGGTCCGGAGGGGTGTATCCGGGTCACCGGCCTTCAAATTGGCATCACTGGTTCAGACGTCAATTCACATAATTTTCAGATTTGGTAGTTCCGATGCCTGAACACAGAATTTTTAGGTCTGAGAAGACATTTATCCCATCCTACTTAATTAAACTATAAAGACCCTTTCAGGATATATTAGCAACTTAACTAACATCTTTTTCTATTTTCCTTCACCCTTTAAAACAAAATTTTGGAGCTCTTTGAAGTAAAAATGTGTGTACGCTGGTGTTTCAGCATGGAGCAGGCGAGCCTGTGGCGCGCGGCCGTGGTGCGCGGGCGCGGGAAGAGCGCGCAGCCGCACCACCTTACTGTCAAGATATTCATCGGGTTCGAGTACGAGTGTCCGAGGGGACATAGGTATATACTATTTGTATATATTACCCGAGAGTAGTAGTAGGGCATTGGTTATTTTTGTATAATTTCAAAAACTCATTGAAAAATAATAGAAAAAAAGCATGAAGCATGAAGAATTAGCTAAAAATACGCCAATCCGCGCTGGGCCTGCTTACTGGACTAAGATCTAAACTCTCTCAGTACAAGAGGAAGCTCGTGCCCACCAACAGGACGTGTATGGGCAGATGATGATGATGATGATTTTTAACACTGCTGTATCAGAAAAAATTATGTTAGTAAAAGTGTGGCCCACCGTGTTACATACATGTTCATATGATCCACGCAGTATTGTTTGCAGAACTGAAAATTGCTCATTCATCATCATCATCAGGCCTTATACATACGTCTCACTGTTGGGCATGTGCCTCCTCTATAAACTAAGAGGGTTTAGGCCTTCGTCATCACGCTGGTCTAGTGCGGGTTTACGGGCTGCACACCCACAAATTCCTAAGAAGGTTTCTTTCGCAGGATTTATTAATTCGCGCTAATCACCCGCAGGTTCATGATGTCGTCCCCGGACACGGTGATGTGCGGGCCGGCGGGCGCGAGCGGCGCGGGGGGCGCGGGCGCGGCGCTGGCGGGCGCCGCCATGCCGGCCGTGGCGCCGTGCCTGTGCCGCGCGCCCGCCCCGCCGCCCGCGCCGCTCGCGCGCGTGCACGTCGTCACGCCCAAGGCGCCCGTCAGCGTCACTATAGACCCGCGGGTACGGTGCTCTTGTCGTTGGCTTATATATGGACTTTTTATGACGCTGTCTAGTCTTAGGGAAAATATATAAGTGAAGGAATGAATTGAATCGTAATGAAAACGAATCGATATGCTCTTCTCTTATAAAGTAAACTTAAAACAACAAAAACTTAATTTTGCACATAATTTATAATCCGCCTTAGGAACTATCCATCAATTACGTCAGCCGCAATTTATGATTTTTAACCCCTCCCTCGTCCTTGTCCACAGCTGGTCACATTTGTAGGACTCCCCCATTATAAATAAAACCAGCAGTTCCGAATTAGTTACATTTTCAAAGGTACTTAGGTCGTCATGTTAGGTGTGACGTAAATTATGGATGATCCCTTACATGCTCTAAAGAATGTTGCAAAATAATATAAATAAATTTTAAAACTGCTGCACTACAGCGATTTGTTAAAATATGAAATCAATTAATCATTCCCGTCTTTTTAATTCCTACTCAAAATATACAGTACCGTAACTGTAAAATTGACCATTTATATAACTGAATACTACAGGAAGCCGTTCTGTACAATTCTAGATGCAGCCGATAGCAGGGGGTCCGATCTTCGTCCCGCAGCCCGTGGGGTCGCCGCCCATCAAGCTGAGCGCCTCGGCGTACTGGGTGCTGCGGCTCCCCTACGTGTACTGCGACGAGCGGGGGTGCCAGCCCCGCCCCCGCCCGGGCTCCGCCCCCCGACCAGGGACATTGCTCGCACCTCTCTTCGGACTGCAGGACTAGCGCCACCAACCAGCTCAAAGAACAGCTTATACTAGACAAATGTGAATTGTCGATGAATTTTGCCAGGGATATTGGTATGGTTAGTACTCTTATTCGAAGATGTGTTACAACTTCACCAAACAGCTCAAACTGAGAAGCTGCAGTTAGTCCATCGATGTCGTTAAGTTAGTTAATTCGAAGATGGGTGTTAGAACTTCACAATACAACTCTTGCTAGACAAATGTCAGTAAATTGTCGATGAATTTTGCAAAGTGTATCGATAGCGTTTGGTTAGTTAATTCGAAGATGTGTGTTACTACTTCACCAGAAAACTTGAACTAAACAAGTCTCAGTGAATTGTCTATGAATTTTGCAAGGTTTATCGATACAATTTGGTTAGTACTCAGATTTGAAGATGGGTGTTAGAACTTCACAATAAAAGTCATACTAGACAAATGTCAATAAATTTTTCAAGGGATATTGTTTGGTTACTACAGAATGATTTGAAAATATGCGTTGTGAAGTTAGCAGTTGATGCTATAAAAGAATGAAGTGTGGTGATAACGTTATGAGTTGAAATGGAATTCTGTATTCAGGGCCGATCCGATCTTGGTAAAGATATTAACATGATAGTCACTACGGCGGAAAATTGTTGGATGTGAGAACAAGAGGCAACGGGTTCGATTCCCGTGCTGGCAAAGTTAATTTGGGCTAGAATGGATGTTTCAACAAGCGGTCTGAAATCGTGTCAATATACTAGTCTACTGTTGACATTGTATTAAAATACGAATTATGGGTGCAGAACTGCAACACTGGCCGGTTCATGAGATATGTAGGCGAATTTGAATTTATTATGAATGTTAATTATATGATGATGATAAATATGATGAAGTTAATTACAAGAGAAGTTATCTTCCGTCGGACTCTGTGATGTATCGAAGTCGAAAATGCTTAAAGAAAGTCGCGGATTTAATTTATGTACAGTATCGTTTACATTTTTAATATTATGAGATTGAAGTATGGCTTTTTTGTGGACGCAAAATGACAATTAGCATGTGTCTTTGTTACTTTATGTAGAATACATGTTTGTACTTTACGTGGAGTTTTATTAATGTTATGTATACAATGTACATAAGTAATATATAAAAATAAACGTTCATATAAAAATGTAGTTTTATTGTCCATTAAAATATTTATAGTCTATACATATTTAATTGTAAATTGATAGAAATGCAATGCACAATCTGTATCCTTATAAAAGTATATCATCTGACAAATTGACAGGAAGAATATAAATACCAAGTGACAATAGCATAAGTATTATTTAACAGTTCGCTTCAGTTGATGTTGAAGCTTATGAAAACCCTGTTCCCATTTTTCCCCTACATCTAATTGTTTTTTTTTAAGACTACAATCTTATTTATTTTATCTTAATGCCTATTAAAATGTATTAACAGTTAACTATAAAAGTTTCAAATTTTAAGTTTTATTTCATGGAAGTGGAAAAGTGAAACCAATGCAATAAATAACGTTCTGGTAAAATAATAAAATCAAATAAAATTCTACGAAGTCAACAAATATTAATGTAAATCATGCCTTAATGGTAGTTACATTTTAAAAGTATCAAAATTTATTATTAACCTTGAAAACAATTCAATAAGTTTTGACGCATGCGCAGTACTCACCAAACCACGTGTATGCGCGACACAATCAATACAAGTACTTAACACCGTCATGTTATGGGATTTTTGGTCTTTATTTTTGAATAATGATTTTGATAATATTAAAAATAAATAAGATTGAATTTATTTGCTTTAAAACAACAGTATAAGTATGAAAATTTGATTCAATAATTCGTTAAGAAGAAATTTTAGCAGCGAAATTGTTGTATTCGTGTCTAATCATTTTTGAGTTTTTCTAACTATAACATTAAATTTAAAATGTAACGTTCTTAATTTTTGGTTAAATTTAAATTAAGAAATATAAATAAGGCACATAATTAAAGGATATAAGTTGAAATTACAAATAAAAAGTATTTTTTGAACCACTTCCGCCTGATGTTAGGAAGGGGGCGTGGTGCGTCAGTGGTAGGGTGAGGGGAATGGGGGTGGAGTGGGTGGGGGGTAGTATCTTCTTGCTTCGCAACGCGCTACGATCTCGTCAGTCGCTTGTGCGCAGTCGCCGCGCGAACGTCTCTATCTGGGACCTCGAGAGTTTAATAAAAGTCCAAACTTTCGCGGCACTTATGCCGCTCCTACATCAGGTGAGTTTTTTTAGTGCTTATTTTAAATTTAGATTTAGCTTCTATAATTCATTCTTAGACTATAGTGCTGTTACTTGATATTGTTTTACTCTCTACCCACGTCCAAAACAGGCTTTGTGGGACTTATTAGTTTTTTTTTAACTACTTGTTCCCCCATATGTCTACAACTCTGATGGTAAGCATTTGGGATCTGTTTATTTTCATTCCTCCGTGTAACTAGGATAATTCGCGTGGAGGCGGCGGTTCCAACGAGAATCGTCGCTCCCTCGCAGAACTTCTCGGCTTGGATGCGTCGCAGATGCCGGACCCGCCAACTGGTTCCGCGGTCGGCCCGCTTCCAAACGTAAGTAAACAAACTCTTTACATGCTATTGCTCCATGGATAATTTGGGACTTTGCTTTTCCTTTCCTGTGCTAAACGTTCATAATTTTTATAAACTACCTTCGTTTTGTATATTTGTGTTTAGGTAAGTTTTCCCTTGCGCACGTGCGGTGCTATCCCATTTTGGGCGCCAATGTAGCTCTAAATACCGGTCTGTAAAGTTGAATTCTTTATCCACAATGCAAATTTGAAACTTGCACCACGTCGGGCGCCAACACTTCCCACATTATAATCGGAGCCAGAGCCCATTTAAATCAAATTTTAAGTGGCAAGCTCTCGTAGGTTTTATTGTCCGTTCATAATAATGTAGCATACGACATCCGGTTTGATGCCAGTTAATGTACAGTGAAGGCTGCTGCCAACAGTGGGCGCGTAATGTGCACCGCGTGCCAAATGCCGACCGGATCGCTATGCTTTAATGCACTTGCATTAGTTCGTATAGCCTTCGGATTTGTCTATGAGCGAGCTTTACATCGGGACGCTTGGCCCAGACGTTTGTTTAATCGCCATGTCTGTTGGACGCCCCTTTCGCGTTGTCATGTCTGCTACTCTATATTCCATTAGATTTATTTGTAGCCACTACACGGAAATTATTCTCATTCTATTTCTATTGTGGGAAATCTGATACTTAATGGTCTAATTTGCTTTTTTTTTAATTTCATTTGTGCATCAAATATTTCATGTTTTGTATTTAGGTATTTTCCCACTTATTCCTTATATTTGTTGTTTTCCCGCCAATTTTTGCCCCACCCGTACGCAAAAGTACCTAATTCTTCAGTACGGCAATAACTGTCAGAAGCACAAATAAGTTTTAAAATTTAGCGTGGGCCCATAATTGGTTTGTCGTCTTCGTATCCCGCTCCTTGTATCGTGTACATGTAATCGCGAACTTGGCAGTCGTCTGGCGGCGTATTGCCGGCTATTGGCATGGCACTGGCAATTTAATATTATTGTAGGCCCATGCCAAGGCTATGTAGCGGCGGTTAATCGGCGGAGCCGCGCTGCGACCCGGAAAAATCTTGATACAGATACGGGGGGTTTTCATGCTTGTTGCGTTACATGCAACTGCATATCAATCTTCGATTTATTGTCTAGACTTCCGAAAGTTTTGAGAAATATTACTTTTGTTTTCAAGGTTTCTCTTTTAAGTTTGACTAAATTATAACTGCAATTGAAATTATCATTTCGTAAACGATTTTAGGCTTAATTTGTTTAGTGATTAGTATCTTGGGTCAATTATAGTGAACAATGTTGTCAGTTCGTGCAGGAGCCGGGCCCCCGCACGTGGCGCTGGGAGGAGCCGCGCAGCCCGGAGGCGGCGCACACCCCGCGTGCCCTCGTGCCCCCCGCATGCTTCCCGCCGAGGCACCCCCGGGCTTTCGCCAGTTACAGGTGAGGTTTTAAAATTTTAGAAAGTCTCTGGCCTTATGTCCGTTGTCAAGGCCTAAGGGTATATCCATTTAAATGAATATTGTGACGGCTCCATTCCATAGCCATTGTTTACAGATCGTGACGCCTTGAACGCTATCGAAAGTTCTATAAATATAACAAGGGTTTAAGACCAGATTTTTGATAAGGCGTAATAAAGTGAGGAAGACACTTTTTTCTCTGCTTAGACTTTTTGGGTTTCTAGATCTTTGGTCGTGAGAATTGACTCTCTTTAATGACTACCGTCGGAAAGATTTTTCTTTGCAAACTAAGTGCACAATTTCTTTGCAGCGAAAGCGCCCAGCCTGGACCGGGATGGCCGGAAGAATCCACATCGGGACACGGGATCACAGACCTCGTGGCTTCTTTAGTAAGCAATTTTTTATTTTTGTTGGAATCTAAATATAAATATTCTTAAAATTGAGTAAAGCTTTGTTTTGGGACCAGTTTTAGTTCCGCTTAATTCTGAGTTTAATATGAGATGTAGATACAAGTGGTGTTTCAGAAGGCCCTGGCGATGCCGGCGCCGTCGGCTAACAATGCCTCCATGTACGCGTCCGTACCGCCGCCCGCGCGCCTCAGCTACGACCAACTAGAAAAAGCGGTAAATTAAAACTGATTCTCCAGATTTAGATATTTTAAGTAGTGTTCACATGGCAGAAAACTTTGGATCTGTCTAATAGCCATTTGATTGGGCTTGTTTTTTTTTTTAATTTTTGTGTTCAATTGGTAGAAAATTTTGGATCTGTAATAGTGTTCGATTTTACTTGGTTTATCAGATGGAACCGCAATGGGCACCAGAGCAAGCAAGTGGCCCTTCACGACCAAATCGTGGTAGTTTGCTGCCGCGCCGTGCCTCGTTTTGTAAGTATATTTGTATAATTGCCTGACCGTGTAACTCTGAAATACCAGGACAAGAATTGGTTGGAATATATTTGACTCTTTAATAGCACCCCTTAATTTTTTTTTGGAAAATCAAAAGTTTGAGCATATAGAATCTACTGGAATATTTTCTTTATCTATACCTTACAGTAATGATTTAGCAGCTTTACTATAAGGATGTTCGCTTAAACTTTACAAACAAAATGACTATTGCAGGCGGCGCGATGTCGAGCAGCGGCCCTCGTCCCGAGGTGTTGGTGTGGAAAGGCGTGCTGCCCCCGCGCAGCGCCGACCCGGCCGGCGGGTACTCCGCCAAGGTGTTCCTCGGCGGCCTGCCCTGGGACATCACCGAGCACACGCTCATGCACACGCTCCGACACTTCCACCCAGTGCGGTCAGTATTTAGTGAAAACCTTTTTCAAGTGCATTAAACTCCTAAACTTGATGATTGATGTACTCATTTGTTTATAGTATTGTGGAAATGGTTTTTTATAGCTCATGGCTTGCTAAATTAATGTCAATTTTACTAAGAATCCAATTTAGTTTCAGCGTACCCATAGATCTAGTCTCTACTGAACACGATTTTGATATTGTGTAGTGTGGAGTGGCCGGGTCGCGAGTCTGGCGGCGGGGGCGGGGCGGGCAGCGCGTCCCCCCGCGGCTACGCCTACGTCACGCTCGAGAGCGAACGCCGCGTGCGCGCGCTACTAGCGGCCTCGCGCGGCGACGGACGCGAATGGTACTACCGCATCGCCTCTCGCAAGATGCGCACTAAGGAGGTACTATTATATTCTTGTAACAATTTCGTATATTAAAATTGCAATTGTATGTATTAGACGTAGGATGTGAGTTAAGTTAGTTAAGTTTAGTAAGTGTATCATTTAAAAATTTAAATGCTCTATAATATAAAAATAAAACTTATATTTTCACATTTTAGTAATTTAGCTATACTTGGAAACTTTCAAATCTACTATTTCTAAAAACTTAAGATTGTTAATCACCAGCAAAATTTGTCGAAATCTCAACTATCCCGGTACTAATCTGTTTAGAGATTCAGACGTTAATTTTACGCCAATTAGTTTTATTTTGGTCATAAAGTTGTGTTGAATGTCAGGTGCAAGTGATTCCGTGGGCGGTGTGCGACTCGAACTGGGTGAGCGGCGGGTCGGCGCGGCTGGAGCCGGCGCGCACGGTGTTCGTGGGCGCGCTGCACGGCATGATCAGCGCCGCCGGGCTCGCCACCATCATGAACGACCTCTTCTCCGGCGTCGTATATGCAGGTACATGGTGATAGTCGGTCACATTGTACCTAGTGCTGATTTGTTTAGGTTGTGGCTTGCCAGAGTAAACTTTGCTGTTTCAGATTGTTCAACTTAGTTTTGAATTTAGAGCTAATATTTAATTTATCAGCCCATTTAAGTCTCGCTGCTCGGTACGGGCTTCTAAAGGTTTAGCACTGGTCCACAACACTGACCTAAGGCGGGTTGATGGATCGAAATCTTTACAAATATTGTAACTTTGCTTCCAGGCATTGACACGGACAAGAACAAGTACCCAATCGGTTCCGGTCGCGTGACATTCAACAACGTGCGCTCCTATGTTCGCGCCATCTCCGCTGCCTACATTGAGATACGCACTGCAAAGTTTACTAAAAAGGTATTCATCTACTTACCACCAAGTTGAATTTACAATACTTGGAAAAATTCTTTGTGCGATTAGTTTCCAAATGTACAAATGAGCCTAGCTTATGTACCTTTACTTGTTTCAGGTACAAGTGGACCCGTATTTAGAAGACTCAATGTGCTCGGTGTGCAATTTGCAGCAGGGACCTTACTTCTGCCGAGAACCTTCGTGCTTTGGGTAAGTAATAAGTGATTATAATTGTAATTCGCTCTTTATATTTTCCAAGTCTTATTTCCATATGGAATTTTAAATGAACTTTGCTTTTTTACAGGTACTTCTGCCGTTCATGTTGGTCATGGCAGCACAGCGCTGAAAACCACAAGCCCCTGATGCGAAGTTCTAAAAGCGTGCAGGGCTCCACCACCAATGGGCACGGCGCGTCGAGGCCTGCGCCCTCGCCGACCGTAGAAAAGGTCCCTGCGCTCTGCCTTAACGGAGGCAATGGAGCATATAACGCTACTAACGATGGTAAGTCTTATTTGTTCAACTACTGAGTGCTATTCTAACTAATAAGTGACAAGAATTTTTTGCTACTTTTTGCTACTTCACTATGAACCACTCTATAAACTTCATCGTGAAGTTGTTTGGGAACTTAAGTGAAGTTGGCTTCAGTTTGCCAGGTACACCTTTCCGTAGTTTGTAATTAGTGATTTAAGCTGTGCTGTTAAATTTTTAGTCTATAATTATCTTTTTAAAAACTTTAAATTCCAATTTCTATACTGGGAACAACTCTTCTAAACTTCATTGTGGAGTTGGATGGGAATTAAAGTGAAGTTCGCTCCATTTACTAGGTACTCCATCACCCGCGACGAGCGGTGCTAGCGGCACTAGCGGCGGCGCCAGTTCCGAGCAGGGCGGCGGCGAGGAGGCGGGCTGGCCCCCGCGCTGAGAGCCTCTACTCTCGTTCGGCGCTCCGCCCCCCGCACCCCGCACATCACACCCGCGCCGCAACGAGACCACGCCCCCGCTGGCCGCACAACTCTACGGCAACTACTCGAGTCGCTATTAAGTTGGGCGCTTCCCCAGCAAAACTTAGATATAAGGTTGATTCTCATTGACTGCACTGGAATGCCCAAATTCCAAATGCTTAAACTTTTGACCATGTTCCACATCGCTTTATTCGACAATGTACTAAATTCGATAACGTTTCAGTGCGGTCTTTTCAATCGATATTTTTAAGTTGAGACATTTTGCAGTTTTTCCCAGTTCTTATACGGTTGTAGAAAAACTGTACAAGTGTCCGATGGATTAGTTTTTAATCTTAAATTAATTTTATTTAAATTTCCAAGTTTTAATCATAATCGATGTCATATCGATAGCCTCGCACTTAAGGGTTATGAATTTGATTGATAGAATAATGGTTATTGGGACTGATAATGAATTTAAGCTTCAAAGGGCGCGGCCAGGGACTAGTTGGCTAGATTGTACGATAGGCCATCTTAGTTCCCGCCGAGCCCCGTAGTTAGGTGATTTTTAAATATTTTAATGCCTGTAGGCTGGTCCACTGTTAAGATTTTAATCACGTTTTAAGCTTTTAAAATGTAGTCGTGGTTATAAAGGGTTTTAGGAAGCAATGAATAAATCAATTGTTGATTTTAACTGATCGCTTGTTAATTGATTTTAAACTAAATATACGAATGTTATTGGAAATAAATCATTATCAAATCGTATTTCGTTTTTCCTTCTATGACCTTGCCATATCTTTATTCTTTACACTAGCAACATTGATGCTTATTGACACCGATAGACTTGACAAGAGCCATCTACTAGTTACATCGCACGAAATTTGATTTTTTGACTCCCCGTCCTTGTCACAGCTGAACAAATTTGTGGGGCTCGCCATCCCTATGACGTCACATATTTTGCAATTTTACATATAAATCTTCTAATCTTAAATTATTGGATAAAAACAGCAGTTCCAAATTGGTCTTATTTTCAAAGAGCCTTAGGTCGCTTGTACTTGCCACTAACTAAAAGACTTACAATTTGAATGTTGTTTATGTAAGACTAGCGACCCGCCCCGGTTTCGCACGGGTGCATATTTAATGGATGTTATCATACATATAATAAACCTTCTCTTCACTCTATCTATTAAAAAAACCGCATCAAAATCCGTTGCGTAGTTTCAAAGATTTAAGCATACAAAGGGACATAGGGACAGAGAAAGCGACTTTGTTATATATACTATGTAGTGAAGAATTGCAAAGCTTTTGAGTTTTTCCTTAACAGAGCAACGTTCTTAACAAGCTTTTTAAATTTGACGTCACGATGTTAGGTCCCCTCCCATTTCTTTGTCACATTCAGTCGACCCCCTCCCCCTTAACGAACTGGATAATCTGATGTGGCTCTTTCGTATTATTTCTAAAAAATACGTTGGCGCTACAATCGTGTTGAAGTTGTCATAGAGAATCGATAGCTGATGTCTTTTTTAATCCACATTCAGAAGTTGAATAATATGTATAGGCATATATTTAAATTTCATTGGTGATAGCTTCTTGCTGCGAAATGGGTAAATAATCCCTGCTGTGTTACCAGGAAGTCATTTAAAACCTAATTAGACGTGCCACAAGAATATTTCAGAATACTCGGACAATTAAAGTAAATACAAATAGTTTATACATATGAGTTTATTCCATGTGTATAGTGTGTGTATCAGTCGAAGCTCATGCTCATGTCGGAGGTGTTGGTGACGTCAGCGCCGGCGGGCGTCGCGGGCGCCGGCGTCGTGATGTTCACCTCGGGGAACGGGAACTGCGGTATTTCTTCCTCTGCACACACATTTAACAACTCTTTAAAATGTTTTAGTAAAAAATCGTTAGGAAAAGTCGCGAAAAACTTAAAAAATATATTAGTATGTAGCCGGTACCCTCTACATATTTTATGACAAGTATCAAAGTTGGTTTCTAAAAACTAACCGCATCCTTTTCAACAGGCTAGTATTTAGGGGCAAATCATGATTTCATATAATTTGACTGAACAACACAGTCACATTGTAACAGATGGAAAAGAATTTCAGGAATTTTTGTAACCTAGCTTCCTTACCTGTGAGCGCTGCATCTAGCCTATCAAGTATTGCATCTAGAAGCGCCTGCGCCACTGCATCATCTGGATCCTTGGCCAGGGCCGCATGCAGTGCATCGGCTGCGGCGGGCTCCCGGCCCAGCAGCGCGAGCGCCAGCCCCGCGGCCGCCAGCGAGCTCGCGCGCCCGGGCCGCAGCGCCAGCGCCCGCTCGTGCCAGCGGAGCGCCTCCTCGGGCCGCCCTAGCGCTCGGCTCGCGTGCCCGAGCGCGTCTAACGTGGGCGCCCACGCCGCGTCCACGTCGGGGAAGTCGGCGGGGTGTGAGGGGTGCGCGGGGGCTGCCGGCTGGGAGGGGGGCGCGGGGTGCGCGGCGCGCAGGGCGCAGAGCCACAGTGCGTGCGCGGCGGCGTGGTGCCCGGCCGCGTAGGCCGCCGCGCCCGCCTCGTGCGCCACGTGCGGGTCGCGCACCACGCCCGCGATGCGCTCCCACCCGCTGCGGCCCTCCGCTTCCGACTCCTCGTGCAGCGCGTCCACTGCACTCTGGATACAACACTTTTTTTTTAATGTGAACTTAAAATCGATTAATAAATAATAATAAAATATTTGAATTTTCATTTACCTCCACCTCCCTTTTTACTTTGACACGATTTCGTAAAAGTTAGAGAAACCGTCCATTCATGATTTTCACAACTTGTCTATTCGCTACTATTATAGTCCTAATCACTGTGTACCTCTGCGTTGTTGTGCAGCGCGGCGGCGCGGTAGAGGAACCGCTCGCACATGGACACGTTGTTGAGCAGCGAGCACTCGATGCCCACGTACAGCGGCGGCAGGTGGCAGCCGCTCATCAACTGACTCGCCTGCAACGTACAGTAGACCATTGAATACAGGTTGTACTACTTGCTGCCTGTAAACTTTGTATGTGGAACCTTATGCTTAAAAATTAAAAATATCGGCAATACTGTTCGGAAGCTATGATGGCATAGACTGACAAAAACGCAACCACACAGAGACAGACACGTCGAACTAATAACATCGCTCTTTTAGCGTCGGGGGTTAAAAAGGAAAATTTGCCCCCCACTTTTGTATTTTTTTTTGTGCTGTTGTTCTACTACTCCTATTGGTTAAAGTGAAGTGGTAGTTAACCTAAAGCTATCTTTCATGAATTCATCATCAGCCCATATACATCCCACTGCTGGGTACGGGCCTCCTTTAAAATGTGGATAAAGTATGTTTAGGCACTCTTCTAGTTCTATAGCCGGCAGTAGATGTATATAAGGATATATACCTTGAAGTATGCGGCCATGGCCTGGTCGTGCTCGTTGTCTGCGGCGAAGCTGTGTCCGTACGCGACCCACACGCAGCCCGCGCCCGGCTCCAGGCTCTTCGCCTTGTTCAGGTACCGCCGGGATACCTCGCTCTTACCTGTATCATACCAATATACTATCATGGGCCGAAATATCATATCTTAGATATTAATTGGGGTTGTTATGAAAAGAAATTGAATTTTAATTGGGTGAATAAAATGTCAAATACATCATTTAGATAGCAACATTTTTTTAAAGTAGAAATTTAAAGTAGTTAGAGAAGCGTTTAAGATGCCAGGGCCTAGTAAGTAGCAACACTAACCTATAAGATAATAGTAGCACCCGACAGCGAACCACGACGTCCAGTGATTAGGGTACGCATCAACGAGGTCATGCGCGAAGGCGAACAGTTCTGGCGCTCGGCGCAGCTCGACGAGGCAGGCGGCGCGCACGTCGGCGCAGCACCAGCCGTCCGCCGCGTCCAGCGCCGCCAGCGCCGCGCGCCACGCGCCGCCCGCGGAGAGACGACGCGCCTGGCACGCCGCCGCTTCCAGCGTGCGGGACCGGACGCCGGACACCTCCGCGCTCAACTGCAGTATCGAGGTGTTATCGGTTAATAATCGATGTGTCAGCGATGTTTTTAACAATCGATACATCATCGATAATTTACAGTGGAAATATCGATGTTCGATATTTATTTTTGAGTACATATGTAAAGACTGCCTCTGAATGTCTTAAACCAGTGGGTGCATTTAATTCGTGAATGGACTTTAAACTTTTCTTTAAGAGAAAATTGTATTTGATTCAATAATAATAAAAAGTAAAAAAGTAATTAAAGGTAATAAAAATGCAAAATACATGTTTTTCTTTCACTTCTTTCGAATTTTCTTACATACTATAAGTAAAAATATTGAAAATCGATTTATCGAAATGTCGATATTTTTTACTTTGCGCACATCGATATTATTTAAAACTATCGATACGGAGTATATCGACATATGTCTTTCATTTATTAATCCCTATTCTTGCAATCACTCCTTCTAGTCATTAATAAATCAATAAAACATTCCTTTATCCGTTCATTTATTTCAATTATCATTGTTCAAATTATTCCTTAGAATCCTTACATCCATCAATCATTGAAGCATCCAATCAATTATTCGCTTAATAGAGTATTCAATAGAACATATTTCAGTTTATGATTCGCTAAATTACAAAATTTGAATGCTACTCCAAATTATTACGTCCCATTCAACTGCACTCAGACTTGGATGAGATCCAATGAACGTGTAGATTTTAAATATCATTTTTGCAGTGTGATTATATTTTACACAATAGAACATCATAATGTTTCGAAATGTAGTTGCAATTTCAATATTTGCTATTGAAGTTGTTTGGAAGCCAAAATCAAGCGTAATATTGTTTTTAAAGTTACATGGGATAGGAATTGATTACAAACTTAAATTCTGGCAAAGGGCATTAGCTACACTCTTAAGAAACCTTTTTACCTTTTGAGGTACTAAATAGGGAAATGTAGTACCAAGTTTATCACGAAGGAGGTTGAGGGTTGCCGAAACCCAACACTTTTCGAAAATTATTTAAAAAATCCCTATTCATCTTGTAATATCACAATGTACCTCAATTGATGCATGCGGAAGCTATGGATATTTTTTGTTGATTTTGTTTTGTATTTTTGAGCCGATAGTTTACCGACCTTGTGATTCCGACACTTATTTTATTTACACAATTATTGTTTTTTTTCATATTTGTATTTAGTTGTAAATGTGATTTAGTATGAAGAACTGTAGATATATTGGTGCATGCATACGGGGCAGTCGTCCTGCGGCGCCTGCGCGGCCTGCGCGGGCTGGTGCGTGCGCAGGCGCTGTGCGTACGCGGCCCGCACCAGCGCGCCCTCGCCCGCGCCCAGCTGCCGGCAGATGCACAGCGAGTCCAGCAGCTCGCTCTCTGTACACATACACATACAAATATTAGAAAAGCAATACGTGGAAGTAACTGCTGAATAGTTAAACCCTTCCCTCGTTAAGAAATGCCTAACGGTAATCTCACGGGGAATGACGGAGGAGGCGAAGGTAAGAAAAAAAAAAACATACAAATTTTACTCATATAATATCAAGAGTGTACTACTCAATATGCATGGATGTTTTTTTCGAGATTTGTTTTTTATTATCAATGTGTTTGTAATCGTCATTACTATAATATGTCCGAATTTTTGATCACGAACTTTTTTATCGCTAGTTGTTATGGAAAAAATCTGGCGGGTACAGATTTTGAGAAGACAGAAAAATTGAATATGAGTGGTAAGATTTGCAGATGTCAACAAACTCAAAACATAATCCCTTATAATATAAATTTGCTTATGCTTTTGTAACAAAAATTTAAACACTTCTCTTAATTAATTATTGTGCATGTGGTTTAAAATAGCACGATATTAGGATCACTGTATGTAAGCAAACAACTCCACAGATATTTTTTTTTAAAACAGAACTTTTATACTTCAATTATAAAAGTATACCTATTAGTAGACCTAGTTATATACCAGTCGTACCTTGCCTGGGCGTGAGCGCGTGCTGGTCGAGCAGCAGGTCGAGCGCCTCGTAGCACGCGCAGTCGGCCCGCAGCGCCGCGCCCAGCGCCTCCGCCGCCGCCTCGCGCCGCTCCAGCGCCGACAGCGCGCGCGCCTGCGTCACCAGCACCGCCGCCAGTGCGCGCTGGACATGCACACGGCTTGACAACGAGACCAATGTGCACCATGCATCAAATTCAATTATATTTATTGAATCTATTAAATGGCAAATACGTCACTTGGATTTTGTCATTTCTAAATTTACCACCCTGTTCGGAAGGCAGTCATCATTAGAGAAGAACGGGCAACAAACTCTAGTGTTGCTCCTTTCCAATCAAGATATAGTTACAATATCAATCATCAACCCATATACGCCCATTGCTGAGCACGGGTCTCCTCTACCATTGAGAGGGTTTTATAGGCCATAGTCCACCACGCTGGCCTAGTGCGGGCTGGTGGACTACACACCTAAGATATTCCTAAGAACTCTTAGGTGTGCAGGTTCATCACGATGTTTTCCTTCACCGTTTAAGCTAGTGATAATTCAATGTGAATACACACATAACTTCAAAAAGTCAGAGGTGTGTGCCTGGGGTTCGAACCCGCGACCGCCGAGGTTCTCGACCGCGTGCCCAAACCTCGAGGCCATCACTGCTTTTAAACAATATCAATACAGATTCAATTTCCCGAATTAGAGCAGCTTATTAATACAATATCAGAATGTTGTATTGTATATGAGAACAACATAGTAATCTTAAATGGAGAAAGTGACATTTCTTAAATTATGAGCTTTGCAGAGCAAAAACATGATCCTTATTTTTTTCAAAAATTCGATCGAGTGAAAAAAAAACGGCTGGATGGATTAATTTATCACTTTGTAGGATTTTCGTGGAAATATTGAACTGTAAAACGCACACTTAACATTATTGGTTTTCACAATATTTTTGATCCAGCGCTTGATTTTCCAAAACACCACCTAAAGCTAATTTTTTGTTGCATTTTCAAATACATGTGGCAAGAAGAATTCTTGATTTCTCGAAAAAGTAATAACTGGTGGTTAAAGGATATTTATTCAAATACTTGAAACGCACCTTTAACTTGGTGTGCAATTATTGGTTGATGAGATATCGATAATTAAAGACAAAAGGATCCTTTTCCATTCGAAGAACGATATCTCGGCGAGAACTAAACATATCGGGGTTTTAAATAATAATAATTAAAGCTAAATAAACAAAGTATCCCATCTTTATAAGGGTTAAGCAAGAACATTTACAAAACAAAAAATAACAAAAAAGTTTTTGAAATTTTTTTGTTGCTGGTTTTCCTAAGATCACTCAAAAACCACTGATGCTACAAATTTTAATTGTATTAATCCAAAAACTAGAAACTTAGAGCTACAATTTCCTTTATTTAAATTTCCTGTACGACCATTTTTCCCGAAGTTACGGCCTGTTAAAAAACGCCTAAAAATTTGGATACATTTTTTAATCCTTTAATTTTTTCCAGTAGTATATATTTCTCAATGTCTCACATTATGAGTTTGGTCCGTGTTCTTTGGTTCCAGTAGCATGGGGTCACATTCCTCCAACAAGTTGAGTGCTGCGGAATGCTCTCGCGCTGCTAGGTACGCCCGCATCGCGACGCCGAGGCACAACAAGTGTCGCCTGTAAATATTGTTGTGATCAATAAAACCTTATTAATTCTCAGCCTTTTTTGTAATCACTGAAAAAAAATTCTAAGCCTTTCGTCATCCACTGCTGAACAAAGACCTTTCCAAAATTACATAAAAAGCCTTATAAAATAAGGATGTTTTATTTTACTTGGATTGCTGCCGCTATGCAAGATGTATGTATGGCTGAATATGTTTCAGAATCAGCTGTGTATCCATTTAAACTAATGTTATGAACCTGTGATGAATAAGCCTAGCTGTTTCTTACATGTTGATACTGATTTTGCACCGTAATGTGTATACCATGCAGATTTCAACCTATTTAAATATTACTCAAACAAATGATAAATTTGAAAAAGCTTAGTAACTGTATTTATTGCGATTAATGTAGTAGGTAGTATGAATAACTCATAGATTATATGCCTTTTTGAATTTGCCTTTCGAAGTCATTTCAGTTATGGTATTTTTTTTCTGACACTTTACACGGTTATAACTACAATATGACAAGGTGCAAAATTAATTGAAGTCCTGTTCCCAATATACATTTATTAAAGCTGCAGTGAGCTGCGAAGAGGACTGTATTTCCTTAGTTACTAAGGTTTATTCTTGCAGCTCAACTATGTGGTGCTTAATTTAGAAGTTCCAGGTATTGTCCCTAATTATGTAGTGTTAATAAGTTTTTCTAGTTGGAAATTCCCAAAATCAGCAGAATTGTATCCATGATTGCAATACTCTATAATAATAATTACCATACAATGATTTCATTGTATTATTCATTGTATTCTATATGTACACAATGTGAAACATATTTATGTTTCACTGGAAAGGTTTTATAAAATCTTACTTATGTAGATTCCGGGATGTGACAGCATGGGCGGCCCTGTGAAACTCCCCCCTAGCAAGCATGGCACTCGCAAGTAGCCACACATCATCCCCACTCGCACCCTCCGGACCACCGCCGGCTGCAGCGGCCGCTGCATCTGCCCAGAAGAATGCACTCGTCCACTGACCCTGATGTGTTGAACATAAGTAATATTTATTAATAGAAAATACGAATAAAATATAAATTATTTATAGCTATTGTTGACATTGCTAGTGTAATCTCTTGTGTGTGTATTAGGTAAATGCAATCATAAATGCAGTAATAGTTCAACAATAAAATTAACCTAAAGGCATGTCAGTGAAACAAATTGATATATTCTCAAAACAATCTTACCAACTCAAAGTACTGTTTGACCAAGGAGCGCATAAAATCAATGTTAAGACACGATTCTACACTACTCCTGCCGGTCGGCGTCGCTTTCGCCATTTCATGTATGTTAAATCTATACGTACACAATATAAAACAAACTTATGTTTATGCTTTAAGCGGCACTTCACTTATAAAATTTGAAAAACAGTAACAGTAAAGTTAACAAGACATTACGTATCACACTTATAATTATTTTTTAAATAAAAATCCTTTTTAAATTACGTATAAATTGCACTTATTTCGTTTATCCCGCGGCCAATTGACAGTTGAAATTTTTTGACATAGGTAGGTACGTCAAGTTCATTTTCTATCAATAAAACCGTTATTAAAATATTGCCACCACTGATATTTAATACTGATGTATCGTTTTTAAGACATCCCTAGTAGGAAATGTAAGCCGCCCAAATTTAGAAGTACACTTTTGGAGCTTTGGCGTTCCCATTCTTGACGTTGCCATTAGAAATAAAACTACTTTTCAATTTAGCTGAGCTTACGCATGCTGTCAAATGATAGATTTGAATTTTGATGACGGAAAGAAAAAGGTTATACACAGAAAAAGAGGGAATAGGCTGACTAATTTTATTTATTAATATTTATAATTGAAAAGTATTTAGACAGCCGTAATTATTGTCGTTAAGTGTTCTAATAGGTGTTTAACTTTAATTTTGTGAAAAGTCTAATAGCTCAAAGAACGCAACGTGTCTTAGGTTAGGCCGTTGGTGAAACATGTTCATACAGTACTTGAAATAACATGACTGAAAGAAAAATGTGCAAATTCTACAATTTAAACGTGCCTGAACGACGTTCCGCTGATGGTGGTGGTCTTGTGCCGAACCACGGCAACAACGAAGATGACGAAAGAGGTCCCGACGATGTGCTGGCGCCGGCGGTGCCCCCACACGAGCACAAGCTCGAGTACAGCTACTGGATGTGGTTCTCACGGCGGCTGCCTACTCGAGACGCGGCCTCCGCTACGGGCTATGGGCAGGTCTGTCACACTATGTAAAGTCTATTGTTAGTAGCTCATCTCTAGTACACAGCATTCAATACAGTTTTAAACCTGTTTGTACAATGTACTACAGCTTCTTATCAATTTGTAATTTACCTAATAGTATTCCAATCAAAATGTTGTGGGTTTATGATCTCAGTATTTTCATTATAACTCAGATTACACATTCCAAAATAACAGCATGTAACATAACAGGTTGATTTCATCAAAATCTCACACAAGTGGGTTGTATTACATTATGCTCTTATGAAAACTAAATATTCCAATAAATAAATTAAATATTAACCTATGAACTATCTGAATTCAATGACTTAAGATACTTCATGACAGTTTAAAGACTCTAAGATAGTTATAGATATTTATGAATGAAATTGTCTTCCAAACTTTAAAATACTCAAAATACAAACAGTATACTCCACAAAGATTTAACATTGTTGTAATAATTTACATAAATATAACTGTTCTAGGTTTTTAGAACTGAAAGCACCTGTTGACCTCGTTAGCATTGAAGTTAAGTTTATAGTAGTAAAGAATAATTCCTTTCTCTTTTAAATGTTCCTGCAAAATTATATAGTTTGCATTACAGAGTTTGACAAACTAGTTAGATAATGAATACACTCATAATGTATACTCCAGTGCTTTTATTTACAAATTTACCTTCATAAAAAATCATTACAATTAAGAATAGAGAAGGAGTTTCATTAATTATCCCCAACATATAGAATACAAATTTATTTTTAGTGTACATTTTAAATTTATTTTTTCTGGGATCCCTTTAGAACCTCATTTGTTCACCCTATTTGTGTTTGTAGTAATAAGCCACATTTCTTTGCATATTATTTAAAAGTTATAGCCATATGATGTTTTGATATTGAAAAACTTCTAATCATTATATATTTCAGCTCCAAATGCAGATTGGAATTAACAATGGAACAGGAAACATGTCTATAAGACCCTGCTTCAGTATGATTTTATGTCAAAACATGCATATTACAATATGTGTTAACACTTTATTAAAACAATTTATACAAGGTCTTGATATAAATTGGATGTGAAGGTTTTAACCAAAATTATTCAGAAAATATTCAGAAATTTGATAGTTTGCTTAGGTTTTATTATGTGTAATTAAGAATGATATGATGCTAAAGGCCTACCAACCCTTATAAAGAGTAATAGACTTGTTTGATTATATTTTAGTTATAAGACTATTAATAAGTAGTAATTAAAGCTACAGAATGTTTATATTAGAAGATGATGCTAATATAATATTGTCTTGAAAATGTGTGACCATAAAAGGTTATAATTAATCTTGTATTATTTTGCTATGCATATTGAAACTTTATACTAAAAATTTGTAAAAATTATCAAACCCACAAGTACTTGTGCTTTAATTTAATTATAAACATGTAGCCTCACACTTGTATTCCCTAAAGGGGTAGGCAGGAGTGCATATCCGCACCCATATTTCCCAAGGTATGTATAAATCTGACAAGAGGAAGTGAGCTTATCGCTGTTGTCTGGTAACATTCCTAACGCTAAGTAATGGAATTATTTTTATTACCATGGACATAACATAATAAAAATATACATGATCATTCTCGATCTATAGTTTAAAGTTTCAAATCATTAAGACTTAAAGATACTAAAGCAAATTAAATAGGCCTAGTCTAAATACTGCTGAACAAACAATTGAATCTAATTATAAACATGCACATAATCATAATTCAAAAAAACAATGACTCAATACTCACAAGTGCACCTTTATTGTACAGATATTTTACTCATAAAAATCCAATTTTTTATTTCGTTTGCTATTCCAATGTATAAAAGCCATTATTACTGTATTAGTATTTGTACCACCAATATTACTTTATGTAAAGTGCTTTTGCTACAAAACACCTTACAGCTAGTGCAAGATATACCAAAATTCTTTTGTGATAGAAAAAGCAAATTAATTAACAGCTAAGTGGGGATTACAATTTTGGTCCTTGTTAATTAAATACCATTTTAAACATTTAACAAGATAACTTTCTTGAGACATTTCCAAAATATTAAAAACCAAAAGCCAGGCCTAGCTTTATAGAGGTCTTATTTTATGTAAAGTATCCCATGTTCTTTTCCTATGTACTATTTTCATGCCAGAAATCATTTATATTATCCACTGGTTTTGGTATGGATGCCGGTCGACATCTCAGTGCTTGGTACATATTTCTAAGTTTGTGTTCATCAACTCTACAGGCGCTACGTTTGGTGGGTCGCGTGGCGAGCGTGGAGCAGTGGTGGGGGCTTTACACACATCTGGCGCGGCCTTCGGAGCTGCCGCCCTTATCGGACCTACACCTATTCAAGCTGGGAATCAAACCCATGTGGGAAGATCCAGCTAACATCAACGGTGGCAAATGGGTAAGTATTATTTCTCCTACTTTATAATTAAGTCTTCTGAAAAAGAGGCGACGTTAGTGGTGTCATTCCAATCGAGGCTAGTTGTATTCATAGGCTAGTAAGTTGCCATTGCAACAAATAGTAAGCTGATTGACCCAGTAGCAAAAGCATAATTTAATTAATTTAGTTATTGTATAAGTAAATACAAGCATATCAGATTATCTGAAAAGGTTTATTTAAAAATGCGTTTTACTATATTAATTTTTAAACGCGACTTCTTTTAGCCACCTTGATACACATGAAAGAGGCTTAATTCTTAAGTTTCCCACTCGTGGGCAAATAAAATAGAGCAACCAAACCCGAAAGGAATTTCCGTACTTGAGATTGAACAAGTGCTTAGGTACCGTGGACTTTAATTATAATTCATACGATGTTTAAATAAAATATCAGAGGCGGTTTGACCTGCATTGCCCCTAATTTAAAATTTAAATACGAATAAAAAACAAAAGCGGTTCGCAAATACTGCAAAAACATTTTTATTACTCTGTGATCGACCACAGTCGAATCAAGTCTTGAATCTATTTCTTGTTTTTTTATAGTAGTAGTAATTCATTTAATATTGAAAAAATACATATTAAAACTATATCAAACTTTATAAAAATAGCATAGAGCGTTAATGATCGCTTAAAGTAGCGATAAAAAAACATGTATGTAGTTACGAAATCTGCGTGCCCAAGTTATAAATAAATACATATAACAGTTACATATTTAAATAGTTATGACAGATTGTCAAAAATCCTGTTGATCGGGATTGGTAAACTAAGGCTAGTCGCGTAATCATCCATCATCAATTAACTAAACATATTGAGCCAATGAAGCAATGAAGCTATCCCATAAAAATAGCATAAAAATGAGATAAAAGTAAAACAGTATTATGTAAATTGTTACTGTATAAAGACCTATTCTATACATAATATATTCTCAGCCTATCGCCATCCACTGCTGAATGTAGACTTTCTCAAGAAGGCGCCAACCGGTCTCCATCCCCTTTCTCAAATCGTCATCGGCACAGTGTGGGACGTCCTTGTAAACGTCGCGGGACGTCGCTGGCTGCAGGCGGCTTCCCGTAGACCTCGGTGGAGGTCATTGGGGGAGGCCTATGTTCAGCAGTGGACCACCATTTGCTGATAGATGTATTTTGTGGTACAGGTGGTGAGACTGCGCAAGACGCAGACGGGTCGCGCGTGGGAGGACCTGTGCATGGCGATGCTCGGCGAGCAGTTCATGGTGGGGCCCGAGCTGTGCGGCGTCGTGCTCTCCGTGCGCTTTCAGGTAGTTTTCATTGTAATACACCAGTGCTTCTCAACGTAGAACCCACGCCCTACAAGGGGATAATTAGAGGGCATAAAAATATTAGAAATGTTAAGGTAGGGGGCATGGCATAAAAAAAGTTGGAAAACACTGTTACACCCACCTGCACTTATCTGTTTAATTAAAGTTTATGGGATCTTAGGTTATAAATAATACACTCAGGTCACATAAATAGTCCTGACTCTTGTCCCACACTTAAATATGTTTGTTGTGGGCAATCAGAAACTACGAGAGGCTTTTCTTTGGTGTTTGTGGAGTACACAAATATTGATCTCTCATATTACTGTTTTAAACGGGGTAAAAAAATGGTGTAAGAATATGAGGATAAATTTTAAATATATATCTGTTTACAAACAAACAATGAAGGACACTTAAATTGTTATCATATCGGAAATTGGAATTTGCGGTTTATATGTTACATGAATGGTATGATAACATATATTTAATACACTACTTTATGAGGTATTGTAAATACATATAAATATTGTAATATTATTGTAAGATATTTAAATTTATCGGTTACTAACACATTCCTGATCAAATATTTGTTAGTATGTCTGATTAATGTATGACTCTGTGTGTGTGTCAGGACGACCACCTGGCGGTGTGGCACCGGACGGCGTCGGACACGGCGGCGGCGGCGCGCGTGCGGGACGCCATGCGGCGCATCCTGCAGCTGCCCGCGTCCGTGCCCATCGAGTACAAGGCGCACGGCGACTGCCTGCGCGCCTCCGCGTCGCGCGCGCACGAGCCGGACTCGCCGCCCGACGCGCACCCCCCGCACGCCCCCCACGCGCCGCCCCCCGACGCGCACCACCACCCGCCGCCCGCGCAGCCCGCGCCGCCCCGCTCCTAGCCCCCGCGCAGCGACACTCTCAGTTCGTCTCACTCGCCTTCCTCTTCCTCCAGACGCTAGAGTGGGCTCCCACGCGGACTCGGCACCCCGTCTGCGGTGACTCCCACTTGATGTACATTTCCTCGCCCCGAATAGGTTGTTTGTTGTGAACCCGCGGCGCCCGAGCCCGTACGCACCGCCGTACGCTCGGCCGCGCCCACCACTTGACACTTGCATCGATGTGCTTATCATAGTAATTGTGAATCTGAGTGAGATAACGAATTTTGATTACAAACGCCCCACTGTAGTTCTCACGACGTTGTTGCCAGTATCGGAATGATGTATATAATAATATAGTGTAATTCGATGTGAAGAAGCGCGAATGCGAGCATGTTTTGTGAGAACCGGCCGCATGACACCTATTGTACAGTGAACGATTCATTTGATTAATTTGGAAAAAATGATATGTAAGAAGGAATAAAAGAAAATCAGACTTTTTAAATTTGGAATTTTTGTTTTTTATTCCTATAATATTCTGCGGTATTGATAATTATTGCAATCACAAAAATTTGTCATTTGTCGCAGATTTGTCCTCAACTTGCTATATACAGGGTTACTGTAAGACCCAATTACATGTTGTGTAACTCGATAACTAGAGAATTTTATAATTTTTGGCGCTAGCAGGCCTAATGTGTCTATATAGCTAATGCGAATGTTTCTCCTGAGCTATTGTGGCGTTTTCGAATATGGGTCAATCAACTTTTATCTGTCCTGTCAGTACTATGTAAATTTGTCCCTCAGTAGGTTAGTACAATGAAACATTAATTTTTCCAAAAAAATTATATATGGCAATCCATTACAATGAAACATAATTATTAATTACAATATCTATTATGATGCTAGTTAAATAGATTTTGTTTGCTTTAAAACCTTAACGACCTTTTTGCATGTTTATTTTAGTCCCTATTATATTTTATTATTCTGACTTCCACCGGACAACGGTAAAAAAGTTCCAAAATCCAAACATTTATGGCGTGACTACTGCTTGGAACTCAAGTCGATTTATTTCGTGACAACATTCATCCAGCCCCGATTTTGATTTCATCTTTTCCGCGGCGCCAGTCGACCGAGTGTATTTTGAAAAAGAGCGTGGCTTTATTATGTGTCCACTGGACAACCAGCACAAAAACTTTTGTATTTTATATATTGTAGTAAATTAAAGTGGAATATATTCAATTTAATGTATATTTTTTACTGTGCGTAAAACCTAATTCAAAATATTATTTATTATTACCAGGGAGCGGAAAGACTAATAAATATCACCACCAGTCCCTTGGACATCCAAGATCGTTGTCTGAATTATTTAATATTTTCTCTTCTAATACTGATAATTATTTTCAAATAGTTGTTTTTTTATTACATGAAAGAAGAAATACAGGCGATTTTCATCATAGAATCCCCTTTGGACACCCGAGTATTTCCTATGGACAAACGTCTATGTCCACTGGACAACCACTTTTTTCTTATCTCCTAAAGACACATTATCGTCATTTTTACTTTAAAAGAACAGTAAGGCTTTTCAAATATGATTCTTATATTTAAAAGTAAATTAACAATTTGACTGAATTTTTAAATGTCCAAGGGACTATCTTAACTACAGTCATGTGAATTTTTGAGTAAAATTTACCATAAATTGTTCTGCTCTATTTGAATTCCTTAAATATAAATAATTATCAACAACAAATACGTATAAAATATAAAAATTTAAGAAAAAAAAATTGATGTATAAAATCTATCATTGATGGTACATTTAAAAGTTGATTGACCCATATAAACTATTTCAATGTGATAGCAATAAATTCAACCCAAAGTAAAAATATTGTTTCATAAATTTTCCCCTTTACCACTTCGATGGAACATTTTTCTTTCAAATTTTGGTTTCCTAAATAAATTATGCGATGACAGAACTCTTTTCAGATTAAGACACATCTGATTACAGATATTTTTTTACCAAAAGACCTTTAAACTATTTATAGCTTCAACAGTTCAACACCTCTATTAAGCGGAGTAGGTAATCAAAACACTCATTTGTCTAGAAAATATATTTTAATACATCAAATTTCAACAGACATCCACGTTTGTTAATTAAAAAATAAAACGTTTCACATCGCTATGACAGTTCTTTCTACACACCGAGAAGTCTGCGCCCGACCCATCCACACAACTATTACTACAAAAATCTAAAAAAACTTCCGCTAATACCATTATACAATTATTTTATACTAAATGTGGACACACTGAGGAGTTTAGTGTCGATCAAATTCAAACTGCATATCTATTTCCTTTTTAATAATTTCGTGGCTTCTTCCCTTTCCTAGTATAACAAAGGACGTTATCTTATTTTAATATTGCGACATCTAGCGGCAAAAGCTTCAACTACGTTCTCCTAGCCAAGCCGCAAATAAGTGATAATATAATATTGTAACAATTTAAAATTTACTATCCTGATAGTTAAACAATACCGATCAACGTGAGACACTGGAATCTCTCGTTAGCAACCTCAATCAGCCTTCATCACTTAAAACAAATTAGGAAGGGAAAAGCACGACTTAATACATCAAATAAATAATGTTACTAGTTTACTGGGCATTCAGTCATATAAAACTTAAAAGATGATAGTCCGGTTATTGTCAAAAACAGTAAAAACATTAGGGACATATTCAAATTTGAGTTTGATCGACACATGTTTCACGCACACCGTCAACAATGATACACTACAGACTCAAATTTATCTACATAAATTTATATAACATCATTTAACGGTTCATAACTATATATCTTATATCTCATTTCAGATTATATTTAGTACCATTTATTGACGATGACGATGTTATCATAATATTTGCTTAGCTATTTCTTACAGTGCGATAAACTTTTATAAATACAGCAACATTTCAGACTATACATTGTGACTCCAACATTATTACAAAGGAGGATTTCATATTAGAACGTCAAAATAAAATCATCTATTTCGTGCGTTCAGATCTAGTAAGAGAAAAAATATACGCACACTTTTTCAGTATTACAAAGATAATAAGAGTTTATTAAAGTGACTAATTAATTTCGACATAATGCATAAATTAACAAAAATGTTTCATCGATAAATCTACCAGTTTCATTTACTGCAATAGTGTTGAAACCACATGTCCAACAATTCTTTAGGCCTTAAAATTTACATTTGTATTTTATATTACATTTGAGGGTGCTAAGTGTGCCCACACGACTCCCCACTACGACATAAAACTAACTTAATAATACCTAAGTATATATACATTTGGCATCTTCACTTACACTATATGTGGTGATATGCACGCTGCATTTGGTAAATCAAATTCTTCATGATTCCCATTGATATTTCGTTTATGCTATAACAATCACATTATTTACCATTGATATAATTTTATTCGGTGCGACGGGGGTGACCACATTGACTCAACAGTTTGCTCTTACGAATAGCGTGTAACTGTCACATGTGCCTCGTCAACCATTTTACGCGGGAAACGCAAATACCAACTTAAAAAAAAATCATAAACATAAATACATTTTAATTTTTTTCTAGACAAAATTACCATCGTGAATTATTAGGCAATATATATTCTACAGTTAAATAAAATATTAATTAATTCTTAATTCGCGTTAGTGTTTACTTAAAAAACAACATGATTATTATGAAAGTTTATAACATATAAATGAAACAAGTGCTAAAACTACAATTAATGAAATTATCGAAAGTAGAGGCTCCGATTTAATTTAGTCCATCACACAACACAAACGGAAGACTTATGTGATGGTAAGACACCGGAGCCGATAGTTTGACCCTCCATAACCGAGGTACACGTTCAGTTTCTCCTTCCAACCTAACATATTTACCAATAATACTTAATCTCATATTCAATGTGGCCGCATCCCTGTAAAAACAAAGTGCGCAACACTAGTCTATTTATTAACCCCCCCGGATCAGGACATAACCAGCAATGGACACATTCAGATCAGTTTAATTATAGTTTACAGGCGCATATGCCATGGAAACTCATAAGCTGATGTTTAAAAATAATTCTTATACTTATGAATATAAACAAAATTACTTAGATAAAAATATACCTGTATTCATAAAATCTGGGACCGGCGTGCCCTTTTCACCCCAAAAATAAAGTTCTATTCACCCCATTTAATAAATGGCTGACTTGGATCAGTGGTTACATCCTCATTCGTGGGTACAGACTGTTGTGTGTTCTTGCAATGTCTATGGCACATCTATGTCCGCCACTTACATCTATAAACCTGCGGGAATGCTAATTATATGTACCTTAGCGAACCAATATGGTTCTGTTACACTATCCCAAGTTTTCATTACAATGCATTATTTTTAAATAGTTGTTTTTATATTATAATTCAACATACATAATTTACAATTTTTATGATTGACTACGGGCGTAGTTACTAAATTTTTGTATAATTCAGAATATTCTATGCTTTGTATTCTGTGAAATACGAATTGACCGAACCAAATCGTTCGTTTTTTTTGCACAAATACCATGATAACTTTTAAATATATACGCTAGTGTAACAGCACCACACTACAAATATTAACACTCAATTGATTGCTTCGTTTTCCTTTTAAAGTAGCACTTGACACGCTTTTAACGAAATAATACAACTGGTAAAAACTAAAGAACCGTTTTACAAAAAAACACATTCCAGTCTTACTGAAACCTTAGGGTCCTTTCTCGAGTTGAATATAACAGATTATAACATTAGGCGTTTATATATACGGCAAGATGGGTCCTTACAATTATTTTTACTAAAAAGACCCTAGATTACGGTGGACCCCTTAAACTAATTATACTAACTATAAAAAAAATCAAAAATGTTACTTCATGAATAAAATAAATATGTTCTTAAAGCGTAAAGACCAAAGGCAAAACGGTCACAGGTTATATAAACAAGAATACAACAAGAACGACAAATTAAAACTAAAATGAGTTTGTATACAAGCTAAGTGTTGCTTGCAATAAAAAATACATTTCAACAACAAACGTTTCAAACAAGATTTTCGTACATTTATGCGCGATAAAACATTTATTTTTCTACAAGACGACGTTGACAATTATGTCGATCTAATCTGACAAAAAATTCGTCAGTGATTAATTTAGGATTGATGACTTAAGTCAATATTAACCGTAATTGTTCTAAGACGACACAATACGCCAACCACACATCTACAAGAGGACGAAACTTCAGCCGCATAGAGCGGACTAACCATGCGTAGGTATTAGAAATACACAAATATTCCAACGCTTTTAGTGACGAAACATAACGCACAAACATTCATTATATCTAACAACTTTGAACGATATTCGTTAAGAACACTATTTATTGCAATATGTTGCATTTTTAAAATTACACGGTCGTTTTTTTTAAACTTCGAAGCTGCACAGGTTTATAGCCAAGGATTTGGATAAAATAAACTTGAATTATTTCACTGGGACACAAAGGTAAAATTGATGCATAGATAAGGTCAATCTTCAAGAGCTTACTTTGACCAAATAAATGTTGAAAACTTATTACAAATGATAATTATTAGAATTGATTACATTGATATCTCATTTTTTTAAACAATACAGAATATGTCCAAATATAAGTCCAGATGATTTATTGAAGAGTCAATTTGGCAAAAAAAAAAACAATGACAAGAGATCACATACGATTGTAGTAATATTTAAATTAGATCAATATTTAAACTACTTAACTAAGAATAATTTTGATTATTTCAAAGGGAACATGTTAGTCAATTTATATCTAGAACCCAACAACAAATATAGATCCCAGTTTTTAAGTGTTTCTCTTTTCGTCTCAATATTTAAAAATTAAAACATATTAAAGGTTGAAAACATTCCAATACTAAACGCAAAAAATATGCCATACCGCTGTCCAAACAATTCCTTCGAGATCAACAATTAAAAAAATCAAAACGCGATTTATCCAATAGCTGCTCTTGAAGTGTGATTTACATGATTTCATTTCGTAGGCGGATACGTATGTTATCAAATGGGACGATGATTTTTACATATTTTTTTCATGAATGGTATTTACAGGACGTGGCTTTGTGCGTTGATTTTCAGTAATATGTTTTATGACATCCATTTAAAGGAGATCGACACTTGCAAACACTCAAACCAAACTGAAGCCTTACAAAAGTAGCGGTGTTGCCAATTACGTATTCTTTTACCCAAAAAGATTTTTTTTGCCAATTTTAATTTAATTTGCTTATTTCCATTCCATACACAGGAAAAAATCATTCACAAAAAAACCATCAACTCATAAAACCAACTTACCTTCCACTATCACCTTCACACCTTGCAACATTGTATTTACTGTGGCAACACCGGTGCTGTGATGTCATTGCTACAGGTGTATGAGGGGCAGGTCGGTGGGTCAGCAGGCGCGCGGCGGGGGGCGCAGCGCCAGGTCGTGTATGAGCAGCGGCGCGGTGTCGCTGGCCGGGCGCTGCGCCACCACGCGCTCCAGCACGCAGGAGGCCGACAGCCGAGCCTCCGCGTCGTGGTCCCAGCACTCCTCCATAGTGTCGCATAGCACGCACAGACCCTGGATAACGGGATATATGGGTCAAACTTTATCAATCTACAACTTAAGTGAACTACCCTAGTTGCTAGCAGTCTTCATCATCATTCTCCTGCCCTGATCCCAATTCTTGTTTGGGGTCGGCGCAGCAAGTTTTGTCCTTCCTTCCTGTATGGGAGGACAAAACATGCTGCATAAAAGTTTTGGCCGATGTTTTACGGCCGGCCGCCTGCCTGACGCCAACCCTCCGTGGGAATTTCTATGTTAAAGGGAATGGTGTGGGGATAGCGTGTGTTTGGGTACAGGATATTGCGGGAAAGGATATTTGGCCTGATGGTAAGGATGTTACAGTCCCGGATAAGGAAGTATTAGGAGACTGTAACAGCTCGGGGGGCCGAGCTCGCGTACTCGTAGCCCTGTTCCATGACTGGCTAGATCAATGGAAAAGGCATCCCCTGACCAGCTGAGTTGCTAGCAGTCTTATACCAAGAAAATAAATCAATATTGCTTTAACAATTTTCGCCAACAACATCATCAGCCCATCCACTGCTGTACCATTGGAGGGATTAAGCCAATTCCAGCACTATTCAATCCATAACATTGAGAAGATACAAGTATAAGACAATAGTGTTGTAATTCAAAAAGAAGCATTTCAGAAATCACAAACTTAACTTCCTAAATTTACTGATGTAAAAATAAGTAAAATACTTAAGATACTTTATTAATAAAGTAACAAACACTTCGAGCATTGCCAATCATTTTCAAAAATAACGGACAATTACGTTATTTTAAATTTTGAATAATTTATTGCAAAACATTTTTAGTCTACAGTTTACTCCTAGAACCAAAAAAGAGAGGTTTAACTCACGGGATGGTTCCGCCACTGCGGCTGTATGTGCGGCCTGAGTTTCCGCTGCACCACCGCCTCCTGCATCTCCTCGAGGCTGGGATGTGAACCCACTTCCTCTTCCAGCGGCAGACGATACTGGGCCGTCGCCTCGGCGCCGCCTTCACTACATCTGGAATACATGGGTTTGATCATAGAACGATCACGTTATAAAAGTCTTTGTGTACTGTGATATAGACTCCTGTTACAATAGATGAGATTTTATAAAGACTTCACATACTTGAAAATCTCTAAATCATGAGGAATGAGAGGAATGAATCTCTAAATCTCTCTCATGTATCTCTTATAATATACAATATTGTGTAATATATTTAAAAATATAAAATTTGTACATTTTGTACATGACATATTATTTCAACAGACTATCAATCAATCACTCAATCAGCCTATCGCCGTCCACTGCTGAACGTAAGCGTCCCCTATATAACATATAATCCTATATGACATATAATATTATACTATGCCAGTAGAACCTTAAACTCAACTGCGCAGATCATTCGTCATCGATCGTTAATCATCGAATAAACGAGTTCAGAGGATAGTAATTCAACACGTATCCTTAAGGATAACAGGAAGGAAACATTGCTGTATTCATTTTAAACGTAATGTCTATGAGTCATCACAGAAAACTTCGAGCAACAATAGCACCTATTCAATAATTCACAAGTTGGTTTCTCAAGAGAAATGACACGCTCAACTAGATTTCAGGTCAATATTTATAGAATACAATTTTCAGGTCAGATCTCGCTGTTTCGGCCATATTTAGGTTTGCAGTTTGCGCCACTCCGTTTGCTATATTTGAATAAGTTTTTTATACGATATGCTTGATTAATTTGTTGTCTGTTGACCTACATTATATTATGTACAGGATACCTCATTTTGTGCAGGTAAAATAACAATACAATTGAATAAGATCAAAAGGAAAATACATTTTTTGAATGTGGACGAGTGTCGCCGCTTGTCTGTCACCAATTCATAAATAACGTCAACCACACGACCAATGGTAAAAAATTCAACAAAAAATGAAGGGCTGCGTTTCACACACATTTAAGTGCTGATATTAAACGCAACCCGCATTACAAAGAAGCAGCCATGTCGAAAATATGATAGTCTAATCGTAGTTTCGGCACGCTCGGCATGCTGACATTTCCTTTCAAGTCTTATTCATTTGTTCCGTGTGTAAAATCGCACCTAATAGCTGGTGTAGTGTCCTTATGACTACAATCCATTGAATTATCTATAAGGGCGATGCCTTTGGATTTGATGATATAGAATAATATACAAGTACAATGGCAAAGAGAATTGTAGGGATTTGTATTTCAAATCTAAACCATTCGTTTGGAATACATTTTAGATTCAAAACTATTCATGATTATAAATATAGTATTGTGAGGTAAATGGTAAAGGGCGGTTACGAGAAATCTAGAAGCAAAGCACTCACCTCGAAGCGATCTCCCACAGCACCAGCGCGCACGCATACATATCGATCCTCAAGAAAGCGTCCTTCGTGAAGTTGATGGCTCCGTCCAGCACTTCGGGCGCCATGTACCGCCTCGTGCCCACTTGTCCGTGCGCGTCGCCGCAACCCCGCGCCGGCACAAATATCAGGGCCAGGCCGAAATCAGCGATGCAGGCGCTCAAATCCGCTTTTAGGAGTACATTCTTGGATTTGAAGTCCCTGTGGGCGACTGCCGGCTTGCCCCCCACTTCCTCGTGCAGGTGGGACAGACCGCGCGCCACGCACGCTGCCACGCGCCACGCTTCAGACCACGTCAGGGTGTGCGCTTTCAGATAGTCGCATAGAGAGCCCTGAGGGATACGAGTTTGGTTACTATATTAGAAATGAGGAATTTAAGATAAAGTATCCTGTGTTTTAATCAGAATAATGGGCAATCTGTGTACTAAGATTCAGAAGCCTTCATCTAACAGATATTAAAATCTAAATCTTAGCAATTGCAACAAATGTACTATACAAAGTGTCTCTTGCAATGTAATTAAACTATTTACAATGAGCATATCGTCAACGCCTGAATAATCGTAACAGATTGTTATTCCACATACATACGTAATAAACGTAACAATTGATAAACATTTATTTTTTAATATAGGAAAAAACTCGTTATCAAAACGATTTGTTTGTACAACAGACAAGTGCAAATGTTTACCTTTTCGTGATAAGCCGTGATGAGCCAGTATTCGGCCTGCAGATTATCGCCTTTCTTATCAACGCCGATGTAGTGCAATATGTCAGGATGGTCCATGCGCGGTAGCCGGAACACTTCTTGCTCGGCGAGCCAAGACTGCTTGTCCTGAAGCGGGAAGACCTTTACCGCCACGTCCTTTTGTCCGAGCTTGGCGCGCCACACCGCCCCGAACCTTCCTCGAGCGCGCACTTCGCAAAGAGTCACTTGTCCAACCAGAGTCCCCGTCTCATTCTCCATCCCCGCACCGGCTGACGGTGGCCTTGATAACGAAGCCTCGCCATTCCCAAGCTCGGCGAAAGAAGTAACTTTGCGATTCCTATACAGCAGATAGCATCCGACCAAGACAGCAAACAGTACAAACAGGGGTGTCAGGGTATAAGCAATTACAGCTTGTGTATCGTCAGTGTCAGGAGCCGCTGAGGCAGGGATCTTCTGTGGAGGCACGTCCGTTTGAGTCATGACTGTGTCCAGGCTTGGGAAGGTCAGGTTCTTGTTGCACATGTCTCCTTCGCAGCAACAGTGGACGAGGGGGAGCTTGGCATAGTGCAGCCGGCAACTTGCTGTTCTGTCTTTGCAAGACACTGTGTCTACGAAACAGCCTTTTACTTTAGGGTAAGCTGTGTTGGTCACATTGTTATACAGCCACAAGACGAAGCAGTGGACGCTTTTGTCGGCCTCGACGGCAGCGCATTCCTCCTGCAGGACGGGCGGGCATGTGGCGTTCTTAGAGGGGTCGCAGTTGGGAGTCGATGAGTTGTAGAATTCGCAATAGCGTGTCGTCACACCGCCTTCTTTTGGACGAGGTGGTAGATTTTCATCTGATGGTAGGGCTGCTAGTGTTGCGGTTTGGAGACCTATAAATATAAAATAATTTTTTATTGGATTATCATACTATGCATATATTAAGACTGTGGGTATCTATATCTTGTTGTTCTTCGCGCGCGAAAGTTAAAAGAAGAGTAGATTTTAACCGTCCGGTCAATGACCGGGTACCCGGGTATCCATTTTAACTTTTCAGATAGAATTTAATAACTTTTTCTTAAAAAAATTACAAAACCGTCTGGATCCTCAAAATTTAAGTAGTTTTAAACCCAATTCTTGTTAAACGTTATTATAATTAATTATATAATAATAGTAATTAACTACCAAACTTGATACCTCCTTCGTTCAATAACCAGGCACCCGGGTACCCACTGAAAGTATTACGCATGAACGTCGGTAATACTCACTAAAGAATCTAATTGTTTAAAGTATTTTGGTAATTTGAAAATAAATAAACAATTGTATAGGTAGTTTATATTTTTTTTTATTTAAATATATATATTTTTATTAGCAATTGCAAAAATAGTAAGTAAAAAGCACATAATTTCCGTCATATTTTATTAGTATAATTTTCTTTATTATTTATTTATTTATATTGTATACTTTTTATAATGATACACTGCTACACGGAAATAAAAGTAAATTTAATCATGACGTTCATTCCAACCCATGTTCATCACAAATTAGGTTTTTACATACTGAACATATTTTTCTAGTTTTCGCGACGTTTTTTTTTAGTTGTCTTAAAAATACTGGGATCTTGATTATTTACTTGCTATCATTTGCGCATATGGATTGAAAGCTCGGCCAGGAAAAGATTCAATCACCGCTTTCGTTTAGAAATGCCTCAAAATTTGAGGATTCTTCGAACAATTTATAACGAAAGGAGTACGCAGTTGTTTGCCCAATAGCCGATAAAATAATCGTCGCTCATGCCATTTTTAACAGGCATTTATGATTTTCATTATACAGAAGATATGGTGAAAGTCAGGCGACATCGAGAATATTAAAGAGGTATGCTAGAGTCCATCTGTGCGTTGTGGTATATCTACCAAGCATTTTCTCCACAGTGTCCACTCCAGCTTTTGACCAGTCAAAAAATTCAATAATTGCGGGTTGTTTCTTTGCACCAATACTAATTTTTGCTACTTGATGTATTAATGATAATATAATTAGTGCCTTTTTGGCACATAACTGCACATAGTTATGTTTTTTATGAAAATTAAACACAGTCGATAATGGCCTCTCGCGTTTTCGATTAAGCTATTGCTGGTGGAATAAATGTCTTATTTTATTTCAAAACGCTGAGAATCGTCAAGTATCACGATTGTAAACATTTTACCAATGGAAGAGTAAGAAAATAATTATCCAATAATAATGGTATCCACTAGTAATGTTCCTTCTTGATTCTTGATACGGACTACGGAGCCACCAAGACTGAAAATTTTCACCAACGTTCTTTTCACGTTACATATTTATCAATATTTATATACCTTTTTTCACTTTTACAACAGATTTTTAACGTGATTGGCAATGAGTTAAGGTACTACCGACATATAACGTCTGTTCACTGGGGTTCTAAAATTATTGTTTCAGCTGAAGGGCCGACTAGTCCCAAATAGGTCCCTGAAAGGTCTAAAACCTTCTATGGGGTCTATAAACCGCGTATAGTACCCATAGTTATTTCATATGCCACGTAGATAGCTTACTAATAACTTTTCTACCGTCACATTATATGCGGGTACCCGGGTACCCGGTTATTGAACGAATGCTGAAAGTTTGGTCATTGACCGGAAGGTTAAAGACAATCCGTTAACATCTGAATTAAATATTTGTAATATGTGTGTGAATTAAATAATGGTGTAATTATGTAAACACATAGATGTATTTAAATTTTTAGTTGTTATATTGCCGACTAAACTCGGTTTTTACCATTAAAAGTCGATAAATACAATTTGCAAGTATTGAAATGAAATTAAAGAAATTTGTCTTAGGAGTTTAAAAATTTGTTAAAGATCACTTAATATTAATTAAAAGGAAAATTTAAGAGATCCTGGCCATGCGCCCAAACTTTGAGGCGATCACTGCTTAATATTTTATAACTATGTTAAATTTTTTATCTAACACTTCTTTAATATATTTTTTTTAGAATTCTAGTAATTATACGCTAATTTTTAAAATAATCATTCTTGTCAGTCCTATTCATATTGTGAAATTTTGTTGCAAAATGAAATAAATAAATATATAAGTCTATAGGGGCTGGAAACATATAATATCGCCTTTTATACTTTATACCAAGATGTTTATAAAACCTATATTAAATAAAAAATTTAAAACATTTAATATCATTTTTCTTCCGAACATCTCAGAGCTTTTATTCAAATTACTAGTTTGTGTATATTGTAGCTCATCAAGAGTATTTTCCACATACTATCTTGAAACAAGCATTTATAATATTTCATCATATTTTAATATTAAACAATAACTAAGTCTAAATTTGTATAGGCATTACATTTTATGTATGTAAGTTTATAAAGCATTATACATGCCTAAAACACATATTGAATTATACCTCACTGCCTACTCGTATTTTCTTGCTTGTAATGTGGAAAAAGCATATTTTTATCTTGTCTCGACCACATCTTGTTTATAACCAACTGGAATGATTCAATGAACAGCAATAGTCACATATTTCAAATAAATATTGTATTTGGCCAACTCTTCATTAACTTTTAAAAATAATGTGAGTAAGTTTTTAAGTTGTGAGGCTAACTAACTGCTAGGATAAAATACTGAAAAAGAGAAAAAATAGCCCAAGATAATTGCGAGGAACACTTATTACTTACAAGGTGAAAAGCACTTCTTAAAAAACTTTATAAGTTACAAAAATTATTCTAAAGAAAGCATCTAATTTCACATACAACAATGATTTAGAACACAACAAGACTTTTACTAATGGAATGCAAAGCTATTTTTTTTTTTAAGTTTCTTTATGGATGATTTCACTTCCAAGCTCATTTCATAGATCCTAGGAGAGAATGAACATCATTAATTTTTAATGAAGTTATATTGTCAATTGGCATATTGTTGCACTAAAAAAACAACCACTCATATGGGTGGTCCCTATTATTTCCAGCATTTTTGAGGCTTCATATCACTTTGTCGTGTACTAATGTATCTCCCTCAATTACTTTTATTGACAAATTCTTTAAACATTGTGAAAATATTTCAATGAAAATATTTGTTAAAGTTGTTAAAAAGCTACGAACAAGTGCAACAAACACAATAGTTTCACTACTCACCCAACATTAGCAGCATAAAGAGAAGTACGATCGTCAGTGCCATCATCAGAACCTCGGCGCAGGCGGGTGTAGCCCTGCCGGCTCGGCGACACAATCCAATGTTATTTTTATACGCGGCCCCGACATCAAACGTCTATTCTATTTAGGATATTCCTACCATAAGTACATGACAGTAAACAACGCACAAACGAAAACCGTCAAACAGAACACATTCCTCTCCAACGACCGCACGACGAATATTACAACACTCGTAATGCACGAATCTAATTTACTCAATTGCAGTAATTGCACTGATTTTAATTGAAATTTCCGAAAATAAAACACATAAGTATCGTACTCCGTAGCTGCCCTGTTTGACGTCCATAGGGAGGCGCCAATCGGTCGGTATCGTTAATTAAATTATTTTTTTAAGCAATGCTTTATTAATTGATCTCTGAAAATTAATTAATAATTTAATGAAAATGAAAAAAAAAACATCAATAAATGTTATTTATCAGAAAAACACCACAGCAAACCATAATCATTGCTTTAAATTTGTCTTAAATGTAGTTTTGATTTTAATTCGAAGGATAAATTAGTTTTTAAATTAAAATCGTAATTTTTGTGTCCTGATTTCGCTTAAAACCCATCGCAACCGTTTAAAATTTTTGCAATTTTTTAATTTTTCCTGAACAATTAGGCTGATAAACAATATTGACTATAAATTATCGTGAAATGTTATATTACACAATATTTTTATTTAGTTCTTTTATATACTATACCAGTAAGCAATCATAGAAAATAATAATTATTTATCGATGTCCATTGTTTTGACTATATGATGTAAGCTGTATCACGAAATCCTTTGCCACTGCAAAAGTAAAAAAAAAAACACAGTGATACTAGGGACGTTATTCATCCTGTAAGAAAAAGATTTTGATAGATCGATTCTCAAAAAAATACTGTAAAATCGATTAAATTCTTTTTAATCGAATTTATTATTTTTGTATGATATAACATGTGCAGTAATACGTTATCTGGTAGCCCCGAAAAGATTAGTTAATGATCAATATTTTAATGATAGGTGTAGGAGTGTATTTGGCTCATATTTATCCTATTGCCACCCTCATGTGTAAGTTAATAATTACGAAGAAGATAAATAAAAGTGGTAATGATTATTGCTGATCGAAGGGTGTGCAGCAAGCGAATAGATTTTGATGAACTGGTTAAAACGGAATCATCATCATCATCATCATCATCATCATCAGCCTTTATTCGTCCACTGTTGGACATAGGCCTCTCCTATGGCACGCCACTGGGCTCGATCTTCGGCTCTCCTCATCCAATAAAAAATAAAACGAAATGAACTCGAATAAATATTAAAATTTGTATAAGGTGGACGGAATTAGTGAAGTAGGAGGATGGAGAGGAGCAGCTGTATAGTAGAATTCACAAAAAACGCTTTTGATGTCCTTTCAAATGGGTCGTAGATTGTGAAAGTGAAACGTTTCGATAGTCTTCGATATAAATGTATTTTATGAATTTTGAATCATATGTACTGTGAATACACTAATAACTTCGAACTTCCTCTACTATTACATTATTTTCTGTGGGCTTAAAAATATCATATTGCTAAATTGGATGAATTCGTAAACAGTATTTTAGATACATGAGATCGATTCTTCCATTACAGTGCTTCACTATCCACTTGTGACATATGTCAATTGCTATGACATATGACAATTATTGTTTGACAAGCACGAATTATGAAAAACACGAGTATCACTTGATAGAAGATAAAATAATAATTAATTATAGTTTCGATTCAAACAATACAAAGAATGCTACTTTAATTTCAATAATGTCCTTCTTTTATTTAGCTGCCGCAAAAGGGGATATGCCTATACATTTATTAGAAGATATTGTTGTAAAGCGACTGGAAAGTTTAAAAGGTGTTGTGAATGGAAACAATCTTTTATACAACGAATATATCATCGAAGGTAGCGTTTATGACAATGTAGGACATTTTATGCTCTGTATAATTGTTATATTAAGTGAGAATAATGATTTTTCAAAATTTTTTCTCAAAGCCGAAACAGAGTTATTTAGACTGAGAATTGAGTGCTTATCCTCGTATGATATTCGATGCTTCGCCAAAAAGTTGTTAAGGACTATTAAAAAACATGAGCCCGAGCAATCTTCTTTTATTATACCCTTGCAAGTATTGTGCCAACATTTAATATTGAAAAACATTGCCCAGCACATATCACAATCTCATGACAAAGGGTGTTTTATGTACAATCTAAAGACACATTTTAGCTATTGCCTTTCATTTGTGTCAAAACGATTAGTGGAGATATTTGGAGGAACAGCTGTAATACCATGTGGACTTTGGAAACAATATTTAACATCATTATTTATTGAAAATTTAAAGAACAGACTTAAAACTGGTTTGGCACCAATTCAAAATGATCCACGATTAGAAGAAATGCTTAGAAAAATAAATAAAAAGTTCATTCCAAATTTAAATAATAATATACATTCACTAAAAAGCAGGGATATAGACAATGTGTCAAAGCTATTTCCTCCTTGTATGTTGAATTTACATAGACAACTAAGGCAAAGGCATAGATTGTCACATTCACAAAGGTTTTATTACAGCCTTTTTCTGAAAGATATTGGTATGCCAATTGAAGAAGCTATTGATTTTTGGAGAAATGAATATAGATTGAGCCCAAATGGAAGTCATAGTTGTTGCCATTCATGGGAAAAAGATGAGAAAAAATATTTATATGGTATAAGGCATATGTATGGATTGGAGGGAGGCAGAAAGAAATATTCTTCAGTGAATTGCCAACGGATTCAGAGCATAGACAATGCATGTACTGAAGGAGGTTGTCCCTTTAAGTCCTTTGACAATGAAAATATGGTCCAGCTTATTCAGAATCCTACAAAAAGTTTAACCTCACAAATTAATGATCTGAAAAGTAGGGGCCAATTTACATCTGCATGCATGTTAACTTTAAAGAAGGGTGATGACTGTGATAACTTTAGCTTTAATTTTAACCCTGTCAAATATTATACAATGTCCTTGAAAATTAGTGAAACAAATTGAATATTTATTTATGTATTATGAATTTCAATAAATTATTTTAATTTATTTTTATGATTTTTATTTTTACAAACATTGACAAATGTGTATAAACATTCCTTTTAAGAAACAGTACCTATTATGAAGAATCATCTTGTGAATTATTTGTCTCTACGCAGTGGCTGATTTATCCGATTGATGTTGACCAAACTAACAAGTTATTGAGAAAATGAGTGAGGTAAAATCCCAATATACATTAATTCTATTTTAATAAGATGTATTATTTAATTTTATGCAAAAAATCTATCTGTGTCTAAACAGGATTTAAATCTAAAAATATTACAAAAGTCAACCTTGTCACTGCACCTAAAGAGGTCTAAATTTTGTTATTGCAAGCAAATTAGGTAAATTGAGCGCAATACTATAACTGTACTTGGAAGTATTGTAATCATAAATTGTATTCATTTTTTTCTTTGGTAGATTTAATGTATTTTAAAAGTTCCATTTCTAGCTATTATATGAGTCCTGATTGTGTGCCTTACCTCTAAAAAAACAAGCAAGAAAAGCAGAGGCATTAAAAAAACGGGAATCGAACCTGTAACTTTTTCATCTTACGCCGGACACTCATGCTTGCACTACGCGACAATTGAAATCGTGGTGTCTTCATATCTCTCGAGGTCATTGCGTACTTTTCGCCAGCAGTAGGTACCTATTATGAAAGCTAGAATATTTGCCGCGTGAATTTATTAAAGTCGTAGTAATAGACGATAGCTAATAGTGAAATGTAATAAAATATTAACGCAAGGCCAAGGATGGGAATATGTTTTTGTTCCCGCCACTTAAATGCAATCAATATAATGATTTATACTACTGAAACGGTGACATTGCAAAATTGTAAATAATATGTTGTGGTGTCGAAGTTATTGATGAATTTATAGTAAGTTTTTTCTCGTCATTCCACTTTTGATCAGCAGTAGTAGCTTGGGTGTAAGAGCATTGTCGTTTAAGAGGATAATTGACCCTAAGAGGCCACGGCGTCACGGGCCATCTAGCCCGACGCGTGATGATGACCCAGCAAAACTTCTACCGGCATACCGACCAAAACCCTTCAGTGGTTATCTCCGTGACACAAGGATCGCCCACCGTTATTTCTCACTCGCTCGATGGGTGCTTATTTAACCATGAATGCTTAGAATTCAGAGGAGGCGCGAAATGTTGGCATTTGCGCACCAAACTGCATATAATAATTAATTTATTGTGTGGGTGTGTGTGAATAATTCCGGACATTTTTTTGGGGTATCGGAGAGATTAGGTACTAGAAACTCGGGGTTACTTGAAGAAAAAAAAGTTATTACTATTTTGAAAGGTGCGAAAACAGTTATTAAAGGCACAAGCTTTAGTTAAGCCTTTCATTTTGAATTTAAAAATACATTTGTAAAATTTCAACTGTTGACATTCGTAAGCGTTATAGTGGACGCGAGCCCTTAGTCCGAAAAATTCGTCAAAGCTAAGATTTTTGTGGGTTCGAATTCGGAGCATTAAAATCAGGCGATGACTTTATTTTTTTTAAACTAGAAGGTTACAAAATATTTAAGATTACCCGTTTAAAATACCATGAATTTTAATAGCGGTGTGTAAGTACTTAATGTAATTAAATTGACAAAAACAAAATACAATATGATGTAATACTTATATTTGAAAAGTAATGTCAATAATCTAAATTTTCACTACTAATGATAATAGATAGTTATTTATCAATCCCAAATAAATTGGATCAAAAATTATTCTAATTCTTCGATGGTGATTCTTGTCTTGACCAATTTAAGAACACACAAAACAAGAATGATCTCAAGAACTGCTGGTATTATAGCCCTTTCCACCGATTTCGGACGGCGACCCTGACTACAACTTACAATTAAAAGCCTTAATGTGGCTTGCTACGCCGAATTTAATTTTAAATACTCGGTCACAAGATAAAAAGTAAAGATGTTCCAGGTTAAACGTGAGTTTAGGAGGGAAAGAATAATAAAAAAACAACACAAACCTAAATATACGGGTTAACGTCCTTTTAATTATTAATAACCACCTTACTTAGGGACAAAGATATTTAGAATGCAAATGTTATTTTTAACCTTTTGCTGTTGTATCTTTTGGCTTGGGACGTTCTAATTTAAGTTATGTCTAATTACATTATTAAATGTAATTTGCATACTGCATGTTAGTAAGTGCAGAATACTTAGTGTCTAAAAATTATAAATTAACAATTTATTTATCTCAGCAACCTTCACACGGTGATTATTATCTGAAGATTGTTTTTTGAAATTATTATATTCAATTCTTTATACAAATTTAAATAAGCTAAATGTTAAATAAGTGAATTGCGGTTTACATAAAGAAAATTCGGAAGACCGCTTTTATAAAACATTTTGTCAGATAGAAAGACCAGATGCATAAAAAAATTAATGAATACCTTATTTAATTAGTCATTTTCATTCATAATTTAAAGCCTGTATATTACAAAATCCAGCCAGATTTCGCAAGGTATGTATCATTCCCACGTAATAGGGGACAAATCTTTATACTGCCCGACTCGGGAATCGGACCCGGGACCTCCAGATATACGGTATACGGCGATAATAGTGCCGCGAGAACACGAGGCAATTATAGCATGTCACACTTCTGACCTGTAAAAATTGCGTTAGGCAGAAAAAAATCCACAATTTGGCCCCATTTTTTATTACACGCTTTTTATTAGCTTCACTTGTATGTTTGTAACCGACTTCTTCGGGCGCGATTTTGACCCACTTTAAACGACTAGATTTCGTTCAAACTTTGTAGATTTATCGAGGACCGATGACAATACACTAATTTGATAAAAAATCGAACTAAAAAATAGAAAATAAATAATAGGTTAAAAAAACTAAAAAAACACATTGGCATTGCCAAGTCCATGAGCGACGGTGACCGCTTACCATCAGGCGGGCCGTCAGCTCGTCTGCCTGCTAGGGCAATTAAAAAAAAAAAAAAAAAAAAAAAAACACGCTTTTTATCGAAAACCGAACTAAAAAATAGAAATTAAGTTTTAATAAATTTAAATTAAGAATAGTATTAAAAATTTCAATAAATATAAATTAATAATAGTGTGAATAAAAATAAATATATTTTAAAAAAAGCATGGGGTGCTTTTTAAGATATTATCAAAATGATAATCACTCTACTCATATCTGTCAATAAAATATTTATAACTATTGACACCATGCACCCCACGCTTTTTTTTAAATAAAATATTTTTTTTTTATTCACACTATTATTAATTTATATTTATTAAAATTTTTAATACTATTCTTAATTTAAATTTATTAAAACTTATTTTCTATTTTTAGTTCGGTTTTCGATAAAAAGCGTGTTTTTTAGTTTTTTAAACTATTATTTATTTTTTTAGACTCCGTTCCAAAAAATTCATAAATTCCCAGGAATTGAACAGGGGAAGTTTCAATTGTATTCTGCATTTTTATAACAAGACAGGTATACCACTCGAGAGTCTGCAAACTATTAGACATACCTTCATTAATGCGGTGTTCAAATATCTTCAGGGATTTCCTTAAGAAATCAAAATGATAAATGAGGGTTGGACTCTAAACGGCTTTTTATTTTTTAAACAGGTTTTGTGGTGCAATTTAAAGATTACTTTAAAACCAGTTCTGGGTTTTGAGACCGAGTTAATTCCCTAATTTTTTTTGGGTATTTTATCATCATCATCATTGTCATCTTATTGTATCATCAGTATCTGTGTTTGTTTGGCTGTCATGTTTTTTCATACATAAATAACATTTCGCCTCTATTCCTCTCAGGGAATAGGTAGAGGTGCATTTCTGCATCTACATTTCGTCAGGTATGTTCGTGACATGGGGCAAGCCTATTACCGTTTTTGGAACACACATCCAAATTTTATGGTGATACTTATAAGTTTTCAATAGAAAACCCCAATAAAACTTTGCCCGACCTGGGAATCTAATCTTAGACCTCTAAATCGCACGGCACATATTTATACCGCGTGACCACGAGGCAGTCATTACATGTTGTTATAGCAATATTATCAACCCCTATGGTAATTTTTACTACGATGTTTCTTCTTCATCAACCCATTTTCGCCCACTGCTGAGCACGGGTCTCCTCTACCATTGAGAGGGTTTAGGCCATAGTCCACCACGCTGGCCTAGTGTGGGTTGGCGGGCTACACACCTAAGAAATTCCTAAGAACTCTTAGGTGTGCAGGTTTCATCACGATGTTTTCCTTCACCGTTAAAGCAAGTGATGATTCAATGTGAATATACACATAACTTCGAAAAGTCAGAGGTGTGTACCTGGGGTTTGAACCCGCGACCGTCGAGATTCTCGACCGCGCGGCCAAACCTCGAGGTCATCACTGCTTCCGATCCGCTTTGCATCACGATGTTTCACTTGACATTAACTATGTAGGTATATGTTTGATCGAAGATGGTTAGGGCCTAAGTCAATAAAACTGGCCTCGTGCGGGTTTGTGAACTCAAACCTGAAATAAAAAATAAAAAAAATAATTGAATACGAGATTAAATTTCACAACCTCGTGGTTGCAGAAATTGTGGTTCAGTAGACAAACGCCATAAAAACACAGTTCAAATTTTTCCCATTTGTGATTTGATCCCGAGACCTCATGAAATCATTAATCCACTCCGCGAGACCAACGAGGCATTCGTAGGCCATCGCGTATTCGCGGACTTTACATCAATAAAAAAATCCCTAATTGGAAATCCACGTCAATAAAATATGAATTAAGATAATCCATCAAAACGAGATTTATGTAAGCACATCCGTCAACTTTCAACATAATTCCGTAATGAACATCACCTGTGCATACTTCCGTGAATGAACTTGAAAAAGAGCCAAATAATGATTGACTTCACGTTTCTAGCTCAGAACCGTGCGTACATCGATGGTACATCCGAACTCTTTGACCAATTAACGTTCCTATAAGCGCTAAACAACCGAGGTGTTCCGCGGAATACGCGTGCTACTGTAGCTGAAACATATCACATATGTACTATCACACGCTTGGGTTGATAACGTTAGTCGTATTTGGCGGACAGAGCAGGCCGCGCGGTGTAATGGCGGCTCGCGATGTATTTCCCGTGGAATTCGAAAAGAATTATTACGACTTAAAAATGTTCTTACGCGACCATCCAGGGGGAGTGAACACCCTCGAAATGTTTAAGGGAAAGTCCGTGGCCCAAGTAATGCGCAAGTATGGCCACAGCACCAGTGCCTACCACATGATGAGAGACTTCCAAGTGCGAGATGATGAGTTGAAAGACGTTAATTTTACCGGAATTGTTAGTGGGAACGGACGGATAATTACAAGTGAAGAAGCTGTGAGGGATGAAAAGGAGATAGCTTTCCTCGAAGAGTTGGAGGTACGAAATTATTTTAATAACGTTTTAATGTAAGGTTCTGTAAATTTAATTTTTTGATACCGGTTCTTATTTAAAACATTTTAATAATAGCGCGATTAGTACAAGGAAATTATGGGACTAAGATTTAATTTTTTATCGAATGAGAGGTTATCATATTTTATTAGTATTACAAGACATAGTCACAGTTAATTTTAAATAAAGTAAATAATGAGTATGCTTTTCTTCTAACTGAAGATGCGCGGATAAACAATCAGTGTAATAATTTAATTGTAAAATGTTTTTCGAACCGTAATTTTAGCACGATAAAATGAAACGTTCCTAATTATTAACATTATTCGAATGTATTGTGGCATTGACTCCTATTAGGTATAACAATTTTTAACAAGTTAAGAAGGTAAAAGGCCTTGACTCTTGATATTAAAATAAAGAAAGGACGAAAAAGTAATTCAATTTTTTTCTCGTTGGTTTATGTTTGTTTAGCAGCGTGCTTCTATTAAACTTAGCGTTATTTTATTTAACTTTTCAAGGGTCGGTAGAGCCTATCTTGAAAAAAAGCCTCGTGGTATAGTTATCTAGACACGAGCTTGCGAAACGAGGGGCCGCAGATTCGATCCACGTATTCAGGCAAATTTTAGTGTTATCTACAAATATTTGTTTCGGGTCTGGGTGTTTGTGAGACCAAAAAAGTCTCTCATAGTCTCTGTTACAAAATTGTTTTGTCTAGTGCGGGGTCATCGTAGTCGTTTCTTTCAGGCGAAACCAAATGTGACTAATTGAATCGAAATTATCAGGCGCGGCAAAATTAATATGAATTGCGTTATTATCCTAATCAAGTTTAGGTATAACAGAAAAGTATACCCAAAACATTAAGTTACGAGTCTTGTGATCTGGGTATTTGAAAATACGAAAGACTTTTCGGTCTCATAAACACCCGGACACGAAAGAAAAGTTTGTAGAAAACAAACATTTGTCTCGGTGCGGGTATCGAACCCGCGGGTGTTTAGCCAACCGCACCAAGGACGAAAAAATACTTATGTAAGCATTATGTCTTTCATAAATTAAGACGGGGTAAATGCATGAACTCCGGACAATCCCAATTTTAGTGATCATAAAATTTTTTAAATACTAAATTTACGATTTGGGAATTTAACACAAATTATCCTAAATCATAAATTAGCAGATCAAAACTTTATTTGCTATGTCTTTAATAAGAATGAGGTTTTCCAAGTACTTACATAGCGAATTAAAACGCCTAACGTTAATTTCTTATCTGTCTTAGTTACAATAACATACCGTATAAAATTCCGTTTCATAATAATAAACTGGAAAATCCGCAGTTACACTGCCGGTCAAAAAGTTAAGACTCATCTTAATAAAGGCAGGAAAAATGAATAAAACATAAAACTATGTAAAACAATATAAGACAAACGGCTTAATTTACGAATAAAAAAAGCACATTCATAATTACAAATACCTATACGAAAAGTTGTCTCCTTTGCTACTCTGTTTTAAAGAATATCGGCATACGAGCAATCAGTTTATGGATTGTATCTAGTGAAATGTTATCCCAGCTTTCTTATCATGTTTTCGAGGATAAAAAGCGATTCGAGAGGTTTCTGCCAAGTTCTTTCCATTAAAGTTTAAGATGGACAGAATGCTTATGGAAGTTAGGAAAATGTCAGTTTATGCTATCTTCAATGTGTTTTTTTTACCGTAACTATTACCTGTCTTAACTTTCAAAGATAATCTTTTTAACATAGATCTGATGCGGATAAGTCAATTGAATTTAAAATAAATCTCAAAAAATAATTCAAACTTGAATTTTTAGTTTTAAAGGCTTAAGTAATAGACTGAGATGTAGACCTGCTAAAAATTATTGATAACTCACCAAATTATATGAATTAATTAATTTTACTATAATGTGATTCATACATTAATAGCGCAGGGGCGTATTTCTGCGCCCAGCCCATACCCGAGAGTCGAACCCAGGTCCTCGAGAACGCAAGAAACACTCATGCCACGAGACCACGAGGCAAAAATCTCTCTTTGTATTTAATTAAAACTTGTGTTTCTTTTGGAGGGTAATAATTTATTTTTGTCATTCTTAATTTACGCGTACTTTTCGAGGTCGCACGCATGTGGGTCACGTTCGCTTTGCAAATAGTTGTAGTTTAAAAAAAGAACTATTTAAAAAGATTCGTCCGACGTAGTATTTATGTGATCGAAATATATCGATTAAATAACTGGCGGATTGATAACAAATAAACAAATACACAAAACAGTAGCTATATAAGTCGATATGTATCAGAAACTACGAGAGACTTTTCGGTCTTACTAATACCCAGACACGAAATTAAACATGAAACACGTGTAATCCACAAATATTTGTCTCGATTCGAGGATCGAACCCACAGCCTCTCGTTCTGCAGGCTGGAATTTAGAAACTGCGCCACGGGGCTGTCATGAATGACTAATTTTTACCAAAAAAATATCAAGTTTTAAGTAGCTGATGTTTATAAAAATTCCGTCCATGCAAAAATTTACGTATTTTCATGCATTTTAACCAGGAATTTAATTTTTTTTAGCTATATTGAACTTGAGCGTTAAGAATGAAGTTGTTTTAATGAATTTTAATAGGGATACAACTTTGATATTTGCTGCGTTTTCGTCAGTTGGATTAGATCTTTTGTATTATTTACTTTTACCTATTCTAATCTTAAGTTCATAATAAAGTTCTCTTTGAAATCCCAGTAACCACAACAATCCAATGTTTGTTTTAAGACGTGTTATTATTTAGTCTAACTTATAATATTTTGCTTGCGGTACCTAACTTCTCGTATTTCATACCGTAAACTCAAAGCTGTGATTATTTTATTTGTATTAGTACAACAATAGCTAAACTATATTGTGTACTTGGTTCGTTTAAGTTATTATTTTATGCTCGTAATTTTGATGGACTCAAGGCTTAGGCGCGCGGTTTGTTAAAGATCACCTTTTTTATTTAGTTTCAATTACATTTCACATTTTAATATAAGCTGCTACAATTTTCAATTTACCTACTGAGCTAGTCTCTTATGTTAGTATGCTAAGTAGCTTACACAACATTGACGTATAATAATGGGACAGAAGTAGACAAGTGTACTAGTTTGAGTAGACTAGATAAAAAAAATGAATGAAACGAATATCGAGGGTCCCAAAATAATCGATATTCGTTCGCATTCGTTCAATATTTTGATGAGAAACAGCCGTCATAACTGCGTAGTCGTTCAATACTTCTCCAAGATAGCATTGTTACGGTCGTCTTAGATATAGGACGCAGTTACACCCGACCATTTGATTAGGACGCTTGCGCCTGCCGTTCTTATGGTTGCAGTTTACAGCGTGGTTTTCGCAGCACGCACATCGATCCCCTATTAATCAGACAGTCAGTTACGTTAAATACCAGTCAAGGGACACTCTGGTGACATTTTATCCCCTTCTCTTCCCAGGACATGCAACGACATCCCTTTCGAAAGTGACTTTAAGGCTGTGATTCGTACACATTCATTCTTTAACTCCAAGGAGCACATTCAATCGCTTCGTAAATTGCATTTTAACGCTCAACCGAACGTCAGAACTAAACGTTTACAAAAATTACAAGTTTATTCGCAGTCTTTTAAAAATCCGAATGTATGTTTGTATTTGGCGGTCCATTTGTAAAAGCACAAGACGTAAATAATAAACACGTAGAGAACAGAGCACCTGCGCGTCAACATCGCGTAATACTGTACCAAAGGAACGTTATATTTAGTTTGGAGATAGCCGTGGCCTTGTGATCTCGAGTGCCATGGACGGGATTAATACTAGAGGTTAAAAGCATTTACAAGGAATTATCACGCACTTTAACGGTAAAGGAAAACATCGTGATGAAACTTGCACACCTAAAAGTTCTTAGGGTTTGTAGTCTGCCAACCCGTACTAGACCAGCGTGGTGCATCAATGCCTAAAGTTGCTGTTGTAGAGATTCCCGTGCCCGAGAATGTGTACGTGAGACGTATATTATAGTCTGATGATCACGATAATGATTAAAAGCATTGTCAAAAATTATACCTTGATTTATACCAGTTGACTATATATTTATTTGGTGCATATAGAAGAATTTGAAGAATTAATTTGTGTGTTGCATTTCATATTAATGTTTTTGTTATAAATGCTATCCAACAAACCTAATCTATACTTGACATTTTTTGTAAGTACTTCTACTTAAAGTACCGTAGTTAATTTATTGGACTGAGGGCCTGAAGTGGCTGACTTTTGTTAAGTGTTTTTGTCACAATCCACTCATTCTTAGTTTTGTATGAAAGTGGTAATAAGACACCGATTTATGTTTCCGTATAACAAAATTGTTAGTATATTAAGAAAAGCAGTTTTGGAACACGACACACCATCATCTGCTCATATAGGTATGTACCTATATAGGTATGTATATACCTATGTCCCACTGCTGGGCACGGGCCTCTTGTACAACTGAGTTAGTCGTGACTCGTGAGTCCACCACGCTTTTAGCGCGGGTTGGTGGACTGCACATGAATGAAATTTCAAAAAATATTTAGGTATTTAGGTTCACAAAGATTTTCTTCACCGTTAAAGTAGGTGTGATAATTCACAATACACACATAACTTCGAAAAGTTATTTGTGAGAATTTAATAAATAATACTAATTTCGGGATAATATTCTGGGTAAAATATTGAACATTTTGGGAATGTATGTTATTAAATATTCGTAAGATCTTCAAAAATAGGAATTACCATTTTTAAAGTTCTTGCGATGTTTCTTTCTTATTAGATAATTATGAAAGTAAAGCATTAAAGATTTGTTTACATTTCCGATCTCACATTAAGATAAGTCTCGTCGAGGTCAATAAAAAATATGACAATAATTTTGGTTTACCATTAGCAACAAATAATTATGATTCATACTAATTTTGGTATTAGGCCAAGAATCAAAGTCGAGCCTTCTTATTTCACAAGCTATATTGTTAGCTTATTGCCGTTCACTGCTGAACAAAGGACTCCTCAAATATGTAGGCGCCAAAGATCTGTTGAGCAGGCCTCATCCATCCGTTTCCCGCCACCTTTCTCAAGTCGTCGGACCATCGTACTGCAGGCCGTCCTATACTCCGTCTGCCTGAGCACGGTCTCAACTTCAACACTTGTCTACTCCATAAGGCGTTTGCTGTTTTATAGGCTACATCTAACCAACTAAGTCAAATATAAATAAATAATAAAACGGTCCTAATGAAATTAATTGTAAATAAAGTGTATAGGCCTGCTAATTCATATTTTCATTTTTCCAATCGACCTTGGCATAAATCCGTGTTACATTTGGAGAATGGCCAATTGTCGACTGCTGAAATACAATGATAAAAATTGCTATTTGATTATACATAATTTTGAAACATTAGTGTCCAAAAATAAAGCACCTAGTTATTCCAGCTACGTTACTGTGGGACGTGCAATCTAATTGTTCCTAGTTTAGATTGTAGACTTACACGAAATTACTTTGTATCAATATTGTAAGTGCAACACTAGAGTTTCTTGCCCGTTCTTCTCTAGTGATGACTGCCTTCCGAACAGGGTGGTAAAATTTGAAATGACTGAATCTAAGTGATGTATTTTACATTTTATAGATTCAATAAATATTATTTCATTTCATTTCAAATTACACTTCGGTTTACCTTTGCGCAACGTGTCTGGAGATATCCATTTCTGCCTTCCGGGTGTATAGGTGTAGTGCAGTGTGTACGTACTCGACGTCCGCATTTCATGGAATTTAATCTAAATACTTAAAAATTATAGCAAGAAAACTTTAATAATTCACAATTTTTCTACGAAATATATTATTTGTCATATCGCATACTACATCTATACTTTAACTTACCACTTTTTAATATTGACGTAAAAATACTAATAATTTTTTTATCTTTGGTACATACTCGCGTAAAAACTTACGAGAATACCAGATATTACTATAGTTTTAATTAATTATTATTCAAACTGATCATTTTTATCTCTTTTTCTGCCTCGTTAATTCAGTGAAATCAGTGTGCGGCTCAGTTGATTACCGGGTCGAACAGTGTTGTTCGATTTATGGCAAAAAGTTCGCCTTTTTTGTAGTCAAACCTTTTTACTCATTCCTAGATATAGGTTTATATATCTAAAGCCGGAGCAAACGACTTCGAAGGCTGAAGATTGTATTTAAAAAAACTACGATAGCCAAATATAACGCACCTGCGTGTCGTCTGTGTCAATAAGAGATTACTCAAACAGTTTAAATTTGATAAGATTACCAAAACTTAGTTTAAAGATTACGGCGAAAACATTGCATCACAAATATGACGAATTGTGCTGGTGTTCATAGAGTCTAAACGAGAGGGTCTTGGTTCAGCTGAGAAATAATCTTTTAATATATTATTGATTATATCTCTATCCATATTTATGACACCTACGTGTCATCAATTATATTTTAAATTCCACCTACCTAATAGGGGGCTAGGCTGCTCCGTTTTTTGGGCCGACCTGGGAATGGAATCTGGAGCATCAACATGACCCAGCATACACTTGTACCGCGAGACTACGCAACCGTATAGGCCTTCCCAAAGACTGCCAGCGGCCTGCATTTATCGACTTCTCCATTAATTTCTGTCCCATCGGGTTTCAGTGTATAACATTTAAATAAAATCCATTTTTACCAATCCTTTTGTTTATACATTTATTTTATTTTCCGAAAGAGTTTTTAAAAGATATTACAGCCTTAGTGGTCAAGGCACAGGCTGCGGTATCTGTCATCCCCGAGTTCAATGTCACCTTACCTTTATTCCAAAAAACGAATTCGAAATTTTAAATTTAAATATCGAATGTTAGTTGATGACGGTCCGATCCACGCATAAGGATACACTATCTTAAGGTTTGGAAATGGGTTTTTGAGATTCCTATTTAATTAATTTTATATGACATCAGGTCCAAACCCGTCCTCGGTTTTAAATAACGTCGGAAATTTACATTAAGGTATTTTTTTATTACTCTCTGTATTTTTTATGTTTATTGCATTTTCTGTATAAAATTATTCCAATTATGTCAATATATTATACTCTAGAGATGTTCCGGATATGATATTTCGGATCCGGATACGGATACGGATATAGGAATAAAATTATATCGGTTTCGGATTCGGTTACGGATATGAAATTATTTCGGATTATCCGTAAGTTTCGGATAGTTTCGGTTACGGATATTAGATTGAAGTCAATTATAAACACAAAGGCGCGCGAATGCTTTGGAAGTTGAAATTGCCATTGCGCAAAATAAAGGCTCCGAAGTATTCGCTAAGCCACACACCTCCTGTTGTCACCTGACGAAACTCAGAACACAACAAGGCACCACCGTCACCTCAGTCCCAGAAATTCTCGGAGAGGTCGAAAAGTATTACGGAAATTTATATGCTCAAAGAGCAGTTCCGCCTGTGGCCTGCAACGTGGATGATCCGCGAGCCAGACTGACCCGCCACTACTCAGGCGAACTTCCCGACATCGAATTGGGCGAAATTAGAATGGCCCTCGGTCAACTTCACAACAACAAGGCTCCGGAAGATGACAGAGTAACCACTGAGCTTCTCAAGGCAGGAGGTACTCCTGTCTTGAGAGAACTGGTCAAGCATTTCATCTCAGTCATCCCAACTGGCACAACACCTGAGGCATGGAGCAAGAGTGTGGTGGTTTTGTTCTTCAAAAAGGGAGACAAAGCCTTATTGAAGAACTACCGCCCCATCTCACTTTTGAGCCATGTCTATAAGTTGTTCCCGAGGGTCATTCCGAATCGTCTCGCCCGACAATTCGATGAATTCCAACCACCGGAGCAGGCTGGGTTTCGGAGGGGCTTTAGCACCGTAGACCACATACACACACTAAGGCAAATAATAAAGAAGACTGAGGAGTATAACCATCCCTTATGCCTCGCGTATGTGGACTACGAGAAAGCTTTTGACTCCGTCGAGACCTGGGCTGTTCTGGAGTCCATGCAGAGATGCCAGATTGACTACCGCTACATCCAGGTGATGAGAAGCCTATACGGAGCCGCTACGATGGCTGTCCAAGTACAAAAACATAGTACTAAGCTAATCCAATTGCGGCGAGGGGTAAGACAGGGAGACGTCATTTCTCCGTAATTGTTTACCAACGCATTGGAGGACGCTTTTAAGACACTCGACTGGAAAGGACGGGGCATCAGCATTAACGGCCAGTGCATCTCTCATCTGCGATTCGCGGCGGAGTCTCTGCAGGACTTGGAGGAAATGCTTAACAGCCTAGACCGATCTTCAAGACAAATAGGACTCGGGATGAACATGGACAAAACAAAGATCATGTACAATCGTCATGTACTCCCGAGGCTGGTTGTCGTAGGGGATGCCACTCTCGAAGTTGTCCAAGAATACATCTACTTTGGCCAAACAATTCAACTGGGCAGGCAAAACTTCGAGCAGGAGGCAGACTGAAGAATACGTCTAGGCTGGGCGGCATTCGGGAAGCTGCGTCATATTTTCAAGTCGTCGATCCCTCAGTGCCTGAAGACGAAAGTCTTCAATCAGTGCGTCCTACCCGTAATGAGTCGAAACGTGGACACTCACCAAAGGTCTGGTCCACAAATTCAAGGTCGCCCAGCGTGCTATGGAGCGGGCAATGCTTGGAGTTTTTCTGGTGGATAGAATTCGTAATGAAGTCATCCGCCAGAGAACCGGAGTCACCGACATTGCCCGCAAGATAAGCACGCTAAAGTGGAAGTGGGCTGGCCATGTCTGCCGACGTTCGGACGGCCGGTGGAGCAGACAAGTATTGGAGTGGAGACCGCTCTTAGGCAGACGTAGCGTGGGACGTCCTGTAGCACGATGGACCGACGACTTAAGAAAGGTGGCGGGTAACGGATGGATGAGAGCTGCTCAAGACCGGGATGGTTGGCGCTATCTTGGGAAGGCCTACGTTCAGCAGTGGACGGCGATAGGCTGAGTTATATAAACACAAATAGTATGTAATAATTTGGTTTTATTTATAGGTTTTATCTATTCATCAGGTGTTTTGTTTTGAGATGAAGTTTCAATGAAGTAGTGCCACCCCCTCCTTTCCGAGAAAAGTTTCTATCGCATTATTTACATTTTGCTTATTCTCATTTATTTGATTAAAAAAATGTCCAAATGAAACTTGACTTTGATCGCATAATATCACAAGACTTAAGGCTATTTTTAAGCTAAGTATAAACTTTAAAATAAAACACTAACTAGATATGTTGTTTATGACAAGAAATAACAAACAAACTGCAAGATTCACGTGGCGCGCGAGCGGTGAAACAAAAACCTGTCGAAACGTGTCGTTTTATTTAGTCTCCGCCCCTATCCGAAACTATCCGAAATTTTAAATCGGATACGGATACAGTTACGGATATTTTTTTATTTCGGATATCCGATTGTTTCGGTTACGGTTACGGAGCTCCATAACATCCCTGTTATACTCTGTACCTAACATGTCTCACTTTCTTATAGCGAAGAAGAACTCGATAAGATTAAGCAACAATGGTATCAATTTCAGAAAAATACCAAGAGTCAAGCCCAATAAATACATCACAAGTATATTATTTTAGCGAGAATAACTTGATTAGATTACGACGGTTTTGTAAATATTGATCACTTTGTTCTGTGACTAAATTTAGGGACTTTTTACGCTCTGACGAAAGGATATATACAAACATAAACGCACCCACGCGCACACGCAAAAGTTTTCTATACAAACACAACGCAGTACCATCTAGACCCGCGATAGTGACTAGAATCTTCTTTGGCCTCAAGTCTGGCATCTACCGTCCTTCGCTGATTACGACCCATCTTAGCCTACTCCTAACTGATCACATAATGTTTTGTAAAGCAAGTCATATTTATATATACTCAGCCTATTGCCGTCCACTGCTGAACGTAGGCCTCCCCAAGTAAGCGCCAACCATCCCGGTCCTGAGCGGCCCTCATCCATCCGCTACCCGCCACCTTTCTCAAGTCGTCGGTCCATCGTGCTGCAGGACGTCCTACACTACGTTTGCCTAAACGCGGTCTCCACTCCAACACTTGTCTGCTCCACCGGCCGTCCGACCGTCGGCAGACGTGGCCCGCCCACTTCCACTTCAGCGTGCTAATCTTGCGAGCAATATCAATAACTCCGGTTCTCTGGCGGATGACTTCATTACGAATTCTATCCGTCAGAGAAACTCCAAGCATTGCCCGCTCCATAGCACGCTGAGCGACCTTGAATTTGTGGACCAGGCCTTTGGTGAGTGTCCACGTTTCGGCTCCGTATGTCATTACGGGTAGGACGCACTGATTAAAGACTTTCGTCTTCAGGCACTGAGGGATCGACGACTTGAAAATATGACGCAGCTTCCCGAATGCCGCCCAGCCCAACCGTATTCTTCGGTCTGCCTCCTGCTCGAAGTTGTGCCTGCCTAGTTGTATTGTTTGGCCAAGGTAGATGTATTCTTGGACAACTTCGAGAGTGGCATCCCCTACGACAACCGGCCTCGGGAGAACATGACTATTGTACATGATTTTCGTTTTGTCTAAGTTCATCCCGAGTCCTATTTGTCTTGAAGACCGGTCTAGGCTGTTGAGCATTTCCTCCAAATCCTGCAGAGATTCCGCCATGACCACGATGTCATCCGCGAATCGCAGGTGAGAGATGTACTGGCCGTTGATATTGATGCCCCGTCCTTTCCAGTCCAGCGTCTTAATAGCGTCCTCCAACACGTTGGCAAACAGTTTCGGAGAAATTACGTCTCCCTGTCTTACCCCTCGTCGCAGTTGGATTGGCTTTGTGCTGTGTTCTTGTACTTGGACGGTCATCATTGCGGCTTCGTACAGACTTCTCATCACCTGGATGTAGCGGTAATCAATCAGGCATCTCTGCATGGACTCCAGAACAGCCCAGGTCTCGACGGAGTCAAAAGCTTTCTCGTAGTCCACATACGCGAGGCATAGAGGCTGGTTGTATTCCTCAGTCTTCTCTATTATTTGCCTCAGCGTATGTATGTGGTCCACGGTGCTAAAACCCCGCCGAAACCCGGCCTGCTCCGGTGGTTGGAAGTCATCGAATTTTCGGGCGAGACGATTCGATATGACCCTCGAGAACAACTTATAGACATGGCTCAAGAGTGCGATGGGGCGATAGTTCTTTAATAAGGTATTATCACCTTTCTTAAAGAATAAAACCACCACACTCTTGCTCCATGCCTGCGGTGTTATACCAGTTTGGATGACGGAGTTAAAGAGCTTAACTAGTTCTCTCAAGACAGGTATATCTCCTGCCTTGAGGAGCTCAGTAGTAACTCCGTCATCCCCGGGAGCCTTGTTGTTATGAAGTTGGTCGAGGGCCATTCTAATCTCGCCCAAATCGATGTCGGGAAGCTCGTCTGAGTAGTGACGGGTTAGTCTGGCTCGCGGATCATCCACGTTATGAGCCACAGGTGGAAGTATCTTTTGAGCACACAGGTCTCCGTAGAACCTTTCGACTTCTCCGAGAATTTCTGGAACTGACGTGACGGTGGTGCCTAGATGACTTCTGAGCTTTGTCAGGTGACAACCGGAAGTGTGAGGCTTGGCGAATACTTTGGAGCCCTTGTTTTGCACAATGGCATTTTCTATTTCCAAAGTATTCGAGCGCCTTATGTCGCGCCGTATCAGCCTCTTCACCTCTCGGTCCAGTACCTGACGCTCCAGTGGTGTGGCGTTTAGAAGTTCTCGTCGTTTCTTCATCAATTCCAGAGTCTCAAGAGAGAGCTTAGATCTACGTCCGCGGCTCTTCGGTCGAAAGTGTTTGTAGCCCACTTCGCGAATAATCCGCACCAGACTATCGGAGGCGTCGTCAATGCTTTCAGTGGTTTCCAGTAGGGCGAATCGGTTTTGCAACTCCAGTTGAAACGCTTCGCAGCCGGATTCTATCTGGGGCAGTGAAGGACGAAGAGTCGATCTCATTAACCGCGCACGTTCAATTTTGGTGTTAATATTCAGAGTGCCTCTTACCAGTCGGTGGTCACTACCGGTATTGAACCTGTTGACCACAGAGACATCTCTGAATATTTGGCGCCTGTCAGTGATAATGAAATCAATCTCGTTCCGGGTGATACTGTCAGGGCTACGCCAGGTCCACTTCCTTTGGGGCTTCTTCTGAAAGAACGAATTCATCAGAAAAAGCCCCTGAGCTTCGAGGAAGTTGACCAGCATCTGCCCCCTACCATTCCTGCTCCCATGACCGAACGGCCCTACCCTCGATTCGCCGTAACTCTGTACTCCCACTTTGGCATTGAAGTCACCCATAACAACGCTGTAAGAAGTCTTGGTACGAGACATAGCTTTCACTATGTCCTCGTACATGGCCTCGACTTCGTCGTCAGGGTGTGTAGACGTCGGCGCGTACACTTGTACAACCTTGAGGGTGTACCTTTCGGTTAATTTTAAGACAAGGTACGCCACCCTCGCCGACACACTGCCAACTTCTACAACGCTGCTTTGAAGTGACTTATGGATTATGAATCCGACGCCTCCTTGGGATGGTTGGTGTCCTTCTCGGAAGTAGAGCAAGTGGCCGGCAGGTAGGGTAATCTTGTCCTCCCCCTGTCTACGGACTTCAGACAACCCCACAACATGCCAGTTAATCTGACTTAGCTCTACTTCCAACTCTGAGAGGTGTTCGTTCAACCGCAGAGAGCGTCCGTTATACGTCGCCAGATAAAGTCGTTTATGGTACCCTACCATAGCCCGGGGATTCTTAGCACCCCCCATCTCGCTGTTACCCTGACCGGTACCATGGCCAGGAACAGCGAGACTGCCGGGAACTGGGGGCCGTGAATTTACGGTTGCTGCCATTTGGGGGATTATGCCGTAGTCACCACGCTTGGCAGGCGGGTTGGTGACCGCAGTGGTTGGAGTGCTTTAACCTACGGCGCTGCTGCCCACCGTGGGTTTGGGTATTTAAGGCACTCCAACTAATAGGAGTGGTTATGCCGCCACTCATCGGCCGCCAGAGCCACATCCGTTAACCAGCAGGTGCACCGCGTGCAGGTAGGGTTGGCAGTTGGGGACGTAAGATGGTGTTTGCCCCCCTTGCACCATAGTCATATTTATAATTTAACAAAAGAACAACAGTAGAAATTAAATAATAATGAAACATTTGATTTGCGTACTTTAATTTAACTATAATTCACAAACAACATGTTCAATAGCAACATAATTATAAGGATCTAAAAAAAAGTCATACTCTTTATAAGCAAGTATTTTGTATATTCCTAAGAAAAAAGAACTCAATTTTATGTATATATTTTTTGAGAGCAATTCCTCGATTAGATTATTTTTTATTCTATAGATCTAATGCGAACACTAGGGTCTAGGGCACAATTTTAGGTAATTATTTTGTTCAAAAAATATCGCGGTTTCTTGAGAGGACCAGATCCTTCTGGTCAGCAGCTTCCTAGCTGCGGGGGAATATTAGTGGTCCATACTAACTTTTAGTTTAGTTCCGGTATATATAATTGGTCTGGCAAACGGTGTATTGACGTCCCTTCTATTAATAAACAAACCGACGCGCCTGTTTATTTTTATATCCCAATTTATTGCTTCAAGGAAATGAAAAGGCGCTGGTGTCACAATTTCCTAGTTCTAGCCATAACATTGTATTAACTAACGCGTGTTTCCGACTTCATTTGAACCATTTTATTCGTATTTGAGTAATGGTTACCTCAAGGTTTAAGCGCGCGGTCGAGAATTTCGGCGGTCGTGGGTTTAAGTCCCAGACAGCTCTGACTTTTCTCTCTGACTCTGACGTACTTTAACTGTAAAGGAAAACAATGTGAGGACTCCTGTATATTGAAAAGTTCTTAGAAATTTCTTACGTGTGTAGTCCGCAATAGGCCATCGTGGTGGACCAAAGCCGAAAACCTCTCAGCCGTAGAGGCGCTTCTTGCTCAGCAGTGGGACATAAATGGCCTGATGATCAATTACAGTGTGAGTTTACGTAAATAAACAATCGAGAAAAACATGAAGAATCCGGCCCACCTTAAAGTAGGTAATTATTCAATAAAGTATCTCTGTATCTGTTACAAGGAATAATAATTATTAGCTTCGGCATTCTAACTTTATGCCGCTCCACTTCATTACCGTCAATGTATTATAAAATATACATATTTGTTATTGTACATAAATTATTTGACCCTAATAAAAGTTTCGCATTCAGACATTTTTTGACCCTTTATTCAAATTAAATTCTTTTAGGGACCGAAGTATTACTATCACGAGATAAAGCATACATACTTACATACATGACCTCACGTCTATATTCCCCATGGGGGTAAGCAGAGATGCATTTCTGCACCCACATTTCGCCACATACTTGTACCGCGAGACCACGAGGCAGTCAAGAAAAAGCGTGCTAATTAATTTAAAATTTATTCATTGTGGATTTTGCCTTCTTATACCAAGGTACAAACACAACATCTTTTTCCTATGTAAAAGCTAAATCTACAAAGAATTCTATTTCGTATATTAACACATAGATACATAATCTCACGCCTCTATTCCCATATGACTTATGAGATAATCAGAGGGTTAGCATAATGGCGTCTTTGGGCACAATTTCAGACTGTGTTACTACTACTGAGAATTTCCTAATGGAATAACTCAATAACACTGCCTGACCCGGACTCTACTAGATCGGACGGCATATACAATTATACATATCTACTTGTATGTATGTATGTGTGTGTGTGCGAGTCCACAAGGCAGCCATATATTTATGTAAATCGTGTTTTGTTTACGATTTCGCATTATGTGTCCGAGTGTACAGTTTTTAAAGAAGTTACGGTAATAAAAGAGTTATTGTCCAGTGTGTAAACATTGCAGTAATTTCAATAGAGTCCGCAGTTTGCAGGTCTATAACATCAGTGTTATGTGTTAAATGTTCACATACTTATGTTAAAAATAAACATGTATTTATTTTTTTCTACTATTTATTACATAGACCCAAGATATGTTTCGAGTTTCACATCTCCTTTGCTTTCGCCTTTATTTTGTATGAAATAAATTTGATCCCATTTATGCGTAGGTATGATGGACCTTTTTATTTATTCATTAATAACTTCTCACATGTAGTCCCCGAATGGGTAGTCTGAAGTGTAATAGGGGGCAAGCGCCTTGACGTGTTTTGAGTCAATTTCCAGACTCCCTGTTACTACTTAGAATTCTCTACTTAGAAATACTTTGTTCTCCCCGGGAATCGAATCCATGACCTCAAGTCGCACGGCATATCAGGGCTGCCAGATTGTATAATTGGATACAAATCTTGTATAATCGGATGGGGTATTGTACCCATGACCACTTTGTATAATACGATACAAAGGCATATGTTCACATTTTATCAATAATTTGTGCATTTATCATCCTAAAAAAAAAAACAAGAACTATTTTGGAGGGCCCATTTTCCGACCATTTGATTAACTGTTATCCTAAAAAAAAAAAACAAGAGCTGCATATGGTGCAATGGTTATGTATAATGCGATCTAATTTTGTATAATTGCAAATACTAAACCGTATCGCTGCGATTTATTTGCTGGCAGCCCTGCGGCATATATATGATTGAATACTTTTTGTAGTTTATTTAATGGTTGCCCACGAAACATTTAATTATACTTTACCACATATTTAACTTATAGCATATACTCAGCCTATCGCCGTCCACTGCTGAACGTAGGCCTCCCCAAGTAAGCGCCAACCATCCCGGTCCTGAGCGGCCCTCATCCATATTTAGTTTCTGTAATATTTATAGGCGACCTCGATATGTGAATGTGATAAAAAGAAAACGGAGAAGACACTAAAAACATTTAGGCATATCCTCAACATTTTTTATTTATTTAATTTAAATTCTTTCGTGATAAGTGAATCAACTGGATACTTTTCAACAGTTTCAAAGATAGGAAAGGCTCTTTCCGCGTTTTTTTTCATCGTCATCATCATCATCATCATTAGTATTACGTCATAAATGGGTACCTAAACTAATAAACTCTGACCACGCATTGTTTCAGATAAATGGGAAAGTTTTAGATAAAACGAATGTTACTGCAATAATTGGGAAAAACCTACAATAATAGACAGATGTTGAATCATCACTGATAATACTAATCAGCAGAATTACATTATGGTTTATGCGGGACATTTCGCTCTTGCTACGACTCCAGAGATTGAGATACGTTTGAAATTTGTACCGTCTTAGAGTTAAAAATCGTACAAGGAGTTTTAAGTCGCCATAAATTTTTAAATATAGATGGAAAACTTCATTCATCTTTACTCTTCGCCTCTATTTCTATTTTCTATTGGCATAAAACAAACAAACAACAAAATTTAAAATAAGCATCTAATAAAAAATAAAGTGTCTCCAATTTCAAGATTATTTGAAGTTTTCTGTTTTAGTATTCCCAATACTGTAAAAGGAATCCAATCCATACTAATATTATAAATGCGAAAGTAACTCTGTCTGTCTGTCTGTTACGCTTTCACGTAAAAACTACTGAATGGATTTTAATGAAACTTTACAATAATATAGCTTATACATCAGGATAGGACATAGGATACTTTTTATCCCGGAAAATGTAGTATTCCTGTGGGAATGGGTATTTCGTGATCTACCAAAGCGATTTGAATGAAATTTGGTATGGAGAGAGGTAGAGCTCACAGAATTAATATGGGATAGTTTTTAGGCCGAAAAATGGAGTATTCTCGTGAGAATGGGTATTTTTGGATCTACCAAACCGATTTGAATGATTTTTGGAATAGAGGTAGGTAGGGCTCACAGAATTAAGATGAGATAATTTTATCCTGGAAAATGTAATTCCGTGGAATAAACATGTTATAAAGGCAAAAATCTCGCTGCACTTAACCCTAGAGTCTACGCGGACGGAGTCGCGGGCAAAAGCTAGTACTATATAAATAATGACACAATTTTCTTATTACCGTAAAAAATAAGGGTTGATAGAGTCGTTAATCTAAGTATGACAGCGTAGCGCAGTTGGCTAGACACCAGCTCGCGGAACGAGAGTTCCCGCACCGAGACAAATGTTTGCGTGACCCAAAAATATTATGAGACCGAAAAAGTCTCTCGTAGTCTCTGATAACCACGACACAGGTCTTGTAACCTAGTTTGGGGGTAGTAACATTTGTGATTGTTTGGTGTATTTATTTAAATTAAGTCGAGGCATTACAGGGTTATTTACAACAACGAAACCAAGGTTTTTATGCATACATGTATGTATGTATTATCATGATTCGACCGTGGACACGGCGTGTCACAAAATCTGTATTTATCTACAGACACCTGTTTAAAGTGGGGTATTAGAGGGGCGGAGGGGAGAATTTATCAATTCATCATTCATAATAAAGATGAACGAGGAATGTAATGTTTTCCGATAGCCTTCACTCACTTATCTCTACATCTTTAATCGGCACGTGGTCCATACATACTAAAAATATTTACTGGCTATTGTTATGGCAGTAGTTTCTTAGTGAATTGAGCTTAGTCGTTACTCATAGACAATGGCTTAGCTCGTGGTATTGGACTTCGAATGCTGAAAAAATATCGTACAAACATGTATTTACACCCATTTTATTTATTTATCTTCTTTGGGAAACTTATACATTCTTGTTCTTATAATCTAAGTTTTTCAAATAAATATAGATATCAAGAACAGTTTCCGAACAGAACAGTAACGGTCTTTACAACACATAAGGATGCAGCTTGCACGTACGAGAACGATCTCTATTTCATCACCATCTTCATAAGTCCATATAGGTCCCATTGCTGGGCACGGGCCTCCTCTGCAACTGAGAGAGTTTAGACCTCATTGCACCACGCTGGCCTAGTGCGGGTTGGTGAACTACAAGCCACAGAAATTCCTAAGAATTAAGAAATTAGTTGTTGAGTTTTCTCGCGATGTGAATAATTTATTGTGATTAGACACGTAACGTCCAATAAGTCTGAATATATTCCTCTAAATCTACAAATTGCTGGAAATATTTGCTATGTTTAACATCGAGTTTTTCTGTATATGATCTTGGGGATCTGCGCATATCGTACCTAAATAGCTAGCAATTGTTAACCGTGCAATCGTAAATGATGTAACGCCCAATGTCAGTGTTACAACTTTGTTGTCCTGTTTCAATACACGGTACACCCAACAGTCACATACAAACTTTTTATTCTATACTTAACGATTCTTTTGTAGGGATACCAGAGACTAAGAGGGAGATTTTCGGTCTCTCATCACCTAGATCAGAAACAAATATACGTTAATATACACAAGTTTGTCTCTGTTCGATGTTTTTAAGTACATTTTACAAATCAAAAGCTAATACTTTTATGTCTATCAAGCTGACTCTTCGGCATGAGTTAGCGCGTGAAGTGTGATGTACTGGTTTCAGTTCCCCGTGTACTAAGCTATTATGCTATAAAAAGTCAATTGTATTTAACTTAAAGTCAAAACATTCTTTAAACAAATAGTCTTTTCAAAACTCTTATAGATCGTTTAAACGATAGTGGTACTGTGTAGAAGAAGCTGCACTTAAAAATTCCTATATACATATTATTACAAACTGAAATACACGTGGAAAATTTGTTTTTATGTCACAAGATGCAATCCAGAATCAAGACATCAGATACAAAACCTTGACTTATTTTATACGTCGTATAAGGCACAGGGGCCTAAGACGACCCACAATTAAAAACATAATTGAAATGGTTACTGCAAAAAATGTAACTAAATTTCAAAGTACTGGTATATTGCAAGTAATTTAAACAGAGGGTTATTGGGTCTTGGGTTTTCCCATATACGTAGAATATTTATAAATATATGGAACAATCAATTAAATACGAGCCCTTTTTCTACCTGCGCTGGTGAAACATTAACATGGGGTCAGTGTAACTTTCAACTTAAGTAATATAATTTAGTGTAGCTTAAATAAAATTTTAAAGAAAAGGTTGTGGGCGTTTTGAATTTATCGTTGGCTTTTACTGCTAAACGTATCATAAATATTTAAAATGAGGGAATATGGATTTAGAGCCGGTAATTTTTGTAGGTACCTATCTAATTTATATAAAAATTGTTTAATGTTAACCATTATAAATTTCGTCATTACAAACCTCTTCACGAGTTCTTGTGTTTTTTAACAAAGCACAATATAACTTGATTGAAGCAGTGATGGCCTCGAGGTTTAGGCACGCGGTCGAGAATCTCGGCGGTCGCGGGTTCGAACCCCAGGCACACACCTCTGACTTTTCGAAGTTATGTGTGTATTCACATTGAATTATCACTTGCTTTAACGGTGAAGGAAAACATCGTGATGAAACCTGCACACCTAAAAGTTCTTAGGAATTTCTTAGGTGTGTAGTCCGCCAACCCGCACTAGGCCAGCGTGGTGGACTATGGCCTAAACCCTCTCAATGGTAGAGGAGACCCGTGCTCAGCAGTGGGCGTATATGGGTTGATGAAGAAGAAGAAGAAGAATAAGTGTTGGCATAGATAAAGAATAAAATTGAGTTTTTCTATTTTAAAATCTATTTTATTTTATTCTTTCTACTTTAAAACATTTTTTTCGTCGGCAAATAAGGCGCGTATACCCTAGGCAAAGTAATAAAAACACTTTATTCCCATCAACGGCACTGACATTTAACTGAATGATTTAAGACTGCAGAAATTGGACATCTAGTCTTTGTCGACAAGTTTTAATTAATCATTTCACGAGGCGCCAGTCGGATTTGTAGCGATTCATAAGAAGATCATGTTACTATTTGGTGTCACAGTAGATTGGTCCGGGTTCGATTCCAGGGTTGAGTCAAATGTAATTTGGTTTTACGTAAAGGAATTCTTGAAATTGCAACATTTAAGAAAAATACGAAAGTTTAATGTACATCAAATTTTATTTACCATTGTCTAGGGGTTCCCAAACTTATTTACACTAAGACGCCCTATAGAATTATTATTTTTCTTGCGACGCACCCCCCCCCCCCCTCCATCATCGAAACTACCTACTTTACTGAAAATAAAAACAGCAGTAGTTAGCGTAATATGAGGTTGTCAGAAAAATACGGACAGCGAATGTTTGCCGATCGCCTCGCGACGCCCCTCGGATGTTGCCGCGACGCCCCAGGGCGTCGCGACGCACAGTTTGGGAAGCCCTGGTCTAAGAGTAAGTACAGTCAACGGCCAGTAATGTTGTGACGTAGATCGTTTAACTGGGCGCTAAATATCGCAGTTAAATAATCACCCAATTAACACCACATTGGCCGGCATGTAATGGCAAGGTCGATCTATGATAGCTGAAAAATAAAAAAGGAGGCAACTCCAATTAAAATATATTTCGCCAAACTACTCCATCTTTTAAGAGTTTTGTATAATAATTGGAAATCATCATCTTCATCAGTCACATAGGTCCCACGGCTGAGCACGGGCCAGCTCTACCATTGATAGAGTTTAGGTCTTAGTCCACTACAGTGGCCTGGTGAAAGAAATTTCTAAGAACTTTTAGGTGTGCGGGTTTCATCACAATATTCTCCTTCACCGTTAAAGTACGTAATAATTATTTGTGGATACCATATAACTTCGAAAAATCACAGGTTTGCTCCTGAGGTTTGAATTCGCGACAGTCGAGATTCGACGACGACTTTTTTATTTCTTCTCATACGTTAGCATTTGGTTTACATGCCATTACATCAATAATATATAATTGACTTTTTATTTCCAAAAACCAACAAGGCAAAGGAACTCTATTAAGAGTTATAACATAGACCCTAAAATTCTGATACTTACGATTCAATTTTTGGGGCTAGCTAGAGTGTCTTCTGGTTTTAAGCAATCGCTTCATGTTTCAGAGCCGCCTGGACTGGTCGAAGCCAATATTCGATCAGCTGGAAGCCATCGCCCCCCACTACGACAAGTGGGTGAACAGCGCTGTGTACCGCCCTTGTCGGCTGTTCGCGAGCTCCTTCCTAGAGAGCTTCACGTTCACACCATGGTACGCGGTGCCTATCTTCTGGATCCCAATCATATTGTACATCGCTTGGACCCAGTACATCGAGCACGTTTTGTGTTTAGGTTAGTATTACGCCCTGGAGGGTTACCTGATCATTATCATCATCATCGTCAATGTGCAATAAGTATATGAGGGGCGTCCCATAAAGGGCTATCTACCAAGGGTTGGATACAGATTAAATCTATTATCGTTTTATACATTTCTTTATTTATTACATTTGTCCTAGACTTTTGGTTTTAAGCTACACGTCATGAACCATCTTCCTTTCATATTACTTTAAAAATAGTTACTTATGCATTGTTCGAGCAGTTCCCAGTTTCCCAGTCTCTTCGCGAGAAACGGGTCCATCTACATTTAATTGAAATATGACGCAAAAGAACTATCGAGCTGATATACAAATCCTTTGACAAAAGCCATAACCTTAATTCTTGTTACATTTTAGACGGTGACTCGTGTGCTGAGTCTAGTCTGAATACTCTGCGATACAGTTTCCATCTGCTGCAAGGCGTGGCTCTTTGGACTGTCCTCGAGTACTCTCTACATAGATGGGTGTTCCACTTGGATCCGGGAACATCGCTCACTTTAATCAAAATGCATTTTCTGCTGCACGGAATGCACCATAAGGTAATAATGTGATCTCATTATAGCTTTGAAATACGGCGGAGATTAAGAAGTGTATCCTTTGATAGAGTTTGCAGTCTCAGATTGTTATTCAGACCATCGAATATTACGAAGTTATCAGTATGTTCGTAATGAAGCATGTTTTTTGTTATTGAAGCAAAACATCATAAGGAAATTTCTACATTTTTGTGTAATTTTTTTGCTCAATTTAATTATTAAATTAGAGTTTTTTTTTATTTATTTAATCGTATATCTTAAACCTGAAATATCTCAGGCTAAATATTATAGGAATAACTCAGGCTGGTAAATATTACCAAGTAGCACTAGGCCAGCGTGGTAGATTATATTTTTCAATAGTAGAGCAAATCCGTACCCAGCAGTGCATCTATATCTGGACGACAAAATTTAAGTCGTGTTTTATTTCCAATACTACGTTTAATTGCATAGAAAGAATGCTCGAGTCCACCCCTAGAATTATTCTATAGAAATTGCCACTGCGCCCTTGGAAAAACGCCATATGTTTGCGATAGAAAATCGAAACTAGCACGTGTAATACGCTGAGTATTTTCATACTAGAGCGAATATTATTCTTTGTTTTAAATGATACAAGTGAAATGTAGTATGAATGTGGAAGACCAAAAGCTGACCTGATTGAGTAATGTCTAGTAACTAGTTTATATTTGTTTATTGTGGGGTCAGGATATTAATATTTCTATGACAAATGGCTTGCAAATAAAGATTAAAAGGTTTACGATAATTTTATTCCATTTTTTTGGCAAACTTTGGGCTTATATCGCCACTGATATAAATTTTAATTCAATGACGAGTGCTGTTAAATACTGTGATCGTCGACGCTTTCTTGGGGAGGCCTACGTTTAGCAGTGGTTGTTGGCTAAGTATGTAATTCAATGATAGTTACACGAATTAGACTATTTGAGTCAGATCACAAGTATGATGTGACCATTCCGCCGTTCTAGTAGATTTACAGGAGTGTTCATCAAATTAGTACTACAGGAATAAAATTTATATTAATGAAGGTCTAATTTCAGGTGCCATTCGACAAACTGCGTCAAGTATTCCCACCGATCCCGGCAATGGTCCTCACCATCATCATGTACATTCCGTTGTCACTACTCTTGCCATATCCACGGATAAAGCTTACTGGAGCACTTATAGGTAAGCCCAATAAGAGAACGAAAGATTAGTTAGTGGAGTGCCTTCATCATCGTCATGATCAGCAGGCTTTCAACGCTGGGCACGGGCCTTCCGATCCAATCTATGTATATACAATTTATAATTGCTATGTATGAGTCTATCGGTGAAATAATCACTAAGAAATTTCACCAAGCGCTTTTATTATGCATACCGAAAACAACAAAAATTAAACGATTGGCTGTACTTCTTTGGAATCCCAATGGCCAAGCATGCATTACAAAATTCCGAATTTATCTTTAATCTTTAAATCTATTTTAAAAACAACAATTTGAGATATAAATTAAAATATCCTGACCCGACAATAAATAATTATAAAATAGACATTACATATTTAACGTGTAACGCTTTTGAGCTTCTATGGAAGTACCGCCACTAGTATATTTAAATCTTACAGTAATTAAAAAAAACAGTGATGGCCTCGAGGTTTGGGCGCGCGGTCGAGAATTTCGGCAGTCGCGGGTTCGAACCCCAGGCACACACCTCTGACTTTTCGAAGTAATGTGTGTATTCAAATTGAATTATCACTTGCTTTAACGGTGAAGGAAAACATCGTGATAAAACCTGCACACCTAAGAGTTCTTAGGAATTTCTTTGATGTGTAGTCCGCCCACCCGCACTAGACCAGCGTGGTGGGCTATGGCCTAAAGCCTCTCAATGGTAGAAGAGACCCGTGCTCAGCAGTGAGCGTATATGGGTTGATAAAGAAGTAATTAAAAAATATATTTGTTTTTCATTTTCAGGTTACTTAACATACGACATGGTGCATTATTACGTGCATCACGGATCGCCTCCCGACGGTTCCTACCTATACGCCATGAAAAGATACCACTCAAATCATCATTTCGTCAACCACGATAAAGGTATAAACAGACAAATTAATTTTCAATTTGTAATAATTGAAAGAGAGATAGATAAGTTCCGACATAGGCCTTATTTATCCACTAAATAGCAGGGTTTCGTTTAACTATTTGTTGCCATGTCAACAAGCTAATCAAATTATCTAAAATAAGCTATGCAACCCCAACAATAAATAAGTTTATCTCTCGTGTATTTGGAAGTTTTATTCTGTAACTCTTGTAGCTTTTCAATTATTTATTTATATTGGCTTTACGCTTGTTTCTTCTTCTTGAGGCCATATAGAACATCTCACTTCTGGGAAAGGACCTATTTTAAAATTGAGTGGGCATGCTCATAATGCTTGTTTCAGACAGATAATATGTTATGTTGAAAAGATATTACAAGCCCAATCTTTTACTTAGCTACTAATAACGTTTCTTTTTGTTCCAGCGTACGGCATCACTACCAAAGTGTGGGACTATATGTTCAGGACAATAGTGCAAATAAAAAAACTAGGCATAAGTTTGCGGTGGTAACAGTGGCAGTATTAGTTTAAGCATTAAAAGTCATTAAACTCAGTGGTTGTAGGTAGTTTAAGGTTTTAAATGTAAGTTTTATGAGCAATGATTTAGTCGCGGGTTTAAGCCCCAGGTACACACCCCGGACTTTTCGAAGTTATGTGGGGATTCACAATCAAATCATCGCTTGCCTTAACACTAAACCTACCATGGGCGGTCAAATGACCGTTTTTGAAGTTTGGCTTAAAAAATCTCGTGCAAAATGTTACTGTGTCCCAATGTCGCTTTTTGACTTTTCCTATAATATACATACAACCCATTTTTTCATATTTACGACTTTCTTTATTGTTTAGTTTTCGAAAAAATTTTAAAGGGTGTCTAGTCTACCACGCGCGGTCATTTGACCGCTTGATGAATTCGTGTTGCTAACAACTATATTCTTTAGAAAGTGTTATTCTTTTTGATTCTAGAATGTAATTGTGGATATATAATGTCTAAACAAGTGCAATTAGAGTCTATGCATATCGTTCGTACCTCATATAGAGCATCAGAATTTGCATATGTACGTATATACCCTCACGCCTGTACACCCCGAAGGGGGTAGGTAGAGGTGCATTTTTGCATCCACATTTCGCCAGGTATGGACAGTTGGATGTAATAGGGAGTGAGCCTATTGGTGTTTTTCCACTATTCCAGATTCCGTGCTGCTACTGAGATTTTTCTCATGGAAAAACCTTATAAAACTTTGCCCGACCCGGGAATCGAACCCAGGACCTCTAGATCGCACTTCACATGCTTGTACCGAGGCAGACAATCATCTGAATAATTTCAAAGTGAATCATTGAAATTATTACTTGGACCGAAGAGACCACGATCACTTATACAACGGTATAAGTGTGAGGTTTCGACAAAGGCATCAAAGTCAAAAATATTACCCCGTTTGATTTACATTATAGTTTTTTCTTTATTATTTGTATATTCATCCCCAAAAACGTCAAGACAGAAATATCAAGTTATTGTGCCAATTTGTCTGAAAAAATATCGAGGCTAGAATATTTATTTCAATTGCTAGAGGAGCTTGAGACCGAATATCAGAAGGAGAAATAGCGAAGCAAAGAATGTTCATAAAAATTAATAAGAAATACGGTAACAGATTCTCTTAGACGGAAATATTGTCAAATGACATATTGTAAAGTCAATAACACTAACAAAGTTTGTATAGTGTAAAAGCTGTGTATGTGGAAAAATTGGAATACGAAATGCTGCAATAGGTAAAAATATGATAAAAATGATTAAAGATAAAGAAAACATATATTTGAGCACCAGAAAAATATATTGTTTACTACCTAATTGGCGAAAATTTTTTTCTTAAAATTTATTTGTGAAGCGGTCAATTGACCGCGCATGGTAGAAATAGGTATACATAAAATGTCGGTAGGTTTAGTGTTAACGGTGAAAGAAAACATCCTGAGGAAACTTGGTGGAATAAGGCTTAAACCCTCTTAGTGGTAGAGGTGACCAGTGCCCGCAGTTGGCTGGTGATGATGATGATGAAATGTAAGTTAATACATCCCAAAGCTGGGCGCAACCTTTCCAACTTAGAGAATTTAGATACACCACGCTAGGTTAAAGCGGGTTGGCGGACTACACACCTAAGAAATTTTTAAGAACTGTTAAATATGCTCCTCACGATAAATAAATAAATACACCCAACAGACACATACATAGTCCTGACCCCACACTAAGATACGAGTCTTGTGTCGTGGGTATCAGAAACTACGAGAGACTTTTCGGTCTCATAAACAACCAGACCCGAAACAAATATTTGTGGATCACACAAACATTTGTCTCGGTGCGGGGATCGAACCCGCGGCCGCTCGTTTCGCAAGCTGGTGTCTAGCCAACTGCGCCACCGTTCATCGTTAATATATGGGTATTATAAGGAGCTACAATGTAAGACAACAGCACTTGTTTCTGTGGGTATTTAAAAGACCTGCGTTTTTAATATAAGTTCTAAGACTTGTATCGCGAGAAGATTACTTAGTTACCATTGTTTGCTGCAGCCTGCAGTGCACTATCCACTCGGCATACTCTTGTATGTACCAATATAAACTATGATTAAAATCGCAGAAATATATTAGAATATATGTTATTTTTTCTCGGGATTTTTTAAAGGATGCAGGCCGCTTCCATTCAGCGTCCTTTGGCCGATGATGATGATGATGATGATGAATGGGTTTATAATCGCTGTAGCTATTACCTGACTTATTATGGTCGAATAGAGAAACGCAAGTTAAAAATGAAGTTGAACTTAAGCGTCTAATCCCGTCTTATTTTAGTCGGTCTTTATCGATTTAGAAGTAGCGTTTTAGTATTCGGCCGTTAGTTTCCGGTCACGGTCCGAATACACCTTTATGAAACCATCGTCTTATTTTGTGACAAGACGCTGAGAAAAATAGGAGTATGAGGAATACTTAAGATATGGTTTTGGCATGATTACCACGCCTACTTAGCGTCTCTACCCTGATATGTTTCTGCGATTAAAATGGTTGAGACCAGTTTTAAGTCACAAATTTTGTATAATTGTAAATACTCGCCAAGAGTCATTGGGATATATGTATTATTTCTAATTTAGAAAGTAAATTTTATGTATGATTAAGAAATATATGATTGTAATAAACGAAATTGAAAATAAACGAATTGTGTAATGCATTTTGTAAAGCAGAAATTATAAACTATATTCTTTTACTTGTTAAACTGCTACCCCACCAGCGCCCATTTACGCCTGGGTGCAATGTGATAAGCAAAGTACCCTAGATATGTTAAATATATGCCTGTACCAAAATACTTCGCAATAACATTAGTAATATTTGCTATTTCATAATTGAAGTCCAATAATAATACAAGGGTTACTCTATTTTTAAAGTGTCTTATTTCGTTTTATTATGGCCCTACCTACCGTATTTTTTAATACTTACTTACTAACAGTTTAAATAAAGTTTGACTACGTGACAAATCTGACCATAGGTCTAGTTTTGAACGGGACTGTCCCGGTTTTTGGATACCTATCCCGTTATCCTCAAACAAAGCGTGGGGACGCAAAATTATCTCGATTTCAAATTAAATTTAAAATTGAATTAAAGGTTAAATTTAAAATTTCAATGCACGCGGGCAAGAAATCACAGATCGTCGCGTAGTCTACGAACTTAAAAGCATTAAAATTGAATAGCTTTTCCATAAACTGGTAAAATAAATAAATTATACCTACTTATAACACCAATATTGTGTTGTATCTATAAATACTATTTATTATCGCGGTTTGATAACTGAATAAGTCGAGGACGAATGGTTACTAGGTTTAATAGGATAAATTTAATGTGAGCATTTTGCATAAATAATATCTGAACAAGAACCGAAAAATGTAACGTAACCTAAAATTCGTTTACAGTCCTCACCTCCATTAAAACTAGCTGTTGCTAAATTGTCCGTTTATGAAACTACAAACTTTTTATTTTTTCCTCTTTTTATTTTCCATTGATGCTTGCTGTTAGGAGCGCGATGATTTTACTAAATACACTTGTGTACTAAGGCGATTTGAAAACACTGTAACTGAAAGTGAGCCTGATACTCTCCATCTTACCCAAATGCAAAATCTTTTTAGGTGTTGCGTTGTATGTACGAATTTCTAACCTTCCTTGGCTCTACGAAATGTATACATTCGCTCGGACTCCAACTCGTGAAAAAATACCGCTGTTTCGATTCATGCAAAAAGACATATTTTAAAGTGATAAGTATGTCAGCCCCGTGCTAAATACCAGGGAAGATTTAAAAATTAAGTGTAAAGTTTTAGTGTTACAAATATTATATATAATAATGTAACATACGAAATTATTTTATCATCGATCTAATCTATAAGACATCGTCCAAGTTCGTAACAAACGGAACGAATCACACAAGCTCAAACTCGATAGGGTTGCGTCGTTTAATTACGGAGTTCCTATTGCCACCTTCCAGCTCCATCATCAAACCCTGGTTAGCAGATAGCATGAAACTACGCATCAAGACGTAATAAACAAGCCAAAACTCGATGGGATTGCGTCGTTTTATTACGAATCTCCTATAGCCACAAATGTGTGCATTCCTTAAAAGGGTAGGTAGAGATGCATTTCTTCACCCACATTTCGTCAGGTATGTATCAGTCCCACGTAATAGGGGACGAGCCTATTGCCGTTCTTCGGGCAAATTTCCAGATTTCGTGCTGCTACAAAGAATTTCCCAACAGAAAAGCCCAAAAACACTTTGCCCGACCCGGGAATCGAACCCAGGAACTCTAGATCGCACGGCACATAATTGTACCGCCAGACCACGAGGCAGTTATAAGATATCCCAAAATATTATTTTAAATCTCAAACAAAGCTATCTATTACTATCCACTATCATTGTCAGTGTCCATGAATGAATAGAAAATAGAATAATAAAAGATAAAAATCACAACATATTATGATATAACAGGCTAATGAACAGGTACATGTAATAATTAGGTAATAATTGATAAGTACGTGCTTAATCCGTTCATATTATTGCTGACCGAAAGAAAGTAACGCAACAAACGTGACATGATAAAATGATAATTGATCTATGATTCAATTTGTTTTAGTCTGATTTTAATGTTGAACTTCCATGGAACTCTAATTTTTTAATTTAAATAATGTTTTATATACTTACTGGCTGATAAAAATTGCTAAGAGGAATGTGTTATTAAATTAAAGTAATAAATGTGTACAATAACAAAAATGAACCTAAAAAAGTTTTTCTTTAAATACAAAAGTGTTTTGAAAATTTTTGTGATCCTGTGCCTTCTGTTAGCCAATACAAATGGTTGTTGCATCAGTAGTTGGGATTTTTTAACTGAGGAGATATTCTCCGTGTTGTGTCCTTTGTTATCAACAACAACCTCCTTGGTTTCGGACATATTTAAATCTCATTCTATTGGTAAGTGATAAGTTCTTTAAAAAAATAACATTAATAAAAAACAAAATTAATCTTAATGGATGGAAATTTTGGCAGTTCTTTGACTAAGTAGGTAACTGTAACTGGTGCAAAAATCGGTGGAAATTCTAATAGGGTTTTTGGCTACCTATTGTGATAGTTAAAAATTATGGTGCACTTCTAAAAAAGAGAATGGTAATTTTAAAATTATATCAAATGCTTCGCTAGTAAATTCAATTCATGAAATGATGAAGTAAACACACATTGCTTTATTGAATGAATTCACAAAATCAATTATCAAAATTAAGTAAAGGGTAGTACAAAAAGACCACGGAAATTCGCAAGTGGATTATAGTCCAAATACTCAAACTCATGATAGGCGGAATAAAGCGAATGCCCAAATAGGGAAACACAAGATTGTACACTCTGAAAGCAACAGCTCTGGTAGATTGTTTAGAAATGTTGGAATAAAGTATGCTCTTAACTAAAAAAAGTATAATATTTCAAATTATCAGAAGAGCAAGGTCCCATATCATCGGACTTAGTGGAGGAATGTCTCCGTTGTGGCCGAGAGCTGTCGAGAGCAGCCAGCAAGCGTGGTAATGAGCTGGTCCGCAGTGGTATTAGTCTTGAGGCTTCTTCTCCTGCTATGCTACACTTCTTCTCCTCAAAGCTACCAGAAGACATAAGGAAAGCTTCGGATTTGTCGCACGAGCTGTTGACTGCGACTAAACTTCTGCAGAATAAATTGTGTTCAAGGTAAGCTAAATGTATAAATAGGTACACATAAAAGTTATATACCTACATACTAGTTCCGATTCTATATTCTAAACTAGAAACTACGAGAGACTTTTCAATCTCTTATACACGGACACCCGAAACGATAAAAACGATTAAAACACACCGATTTATGGATTACACAAACATTTGTCTTCAAGAAATATCATCTCAGCAATTTCACTTCCCAAATGAAACCCAACAGAACTATTTCATCATCATCATTTTAGTATTAGGTGTACAACTTTGCTTCCGCCGTTTTTTTTCGAAATTCGAGTCGTTATTGTAAAAAACTGGTTTAACATTTATGATTCAAAGTATTGTCCATCGCTGGCCACTACTTTCTTCTATCTTTCGGGCAGCATACGAATTTCCAGTTGAAAAAACCGGTCATCTTATGAAGCGATCCATGAATCGACCCAATTTTGTACTTTTTCATAAGTACGTAAGTGCTGGTCAGCCAGGCTGTGTGCCATTGATCCAAACAAGTGGTAGTCCGAGGGAGCATTATCTGCAGAATAGAGCGGAAGGGGTAGGACTTCCATTTCAACGATACCAATATGTATTGACCACTTTTGCAACATGAGGCGAGCTGAAAAATCCCTTCATCATGTCTCTTGTTGTATTGCGGCCGTCAGACTTTCAATGCTGGACTCAAACGCATTAATTTCGCTCGATAACGATCGCCTGTGATTGTTTCAGTCAGTTTTAACAACTCATAATATACTACGCCGCGCTGGTCTCACCAAATACTGAGCATGGCCTTAGAAACGTGAATATTCAGTTTAGCCGTCGAAGTGGAAGCATATATTGGATATCCTCATGATTTTCTTTGCTAGGGATTATCCTAATGAACCCATTTTTCGTCCTCAGTTACAATGCGATGCAGAAATCCCTTCCGTCTTTGCCTTTCAAGCAGCTCTTTACAAGCAAACAAACGCCGTTTAACATCTCTCGGCTTCAACTCGTACGATACCCAATTTCCTTGTTTCTGAATCATCCCCTTGACTTTCAAGCGTTTTGAAATAGTTTGTTGCATCACTCCCAATGATCCTGCCAATTCTTGTTGCGTTTGACATAAGCCTTGATCAAGTAACGCCTTTAATAATGCATATTCGAAAACCTTCTCTCTTCCAACGCCATGCTGGTCTTCGACGCCAATATTACCGTTTTTGAAGCCTGGAAACCACTTTTGGCATGCTATTGGTATGACAGAGCATTCGATGAGCCCTAGCCGCAGATTTCTTCAAATTAAGGCAGAAGGTAAAAACCTCCCGCAAATTACGAAATTTTACTCGTCAGCTCCATGTTTAATCGAGAATAACTTTATAATGTAGAAACTAATTGACTAATATTTTCATGGCGTTACGTTAACAAATACCTAAGCTTATTGTATGACATCTATGATCTATCTATTTCGATTACCACTTACCGCTACAGCGTATATAGCAAAACGGCGGAAGCAAAGTTGTAGACCTAATAATCAGGCCAATTCTTCTTCAAACTTTACCATTTTTTACAGCTGTGGCGTAACACCAAACACCTTTATGGCCTTCTTAGAGCATCAAGTGATAAAGATCCACGACCCGAGTTACTGCACCCCCGTCTCAGTCAGCTGTTCTGGTAGCAAGTACCGTACTATTGATGGTACATGTAACAATTTGAAGCATCCGCAGTGGGGCCGACGTGGGGCGCCCTTCACCAGAATCGCCACTCCGAGATATTCTGATGGTACTGTAAATCTATATTTTTATTATAAGAAGCCGGCGAATTTTTTTATGCGTGTATTCACTGTGCATTAACGCGTACTGTTCTTTAACAATGTAGGAAAACGTCGTGAGAAAACCTGCGCAACTTAGAGTATTTAGGAATTTATTAGATGGTTAGTCCGCCAACCCGTACTATGCTAACACGGTCCTTGCCCAGTAATGTATAAGGACTGCCGATGACAAGCTTTTTAGAATTTCGCTAGTTTTTTAAATTTGTAGGAAAAAAATTTCGTTAAGTAAAATGAGACTGTTCTACGCTTATGTTTATACATATGTGATTCACAGTTTAGTTTACTCTTAGGCATATACGCAATGCCTGTGGCCCGTAGTGGGCGCGCGTTGCCCAACCCTCGCATGCTGTCCACGCGGCTGTTCGCCGACCGCCCCATCCCGAGCCGCGTGCTGTCCTACATGAGCATGCAGTGGGGACAGTTCATCACGCACGACATGCTGCTTCAAGTCATGGAAGTTACTGGTACGTATTGAAAGTATAGATGTATTCTTGTAAGATAGGCTGAAGGAGCGCTGATTCTAGATGCAGAAGTTTACGGATAAATGTAGTCTAGTTTTTTGTGGTTCACATAAGAAAATACAAGACGGCAATATTCAGTTTCATTTATGCCAATTTTGTTTTTTTTTTTTAATATCAATCTATTTTATAAAATTAGACGAAGGCGGGATCCAATGCTGCTTAGGCAACGGTCAGGGCGTTCTCCCATCGGAGTGGCAGAACGACAAATGTATTCCTATTTGCGTGCCTGATGACGACCCCTTCTACCGGTACTACGGCATCAAATGCCTCAACATGGTCCGAAGCATCACCACGCCTAGGGACGACTGCAGTCTGGGACATGCGGAACAGGTAATCTAGGCTAATTCTTTCATTTTGTAACTGTGATCTAACAATGAAGCCTCGTTGGTTCGTGATCTAAATGTAAGGAGTGTTTGAAGTATTCCTGATTGATTAGTTTATGTGAGCGATAATGTCTTTGATGTAGAGTAGAGTTTGGGCCAGAGAGAGAGAGAGAGAGAAAACTCTCCATTATCAAGAGTAAAATTGTGATAGAATTTGAGAGAATACAGTCTTCTATTAAAGTCATGGATATAAAAGCAATGTTTAAAAATATGAGTCTTATCAGATGAATACAGTGACGAGTTTCCTGGACGGCTCAGTGATCTACGGATCAGACAAGAAGTTAGCTTCCAAGTTGCGGAGTAAGTGCGGCGGGAGACTCAAGCAGGTGAAGAAAAACGGATCTATCAGAGGATTCCCCCCTTCAGTCGACAACAAAGAAGCTGTGTGTGACTTGAGGAATAAATCTGAACCTTGTTACCTTGCTGGTAAGGTTACTTTTAACACCTTGCATTACCTGCTTATTATTTAAGTGATATTTACATAGGTCTCCTTTTAAGTTAGAGATTCATATAAATTGTATACTTAATTACACAGCAATGTTAACTCTTATGTCCTAATATTAATAAAACAGCAATCATATTTTCAGGCATTTTGCTCTGAAGTATTATTAAAATTTCTAGTATTGATATTTTCCAATCAGGTGATGTAAGGGTAAACCAGACGCCGACACTAGCAATGCTGCACACACTTCTACTCCGTGAGCATAACAGAGTGGCTGATATTTTGAGTAACTTAAACCCTCTGTGGAGTGACGAGAAACTGTACCAAGAAGCAAGGAGGATCGTTGTGGCGGAGATCCAGCACATCACTTACCAGGAATGGTTGCCGTTAAATTTTGGTAAAGTTATGATAAAAAATATACTGTGTGATATGTTAATATCCATATTATTTTCAAATCATAATTTCTATAACTGACCATATCCTTAAATTCATATCATATTACGTTAAATTAAGGTTATTTTCAGACTCTTATAGATCTATATATTTAAGCAGATATGAGATCTACAATAAAATTTACAAACTGGAACATTTAACTCATATATCTATTATTCCAGGTGAAAATTACCTTCGCTACTACCGAATATCTCCGTCGAATTTATACAGCCGGGACTACACGGAAGATGTGAATCCTGGGATAATAAACGGATTCGGTGCGGGAGCATTCAGGTTCCTGCACTCCCTAGTTCCGGATACTTTGATGGCCTGCCCTTCTAGTTACATGGCTGCATATTTGCACAGGTAGGAGGCATTCTTCACAGATTTTTTAAATCGCTGAGACTATCCTTATTATTAACGGCTTTGAAGACATTAGAACTCTTTTTAAATTTATGAGGTTTGAGGATGTTATTATGTTAGTATTTTAGGGTACAAAGTTATTGAGACCATAGCATTACGCCCGTTTTACTTGTACATCGTCTTAAATTACTAATTTCTATCCACGGATAATATAAATAAAGCCTCAGCTGTTACCTGAATAAATTTTTTAAATTACATTCCACGCACCTAAATATAATTCTTTCTTTATAAAAATATTTTCAGAATAAGCGATCATTTCTTCAACCCTAGTCTTCTGGAACAGACTTCAGAGTCGTTTGATGACGTAGTAAGAGGAGTGGTGGCGCATCATGCTTCAGAATCAGATCCGTTTTGTACCGGCGAGATCTCTAATTTACTGTTCAAGTCTCACAATAGCTGGGGACTTGATCTTATTGCCATGGATATACAGAGAGGAAGAGACCACGGTATCGCGTCGTACAATGAGTACAGGTGTGTTGCTTCTATTCATGGGTTTCTTTATGAGCCGGAATGTGGGTACGCGACTATTGGGCGGATTCATTTAGTTTAGGGCGGAGTCCCTTAAACATACCCTGGAATTTATTTTAATAAATTTTACTAGAAGATATACTCATATTATAAAAACTATTTCCTGGGTGATGATATTAAAGGTTGGATTGAAATCTAAGTCACGAATTTTAAGCGTCGATACTCGATAGTCAATTTAATACTAAAACCTAATTAAAATTCATGTTTCAGGGAGATCTGTGGTCTCAGAAAGGCGAGACATTTCCAGGACTTGGCTGGAGAAATATCACAGGATGTAAGTAATAAGTAGTATTACAGTACGACCTTACTGAAAGCTTCACTTTCACTGATTTATTTTTAATAATTTTTTAAATGTCAAAGGAAATAAATAAACGTATTCGTTTTCCACAGCGAATAAATGCACTAGCTCAACTATACGAGTGCGTGGATGACATAGATCTGATCGTCGGTGGTGCTATGGAGCGCGACGTACAGGGTTCGATCCTGGGTCACACATTCCACTGCATCGTGGCTGAGCAGTTCTACAGGACAAGAATCGGCGACAGGTTCTTCTATGACAATGGAGAAATGCCACACTCTTTCACGCCTGGTGAGTTTTGCATAAATCGGGATATGTTATTGATTCCCATTCAAATTCCAACTATAACAGACACATGAAAAATTAAGAAATATATTACAGCGAATATGTTTTATGTTAGTCGTGGCTTGGTAATAGATATCTTGACACGACGAATCTTCAGATTCGTCAGTTAAGTTATAGAAAGAGAAGAGAAGTTATAGTATTCATACTATACAATTAAATTGGGTCTAAATTAACGAAGAGCAAAAAGGTCACTTTTCGATGTTGAACGAACTTCTCCTTCCACAGACCAACTTAGGGAAATAAAGAAGACTTCAATGGCCAGGTTAATCTGTGACAACACGGACGGCGTACACTTCGTGCAGAGAAAAGCCTTTGAGACCGAGTCCCAGTACAATCCCAAGTACAACTGCGAGGATTTCAACGCTATCCCTTATATGGACCTTACGGCGTGGAAAAAACCCTCTATAGATCTGTTTGATTGAGATAGACTACAATATAATTTATAATTCATTATCATCATCATAGCTAATCGTGGCTAATGCCAATATGCGTCCCACTGCAGGGCAATGGTCTCATTTATCATTTAGAGGGTTTTGGCCTTAGGGGTGGAGACGCTAGTTAAGGGCGGGTTGACGGAATATAATCAAATAAATTCCAAAGAACTTTCAGACGTGCAAGTTTCACTACAATGGTTTTCTTTCACCGTTACATTACGTGATAATTCTTTGTAAATACACACATAACTTTGAAAAGTCAGAGACTTGGGGTTTGGACCCGTGAGTGGTGGAATTCTTGACCGCGTGCCTAAAAGCCCGAGGCAATCACTTAATAAAAAATTCAAAACGCCTGTCATAATATTATTCCCGATTTTTAAGTATAGATAAAATCGAATCTAAACTAGTCTGAGAACTATAACTTAAATAAGTGTTCTAATATATTGCGTGTATTGTTCAGCTTTCTATACATTAGTTATAGTTTAATTTGAATAGCATTATTTAATTCATAATAACTTTATTTAACTATAAACAATGTAAATATACAAAGTTCTTTCATGACATCAAGTTTCTTATTTTGCCTAACAGCTTATGTTATTTAATCGCAAATTGTCATTTGAACCTCATAGTTTAGTTCATAAAGTAAAAGTTAAAATAGAAAAGTTCATATAAATTACAATTCAGCGTACCTAACTTTCACAAAGGAGATTAATTTAATAAAATTGGATGGAAAGCACCACAACCTTTATAGTAATAAGCATTGATTTTATCATTACCAAAGACAACAATACTCTAAAATAATTGTATTCAGTATTTGATATTATAAAAAAAAAATACAAATTCTCTTTGATTTAAAGATTTAACACAGATAAAAATGATACTTATGGCAACCACAAAAATAACTTTTAACAATGCCTACTAAGCCACATTAAATATTACATACAGATTTTGAAATATCAATTTACATATATTTTAGTAACAAGTAATATATTTCAGGACATCAAATTCAACATTTGACTTACTTAATAATCATTAAAAATATTTATGTAACAACAGCTTAAATATTAAATAGAAGGCAAGATTATTGCTGCAAATGATATTATATGTCTTATTTATATATGTCTCAGTGTTGGCATGGGCCTCCTCTACAACTGAGATATTTTAGACCTTAGTCCACCTAGCTGACCTTAGAGTGCTGATCACCAGACTACCGCCGGATAAAATCATTTTAGATAATTTATTGATGTGCAATTTCTCTAAGAATGTTTCCCTTTTTTAATGTTCTTGATATTTTAACGAATTCACATATTATGCCTAGTTTTCAAGGCTATGATGCGTTTTTGTTAGTATACTATACTACTTAATCTTATGATAGAAGTTGTCATGCATTTTGTTTAAAAAGGATTTAAATTTTATTAATATATTTTAATGCAACAATTACAAATTTTATTCATGTGAGTAATGGTAACTTCTAAATAACACACTACTATTTTGGAATTAATTTGGTATAACATCAATAAAAGATGCTTGTTAATAACTTTAGAAATTTTAGTAGGAATAAGGCATGAAAAAGGGAGAAAGTTGCAGTCCCACAATAATTTCATCAATTAGATACTATAAATACATGACATGGAATGCTAATTATCAACAAACAAATCAGTTTCATTTGAATGAAAGATAACATACTGCATCAGTGCATAGTGTGACTATATGTAGGTAATTTGGCCTATAATTTAAATGTATTGGCACAACCTTGATGCCTCAACTCTTAGTTTTAAAAGGTTATCACATATAAGATTCCTAGATTTTATAGTATAGACCATTTACATTTGATCTAGTGGATTTTGCTTATTTATCAAACTATCTAATAAATTCAAATAAGGAGGTTCCTATTACTCCTGTCATTTCCCCATAACGAAGACAATTTAGTCTGAATGTTGTTCCATTTCACGGAGGAGTTAATGAGTTGCGATATTCCTCCGGAGTTGGGATTGATAATGCGGTCCAGGAAAGGCCTCTTATAAAGCCTCTGTGCCTCTGCGCGCTGGTCATCTGTCACCTTCCGGTCGTCCAAATGATTCAGGAACGGAAATTGGGATATCACAAATAACCTGAAAATTATATAAGATTGCTACTATTATTTTGGGCACATTGTTAAGTTCGATAGTAGAATACATACATTTTCATTGTTACATAAAGTTAGTTGAATTTCGAAATTGTAGGCAGTGGTGCACTTTAAATACCACTTTCTTTAATATTCATATCTTAATTGGACAATAACAATTTCATATTATAAATGAGAATATTCAGACCCCACAATAAAAAATTGCACAGCATAAATAACAAATGCTATAGAAATATTTGCCAATGTCCTGGACATTAGGACTCTAGAATTGTCACTCATCAAAACTAAAATAAATAAAGAATAACTTACCTATACTGTAAGTATTCATAGAAGGTACCTCCATTGAAGTAGCTAGGCGCGGCGGGATTGCCCATCAGGCATAAGTACTGCAGGTTAGGGCAGGAATCTTTTAATTTGCCCACCCACGGGTACAGGGATGATATTTTGCAGTGGTTTAACCTGTTGAAATTGAAATAATCAGATTAGTTTGATGATTATTATTGGCTTTATAATTGTTTCTTTGCATACAATGCTGCTTTTTATATTAACCATTAAGAAACAGTGTAAATCTTTGTTCCATAAAAATGTAAATTTATACATATATTTTATAAAGAAAGTAACTTACATCTTAAATACAGTTATATTAATTATTACTTCTTCTTAAATTGCTTTGCCCTAATAATAATGATGAAAATCTAAAATAATTTTAAATATAATTACCATAGCAGTTCCAATTTCGGCAATGGTGGTAGAATGCAATTTTCTGTAATTGGATTATGATCGGCAATCAAGGATGTTAAATGTTTAAAGTATACCAGGGCATCCAGATTTCTGAAAGAAATTAGTAAGTTAGTATAGTAAATTTTTGTACCATAAATACAATTTGACATTTTATGATGAATTATACATCTTCTTTATTATTTTTTTACTAGAGTTTGAGCTATGTAGTGTTGTATTAGAATTAAATAGAGTCATGTTTATTAATACTGAAGTATATACATACGTAATTTTATTGTGGCTAATATCTAAATATTTGATATGATCTGAAAATCTTTCTACGATTGTTCTTGGAACTTCATAGAGCTTTTCATAGGCCAGTGTAAGTTTGCCGGAGTCTTCCTCATTTTCTCCAGTTGTTTCAGACGATCTGTTTAGATGATAAAAAAATTATCAATATCCAGGCCGAGAATTGAGATTATTAGACTTATCACATTGCATAGTCTACTTACTAAGCCAAATATAAATTCAAGGTCAAAATATTTAATATCTTAATCTTCCTGGATCAATGCAACACTTTTATCAATTATTTTATCACAAATTTGTACTACAATTTAAACAAAAGAAAGTCATCACAAAATAATAAATAGGTACCGGTAACTATACAATTTGATGAAATAATTCTGTATTCTAAATTCGAAATTTAAAACTTACATGACCAAATCTGGAGGAATAGTTGTTTCAGACATGTCGGTCATTGAATCCACCAGGGCGCCTCTCGCTACGTCTACTGCTATTACACCCTCATCAGACGCTGTCGACGTGCTTGGGAGACTGAAAAAAAATCCCGACTACTTTTAAATTGAAACTTACAAATAGTGATTAAAAATAATACCAAAAAACTAGAAACTACTAATTTACACGTTCCTTAAATCTAGTATGCTGACAGAGTATTTTACATATTATTATTGGGAAAATTAGCATTTAATTATAATTCATCAAAGTTGATTATCTTTACTATATCTTAACTTAATAGATTCTAATTTATTATTTGTTGTTTTTTTAGTACATAAAAAAGTGAAAGGTATTCGACTACATATAACTGAACAATAAAATCAATTAAGTATCTTAAGTTCGCGTAGATATACTTTATGCGATATAAATTAATCATAAATATATCTACAAATTGTATAAAAGTGTTAATAAACGACACAATTATGCTTCAATGTAACTTGTGATTAAAACGTACTTAAGATAAAACTCACTTTTTAACGCTGCAGTTTAATAAATTGTAAGTTTGTAGTGGTTTGTAACTTGTTAGAGAAATTGTATTTTTTATGTTACCTACTACCTAGTATGTTATTGAAAAAGAAGGTTCTATTTGACATAATGATAACAGGTTTATTTTGGTAATTTGGTAGATTTGAACTTGACAACATTAGAAGATGTAAATAACATTTTATTGTTTAATTAAATGTTTATAACTATAGAATAAAATATTTAGTCTACGATCATGTAACACAATTTTTTTTATATCTTCAGTGGGATATTTCGTTTTGAAAAATCAAGTTCAATTTTCTTCTAAGTTATCATTTCTTACATACTTTAAGCTATATTCTAGCATTTACTCACCTATTCGCAAATATATCATTTGAATCCATCGTTTTAATTATTTGCACTAAAATTAAGAACTTTTTAAATTAAATTTTGCCAACTTTTAGAAACGTTAATGACACGAAAGTAATAATATTATTTTGGTTTGTCATGTGTGTTATCTATCTAACCGTATTGAAGACAGCCAAATAGGTGATAAGAAGTTATTTAGGTTCATTGAAGTCTGAGCATTCATAGGTCCATAGGCAAACTGATAACGTTTATCAATTTGAGGGAATTGAGCAATAAATTTTAGCAACTTTGTTTTGATTTCGTGCTTTGTTTTTTTTTAATATTACAAGTCACAGCTATTAGAATAATATGGTGTCTTGTGATGCATTATTCAATTTTATTATTAGCTTTTCTTCACTACGCTAAACCAATGTTTAGGCCCATTTAATAAACTTACTCCTAACTATATAATGTATTTATATTTTCATTTCCACCAGGTCAAACTTAAAAAAATATTTTAATAATTTTCTTAAATTTGTACATTTATTTAAAAAAAACTTAGCTTCTATTCTAATTCTCTATAAGATGATAACCAAATTAGTTCTAGCTTAGTAGTGAAAAAAAATCATGTTAAAAGTAGTAAAATAAAGTCAATTTGTAGTAACATTCTTTTCAAACGTCAAACTGTCAGGTTTGTTGACACGTCATGGCCACAGAGCACAGCTGTAGAGTGGTCATTTAAATTTCTTGTTCAAAATTCCGTATTCATAACTTTTATACTGTGTCAACATGGATGTAAGTAGCCAAATACCACAATAATGAATTATCTTCTTGTTTAGGCCGGGTGTTTAATTTATGTATCTTTTAGGAAAGCAACATTCCCATTGACATAAACATCGGTAAACTTCAAGATTGGCTCGTGAGTCGTCGTCACGTAAACAAAGAATGGCAGAAGAACATCATTGCTGTGAGAGAGAAAATAAACAATGCCATACAGGACATGCCAGCACACGACGATATAGCTGCGCTTCTTTCAGGCAGTTACATCAACTATTTCCACTGTTTAAAAATCATTGAAATACTCAAAGAGACGGAAGCGGACACGAAGAACCTTTTTGGACGGTACGGCTCGCAGAGGATGAAAGACTGGCAGGATGTCGTAAGGAGTTATGAGAAAGAAAATTTGTATTTAGCAGAGGCAGCTCAAATGCTTGTTAGGAACATCAATTATGAGATTCCAGGGTTGAAGAAACAAATTGCTAAAGAGGAACAGTTACAAACAGTGAGTATAGATTGCTTATTTGATTTAAAGTTCATCATCAACCCATATAATATTATATGCTAATTATATCCTTTTTGTTTTCAGGAAAGTGAGAAGAAACAGACTGACTATCTGAAGAATGAAGCATCTAGTAAATCTGAGTTCTTGCAGTTGTGCAGGCAACTAGGCATTCAGGGTGACAAAATAAAAAAGGAATTAGTAGAAAGGCTAAAAGAATTGCCTGAAATATATGATAAGGTAATCTATTCATTCAACATATACTTTGATTTCTATGAATGGTAAGGCAATATAATACTTAAATTTATTATGAACTTATATTGAGTATATGACAAAATTAACAATTTATCTTTTTTAGTTGTTATTGTTAATTGAAGTAATTTAAGTAAACTTTGATAAAACCACATGCAGTTATTAAACAAGATGTTAATAGGATGAATAAAAAATAATTATATTATCTACACTAATAACTAACTATTCTACTTATAAATAATATTTTTTTTTACAGATAGGAAAATCATTAAAGCCCTTACAACCTGGTTTCCAACTATATTCAGCATTCACAAAATATGCCCTAGAAGACAAGGCAACGGAAGTGTTGCCACTGCTTCAGTATGTGGTTGAACATGGCAATACTACAGTATATGAGTGGAGTTACGGAGAACCACCACTGAGCGTAGAACCAGATCCTATTCACATTGAGCTTGATGATGAAGACCAGGGTGCTGGGGATCAGGTAAATAAAGGGCCTTAAATTTGTATAGAATGTAGAATACATATTTTTTTCTACCAAAAAATTAGAGATAACTTGGTCATATAACAGTCATAAACAGTTGTGGCAATTTATGAGAGATAGTTATGGATCATTACAAATTTGAATATGTTGCTAACTGAAAATTTTGGCTTCTCCATATAAAAACTCTTTTCTATCTATGTACTAATAAGTGCAGTTATAAGAATTAAAAATATTATTCTTTCAGATTGATTTTGGTGATAGCGGTGGTATTGATTTTGGTGGTATTGATTCACCTTCTGGAGAAATTGACTTTGGTGATGGTGACGGAGCCGGTGAGATCGACTGGGGTAACATCGACAGCAGCACGCCGGGTGACATAGTCAGTATAGTGTCTGATGAGACTAAATATTTTGTCAATTAAGTGATTTTTTAGACAATGTTATATTTTCAGGACCTTTCTGTGGATATTGCAGCAGTATCATTGGAAGAGTCCGGCATAGTGGTGGAAGAGCAAGGTGTAGGAGGCGGTGTCGCTCGGGGGAAAGACGCTCTGACTTTACTAGACAATCCCACCACTAGGAATCAAATTATTGACCAACTTGTTGAGGTAGGTGCTTTTGATAACAATAAGTAATTTCTAACTCTCTAACTAGAAAAAACTATAAAATATACATATCATATCCTCATTATCACTATCACCATCACCATCACCATCACCATCACCATTACCATTACCATCACCATTACCATCACCATCATTATCATCACATCTATTAGCCAAATGGCATATAGCCCTCCCTGAATGATTTCCACAGAGACCTGTTAGAGGCAGCCTGCATCCCGCAATGTCCTGAGACCTTAAACAGTATCATATTTATACTCATCATTAATTTCCCATCCAGTTGGAGTCATTCCTGAAGATGCGTCTGTACGAGGAGAACACAGCCAACGACAGTCACAGTTTCACGCTACTGCAGCAACTCCCCACGGAGAGCGTCGCGGCGCTCACAGGCATGCTGGACGCCGTGCAAGTAGCCACCAGCAGGCTCACGGCGCCGGAGATCAACCACTTGCACAACGTCAAGCATTCGCCCAGGTTAGTAGGATTTTTTTAGTCTTGTCACACTGTAAATTTCTTGTATAAAGTCAAGCATTTGTCGAGGTTAGTAGGATTTATTTTAGGCTGGTCACACTGACAAGGCTTGTGTGCAGCTGTAAAATTTAACTTTTGAATGGTAAGTCTAATATTATTCATTCTGTTAATGAAATCTTGTTCAGACGAAAAGAAATAAACTTTTTAATTAAAATTCCATATTTTCAACCTAAAAATATTATTATGGTGTTCTTGAGACTTGCCATCGGGTTTTGGGGTTTGATCGCTGAGTCAAACAAAAGTTAGTGGGTGTCAAAATTTCGCTAAGAACCACTATTAAATGTTTTTCTTTTACACGCTGTTAAATTGTCAACCTGTCCAACCTTTTTGGAACATACACACATTCAATCTTATTTTTATAAGTAATTGCCTGAAAAAAAAACAACGCGTGGTTATTTTAATAAAAATTAAAGCCTAACGTGTATTTTTGTTTCAGGTACGTGGACGTGCTAACAGCTCAGTTGAAGCAGAAGCTGTCTCTGTGCGGGAAGCTGCGCGCGCTGTCGGAATGTGCGGGGGAGCGGGCGGCGGCGGCGGGGGAGCGCGCCGCCCTGCTGCGACCCGCGCTCTCCACGCTACTGCGCCGCACCAACGAACTGCAGGCCGATGTTAGTATTCTCTACACCCATTCTTTTACCCTGTTGTAGGGATAAGAAACCGTTTTTTGCGTTGGTTAACTAATTAAAAATCTAGGTGAATTTCTCAACTAGCTAATAATGTTAGTGAATTCTACATGGTTTTTTGCGAAAAATTCCATCGACTACCACGCCATCTATGACCCTGTTGTTAACTCTATTTCGGGCCGGCTATGTTTGTTTTATACTTCTAGATGTATTAGCCGCCATGTTTTCATTTACTCCTTTTTCATTCATATCTTCTCTCACGCACTCTATCCATCTTTTATATGGCCTTTTTTTGCTTGTTCTTCACCTTTTATACTGATTACTATTTAACATAGAACATGCTCCATATCACGACAACTTCTTTCCCTTCAACTTATCATTTTATTTATTTATTTATGATACTTTATTGTACAATGTACACCATTAAAAAAAAGGAACAATATTATTAGTAACAAACTTTATGACGTAGTCACAAATTGCGGCCTTATCGCTATCGGCGATTTCTTCTAGGCGAAATGCAAATAATTGTTAGATTTTAATTTTTTTAATTTATGATCTATGTAAAAACAGAGATGTGGATAGATTTTTCTTTTGATTTTGGAATTAATTTAAATGTATAAATTATTTTCTTTTCATTGTAGGACTTTTGGGTTCAAAATATGGTATTACATATTTTTATTTATTACAGATTGAGAATGACATTTCAAAGAAGTACAAAGGAAGACCCGTTAACATCATCGGCGGTGTGAAGTTCTTGTCGTAAATTGTTACTAACTTCAGATATGTATGAGATAATATGAAATATGTGACAAATATGAAGCGAAATGGAGTCTCTAGTTGATGTTGAATTGAAAATACACAAAATAAAGTATTTTTTACTTGTATATATTTTTGTAACAATGTCGTTAAGTGAATATATAGTATATTCGTTTTATATTTTTTTTATTTTCTTACCTTTTCGTGTGGAATCAAGAGAAAATATTGCGAGCAATTTTAGTTAAAAAGTTTTCTGCAAAGGAAAGGATGAATGTATGGAACTTGCGTTAGGGCAGAAAGATAGACTAACTATGGCCTTTCAACTTTTAGAGGGTTGTTTCAATATAGGGTGTATCTACTATAGATAGACTGATAAATAAATATCAATGGTATACGAGTTTGTTGCCTTGGCCCCGCTATTCAATGAAGGATGTACCTTGTCGTGGTTCTGGGTTTAATACCCGGGTTGCCTATATTCTAACTGCATCTTTCCGTTACGTTATTTACGGTAATAACACGAAATCTACAAATGATCCCGTGTTATCTTTGCCCCAAAGACGTAGAAAATAATAGCAAGGCTAAACATACTTTAGAAATATTTTTTAAGCGACTTTAAGGCGTAAAATGGCACATAAAGGATAAGTTTATATTATTGTGATAGCTCTTCTATTGTTCTATAATGTAAATAGGAAATTCTTACTTCTGTACATACAATAAAAATTATAGTTTCCATTTGTATTTTGTTCCTTGTCGATGCCCATACGTCAAGATGTATTGTTTTTAATGTTGAGTTGATGAAGCGTCGCAACACCGTGTCGTCACAATCTGAATTCTAAAGGTTATACACGGTACGATTCGTCTGTCCGATCCGTCGCATCAAACCGATCGCAACGACGAATTGACGGTGTGTGTTTTGATCGTTAACGATTTACTTAATCGAAGATAATGTCGCAAATCGTAACAAAAACCCATGCAATCATGAATATCGTAATTAATTAATTAATCGACAGCTTTAAACAATTAAATGATAATTCGTTACGATCAGTCGTTTCGTGTATGGGCGACATTTTTGATGCGATCAATCGTCTCGATTTTCATCAGATCGATCGTCTATGGCGCCCATAAAGCATATAGACGCCGTTGCGTCGCGGCATAGTGGCGTTTACTTCTGAGGTGAAGAGCGTCGTAGTGTAAGCCTAAAAATTCGCGTACGAAGTTTCAGGCAACAATTATTTCATATTAAAAAAATAAAACGTTGGTATAACACATTTATTCAGCCGTAATAATAACCGTATGGATAGTAATAGTTATATCCAGGATAATAATAATAATAATATGGGTAATAGTAATAGGGATAAGGATAAGGAGGACACTCTTCCTTCGCGCCATTTCTTTCCCCTTTACAATATGGCGACAGTGCCGCGTTGTATCCACAGAGAAATATTACTAAAATAATAATTTTAAGTAATGACGCCATCTGAAAAATACGATAGTAGTAATATAAAAAAATATTTACTTATATCAACTTCTAAAATTATAAAGTTGATTAGTTAGATTAGTTAGATTTTTAAGGCATGCTTATTATTTTTATTTCGTCCACGCTACATCTAATACTAAGATAAACGTAGATAATTATCATTTTAAAAATCCAATAAGAAAATATGCCTCAAAAGTGATATGGTAAAACATTCTTTAGCAAGATCTTCGGTCATATACTTTTTGATTTGTGCCGAGTGGTAGGTAGGTATTTACACGGAAGACGGAAATTTGTCTTCACTGTTGAATTTTAATTTTAATTTATCACAAATGGAAATAAAACAATAAAATCAGAAGCGGTTGATTGTCGATTTTAAACTAAATTTAACTTAATAGTTAATACGTCTACATTAATACTTAACTTTGCAAATAAAAAACGGATTCTCCTTATAATGTTTTCAGATTTAAAAAAAATTTAAACGTACCTTTGTATTTTTATCCTAAAATGACCAACACATAAATTGCTAATGCTAAATACGTAGGATAAGACGAATAGGTCAGTGTGTGTGAAACCGATTATCGCACTTTTTCAACTATCTGAATTCTCATAATTCGTCATTATTTACAATTAGGCATACTGAAATCTAATTTGGTTTTGTGTGTACTATTAATTAGGATTGTGTTTTTAAAAAGCATTTTAGCACATGAACGGATTGCAATGTAATTTGTTACCCTTCTTGTAACATCAGATTCGGTAATTTCTTTCTCAGTGTTAATTATGTAGCGATAAGTGGAGTAAATTAAAAAGAGTCGACAGCCCCGTTGGTTTCTCTACGCATTCGATGAATTCTAGGGTCGACACTAGTATTTCAATAAAGTAATACACAACAGTATGAAATTATGAAAATAACTTAGATTCACTAGGTCCATTTTCACATCTGTAAGTATTTTATAATCGAAAAATAGCTTTTATGTCCAAATATGTTATTCTATTGTGAATATTTTTTTAAAAACAGAAATTATCTAAATATGAAAGCAGAAGGGTTTGCAAGCCGTATTGAGTCCGCTCATTGAAATTTACGCATCATCGGGCAACTGTGAGATGTAATGATTTCGGATAAGGCCGCTTATCTTCGCCTATTTTGAGTCATTTGGCTGGAACGGTCCACTTTGTCAGATATCAATGGCTGTTTAGGAATACTGTGTCTTGTCTTGTTTAACATATTCGTTATTAAGTAATATTCTCAAAACAATCGTTTGTATTTATCTATTAATTGTTCTTATCTTGCTATTGTTCTGGTAGATGAAGACTTTATATTCTATATACGTCATATTCCTCCCAGTATGGGTATAAGTTTTCTCTACCGTCAAGAGGGGTTGTTAGGCTTAGGCAACGATAAAGGTTCTATGGGGTCTGCAATTTAAGGTCTTGTACTAGCTCGGCAAAGTGGCCATGATGCACCTGATGATGCACCTGATGCAACAATCGTCTTACTGCCGTAATGAAAACGGATATCTTTATTGATGTTAAAACTTAAAATCACGAAACTGTACTTTAGATATTCTGCATCAATTGTTTCAATTTTATTATTCATATCGTATGATTAAGTCATTCAAACAATATGATGCTTATGAGAACAAAGTGATGATGTTTTTAATTGTTCATTGTCATTTAATTACGTAAAAACAGATGAAAAATGTATGTCATGGTTTACTGACATCGAATACAAAGTGTGTACAACAATAGAGAGAATTTAGTGCAGATTCAGAGATAGTTTTGTGGGCAATCGTGCGCTATGATCATTATATCAGGTTAAAATATGTTGTGCAATATTTGAAAGTGCCCAATTGGGTTTGACAGTGAAAATGGTATGTTTTTCTCGATGTTAGTTTGTGGTTGTAGTTTATGGTTTCTACGGACTGTCTTCATATCTGAAATCAGTGACTGGGCGAATATAAACACCCATTACTATTATAGGTTTTTGAAACGCCGTACCGAGTTGCAGTTCTGTTAACTTAATACTTAGTTTTTAAAAACAAATTGCTTAGAATATATTTTAAGATTAAGCAAAAAGAAAATCATCTATACTCTGCTCGCGACTCGGGCGTGACATTATTCTTTTTATACATTTAAGTAAAAATGGAACTTCATGCCTAAAGCATTCTCTTACAGTATTGAGACATAAAATTTGGCAGAGCAGTTCCTTAACGTTCCTGCTACAAGTTAGTGGTCGAAACAAGAGACTAAAATAGAACGAATATCTGTTAAATCAATAGTTACTAAGCTCATTACGGTACTAGGTAAATGGAGCTGTGGTTCGGGGTTCGGATAGCCCGTAGTAAAGTTAGGTAAAATAAACATTGGCTGTTTGTTATGCTGCTGGGCACTTCTAAGTCGGTACACAACGCGCAATGCACTCTTGAATTGTCTGTCTTTAGAGTTTGTTGCATACATCTTGGTCTATTCTTAGTTTTGTCTCGAATTTGCTAAGTGTAAAACGATTTATTTAGGAAACTGTATTTCCGCAGATTTGTTACCTAAAAACATTTTATCGCAAACGATTCATTGTATGGTCATTCAGTAATTTTCTTTATAAAAAGGTGCACTGTGCTACTCTTTTTAATTAGCTGTTCTTTTACAGGATCTATTTTGGATAGTGGATCTGGCTTAGGACTGTCGTAATATATGGCCGAGTTCCTAATATCAAAGCTAAAATAAAGAGCTCTTTTACCTTTTCATTGTCTCAATGAGGCAACTGCTGAGAGACTTTACATCCTATCACAATTATTTTCTGATTCATTATAATTTCAGTATATCAGTAATTCAGCAAAGGTTTGTAATTGAATTTACTATTAATTAATTAATGCTAGTTAATAAAACAAATAATTGCATCCAACATTCCATAGTGCTGCCCCAACACTGTTGTGGGTATCAGAAACTACGAGAGACATTTCCGTCTCACATACACCCAGATCAGAAGCTATATTAAATTTGTGAAGTTATATATTATGATATACATATTTGTGGATCACACAAACATTTATCTCGGCACGGGAATCAAACCCGCACATTCGTTTCGCAAGTCGGTGTCTTACCTGCGCCACGGGGCTGTTTATAAAAGTTGGTCAATAAAACTAGTATTGTTGAATAAACAATTTATTGTTAATCTAATTTGTACTGACTTGGTAAATGTAATTTCAATATATCTTAGTTCAGTAAGTGTTAAGCTATATACACATGCAACTAACTACATATTTACACTAAGGTCTTTACCTACGTATATTTTACAAGTAATTTTGTTTGCATTGTATAGTTTTATCTTACTTTTAATATTGTATACGCAGTGATGGCCTCGAGGTATGGGCGCGCGGTCGAGAATCTCGGCGATCGCGGGTTCGAACCCCAGGCACACACCTCTGACTTTTCGAAGTTATGTGTGTATTCACATTGAATTATCACTTGCTTTAACGGTGAAGGAAAACATCGTGATAAAACCTGCACATCTAAGAGTTCTTAGGAATTTCTTAGGTGTGTAGTCCGTCAACTCGCACTAGGCCAGCGTGGTGGACTATGGCCTAAACCCTCTCAATGGTAGAGGAGACCCGTGCTCAGCAGTGGGCGTATATGGGTTGATGAAGAAGAAAAAGAATATTGTAATAGATTTATGCATGCGGTGTTTGTTGGTGTCAGCGATGTAGAAGATTTTTTCTATTTTATATTTTTTCTTATTTACGACTGTAAACATTTTTTGGCGAACATAATAAATCACAATATATAAATCAAAGAAGGCAAGTAAGCAAGAATCATTTTTTCACATACGAAGAGATCGTCCTCAATCATATCGATGTATTCTTTTTAATATTGTATAATAGAACCTTTTGATATCGCGTGTTTAATCAAGTAACTATACATTGGGATTAATACCGAAGATTCAATATGTACACAAGTGATCCTTTTATCATACAGGCGATTTAAAACTGTCCAGACATATATCAAATAATTTTTGTATGTACACATAATACAAATGTAATATATTCGAGGCTTTTAGCTACAATTTCACTATTTTAGGCTTATCGTATACTCAACTATTTTCTACGTTATTTATTAATTGATATATAACTATGGCAGGTTACAAAAGTGGTTTTGAAAAAGTAACCTATTTTATATTTGAAACGGAAGTCTAAAATAGTAGTATATAAAACTCTACTCTAATTAATAATATATTAATCTACAAGTGACTAACTATAATTACGTACGTCGAAGATCAATACTATACAGAGATTTTTTATCGGATATCTCTATTAACTATGTCGGTAACATTGTTCTAATATGACTAGGCAGCTTAGCATCGTAAATTGGTTATCAACTAAAAGTAAGCAAGTTTTGCAGCAGTCTTACTGGTGACGAGTGGCAGAAGGAGCGGCCGCGTGGACACTGATACCTTCTTACGCACATTGCGAATAATCTGAAATAAAATTATCAACATTATTTATGGCCTTATGTGGTATACTCGTATAGAAAGCTATCTTCGGCTAACAGTTCAGAGGTTGGCATTATGAAGTTAAATGTCTCGTGGTCTCAAGGCAGATGAGTGAGCCAAGTCTAAAGGTCCTGGTTTCGAATTCCGAATTGGATGATGTGTTTAGAATGAAGTTTGGAAATGTGTCCGAAGAACGGCACATTAGGTTAATATCTAAATATTTAAATTTTGGACTCATCTCCCCACTCCCTCAACTTATAAATGTCATGAAATTAATCAATAAAGCTAAAGTGACTGTTAGTGGGACAAAGAGTTTGCCAAGATAAGTTCCCAGTTAGAGTCTACAATTCTTATAAAAACACCACGATCTCATGGTTTAATGAGCATGATAGCTTTGAGAAATTACTGGAATTCCAGTAGAGCTTAAATTTAAATACATCTAAATACAAAACTGTCTCGTGGAAAACAAAATAAATTCTAGAATATTTCAAGTATTAAATATTATGAAGGATTAACAACAGGAAGTCGATCTCAAAATCGTCTAAAAACATATAATGAAAATCTTCCCCCCTTAAAGTAAACTCAGTATATAAAGGGTTATAAACAATATGTCGGGATTAACGGTGAAGTAATAATTCCATTTGCTCACTGAAATGTTAATTATAATCCTTCAAACTTCGTTAACTTTTCAACTAATAAATTAGGAAGTTTAAAAATGTAGCTGACTTATTTTATAAAGCTTTATTTTTGAAGCTATCTTAAGATTATGATAATGCAAGTTTAAATGTAAAAAATATAAAAAGACTTTTTGAATATACAGTATTTTATACAATTAATTAGATAGACTTATTACGAAATAAAAAAAAGAACATAAAGGAATAAATCTTCAATAATAATCTTCAATATACGTCTGACCTCAGATTAGGTCTTGTAATATAAATAGTGAAAAATTTCAGATTCAGGTAGAATTATTTCAGGTTTACCCAAACAATAACATATTGTCGTAGAATGGGGATCAATGACAATTTAAGCAATAGTTATTTATCCGTGGTGCGTTAATTACGGCAAATTTTTGGTAATTGTAATTGTCTTTATTTACGTGAGGTTAAACCTCATAGCTCAATGTTTTGTCACCCGCTTTGCTGTGGAGGGAAGTGGACAACTCTTTGTTTTCCAACTCCTCCTTTACATTGCTTTTCTGATTAACTTCGTTGCGGGATTTTGACAATTTAGGTCCCCTTAGATTCGCTGAGCTTCATTGCTCGGCGCCTATACTGTGCGTGCCGCTGTTGATCCTGGAATACAGGAGTTGCAGTGGCGGGTGTGTGGTGGGATAGGGCAAAAAAAAGAATGGGGATCGATTCCACAGCCTCTTGTTTCGCAAACTGGTGTTCAGTAAAGTGCTCCCTGGTGTATGTCAATATACCTACTTCTTCACTTTATCAACCCATATACACCCACTGCTGAGCACGGGTCTCTTTCCCCATTGAGAGGGTTTAGGCCATAGTCCACTATGCTGGCCTAGTGCGGGTTGGCGGACTACACACCTAAGAAATTCCTAAGAACTCTTAGGTATGCAGGTATCATCACGATGTTTTCCTTCACCATTAAAGCAAGTGACAATTCAATTTGAATACACACATAACTTCGAAAAGTCAGAGGTGTGTGCCTGGGGTTCAAACCCACGACCGCCGAGATTCTCGAACGCGCGTCCAAACCCCGAAGCCATCACTGCCTTGTCAATATATTTAAATCGTAAAAAGTAACTCAATATATACTCTAATAACTCATACAAACACTCAAAAAACATTCACAACAACACCAAAAGTCAAAACCCACGCCAATGAACTGTCAGGTCAGTTAAAATAAAACGGCTTAGCTTTCTCATTTCAACTAGCTCTGTCGTAACTGAATTATCGTTTGTAAATAATCGTCATTGGCAAGTTTAGTTATTATATAACAAAATTTAGTCAAAATAACCAGTTACTTTACCAGGCCAAGAGATCGGCCGATTAATTTCGTTACCTCATGTTATCTGACCATGTTGTAAATATCATGTTAATAGTTAATATTTCGATGGTTTATTGGCATTTAGAAACATTTGCGTGTCACCTTGAAGTTTCGGAATCGTTGCATAAGACAATGTCAAGGTTTTATTTCGATGATGCGAAAGTTTGATGAATATTTATAAATATTGTCAATAATATTGTAAGTTGTGTAAAATGTGCGTTATTTGTTATGATTTTAGCATAAATACATATGTCGCCTTGAAACACTTTATCTATCACGCTTCTTATATTTTGTAACATGTATTTGGAGATAAGCTTGGTTGTAGCATGTCCATTAATGACGACATTTAAAACTAAAATTACGACTAAGGATTTCCCTCAAAGTCTTTGATATAAAAGCATGCCATTAGTGGCAACTAATGGCTAAACTTGAGCCTAAAATTTCTAATGTAATTTTTTATAAACTAACTTTATCAGCCCACATATACATCCTTCAGCGAAGATTCCTATACAAATTGTCCACCACGCTGGTTTAATACTACTCAACGTGGTATTGGAAGTTGCCTATATAAAAACAACATATTAGCCATTCCCCTAAAGGTATAAAGGTACACATATGCTTCTAGAATCTTCTACCAGGACTCACCTATCACACTCGCACAGCCTGGCGGCGCAGCCGTTGATGACGTGGTGCTGTGTCTGGTAGTTCTCGAGGGCGCACAGCGGCTCCCCGTGGTAGCAGTGCCAGTAGTACGGCTGGAAGTACACCGTGTAGAAAGGACAGTGGATGTTCTCGTAGCATTCGTCGTGCATCTTGCAGCATCTGCCAAGGAATTTGATATTATTCTACAAGAGGTTTTTGTACCCGTACGACTGAATGTAATGAAATCGAAGTCAAATCGATGATGGATAAAGAATACACGATTGACGAAATTATGCTAGCCTATGCGTTTAGAGATTAATTACGTAAGATAAACAAAATCCATAATATTTTTAATTATTAAAGTATTAAAGCTCTGTGATTTTTTCTAGCCTAATAGAGAAAATTTAAAGAGGAGTCAACGATAGAAAAGAATTTTACCTCTATTTCTAGGTCAACTTATTGCAATTTATCATAAACAAGTCTGTATGGTAGGTTTTGGGTCATTTTTTAAATTCAACATTACTAGAAATCACCTGTCTATGCCATCAGTGGGTCTGCCCTTGCCGAGAAAGCCGCAGTAACACCCATAACCCTTGTAGGAGAGGGGCTCGCAGCCAGTAGCACAATATATCATATTGTACAAATGGAACACACCCCTCTTTCCTCTACTGTCTCCTTTGTATGCTCGGGGATCCACATATCTGAAAATTATAAATCTAATTAGATATTTGTCAGAGTGTAGAGACTTAGTGCACTACCTACTTGAATACTTGGGTGTTATCTACACCAAAATGTCCAAAATAACACTTTAATATTTATTGGTGTATTTTGTAACAGCCGGCATATATACTAAGATATTACTCTAATAACAAACATAAATTTAATTATTATTGTGATTACATAATATCCTACGACTAATTGTATTAAATACACGATAATTTATTACTTACCTTACACCTCTCGCGTAATCTTCTTCCGGTATTGAGTACCTAAAAGGATCTCTTGCGAATCCCACCAACAGTTTACCTCTGCTTTTGCCTCTTTGAACACTATAATCCACTTCATTGGATCCAGTCACTTCTGGATTGGTGTATTTATTATAATAACTCGGTGTTGTGTGGGGCCTTAGGTGCCTTAATTGTGCATAGTCTGTGTTGTTGAAAATTTGATCGTAAGTAAGCTGACGCGACCACTCTGTAAGAAAAAAAAGTATTTTTGACGTCAGAAAGATATATTATAGATTAAATAATATATTTTTTTTCACGTGATAGTGCCTGGGGTACAGAGATTTGCTAACTGATATTTCTAATGTTTCGAAGTTATGTATGTATTCACGGTATTATGTACGTGTTCTGATATTTCGGAGATATGTATGTAATGAATTAACGGCGAATAAAAACGCCATGCGTAAAACTGGCCATCTAAAAGTTCTCATTTCTTGATGTAGTCCGCTAATTAGCAATAGCGGGCGTAGAGGGCTAAGGCCTAATTAGCCAGTGGAACGTATTTCTAATCTTTGGGAAATAATACATTGTTATACGCGATTAGATGTTAAATGAGTTTGCAGCCCACTTGATAAAAATCAGCTCTTGATTTTGTCTTTTGTGAGACCAGCGATCTTTTCAATCGTGGTTCAATGCAATAGAAACCATTTTTTCGTCCAATTAATTTCATTTTATCAAGATAAGCAATATGCTTTTTGATTTTATCTCACCGCTGATCAACTAAGTTGAAATAATACTTGTCCCAAAAATGTGTCTTGCAATACTATTTCAAATGTTTTTTGAAATTCATTGATGTAGGTATATTTGCGAATTTCCGCATAAAATCAGATAAACTTTAGCCTCGGCTTGGTGTTTTTTCATGCACTAAATCCTTTAGAACAATAAGATGTAATTGAATAGATCGCTACACAATGGAGACAGATCAATAGTGGCGTGTGAGCTAGCCGGCTATGGAAATGAGTTGTTTGTTTATGTAATTCAATGTTGTATAATGTACATTCTGTAACTATGACTTATGAGGATTCATGCATTTGTGGAGAGTTGCTTAGAGGGAAAAAATAGTCTTCTGCTTAAGAAGTTGCGTTTTGTATTTACTTCTGCTTAAAGAAAATAACAGGATAAGCGTTGAAAAGGATATGTTGCTAATATCCGTCTAAATCACTTGTTAATTAGAATGATAAGTGTAAAAAGTGTCTTTAGAGCATTTTTTTGAGATAATTAAACTTTAATAGAATAAGTTAGCAGTCCGGATCTTGCGGCTCAATTTATGAATTTAGTTAGGTACAAATAATTAAAAATATAACATTTATTTGATTATTTATGAATATAAATTATAACATTAATTACAGTGTAAACCAAAGCGATGTTATAAATAACAAAATGATATAACTACATAAATTACATGTAACTTAAGTAAATATATGATTCTAATTACAATGACCGAGAGAAATTGTATTGTAAAACAAATTGCACTATAAGTGGAAATTGTTTATGGATTGTGTGTTATATTTTTGTTATATATCTTAAATTGTAATTGTTCTGTTGATTTCCCTAACAAAATAAAATAAAAATAAATGAATAAATAAAATAAAATATTTTGTGATTATTCCCTCATGAAAAATCCATTATTGGAAATGTTGCTATGAAACGATATGCATTAACTTTGCTCATGCATATTGAATACTTTATTTCTCTATCAACATTTACGCTTCATTAACTTTATATAATGAATGAATCATCATGAATGCTTCTAACAATTTTATTATTTGAAATAAGCAAATCTAAACTGGGTTTTCGTATTATATATTTTTATATCTACTGATAATAGCTATATATTTAGTTCAGTGCCACGTAAAGTTATTTTAAGATCAATACGCGATACCTTCAAGTTTTTGGGGATTATATTTAACGGGGGCCTATCTACAATCTATCTATCCTAGGACTCTACAGTTAAGCGAGAGCTCGTGTTAAACTTAATACCATAAAAGCATAGAACCAACTATACATATCATCCATTAAAAATTACATTCAGAATGGTATGAAGACTGTCAATTTGCCCATGTCCACGTATTTTTTGTTAATCATTTTTTTGTTAATTATTATTATGCATCTTTTATAAGAATCTCAAGACTAGCATAATAACAGGCTACATAACTTTTGGGTGGACAGGCGCCACGGTGCGGCGACGTTCCGCCTGACGCAGGTGCTGTCGGGGCACGGGTGCTTCGGCCACTTCCTGTGTCGGGTGGCACAGAAGGAGGGTTCAACCGTGTGTCACCACTGTGACAACTGCCCGGACGACACAGCCCAGCACACACTACAAGAGTGCCCGGCCTGGGAGTTGCAGCGCAGCGCTCTCCGCGCTGTTATCGGTGGCGACCTTTCGCTCCCGGCCGTCGTCTCTTCGATGGTCGGGAGTCCGAGGTCCTGGCGAGCGATGCTCTCCTTCTGCGAGCACGTCATGTCGCAGAAGGAGAGCGCGGAGCGGGATCTAGAGACCAACGATCCCGCCCGCCAAAGACGTCAGAGAAGGAGGCGCCGGGTCATCAGAGACAATTAGACCCGGCGCCCTGCCCTGTGGCAAGGGGGCGTTAGAATCTCACCACGGTATCCCCTGCCTGTCGTAAAAGGCGACTCAAAGGGGCCCTTGGGGTCGCTGGGCGCGTTGCGGGGGCGGCGCGTCCTTACTGAAAGTGACCCCGAGAGGGGCGGCGGCACTGTGGCCTGTGTACGTCGCGGGCGCCCACACACAACCGGGGCGTCCGAACAAGCTGGTGGGGGTGCAACGGCGCCCCCTATAACTCCGAGACGGCCGAGACGTTTACGTCTCGGAGGCGCACAGGGCGGCTGCGGTTAACGGTGGGCGCTTCTCGCCCGCGTACCGTGGTCGCCCCACTCGGCGCGGAGATGGCCACCGGGGGGTTTTGGTCGGTATGCCGGTTTAGGGATTTCGTTAGGGACCCAGCCCGGCACTAACATCTGCGCGGACATGACGTCGCCGCGCGCCGGGCTGGAAGGCCGGTGACCCCGACATACGCTTCCCGCCCCCCACTGCCCCCGGGCTGGCGGGAAGTAGAGCCATAAACAGCTTTCCCCTCGATAACAAAAAAAAAAAAAAAAAAAAGGCTACATAACTTTGCATAGACGTATTATCGTGTTGGTATAGTTACGTTTAAAACCACCTTCTAATGTGGCCATATTTGTCCCATAAAATGATTATCTCCGTGCCCCAGATTGCTTTCAATGCTGCATGGAAATGCAGATATTTCACACTCGTTTCAATCATCGATAAATAGCGTCTGATTGAATAGAGCTATGATTGGACCTTTCCTAACGTGTTATAAGCTGGTAATACTTGTAAAAATTACTAGGAGAGGTGACTACTAATAACAGCCCTCTTCTTACATGGTAATGATGGTATAGGAGCTTAATTTTATGGATTTGTACATAATTTTTTACATTAAAATAAGTTTTTTGTACCTGAAAAGTACAGCACGATCCAAATAAATTCTGAGTTGGTTATGTCATTGGTAAATGATTACGCTCATCTCTCATCAGTCGACAGAATTATGCCGGTTTAATTCTGTAACTAAATAGGTATTTAGTATCAAGATTGAACCCTTGACACGATACACATGTTGTTAGCGCATTTCCTTCATATCTGCCTTAATAAACGTCTCAGAAATGATTAAGCATTTTATATGTTTTGCTTCTTTATATTTGTTTTTACATGATGAATGATAAAATGTATAGTTAGCAAAAATGGAACGACGGTAAATTTGCCTTTATAATTAAGTAATTAGAACTCGCAAATCATAAATTATGTACATAAATTTTACTGTTATCAAAATAAGTGTACCTTAAATTTTAATAAAATATGTTTATCATAACGGTCGTACAAAAAGGACGCACATAAGAAATAACCTTGAAAATGAAGGTAAAGAAGGAAAAAGTTAACCGGTTTCAAAAAAAAACATTTTGGCGTATATCCTAAACGTTATTAATTATCGTGTAAAATTAGGTTGAATATATCTATGCTCAACCAAGCACGTTATATAATAAAAACTTCAACACCAAACGGCGACAATCTCATATATGATTATTAAATCAAACAATTGCGTTAGGCTTGCCTCATTTCATGTGGATTTTGTAATACTAGGAGTGTTGGATTATCTTTATGGAAATAACAAAACGACATAAAGATTAACCTCTTGTCAAAATTATTTTTTATTACAAATTTTAATGTATGATTTAGGCAATTCTTTTGGCTATTTCTTTTATGGTGTGATTAATTTTTTTATGATTATCGTGTATGTTGTCATTTTTGGGGGAGCCAAACGAATTTTGCAATCTAATTGTGATTAGTTAAGAGATGCGATCGGGTTTGAGAGTGACCACTGTAGAAGTCTTTAAAATTTCTCAACAATCGATCAGGCTCCATGTGAATGCACATAATTAGGATGTGCATAGCATAGACATAAATTTAGTATTTTTTGATGATGTGTGAATTTGAAGTAGGTAAGCGGACGTTTGGGTTCATTGGAGGATTTTCATTCATAATATCGGCGTCTACAATTTTTAAGATTTGTTTTTAAAAAAATTTCTGATAGATTTTATAAATTGACCTATAAATAAATGTTAAACATGCCGTTAAGAATCTTTTAAAACGAATAGTTTCTGGGTTCGCTAGTTATAAGTATGAATATATTGTATCAAAGAATAGAAACATTTCTGTCACATTTATATCATCTACTGTCAGGTGCAGAGGTAAGGTGACAGAATACTTTTGACTCATCTCTTACGTAACGTAGCGAATAATTAATAGGTCCGGCATCTCATTGTGCTACTTATACAAGATCGAGATATTGCGATAAACTTGAATTTGTACCTTGTCGCCATTAAAAGAACTCTTGTTTTATTGACCGCGAGTACTGAATGAAGATGATTGATTGCCTTGTTGATTAAGTATATACGTGTATGACCAGTGATTTCAGTAGTTAGTACAGCTCACTTCTTTACTAGTTACATACAAATCTTTACTAACAGTTTACCGGTAATGAAATTCATTTAAAATTTATTTTACATTTTGGATTAAATTTCCTTCGTCTGCGAATGTGTACAAAGTAATTAACAATTATTTGACTCAATACAAATCATGTAAAGAAAGAAGATTTGAATCCGATCAATACATAATATAATAATTTCTTCTTATAGTTTCTCAGTGATGTTTTTGTATATCTAATATTTCATATTAAAGTGTTATTGGGTGTTTTCATTAGAAAAAAGTAGTAGGATCACAGAGTCTGAAAATGTGCCCGAAAAAGGGCAATGGGCTTGTCTTCTGTTTCACGGGACTGATACACACTTAAAGAAATGTGGATGCAGAAATCCACCTCTGCCTACCCCTTCGAGTAATACGGGCATGAGGTCATGTGTGTAGATACATTGCATATTTCTGTGAGTATGTAATCGCCCCTTTTGTAAAACATTCAATGAACATGACAAGTGTACCAGTAGCTCGGGCTGTCACCTACTTCGAGTTGTTGTTGAATGGTCAGTAGTCGCTCTTGTCATAACTACACCCACAGTTCCTATCCACTTATAAACTAAAAGGTTGCAATTTATTTTTATCTTGTGAGTTGTATAGAGGAAGATAGATGAAGAGAGTGGCTATTAAAACGATTTTATACTCCAAATAGATGAAATTTTGGAGTTAAACTGATAAACATTGTCATATATTTCAATAATTAGGTAAATAAATAAATAATTCGGTAAATAATAACTTAAAGAAAGTAAATTTACGGATGCAACTACCACCTTAATAGCTCAGCGTGGTGGACAAGTCCTGAACTCTCTCAGTTACAGACGAAGCCCGTGCCCAGCAGTGGTACGTATATGGATTCATGATTATGTAACGATTTGATACATTTACCACAAATTGAAGTCAAGAAATTTACAATGCTTGTAAAGAAAATGTTTGTAATTACGTATCTCTATTTAATGACTATGTCAAATCCTATATAGATTATTATGTAATGTTGATTATAATCTTTTTCTAGAAATTAACAAAGATTGATTTTATTACTCATTTAAATTCGCGTACATTTAGTATCATAATTACTTGTGTTTTTTTTTTATATTTTGCAGAATTAGATGCTGCGAAATATATTAATAAACATTAAGCAATGACAAATCCCTCCATATGTTGCAAAAGACAGAGGATAGCTTTAAAAGGAGAGACGCAGCTAAAATGTCAAGGGTTGCAACACAAGAACTTGAGTTGATGTAAAAATTCACGATCAAACATTAAAAATGCTATTTTGTAAACGATATCTTGAAGAACATATTTTGATAATTTTGTTATTATCGTCTTCAGCCTATAATCGATCCACTACTGGGCAAGGGCTTCTTTCTTGAGGGTTTAAATGTTAGTCCATCACGCATGCTTAGTGCGGGATACACGCCTAGGTATGCAGGTTTCTTTACGATGTTTTTCTTCACTGTTAAGTAATAATTTATTGTGAACGGCTCGAACCCGCAATCGCCGAGATTCTCGACTGCGCGCTTGAACCTTGAACCTTTTTATATCGGATTTTAACGCAAGATTTTTTTGTTAATATATTTTAACCAATTTACTTTTAGTTCTGTCTATTCGCATTGTTTTTGTAATCACAGGCTTTATCGTAAAATTCCTTTATCTTTACCAAAGAGGATGGCGAAACCGACTCAACACTTGGTTCTTGAAGAACCCTACAAGTGGATACTCATGTTAATTCCTTATGAAATCATGCGTATACAATTTGCGAGGCAGCTGATGGTGTTTATGTTGATTTATCTTACAACATAGCTCTAGTGACACTTGACCCACATAACTGTGCAATATTGGTACCATAAGTGTTGACTTAGTTGTCTCCATTTGCTAAAATGCCGAGTCATTGATACAAGGTCGATGTCACCAATTAGCATATTCTAATGAAGTTGGTCAAATAAATGCGATCACGCAGTTTTCTATGACATCTGTTGCAAATCAAATGTAATTTATTACTGTGGAAAAAAAATCTGATACCGCATCTGGTTGTATAGTCAGCTATCTATAAAAAACAAAAGTTAGCAGAGTAAAATAATTTTTTAAAATATTTTTAAATATTACCTCCTTTTTATGAACAAATGTTTTGTTAATAGTAATTTTTGTGCCGATTCTTCTAATATTTATCTTCACAGGCAATGATTGGTTCTTATTGAAAAGTAATGAAATACATTTTAGATATGTAAATATTCAAATTTCTTTATGTTTCGACACGGGAAAATGTTCGATCTATACCTTTATTAACATAATTTGTGTAATAGATGAACTATGACTGTGTCAGCATCACGGTTGAATATTTTAAACTTTTAATATACCATGAAATATGATCAATTAACTATATTATGTAATGGATGTTACGTCAACTGAGTAATTTGAATTTGTTTCTTAAATTATTAAAGTAGACGAACGAGCTGATTAAGTTTGTAGGACGTTGGTTTACTATTGATAAATCTGAAATTTTAGAGGAATGCCTTAAACGTTGAACATCTTACAGCTATATTTTCAGGAATTATGATATTATGTTAAAAGTCTGTTATAACTTTGCTAGAATTTAAGAAGGCATTGTTGGCAAGAACATTAAGATGCTTTTAAACAAACAGAAACTAATTACACCACTTTAGGACAGTTATCGTAAAACACGGCAAAAAGTAATGTCAGCCTTGACTACTTAGAGAATATTTTGAAATTCAAACGTTAAGAACAAACAAAGCAATTAAGAAAGAGTATTCAATTAAATTATGTATTTGATGTACAGAATTCACGGTCGTCGATTGGCAATCTGTAGTAGCCGCTTCCAGAGTTTGAGTAAGAATAGAGCTTTTTGTAACATGATTAAGATCTCTTTGCTAGTGTTCGATAATACATGTAGAAGTAAGTATGACCACATACAATTTTTTTCTGAGGACTCAGCGGAAGATTAGAATAATAAGAAGCGTCGTGTTCTGCTTTGACGTCTACGGTCTAATAGGAACTCATGCGGCTTGGATCGGATGCCGGGCATTATAGTACGAAAAGCTGAATGGATGAAAAGTTGTTATATCATGGTAGAGAACTGTAGAATTCTTGCTATAGTGACAATCTTCTAAGCGATCGGACATAGCATTGTTCACCGAATATGGTATTATGTTATTTGTTCAAATTAATATGTTACTAAAGCATGATCACGGGGTTATCTCAGTTATAAAACATGTGAGTGAAAGCGTCAGAGCGCTGGACCAAAAGTATTTTGGAGATCACTGCGAATATGTGGGACCGGTTGACCGCCAACGAAAGTCGCTGAGCGTGTCTCCACTATCTTACGATGTAATTACTCAGCGGAAATGAAACAAACAGATGACGTAAACGATATTAAATGTCATTTTAAGAAAGTGTTGTATTGTAATTATATGTGATCTGAGTTGAAATGTTAAACTTTAAGTAGTTGCTTCCGTGAATTTGTGTTTTTTCACTGAACTGAAATCAATGCTGGTCAATTTCACGTATCGTATGCGTGGTAAGCTAAATGAAATAATAACATATTTTTAAATGAATGATATGGGCCAATAATTCGAGACAATTTGTTGTTCGCACTTTAGTACTTATTATGCTGAATGCAAAGGAAGAAAAAAATATTCAATAACCAGCGTTTGGGTTAGGCTCCACCCGGGCGAAATTTCGAATTCTTACTCATTTTGGAGAACACATCATTTTAAAAATTAGGTGCTATCATATTTATAGTATTTTAAGTATAGATTTATTTTATGCGGTTATTTAACTATTTTCATAACATTGTTACAAAAAAAATATACGTTAGCATTTTGCCATAAGCATTTTGGTCATATTCTATAGATTTGATATTTTTAAGCAAAATGTCGACGTTTATTATTTTGTTTGTAATTGTCGTCATGGAAATAACAATGGAAACAGACTGCGCAATGACATTGTATGGTCATTAAATGTGAGGTACTCAATAAAAGATAAATTTCTTTAGTAGAAAGTGAAGTAACGTCTTATTAATATGACGGTGCATATAATGATAAATTAACTAGTATTACAACACTGTTTAGAGAATTACTTTCTTAAACACGTATATTCTTTAACTCATTATATTTGAATCCAGTATTTTTTTCGTCATTCGAATACTGGTTTTATTTTCAAAAGAAGTAGCCTGGAATTTATTTTGAAGGTTACTTACCGAAATTACGAAAAAATTTTGATCGTACCTCTATTTACGTTGTATTTTGTTTTGGTACACAAGGTTTTATTGACAAATTGCAATAAAATAGTTATTGAACAAAAATTTCCAATTTGTGATTCTGAATGAATGCAACTCTTATTTCTTTTCTTCTACTTTCAGACAGAAGATTTTTTAACATTTATTAACCTTATTAAAAATGTATCTACAGTCACCTGTCTTGTATGAAAGTAAACAATCCTTATTGTTGGTCATTTGTTAGAGCCTATAATCAATGTGTTTGTATGCGAAACGCGCTCGTACCATTATAGAGTTTATTCAGTCAGTACAGCATAGTGCATAAAATATTGATCTTTAAAAGTCAAGGGTACACCATGGATTGAGGCCCGTTGTTGACCCACTTGGTGGGTGTATCATTATTTAATTCCTTAGAAGTGCTATTGTGATTGTCAAAGATTGCAACGAAGGAGGATTCTTGGTATACTTCTTAGAACTATCATTAAAACTTATTATTGATATGGTATTGAATCATACGTGGGAATGCTGATTTTGAGGTCAAGGTGAAATCAAGTTCTGTTAATTCAATTGATGGGATTTTTATTACTGATAATACTGCAATATGTTAGACTTATGAATGATTTAATACGCTTTACAGTGTTATTTAGTATTTAACCACGCTTGAAGCTGCACAAGTGGTTCTTATGATTTTCGATCCTTCTTTTCCTCATAAAATAATATGAAGTAGAAAAAATTGGATTTGATCAGTTATTATCCAAATATTGAATACACTTAAAAGTACCATAAATGTTCGATTTGTGAATGCCATCGTTCTGCACTGAACCAGTATTTTGAGTAAAGACCTAGTGCACAAAGCAAGAGCACAAAGATGTTCTAACAATCGAAAATACCAACTTCGGAAAATATTATGGTATCTTCCTGCAATAGCCAACATCAATAGAGGAAAGAAAGAATCGATTGACCATAATAATAAATGCTAAAAAGGCAATTTAAATTCAAAAGCGGAAAACTGTATGGTCCTAGGAATATATGGATGTAAACATTCATGACAAGACGTCCACGATCATTAGATATGTCCTTTGGCACTTAGATCGCTCGTTTATATGGAAATGTCACATGTTTTTGCTGCTATAAATGCATTTTAATTGCGTGTTCATTATTTGTTTGTGTATCCAGATTATAACTGATTGTAAATGTGTAAAATAGATTAGTAAACTACGGGTTTCGTAGTTGTGTATAGCCATCAAATTGTTCCTTTCCCAGATTTAATAATAAACACTAGTCTTTAGTTATTTTTGTTTTATTTGATGATATGTATGTATATCATTTAAAAAGTTATATCTAATTCACTATGCTTTGAAAATTTTCCCTGGAATGGGAATTTACAAAACGAATTTACCAACATTATTTGGTGTTGCAGAGGCCTTATAGTCAAGCTTATGACAGAAAATAATTATTTAAATAATTTAAAGGGGTTTGCTACGAAGAGTTCTTTGAAATTGAAGTTGAAAAGCCAGAGTCAAAGCTTTTCGTCTTTATAACCATTATGCTTTGCAACTTTCTTTTTTTGGAGATAGCACATTTTGAAAATAGATCTTTTAAAAATTATACTTTGATTTTTTAATAATATTAATATTTTATTGACAAAGAAACATAAGTAGTAAACTAACTTAAAAAAAGCAAATAAATTTATCCAAAACAATCTAAAGTGTGGCACAGTGATACAATCGAAACGTATTGTGAAATACCGTATTACTGGTATCGATTATCGAAATCGTCGTACCGTGCCTATGGCATAGTTAGCTTGCAAATTTGTACCAGGAGGTAATAGAGCACAACTTAGGAACATTGTTTCATGCAGTTCTATGTACAATATAATATCTGTGTCATCAACAGCTTTTAATTCGTCCACTGTTGGACCTCTTCTATGGTATGCCACTTTTTTTTTTTTTTAACGAGAGGAAAGCACCTTAAGCTCCCTGTTCGGTACCTCGGGGGGAGGCCGAAAAGGGTATGTCGGGGTCACCGGCCTTTCCATGCCGGCATACCGACTAAAACCTCTCGATGGCCCCCTCTTGCGCATATTGGACGGTACGGTAAATATAGGGCAATCGCCCTTAATTGTTTCCCGTTGCCGCCCAGCGCTCTGTCCAAAAGAGGACTCCTCTCGGGATCGCACATCTTCTATTCTATTAGGGCGCACCTCCCCCGTGATACGCCCAACAATCCCGATCCCCTATTAGTCGTCTCTTACGACAGGCAGGGGATACCGTGGCGGTATTCTTACGCCCCCGACCACAGGGCGAATGGTATGCCACTGGGCTCGATCTTCGGCTTTCCTCATCTGACTGCTGCGAGCCACCTTGCGGATATCGTCACCCATCTAGCTCTTACACGACTTACACGACGTTTGCCGTTTTACAACATCTGTATAATTATTGTAATTATAATAACATCGTGACACTCCGATGCCTCACAGACTACGAATATCATCTTATTAACCTCTATACGAAAATTCTTCAATATTCTTAAAAATGGAAAATGCACCTTTTTTTCCTTTTGCCTAATAGCGGGACGCAACCGCTGACGATTATGAGCATAACATGCTAATCTAACTTAAACGTTGCTAAATTTTCATCATATAAATTAAATGAAGGTGAACAGAAAATGCAAAAAATATATTTTAACAAAACTTGTACCTGTTTTACCCTGTTGACAAAATACAGATGGCACTAAAAACACTATCAGACCCGCATAAACTGTCTCCAAGCTCGTTAATTTTCGTAAAAAACAACTGATAAAACACAACATTGTACTCTCACTAATTTGGTATTTTTATCACTTCACAATACACCATCAGCTTTAATATTACGTAAATAAAATTTAACCTATTCGTTAATTTTCTATATTAAAAGCATAATCATGATTTAAATAAAGTATAATTTAAAAATTGGCGCCATAAGAAAGCGCGAAAACGCGCGCGACGAGCATGCGCGGTGTGCGTAAAATGAATCGTATTTTTTTTCAATGACCACGGACCTCTCGCTATACAGCCTTCATTCAAGTGAATTTAATGCGATCGTGAGCAATTTTCCGCTCCGCATAAGTAAAATTGGACGGAAGTAAGATGCTTCGTTGTGCATTGAAAATGGGCGACTGGCCAACTTCATGGAAGGCAACATTAAGTCTAACGTATGCAACTTGAGTAACGAGACAGAAAAAATATTTGTTTAACAGAAAAGATGATCCGAAAGATTTAATTGTAGCTATGTTGATATCTAGTAGTCCTACTTGTATTTTTTTAGGTCCGAAGACCTTAAACGTCGAATTGCAATTTAAAGCAATAAATAAAATAGTTAAAACATTTGTTTATATATTATTATTTATATTTGCAATGCAAAACCTCTATTGTGCAAGCTATAGAAAATATTTTTGTCATCATTACTATAACAAAATGTAATGTCAGGTGTGGGGTTCGAACCCACGCTCCCTCTCGGGAACCAGAGCTTAAATCTGGCGCCTTAGACCACTCGGCCAACCTGACGATGTGGTCTATGGTGTATTTAAGGTACATAAGGTAAAGTACCGAGATGGTTATATCATGGTTCTACTGAATTTACTCACTGCGTATAGGGAGTAGGCGTTTTAGGAATGTTATTCACGAAATATTAACCCATAAAACAGTATGTATACGTAATCAATTATAGTATTTACTGTTTCTCGTTGAATTAATCTATTTATTGAATAGGAATTTGAGATAACTTGGCGTGACCCAACTTTGTCGCCTAAGCGTTTTAAAAATTCGAGTTAAATTAATTATGCGTTTACTGACAATTATTTTCGATTTTCTTTTTAAAATTGTCGTAGAAAAAAAGTTCCATTTTTAAAATGATGACAGTAGGTATTGTTTCGTAGGTATATTTTGTTGTAAAGTTGCCTATACTGAATATGTATCTGGCTTCATGTTTCCTTAGATTTTATTACATTCAATAAAATATTGTTTGCAATAGCTAGCAGTTGCGATAAAAATTATGGCGTTTGCAATACCTACGCTTTGTCTTAACTGATGTAATTTGTGTAACTTTTCTTAGATGGGATCTTTTTAAAATGAAACTGTATGTATATGTTGTGTATTACTTAATCTCGGCTTAGAATGTTTTACAATCGTCTTGGCTGGTCTATTAAAACATCTTAAGTAATATAACTGTTATTGATATGTTATGTTTACAAGTTTTGTCGCAACGTTTATGATTTAAAACATAATTTTGATCTTGCATGTTCGTCTGATAAAGTTGTATGCATATAGTATTTGAAGTTAGATTTAATAATATCTTTAAGACCCCTCAAATTTGATAAAATCATATTCATCTTAAACTCTGTAAACGTCGCAAAGGCCTGTTTTTTTTAATCTCAATAAACTGGGAATCATTCTAGTGACAATTTAATTACTCTTAGTGTGAAAGAAAATGACGTTGTTTTTAATCTACCAATCCTATTTTTGTATAAATAAATAAAAGAAGTGACAGTGTTCCTTTTTCAAATATTATTCACGTCTGTTGAATAGTCAAGCTACTATAATCATTAAGAAGGTTTCATTTCAAGTAGCTATGAAAGTTTTAGCGGGAAAAATAAAAATAATTATAATGAGAAAAAATAATGATACCGTAAAAACGTATAAGTATTAATGGTTCATATTAAGATATTAGTAATGAATTTGCACTAAAAGCACCATTAATGCGCGGATTAATATTTTGCACAGTTTAATGGACGGCTCAGAAAATTCAATAATGTTGTTTATCGGATAATACAGGATTACGAGTGCTAGGTGAAACATGAAAAAAAACTCTTTTAGACTGGTTAGTGTAGGAAAGTATGGTGTTTGATATTTATCGCATGTTAACGTAAAAGTTTGATATACTATCTTTATCTTTGTACTTTTTTGTTCCTTTTAAGCATATTGTAATCATATCAGTAGAAAAATAATTTAACCTAAAGCCCAGCTATATTATTTATTTCTAAATGTAAATCTAAGGAGGTAAAAATGTAACCAAACCCTTGAAAAAGAGTAGTAATAAGAGTATGAATCTTACGAATTATAAATTCAATATCTTCCTCACTTAACGCGTTCGACAGTACAAATAAACGAAATGCTAAAGAAGCGTTTTGGAATTCCTACTGATTACACTGGTCTGCAGTGAAATCCTCCTTTAAAAAAAATTGTCATAAATATTAAGATTCCAGCGTCCTGAATCTATCCCCGTTGGTCGATTTTTTCCATCACGTCTAGATTATTTTATATGAATTTTTAAAATTTCAAAAATTTGAGTTTTCTTAACAATTTTTTTGCCCGTCATTGTTACAAAAAGAGTATATACAAACATTGTATGTACAAAATATGTTTTAGCGAGTTGTAAGAGAAAGAATGAATGTGCTTTTTATGGTATGGCGAAGGTGATTTTTATGGTAGTAGGTACATAGGCGCATGCGCAGTATTCGCTGTGACTTCACATTTTGTATCAAATATTTTGGTAAGTTTTGCACAAAGGTCATATTCTCTATATTGGTTTTGAGTATTTTATATGTAGTTTATATATTTTTTATGAGCAGAGCCAATAAATATAAGATAGATGTTTGATATTTTCATAATATTGTTTGTTAACTAAATAAATATTATATTGGTAATCTACGTGTGGTACTTAATTGTATGTCAGATTCCATGTTTAGAGCACAAAATATGATGAATTCATGCATGGAAACAAGAAGGAGCAAAAAAAAATTTTTTTTTGCAGACCAGTGTTATTATTATTGTTTCAGAAACCATGCATCGAGCGGGTACTACGATTATACTCGCATTTCTTCTACTAGAATGTTCAGGAAAACATGATAAAATAAGGGAGGAAATACAGAATCACGTTGAGAAGATATACTGCGCACTGAAGAAACTAAATCTTACCGTATTTACTTACCCAGTTTATTATCCCATGTATTTTTATCGTCCGGTATACACCATACCCACTTTTTATGTTTTGGGCTAGGTAAATATATGTTGAATTAATTATGTGTTCATCTTCATTATCATCACCAGCCCCAACGTACCACTGCTAGGCTCGGGCCACTTCTTTAACTGACAATGAGAGGGTTTAGTCCTAAGTTCACTATTCTGGCCTAGTACGCGGGTTGGTACGAACTTATAAGTTTCCTTATGAATGAATAAATAGTCCTAGCCGTCACGTACTTACTTCTGACATCACACTAAGTTACGGGTCTTGTGTCGTGGCCATCGGGAACTATAAGGGCTTTTTCGGTCTCACAAAGACCCAGTTCTAAATCGAATTCGTGTATCGCACAAACATTTATCTTGGTACGGTGATCGAGCCCGCGGCCTCTCATTTCGCAAGCTGGAGTTGCCAAAGACGCTACCGACGCTGGCAATGAAAACATGAAATACTATAAAATCACTTTTTTATTCCAGAAACTACTATATTATATCAGTCTTCATCTACATCCAATGTGACCAAACCTACTGGGGTCCAATCATGACCCCATTCGACGCACATTTCAAAGATGTAGTAAATGAATGCAGCGAAGATTCCACTTGCTTGGAGATACCTTCAAGTAAGCTCTGTAAGGAGATGATGACAACCCTTCCACCACCGTGGACCCCGCTACCCTGGTGGTACTTCTACTGCCAGTGGGTAACCAACTATCGGCCTGACCCCACGCCGAAGACGACCTCAACAGTTCATTCGTATTATAAGAATATTTATGAAGAATATCTTAGACATAGGAAATTGATTAGTAGTAATAAAATATAATGTTAGTTCATTTTAATATTCTATCTATCTACCTTTTAGGAATAAAGTCGTAAGAAAGTAAATATCAAAACGAGTTTAGCTTAAAATGTTGTCGAAAAGTTATGTCGACTATTCTTGTCTTGACCATTATTGTTCTGACCTCACACTACATAGAAGTTTTCTGTTGCGGCTATCAGAATTACGCAGGACTTCGATCTTTCAAACCCCCATTTTATGGATTTTCAATTTGAAATTATTTAACCGATACTGAAAATTCTTTCCCGAGTATGGCTAAGCCCACACAATAGGATTCACGAGTATCATGGACTAATATATTTCAGGGTAAACCTGAGAAAGACGGTTGGTGTAACATAAACAAAATGTTAGTTACGTATCATTTTGAATTACTCTGGTGTATAATATAGCCAGAGATGTACCAATAATATCCAAGTAGCTTTTTAAACAAGAGAGTTACCTATTTTTAATTTTTGTATCAAATAGCTTTCATATGCACGGAACAAAAGTAATCTGCACTCTGCATCGATTCTCGTCGCATCTCATCACAATAATGGCTTGTATTATTATAAACAATGCTGAAAAGAGTTTCATTAAAATAGTTGGTTTGATAGCTTGAGGGTTTAAGCTACACAGGCTTACTGGCGTAGGAAGAAGTTAAACATGGATGGACAAGTAACATAAAAGATTAAAAACAATATTATCGGTCTAATTATTCCGCGGCATAAGTGCGTGGTTTAGATTGACAGGTCTTGGATGCTATTCTTCACACTCGGGAGTTTACCATAAGAGCAATTTTAGTAACAAAATGGAGCCTTGAAGTGTTCCCGAAGAACTTTAACTGACTCGCCTTCTACGTCTGTCGGAATTTGGAATTAATTGTAATTAAAATGAAATGCATGGCAAAAACCCCAATGTTTATTTAATACTATTTTTTTCTATCTTGCATTATCTGGTAGCAATGTTTCTCTTTGTGTTACTTTGGTTTATTGCTCTATGCTTTTCTGTAGGGGTCTTTTTGTACTACATAAATTTCATTTAGTGTCTTTCTACATTATGAAATATTATGGTTCATATGAGAGGAGTAAGGCATTAGACCACCTCATTATTCTTGTGCATTTATATAAATATGCTGTCAATTATAGAAGAAGCCCTTGCCCAGTAATGAGACGTACCTTTTTTTTTTGTTCTCGGGAGGAAAGCTATTTATGGCTCTACTTCCCGCCAGCCCGGGGGAGGGGGGCGGGAAGCGTATGTCGGGGTCACCGGTCTACCAGCCCGGCGCGCGGCGACGTCATATCCGCGCAGATGTTAGTGCCGGGCTGGGTCCCTAACAAAATCCCTAAACCGGCATACCGACCAAAACCCCCCGGTGGCCATCTTCGCGCCGAGTGGGGCGACCACGGTACGCGGGCGAGAAGCGCCCACCTTCATCCGCAGCCGCCCGGTGCGCCTCCAAAACGTAAATGTCTCGGCCGTCTCGGAGTTTTAGGGGGCACAGTTGCACCCCCACTATCTTGGTTCGGGCGCCCCGGTTGTGACGAATGAGACGTACCTACTAATATGGAGTAATGACGATGATGAGAAGGATATTTCATGTAAAGAAATTATTAATAGCAGTACAGACAGGATCGATACATGGAAATAGCAAAGGGCTGTGAGCTGTTCTCAGCTAAATGAAACTTCAATGTGGAGTACAAATTTCGATGCGTGATTGTTTAATTCAGGATGAGTATCTGTAATAGGAATATTTTTCTTATAGATTCTTATTTTTATAACATAATGTTTTAACCTTATGAGGAAGTATAGACTATTCTTTTTAATATGTCGTCGCGTTTCAAAATACCTAAATGTGTAAATAAAGCGAAGATTTTTTACTTATTTCGTATTTTTAATTAATGTAATTTAAGAATGCATTAAATATTTACGATCTCGTTTTAATGAATATTGAGTTTTCATTTGAATTATAATTAATCAATAAAAAATATGTGATTAATCCATTTTTATGTTTTTAATACGTAGTGCATTTTTGCTACAATATTAGCATGCAGAAATTTAATATTATTCGGGTAAATATAAACATTTGATTTAAAAGAAATATTAACAAGGAAATATTAATATGAACAAGGAAGAGAGACCTTAAACCAGTTGCAAATTGAAAAAAAATACGTTTTCTATACAGTGTCTAAAATTTTACTGAATAAAAAAAACACTTGCATATCACTTCAAGTCACGATGCTGAATACGGAATTCTATTCTGTGATCAAATTTTTCTTTTTAACGAAATAATATTATATTTAATTTATAATAGACGAAATTTTGTTACAGGTACTGATACTACTTGTACTACTAGACACATCATTTTCTAACGGTTTACCAAAAAGGAAACCGCATAAACCCATACCGAAACGTCGTGCTTTCATCCCTCAGGAAGTAAGGGTGCGAGGGCAGAAGGAAGTGAAAAACTTGAAGATACCAAACCCAAGGTTCTGTTCGGAGATGGAATTGAACCCAGCAGACCGCTACATGGTGCTGCCCTGGTGGTACGACTACTGCCAGAACTTGAAGGATAAGAAGGACAAGAAGTATTCAAGCAGTCACTTTTACCTGCCAATATATAAGAATATATTAGATCACGTGAATTCCTATAGGAAAATATATAGAAAGAAAAAGATGGCATAGGAGTCTGCTCATCTTTAGATGTCCAATTGACGTTTCATCATTATCTGCTCAATTACGTCTCAGTGCTGGTCAAGGGTCTTCTACTATTGAGATGGTTTAGGCCTTAGTCTACAACGCTTGCCTAATGCGGGTTGAGGACTACCAATTAATGCTTGTGCTGTTGAAATTATTCTAGTAAAAATTAAAGTTAGATCATGGTTGTATGAAGTTTTTGACATTTTTACGGTAAAGGTGTTTAAAACAAGCAATTTCAGTGTTCCAGTATAATTTCGACTTTATCGTCATCATTGTCAGCTCGTCTACGTCCCATTGTTGGGCACGGGTTTAAAACTGACAGGATTTATTCCACCACGCTAGCCTAGGGAGTAATAGCGGACTACACACGTAAGAAATTTTAGGTGTGTAGGTTTCCTCGCGATGTTTTTCTTCACCGTTACACTTACATTAACGATGAAGGAAATATGATTCATTGTGAATGCACTAATAAATTCGTATAGTCAGGGTTGGTAGTCTGGGCTCTGAGCCTTGAGGCTATATTACATTTATCATTTATTATTATAGAAATAATTTGTTATAAAAGTAATCATGTACTGGTATTTGTATTAGCAGTAAGGTTACTTTATTCTGTGTGTATGAAAAATACATTTAACACAATTCAATTTTATCCTTTTCATTAGGAAAAAACAGGAGTTGTTATTCCACTGAACCTGCCAAATTAGAATTACAAAAATTTTATAAAATTAGGGCTTTTTAAAAATGGTTCCGACGGAATGTTTTGTTGAAAATTCTCAGCTAAATTGAGAGGTTTTGTCAATTTTCACCCGCGTGTGTACTTTCAATAAATTATATACCTGGGTACAGTCGAAAAGGAAAAGTTTAGACAGTTTTAAACTATTTGGATTTATAAGATTTAAAATTTATATATAAGATTTTAAATCATAGCGTTGGAAAGCATATGCTTGGAATGAGGATATTGAATAAAGTAAAGAATGAATTGCCTACATGAAGTAAATATGATTTTATTGTTACATTTTGCTCATTTTTTTTGTTATTTAATAACACAAATATAAACATAAGTACATAACCATACATTTCGTAACGTACGTATCAGTCCCGCCTAATAGGGGACGAGCCTTTTGTCGTTTTATGGGCACATTTTAAGACAAAAACCTGATAACCCCGCCCACATCGGAAATCGAACCTAAGACTTCTAGTTCACATGTGCCGTATGAGTGAGACCACGAGGCAGTAATAAATCTTGTTTTTGCTAGTAATACATGAATAAATATTAAATGGAAGTTAGTATTATTTGATATAGCGCATTGAGTGACTGACAGTTGAGAATAACTCACGCCGTTATCGTGGGAACTAAACTCGATACAAAACACTTGACGCGGCCACTCCAACAAATGAACACGATAACTTTATCGTCCTCATTACTATACTATATTGTTATGTTTGAAAACAACTGAAATCATCGGCATATCACTGTAGTATTGTTGGTACCAGAGGCGATCGGTCCAAAGAAGCTCAAAAGCGTTACACGTTAATTGCGTAAAGAGTTTACAATTTTTTATTGTGGGGTCGGGATATTTTCAGTTATAATTGATTTTGTTAAGTGTAATTAACCTTGTAGGTCTAATATCGTTTAATGGTTGGGAAAGCAGTCTAGTAGTGGAATATGCATACACACATATATATCATCACGGTAGACATGTGTCAGTCCCACAATAGGGGACGATCCCAAAGCCATAATAAAATATAAGCATAGTAATATAATTTTATTAAAAGGCGATTCTTAAAGCAACATTTATATTTGAAAATCCCTGGGTCAATTGTATTTAAGAAACAGGTAGAGAGAAAGCCATATATAATCCTCAGTAAAATATTCTTAAGAAGTGGACATGATAGTTAGAGAAAGTGACATTTAAGTCTCTTCAGAATTAAAATAATATTGCAACATTATCCGTTTCGTTCGCGAATGTACGTGTTGTGATTCGATTTGATTACGTTTAACAAACGAACAGTATTAGGTACATGTAGCGACAGTTCCATTATAGATTTCCTTTTATTTATTCCTGTAATGAAAAGCTAATCTGATATAAACTGTAGTTATGCTATATGCAGATCAAACAACTTAAATTTTCGTTTTATTAACCAAAAGCTACCTCGTGTTTTCCATTAGGAAATCCCCAGTCTGGAAATGTGCCCGGAAAACGGCAATAGGCTCGCACCCTATTACGTGGGACTGATACATACCTGGCGAAACGTGGGAGTAGAAATGTACCTCTGCTCACCCCTTCGGGGAATACAGGCGCGATGTTATGTATGTAACTTAAAGCTGTCAATTTAGTTAGTACTTGGTTAGTATGGCTGTTATTACACCGATTAAGGTACTAGAGTTTGAATCACGGCTGTTTTGTAAACATGCGGGAATAACACACTTGTGCTTGATAACGCTGTTATTAGTGATTTCGGACGTATGAAGTCAAGTGGCAACTTATGGATTTATTACTAGTGGTGAGCTAACAGATTTCATGATGTTAAACATTCTCGAGTTGAGTTACAATATTTCTACTGTGTTAGAGTAGTCGCCGGTTAGATCCCGGAACACCTTATACGTTTTACAAATATTTATTATCTGCTTTATATTCATAAAATTCTTATCCAAAAATATATAAATACAATAAAAATAAATGAGATATTACAAAGAGTAAAAAGCAAGCAGTGATGGCCTTGAGGTTTAGGCGCGCGGTCGAGAATCTCGGCGGTCGCGGGTTCGAACCCCAGGCACACACCTCTGACTTTTCGAAGTTATGTGTGTATTCAAATTGAATTATCACTTGCTTTAACGGTGAAGGAAAACATCGTGATGAAACCTGCACACCTAAAAGTTCTTAGGAATTTCTTAGGTGTGTAGTCCGCCAACCCGCACTAGGCCAGCGTGGCGGACTATGGCCTAAAACCCTCTCAATGGTAGAGGAGACTCGTGCTCAGCAGTGGGCGTATATGGGTTGATGAAGAAGAAGAAGAAATTAATTAGCATATTTGACCCAGAAGAGCTCCTATATGCGACATTCTACATAATGAAACTGAATCATGATAAAGTCTGTATTAATATTGTATCTCCTTTCTTTTAGATAGTAATCACGTTGCAAATAGCCAAAATAATATCGAAGAAGCACGTATCATCCTCAGAGGAGAGCATAGAGAATCTGCTTTATTACAAAGACTGTCAGCATAAGAAGAAGGAAGAGCCGACAGTGACACCGACACCTCTCAGAGGTCCCGATTTACCTCCACAGAGGGAGCCAGAATGCCCTTTCCCCAAAATGTGTTGCTCTTTAAGTTGTGGCAATGAATGTGGCAGCCAATCCTCTTTTTCTAATACATTCATGGAGCCAATACCACCAATAAAGCCCTTAGTTTCGCGACCGAGACAGCCACAAATTTCGGTGCAGCCACCCATTGGACCTAAGGGAAAAAAGAAGAAGATGAAAATGCCGCAGAAACTGCTGCCCCCTATCGGAGGGCGAAGAGATTTCGGGTTTACAAAAGAAAAGATAAAGAGTCTGATATCCCAAGACCAAGATATTAGAAAGATTTTGAAAGATCTAGTGAGGGTGACGATGCAAAAGGTGGATCTAGTGGAAATGTTGAATGGAAGAAGGAGTGCTGTTCCTCAGAAAGTTAAGACAGAAGTTTCTACTAGTGAAGAAGATAATTAGAGTTAGTTGTAGCATTTGTCGATTCTGTTTGTTGTTACATAGTTTACATTTTAGGTTTGAAAAAATGTATTAGAGTTTGAAAGTATAAGATGCTCTTTACATTTAAAATAGACACTATATGTTAATAATCCTTTGTGTACCTATAAGGACTATATATTGAAACTTGCTTTCAGTTCTTTATAACTCTAAACTAATAACTACTTATTAATAAATTGCAATGAAAATACCATGCTATTTATTACTTCCACAGTTCATTTGGGTATGTTTAAAGTGATTTTTGAATTTCATCCGCAAAGTTGGGAACTTAATACAAATATTTCGGAACTTTACGGCGCCTCGGGAAAAATCAACGGTACGACCAACTTTTCTGTGGTCAATTATCATGTATTACACGAAAATTGCGCTAACTCCCCTCGGATCGTATTTACACCGCTGAATGCAAAGCAGGGAATTCTGCAACGGATATCACATTTTGGTTATTGTGGGAGGTAATTGAGTTTTGTGATTGCAGCTTGAATATTTTTAGCAGATATTTTTTAAGTAAAGGAGTATTAAAATTAATTCAGTTAGTATAACAAAGATGTTAATCTGTAAAACGCCGTAGACCTACCTATAGTGGTAAGCAGGGAATTAATCGAGAGATCGCGTCATTTGATTTTAATGCAAGACCAATACTTTTGGTGTCGTTTGTGTTAAATTTAAATAAAAAAAAATCATGAATTTCGCTTCTAATCTTATTTATCAATGACTGATTAATTATATTATTAGAAACACATAAAAAAAAGTTGAGTACACCCTGTCATCGCACACGCAAATACACAATGAATGCAAAACAAGTCGCTCTATTTCCTAAATCTATATAAATCTCAAATAGTTGTTCAATAGAGGTCTTCAGCGCACTGGCCATTTCATTGAGCGATACTTGTTTATTTAGTATTATGATGAAAAATGTTTCAGTCTTGAAGCACGTTCCGATACTGGAATAGATGCAAATGGTCCAATCGATCGATAAACTGACTACTTATAATTGACTATTCGAATGCATTTATGTTAAAAATTTAAATAGATTTACATTCAATGTAAGGAGTACATTATTCGGGTATTCATAGCTGTTAGTCACACTGTAGTCATATTCTTAGGAGCAAATGTATTTTTGAACAAAGGATGGGAAGCACTTGCTAAGGACTTTCAAAAGCATTAATAAAACTACCCTTAGCAGAATGCTTACTTATTAAAATTATGCAGCGAATGTATCTAGATCTGATTTTTATATACGTGAGCAAAATTACATCTTCATACTTATATTGTCATGACACATAAAAATTACATAGAGATACACATTAAAAATTCAAAATAACTAAAAAGAAAGCACCTTTGATTACAAAATTTTAAAGACACATAAAAAATGTGTACGTATACTAATGAATATGCTTAAATCGCACTTAAACTGATATCCCTCAATTCCAATAATTATTTCTTTCTTGCTTTTAATGTGACTTAAACAACGCCTCACTCTTTAATTGTAACGCTCTTTGGTTAAAGTATTATTTGATATATAATATCATTGTTTGTACTTCAATAAAAAATAGAATCTCAAAATTATGAGACAACAATTTAACGATTGAAGGTAGTAATATATTTTGATCACTACAATTTTTCTATTTTTAGCTTTGTTAACTTGAAACAGTGTGTGGTACAAAATATATACTGCGTTAATATAGCCCTCAGATTTTATAAGTCTTGAAAATTAACATATAGGCTGCGCTCATACATAGCTTTATCAGACTTTATCACTACTTTTCAATTTAAATCGATGGAGCGGTGTATGAGAAAGCCATTATCCTTTCTTACGTTTGCCACTATCGCTTCAATTGAAAATATTTGCATATGGGAAGAATGAGCTCTAAATCTATACGGTAGCTGCTCACCTATTTCAACTGAAAGTATGAGGTTTTAATGAATTTTATAAGCTTATTTCCATAGGCTAGACTAGTCTCGCGACACAAGTATGTTTTATGCGATCTAGGGTTCGATACCGGTCGGGCAAAGTGTTATGAGGTTTCTCTATTTTCACATTCTCAGTAGCAGCACGGAGTCTGGATATGTATCCGAAATACGATAATGGGTTCGCTCACTATTACATGAGATTATCTAGGAAAAATGCGCACGTAAATATTCTTTGAAATGTCTTAGGTCTATAGTCCGCCAACCCGCACTAGGCCAGCGAGGTCGACTAAGGCATAAACTCTCTCAGCAGCGGGGCATACATGAGTATTGTGTTGATGACGATGATTTGTTTAGTATAGTAGGAGAGCGGGGTTGGTGTTAACGGAGGTAAGAATTAACAAGCTTATACCTGCCAAACGAAAAAAAAAATTAAAAATACACCCAACAGTCACACACATAGTCCTGACCCCACACTAAGATACGAGTCTTGTGTCGTGGGTATCAGAAACTACGAGAGACTTTTCGCTTTCACAAACACCCAGACCCGAAACAAATATTTGTGGATCACACAAACATTTGTCTCGGTGCGGGGATCGAACCCGCGGCCGCTCGTTTCGCAAGCTGGTGTCTAGCCAACTGCGCCACGGGGCTGTCAAAAGTAAAAAGAAAGGCTGTCAAAAGAAAAGTGATAAACAATTGAGATTCGGTTTATAATAACTACATACACAGCCAAACATGTCCTGACTTGCCAGATATCAACCGGTCCTCGCTTGTGATAGTTTTGCGAAGTAGGCTCGGATTGATAGGTAAACATTTTTTTCGTTCTTCGTGTTAAATTTATTTGAGACTTATTTATTCACTTAATTGAATCAAAGTTTGTCTTAAGTGAAATCCTATTTTATTGACTTTCAAACTATTACACTTGTTTGTAATTATTTTGACGGGATCATCATCATCATCATCAGCAGCCCATATTCGTCCACTGCTGGACATAGGCCTCCCCCAATGACTTCCACCGGGAACGGTCGGAAGCCTCCTGCAGCCAGCGACGTCCCGCCACCTTGACAAGGTCATCGGACCACCTTGTTGGGGGACGTCCCACGCTGCGCTTTCCCGTTCGTGGCCTCCACTGGAGAACTTTTTGCCTTGACGGGATGATTGTCTGTAATTGATAAAGTATCAAAAGTGGCCTCGGGGCTAAAATTAACAAATTGAGTGGGGTAAGTATTAACATGTTAATATTATGTAGGTATGTAATGTCGAACGTGTATTTTTTGTTATAAGTGTGTTTTTTTGGAAGAGCACAAGGGGGTCTACGTTTCAAGAAGTATTTGAGGTGGCAGGTGAATAAGTTCTGGAAACTAACAGGAAATATATAGAAATTGCTATAGAATACGACATTTTTGTACAAACATACATACATAACCTCACGTGTGTATTCCCCCAAGGGTAAGGCAGAGGTGCATTTCTGCACCCACTGTTGTTAGAACTTACCACAGCTCTCTTAATTTTTACCCCATATGGGGGGTATGTATTAAGTAGAGATGGGCCGAGTACTCGGTTGATACTCGGTACTCGGCGTACTCGGCGGGTTTTTTGATCCTCGTACTCGGCCGAATAACTCGGTTTGAATGCCGAGTATACTCTGTTTAAGAAATGCAATATATTTCGGTAGATATAATTTAAACAATAGTCATCATCATCATCATTAGCCAATGGAAGTCCACTGCTGGACATAGGCCTCCCCCAATGACTTCCACCGGGTTTGGTCGGAAGCCTCCTGCAGCCAGCGACGTCCCGCGACCTTGACAAGGTCGTGAACAGGGAGGTAAAATTTGAAATGACTGAATTTAAGCGATCTATTAAACATTTTATAGATTCAATAAATATTATTTTATTTCATTTCGTAAACAACTGTGTTAATAAAAAATTATTTAGTAATTTAGGAAATCTTTGAAAATCTCAATTAATAAAATCAAAATTATAGTACATAATAAAAATAATTAATATTTCAAATTGGATAAAGCTAAGTTATGATGCAGTGATGGCCTCGAGGTTTGGGCGCGCGGTCGAAAATCTCGACGGTCGCGGGTTCGAACCCCAGGCACACACCTCTGACTTTTCGAAGTTATGTGTGTATTCACATTTAATTATCACTTGCTTTAACGGTGAAGGAAAACATCGTGATGAAACCTGCACACCTAAGAGTTCTTAGGAATTTCTTAGGTGTGTAGTCCGTCAACTCGCACTAAGCCAGCGTGGTGGACTATGGCCTAAACCCTCTCAATGGGAGAGGAGACCCGTGCTCAGCAGTGGGCGTATATGGGTTGATGATGAAGTTATGATGCAGGAACACAAGCCTCGCTGCACGTTCTGGTAACAGCCTATTCCTCTATTCTTCATAGAAGTTACCGGCCTCCGAAAACAGGCTATTTAAATTCTAATGTACCACGCGCGAATTGAAAATTTAATTGAACCGAGTTACTCGGCCGAGTACTCGGTTGAAAAAAAATTGAACCGAGTAAAACTCGGTACTCGTTACTCGGCAAAAGTGTAACTCGGCGCATCTCTAGTATTAAGTAACGATTTTTTTGGTTTTCATGGCTCTCTTTCTGAAAGTACTTACATACTTGAAGGTTTTTGTTACTAATATCATAGCTGAATAACCAAAGCAAGTTTTCAATAAAAAATAAAACGAAAAAAATTATTGTCAACGAAGATATAAACAATAATACAAAATTTGTTAGTACCTACCCCGTCCTCCCCTATGTATGTACATAAAAACTAAATCCTAAACCGTCTCAGTTGGTCGTCTTACGGACTGGCATTAGTTTTAAAAAAATAGTTTAAGAGTGACGATTCAGAAGAACTTATGATAGTCCATTTCAATAAAGGTGATTTGACTTAGACTTTGTTGTAGGAGGCGCTATCCTTTTTTTTTTTGTTCTCGGGAGGAAAGCTGTTTATGGCTCTACTTCCCCCCAGCCCGGGGGAGGGGGGCGGGAAGCGTATGTCGGGGTCACCGGTCTTCCAGCCCGGCGCGCGGCGACGTCATATCCGCGCAGATGTTAGTGCCGGGCTGGGTCCCTAACAAAATCCCTAAACCGGCATACCGACCAAAACTCCCCGGTGGCCATCTTCGCGCCGAGTGGGGCGACCACGGTACGCGGGCGAGAAGCACCCACCGTCATCCGCACGTCCAGCGACCCCAAGGGCCCCTTTAAGTCGCTTTTTACGACAGGCAGGGGATACCGTGGTGGGATTCTTACCCCCCTTACCACAGGGCAGAGGAGGCGCTATCCTACTAGTCGTCTAGTCCAGTTGTCCTCAAAAGTGTGACGTAAGAGCTGACGATGACAATGATCAAAACTGGAGTAAATAAACACTGTTTAACCTGGTCTCATTTACAACACTGTAGAACAATGTTGAACTACTAGATGGACTTTTTAATCAATCACAAACTGCACAGCACGAACAGCCCACTTGCAGAAAATAAATGAAGTTGTTACATTGTTGCTTTAAAATCTGCGAAGTGTATTCTATTTCAATATTTACCTTTTGGTAAATGTACCTTGTGGAAGAGCGCTTGTTCCGTTTGCGGTTTATATTCAATTTTTTTTTAGTATTCTTTACAACAAGCCAATTCGTATATTTGAAATGTAGTTTTTTATCTTGCTGTTTTTGGAATCAATGCAGGTTTTTAGTATGTGACTTTTTCGACTAAAATTAGATACATAAGTAGACCCAGTGATCCCAACATACTCTTCCTGCTCCCTTCTCGATGTGCTGATGAGAAATAATAATCAATAAACATCATGTATGTTACATTGTTTTTTTACATATATATTTTCTAGTAAACTTTTTGGGTGAATGAAAAAAAAATGTTATGCAACGTTATTGGGTTGTTTACGTTATTAAATACTCAGAAGCAGCTTGAAGTCTGAAAACGTGTCTGATGAATGGCAGTTGGCTCGCCCCCTGTTATGTGGTGTGTAATCGATTATACAATGTGGGTGCAGAAAAGCATCTTGGCTTACCCCTTCAGGTAATATTGGCGTGAGACCTATTTATGATAAAACAATACCGACAAATTTATAACCTCCTCTTTTTGAAGTCGGTTAAAAATGTTGATAACGTAATTATAAAGATAATCATATTAGATTTTAGTTAAACTTCAAAAGTAGTAGTTTTAATTTTCTAAAAAAGTGTAATTTATTTAACACACAACAACAACAAAAACATACCTCACGCCTATATTCCCCGAAGGGGTAGGTAGAGATGCATTTCTGCACCCACATTTCGCCAGGTATGTATCAGTCCCACGTAATAGGGGGTGAGCCTATTGCCGTTTTTCGGGCACATTTCCAGACTCCGTGCTGCTACTGAGTATTTCCTAATGGAAAAACCCAATAACACCTTGCCCGACCCGGGAATCGAACCCACGACCTCTAGATCGCACGGCACATACTTGTACCGCGAGACCACGAGGCAGTAATTTATTTGTATTCGCAAATGCATACTTATCAGCTTAATTACATTTGGTCTCATAATTTACAATGTCATTCCATTGTGTAATGTAATAATAAAGTCAGCACACTAAAATACGAGACTAGAATTTAATGCAGTGATGGCTAGTTGCTTTAACTTTATAATGAAACCCACGCAAAAATACAATTTTTTTTTAAGTTTTAATTATCTTTTACAACGTTGCTTTGCGTTTAAATAATATTTCAATTAACGTCACGACATGTTTAATACTTTATTATTTTCAACATCTATCAATGCTTGGAATGGGTCTTACTCATAATTATTTATATTGCTTTAGACGATTAGGCTTGGTGAAAATAACGAATAAAGAATAATAACAATATAAAATATATAATATGATTGTCAATAACAAATAATGGCTGTCTTCCTTTGGATTTTATAATTTTGTCCTACAAACAAGAGTGGTATTGAAAAAACAGCTACAATGAATAAAAAGTACAGATTGAACGTGCGAATGTTCACCGTCCTACATCCCTTATTTTGTCGTCGCGAACAAAAAATGTATTGAATGTTCGCAGTTGAAAGTTGAAATTGTTTTACGCCTACATGTGAGAAAATTAATATTCCGTTTTTAATGGTACTATATGGTACTTATTAAAATCATTTTAAATTATAGAACCGCGGTATTGACAAATAAAACTGCAGCTAAAGGTTGGGCTACGCCTTAGTCGATAAAACCGTGCTACGAATGGGCCAGTCCGACTGCGGCGATGCCACTGTCTTAGACAATTACTGTTCAAAGCTCTACGGTTACTAATCGTTTTTTTATGAGTCTGCCAATCTTTTGGCCGTAGGATAATTGTGTTTAGAATTGAGATAGGCCGTAATCAGATGGAACTGTTTACTACGATTGTGAATACGAATGTTAATTACCATTCGATAAATGATCGGCTCGAATGGGATGGTGCACAGTTTGCGGAAATGCGACGTGAAGCATTATTAGGTTTCACACGGTCATGGGATTGTTGGAGATTTGGTATTTGTGGGACGATTGTAACCGCGAGTAAAGCGATTGTTCAGTATGTAAAAATTCATAATTATAAATTAATACATTTAACAGTCGCCTCTTCCACACTAAGATACAAGAAAAACAAATATTCATGGATGGCACACAAAGAGTCATAGAAATAAGATTAGTCATCATCATCAGCAGCTTATCTTACGTCCACTGCTGGACATAGGCCTCTCCTATGGCACGCCACTCGGCTCGATCTTCTGCTCTCCTCATCCAAACGCTACCAGCTAGAAGGACTAGTCGCAAAGTTTCTTTTTCATGATCGAAGCGATTAATGCGTATGTCTTCATCAACCCGTTTACGACGCCCACTGCTGAGCACGGGTCTCCTCTACCATTGAGAGGGTTTAGGCCATAGTCCACCACGCTGGCCTAGTGCGGGTTGGCGGACTATACACCTAAGAAATTCCTAAGAACTTTATGGTGTGCAGGTTTCATCACGATGTTTTCCTTCACCGTTAAAGCAAGTGATAATTCAATTTTGAATACACACATAACTTCGAAAAGTCAGAGGTGTGTGCCTGGGGTTCGAACCCGCGACGGCCGAGATTCTCGACCGCGCGCCTAAACCTTGAGGCCATCACTGCTTTGCGTATGTCTTATATATGTTAATTTATTTAGTCAGGAAAAGATTTAATGTAATCTTATCTGAAATAAATCATTTTTAAACCTTTATAAGAACCATGCAAATTTGGACCTCAGTTATATTGATAATTTTCAATTTCTCGTTTTTTTTTCTTAGTCCCATCAATACTTAAAGCTAATCACTTCGCAACACATACGCACGCTCTGTAATTAAATCCCGAAGTGCTTCCTACCAATAAAGTGGTAAAAACAACGCTACAATCAACTGATTGCACCTTTAATAACTTCATATGAGTAGATGATACGTCCGTCCTTGTCACACGGGCCGGGACGCTTAAATCTGTGCTGCGAATGGACGACTCGCGGAGGGCGGGCTCACAGACATACGAAGGCGTAGAGGCGGCCTTTAAATCTACCTCACTTGTTGCGTTCTATTTGACAGCTAAAAATAGCATGACGAATGCTGCGAGGAGGCTGAAAGTAAGTGTGTTGTAATGATATCTGAACACGTTTGTGGATCTGTAGAATTAATTATTACTGCAATAAGGATCAATACACACGTTTAAAATTACAAATACATACAATACATATTGCGAACAAGCGAAAATCATAATGATCACGCAGTTACTCTTTATCAGTAAACATGAAATATTATTATGTAAAATTTTGAATATTTATTAATACTTAAAGTTCATTAGTAACGAAAGAAATATATAATATTAATACTGACGTCATTGCTGTTATGGTGGGTGCGAAAGAGATAGCTAGATATGTCCATACACGCGTCCACCGTTTCTACCAATTTCTTACAAATTAATTCAAATTCTTTAGGTTCAGTTGTTTACGTTGGCTCTTTGCTATTTTAGTAAAAAATGTGGAAAAGATACATATTACTAGGATAAGTACTTAGGCTCTTTAACCTTTTGTACCGTTTTCACATTTTATTTTATGTCTACTAGTCGTGGGTGTTAATTAGTAGAAACGACATCTCGTCTTTAAACGAGATATCATTTATCTTCAAGATTTGACATATTACTTTGGCAAAAAATAAATAATTCATTCAGGTGCTTCATAATGCTGTTTTTGGAGTAGGTGTTTCTTCATGATTGGTTAGAGATTGGCTGTCTAGAATGTTGTACCGAAAATGTTGATTTTCTTCATGGGATACAGTCTATGTATTTAAATTTATGTATGTCAGATTTACACACTATGTAAGCTATATGTAGATATTTGAGATAAAAATATTTTTTTAACACAAAAACCCTCTTAGCAATTGAAATTGACAAAAATACAAGATACCACAATAATTATTTTGAAGTAACACGGCAACCTTAAATCAATTTTAAGACTTTTTTTTAAAGCATTTTCAACTGACAAATATTTAAATGACACCACAGTTTTTACCTTTTATTATAAACAATTCCTTTAACACATATTTCGATTGTAAAGACTTACTCACCCCATTGTTATTTTCCAAAAACTATGAAAACCTCCTTGAATAAGTTTACGTCACGCGTCCCACGCTTCCTGTGTCTATGGGCGGCGTTTAAAAGCTGCGGCCCGCCCGCCTACAGCCGCACTCGATCGCTGAAACTTGTTGGGCGAGCGGCCGCCGTGTCCTGCCAAACGTGCTACCAACTTACGAACGGATATAGAAGGTAAGTTACATATAAGTTGTCGAGATTTTTTGAAAATCGAATTTGATTGTTTTTTTTTGGAAAAGAATTTTGGGAAAATATGTTATGTGGTAGTTTCGTGTGTTTATGACAGAGTTTAATGCTAGGAAATTAAGGAAGGTTTTGTGTAAATTTTTATGGTTCGAAAATTTGAAAAATTATAAAGTGAGCTTTAAAGATTTTCCGTAAAGTTAAATATTAAATAATACTTATTTCAAGAATTTATAGCTTAAAAAAGGTTGTTTAAAACGAAATATTAAGCGAAATAAAGCAATCGAGCAAAAAGGGAAATCAATTGGGAATTTCATTTATTTATCTACGTTTAATTAAAATGTTATATACAACATGAACACCTAAATAAATAACAGACATTAAAAAATTAAATAACCGTTTACCTAAATTTAATATTGTGAAGTTTATTATTTCTTTGTCTCTATATAAATAATTTATTGTATCATTTAAAATCATCACAAATATAAAAAGTCGATATCTTCACTAAATATTTTATTACAAATTGTTTTATTAAAAAATAATATACTCCAATCTTAAATGGTTGGAAAATAAACTAACTCAATGCAACTATTATGAAACCCAATAAAGGGGAATAATATTAACACATTATTTAAATATGAATAGGAAAACAAACAATATTTATGGTTATAAATATACCAACATAGATATTTTTAAAAGTAAAAGTTACTTGGGAAATCAATAAATACAACAAGCAACAAAAACCCCCCATCCAGACTAAAATACTTAATTACAACAAAATATTAAGAGTAAATATTAATACTTTCTATAAAAGACAAAACAGGCCTTGATGCCGAAAAAATTATAACTTATATTTAACGAAGGAATGATGATGATTCTATTTTATTGACGCAGCAATGACTGCCTTACTTATAAACTATGTATAAAAGTGATTTGTCATATGTTTCCTCGTATATGTTACCCTTGGTCCTACACCCGAGTCGTGATGCCCTTTTTATGCAGATAGACTAGATTAGCATAACATTAGTTACATGGTACAGTTTCAATTGTATATCTTCACTCAATTGCGCTCAAAGACAGAATGGTACGTGTTTAATAAAAAGATTGACTACGAAGTGATTACTTTTTTTACGTGGATCAGTTTTCACTAAAGTGGGGTCAAGAATTTAATTATAAGTGAAACAAACAAAGTATTTGAAGCCAACAAAAATAATTTTAAATATATATAGGAACCAAAGTTAGATTTTACCATTACTTCATCATTTAATGTGTCGAATCTGAATGTGCATCTTAAAAAATTACGGACGTATTACTTGCATATTGTTTTATTAACGCACCGCACTTATTAGTAGAAATTTGATGGCGTATACCATAAAGCCTATCAAATACAAAACTTTTTCTCAATTCCAACCAATAGTTTCTAAGATAAGCACGTTTAAAACAAAATAATCAATACCTCAACAAAATATCTGTTCACAGTGAACAAAGCTAATATTTCGCATTCCCATATAAAAACTCGCTATATTAACATACAAAACTGTATTGCATTTTGAGATCATTTTTTTTTTCATTTTTCATATATCGTCGGTACTATAGGTATCTACTCTTCTGCTTGCAGCGAAACAGAAACTCATAAATGTATGTGAGATATTAATCTGCATTTAATTATTTCTTTATTATTAAAACGTAATTTTACATACGGCTCAGGTTTTCGGACTTTACGGTTTGAGAATAACTAGACTAAAACTACTAGAAAAGTATGTGGTACCAACCTGAGTTGGGAGAATCTCGAGTACTTAACCAAATAATGTCAATATCAATTAAAACGACAAGTGCTTAATCAAATAGTAATAGTTCCTAGACTTTTAAGAATTAAAACTAGCAACAGGGATAATTTACATCTATAAATGTTATAACTAAATGACATTAAATCATAACTCTATTATATTATAACACAAGAAAAAAAAACAATGCCCCACTGTTGGGCATATGCGTGCTCTACAACTGGGAGGTTTATGATTTAGGCTTTATTCCGTGCTGGCCTAACGCGTTGATGGACAAAAAATAAATGTAGACGAAGAATTATTAAGAAGCTTTGTTTGTAATGATATCGCCGACCATTCATATGCACTGCAAAATATTTAATTTTGCAGAATAATTCATGAAGGCATCCCAATTCGTGACTGACAATACTTTTTCTCGTGTACAATATTCTTATTTGTTTCCATGTTTGCTATTCGACAAGTGAAGTTCTATAGGTTTTTGTTTTCGCATGTTCCGATTCAGCGAAACGGTTGAGAATTTAAAACATAAAGTATATTTGTATGGGATATTTTGGAAGGAATTTGGCGTTTTTACATACATTATATTGAAAACTACAAATGACTTGTTGAGCTCAACGATTTCATTCGCATTAAATTGTTTATGACTGTTATCAGTTTTTTTAAACATTAGTTTCTTCATATATATTAAATTTTAATAAAAGTGTATATCAATAAACGGCCTGTCTGTGACAAATTTTATTCATTTACGACTTGCAATAAGGGCATATTAAATGACATTTCTTATATCAAACTTGGATTTATTTAAAAGTAAACCTATACATATTTCGTCTATGCAATATATTTATTATACTCACTCAGGAGTATGCAGATGTGTATTTTAGAAGTCACGTTTCGGCAGTTACTAGTAATAGATAGATGTAGAAAATTAAACTTGGGATCTCTACATATTGTTGGAATACAATAAGGCACGGATAAATACATTTTGTCAATACATACGAATTATTTTTTAATTTGATCAAAAGCAAAAAAAACTTAGCCAACACTTCGAAGTGTCATTAACTGGCTTTTTCTGGGCTTCCATAGCGATATTAATGTCAATCGGTTATGTAACGATGCGTCTTACATTGGACTTAAGTTCTTAAGCTTTGCAATTGAAAAACGAAAGAACGTTATGACAGAAAACATATTAGAACGATACATTTACCACTCGCATTAACAGAATATTGATATTCCAATGTCTTTGTTCATCGTAAAACAAACGTACGGATATATATTGTGAATTTGCTAGTATTAAATACTTAATAGACTGAAAATAAAATAGTTTGAGTTATAAATATATACACTATTTTAACACAAGACAGAATGCTTAGAAGACAAGTAATAGTTGCGATGGTCACAAATACATCGCGCTTACAAAAATCCCATAAAAAATATAAAAAATTGCTGTTTTCCTAACATCCATAAGTATTGAATGAATGAGGCGATTGAGGAATCGTCATTTTTTTTAATTTTTATCGGGATTTTTTAACGCCAATGGGTTTATAATTCCCGTTGCCATTGCCTGCCTGAGTTTTTTTTTTATTACGGTCCTTATACAACCTGTATGTTTTAGAGAAGCAAAATCGGCCTGAAATATTGAATTAAAATTACAATTTGTGTAGGTTGAGCTAGGGCAGAATATTATAACCTTTACATAAACTTTTCAATTTGTTTATCAATGTGCAATAGAAGATTCGACCCCATTTATTATATTGAATAACAATATCAACCAATTGTAAGGTAAACTCAAATTGTTTTGTTAACTGAACTAACTTTTGGAGTTGTGTCAAACTTGGGAATGATGAATTATCATGGTAGATAATTATAATTATTGTAATGGACGGCCCAATAAACCTCGCATTGATTTCAGAAATATTAATCGGCTGAAAAGAAATATGCCTGCCTGAAGTGAAAGGCATATGTGAGCAATGTCCAAGCACCTGAAAATATTATTGAGTATTTCCATTAGGAAATTTTCAGTAGCAGTAGGAGACATAAGATCATTGTTTCATGTTGATTTTAGTAATACGGATGGTAGGACTCTGAAAAGGAACATTTATACCTAACATTGCCTTTTTTTCTTATTCGCGTTTTTGCTTATATCTCTACGTATAACTAGGACATTTTCAGTAACAGCAAGGAATCTTGAATTGTGCCCGACAAGCCCCAATAGTCACACTCCCTATTATACCATATTTACACATCTTCTTCATGAACCCATTTACGCCCACTGCTGAGCACGGGTCTCCTCTACCATTGAGAGGGTTTAAGCCATAGTCCGCCACGCTGGCCTAGTGCGGGTTGGCGGACTACACACCTAAGAAATTCCTAAGAACTCTTAGATGTGCAGGTTTCATCACGATGTTTTCCTTCACCATTAAAGCAAGTGATGATTCAATGTAATTACACACATAACTTCGAAAAGTCAGAGGCGTGTACCTGTATTTACACATACCTACTATGTTTATTGTTATTGGCACGTATTTTACATAGTTTTTACTAAAAAACAATTAAAATGTTTTTAAATTGTAACATTTTAATTCCTGCATAAACAGAACTCTATAGACTATATTACCATAGACGAAACAAGTATAGAGAAGCCCAGGTAATGTATTCACGACATTATTATACGAAAAACAATATCTTTAAGTGGGGCGTACACGGGTATATTTTCACCCACGGAATAAAAACGTATCCATCCTGTGTCTACTCGTGTTTAATGTAAAAATACTTAAATAAATCTTATGTCGATAATTTCATTCGCCAAATGTTTTATGCAATATTTGTTATAGGAATTTAAATGTTGAAATGTATTGTGTAAATTATTATTTTACGTAACAGTAAATTTTATTTTCTTCATCAAAACATACAAAGTCGGATAAATAAATGAAGTCTTATAATTGTTAGGTCGAGGTTCATCACAATAATTTCAATTATTTTATAGTAGAAAACGGCTTTTATACCGAAATCAAATAGGTAATTCATTCTGGATACTATTGTTCGCATATAAAAGTTACCGCCTTGATTGGGTTAAGTTAATAAAAACACAAATTTATTTACTCTAAAAGAAAGAACTCGTTTTATAAAAATCACAAGAGTGCCTAAATTATGCTAAACTTGTATCTTGCGCGCACTTTTTAGCAGGAACGTAATGTATTATTGGAAACAAAACTCCCTAGTTAAACCTCTTTGGACAATCATTAAACCTCTTTACGCATTCTCGATTAACCCCACTTGTGTGACTAAATAAAGTATGGGTAAGCAATGAACATAGACTCCCATGATTACTCCTCTCTCTATTACTCATCTATCACTGTCTGAATGCGATTCGGAATTGTGCATACGGTTATGCGAAACGAAATATCATCCAACGTGATTTCTAATTGAAATAGATCAAGAGTATAGCTGTATGTTTTTAACGACTCCAAAAGTAAGAAAGAAACAAAGAAAAGCATATTTAAATAAGAATAAAAACGATAAACTGAAAAATACTGTACTTTAAGAGATTTTGATATATCAAGTATATTGTAATTGATAGACCAATATCGTCATTAATTAACTACGACAAAATCTACCTAAACTACTTATGTGTTTAACCACCTTCAGCCAACATAAATATTAATATAATATCCCGAATACATAAATATTAAAAGATTGGAAAGGTAAACTGGTAAATTAAAGTTGTTGGTATTGAAATTTACATGCGTCGGTCAAAATGAGGCCGATATTATTGCCTTATTTGGGCTTCCGAGAGGGCAAATAGGAATTCATTTGTGTCTAAAACTGAATGCTAATACTGGTGAGAAAGTTTTACATCTATCGTAAAATTCGAGGATTTATTTTTACGCAAAATATGGTTTCCCATTGCTACTTTTCGATCGGAAAATAAGCCCATTTATCAAAGCATGATGATTGAGTAGATAAAGCTTGGAGTATACTACTGGTCTAATGCTGATTGTTAGAAATTATAAACATCTTGACTTTAAATTGAACCCGGTGGAATACAGGCGATGCCCCGAAGGGTAGACAGAGATACATTTACACACCCACACTTCGGTAGTTAAATGATTTTTTTAAGCACAATTACTGACTCCATGCTGCTGAGATTTCTAATGGAAGAACGTAATGTGTTATTCACACAAACTGGGAATCTGTTTTTAGATCATTTAATTGTGCCGTGAGACCCCAATTTAGTTGTGGTCCAAAATTTATAGTAATAAAAAAAGTGAAATTTAGAGTAAAACAGCAAATGACGAAAAATTAACTCATTAACCGGAGAGCGGGAGTTGAAAGAGCGTTTAATCTCCGTTTAAGTGATATCCTCGTCGCACTTATAGCTCAGTTGTCTGCACTACCATTCTGCATTAAATATCGAGAGCTAAATTAATTTAGCTTTTGGCTAAATATTATAATATAGTATTGAAATTTTCATATCAGTGTAATATCTAGGTACGCAGTCATGTCTATGACATAACTTTGAAGTATTTATGTTTTTGTCTACCTTTTTTTAAATAGGACACCTTAATGTACATTTATAATGCCAAAAAGGTACTTGTCACAAAACTAAGGTTTACAAAAAATTGTCTAATTTTCCCTACAATAAGATTTGAACCCTAGAAGGCGCGTCTACGTTGAAAAACACAGCTCTATCCGACATCCTGATGCCTTAAACTTGTTGTCAATACGAGCATCAAGGAAGGGGACAAAGTTGTGAGTGCGGTGACCAAGAAACACGGCTCTTAACCGATGTAATCATATTACGGACTTGTTGGCCCGCTAACAACCTTAACTTGTTTATCGATTTAATCTGCCTCTTGTTACTGCTAAGTGAAAGAAGTTAGTGCGATGTGTTGCTTTTTTCTTTTTTTTAATTGAAGAGGTTGTATATTAAACTTTTGTGATATACATCGGCGGTTTGAGAAGCTTTCCTTTTATAAAAAGTAATAAAATATAATATTACTAAACAAAAACTAAATTCACATTGTTAAATAACGAATGTTGAATCCAACCCATGTTTATCACAATTCTGTGCTAAAAGCCAAATGATAGTGTTAGGGCTGACCGTTTCGGCGAGCATTTCCGGCCGGAACAGTTTTAGACTGTTTACGGATTTGGAGGATTTTTAGGTTTAAACTTTGCCTGTATTCGAATTATGTCCATTTCGTAAACGGTGAGTAAATGACATTTTTTAGTTTGTTCTATAATAGACAGAGATGGGTGACATTAAAGACAAACTTTTAGTGACTCTATATAAAATTATCATATGGCTATTTGAAAGCTAATCAACAATGAAAATAAATTAACGTGTTTCAAATAATTTTTAGATGAATTTTATATTAAAACTTGTATCTTGTAGGATAGGTACAGTAGATACTATAAAACAAGTTAAAATGTTTTGGGGCGCTTTTCCGTAGAGTTTCATTACGCAGTCTCGGGAAATTTTCGTTCCGAATGAAGACTAAGGAACTTATTCGTCATTTTATATTTTTTCTTGACACATAAAATTAAACGCATTCTTTCTTCAAACTTTCTATGAATAATGTCTGCTTTGCGTTAATGTATCTATAAAAAATATATAAAAAAGTCAAACTGCAATAAATCTTATGCAACTTGGGAAACGCTAAATGGCCAAAGAGACGTCATTCAACAAACTTTTCCCCATGAAAAGTCAAACAAAAGTAAATATCTGGGGGGGCGTTATAATTGCTTTATCTGTGCCGTTTAGATTGCACATTTTTTCTTAATTTTGCGCTAGGAGATTGATTTTCATCAGCAAAGGCCTTGCCTTGACAGTATTGGTCTAGGTACAAATATTCTCGAATACATTAAAATGATGGCCAAATGTGGATATTTATACTAATAATTGCGAGGTCCAATACAATATAAAATATAATAATTACAAAATATGTAATCTCAATCATTGTATAAAGTAAAATAAACAAGGAAGTAAATAATATGTTTTTTTTAAAGGACACAGATGTAATCTTGAACAAGAAAATCGACTCCTTTTTATGCCGGTAAAATATACGAGAGAAATATATCGTAGAATTCCCTTACGTATGATTACTGTATTAATTTAAACAAATATTAATATATAATATTAAAATACCACACAAGTATACATATGTATTTTTGGCTTTGCTTAATTCCTGTGTCGTGGGTATTAGAGACTGAGAGAGTTTTTGGGTCCCAAAACCACCGAGATCCGAAGGAAATATTTGTGGATCATACAACCTTTCTTTCCCTGAAGCGCCACAGTACTGTTATTTAAATAACACTAACTAAATAATAAAAACAACATATTTCACAGCATATTAATTTTTTCGTTGACAAGTTTGTGTAACTACCACAAAGTTGTAGACAAATGTATTCATGATTCTAAAATTCGTGTATTGCTATTTAAGGTGATAGGCAAACGTTCGGCAGTGAGTTGTGCCGGTGAGCCACAAATCAGATTGTCGCAAACGGACTGTTCCTTGACCAGTGTAACAAGACCTCCGATATTTGAAATATTCTGCGATGTCGAACCTCGCTTGGAATCCGATTAGCAACGTTATTAAGAGATAATTGATAGATGTAATGCTTGTTTTGATTCAATTTTATCTTCTGACTTTTAATTTTTTTATTTTATTTCAGTGCTGACGCTAATCAAACTAGTAAATTTAAATTTACAATGCATGTACTTTGTTAATAGTATTGTTTTGACATTTTACATACTCGCATCTCATTTCATCTGTCCATCATCCTAATTTCGACTGTTAAGACTGGCTGTGTAGATAAATAAACACTTTTGACTGACTGTGCTACTGATGTACTGAATCTGATATGGACTGTCGACTGTCAAGACAGACTGTGTAGATAAATAAATAAATTTTGTTAATATAACCCTTAATGACAAAATTAGTATGATCCCTTTGATTGGTTACGAGGGCAACAATTTTTATAAGTACTAATAACGCCAACAAGTAGGCAACTACAGTATTTTTTTGGTAATATAATTAGATTAGTTAAATCGCTGCCAAGTAGGACGAAGAAAAGAAAACTTCGCAGTAATAATATTGCTAAGGGAACTTTCTGTTCAACTTTTATTTTAGTTTATAATACTAGAGACATAACATTGAAGGTTTTTCGGATTTCATACTGTAATGACATTGAAAGAAATTTTGGGTACTAACGGACAAAGAAACTCTACCGTGTAATCAAACAATTGTATGTATTTGTTACAAAAGTAAATAAATTATTATTGAACATCTTAAAACAGAAATTTCTAAAATTAAAATCTTATTATTGCTTAATCTATACTAATATTATAAAGCTGAAGAGTCTGTTTGTTTGTTTGAACGCTAGGATCTCAGGAACAACTAAGGAATCAATTCTTTCACTGTTAGATAGCACATTCATCGAGGAAGGCTATAATGTATATAATATCACGCTACGACCAATAGGAGCGGAGCAGCAACAAAGAATGTTTCAAAATCGGGAACATTTTTTCCTTTTTGTGAGCTTCCGCTGTATGCGCTGGGGAAACGGTTAAAGTTTCGCTAAAGTACTGTATGATAGAATTGTTCCCCTTTAAAAATTCTAAAAAAAAGTCCGCGACAGCAGTACTACAACAACCATATAAAATAAATTTGCCCTTTACATCATGTGATTCTAATGAGTATCTTAAAAGATATCGCAGTTTCAAAATAATGATCAAGCGCGCAATAATGATACACAAGGCGCCAATCGACGTGTTACGGTTTCACGTTTAAACAATTTGACCAATTTGTATGGCTGTTGGTATGGACCTAAATAGGACAGGACCCATCCGATCCCAGTTAGTACATGGTCAGTTTATTCAACCTTCCAAAAACCAGGTGATAATTCAATAAACGATTACTGGGCTCAAATTCCAGAGGTGTTGGTCGGCGGTCAGAGTTCATCTTATACTGGACACACGTAGGTGTCTCCGGACGTCCGACTATGTAACCGAATTATTTTGCCGCCACTAACGCATAGATTACATTTCTCTGCGGATGTATCTATGGCCTCAACAACCGGGTGCGAATTCCAGAGGTTTATTATTTTTGGTGTTCCTTGCATAAAGAATAAAAAGGTTTCTTCTTTAGGTCACTTCTCTGTCATGGCATGTCATGAGGTAGATTTACATGATTGCTGTAAAATTTGGTTTATATACATCTTGATTTAAGCTGGTGAAAAAATCTAATAGAAAAGAAATTCTGCTTGATGAAAAACTTAAGTCGCTAATGCGCAGTAAACAAGAATCTATCATAAACTTAAAATTTAGTAGGGACTCATTAGTTGATCATAAAAATAATAAGTTATATTATTATGATCGTCTAAAAGTAAAATTTTAATTAATTTGTGGTGAGTTATATTTTCATAGATGTTAGTTATAATTTAGACATTCGGCATGAAAATCTGTGTATGTACGTGACATGGATATGTTAGGTTTTTATAACGTAGGTCGTGAAATAGAGAAAAATACAACCACATTTAAATTACGCGTTAATGAACAAAACGCTAGCCACAGAAAGCCCTGTTTATTGTTTTTGAAACAAAACGTAATGAAATAATTTTTATAATACACTTCTCTTTGAAGCGCCCGCTAATAGACTTAACACAATTTGGTAATGATAAAAAATGTCACGTATTTTCACAATGACTGGTTTCATTATTTGCCGAAACCTTGTAAGTTCAAAGTTGGTTTTGTTCTATATATTATTTATAAAATAATTGTTTGGTTTACAAACCAATAATACTTGACCTCTGTGGTTTTTAAAACGGGAATATTTTTAGTTCGACGAGGTTTAGACGAAAATGTGGCTTGGACGGAAATAGGTCGTTTTGTGTGCGAGAAAAGTTTGGGTTTTAAGTTTGTTTTACTGGTACGCCAAGGTTTGGCGTACTTTTAGACTTGATTGGTGGTTCAAGTGTTAAAATTTTCAAACGGTCCTCTGTATTTTTTTCAAAATTTCACGCTTTTGCAATAACCATTTGGAAAGTGTGCTAACTACGTGTAATATTTTCCGGTACATATTTTAACTATCCTCCTATGTTTCCAAAGGATTTTCAGGCAGAAGGACAACGCTTATAACTTCTAGATGAAAAATTTGTAATAAAAAAAGTAAAAATAAACTAAAATTGTCACAAGAATTACTTTATACTATACAACTAGTCTTTGAAGGAATATTCAATATTAAATGCATTTAATCCTAAGGCTATTTTCTCTCGTTGGAGATAAACAGAAACAATAATCCATTCAATTCTCAACCAACATTTTCATATCTCCTCGTAGCATAGAAACCGCCACTATTCTAGCTAAATAACAGTGCAGGATTTATTAACATAATAGAATTATTTGACTTGGTTTTCAGTTACTATTCTGATCAACCTTTTAGAAGGAATAAATGAAGGAGCCTTTATTTTTTTTATTCTGCATATCTTCATATCATATAAAAATTGTCTATGTATTTTTAAACCTTCGCGTCGTGATAAAACCTACATACTTAAAGAGTTCTTAGGAATTTCTTAAGTGTGTAGTCCACTAACACGCACCAGACTAGTGTAGTGAATTAAGGTCTTTACCCTTTCAGTTCTAGAGAAGGCTCGTGCCCAGCAGTGGGACTTAAAAAAAAAAACTAAAACTTATAAAGGAATGCTGTTATATTTTCGTATTTTTATACTCTTATAGTCAATAGGAGTTTTATGGCGGAAACCCCCTCTACATTTTTCATCTGTTTCTATTCCACGCCTTATTTTTTTTTGCAAATATAATAGTTTCATATATTTTGTTTCAGAAATCAAAAATGTCTCAGATCTGTTTAGTTCTCACCGCCGTGGCTGTGCTACTGATGACACACCAAGTTGCAGCAAAACGTGAGTCTTATATCTTTTACATTACTGTCATTATTTTGATTACAAAAAACACTAATTCTACTGTTGGTATATACTATGGGTTTTACCATTTCCTAAACCTATAGGGGTAATGTAAACGTCGTGAGGAAATCTGCACACCTAAAATACCGAGCCCAGTGGCGTGCCATAAGAGAGGCCTATGTCCAGCAGTGGACGAATTAAAGGCTGTTGATGATGATGATGATGATGATGAAAAATTATTAGGAACTCTTTAGGGGTGTAGTCCGCACACTTGTAATAGGACAGTGTGGTGGTCTAAGTATGCCTTAGTCCTCAGCATTCTCAGCTCAGTGGAGGAGGTCTGAGTTCAGTGGGACTTATGTATACAGGGTGTATTTAGACCGTGATCGAATACTGAGGCAAGTAATAGCGAGGTGATCACAAACCCAGTGGCGATATTAAAAATTCAGACAAAAAATAGAAATTTTGACGTTTTCCATACAACCATCGGTTTTAAAAGTATGTGGTTTGTATGGACAACCTCAAAAATTTTATTTTTTGCCGGGATTTTTTTTAATGCCAGGGGGTTTATAATCACTATCGCTATTACCTGCCCCAGTTTTCGATCACGGTCTAAATACACCCTGTGTAGTGATAAAGAATGGCAAAATGAGGTCTATCAATATCTATGCACGCCCTGTGGTGTGGTAGGTTACGGCCCAATCTTTGCGTGGCAACCGGTTAAAACTATCAATCAATCAATCAATCAGCCTATCGCCGTCCACTGCTGAACGTAGGCCTCCCTAAGAAAGCGCCAACCATCCCGGTCTTGAGCAGCCCTCATCCATCCGTTTCCCGGTCAAAACTATACATTGATGCAAATCATCAAGAGTTGTAGTAGTATTTGCTGCGGATTTAGATATTTGAGAGATTGAAGTCTTTCGTGCATCGTAGTTGCAAGATGTAAAAGTACTCTCGTAATTTATTTGTATTTTATGTCAAGAGTTGATTATTTAATTAATTAATTTGTGAGCATTGCTACAATGTTTGAACTTCGAACCCATCGCTAACAATTCGCATACAAAATTAATTCATAAAATCTCATAATTTAAAACAGCAAACCCGATTCACACGTTGGGTACAAATTAATTTATTTTTAATTTCACGATTTTCAAATTGCTGCTTGACTTTACTAGAATATTACGGAAAACAGAATCTATATTACATAACATAGTTTTAGAATATTGTAAGAAAAAAATATGTATTTTAATTTTGTTTTTACTCAATGAATATTTTGTTTGCTTCTAAAAGTAGCGTCCATTAGTGATGTCTATACATTCATTTGCATAAATCTCTTTGATTAGCATTCAAGTTTTATGCTTTCTTTACATAATAAAATAAAGAAATAATTTTATAGTAATCTCGAAATCTAATGACAAAATTAAATCAAATAAGGAAAAAGCCATTTACAATATGTACAAAGTACATTTATTAAAAGTTAAATTGTGGAAAAAATGATTAATTTTCAATAAGAGTTCCACTCGTTAATACATACTTATATAAAGTTGCGCTTTTTATTATTAAGAATAGGCAGAGGTGCATTTCTGCACCCACATTTCACAATGTGTTTAAGAGGAGCAATTCTTTTTTAATATGGAAAACTCAATAAGTCTGTCCGACCCGGTTTTGAACCCGACACCTCAAGATCGCACGACACATACATGAGTGAAGATGCTTACTTACTTACTGCAATGGCGCAGCGACCCAAAGTGAGTCTTGGCCTCCGACAATAAGCTTCTCCACTTCGATCTGTCCGATGCAAATAGAAGATGCTAATAGATTATTTTTGTAACGTCTGGGAGAATTATTATTATACTATTAATTTAGAACTTACAAACACGCGAAAACTTCTCAGATCTATAACTTAGATAGTCTGAGTGTTCATTACACTTGAATCTTAGGCAATGAAGATCATTTTACTTCTGAATCGATTATTGAAAATTATTATCTAATACTTAAATGTTAGCAAAACTATTCTAAGGATCTGTTGGAGTTTTAAACTTAGAATTGACCTTTAACTTAGCGCTAACATAAACATCACCTAGGCTCTGGTTAAGTACGGGGTATTTAGCAGTTTGACTTGCAACTTTCTATGCATGTTTCTTTAAGTATAACACATGTGAAAACTTGGCGAATAAGTATTCTGTTTCAATAAAAGCGGCTTTGCTTTAATGTTATTTATGGTGTTTTGTTTTTTTAATGTCGAAACTTAAGTTCGCGTTAAGGGATTTGCAAAATTTCGTAAATTTTATGGTTTGTGCTGTGATTTATTAACTCCATGTGGGGTTGGCAGGGATGTATTTTTACCACCTTTTTAGTCTTTTGTAAAATGTATGAAACTTATTGTTTAGCTACCATAGCAGTTAACACTAATAACTACTTAAAAAAAAATAGCTTCATCTAATGTCGCAAGTACGTGCGAAGTAATACGATGTTAAAAAGTCAGGCAAACGTTCTTTTGATTTTTTAAGAAAAACATGAGTAAATAAAGAAGATTTTCGCAAACTTTCAAATTTAAAATGGGTATTATGTAGTTTATTTCCTACTTTAAAGATTATTTTAGGAAACTGTCTCTGGCCTGGTATTATAAATTAATTCGATAGTGTTTCTTTACTCTGTTGAACGAATATTTTGAGCTGGTTACCCATAGCGACTCGAGAAATAACGTCTGACCGCTTCCTTTGTGTTCCTCGAGTTTCATGTACCAAGCAAACATTTGATCTTCAGACTTGTATAACTTCTAACATCCTGATTATATTGTTATCCTGTTTTTTACAAAATAAGTGACTGAAAACCATAGCTTATGTGGTCGTGTTACTTTTCGTATGTCATTATAAGCCCGTATAAGTCCCACTGCTGGGCACATGCCTCCTCAACTGCTGAGGGTTAAGTCTTAGCCGACGACGACCTTAGGAAACAATATCTTGTACATATCTAAATTTTCTATATAATCGTGCAAATCGAAAGGGGGAAATTAAATATTTAGATAATAATGACTTTTTATTGAGTTTTTCCATTGAGAATTTCTCAGTAGCAGCACGGAGACTTCCTCTGCCTACCCCCTTTAGAAAATGCAGGTGTGAGGTTATGTAACAATGATGTAATTAAACTCAGTAAGTGGGTTTGAATCTACACACAGTTCTCGACAATATGTAAAAATTTGATTGCCTATAAAATTCATGGTACTCAAATATTATGACCAGTTCTGAAAATAATAAAAAACCAATACATTACCCAGGTAATAAAATATTTAACGACTACATGAAACAAAATAAAACGTTTTGCTTAACTTAGAGAATTGAATCAGCAATTGTGATTCAGTATCACGGTAGACTAGTGACCTTTTCAATTTTACGTGTTAGCTTTGTATATGTTGAGGCGTATCAAAGTGTTAGGTATAATACTTGTATTACATGTGTACTTTCGTAAACTTACGAATGTCATTGATCTAGGCAGCAACATTAGAGCACCAAATGCTATGGTCCAAAGAAGCTTCCTTCGTATCATCATGTGATAATTATCTTTATGGATGCCTGCTAGAATCGAGGATTCTTTATTTGACAATTTTTTTTAATACCAATTCGGTGTTTAAGTGTGCTTGGGACTTACTCGACCAACTCCACCACTCCCTTCTGCACAGTAAATATCTTTTATATTCCTACATTCATTTTTTTTATGTAGCTAAATATTTTTTTTAATTTTGGTCATATCATTGATTTCAAAAACACGTATTTTCCTCACAGTCTATCAATTATCTTGATATATCTCTTATAAATATTTATAAAACATTTCGATGAATGTGAAGGCCATTGAGAGTCCAGACAATTGTTTCATATAACTTTTAGTAACTTTGTGCGAAGAAACCACTCTTTGTCTGCAAAAGCTTATTGTTAATGAGATGAAGATTACGCACGTTTGGCTGCCTAAATATTATAATATATTTGTTTTTTCTTTGTATTTGGGAAAATATGTGTTACTCAGTTATACTAATATAGGTAGGTTTATAATAAATCAGAGTATAATGGTTTTGTTGTAATGGTTCTGGAATAGTTGTCGTTAGATGCAGATCGCGTGCAGAAAGCTGTGATTTCTAATAGAGAGTTCTCGGGTGGGGAAAAATATTATTGGGTGTTTAAGTTTTTCGAACTAAAGCTGATCAAGTATAAAGGCATAAAGTATAATTATTCTTACATCCAGCTTACGACACTTTTATTATAGATATTTCATAACTGAGGGCGTTACTTTAGTATTTCGGTTTTAGATTTAAACCGAAATAAATTTGTTTACTTTTGTGCTTTCACGATAAGCATACTTTTGTATTCCCCGAAGGGGTAGACCGAGGTGCATTGCTACACCCATATTTCGCCAGTTAACAGTCTCACGTATTAGGGGGCGAGCCTATTTCATGCGCGATTCCTGACACCTTGCTACTGAACATTTCCTGATGAACAAACCTTATAACACTGTCTAACACTAACTACTGTTAACCTATAAAAGTTATTAATTAGGATTAAAGTTAGAAGTAACTGATTAACAAAAACTAAGCACAGCCTTAATTCTCATAAGCATGCTGTGTTCATATTTAGTAGGATGTAACCTTTAGTTTTAATATATAATGTTACTAATATAAGTTTATAGATTGTAAGATTGTATACAGTACTGTGAACCTAATAAAAAAAAACACGAGACACGGCTCCATAGTTTCATTGGTACAGCTCATTTGATTACGCGTTTACTGACGTAACATGCCCATAGCCTAACAGCTTACAGCTAGCCCGAGTTAGGCACATTATTGCGTATTATATCATAGTTCGTTAGACAAATCCCCTCAGTAGTCTAAGCGGTGTTGTGGTAAATGCATCCATCGCGGTCTCTTACATCACACACTATCCGTTTACTTTGCACTCTTGTTTAACTTGTAGCAAGCTTGTAGCCTGGTTGCCATGGTAACGGGGAGTTGTTTGGCGAAAGACATATAGATTTAAATTTACACTAGCTAGTATTTGTAAGTGCTGTACGGTCCAAATAAAGTTGGAACTTTGACAAGCAGCATCGGCCCATATAAGTTCTATGGCTGGGCATCGACCTCGTTTACAACTGAGAGGATTAAGGCTTTAGTCTGTCATGCTGGTCTAGTGCGGGTTGGTAGGTGTGTAGGCATTCTTACGAATTTTCATTGGCATTCCCGGCGAAGCTGAAAGAAGCAGCTTGTACCAAACAAATAAATCCATTCAAACAACAAACATGCACATCGCGAACCAAGGTATTCCGGTATGAAAACAAATATTTACAAAATGCAAGCCTCGAAACGAAACCGAGAATAACGAGAGCAAGCAATCATACAAAAAGTTGTCTAACAAGCCCACGTGCATCGAAGCGGCCAGCAGATAAGCGATTCCTTTTACCCGACCACGGCAAAGACAAAAGAGGGTTATGATTTTAACAGGCTGTGTGTCAGTGGCGGTATTTCCATAGAACCCCAAAAGCCCATCTTGTCTCACAAAATTCCGAAGTATTGTTTCACAGTTAAGTTTGAAATATTTTTTGAACAAAAGCAATTTGATATGTTCATGAGAATTTCCTGACCCCACAACAAACAATTATAAATTAGATATTATAAATAAAAAGTGTAACGTTTTTCGGTTTTTATGGAAGTTCCACCACTGGCATTTAATACAAAACATACTTCGTATGTATGTTTATCTTTTCCCTCATAGAAAGAAGAAAGAAAGAAAGAAAAATACTTTATTGTTGGCCGGTGCGAAAAAAAAAAAACAAAAAAGGAAAAACAATAATATAAAAAAAAAAAACATAATAATGATAACAAAAAGCAAACAATTAATTAATGACAATAAAACACACAGCCAACAACGGTCCCCTCACTCAGCTACATGTTGCAATTCCGTTTACACAGAGTTGCAGCGCTGATTTTGAGTGGGGGGACCATGTGACAAAACGGACTTACATACTTACTTACATAGCTTCTTAACTACTAATTAGAACTGCAAAAATTAGGTAGCGTAAGAAGCGTGTTATCGTCCGCTGGTTATTTTACATTAACACTTAACAAAGCGAGACTAAGGCTTTTCAAACTTTAATGTGTATCTTTGTACACTGACAATTATGCTCTATATATATCGCATCGTATTGTTAAAAATAATGATCTGCCAAACATATTACCGACGATCACAGCGTTGTAATAATTTTATATTTATCCTTAAAGAAACAGATACAAACGTTCGTTAAAATTTTATTCAGCGAGCTATTTTCGTGTTTAGTGGCCATATCAAAGTCGGAGTAAGCTCAAACAAAACTAAACAAATGACCGTTCCGAATGTTGTCGTTAAAAAGTGTCAGTCTTTTGACCATCGATAATATATCAATATTTTATGTTAGAGGAAGTATTAAATATATAAATACTAGCTGTCCCGGCAAACTTCGTATCGCCCCACCAGTCAATGAATGTCTTGTTACTTATTAACAGAATTTAATTTTTAATTACTTAGGTATCCGTATATCATCATCCCCTTGCCCTGGTCCCAATTAATTACTTGGGGTCGGCGCAGTATCTCTTCTTTTTCCACACATCCCTGTCAGCCGTCATGTTTTCATTCTTCTTCTTCTTTCTTCATCAACCCATACACGCCCACTGCTGAGCACGGGTCTCCTCTGCCATTGAGAGGGTTTAGGCCATAGTCCACCACGCTGGCCTAGTGCGGGTTGGCGGACTACACACCTAAGAAATTCCTAAGAACTTTTAGGTGTGCAGGTTTCATCACGATGTTTTCCTTCACCGTTAAAGCAAGTGATAATTCAATGTGAATACACACATAACTTCGAAAAGTCAGAGGTGTGTGCCTGGGGTTCGAACCCGCGACCGCCGAGATTCTCGACCGCGCGCCTAAACCTCGAGGCCATCACTGCTTGTTTGTTGTTTTCATTCACCCCTTTCTTTTTCATATCTTCAGTCACGCACTCCATCCATCTCTTTTTTGGCCTTCCTCGGCTCGCCCATCCATCCACTTTCATGTTCATCACTTTTGTTTTCTACATATGATTAATTCCTTCTCTTAATGTGCCCATACCACGACAGACGGTTTCCTTTCATCTTTTCTATCACAGGAGCTACTTTCAGACTTACCCTAAAGTATTCATTTCTGACTCTGTCACTCCGTGTTATACCACACATCCACCGCAACATTCGCATCTTTGCTGCATGCAGTCGTCTTTCGTAAGTCTTCTTCGTTGACCATTTTTTTTTCTTTTTCAGCACAAATGCTAGCTCTCTTGACCTACCATTTGTCGTACCTACATTCCAACTTGCATACCTCAATCTCATTTCCCGGGCTAGTGTCTTACGTTGCCCCTGCCCGGGCTGGTGTAACAAACCTTGCCCATTTCTCATAGGAACCGGGTGCTGCCCCTGCGCGTCGGCTACGGGGGACGGCCTAAGCCCTGTCACTTTTCTTATTATACATACTGTATAAATGTTTTGGCAAATGTTTTACGGCCGCCCGCCTGTCTGACACCAACTCTCCTTGGGGCTTTCGTTCTTTTGGTAAATGGGTAGAGATAGCGTGTGTTTGGGTACATGATATTGCAGGTAAGGATATTTGGCCTGATGGTAAGGATGCCACAGTCTCGGATAAGGAAGTAGTGGGAGACTCCAACAGCTCGGGGAGCCGAGGTCGCGAACTCATAGCCCTGTTCCATGACTGGCTAGATCAATGGAAAACGCATCCTCTGACCATTTATTAATATTTCTTGAAGGAGATTTAGAGTATTTTAGATATTCCAACATAATAAAAATTTAAAAATTAGGCACTACCAAGGAGATTTGTTACACAAAATAAATTTCTGAACGCACCCCTTAATATTTGACAGCCAAAAAATGTCAATCCATTGTCATGAGAATTCTGCATTTTTAACATCTAAAATACGCAATAATTCGAATGTTATAGATACATATTGTCGATTCAAAATGCTTATTTTAATAAGTTCTTTTATTTGAGGGAGCCTCTAACTGCATCGACGGGATAAACATTAAATGACAGGAAATTTTGTATGGTGTTAAAGTTCAAAATGACTTAAGTATCATTACGAACCTTTTGTATGGGAATATAGAAAAGTATTATTTTTAGACCTTTTCAGGCAATTATTAAAATGTATTTCTCCGTAAGAACAATCCTCGTACTTCAAGGATTATTATAAAAAAAGAATTAGCGAAATCGGTTCAGCTGTTCTCGAGATTTGCGCTTAGGAACACATCGAGCAATTCATTTTTATAACATAGAACTCCTCCACTACGATTTAAACTTTATTGTATTGTATTAAAGTTCACATTGACTTAATTATTAAAACGAAACTTTTGTATGGATAAAAAAAACAATGAAAAGTCCCACGGGAACGCTATCGAACGGGATAAAAAGTATCCTATGTCCGTCTCCTGGCTCTAAGCTACCTCCCTACCAATTTTCAGCCAAATCTGTTCTGCCGTTCTTGAGTTATAAGTGGTGTAACTAACACGACTTTCTTTTATATATATAGACTAGCTGTCCCGGCAAACTTCGTATCGCCCCACCAGTCAATGAATGTCTTGTTACTTATTAACAGAATTTAATTTTTAATTACTTAGGTATCCGTATATCATCATCCCCTTGCCCTGGTCCCAATTAATTACTTGGGGTCGGCGCAGTATCTCTTCTTTTTCCACACATCCCTGTCAGCCGTCATGTTTTCATTCTTCTTCTTCTTTCTTCATCAACCCATACACGCCCACTGCTGAGCACGGGTCTCCTCTGCCATTGAGAGGGTTTAGGCCATAGTCCACCACGCTGGCCTAGTGCGGGTTGGCGGACTACACACCTAAGAAATTCCTAAGAACTTTTAGGTGTGCAGGTTTCATCACGATGTTTTCCTTCACCGTTAAAGCAAGTGATAATTCAATGTGAATACACACATAACTTCGAAAAGTCAGAGGTGTGTGCCTGGGGTTCGAACCCGCGACCGCCGAGATTCTCGACCGCGCGCCTAAACCTCGAGGCCATCACTGCTTGTTTGTTGTTTTCATTCACCCCTTTCTTTTTCATATCTTCAGTCACGCACTCCATCCATCTCTTTTTTGGCCTTCCTCGGCTCGCCCATCCATCCACTTTCATGTTCATCACTTTTGTTTTCTACATATGATTAATTCCTTCTCTTAATGTGCCCATACCACGACAGACGGTTTCCTTTCATCTTTTCTATCACAGGAGCTACTTTCAGACTTACCCTAAAGTATTCATTTCTGACTCTGTCACTCCGTGTTATACCACACATCCACCGCAACATTCGCATCTTTGCTGCATGCAGTCGTCTTTCGTAAGTCTTCTTCGTTGACCATTTTTTTTTCTTTTTCAGCACAAATGCTAGCTCTCTTGACCTACCATTTGTCGTACCTACATTCCAACTTGCATACCTCAATCTCATTTCCCGGGCTAGTGTCTTACGTTGCCCCTGCCCGGGCTGGTGTAACAAACCTTGCCCATTTCTCATAGGAACCGGGTGCTGCCCCTGCGCGTCGGCTACGGGGGACGGCCTAAGCCCTGTCACTTTTCTTATTATACATACTGTATAAATGTTTTGGCAAATGTTTTACGGCCGCCCGCCTGTCTGACACCAACTCTCCTTGGGGCTTTCGTTCTTTTGGTAAATGGGTAGAGATAGCGTGTGTTTGGGTACATGATATTGCAGGTAAGGATATTTGGCCTGATGGTAAGGATGCCACAGTCTCGGATAAGGAAGTAGTGGGAGACTCCAACAGCTCGGGGAGCCGAGGTCGCGAACTCATAGCCCTGTTCCATGACTGGCTAGATCAATGGAAAACGCATCCTCTGACCATTTATTAATATTTCTTGAAGGAGATTTAGAGTATTTTAGATATTCCAACATAATAAAAATTTAAAAATTAGGCACTACCAAGGAGATTTGTTACACAAAATAAATTTCTGAACGCACCCCTTAATATTTGACAGCCAAAAAATGTCAATCCATTGTCATGAGAATTCTGCATTTTTAACATCTAAAATACGCAATAATTCGAATGTTATAGATACATATTGTCGATTCAAAATGCTTATTTTAATAAGTTCTTTTATTTGAGGGAGCCTCTAACTGCATCGACGGGATAAACATTAAATGACAGGAAATTTTGTATGGTGTTAAAGTTCAAAATGACTTAAGTATCATTACGAACCTTTTGTATGGGAATATAGAAAAGTATTATTTTTAGACCTTTTCAGGCAATTATTAAAATGTATTTCTCCGTAAGAACAATCCTCGTACTTCAAGGATTATTATAAAAAAAGAATTAGCGAAATCGGTTCAGCTGTTCTCGAGATTTGCGCTTAGGAACACATCGAGCAATTCATTTTTATAACATAGAACTCCTCCACTACGATTTAAACTTTATTGTATTGTATTAAAGTTCACATTGACTTAATTATTAAAACGAAACTTTTGTATGGATAAAAAAAACAATGAAAAGTCCCACGGGAACGCTATCGAACGGGATAAAAAGTATCCTATGTCCGTCTCCTGGCTCTAAGCTACCTCCCTACCAATTTTCAGCCAAATCTGTTCTGCCGTTCTTGAGTTATAAGTGGTGTAACTAACACGACTTTCTTTTATATATATAGATATACACTGAAAAACGTCTATCGTAGTATGGGTATTAAATGAGAAAAAGTTGAAGATTAAAAAAGGTAAGATGAATGGATAAGTAGAGGAAGACTTAAGAAAAGATAGATTGAGTGTGTGAGAGAAGGTATAAAGAAAAAAGGGGTGAATATACTCGTAAGTTCAAATGACCTTATATCCACTTTAATGAGAAAAATATCGAGTTTAGCTTGAGATATGTAACATTTAGCGATGGCTCCCATCAGAGATCGCATTTAATTAGACCCACAACTATCTCTTAGGGAGTCGTTTGAACAATGCGTCCACAGATATTCATTTGTTCTAATCTGTTCGGAATACGAATTCAGTGTTGAATATGTATGAGGCAACTTAGGTTTTTAATTATGGCTAACGATGCTCTTGTGAGGGCTTGACTGAGATCTGTATTGATAGAAAGGTCTTTAACCGGTCCTTAGAGTCAACTGCTATCTAATTTGAACCACAATTATTTGTTTTGTTGAAACTACAGAATCGCTAAATAAGATTAGAAGGGAAAAAGAAGTTGTATAGGGACTAGTGTCGGCGCTTGTCTGTTACTATGAATACACGTTTAGTGATTGTTCTAAGCTGCAGTAATTTACAACCTAATAAACCAGTTTTTGTATTCAACATTGAAATCCCACTGCCAGACACAGGCCTCCTCTATCGTTGAGTCCTTGTATTATAATTAGGCCCTATCCCACCACACACCCGCCACTGCAACTCCTGTACTCCAGGATCAACAGCGACACGCACAGTATTGGCGCCGAGCAATGAAGCTCAGCGAATCTAAGGGGACCCAAATTCTCATAATCCCGCAACGAAGTTAATCAGAAAAGCAATGTAAAGGAGGAGTTGGAAAACAAAGAGTTGTCCACTTCCCTCCACAGCAAAGCGGGTGACAAAACATTGAGCTATGAGGTTTAACCTCACATAAAGAAAGACAATTACAATTACCAAAAAATTTGACGCAAGTAACGCACCACGGATAGATAACTATTGCTTAAATTGGACCTAACGTGCGAACTGTTATACAGACTTCCAATAATAGGCATGGCAAAATCGCTGAAAGGCACGGAAATTCCTCCTAGATTCAACGAGATCTGTATAATATGTTTATTATACAGATCTCGTTGAATCTAGGAGCGTAACGTCACGCACGTAACGTCTGGTGTTGTTGCACCAGACGTTACGTGCATACTATTGAGCATACTGTTACGCTCATCCGACCAAAGATTACACTCCCAAAGGATATGATATGCGGACTGTTCATATTCGCAATCATGTGTTGAGCATTGGCACATAGGAGAATCAACCAACCTAAATGAGAATAATTTACTACTCTCATTGTATTATAAGAGACAATATTATTAAAAGTGTTAAAGTTCAAGCAGACACATTCATAAAGTCATTTACGAAACAGCCCCCAAATGTAGGTCATACCGATTTTTGCGTACGGAAATTCGTGAAATTAATAACTTTTAAAGCCAATTGAGTAAGTGAAGCTTTCCAAAAATAACCTTTTATATACAAACAATATAATTCCTTTTGAAATGATATTTAAATTTCTGTGAAACTAGCGTCATGGCCTTGTCATAATATGGAATACAAATTTACGTATGTATTCAATATTTGTCGACACATTTGTGAAATAGGAATTCATGAGTCAAAGACAACGCAAGTATGTCATACGTAAACGAATTAAATTGAAGTGTCTCCATATTATTTCAAATTAATAGCTTTTAACTGAATTAGTACAAATGATTAATACCACGTCAGGCAGAATATCAGACTGAAGATTTCTCAGGTAGGTATATGAAATCCTTTAAATCCGTTTTACATGGATACAACCGGGTTGGGTCATATTTAATTCATTAATGAATATGCTTTGTTTAAAGAATCCAAATAGATAATGTTTTCTTTCCTTAATTAGACGGAGATTTGGTTTCCGTCGTTTATTTTACTTATATTTTTACTTTATTTCTGGTTTCGAGTGCGTGTTTTTTAATTAGCCAAAACGTTCTGCTTTACCCGCTAGGCTGATGTAATATTTAATAGGTAAAACACATTTTCTTGTAGCTTCGCCGTATTGAATTGAGTAAATTTCGTAGTTCTGAATGAAAATTTAGGTTCAAGTTTAAATGCTTAGTGGGTATTAAAAAGTAATATATGTATTTCACACTCACAAATACATATACGCGACACAAATAATGTGGAGTCACGCAGTTATTTTTTGCTGCGTGGGTGTCGAACCCACTAACTTAAATACAGCTTAATTTTTCATTAACTCTTAAATCCACCATCATAACTTCGAGATTACCACTCATCAGATGTTTCAGAAATTTGCACGAATTTAAGCCGAATTTAAATTATTTTCCAATTACAAATAACAAACTTAAAATAACATAACAAAACAAAATTTCTCTTACTCCTTCCAACAAATCCTTACGTGTCGTGGAATAATAACGTATTATCCAAACCCACGGGAACGAGGACAAATTAAAATTTGTTGACAAATTGAGTTTGACTTGGCGAATGGCGAAGTTCTGAATGTGCGTACACCTCTTTGTAAGGGCGTGAATGGACACATTACATTGATTATTCCACACTGGCTTTTATATCTTGAATGTAAACGTTCAATCAATTTATTTATCTAAATATGGCAACACATTTAAAATAATGAAATAACCAAAAAAAGTACAGTTGAGTCCTCTACTCTTGAAATAGAGGTGAAAAGTTGGGGTGTGTATGAAACCAAAATTCTAAATGATGGGACTTCAAAGAATCATTTTTGGAACCGAAATATATACATGTTAACTTGTTATAATTAGCATGTTAGTCCCTTTTAATGTCGACTAACGGGCTCTTATTTACTTGTTTATTTATTATCATTCCCAAAAATTACGACATTAAGTAAAAAATAGAAAATAAAATAAAAATAAAATACAAACAAAAAAAAAACCATGGATGCAGTAAACATAAATTCTACAATCATGTTGTTTAAAACGGAGATGCCACCATGGGGTGCTAATAACAAAGCCTCATCCGTCTGCGTGCAAATAAAAATATATATTGCAAGAGCTTGTCTCTACCTGTTCACGCTTGATGATATAACTCCCAAGGGAACTCTTCATTTTTCCTGAATTACTGCTGTGTACGTGCCACGTCACGTGCTTTAATAAGGATATTATACGGGTTTTCTACTGCAAACAAAATACCTACATGTAATAATGTAATACAAATAATAAAATAGGTTAAGTTAAAAATAGGAGCGTAAATTTTTCCAAATATTTCAGGTAAATAATTAAAAATGCATTCAGAATTAAATATGATATAAATCTTTAAAAATTGCTCGAGTAGGGTGCATAATGCATAATAAAAAGATTGACATCAGTGCCGAGAAGATTAGGAGTGAGAAAAAGAAAACAATATTATGTTTCTATTAAGGTTTTTGTCACTTCTAAAATAGCTAGATTTTTACAATATAAAAAAAAATGCAGCTCCATATTTGTCAATAATATAATAAAAAACAAATAGTTAAAAATACCTCATAATATCATGACTTAAAGTAATTATTTGTTCCAGGCGGCTGCTCTGCATTCGGCCATTCCTGTTTCGGCGGCCACGGAAAGAGATCGGGTGACACAGCTCCTCTGGATGTGGGTATCTAAGTTTTCTAGTCAATAAAATCTAATTGGATTCAAAACAAAAATGGATATCCCCACACTTAATTTCAATTTTTAGAAGCATGTCAAATTCATCTGGGTAAATTGGACAATTAATTGGACGCAGATTCATAAAAGCCATTCATTAAAATCTAGATGAGTATACTAAATTCAACCGTGAGGTAAACATTGATCTCAATTGTTGGACTTATGGCTAATGATGTCTAATGAGCAGCTTAGGCGTCAGTTTGCAAAATATTGTTTTACTATATAATCCCCATATGGAGATAGCAAATCTGTGTGAATAAGAATTCTTATCAAAGAGGTTCTCTGGTATTCTAACTGTTTCAAAACGTATTGGCACCTTATGTGAAAATAAAGTAGACAGCCCCGTGGCGCAGTTGGCTAGACACCAGCTTGCGAAACGAGCGGCCGCGGGTTCGATCCCCGCACCGAGACAAATGTTTGTGTGATCCACAAATATTTGTTTCGGGTCTGGGTGTTTGTGAGACCGAAAAGTCTCTCGTAGTTTCTGATACCCACGACACAAGACTCGTATCTTAGTGTGGGGTCAGGACTATGTATGTGACTGTTGGGTGTATTTATTATTTTTAATGTCACGTTTCCAATATATATATAATATGGTGATGATGATGATGATGATATGGTAGTTAAATAACGTGGATTTATTTGCTTACCTCCTTCATAGATAAAAGCGATATTTTTTAAGTTTTAATTTCATACGTGAAATTTAAAAATTTTTGGGGCCATTTTTGCACCAGACCAAAGTTATTTCATATTTAAGTTGCTGTTGGTATTAAAGAACAACTTTTGCTTGCAACTTCATGCCCAAAAATCCCCGGGGAGTATTCCCGTATAAGACGCCAGCTAAGCTTTGTGGAACAAACTGCAGAACACTCTAAAGATAGTAAAATCTAAGTTACGCGGTATTTCTTGTTCCAAATATATTCCAAAATGAAAATAGAAAACATTCTGGATATTCATGCTATGCGGTTTATCTAATATACTCTACACATACATGTGTATAAAATACTTAAAAAGTATGTATCTGAAAAAGGGTAACCAGAGGAGTATTTTGACATTAATTTTTTCACCAAAAATTTAACAATTCCTACTTAGTATTTAGGGGGCAAACCTACTGCATTTGTTGGGTCCATATACTCCACTTTACTACTAAGAATTTCTTCATGAACAAACCCAAGAACACTTTACCCTGGGATCACTAGATCTCATAACCATGCAAGTTCATGAGCCTGTCAAAATACCAAATCTTGCAATTGTCCACCAGCTGTCAAACCAGGAGATGGTGTCGCGGCACCAGCTCGGCCAGGAGGAAACGCCGCCCCACCCTGGCTACCCGCACTCAGGGTACAACGTGCTGCAGCCTGGAGACGACATCATACCCATCAGGGATGGAGGTGAGGGTCTGGAGGTATTATGCTATAGGTATCCACGAAGGGGTAGAAGATTTGGATTTGATTAAGCGAGAATTTTTCATGGATATTTCGGGAAAGAAAGAATGCAATATTGGAGTCGATCAATTTTAAATTTTGAAATACCGTAAGGCTTTGAGAATTTCTGTCATTGTTTAATGATTATATCGCTCAATACTTATAAGCCTTGGCAAGTAATTTATTGTAATAATTTATAAGGAGATCTTGCAAATCACATGTTACTAATTCATAAAAAGAGTGTACTAAGAATAATTCTCTAGCTTGACAAAGAAACGATGAAATCTTGATATTTGCAAGTTATCTGATAATGTAATGCTTACTTTAGATTATAATTTTTGAATACATATTATATTGACTTGTCAAAATGCATCTTAATTCAATAGTAGAAAAGTACTTCTCTAATAATTGATCCTTGCTCCAAAATTCAGCAACGATTACAGTATGAGTGCATAAAATGGTTGATTAATTGAAGATGCATTCGTGTGTTGAACAGGTGTTTTCGAGCGAGACGACTCCGCCGCCCGAGAGGTAATGAAGTTGAAACTCCGCAACATTTTCAAACATTGGGTGAGAATAATTTACTTGTCTAACACTGCGCTTCGTTCGACCGACGCAATTAAGTTATAAACCTGACGTCCATTGGGATAGGAGAGAATAAGCTTGTGCATCTTGGAGAAATTCGACAAAATTAACATCATCTAGATCTAATGCAGTTAAATATCCGAGTTATTCTATGCGATTTAGAAAATAAATTCTATCTGATCTGACTTTATGTAGTCTGCTGGTGTATTGATTATTCATAAACATTTTTTTTTATTTTGTAGGAGACCTTATATATACCTTATACCTTTACATTATTTAATATACTACTATATACATGTTCCCTGAATCTACAGAACCAATAGTATGTACACACTTTTCTCTAAGAAATATTATTCATGCCCAATAAAGTCTAAGCTGGATTGCTTGTTCTAAAAAATATGTTTTATAATATCTTGAAAACAATCATTAAACCATAAAATTTATGTTTTTTAAATGTTAATTTTTATCGAAAAATATAAATGAATTTTGTGCTTTTGTTAAACAGCGACCTGTATTAGCCCATTGGCGATGATAGATCGACCTATGCGCAGAATAAAGTTATATGTGCTTTTGCACAACTTCTCTTTCTCAGCGATTTAAACTTAATTGGGCACAAAATTATCAGTAACTTTTTTTGTTCTTCAAACAACAACAAAATTTATGATTATTATTATTTCACTAGTGCAATATATAAACAAGTTTAACTCTATTATAGACATAAAAAGTACTTTGGTGTTATAGTCATAAGTAACCTTATTCTATGCATAGGTCGAGATATATGTAGTTAACTGTTTCTATTTCTAGATGGACAACTACAGGCGATCACAGCAAGCCACCGACGATGGATACTACGTTGAAACGATGTAAATTATGTTATTCAGATTAATAAATACGAAATATATGAAGTACCTACGAAGTAAGCTTCTCATTCAGTGGTCTGGCCATCTTGAAATCAGTATAGGAACGTGAAATTTGTACTTTTGTCTCTACTTAGAAACAAGTATTCTAAGTTTGTTGAATAAAAATTTATAGGGTGTGATAAATTCATGTGACTCTGCAGTATTATTAAATATTGTCGCATGTTTTTTTCAATGGGTAATTTTTATGATTTAGAAATGACTGTTACGACTTCTTCGTTTTGGTTCGAAATAACTTTAGGTCCTTTTTATTCTCCACAAATAGTTTTTCTATGGTATGCTATGTAGTAAATTATCCCTATATTTTTTTTTATTCCTCCATCATTTAGTATGTTATAAGCTATTATTAGCTTGTTTCGTTACCCATTTTGTAGGGATAATCCATAATTCTTATTTATTTCTGTAGGATTAACATTTCGTCAATTATGAAATTGTATCTACATGTATGAAGTTTTTTGTAGGTTCTTCTTTAAACGTTAAAAGGCTGGAATATTAATTTAATAACTATTTTGTCTTTATGCTTGTAAAAATTCAATTTATAACGTATAGAATTAAAAATATAATGTAACCTATGAAAACATTTGAAATAATTTTCTTGATCTTTTATTTAAGCATTCTTATACCTGGTATTCTAGTATATAATATTCAGATTTAACATAAGTTTACCATCAATGTAGCAAGTAGCGACTGCAAAGTCTCTATTAATTGACTTTTATGTACGAAAATAATAAAGAATTAGCAACAATATGTATGATATTTGTGGTTTTATTTCTACCCTATTTGATGATGTATGATTATATTTAGTCAATTAATTTATTACTAAGCAAATCTTGTAAAATATAGATGTTCACTATATATTTCAACATTAGAAATTTACAACTATCAGTCAGTAAAGCTAAAAATACCAATAAAATAAATTATGTTAATAAAATAAATATTACTTTTTTGCGCTGACGTAACTTTGCCTGATATTGAAATCGAATTCGGGCCGTTGCTAACTCATCATGTATCTTATTGATAAATGATAGTGTAAATATAATTTAAACGATTTTTGACATTGCTGTTTGGTTAATATCAGATGATATATAATTATCATGACAAAAATGATGACTCAGCATTCAACAGACACTAAATAAGCTTATTTCAACTAGCGAATGAAACATAAGTACCTACATGGCGATTTTCAACATTTTAAATTATAACACAGAAGCATTTAACAGTTAGGATCAACAATTCGCTTTGCCGTTTTAGAGAACTGCTTCAAAATTTTCATCATAAAGTTATTCGGATTCCAAAGTGACTTGCAACTTGGATATTGAGCATAATATCCTGCTCTTTCGTTTTAAAACTGGAATTACAAAGCAATCACAATGACACATAAAAGTTTAGGGCGCTAAAACTAGAATGTCGTCTGGCAAACCAGACAACACTACACTACAATTGAGAGGGCTAAACCCTTAGCCTTATACACACCTAAGAAACTTCTAAGATTTTTTTGTCTCACCGGTTTCCTCATTATATTTTCCTTCACCGTTAAAATATTATCCTGTCTGATAAATTTATAAAACTCAAATTTTAATATCTCTTTGAATACCTTTTCATTTTAACCGATGAAGGGTAGCTATCTTCAAATGTCAAAGGTATTTCCTAGCAAAATAATCAGCGTAGGCGCCCAATGGTCATGTGTGGAATAAAGGGTCCCGATATTAGAATACGCGCCCTTATAAAGGAGGACACCTGGGCTACTCCGATTACGTTATTTTTTATTCTTTATTCGAGTATCCTGACTTCGAATTGCCAGTATTGGGGGCATAAAGGTTTTAGAAAATATGCTATTGTTCGTGCGGGTCAAATTGGGTATCTCACAACAGATTTGATTGTGGTTTTAAGCGCAGCAAATTCTAAGGTTGGTATTTATTTTAGTGTTAAAAGTGTTATGGTTTTTAATTTGTTTTTATCAAGTAAAATATCGAAATGTAGCGAATGAAATTATGAATGACATATGTATATGTAATTTCAAAAAACCTTAGTTCATTGAGTTAAACAAAAATGAATCCTCGAGGTTGCCACGCTTAGTCATAGAAATGACTAATTTACCTATTGAAATGCATATATCAATCCCATATAATAGGGGGTAAGCCTACTAAGGAATTTTTTAATGGAAAATTCCAATAACACCTTTACCGACGCGGGAATCAAATCCGGAACCTCTATATAGCACGGCACATGCGTCGCGAGACGAGAGAGTCTAAATACATACAGACTATATACCTGGAGCAGTGTTGGGCAAATTTTAATTAAACTAACAATTAAAAATTAAAAATTAACAATTAATTAGTTGTTAACTGCAGTGACAGCAATTAACAACTAATTAATTATTAATGATGGTTTTATACGATTAACAATTGATCAATTACTAGTTATTTTACGAAAAAAAAATTAACAATTAAGAATAAATTTTTTTATCAAGTATTTTTACTAATACTTGAATATGTCAAAGGTATATGTATCCGGTTGTAGAACCGGACCACCCTTCTGAACAAAATTTGCAAAAAAGTTAATTGTTAGTTTTAATTAAGTTTCATCAATCTATTAAAAAAAAAAATAATTGTAACACACAAATGTTTAATTGCAATTGATTCAATTGCAATTAATTTAATTGCAATTAATTTTTTAGTCAATTGATTAGTTGAATTAAAAGTTAATTAATTAATGCCCAACACTGACCTGGAGAATACAAGCCTGAGGACTTCCATAAATACTTTCATGAAAGCCGAAAAGCGCTATAAAATAATTATTTATAGCGGATATTTTTATTTATACGTCAAATTGATCTTAATAAATAAAATATAAAAGCTTTAAGAATATTCTTCTGGATTTTTTAAGAAAACTGAGGTTTTCGTCTTCAGTGGAAGGTCCGCCACCGATCTATGACACATATAAAACATGCCGCACAAGCACTTCTACATAAAAACTTTACGTCAAATTTCGCATCCTTACGAGCGCTCAATATTTCTGAATATTTCCTCTTGCATAAGGACGACATAGGATAATATTTCACAAATATGAAACATTGTAATCGCGAGTATGATAATGCTGACATAGTAAGCACAAAATAGATCCTATTGTCGCTACAATTGAGCAAAATTGTACTCCTGTAATTACTTGCATAAGTTTTAATGAGCATCTATAGTGCAGCTAACTGTTGCGTATTACACCAGTTAAATCTCTTCATTAGTACATTTAAGGAGGTTCGTGATAATTAAGGGTTCGCAATTAATTATTACTTTAACGGTGAAGGAAAACATCGTGTCGCAACCGTGTCGTTCTTAGGTGTGTAGACCGCTGAGTCGTACTAGGCCGGTGGGATGGACTAAGGCCTCAAACTTCTCAATGTTAGGCCATGCCCAGCCATAGGATGTGCTGATGATGGCGATAAATTTACATTTTCGATTAGCAATATTATTACATTAATATCATTTAATAAGCCTTTAAAATATATATAATAATTTTAACATACATTAAAATTTACTTATTTAACTTTAAGACACAACTTACAAGCCGTTGAATAGACAGACTTAACACCGAGAATATTAATATAATTCATATGTGACGCATTCAAAGACACACAATAACCTTAAGACAATCCCTCTTTATCTCGCACATTACGTTTTGAAATCTTAATAAGCGCCCCACGAGATCGCTTGTTGTTAATCCAATTATACTGAAAATAAAGAATGTGGAGACTTAAGACCTGCAAAATTGTGTAGGTTAGTAAGAATATATTGATTTTGTGGATTCCTAATACGGCCTATATACCTTTTTATCTTGCAGCTAAGTGGTTTAGAGGTCTAGGCAATTTCACTAGCTAAACGGGAGACGTAAGTAATTCAAATCGAAATTCCCACTTGCTTTGACACTTGAAAAGATTGGTTTGCACTTGACTGCATGCATAGACTTCCAGAATATGATAGGCATATGTCATCATGCATAAAGCGTTGCGTTTGCGTACATTTACATCTTACGTGTCTCTTGATACATCTACACACACACACTCATAAGTTATCTGGTATTGTTTATTATACACACTTCGTTGGATCCATGAATTTGCTTTTCAGTATTTTTGCCATGCGTTTTATTGGGAGCTATCTTAATTATCAACCCATATACGCCCACTGCTGAGCACGGGTCTCCTCTACCATTGAGAGGGTTTAGGCCATAGTCCACCACGCTGGTCTAGTGCGGGTTGGTGGACTACACACTTAAGAAATTCCTAAGAACTCTTAGGTGTGCACGTTTCATCACGATGTTCTCCTTCACCGTTTAAGCTAGTTATAATTCAATGTGAATACACACATAACTTCGAAAAGTCAGAGGTGTGTGCCTGGGGTTCGAACCCGCGACCGCCGAGATTCTCGACCGCGCGCCCAAGCCTCGAGGCCATCACTGATCGGTTTTTTAGGTTAATAAATGAAAAATACATATGATGTATCAACTTCAGTAGCAATAATTTTGCTAGCTTATGAAACGATCTATCAATATTCATAACAATTACTAAAATCACGCTAGGTAGCTAATACGATAAGTGCCATCATCGATATAATTAGGTGCATTCGTTTGGAAACAATTAGGTAATAGCCAGTAATAATTTCATCCATCCGTAGGCTATTTGTAAATTGAGCGCTGGCTGTGATGGTTTTATCGGCTTCGTAACTGCTCTCTTCATTTGTAACCTTTCATTTGAACCTATAGTTGCATGGTTATTAATTTAAAACAACCATATCTCGCTAGCAGTGTTCCAAGTTCTATGTTATAGAAGGTAAGCCCTATGTTGTTTTTTGGGAGTTTTAATAAAACATGAGCGAGTCGAACTCGCGCACGTAAGGTCCCGTACTATTATACAGACGGCAACAAATCATGTCTGTTGCATGGGAGTCACCTTAACTTATGGTTGGCGCTTTCTAGGGGAGGCCTACGTTCAGCAGTGGACGGCGATAGGCTGATGAGGACCTTAACTTATACATAAATATGGTCTATAAAATGGTTAATAGTCATTTCAAAGTTAAGCATTCCAAAATCTCTTCTAAATTCAAAATCCTCAATAAAAAGTTTCATCAAAATCTTTATTTCCAGCCATGATGTAGGTAAGTGGGCGGGGAAGGCTGGGGCTCGTGACACTCATTTTCCGGTGTTTACTGTGGGCCGACGTTACACGCTCGATAAGGAAATGAGCCGCGCTTAACTATCGGATAACTAACTGTCTTTAACTACATATTTACACTATAGCATGTGGATCTCAATTTCGATGAAAAACAAATTTAAGAGTGAAATTGTCTTTGGTTTTTAAGAACTCTATTGTGTAGTTTTGAGGTAAATAAAAAAGCTTTTTAAGATGCTAGATGTATTATCTCTTTTGATAAATAAGTTATAAGGAGTCTTAATGGTTGAATGCATAGGAGATTCCTAGGTCGCCGTTACCTAGATTCTAAAAAACGTTCTATTTTGTATTAGGAAATATTTAGTATCAACACAGGCCATAGAAGCCAATGTTAGACAAACGGCAAAAGTCTTTAGTGTGGAGACATATTATCTCTAGTTATCACTTCGATACCACTTTCGATATTCGATACCACTTTACGATTTAGATATTCTTTCTTTCATTACAGGTAATTACGAGTGTAATTAGCTCTATAATGACTTCTTACATATTTTATAACACATTAATACATTAGCATTAACCTTAATGTACATATTATTACAAAGTCCTCAGTTTTATGGTAAAAGCTTATAAAAGAACTGGGACCTAGATAATGCAACATTCTACGGGATATATTAGTAGTAACGGTATAAAATGTAAGAAACTGGAATAATTAAATTCTATATTATTTATTTCTATAAATTCTTTCGTCTGTCCTTTTCGTAGCCCAGCTTTCCGAACCATAAAGTACGACAGGTCTTATTAAGAATAATATATTATATTTCTATAAACTAACGAAATTTTTAAGTAACAGTTTGGCCTCGCTGCTATCGAGCACAGTTTTACTTTCCTACGATCTCGTTTGTGCATGTTATATTCGTACATGTGATGTAAAATAAATCCTGTAGTTTTTATTTCTTTAAATAAAATCAATAAAATTTCTCCTTCAACCATGAAATTTCTTCAAATTATTAGGTCGGCAACTAAGTAAGTGCGGATTTCACTCATAGACGGTTTCAGTTGAAGTTTTAGGTTTGCTGGCGTAGTCCAAGTGTGAAACACATTTTGTATTTGATAGCTGGTAATTCAGCTAGCAATCAGTAAAAAAAGATTTTTGATCGGTTGCGTAGTTTTCGTTTGGTGTTCGTTGAAAAATGGAAAATCAAAAGGAAAATTATTGCCACATTTTGCTTTTTAATTTCGTAAAGGGGAAACGCATCGCAAGCTCACAAAAAGTTATGTGCTATTTATGGTGACGAAGCCCTAAAAGAACGGCAGTGTCAAAATTGGTTGGACAAATTTCGTTCTGGTGATTTTCACTCAGAGACGAAAAACGCTCTGGTCGCTCAGTTGAAGTTAATGACGACTTTATTAATAATCAATAATATATAAAAGCAATAATCGATTCGTATCGTCACAGTATAACTCGTGATATTGCAGAAAAGCTTCGTGTATCACATACATGCATTGAAAACCACTTAAAACAACTCGGCTATGTTCAAAAACTTGAAAATCCGCGATTACTTAATTGCCAACCCAGGTTCGTCGCCATAAACAGCAAACAACTGTTGGTGAGCTTGCGATGCGTTTTTCCTTTGCGAAAAAAAAAAGTAAAAAATGACCATATTGTTCCTTTTAATTTTCAGTTTTTCAACGAACGCCAAACGAAAACTACGCAACCGATCAAAAAACTTTTTTTACTGATTGATAGCTGAATTGCCAACTATCAAATAACAAAATGTGTTTTACACTTGGACTACGCCAGCAAACCTAAAAATTCAACTGAAGCCATCTATGAGTAAAATCCGCAATTACTTAGTTGCCGACCCAATATATCTACCCAATAGTCACATACATATTATGATGTTCTGACTCGACACTAAGATGCAAGTCTTGTGTCTTGCGTATTAAAAAATTCGTGAGGCTTTACAGTTTCACGAGCACTCGGACCCGAAAAAAAAAAATGTGTGGATTACAAAGGAATTATCTTAGCACGGGAATAAGTCCCCTGCTTTTAATGTCGCGAGTTTGTGTCTAAGCAAATACGCAACGGGACAAAACATAGAAGAAGCTTAATCTCTTTATACTTTTATTATAGATAAGATTTAGAATGCTTTGTGACTCTTGAAACTGCCTCAAATAGCTGGACCGTCCTTATACTTTACTTTTGGCAATCTAACACTTCACCTCTTGGTATTTGAAAGGTCAACTAAGGCCGTGTTTACGTCCCGAAATCTCACAGAATTTATATTGCATGCATTACTTAAAAGAATGTACGATTGTTGATGCCTCGTTGATCAATATGAGCTCGAAATGTACTTTCCCCACAATTTTATATAGTTTTGTAAATTAAACCTATTTTTAGGTACCAAATTTTATAATATACAATTAAAACATTATGTAAAAAAATAAAAATTCCTATCCACCAGTGTCTGATTTACCAAATTATTAACGTGAGACAAAAAAATATCCAAATCTTTTCGACGATCAAAGCTTCAAGCTTACGAGTACAGCGAAGTAAAACAAATTACCACGATGAGTTAGTATTGAATTTTCAGCTCAAATACAGTCTGTATTTGAAAAGGAATATCCAGTTATCACATGCTAATAGTGAATCGAGACGCGCGTATTATCACGAGCTCTGTCCGCGGAGATCTGCAGGTAATCCCGGCCTCGATGAAAAATTCAATTTACACGAGTGTTTAGCACATTCATATCGTGGGTACTGGAAGAGACAAGAATATATTCACTGATTAATTTCAATAAAAAATACTCCTAACAGTCACTTGCATATTTCTAACCCGATATTAAGATGCGAGTCTTGTGTCGTATCAGAAACTACGAGAGACTTTTAGTTCTCACCCGAAACAAATGTTTTGGATCACACAAATATTTGCGTTGAGGTGGGGATCAAATCCGCTACCACTCATTTCACAAGCTGTCTAATCAACTGCGCTATGAGGCTGTTATAATTTGAGACTCAATAAATTAGTCTGGTATATTCAGTTTTAATCATAGTTCACAGTGCTAAAGAAGTAATGTGCTAAAAACAATGAGAGTATTTTGATATAAATGGCACAAGACTGCGGTGTGGTTACAAATATGTGATTGCATATTTCGATTCCCAGGTCGGTTTTTCGTGCCTTAATGTTTGTCAGACCAAAAAGTTGTCTGATCTGAAAGTCTGATACCCACGACATTAAGTTGTATCTTAGTGTGCGGTCAGAATTATTTCTATTACTTTTGGGTATGTTTATTATTAAATATCTAATTTAAATATCACCTAGAAGACTACAAACATTACTTAGATCATTACTTAGATCATTTCCAAAAAAAAAACGCCTAAATTAGAAACCCCTTCCATAGACCCGACATCTCAGCCAATAGAGAATCAGTTTTAACGAGTGGCGACACATTCTGCAATTTAAATGTCGCGAGCACAGATGTGTCGATGTATCGGCATCATCTGCCAGAGATTATACAGTGGTGCTGCCACACCATCACTCAGCATATTACATTTTTAAAGTTCTTTTGTATATTTCATACTAGTAAAGCACGCGGCGAAACCTTACGCCTGTATTCTCCGAAGGCAGAAAGTGTAGGCAGAGGTGCATTTCTGCTCCCACATTTCGCCAGGTATATAAGCCCCACGTAATAAGGGCGAATCTATTGCCGTTTTTCATTTTTCGGGCATTTTAAACGGGGGTAAGAAGACAATTTATATGAATCTTTTTAAGAGAACTTAACTTTATCTTAGAATGAATTAATCTATTAACTCATGCAAAAAATAAGAAACTGATTTAAATTAAACAAGATATTGTCTAAATTCTAAACGATCATTTGGTTGCACCATTATGCACTCGCGTTTCACGGTTTTCGTACGATTTAGCCACTACAAAGTAGATAAATATTTATGTAACTAGTTGTTATACGATGTATAAAACTACATGGCTGATCATACTAAAAAGTTTGAACTTGAAGTAGCCTGAATTTGTTACTCAAATATACGTGAGGGAGTCTTAATATATATCAGCAACCGAACCAAAGTAATTAAAATAAAATAAACCTTTTTTTTTTAGAAATATGCATTGACCCGTCATAGCTGCTATATAATTGCCTATATGATAAATGAACGGTAATTTCATTTCAAAAATCATCATCATAAGCCCTTAAAATGAGTTGCATTGTTAGCACGAGCCTTCCCTACACCTAACAGGGTTTAGGTTTTAAATCCACCACGCTAGTCTACTGCAGGCTGGAAGAGTTACACCTAAGAATTTAAGTTAAAGTAACATGATTACTTTGCGTATATTAACAAAACTTCGTAAAGTCAGAGCTGTGCCAGAGGTTTCAACCAGAGACCGTCGAGATTTCACAGGCCATCACTAATAACACTTTATTTAAATTACATTAAGTATTCTTAAAAATCACAGTTGTAATCTAAAACGAACTTACAATTCTATATAACAACTAACACTGAAGGCGTCAGTCACCTTCTGTTGACTTAACCACGTCGTTAACTGTAGTTTTGTGCTTAACAAATCACAATCAACGCTGAAAAACATACTTAAAGAAATCTGTTTTCTTTTTAATGGCTCGAGCGCTTGTTTGCGGCAAATAAGATTCTATTGTTCAAAGTACACGTTTTGTTTTCTTTAGCAAACGTTAATGAGGAATGTGACAGAGTTAAATGTAATATTTATTTTTAAGTTATGTAATGTCGCAGAACGAAAAATTGTTGCGGGAAACGTGTTCTGATGTGGAGACCATGGGTCGGAGAACGTAGTGTAGGTCTGCCCTCTGGTTAAGGGGTCTTGTCGAATTATTATATATTTTTTTAAACGGCGTAGGAATACATCGGGATGAAACTTGATCACCTTAAGATTCTTAGGAAATTCACTAGGTCAGCGTGGCAGATAAAGGCCTAAAAACCCTCTAAGTTATAGACGAGGCCTATATCCAAGAGTGGGACGGGATTTTTTTTATTTTTGTTTGTTTTGAGCAAGAAATATGTTTTCCAAGATTTTATTAATGCTACACATCAATATTAATTACTTATACTCAGCTTCCAACTTTAAGGTCGAGGAAGTTCATTCTCAAAGGAGTCAACTAAGTTAACACTATTAGGATGGAATCTTAAGTTACATTTTCTCAACTAACTTTACATATCAAATTATTAGACGCACGAAATATATCGTGTTGCGATAGTTTTTTTGTCTATTATTCTACTGTGTGATTCAGTTTATAATGTTTATTAAATGTATTTGGCGATGAGGAAAAGGTTAATTGTATTTTTCGGGGCTTTAGTTAACGTCACTGTAATCACTATAAATATTTTCTGTCTTAGATTCCAATCTCGGTGTTGTCACCTTCTAAAAAGAAAAATCTTACATGTCTCAAACAAAAGAAAAAAAAACATCAAAATGCATTAGAGGTACATAATACACCCACGACCACACTTAGTTCCAAAACGGCCGCATTGTGCGTTAGCAGTACATGTCCGAGAACAAATGGAGAAATATTGCACATTGTCCATCACCGGTGAGTTATCGTTGGTCGCAGGTCGCCTTACCCCCTCACCTCGCTTTAATCTGTCCCGACGCTTCACTGAAGAAATGTTAAATCACAAGGTATGTTGTTCCGTTATGTAGTGTTTAGACTTGGGCAATGTTTAGGGTATTTTTAGGAAACTATGCGAGGTGGCGGTTGGACAAGGAAGGCTAAGGATTAAAAAGTGAAAAAACAGGTCTATGTCTAGGAGTGGATGTGAGAAAGGCTGTTGATAATGATGATGATTAAGAAAATCCGGTTACTAATAATCATACACGCTCATTCGTTTGAAAAGTAGACATAGGAAAATTTCAATACTTACGTGCCTCTTACTGTGTTTTTAAGTCTCAAAAGTAGCGAATCTATTGCAGTTTAAAAACAGATAATAAGCCACTGGATTACGAGCGAGGAAAAAGAAGAAAGGTAAAAATCCTGACCATATATAACAGACGTATTCAGCACTTAAAAAGAAGAAAAACGAATGTGAAAATGACTGGAGTTCGAAATGAGTTTAAAAAAATGATTTATGCCAGTGTTTCATGATATTTATCTATTATCGTTGACAATTATCAACACTGCTAACGTTTTGAAAAAAATCTAACACGGTTTACCAGTTAAAAGAAAAAGCGACTATTGCGCCAAGTCTTCGTTTCTCGTGGCGGCATTCCCGTCCATTTGGCGTGTGACAGGTGCGCTCATTGTGCCGTTAACAAGATGTATCGCTGTGTATTGATACAATTGATCACGTTCACATCTACATTTCTCAACAACAATTATAACTATGTAATATTTTACTTTGTCAGTGAAGGAAAATAATATCTTAGGTTACGTAGACGCTTTATAATAAACAGGATCTTTGTTTAATTCATCATGATCAATATGTACTTCTGCTGAGCACGAACTTTCTCGATAACTGAGAGGGTTTGTCCACCACGATGGCCTGGTGGTGGACTATACACGTATTAATTAGTATTAATACCTAAAAAGTATTAAGTGTATGCATTCATCACAATGTTTTCACAGTTAATTTTTAGAAAATAAACTTAAGTCGGTAAGTACTTAAATCGGTTCTAAAAATAGCCAATATTTTTAGTTAAATTACAACACTAGCCGTTAATTCAATCAGCATCATATAGGATTATGACCCAATTTTGTAATAGCCCAACGTTTTCCAGCCCGCCAACATTTGATCAAATAATTGAAAGGTTAATCCAATCACATCACTTACATCGGGCAACTTCGGATCACCTCAGGAATAAATTAATTAAAAAATGTATAATCACATAACAAAAACCGAAAGTTCGGGGTCGAAGCTCATCAAATATTTTAATCCCATCAAATATTTTCTGATCCCTTTATCTCATTAATTAACTTTTCGGTTCCTTATTAAAGCTAAAACAGTTGGCGTTCATTAATGGATAGTTAAATATATTGTAATATTGTACTTTTTACGTATATATATTAGCAGCGTACTACAATAAACGAAAAAAGGCTTCAAAGGTAATCAATATTACAGGTTTTTTGTTGGTTATATAAATATTCCGTTATTTAATTTTATAACTTACAAAGTTTTAATACTAGATGGCGTTATTTTAAATAAAATTGTTTTCGCAAAACATTTATCTTTAAACCAACTTGTATCTATAAGAACTATTCCTTGTTCTTATTTTTTAAATTGGAATATCAGTTATGTGAAACATTGAATTAGTAGACAAGTTTTGTTTATTTCTCTTACTTCTAAGTACTCAATTTTATTGTAATACATCGCACTTGAAGGAATATTATACTATTTAAAACTGTTACTCAGAAGAAAATAATGCCCAGTGTTTTTGTTTTGAAACCTTCGTAAGTTACAATTAAGGAGAGCCTCTTAAGGTGAGGCTTTTAGAGAAAACTTTCCTTTATAGCCCTCATGAAAAACCACGTGTGTATCCTTAATGATGATGCGGTATGATAGTAATGACTTACTTTGTACTTATACGCAGAGATTATTACTGAATAGGGATTCATTCAAACGTTATGGCCTCATCTTTTGATTGTCTCGAAATAATCTTTTTGTGGGAGTTGTGATATATTTTTGTTAAGAATCTTTCATCCTGTATTTTCTATGAGGTCAACAGAGGTTTTGTATGTTTACGTGTTAGCTGTTATTTAATGAAACATACGCATTTTTTTATATTTATAACCTTACGCCTGTTTACCTCCAAGAAGTATTAGCATTAACCGACTATCTTAATTATTTTTATGTCCTCATTTTAATTTTTGGATGTCCAACAGTATTTTATCAAATGTGTTGTTATTTGTAAAAATATGATAAAAATGTAACAATGTGAATTATTATGTCTTTTTAGCATTTTATTGTATCCATTTGTATAACTTAGCCCTCATGTTTGTAAAAATAAAAATATTCGCGTTAGTAATGTTTGAATTAAGTAAATGTGTATTAAGTCCTACTTAAAGGTAATCTACTGTGTTTTTGAGATAAACTTTTGTTTGACTTCCATCTGAATGTGATATAGTTGACAATGCCACGTTATTCTGTGTTCAAAAGTTAAAATACGGTGTGATGAATACTATACGATAACGTTTCAAATTATTTACTGAGAAAAAAATATAATAGTGTTAAATTAAAACGATCAAATTGAGAATTCAGCATGTTAAATAATAAGTTTAACAGGAGAGCAGTATTCTTTCCTTAATAAGCAGGTATTTAAAAATCTTGGGTTATGGTGATTTTACAAAAAATATTTCAAGAAATTTTTGCCTTCAGTCGATTAATAATTGCGCCACGAGGGCTTTTAATCTCTTAGTTACTCATAACAACAATTTAAATATTCACAGAAAGAGTTTTAAAATACTAAAACAAATAAGTGGATTTGTCTTTCCCATCGCTCAAAGTAAAACTTTTTCAAACGACAAATTCATCGAAACCGCAGTCAATAAAGCCACAGAGTAATGTTTTAATAATATATTTTTAGGAATGGCACATTTTAAACCTTAATCTATATACACACTACGGCCAATCTCAACCCAGCCTTGGGATTGGCTATGTAAACATCTTACGTCGTACTAATTACAATATATTATACAAATCAATTTTGAAATGAACATCAGTCAATCAGTTGTCATGTTTACAGCTCAATTGTCCTCGGGCGCTTCTCTCTGAAACATGAAAATGTTCATTATAGGTTGTTGTCGACTATTTCATATCATGTGGTTTATAAACGAATTGAAGAAAGGCAATGAAAAGGTGATGTACTTAGTTTTACAGATCTAGTATTTATATTATAGTTTAGTAAAAAAAACCTTTTATTAATGACGATTCAAAAGCACTTTTAAAAGCCTTTTAAAATAGACGTGACTTTATTTTACTTTTTAATTTGGCTTTGGTAAAAATATCTGAATTGTAAAATCAGTAGGTAAAGCGTCTTTAGTTATTAAATTATTTTGTATATTCAGTAATTTAGAAGAATGATCAATTAATGTTTAGAGTTTCTTAACTTGTAAATTTAAATGAATAGTTATAGATGTGTCCACGCAATGTTGCGATGCTAATGATTACCAATTTTAAGGGTATAGTCTTAATTTTGCAGAGCCAAACTTCATCACCAATATCGCAGAGAATATTCATAAAACGAATAACATGTCGTAAAATAAACAACTTCATTATAAAATAAGATACTCCTGCTACAAATGATGAAGAATAACTCAATAAGAGTGGACGGAACTTAGAGTAGACTTAACGGTTGTAGCAAATGTATCAACATTCCCCGTTATTCATTTGTCTATGTCAATATATCTTCATTTAGCATCAGGTATTATAAAACAAGAGTAAATCAACGTAACTTAAACATTTCTAAATTGTGTACATTTTTAGAAGTAAATAAATTATAATTACCATCATCTGCCAGATTTTCATCTTGGAGATCACGTCGTCATCAAGCATGGGTTTCGCTTCAGGATTCTTAAACGGGAGTTCGATGGGGCCTTCGCCGCTTACGGAGCTGGAAAATTTCGAAGAGTCTCATTAAAATTTAATTTACCTAGTCTTAATAAGTCGACTTAATTTGTCTTTACAAGTCAACTTGTTTTGTCTGAACAAGTCGAAAATAGAACTTTTATTGGCCTCGTCGATTAGTCATGTCGTCGAGACAAAAGTTTTTAAAACTTAGACTTTTCGAAAAAAACTTATATTTTTCGAAAATGTATATCAATGCATTTTAAGTTAAACTTGCAACAAGTTAAATAAGTAACTTGTACACCTAAAATTTTCAAGGAATATCTTAAGTACGCGTACTCCGCCAACCCTTATATCTTCTTTAAAAAAGACAAAAAGTCCATTGTAATGTCCTTCAATGGAACTAGACCAGCATTATAGATTAAGGTAAAACTCTTCCTAATGGAAGAAAACTGACGCCAAGATGTAAACAAATATTAAGCTTCATAATTATAGTGTGTCTGATAATAACTAGTAAACAGAAGTATAATAACTTAAAAGAAAAAAAATATTTTAATTTGTCTTGTCCGTTAAACAAACAGATAAACTCAATGAAATAATTTTTCAAAACATGCCAATCGTGACATCTATGTAATAGAATAGTAAAATACTCACAGAAGTCTGTCGGTAGCTTGGGAGTTGTCTGGCACTTCCACTTGGAAGATGGCGTTGAGGTCGTCGTATTTCGATTCTTGAGGTTTCACGCGATCCTGGAAATTCAGGGAATAGAATATAGATGGCGCTAATTTAGTATAAATAAGTCAATGATAGTTCTGCCTGGCTTTAATAAAGCAGTGTTATAAACTGCAATATGTGATTGCGTCTAATGTAATTGAAAATTGTTTCATATACAATTAGTACTCATGTTTATTGTAATTTCCTAAATATATTACTTTTATACATATTAAATTGAAAAGTATTAAGGCCATGATGTATACTTAGGTATTATATGTAACTAGCGACCCGCTCCGGCTTCGCACGGGTGCAATGCTGATATTTAATGGATGTTATCATACATATAACCCTTCCTCTTCAATCACTCTATCTATTAAAAAAACCGCATCAAAATCCGTTGCGTAGTTTCAAAGATAGTTAGAAAGTTTCATACAAAGGGACATAGGGACAGAGAAAGCGACTTTGTTTTATACTATGTAGTGATAAACAAATTAGATTGTACTAAGTAATACCGTTTATGTTTAAATTTTATAAATAAATATCAAAGTGACTTTTCACTTATATTTTAAACCTTGTTAGATGCTCCTTTAAGTTAAATTGAAGATAACTACAAAATAAATTGTTCTTATGCTTGGTGCTTACCATTTCAGCGTTGACAGCCATGCGACGGAGTATTCTGGTGAGGTACCAGTCGGGAGCGGCCGCTGGTGGCTTGCCTGACCGCTTTCCATGGGCTGAAAATATCAAATACAATACGAATAAAAAATCTGATAAATTATAATAAATAGAGTGATAGGAAGACTCTATGGCCAATCTTAAAGAAAAAAAATAATGAATTAATACTGCACAGAGCTTGCACATTATTAGTTTCCTTATTAACTTGTCATAAGTCCGGAATTAACTAGAAACAATAATTATCAGAAGAAAATTGGGATTTTAGTGGCCTTTCTCCAATCACAGTAGCAATGTGTGTCTTCGGATGTATTTACGGAAGGTGACACTTATGTTAAGTAGTATTTAAATAAACTCTCGAGATGCTAATACAACTCAAATTTAAAGGTTACATGTTGGTCCATAAAGAAGTAAACAATTGTTATCACGAGGGTGTACGTGCTTTGGGTCATGTGCTGTGGTAATGCCACTAAGCTATAATACCAAAATATCAATATCGTGCACTAATACAGATAGGATTCCGATTAATCCTTACGTCAGACGTACCACAGACGCGTAAAGGGTATAAGTATTATTTAACGCTTTAACATAATCACAAAAACGTATATGCTACCAGGTGACAGTTCCCAGGCTATCCAAAGATTACGTGACTTCATTATCGTATTTCTGATAATCTAGTGACATTAAATTGACTATGGGTAGGACTATGACGTTTTTACCAAAATAAAAGATTTGAAGTCTGACGTAATAGATATTCATCAACTTAAGACGAATATCATCATCATCAGCCCAAAGGCGTCCACTGCTGGACATAGGCTAGAAATTGAAGTCGTGATAAAATCCAACTGTATAAAATTGTATATACTCATTTTCGGGGATTTTGCCCTCGTAGCAGAGAACTGTTGGAGTAGAGACCACGCTCTGTAGACTTAGTGTGGGACATCTTTCAGCACGATGGTCCGCAGACTTAAGAAAGATGTCAGGTAGCGGATGAATAATGCTCAAGACCGGTTATTTGTTAGATAGGTTCTCAACTATTGACAGATTTGGATTTTAACTGTTTGTATCACGTGAAATGTAACATTTCATTAAAATGCAACTGAAATAACTCCAAAAGATAATTTTAGTTCAGATCCAATTATATTGTTCTATTTTTATAGCAATTGGTGTTATAATTTAGAGGTAAATGATTTATGAATTCCTTCATAAAATATTACAAACCAATCAAATTTGTTAATGGACGATTCATTCACAATGAGGCACACACGCTAATGCCTTTGTTTTTAATAAAAAACAAATTCATAACGCTAATCGAGCGTGTTTCCCGCTCTGCCGCCATTTTTAATAACAGTCACGTCTAAAATTGCCGCCATTATGGTACGCTGTCATTAGCGGTTTAAATTGTCGCAGGTGATGATTAAATTATGTTTAAATTAGTTTCGGTAACAAGATTATAGATGGCGTTAATTTTAACTTCTTGCACATGGGTGTATTGCTCTTTGAGCAGATTGTTGTTAGTAGCTGGTGTAATGTTTTGATTGTTTTAATAATTAATATATTGTCATTTACATAGAAACCGTAGAACGACAGCTACAAAAGCCAGGGATTCCATTTTTAAAACTAGGGATGCGATTAAAAATTTTATCATACGGCCAAATCTGGGATATTTCGATTTATAACAATAGCCCTAAAATACATAAATAAAAAAGAGGTTCATGATAAAGATTGCTATATTGCTATCAATAAATAAAATTAAGACTGGTAAAATATTTTAGGCTTTATAGGAAACACGCCAAAGTTCAGACCAAATAACGCGTAGAAAATTTGCCGGGGTAAGAACATTCATTTATTGCACAATATGCCATAAGCTGGGGGATTAAAATGGAACCAATATAAACGATAATGGCCAATGGCAAACGCGATACGGACGACTTTACTACTGTGGGAACTGACGCACCTCTTTAACTTTAACTAGATTGATACGTCATAGAATGGGGACATCATACGATATGTAATGTCAAAGGTCAGTCATCATAGCTTACTTGAAAAGTATGACAAGGTTTTGGTCACAGTTTTCAGTACAAACTGTCAGTTTTTGTCCTTAAACCATAAAGAACATCAAAATGGCCTGATATCGCAGTATTTAAACAGATGCATTTTTTAGTTAATAAATATTGAAATACACCTAAAAGTGACTAACATAGTTTTGATTACACATTTATATACAAGTCTTGATCCAATACGAATATTTGTGGATCGCACCGCACTAACATTTGTTTGGGTGCGGGGACTGAACCTGCGGTATTTTGTTTTACAAGCAGTCTTTTCTTTTTTTTGTCATTGTTACGTAGCAAAATATGGTCCGCCGAAAAGTTCAAATCCTGAGGAAAACTAGGCTCACTTAAGCCGGTAAGGTTAACCTATTTATCTTGTAATGAAATTAAAATTTAACCATGCTTCCTTACCTCCCCAACACGAATGTCCGTAGCTGAGGCATGACCCTGTAACACAAAACAATATTGTTAATATTACAAAGTTTAGCTATTTCCTTATTAGTCTGGGTAGTCTTCATTTTCGTGACGGTAAGGTAGATGTAATAATTACAAAATAATAAGACGCTAAATACGTCTGTGGGTAATCTCGGCGAAAGTGTACTTGAAGGTGATAATATGTCAATTAAAAATTGATTACACTAAAATAGGAATGAGCAAAGACGGAGTAATATCTTTTTTAGCCAACACTATCTTTTTTTCCTACTGCTGGGCAAAGGCGACGCACTTCTTCTTCGACTTCTCTATAAGGAGTATAAGACATTTTTATTTTCTCTTTGTTTCCGTCTTATCTTACCGTTATTTAGATCATCAAAATAGTAAAACGTTCAATTTCATCCGATGGACCTTCGTTGAAAAGTAATTTAGAAACAATATGTACCCCACAGGCGAACTGGCTTATTACCTACGTCTACCGTATTTCGCAAAAAACACAATATATGTGCCAAGTAATACATATCTACCATTATCATATTGATTGCTTGGTGTAATTGGCAAATTCATTTGTTTTATTCAAAACATTAAAGATTTTTAATATTAATATATTCACTATGTCATGTTGTTTGATTAATAACGTAATAATTTAAGACACAAGGTCCCTAAAAATACCGAATAAACAAACCGTAGCACTAGATGGATCCCACAGCATTTTACGGTAGAAATGAGTTACTACACTTGTTTTTACAAGTCTTGTTTTGATGGCATATGAATGTCTAGTGTTAGAGTGCAGCGGTAATGGTCACTAAACAATGATAGACGAAACGTGTGACGTAAGATTGTGTATCGTCGCGATGCAGGGCAGTATGTAGAGATTGTTGGAATAGGGTATTTTTTAAAATTTTAAAAATATAGGACCGAGGTACATGTGTACGGCCACAACCAAACGTGAGTTGAAAACAACCTGAATTACTTCGATGTGCGAAAAAAGTTTGCAGATTTTTGAAATTACTACTCCTGACTATTATACAATAGCTTGTTAAAAAATGATTTTTTGTTACCCTAATATTTTTTAACACATTGTTGTATTATTATAGACAGATTTATAGACACTCCTAAATTAATGAACCCTTGAAAAATACAAAAAATTGTGCCAACCAAGTCATAACATTCACAACTGTTTCTCTCTTCACAAAACTAAGCAAAATATCGTAATGGCACTAACAAGCAAACGTCACTACTTCAAACAGCCCAAACAACACATCTTTAAGTCAAACAAAGACCTGTGCACAAATCTTAGGTTCGCGCCGGTGCCTTCAATCCTACATTGCTCTGTACCGGCGGATAATGTAAGTGGGGAGTTACGCAGCTTCCATAAACATCCCATCGGGTGCATTAGCCAGAGTGTCCGCCTAATGCGATCATTGAGCTGCACTTATAGACCTCTATCTAATAAACTCTTGACCTGAGACGTGCTTATAGATCTAACTTCATATAATGTTGGGTTTTAAAGGATTTTTTTCTGGTTAAAAGTGTGGGTTTTGATACTAAATGATTCGACTGTAACTATAGGGCTTGCTAAATAAGTAATTTGACTGCATTTGTAAACCTAATTAGTCACTTAAAACTATCCTATTGCCTCTTTTTGGATACATGTAAAGTCTCCGTGTTGTTACTGAGAATTTCCTAGAGTAAGAATTTTATCTAAGTCAGGAATTTTAAATTGCAGAGGACATTTTTACCGCGAGATCATGAGGCGGTCACCTTCAAAATAACAAAACTCTTACTGGCGTACATACATAGTATAATGATGTAACGTTTTAAATACTTATCATTTTTGTTATCGCAAAATGACTACAACATATTTATTTCTATTGTTGAAAATATTTTGCTGCGGAAATTCTGCCCAAATAATAGGCAATTCGGAACACCAAAAACCCTTGTCAATGTCTATATGAAATTAAATTGTACAGTTTAGTATAATTGGCAATTAGCTGTTACTATAGTTCAAACAACTATCTCAGATCACGCTCAGATGCCTGGGGGATATACAGAGAAAGCCTTTATGTCATAAAATATAATATCTTTTTGCGTTATATGGCGATCGTAGCATTTGAATAAGATCGATGGTTAATAAGACCTTTAAAATCGAATACGTATCAATAATTGCAGGAACTTTATCGTGATGGTCATTAATAATACGGACACGATTGTATGAATATATAAAATGTAAACAAAAATTTAAACTTATTTTGCTAAAATTAAAATTCTTCTAAGCCGTTGATAAAAATGATCTGTTTCACATGAACTAGATTTTAAGTCCCACAAGATTGTATCTTTGTCAATAACTTCAAAGGGAAATCCTTTGAAATTTGAATCAATAAACACTTAAGAATGTACTGTAGAAAACCCTTCACATGTCACAGATTTACAGTTATTCACAATTTCAATAGAATGTGTACAAAGAAAACACGCATATAGGCCTTTTGGGAAATCTTTATGCATCGCTACAGATTTATGTTCCAACTGTTCAACAATATTGGACGAAGCTGTGTATTTTCATTGCGATATTAACTGTACCTCGGTGGTTTTTGTAAATTTGAAGCTTTGAATAAGTAAAAATATTGGCAGTTATGATCAGTCTCAAAAACTATCAAGGCTTTTTTTTCTTAATTATTTAATTACAAACATTTGTATATATTTTGTAAACATTCCTATCGCGAAAGTCAAAGGGATTGTCTGTATTTTTGATGTCAGTGTTCTACTATGCCTTAGTACATAAGTAAGATACTTATAAAAGTATCTTTACTTTGATAATATTTAATAATATGAAAATTATTTTACATGATCACGGATGCAAGCTCCCTGTTGGTTTTATTCATTGACTCTTTCTGGCACATCGAAATATAGATATTGAACTAAATAAAAGTATATGTAGCGGTGTTATTGCTCTAGAGTCTGAACAATTTCTTATACTCAGCTTTTGAATTGATAATAGGAGAGGAACATAAGGAGGGTAGCAGAAAGTGCATTATTAAGCGATTCAGAAAATTCGCTCGAGTTTCTTGAGTTTCTCACGTATAACCTGGGATTTAATACACAATTTGTAGCACGTAGGTGTCGAAATAGCATCAGTGATTCTATTTTAAGGTAGTCCATTATGAATACGCCCTAATAATGTAGGACGCCCTCTAGCTAGGTGGGGTGACGATATCCGCAAGGTGGCTGGCAGCGGTTGGATGAGGAGAGCAGAAGATCGAGCCCAGTGGCGTGCCATAAGAGAGGCCTATGTCCAGCAGTGGATGAATAAAGGGCTCATGATGATGATGATTTATTAATTTATTATTCTTCTTCTTCTTCATCAACCCATACACGCCCACTGCTGAGCACGGGTCTCCTCTGCCATTGAGAGGGTTTAGGCCATAGTCCACCACGCTGGCCTAGTGCGGGTTGGCGGACTACACACCTAAGAAATTCCTAAGAACTTTTAGGTGTGCAGGTTTCATCACGATGTTTTCCTTCACCGTTAAAGCAAGTGATAATTCAATGTGAATACACACATAACTTCGAAAAGTCAGAGGTGTGTGCCTGGGGTTCGAACCCGCGACCGCCGAGATTCTCGACCGCGCGCCTAAACCTCGAGGCCATCACTGCTTTATCACTTACAATTTATTATTATATTCATATAAATATTTATGTTTAGAAATCAGTTGCACATTTCTCAGCTGTCTTCCTTGAAACCACATTAATGTAGTGTGACTTGAATTCAACTGTCACGATGACACAAAATCTAAATGGAGTGTGGACAATGGTGCCACTTTGTATGCAGCTTCCTGTATAAGATGAATCTTAAAACCAACACGTGACTTCGGTCTAGTTGTTGGCCATGTTCATAATATAGCGTCAAAATGTCATTATTCATGTCTTTCTAGATATACTACGATCGCTTCGGAATGTGTTGCCGCTCTAAAGGAGAAATTAAGATTACCAAAACGTTTCTTACTTCATATTCCAAGTTTAGATGTCTCGTTTTATTATTATTTTTTAAAGTATTTTTGTACCATAATAATCATCATCATGATCATCGGCCAAAAGATTGTTGGGCATAAGCCTCCTCCAAAGACTTTCTAACTAGTCAGTAAATTTCAGTCATTGACCGATGATTTCTAATTCTATCTACCGACGATTCTTCTTTCTTGCTAGTATTGCTATACTATTGTTTATAAGTATAAAATATAACTTAATGTTTAATGAATGAAAAACATGAAAATAACAACAAGTTCTTCAAGAATTGTTTCGCCCAAAGTAATTAAAATACGATTTCCAAGTTTGAAGTCAAAATTATTAAAAGCAACGTGTTTGTCTTGATTTCTTTGATTCGATTCAACAGTTCAAATTAATATTAAATTTGGCTCGTTCATTTGTTTTGTTTATGAATGGACGAATTAAGGCTAGTACGATTCTCTATATAAGTGGCTCTGGAACGTAAGTCTCTCTTGGTAGGTTTAAATATTTCATTCTTTAGAAACCCTAATCCTTGACTGTTTTGGTGGTTTGCGTATGATCGAAAGACTACTTTTGCAGCCGCTTATATGAAGCCAAGAAACATAAGCAGTAAAATGTGGATGCAAAAATACTTTTTCTTTTTACTTCTTTGGAGATACCTACAGACGAAAGTGTTTGTTAATTCGTTGTTACTTTATTCTTGTTTTAATGAATTATGTAATTACAGACAGCAAAAGTATCTATTCACTTTTTCTTGTTCTTCTTCTTCTTCATCAACCCATATACGCCCACTGGTGAGCACGGGTCTCCTCTACCATTGAGAGGGTTTAGGCCATAGTCCGCCACGCTGGCCTAGTGCGGGTTGGCGGACTACACACCTGAGAAATTCCTATGAACTTTTAGGTGTGCAGGTTTCATCACGATGTTTTCCTTCACCGTTAAAGCAAGTGATAATTCAATTTGAATACACACATAACTTCGAAAAGTCAGAGGTGTGTGCCTGGGGTTCGACTTTTCACTTTTTCTACTTTTTAGTAGGTTAGAAATATTTATTTCTTGGTATGTATGTTGATTTTTTTCTGTAAATGCTCTCGAAGTCGCCGTGGACTTCGAGCTAAGACCAAAGAGAATTTTAAAATATTAATATATTTTATATTAATATGTTCTAAGTTTTGTGATTGTTGTACATAACAGTAATAAGTATATCAATAAAGCTATTTATTATGTGGGAGTAATTTCGTAGAGGAAATTATAACTTTAAAATTTTCATTCATAAATTCATTCTTTACAAAACAACATGCTACAGTATTCGTGCCGAACAGATATTAATTATTAATTTGTATAAATATTATCATAATATTATTTAATTTTATTGTTTAAATCGATATATCATCACGTTTTGAATTCCATAGGGGTGAATGCCACGCAGTTGGTCTGTTGACCTGTCTGCGTCATTATGTGGGCGAAAACATATATCGGGGGTAAAAAAGAAAATCGCCATGAGGATTCAAATATTAACTATTACGCAATAACTTGAAGTACTCTTGAAACATCCACAAACTCATGACGATACAAATAAATACACCCAATACGTAATTCCGACCCGACATTAGGATACAAGTTCTGTGTCTGTATCAGAGACTACAAGAGAATTTTTAGGTCTTTTTCAGGCCTCATAAACACCCAGATCCAAAACAAATATTTGTGAATCATGTAAACATTTGCCTCGGTGCGGCGATCGAACCCGTGGCCTCTCGTTTCAGTAGCTCATAGCTAGCCTACTGCGTCACGGAGCTGCCAATATCCCAGAAGATAGGCAAAAATGCATACCTGGTTCATGTTTTATCAGATATTTTACGAAATAGCGGGCGAGCCTATAACTGCCTTTCTTGCAATCTACATTTCGTTCTGTTACTGTTATATTTCTCATGAAGAAATCACGATTTCATTTTATCCAGGGTTCGAACTGGTTAGATACAAATATAACCTATAAAAATATATGAACACTATTAATCCACGCAAACACACCCTACACGTTTATAATAAACACTTCAAATGCTCACGTGTTTGTTTCTAAGTAATTACTCGTACGGAAAGCAATGACTACATTCTAAGAATTAAAAAAACATTCTATGGAAAGTGCATGGAAATAATAAATTCTATGCGAACGCATGCACGGAATATGCCCATAGCATGTTCGAAGTGATAATTCATACACTTTAAGTCCCAGAACTACCGCACACAGAGTACCCAACCAACACAGAGGCTTTGTCGAAGCTTTTATTTTAGTATCTATATTAAGTAATCTGTATTTGGACCGTGTGACAGCACGGTTCAAGTAGGCTGGCGAATTACTGCAATTTTAGCAACTGGCAAAATAAGGTCGTTGACAAGAAATTATTTATTTAATTTTATAACTAACAAGTTTTTGAAAACTTAATATGTCGTTTAAGGTAGATGTAAAATGTGTATTTTATGCAATGTCCAACTTCATTAATTTATTTTCTCACACGCAAATTGACACTGATAATGAAGCCCAGCGAGTCTACGAAATGTTAGCTTATGTTTAATGAAAAAAAAAGGTTAAACTTACATTAAAAAACATCAATAAACGAGGACTAATGAATGTTATTGATAAATAAAGCGACAACTTCCCAATCACGCCAACTTGCTTGAAACTACGCTGCCTCACGGTCAACAAAATAATCTTGTAAAATTTTGTATAAAACTACGTTTTCAGTCCATATATCGCGCTTCTCTACTATTCCATATTTCTAAGTGCGCAACTACTAACATCCAGTTTCTGGTTGATCAATGTAATTATTAACCAATTTGCATCCAAATTTAAGGGAACTATCTCTACTTCGTATCCATTGAGAACCAAGTATGCACCTTTGTAAAAATAATTTTATTTATTCTCAATTAGGAAGTTGAATTTCAAGTTGAGATATTTTTATTATACTGTTTTCTTTTATTGCCGGTAAAATATATTATGTAAGTTTACAGTTTTAATATGACGTTATTGGGATTCGTATTCAAGCCAAGATTTTGTTCATAGACGTAATTCTCAAGGCAATAATTTTTTTTTAAATCATCGTGATCATGATCACACGTTCTACTGCTAGGTACTGGCCTCCGCTAAAATTTAGGCTTTAGTTCACCACGCCTTGTTCAGATTGGCAGACATCCTCAGAAATTTGATTATTACGTTTAATTATGAATTGTCATTCAATACTATAGTTAATTTTTACATTGATCAGTTCAAAAACTAGTGTAAACGTGCTGATTCATGCTAGTGAGGCGCATGCTTCGACATCGCCACATACCTCCGCGTTGGCTGCGCCACCCGTTGATTTTCTCAATAATGCTAGAGGTCTTGCTACCTCGACTGTTAATTCTCTGTTCTGTGGATCAAACAGGTCGTTATTAGTACACCCTGCTGGGGAAACGCGTTGAGAGTGACGTTATGCCGTTAAACTGCTTTTAAAAGTATAAAATGTTGTCAATGAAGTATTATGTTCTCCTGGTGATCGTACAGAAGTATTTTTGCTAGAACGTTTGGTAGGAAAACACTTTTATAGGTATTTTTTATGCTATTACATTTAGCAATCGCGGACAAATTGATTTTGATTTAACTCTACAAGTCGATCTTCAAGTGGTACGAAAACATAACCAGCTAACCATTGTCTTTTTGAGTGAAAATAGCTTTAATAATACAATCTTTAGAGACAGTTAGAACTCTTCTTGGATTGTTTAGAGCATAGAAGATCTCCAATATTTGATTTTTGGCTAAGGCCTAGTTTTTCTATGTACAAAATTTATTAAAGAGCAAAAGGTAGGCGTAGAAACACTTATCTACCAACCTTTCGGCGACACAGGCGTAAGTATTCAACCCTGTATTTAAATACACATATTAATTATTAAATACTCGCGACAAATTAGTCTATGCGATGTCGTGACGACCTACCGCAACAAAACACGTGATACGCTCGCGGAAATTTTACAGCACTCCATTACCTTTACTATGAACCCATTGTTCCACTCGGCTGCGAGTGACGTCACAGCATGCATGTGAAATCCACGAACTGTTTTCATATGAATTATTGTTTTTTATATTACGAAGCAAGCGTGGAAGATTTTGCCGTGAAATCGAAACAAAAGAAGATCGCCTTTGTCGTTCTCAGAGTATAGAAGCTATTTAGAAACTGTATTATCCAAATAAGTAAAACTAGATATAAATTTCTCTTGGCATTGAGACGGATATGAATATGTAACATTTAAATTGAATTTTGTAATATAGTATTTTAATTGACCACTTAATTGACATTGAGATAGTCTATTTACCTGTGTTACTTCTGGGTACTGGCCTGCTCTATTATTAATAAACCAGTGCTTAGATTGCAGGATTAGCCTTATTTGTAACCGATATTCGCAAATAAATGATTTTGGCTTTGATTTAAAGCACTGAAACCCAAAAACTAGGACAAGCATCAGCTTGTTAGAATTCTCTAACGCCACAAAATAATTAATTTATCTAACACAATTCTAAGTTATTATTATGAGCTCTGAAGTTTCCCAACTCTCGTATCCCAGACCAAACATTCTTGTTGATTCTAATTTTCGATATCTTATTGAATAATCGAATGTTACTTCGATATCTAATTTGATTGAAAGCATATGACGGAGAACGTGAGTACCCACTTTTTATGAGACATTAAAACCTTCTTATTATCCTCGACCAATATCGTGGGCGTTTACGATGTGTATAGGAAATAAATTAATAGTTATCATGTTTCTCATATTATATATAGATTTTATTATGGCTTGCGTTAGTGGAGAAATTTCGAGGAGTAGAAATCTTACTAATTATGTCAGTTTTTAGATTTGAAGCTTCATTTATAAACTTAAGCAATTTTAATGTATGTAGGTTGATGAAAATGGCTGAAATCCTCAAATGTTATCTAAACTGGCTACCGAACATCCGCCAAATACTTTCACTACAGTAAGATCCTATGAATGTTTAAATTAACAAGCTTGAGAATTTCGAGTGTCAATTGTCTGTACCCACTCAATTGGATGTCTTTTGTTGAATATCACTAATTGATTGAGAATGATTTTGTAATTTTTGATCGGCATTGTACTGTTCAAATATTAGGGTTCTTAACATTGGATTGTATTAATAATACAATAACATAACGCGATGTAAAAATGTGATATAATTATTATTCTGTGTATTTTAAAGGATATCTTCGGAAGTAGAAACTAGAAATTTTGTGCATTCTCTGTATTCCTTTGACAGTACAAATTCACCTGAACATTACTGTGCAGTACCTAGTTCAATAGACTTTTCAGAAGTCATTAGTAAATTACTATACTTCACTAATGAACTTCAATTTAGTTATGGTACAGTCGTCATAGAAAGACTGTGATCAAAACAGAGATATGTAATTGAGATTACAACAAATACATTAATCATAAAATGATCTGGAAAATAAAAGATTTTTTCCTAAGTACATAGTAACAGTCCAAGTTATCAGTCACCGTCTGTACCTGTAAAAAGCTTAAGGAATAATTTTATTTAAATGTTTTGCAGCATTATAAAGGTTAAAAAACCGTGACCCAAAAATAAGGTATTATTTGTAGTGGTGATTATAAAAAAGTCATTTTTTATGGGATTTTTTGGATTCATTTAGCGCCAATGAAATTATCGCCTTAACCATCATCTGCCTTAATTTTCGATCAAGATCTTTTGACGCCCTTTATAAACACCAGTAAAGAACAACTTCTCCATCAACCCATATACGCCCACTGCTGAGCACGGGTCTCCTCTACCATTGAGAGGGTTTAGGCCATAGTCCACCACGCTGGCCTAGTGCGGGTTAGCGGACTACACACCTAAGAACCCTACACCTAAGAACTCTTAGGTGTGCAGGTTTTATCACGATGTTTTCCTTCACCGTTGAAGCAAGTGATAATTCAATGTGAATACACACATAACTTCGAAAAGTCAGAGGTGTGTGCCTGGGGTTCGAACCCGCGACCGTCGAGATTCTCGACCGCGCGTCCAAACCTCTAGGCCCTCACTGCTTACAACAAGACAACATCTGGCTATAAATATAAAACTGAACCCTATTTTCCGTGCAAGTAACGTAATTCAAGCCCGAATCCAATTTAAAAAAACGTAACGAATGGCCCTCTAGGTCCCTCAGCATTTCTTTGTATTCCCCAAAGTCGCCGAGATGACACGTTTACCTTATTACAACTTACGTTTATAAGTTAAAATGTACTGAAGATTTTTTTTATTAAGTTTGCAACTTCGAAACAAAAGGGACTTAAGTTTCGTGATATGTCAATATTACATGTGGTCGAAATTCGGGCTACGCGTTCAGAATACTTATTGTCAGGATTCATAAGATGTATTTTTAAATTTGTATGAAAAAAAATACATACGTACCTACGCCCTACGTATGTATTCTCTGAAGAGGTAGCCAGAGGTGCATTTCTGCACCCACGTTTCGCCAGGTATGTATAAGTCTAGACCATCTTTCTCGACCCCGGTATCAAAACCAAGAACTCTAGATCGCAAAACTCGATTAAGTTAGCGTATTCATAACGATGAAAGCCCCTATACAAAATATTGTCTATTTCCCTTCAGATACTTTTATTCATGTTACTATGGTTTAGTTCTACGAGCTCGCGAATCGTTCATTAAATTAAGGTGAAACTTTGTACCGCTGATTTTGACACTTATCGAGGTTTCCGACATGGTACAATCGACATTTAAAAGATGATGTGGGTAATAGGTCAATGAAGTTACGTTTTAATGGTTGGTTCCATAGGAAATAGTTGGTTCCGGCTGAGCCTGGAATTTCGAACAAAATCATTGTGAAACAGCCATATTTTGATTCGAAATATCATCAGTCCATTTACGTCCCTCTACTAGACACGAGTCTCATCTGTAACTGAGATGGTTAAGCCCTTTGTCCACCACACTGGCCAAGTGCAAGTTTGCGGGCTACATTCCTTAGAATATCCTAAAGACTTCTAGGTGTGCAAGTTGCCTCACTATGATTTTCTTCACTGATAAAGTATATAATATTTATTTGTAAATGGAAAAGTCATTTGTGTGCTTGGGGTTAAAATCCGCGCAGATCACGACTCACACCGACTACGACCATATTAAGTACAGATTCATTATGCTAAAATACATGTAAATGATGAGTGATATAAATAACCCACTATATTTTTCATTTGGCCAAATATATTCCGTGAAATTAAATAATGTTTGCGCGTATTTCGTCACCGCCCGCGCCTGTCTAAGCCATTACTCTTAGCTAAAAGCAAGAATGAGATTGTGCTGAGATCCAGTTGTATAATCTACGATATTATTCAAACTTATTACTGTTTTAGTATGAAAAAAAATAAATTGCACTCAAATGGTATGGTGGGTGTTTTTTAGTAAATTTATTTCAATTTTGTAGTGTTTATTTTATTAAAAATTATTGCGATTTAACCAGTCCTATGCAACGAAAGTTGTGTAAATTCGCCCCGTAGAATTTCTATTTGTTTGTTTCAATAGACATTATTTTAAGCTTACATAGTTATTATGATGTTACTTAGTTAGTAGTAAGGTTTTACAAATTATTAATTAGAATTAACTTAAAAAATTGACTGATGTTATTAATTTGCCAATAAAATATGCAAAAAAATAATCTATTTATACAACCATAGCGATTACACAAAAAACTTTGTTCAAAAATTATTGATTAATAGGTAATAACTAACCCCCGTAGCCACAGAAAATGCGTGGCTATTCCAACGGTCTTAAGTTGTGTAATCGCTTACCCATTACTATCTCACCTGTAACGCATTCAGCGAGACACACGACGAGTAATAATGCGAACAGCTTGGTCGCCGTCGAGCTGTGAGTGCCGGCCTTGCAAGCTTTGTTCATGATGCTTCAGTACTGCAACAATGGAAAAATATATGAGATATATAGACCAGGGTAAGTGGCAAGGGATGTATCTTCCACCTGTGGAATAAAAAAAAAAGGTTTCCTATCAACTACATTCAATATACGTGGATTTTAGGTTTTTTTCTAAAAAACAGTTCTCTTAAAAAAATTGTGGGGATTTTTTTAATGTCCCGTGTGATCACTTTGGCTATTGCCTGTCGTAGTTTTCGATCCCGGTCTAAAAGCACTCGGTATAATAAGCATTATAACTTACTGGAGCCTATCCTCGTCTTCTGAATATCTGAATATTCGAGAGCGTTTTAAAATGAAATTGTGTGTAAGCATATTTTATTGTCATTTAATTTTAAATTTGATCAATGGGACCTGTTTTCTTCAGCCGTATTTTTATCGTATATGCAGGGTGTATTCAGAGCGTGTTTGGAAACTTAGGCAGGTAATAGCTAAGATCCAAACCCCTGGCGTTAAAGAAAGTCCCGACCAAAAAATAAAAAATTGACTTTTTCCATACAAACGACATACATTTAATACTGATGGTTGTATGGAAAACGTCAATTTCTTTATCGGGATTTTCTTTAACGCCAGGGGGTTTGTAATGACCTTATCTATTACCTATATAATTTAATAATAGCTATGGTGCTATAAATAGTAGATGTACACCCAAGTAAGACTACTTAAGACGTCAAATCCGTGAGACTTATTAATGATGAATTACTACTGTCTGGGACTTCACGAGCAGATAAAAGCTATTAGTCGTCTATTTCTCTATCTTCCAATACTAGTACTGGCGACGTAACAATGTCTTTTGCAGCATAATAAATCCTAAAAACTTATAACAATTTTTAAAATGTAATGTTCTTACCATTTTTAATGTTTCTCTCAATAAAGATTGTTATAATTAATTATAGATCCTCAGGTTTCTTTACGATGTTTTCCTTCACCGTTGACGTACGAGATAATTCATTGTAAATTTACAAATTTTATTTCGAAAATGCAGTGGTATCGATCGGTATGCTTGCGATTCTACTCCCAAACGCTGAGATTTTAAACTCTATTGCGCGCCTCAAATCTAATAAGCTATAATTCTACATTTCATTGAAGAAAACGCATGCTTAATTTACTTATACTAAATCCTCAAGAAAATGAGGAACGAAATTTAAAAAGCAAATTTAAGATGAAAATTTGAGGAATCGCCCACAGACGAATAAACACAGATCGTTGTTACAAGACAATATTGTTATTTACTGAAGAAACAGAACGTCTAAACGTAAGAGGTAATAAATTATTGAAAAAGCAATCCTTCAAATTACCCATTGGAGGGTAGGTAAATAAATAAATATTTGTACGTAAACAACTCATTTGCATTATGATAAAAAAGTAGCGAAATTATTTAATTTCTTGGTCCATTCATTTAATTTTATACAGTGAAGCTTTTTACTTTTTTCACATTGAATTATCACTTGCTTTAACGGTGAAGGAAAACATCGTGATGAAACCTGCACATCTAAGAGTTCTTAGGAATTTCTTAGGTGTGTAGTCCGCCAACCCGCACTAGGCCAGCGTGGTGGACTATGACCTAAATCCTCTCATTGGTAGAGGAGACCCGTGCTCAGCAGTGGGCGTATATGGGTTGATGAAGAAGAAGAACAAGAAGCTTTTTGTATTGTTACCGCAATGTTTCACTTATTGATTTGTGTCATGTTTTAACTTAAGTTCAACTTTATTTTTAATCTTGTAATCAAGTTTTATGAAGAAAAATATATTGTCTGATATTACGAACGTTAAATAAAGCAACTAATTAAGTAAAACAAAGTACATAAACAAACTACAGATGAATAAATACACTGATATTGTTATAAAACTTGAAATACCTCGGGGATACTAAAGTTAATACCTAAGTAATTATGTTTAGTTACTGCAAACTTCAGATAATACTATCAGATTGCGGAAACTATGGACTACGTAGTTATAGGCTTAAGAAATATTTTTCTCCATTATTTATTCCACAGAACAACTGAATAAGATTAGAAATAGAAAATTATTTTAGATGAGGACGAATGTCACCGCTTGTCTGATACAAGACAACAGACGTAGCTTGTGGTAGAAGTACTATAATCATACGATCAATGATAAAACTCTCAAACAATAATGACTGGCTGTTATTAATTGTCATTTGTCACGCATTTAGACGTCTTGATATTACATGCAACCCGAATTACTTAGGAGCGACATCTTCTTTCCAGTCTTATTCAATTGTTTTCTGTTATATTCTAAATACAAAAACTAAATTCTAGTAACAGCGAGGACTAAATATTTACCAGAAAAACGCCAAAGGCATGTAGTAACGTGTACATAGTCGTAGGAATTAAAAACCTACAAAAAATGTGTATGTAAAAATAAACCTTTGCCTACAGGAAAATATATACAAGCTCATAATTAAAGTCGACGTCTAATTTTTGAAATCTTCAACATATTTCGTGGGATTAAATATAGAGTAAAAAAAGCAGTGATGGCCTCGAGGTTTAGGCGCGCGGTCGAGAATTTCGGCGGTCGCGGGTTCGAACCCCAGGCACACACCTCTGACTTTTCTAAGTTATGTGTGTATTCAAATTGAATTATCACTTGCTTTAACGGTGAAGGAAAACATCGTGATGAAACCTGCACACCTAAAAATTTAGGAATTTCTTAGGTGTGTAGTCCGCCAACCCGCACTAGGCCAGCGTGGTGGACTATGGCCTAAACCCTCTCAATGGTAGAGGAGACCCGTGCTCAGCAGTGGGCGTATATGGGCTGATGAAGTAGAAGTAGAAATATAGAGTAGGTTAAAACATTAGATGTTTATGGAAACTTATTATGGAATAAGTATGTGACTTCTATTAATAAATTTAAATTTAAGATCAATGGTCAGTATATCCTATAGAAGCCCAAAAACGTTTATTTCGTAATCTCTAGTTTATATTTGTTTATTGTGGGGCCAGGTTATTTTTATTTGTATTCAAAATACTTTTCTGAAATAATGATTTACAACTTAAAGTTTATAATTCGGAGTTTTGTATTGCAAGTTTTTGTTCTTCTATGGAAGTGTCTAAACTTAAAGAAAAGACCATAATGTTGATGATACTGAAAATTTAGAAATACAAAATGTATGATAATATTTTCTAATTAACTAGTAGAAGGAATATATTAAAATGCGCTATATCTAGCTGAATAATTCATGAGAGATGACCGCTCTTAATAATTTCTAGTATAAATCGTAACAAGCTAAGTATTTTAATCGCGTACGTATCTTAGAAAAATGAATAAAAGATAATCATTTGCATGGCCAGTTTACATTGCATGGGAGGTAGCGATTGTAGTTTTATTTCAGCCACTCAACTTGCTTTATTGCAAAAAATGTTAAGCTCTTCGATAGAGATTCTCCTATATATGTTTAAATGCTTTACCAGTATATTGGTAAAGCATTTAAACATATATAGGTATTGGTAGGTAAAATTAACACTACGTATGGTAGGAGAAAGCAGTGATGGCCTCGAGGTTTGGGCACGCGGTCGAGAATCTCGCCGGTCGCGGGTTCGAACCCCAGGCACACACCTCTGACTTTTCGAAGTTATGTGTGTATTCACATTGAATTATCACTTGCTTTAACGGTGAAGGAAAACATCGTGATAAAACCTGCACACCTAAGAGTTCTTAGGTGTGTAGTCCGCCAACCCGCACAAGGCCAGCGTGGTGGACTATGGCCTAAACCCTCTCAATGGTAGAGGAGACCCGTGCTCAGCAGTGGGCGTATATGGGTTGATGAAGAAGAAGAAGAAGATGGTAGGAGACTCCTTATGAGATACCATTTTAGATCTTTAATCGTAAAACGATTAGTGGCAACCGATTTTTTAAAAGATTACGGTAGTGATTGAAATTATTCTTGTACTATACATTATTATATATCCTTTTAGGTCTCATCGGCGTAATATTGTTTTAAGCAAATACCAATTCAATTCCTAAAAATGTCATCGCTTACGATATTTTAACTGAAAAAAATACATGACCAAGCATATGTTCCTCATGCGATGGTTTATTCGTTTATTGTTCTATTTTCGAGGGCGAAACAAGACCAATAACTCAGTGAACAAAATACTATACTATGTATGTAGTATGTACAATGCACAAACATACATATATTTCTAAATTATTGTGACCTGATCAAATAATGATTTCTTGCATCCGCTGCCGCTTATGACTGTATTTGACAACGTTTATCTCAACAATGCATTTGCATGTCTCCTACCGGCGCGGGAACCGCTATATTTTCCAACTTAGAATGGAATTTCTTATTCCGACGTATGCGATACTATTTATATCTAATTTTTAACTTCTGCTTTTGATAAGTACGACTTGGAAGTTCACCAATGACTTATTCTTGGGAGGAAACTTTGTTGTTACTGTTGTAATTAAACGTAATAGTGTTTTTATTATTTATTAGGTTTCTGCAGAATGAAGTAGCAATGCTTATATCCATTTATTAATGTTTTTTATTTATCTTAATATAGATTTTTCAAGTTAAAAATAGGCCTAAAATTCCTTTGAAATTACAAATGCATTTAAATTCATGAAAGACTGTTATGTGATTTAGTCAAAATAGAAAGCTGTCGAAAAATCTGTCGCAATTTTATTTGAAGCTTCGTTGGTGAATGAAAATTTTAAAAGTGATGATAGATAGGTCAGTCAGGATATTTGGAGTGTCATCTTTAACCACTAATTCAAATCCAGGGCTTTTGGTTTTATCAATTTGCTACTATGAAGGAGGGAGAAAACATTATAAGATTTTACATCTTAAAATATACAAAAATATTCTTTAATGTCTCAATATCACTTACAGCAACACCATTGAAAGCCAAAAGCCCATTTGGCTTTATAAAATTCCATATAATAATCTTTATCCTTTGAATCTTTCTAACAAAGTCAATGTAACATGCAAACGAGAATATACTGACCCCACAATAAACAGTTATAAACAAGACATTACGTAAATAACCTGCAACACCTTCGGGCTCCTGTGGTACCATAATTATAATAAACAATTTGGTGGGTATCAAATTTATTGCGTACCATAAAGTTAATTTCTACCCTTTATCAATACGACTTTGGTCTGGATGATAGACAAAGTACGGTAAGCTGACATTAGGACGCGCGCTATTAATCGTCATGTTTGAAGAGACGTCTCTCTTAGAGCTTTGTAGTTAGATTTTACGTGGGCGTCCTGGGTTCAAATACCGCATGGTTTGATTAATAATATAATAATATTATTAAACCCGAAAGTTAGTTCTATTCTTATGGTTTTTGGGTTAAATAAATTAGCTCCTATTGATGAATTCCGGCAAAAAGTTAGAAGAGATTTTGTTCTTCTACAAATAGGTAAATTTAATGGTTAATTAATACGCTAGAAAACTTCTTCAACTCTCTTGAGACAAAAAAATGGTGCAAATTGGTGCAGTTTTCTGAAAGACTGAAAGCGCTATTAATATAAAGCCAAAATTGTACGTCATTGGTCTGTTTATTATAACTTATTTAAGTAAAACTGATATTAAATTACCCACACACACATAAACAACCATTTATTAAACGTTAAACGGTTATGTCAATCCTAAAAGCCCGGACAATCTATTTTAAATATCAATGCGAAATCTAAATCTATTTTATCGTTACGTATTGCATTGACGTTTGCCAATACTCAAAGTTGAGCGCTTATTTATTTTATTTATTTATACTTTTTACACGCGTTGTATAAAGGCGGACATAATGCCGGAGGCATTCTCTAACTGTCAACCTTAGGGTGATGCAGAGATTAAAGGTAGGCGCATAAATAGCGAGGGGAATAAAACTCTTATTCTTTTGAAACTTTTTATTCAAGCAAAATTAAAACATTATATTTGTGCAGTATTTATTTTTACAATAAAACGCGGATAAAATTCAAAGTTTATAATTGGATAAAGTAAGTATTTTACTAGTTTGAAATTAGAATAAAAGAGCTTATGCTTTAAACTATTAAACTCAACGTTCCAAGCGTTAAGGTGTTTATGTACAGAAAAATCTTAGGTTTTAGTGTCTTGGGGTAGGTATTGTATAGTTGAAAGTGTTATTAAGTAGTAAAATTTCAGTAGCATGTCAATAAATTTGAAATTTACCTCAACAAAACTATACTACCATGATTAGGTGTACAGGCACATATTACTATTACTTATTATACAGTACTATTTATATCAATTTGAAGTATTAAAAATTATTTATTAATTTAAGAATACAAGCTTTAATTAAGAAAGAAGTTATTTAAGAATAAGGATTCTTATTCAAGAATCGTTAAGAGAACCCCCAAGTATATTTAAAAAAGTTTACAAAAAAATATATATTTTTTAAACTTCTTACAAAGTCATTGTAAAGGTGGACTTAATGCCCGAGGCATTTTTTCTGTCGAACCTTAGGTGGTGCAGAGATAAAAAGCGTAGGTGTAAAATTAATTATAATATACTACACACGATATTAACATACATACATATAATAATTATTTATAAAATATGCCTATTAGTCCGGATCGGATCGGATTAACTCGCTGATTCCGGATTGTATTAGGATACAGACGGGATCTATCCCAGGATCCGATCGGATAAAAATATCCGCCAGAATAAAAAAAAACACTTCCATAAGTAAAGCCAATTAGTATATTTACTCGATCCCATATGTTGAACTAAACTGAATACGGTTTTAATTCCATTAAGCCGTTGAAAGTTATAATTGAGTAATGTTTCGCGATGACACTTTGGAGTACTTGTTTTATTCTGTTATTACGTGTTGATTAGTTTTGTGAAAATTGGTACATCTGGGTACATGTATTCCGGAGTAATTAAGATTTATGCGTTCATTTTTTAAAACTACATAGTTTCTTGGCTGTATATACAGGGTGTATTTAGACCGTGATCGAAAACTGAGGCAGGGAGTGGCAAGGGTGATCACAAACTCAGGGGCGATATTAAAAATCCCGATTAAAAATAAAATTTTTGAGGTTTTCCATACAAACTACATACCTTTAACACCGATGGTGGTATGGAAAACGTCAAAATTTTTATTTTTAATCGGGATTTTTAATATTGCCAGGGGGTTTGTAATCACTACCGCTATAACCTGCCTCAGTTTTCGATCACGGTCTAAATACACCCTGTATTTCTCACTAACCTTTACTACAATTGAAAGGTACCCATTAATTTTAGCACAAGTGTAAGAGCTACCTACGACAGTCTTGTTTTCTTGGGAAAACTTTTTTCATTTTCAGAGTGTAACTGGTAAAAAAAATGTTATCATGCTATTATCACAATTTTTTATTTTCCGTGTCATGCATTAAGTCTTACTTACCCTAAATACTGTACATAATTTTTAAAGGCTTCATTATAAACCAAATATTAATAAACGTTATCGGAAGTATGGTGAAAAACAACAACAAAACTTATTCAACAATTATAGTTTGCGACCTATTACACAAAACCCCAATAACCATATCCATTGGAAATTACATCTTTCACCAGAATCAGTGCAAGCGATTCTATTCCCTATTTACCGCAAAACACCCATCCGATGCACATAAAGGATAATGACATTCGCGTAACGTATGCAAATACGCCACAACATAAAATCAGAATTTAAACAGCTATGCACTTATTGACTAAATCGCTAGGAAAGTGACGCAAGGGAATTGTAGCAAAAAGCATTCTGTTGCAAGATGTTTACCGGCAAATATGAATGGAACTGAAATGTGGTTTTCAAATGCAATGTCTCTAGGGCATAAAATACCACGACGTCGGCTATGGCTCCATTAAAAACTCGACTTGATGACGCCCAGACTGTCTTACGGGAAGAATATGGTGTAAACATATGCATAATATTCATTCTAGATTTGATTTTAGTATCTGAGTTGGTTTTATCACGTAGTTGGAACTGGGGTGCGGTTTTAAAATGATCTGCGTTGATTGAACCATAAAGCTCACACAACTTACTTTAAAACTTGTTTTAACCATCGAATGCTGCATCGATCTCGACTTTTAAGAGCGTTATATTTAAGTTATATTTGAAATTAGATTAAAGTAATTTAATGAATGTTTATTTTTTTTATATTGGCAAATTTTTTTTACCACCCGGTTTAGAAAAAAATCTGCTAAAAAGTCTGGGCTAAAAACTCTAGTATGAACTTTTTCAAAGCAGTGTTCAACATAATTTTATGTCGTAGAACACTATAGTTAAATTTTATTAACACTAGTTAATTTATTAAAAACCACCACTGACATACTCAACCTTCTTTTCGTAAATATCTACTTGTATCTTGTCGTCAACCACCTGATTTATGTTCCTCATTTTCCACTCCATTTATATATGCAGTTATGCTTACGTTGATTCAGATAGCTAGTTTAGATCACCTAGTGGTGCCGGTTCAAAAATCCATTTAAATTTATTCTGACTGTCTTATCCTAATTCTTTATACATTCACCTCAATATTTGTTATTCCTTGCAGATATTTCTTAAACTTTGACTAAAAAATTCACGCATAATGTATGAAATAATATGCAAGTAACGCAAAACTATTGTCGTGGGGTTTCTTAGTGTATCTTTTTCTGATTCGATAGTACAACTTAGCATTATGGTGACAACAATTACACTTGCAATATCTTCTCATTACATGAATGTTCCCTACTTTCAATTAATACGAGGAGACAGTCACAGCTTAATGATACGATGTGGGTGCTATAAGCTAAAGTTTCAACTCGACGTCGAGCAAGGCAGTTTAAATAAATAACATTTTACACTTCTAAGCTAGGATTTTCTGGGGTTTAACTGTGCCACATTAGACGGAAATATCCGTAGACAAGAGACTGAAGAGTCTATTTTTCCACCTAATAGAGTTTTTATTCCATAAACATTAGGAAGCGGTTCAAATAATGGTTGAGATAATTTATTTCCTGCTTACGGGAATCGACTGTGGCAGGCAGAGAAATGACATCAAGCAGTGAAATTCGCCGAGCTTTAGGGATTTAGCTTGTCTCACCTATCTTAACATATCAAAGCAAATAAAATGTTATGTCAAACTTATGCCTTTTTTATTCTCTTTCTACTACAATGACTGTTAAAAACAGTACATTATCACTACAATGACTATTATGCGGTTTGTCCTATTGTTTCCACGTCTAGGGCATTGATAAATTCATTCATGAACGGCTCATTCACTCATTGATACGATCTTGTGTACTTTTTACGTCAGCATCTGGGTGAACCCGGGCTTGGTCGAAAGTGTAATTTAAAATATTATAAGTCTCAAATTTTAATTTGTACTCAGGTATTGCACAAAACGTAGCAGTAGGCAAACGGAGCGTGGGCGAGGCAAGAAATTCTATGAAAAAATACATTTGAATGGTTTTTTGTTTTCTGCCAGTTTTTACATTTATTTGAGATGGAATGAGCTTGCGAATGATATGTTTGGTTTCATTCACGGTACGTTTTGTTTGTTCGTTGATTTTTTAGGTAATCTTAGCTTAATAGACTGTTTCAAATAAAATATTTCATTATTTAAAACTGACTTGAGTCTGCTTGCCAAGATGTTCCCGCGGCGAAAGGTAGCTGAGTGCAATCGATAGGTAAGACAATCGGTCGATAGGATAGGTTGCATGTGATAATTAGTGGCTTTTTTTGGGGTTTAGAAGTTAGTCTGCTAATGTTCTCGAAAAATTAGATTCATATTTATTTGGAATTTAAACACTGTTGCTGAATAGCGAATATTTAATTGCTGCTTTGGAAATACAAGCGCGAGGATACTAAGTATTTGTCTAGGACTGTATCATTATTCAAATTATTTGTTTCAGCAATTTTTTGCCTTTTTTCTCTTTTCCGACCCGTTTTACAATGCACAAAACAGAAGAGTCAAAAATTGCTACAAACAAATTCTATTTACGGTGTATTGTATATTTGTTACATTGAACGAAGGTTGAAACGCTACAGGGGTTTGGGGGTTGCGTTTGTTAAATCTAAACTACCCCCTCGAGTAACAACCATCAAATTCGAATTTCGACGAAACGTGGTTCGTTCTCCGACGTTTTTGTGAAAGGTAAATTTATAATTTTGCAATATGTCTTTAAGTAGAATTTGTTTGATTTTATCTATTTTTTTGAGCCCTAGTTCAGCAAATGGCATTGGTTGATGGGTGAAGTGCAGGGTAGTATGGATGGATTGAATTAACTCGGGAGAAATTATTGAGTATTTATCACGCCAGTCAATATTAGTACGGTAAGCTTGCCAACGGAACTAAACACGAATATAAAATCTTGACCAATACTCTACATGGTGTATTCGATATCTATGCATTTGACATGTAGAATTAGGGATTTTTGTTTTATGAAGTATACGACTGACAACTTGTACGTATGTAAAAAAATATTATCTTTGTATAAATCACCTAAAACGCCGGAATGCCAGAAAGCTTGAATATATTATAATATACTTTATTAAATCAAAGTAAAATATTAACGTTTTTTTCCTATTAATAAAATCATAAAAAGACTAGTCCAAGGTTTCTCATGACTTCATTAAAAATGTTGGATAATCCTACCTCGAGCAGTCAAGTATACTTAAGCCCGGTTAAAATACTATTCCCGTGCAAACCTCTTTTAGTCTTTAACATAAATGATATTTTATTATGCCATTTTTGATGGCAAATACTCGAGAAAGGTTCCCGTCCTTCCAAAATACACTTCTTATAATGTCGTGTCAACGGGTTCCGCTTTGTCTCCATTCGCCATAATTCTTCGTGACGCCACGTGACATGTGGATGCACACACCGAGCTATGCGATGCTAAATAAAATCTAACGTGGTTTATATTGTACTGAATAGTTATGTAAAAACTGTTACAGTTTTTTTATAACATAACATAACATACCTCACGCCTATATTCCCCGAAGGGGTAGGCAGAGATGCATTTCTGCACCCACATTTCGCCAGGTATGTATCAGTCCCACGTAATAGGGGGCGAGCCTATTGCCGTTTTTCGGGCACATTTCCAGACTCCGTGCTGCTACTGAGAATTTCCTAATGGAAAAACCCAATAACACTTTGCCCGACACACATACTTGTACTGCAAGACCACTAGTATTTACATAAATAAAGTACTCTAGTAAAAATTATTGTCTGTATTTTTTTTAATATGGCAACATCTCATCGAAAATAAACTGTCAATTCGGCTTTATTATCCAAGGATGTTAGATGTTACGAAATTATTACATATTACAATCGTTTCGTGAAAATTAGTTAAGTCGTGATGGCTTTAAGGTTTTGACACGCGGTCGAGAATCTAGGCCGTCGCGGGTTGAAAGCACATATCTCGGACTTTTCGAAGTTAAGTGTGTATTTACACTGAAATAATCATCTGATTTAAGGGTCGAAGAAAAATCGTGACAAAACCTGCACACCTAAAGGTTCTTAGGAATTTATCCGGTGTGTATACCGCCACTAGGCTAAAACTGATGTTTGAACTGAACAAACTGAGGCTTGATGTACGAGTATGACAGATACACACCAAAAGTCATCAAAATCAGTCTCGTTTAGACCTTAGACAATTGATTGTAATAAAACTATCGGTTAGATACCAATCATAAAATGTAAGCCGTAATAATGTATTTTAAAATTGAGTTAAAATCGGATACTTACTAGAATAAACGGTCAGGAAATATTCAGTAAGTTATTTTTTTATTAGCTGTTGTCCACAAAAAAGTGTTTTACTCTAATAACATATCATGTCATGCATTCGAAGCATCGCGCTGCTAAATGTGTGTCGCCGTGCAATGCGTTTGTATTGTCGCCCTCAATGTTTCTCTAATGGACAGTGCCTTGTGTTGTTTAATTAGAATTGGTATTCTTTACTATGTTAGAGGAATGGGATGTTTTGCAACCGTTAAAGACTTTATTGCTATTTTTTTTTGATTCCGCAAAAATATTGGCACAGAATGAAGTACATTTTAAAAGGTATTTGGAATACGGGTATAAGAATTTCTAGATTATTTTATTACATTTGTGTTACACTTTAGTAACCCTTAAATACATATTAAAGAAGAATTGTTACTGTGGCAAAAGATCTATTATAGGATTAATTAAAATTTAATAGGTTTATAAAATCGATCAATGAAATCAATCTTCTGTCACAAATTGCTTTAACTGATTCTAAGGTCTTTAAGGGGATGCATTCAATCTTTTACACTATTCGTGTTCTATATGGATGAAATACAATGGATTACCTATATAACATAACCCATTAAAAATTACATATCATCGTTATGATTAAGCCATATATTTCACTGCCGGGCAAGAGCCTTCTCTACAAATAGAGTGTTTCAGCCGAAGTCCACCACGTTGACCTAGTATCAGTTGTCATAAATCATAACCACAAGTACTAATACTTTGAAAGTTAAAGGAATGAAATACTAGAATCCTTAAGTAAAATATTCCTATTTTTATTTTATAGTTCTCATTCACATTCAGAGTTCGTAAAGAAGGGATTTAAAAGACTAATATTCATTATTTTGAAACCACATTATACACGCGCTTTGTAGGGCGCATTATTATTAAATTATTAATAACACCCGCGTCATTAACAAACTTGATTGCACCACTACAAATATAGACCGCATTACCACTCAGCATAGGGAGAATTAGACTATCATAAGTCTGACACGAGGGCTTCTTAGTAAATCGGTTACCCTGTAGATTTTGTAATTGTGTTAAAACCAATAGCAGGCCTTCATGTAAGCTTGAAATTTTTGACTTTAATTATTAATTGTAGTAGAATGAATAGGTGACGAGACCAACGACACTCATCACGGTAAAAATACTGTTGAATGCTATGGTAATATGGTTTAAAATGAATTATATTTATTAAAGTACTAATAAAAAATCAAAGGAATGATATTCCTATTTAAATAAATTGACAAATGAGCGATTTAAAAATGCCTTACACGTAAATTCTTAATCAACAACTTAGAAAAAAAATTACCAATTTTTACGTAACGTTTGTAATCCATTTTAACTCTACAAATTTATATATATATTCGATCATCCTCGAAATAATATCGGACGCAATTTTCCACAAGCGATATCGGTATAAAATTTAAAATTGAAATATAACGTTAGATATTTGGTATATTTTGTTTATATCAGACGCGGATCGGGTATTTTTGTAGGAGAAATATTCGACAGTGTCGCTTTACGCTCAGCGATTTTACTGGTGAAACAAGAGCGGATGTAACATACAATTTTTAAAAGTCCGTTTGTGGGTCTTAAAATGTATATTTTTATACTTAACAAATAATTTGAACAATGGAAATAGCTTTAAACAATATTTTAATAGTGACGATTCAAAAGTACTTTTAAAAGCCTATTTATATAGTTTTGACTAATTTAGGTTTTTCTTCTTCTTTTTTAAATAAAAAGGTAAAGTAAAATTGTAGGTACTAACTCCGTATTATACAGGATGTATTCAGACCGTGATCGGAAACTGAAGTTGGTAATAGGTAGGTGTTAAATGTCAGGCTTTGTTGTCACCGTGGCTATTGTCTGCCTTAATTTTTGACTACGGTCTGAATTTCCCTATACATGTGTATACTATGTACTAAATTTCAAGAATTTTGTCTTTTGAAATATTTTTAGAATGTACAAATATTTCGTATGAGTATCGAACCCGGAATTCTTGTGGCTTTGAAACTTTTCTCTTTAGAATTGACAATTTGAGTGTCAATAGATTGAATTTCATTAAAGTCATTTGAATGAGGATTATAGGTGACATTATTTTATGCTCACTTTATATTCCAGAAATAGTTTTTAATATTAAATAATATTATACATAATGTTTATTCGATTAATAAAAGTTTAATTGTTAGTAAAAAAAATATATCTATGAAATTATTTTGACTGGGATGTCCACTTTATAATGCGCGGAGTTATTGCGGAAAACATAGTGTTAATTTTATGGGACTGATCCGTTATATAATAATATCATAGACATGGTTCATATTTAAGTTAAATTGCGAATGTACAATTTAGTACCACCTCAATTTAAATTTTTTAACATATACAAATAGTACCGGTGCGTTTTATCAACACCAAAAAAATATTATGACGATTGTAATATTTAAAATGTCGTAATATTTAATGTTTATATTTTAAATAATTCGCCATTATGTAAGTGGTTTATTTTAATACAACTTATAATTTTCTTTATCGTTTTAAAAAAATATAAATTATTTTAATAACCAAATTTACCCACGAAAATTTCTATTAATATAAAACTAATTTCGAAAATTTTATTGCATTTAAATTTATTTATTTTTAAAAAAACATTTATATCGAATACATTATTTCAAAGTGTTGTATAATAATTTATTGACTCACCAAGTACGGGATTGCTGGATGTTGTATGGGAGCGACCACCACTGACCACGGCACACAGGTGTCTACTTGTTGTGGTGGAGCATCCCCGCCTTATATACTCGCGGAGCTTGCCGGCAGACGTGTGGTCGGATTATTGCCCATCCGCCACATTTACACTATAAATGTATGAAAAAGTTATCATAATATGTGAAAATATAATTTTATGCCAGTTTGAACTCGTTATGATGTAATGTAATTAAATTTATTCGATTGAAATTAGTGAAATTACAAAGCGGTTGAATTTTAGGTTGATTTTAATTGAAAGGGTCTTTCACACTCAAAAATAGGTAAATTAGATATAAAATTTAGAGGATTCTTGATCAAGTATGGGTTTACGGGTTGAGTGTCACTGAATTTTCATAGTTTATAATATATCAACATATCAATTATAATGACTATAATATGTGGGTGATTGTGAGATGATTTTGCGTATAAACTCATCAAATACAGTTAAAATTATACATATTGCAAACTGAGATGTAAAAGGATTTTTACATTAAATATTTTATTTTTATTTTAAACATTTTATTTTTATAAAATTTTTATCTGCATTTTGTGCATTTTTACGCTACATAAGGACGTAAAAGTACTACTGAGTAAATACAAATTGCATGAATAATTACCTAGCCCGCACATAGGTAGGTTTTTAGGTTTTATGCGGCCAAAATTATTTTACTTGCTAAAACTATTCTAAATGACATAATTGATAATGTAAAACAATTTTCTGTTGATTTTTTTTATTTTAATTCAAGAAAATATAATATTTATGAAAAAAAATGTCAAAAACCTAACGTGACATATATTAAAAAATATATATCATAAACGTACATTTTAAACGTTAGTGAGTAATGAATGGACAGTCGTCGTATACTCCATGCCAATTCGTTACTCCAGATCCTCATCGCCCGAGGATTCTGGTGAAGCGGAATCTGGTTTGGTGGGTAAAAGCATGTCGAAAGTCTACGGAGAAAAGGAATTAGACATTTTTTTTCTCCTTCTTTGTTTTATACTAATACTGCTAATGGGCGGATCAGAGCTCAATAATAGTCGATTGTAAATGTCGCGGTTGCACTGTTTGCGGGAAAATTTTCTTGCGTAATTTTCTCTATACATGCGAAAGTGCTTATTTCGGGCCTCTTGAGCCTCCTCCGGGAATGGGCCTATTGGAAGGATGGAATTCTTTATTATGGCAGGACCATGTATGAGCACTTTGTGCAAAGTAGGGGTCATCGGGTGCCACCTATAGTGCTTCACGTATAATTTGGCGGTATCTAGTGGGTATTCATCATATTTCTTGACATCAATAATTTATCCACTTGAAATCGTTTCTAAAATTACTTTGGCTTTGCATTTTATCGTAGAGAAATTGACGGGTGACTAATTTTATTCCGGATGAGCCAGGAAAACCTACGACGAAAATGAAAATTAAAATGATTTGGAACATTTTTCAACATAACTTTTTTTACCCTACCTGCACCTACCTGCAGCTGATTTTTATCAAAATCATAAGAAAAGAGTATTGAGTATTATAATAAAAAATAATTTTGAGGCGATAGGAAGCGATAATATAACTAAATTACGTTTAAATTGAAAAATCAAGAATATTTTTTCAAGAAAACGTTGTATGTTTTAGAGGTTTAAAATAAAGTATTTTTTTATTATACTAGGTTGACAATTTCTATAATAAATAATGGTATGTACCTGAAGCACTCGAATCCACATTGTTTACATTAATAACTCTCTTCAAATCAAAAATATTAACGACGAAAACAAGTCACTTTAACAACGTAAACAGCGAAAGCGCGGGCGCAGTGGGAGACTAACAAGATTCCACCACCTGCACACGTCCCCCACGCGGGTATTTAAGCCGAGAAGACCGGCTAATTATCACTTGTTCTATTGTTAACGTAGAAAAATATTCCATTTTGCATTTGTAACTAGTTTAAAATTTTCAATTTTGGCCGCATAAAACCTAAAAACCTACCTATGTGGCCCGGGGGTGTATCGCGGTCCGGCAGGCATTTCAATAAATATTATTGTTGGAAAAAAGTTTTTTGGCTCAACGATACCGACACCTTTGACAATAGCATATGTTTTTTAATCTTCAATATTTAAATTACGTTTTACACAACTTTTATAATATGGAATTGATTATGATGTATTAAGGGCTTAGCGCGTGATCTGTCGCGATAGATCGGTGGTCACTGGGTCAAGTCTAAGGCTTAAACCAAACCTTTTGAAGTATCTTAACAATAAAGCGATGAATCGTCAGCAATCCAGGATACATAAAGTTTTTAGACAAGGAATCTTTTCGGTAAGTATTTCGCTAATCAGCTAGGTTAGAATGGTCGATGAAATTTTTATAACTGTCAACCAAAAGATAATTTTTACAATTTTAGATACTACCTTTTTAAATACATTATTAGGTCTGACAGTGCAAAATATTTTTGTTTCAAATAATGGAGGTATGTTTTCCCACTAGTGATAAAACTTGCCGGGTTAATTCTGCCAAGGTCAATCATAGCACCATTATCATCTGACAGAGGCTATAGAACACTTCTCAACTGTACATCCTGAGACACAGAAAAGTAGACGTTTTTGTAGTTCGCTAACCCACTGTGATGAGATGGAAGTTTTGGCCTAAGGAAGGAAAGTATTTAGGTTAAGAATTCTTTAATAGTCTTTAAGCTATTATCCTATGTCATAATTTGCTAGTATCTACTGGTTTTAAAGACACTGTGTGGAAAATGAATCATATATATAAGTGGGTGTAATTAGCCTGCTGTCCAAATCTCTTTTAAACAAATTATTTCATTGACAGCCCCGTGGCGCAGTTGGCTAGACACCAGCTTGCGAAACGAGCGGCCGCGGGTTCGATCCCCGCACCAAGACAAATGTTTGTGTGATCCACAAATATTTGTTTCGGGTTTGGGTGTTTGTGAGACCGAAAAGTCTCTCGTAGTTTCTGATACCCACGACACAAGACTCGTATCTTAGTGTGGGGTCAGGACTATGTATGTGACTGTTGGGTGTATTTATTTTATTTCCGTTTACGGAGATACAAACAGCATCTCGCTTAAGAGTATGGAAAAAGAAAGAAGTACGTATAAAATTTACGCTAATCGGGTGATCGGGGAAATTCGCGATGAAATCTTATCAATCAAAGTTCTGCCCGTGGAATACATTAGATATTTGTCGCTATTTCACTCGAGGTTGGTGCGGTCTACTACAAGATGGTTAAGTAATTTTTAGCGCGAATAAAAATATTGGGACCTAATCGTAACGTCTTGTTCCGGAGATGATTTATAAAAGTTACCGTTATGATGATTACAGGTCGCAGATTATCTCTGATGTTTTTTTCTTTTTTTGGCTTTATTCCACCGTGCACCCGCCACTTTAACTCCTGTTTTCTCTTGAATCAACTGCTGTTGGTATATGATCATCTCCTACCACAATCAATGACGCTTTCACGTTTCATCCATTATTAGCTACTTATCAATGGTACAGGCCTGTCGGATATTTTGATAAAAACCTTTATTAGTCTAGATGGATTACCGATTGTCCATATTGTGATATTGACTGAAAAGAACCATCGGAATTGTATCCACTCGCCTACACCTTCCGCCTACGTTCTCGCACAGAAACTTGGCAGTCGATTGGTATAAAATCTTTTCCAATTTAGTTATAAAGTTATTGTTGACTTTGTTTCAGAATGTTCTAGAATTTAGGCGTTGTATGTTCACAGAAACCCGTTGTACTCGGAATAGTGAAAATATTGATTTATCGCAAATGAAATAGTTTTGGATTATGTCAAGAAACAGATTTATAACACCAGTTCTGTATTTGAATTTACTAGAAGGTTTTCTAGACCCGAAAAGTTAATTTTTTGACTAGGAATTTAATTAAGAATTTAAGTCTTATGCTATACCTCATCAGTTCGGGCTCATTAAAAGTACCACAGATTTACATAAAAATGAAGTTGAGCTGCAGCCTCACAGTCCTGTACCTCTAAAACCGCGAATATTAGCCAACAATTATAAGTTGCCATTTTTTCTTCGTTTTTATTTATATATGCGTGCAACAACAAACAATTTTGTATTATAATATTCAGAGATATACAAAAATTTGTAATATATTCTCAAGTGGCACTTTGATGTCAAATTTTCCAGCTCTCTCCGTTTTCGTTGTCTTCCGACTCGGGGTTCAAAGCATATGGAACCACGCTGGATGACTGGATGTGTTTAACTGCAACATGCTGAGGTACTTCTGGTGTTCTAGGTTTTAATGTCATAGGTACCTACTTATATGGAAGAATTTGTTTTAAATGTAACTGCTGAGATTAGTAAGTTAAATAATATTTTAGAAGTCTTGACAATTTTTGCTTGAAAATATTGTCGTACACAGGGATGACAGAGCGTTAATTTATAGTAAACAGAGTTATCAACAAAACTTAAAAAAAATACTTTTTTTCTTGTTGTGTTAATTTGTTTATTATCGCCGTTACTATTACCTGTCTAAGTTTTCGATTACGGTCTGATTCTTCATCAACCCATATACGCCCACTGCTGAGCACGGTCTCCTCTACCATTGAGAGGGTTTAGGCCATAGTCCACCACGCTGACCTAGTGCGGATTGGCGGACTACACACCTAAGAAATTCCTAAGAACTCTTAGGTGTGCAGGTTTCATCACAATGTTTTCCTTCACCGTTAAAGCAAGTGATAATTCAATTTGAATACACACATAACTTTCGAAAAGTCAGAGGTGTGTGCCTGGTATCGAACCCGCGACCGCCGAGATTCTCGACCGCGCGCCTAAACCTCGAGGCCATCACTGCTTTACGGTCTGATTACACCTTTATAAAATCATAGGTACACACTCACGGACACATCCACAAAAAAAATAGAATTTAACCAAAAGTATTAAATAAATAAAATTATGTGTTATTTAAATAAAATTGTGTCCGAGCTTACATGTTATCTATGTAACATGTTTTTAATTAGTAAAATTGCTAAAATTTTAGTAATTATGAAGTTTTTATTGCGAGTATGACAAGATTGCCTTTAAATAAATAAATGCACTCAACAATCATACACAGTCTTCACCCCATATTAAGAGACGAGTTTTGTGTTATGGGTGTCAGAAACCACAAGAGACTTTTCGGTCTTGCGAACACGCAAATATTTGTGAATCAGATAGTACCTACGGGATCGAATCGACGGCCTTTGATTATCCAAGCTAGTGTCTCGGGGCACTGATGACGCAATATATAACAATTGCAATAGTTATAAGCTTTATTACAGACGTCATATTTAAAACATTGAAAACGTAACAATAGAATTGAATTATAACTACATTTAAATTACTGACAACCCCCGCTTTTATTCCCGAAGGGGTATGTTAACGGCACCCACGTTTTGCCAGACCTTTTAAGTCCCACGTTAAGCTGTAAGAGATAAGTCTTTTACTGTTTTCTGGTCATATTTCCAGTCTCTATCCTGACAAGATGGTCGGACGATCTCGTAAAGGTCGCCGGACGTCTCTGGCTGCAGGCGGCTTCCGACCGTTCCCGGTGGTGGTCATTGGGGGAGGCCTATGGCCAGCAGTGGATCAAAATTGGCTGATGGTGATGATCTTGACCAAAGTTTGAACCCGGAGTCCAGGTCGATTTAGCGATTTAGTTAAATTTAAAAGAGCCTGCTAAGTGCGATTTGGACTCGCGCACGAGGGGTCCTGTACATAAAACGGCAAAAAAAAAATCATGTCGTTTGCATGTTAGTCGTACTTAAATATTACTTAAATACATCACCTGTCCAATTTCTACTGTTTACCCATCACGGTTAATGAGATACAGCGTGATTTAGGATGGATAGATGAACGGCGCAGTCTCCCTTGGTAATAGAGTTTTTACTCTTGCGCTACGGAACACTAAAAAGAAATCACATATTAGTGATGTTACTGCATAGCTATTAATATTGATTATATTTTTTTCTCGTTACTCTACAATATCGTAGATAATAACAATATTCTCAGCACTAAATCATTCGCGGATGACGTGTAATTGTGGTGTTGCATTACTGAAAAAAATAGTCCATTAAAAAATTAAAATGTCTGGAGGATAACACATCACTATCCCTATAATGCATTAAATAACCAACTTTATGCGAGAGTGATAAAGTTTATTTTTCATGTTAGTTTTGTGATTGCATGTCAATATGAGGGTCAAGGGTGTAATCGCGGTTTTACCCGCTCGATTCCTGGATCGGGCAGTGTTATTGGATTTTTTAAGTAGGAAGTTCACTGAGTCTGTTAATGTACCCGAAAAGCTTTAATAATATCGCCCGTTCTTGAGGAATTAATTTGAAGTTGACACAACTTAGATAATTAACTGAGAAAGCTTAACAATTCCTAGAATCTATTAACTGAATCGATATAGATGAATTTAGTAGGAAAAGTATAAAAAAAATGTAAAGGTAGCTATTAGTTACACATAATTACATAAATAAAAAGTTCTCAAAAAACTTGTTTTATTTCTATCCAGCTGGATGGGAGAAAAAACTAATCATAGTGTTTTAATTAATATTTCATTTAGGGCATACGTCTGAAAAGACTTGCATCCAGTTTTTATCTAAATTCATCGGAGAAAAAACTGCGAGCTTTGATTACTTGCAGCATCAAAGAGCTTTTTCAGATATGCGATGGCTTTTCCATACATATTTTTCACTAGATTTCTAATAGGAATTCGTCTGTGAAAGCAGTCATTTATTCACAGTTTTTTAACAGTTGACACTAATTGCTCGGTGGTGGTTTGATAACGACTTTAGAATTTCTAAAGTCCAAGAAATAAGATGGATGCTATGGACTTCCACAACTTTCATACAGCATCAATTTTTATATTTCATATTTTAGGTGAGCATCCTCGTCCAGTTTCAAATACATTTTACGATAAAACGCCATATTATTATATATAGAATAAAAAAAAATTCGTGATCGATCGAAAATATTGCTTTTTTCTGGATATTTTTGGATATTCAGGTTAGTATATTCTATTTTACTCGACTTGGCCAACCTATACGGTAGATTAAATTTTCCTATGAGAATTTAATATTTTGCATGCTCGTAACTACGCCATCTTCTATGTAGTGAATGCGTCTAAGAAATTTTCGTATATATTGTTACGTACGTTCGCTTTAATTAGGAATTTCAAGACTACACACATAATATTCCATAAGAGAAACAGTCTGAATGTAAAGTGTCAAATATTATGTCAAGTTTTTTTTTCATCGGCTTTTGTACGTCCCACTACTGGGCTCAGGCGTCCTTTACAACTAAGAGCGTTTACGCCTTAATCAACCACGCTGTCATAGTGTGAAGCAAGACATTTCTAAGAACTTTTAGATGTGCAGGTTTCCTCACGACGTTTTCCTTCACCCTTAAAGTAAGTGATAATTCATTGTACACACTTATAATTTCGAAAAGTCAAAGGTGTGTGCCTAGGGTTTAAATTCGCGACCACTGGGATTCTTGACCGTGCCTCAACCTCGAGGCCAATAATCTGTTATAGAAACTTACAATTTGGCATAAAATATTTTGTTTACTTTTTATGATTTCGTTTTAAATGGGCTCCTCCAAAACATATTTACATTGTGTTTACGATGCATATATAGTTGTTTATGTTATTACCGTTGTCTCTCCATGGCATAACATCAAGGTTTAACGACACTGTGTTATACACCATGAGAAAGAGCTCATATAAGAATGGCACTTTTATGAGACCCTGGTATATTATTCTTTACACATAGGTACATACTTAATCTTATGCTTTTATTTCTAGAAAACGTAAGCTGAGGTGCATTTTCACGTAATAGAGGGCTCAATGTTTTTCGCGAATTCCCAAACTCCGACCTACTACTAAGTAATTCCTACTGGAAAAACTAACTGGTTATTCATTGTGACAACACATAACTCATATTCAGTAATTGAAATTTTTAATAAAACATAAGCTTATATCGTCAAAATGAGAAAAATAAATTATATTTTTATCAAAAATTGAAACATATATTTGATGTTTTCTACAAAATAAATTTCATCTGTAATAGCAGCATTAGTTTATTGTCATAATATTCACGGTACTTAGAAAAATGTTTACACAGAGCGGTTGATATGGATTAAAAATAAAATTTTATTTTTCTACCAGCTGATTTCTTTTAAATGTTTTAATGAAAACGATGAGGATTTTAAGAGCATAATCTTGTTGACTTTATAATAATCAGTCTGACTTTGTCTCTCTTTATATATGTATGTAAAACACAAAATAAACGTATAAGTAAACATCGGTTTTAACTGACGATTCAAGGCCGGCTGGCTAGCGGTGTAATAATATTTAATACTACGACATTTCTATTAGAAACTACGAAAAAAATATCTATTTCATAAATACATCCAAAAATATTCATGGATACATACAAAGCACAAAAATTACTAAAACATCTATTGGAAAAATATTGTTGTTCTTTTCAGCAAGCACAAATTGTAAGTTATGAAAACAGCAAACAAACTACAACAAAATTAAATGCTGTGAGACAGAAGTAGAGTACCACCTGGTCAAATCTGAATAAATGAGATGACCACTGTCATTAATTGTTATATTTTTTTTTCTCTATTATTTACTGGTATGTGTTCACTTTCCAGATCAGCCAAAGGGTTATTTGGGTTTTCCATTCGAAAATTCTTAGTAGAAAGTAGTCTGAAATTATGGGCGAAAAACGGCTGTAGTCTCGCCCGACATTACGTGGGAAGAAAATACAATCAGTTAATTGTGGATGTAGAAATGCACCTTGCGTACTTAACACAGGTAAAATAAAATAAATAAATATTAAAATAACAATTAGTAAACATATATATAGGTAAATATATACATATGTGTGTTAAACCTACAATAAACCTAGACGATTTCACATTTAATAGTCTAGTTCAAAATTCGCGGTACATAAGCAAATGTAGAAATGATTAATTCATCGTTGTCAAACACAGTCTGTGTTTGTATGTTTTGTTTTGTCTCGCTAAATCTAGATTTAGTTTGTCTATTGTTGAATTGACACTTAAGGTTCACAGTTCGATTCCCTTCTGATACAGCGCTGGAAGTCTTTGTGGGTTTGTCTGGCCGTAAACGTCTTTTAGCTGATGATAATTTACAGGTAACGTACCCCAAGCTAGTTTCCATTAAGGAAAATATAAAAAAAATCATTAAATAATTCTTAGTACCAACACACAGTCTGAAAACGTGAAATAAAAAAATGTCTAAAACACGAAACATCTGTATATCTATCCATCTCCTTTTGGACTATGATGATGATTTACTTCCATTTATAAACTTAAAATACAGTATATGCGTCTCTAAGACTAGAAAGATCTACCTATTTTCATTTACACATTCATTAGAAAGTATGTACCTTCACACGTTTTTAAACCTACGTCAAACAAACAATGCACGTTCTAGTTTATAATCAATACGTGTTTACATGAAACTGTCTCTTTAATTAATAAAGCAATGCCTGTGTGGAAGCAACACGCCGAACGCTGTTTGTCCCCATGCAAGTGTTGGTGTTTCATTTGCGTGGCGCGGCGGGGCGCGAAATTAGCGCTACTATATATCCGCGCTCCGAAAGATACCAAATGATTACTGGAGTTTCGGAATGCTGGTGCAATGACTGTTTCAACTGACCACCTCTTGGACGGTTGGCTGAGGTCGGTAATTGATACGAGTTTGTGTTCAAAGAGGATACATTCACATATTATACAGAAGCATGTATGAATATATGTAAAAAGTTGGCAGAACCTCACATCCAACTAAACCCATTTGGACAACTACATTTATACTTAAGTCTTACGTAAGTGATGGCAAGCCTATTGTAGTCTACTGAAGATTTCCAAATTGCTGTCATAAGAGATTCTTTACAGGTAGATGTAAAATTCATAGTGTTGGTGAAATAAAAGAAATTGGGGTATACTAGTTTATGAGGCCAACATCGATATATATAAAGATATATCAATAATAGAAAATTTCATTGATTTTTTTACAGAAGATAACACCACAACCAGGCTAACATTTTACTTCCGTATATTTGTCTTCAATTTCTCCCACAAATCCTACAAAATAATTGTGTATCTAAGTGTTCTGAATGAATAATTAATTAATATGTGTACTTGAGGTGTAGCAACAACTCAAATACCTTCAGTTGTTTCCGTCAATTCTGTTCAGTTTAAGTTTACATATTTGGTCTATGGAACAAACATGAAAATCGACGAGGTAAGTTTTGTGAAACAGAACGACGAGAGATAAGAGGCAGAAGCGGAATTTCATTAGAACCCAAAAGCCCAGCTTGTCTTACAAAATTCTGAATCTTAAACCTCAAAATCAAATCAATAAAACAAAATCAATTTCACTGACAAATGTTGTCATTGAATTTAATTGTATCGGTGTGATTAGATCGCTTTGGTAGAGAAATCTAGTATCATATACATGTAAAACGTAGGATAGCAAACAATGCTTAAATTCGGTAAGGCAAGGCTAGATGTGAGCTTGCAGAACTTTTTGTTCGAGTTGGGATGACAATGCGTCTGCTATAGAGAAAAACCGTTAATTAGAATATTAAAAAAAAACTCTTCAGAGCATTCGTCACTGCAGATGATACGAGTCTGTAGTAAGATGGCTGTTGTTATTTAAAATTCACTGAACTTCTCATACAATGAAATATATTGTCCTTGTGCTAAAGGACATAACATGTCTTAGAACATGATCTGATTACGAAAATTAGGTGATTCTCATTCGTACGAATATAAAATTGTTTGAAAGTCCTCGCCCTAAAAAGGTTAGCGCGAAATTTGTTTGATGAGGTCAAAATTTAATTTGAAATGCACTGAAACTATGGACACTGCTTCACTGCATTTGAAACTGTATCATCTTTTTTTTATGTAACTCGTTATTTTCTAATTCCTAACCATTTGAGCGGAGTGGAGACCACAGCTCGGCAAACGTAGTGTAGGATGCCCTTTGGTTAGATGGGGTGACTATATTCGCAATGTGGCTAGCAGCGGTTGGATAAGGAGAGCCGAAGATCGAGTCCAGTGACGTGGCGTGGGAGAAGCCTATGTCCAACAGTTGACTAGACGAAGGTTGTTTATAAAATTCCTATGGTTTGTATATGGGTTGCGACTGAGAGATCCATGGTTCTAATTCCAGATCAGAAAATATTTTATTTCTTTTGTCAATTTGATGGTGCTATGTTGTAATACACAATTTGGAAATACGTTCATAAAGTCGCCACTTGCGTGGGACTTAAAAAATATCAACGTGGGTTAAGAGTTACACCACTGCTTGTCCCTTTGGGGATAAACGCGTGAGTGTGGGTGTGGATAGAATATTGACAAATTGCCAGACGAATTGAACAGTGTTAGATACGTAACAATTAATTCCACTGGCATAGTAATGAGGTATTGTACCAAACTGCAAACGATGATTTCATAATCAAACATTCGTTATGAAATTTACATTCAGCAATTTAGGTATAGATTTGACTGATTGTTTCATTTAATTTGCACCATACATATGTTGACATGTAAGTCGTAATGGCCTCGAGGATTAGATACGCGATCAAGAATCTCGGCGGTCGTGGGTTCCAACCTCAGACAAACGGCTTATACATTCCATACAAAATTCCGAATAATAATTAATTAAGTGTCAAAAACTTTTTATTAATTAAATGAAAACATCCTGATCCATCAATAAATTAAAAACTCGATATTACACAATTAACGTGTACCGCTTTTGGGCTATGGACGTACCGCTACTGTCTCATTATTATGCTTCCTTTCTCATCTTACTATAGGAGTGTTCCATAGAGTGTTCCTGAGTATCACCCTTAACGCGTCACTCACGCTATAAAATGTCAGATTAAACACTCGTCCTCTGGTTTAATGACTTGCCAATTTATTGGGCATACACCGAGCGTTTACGAGCGTGGGTACACACCACGGACTTGGTGGTGTTGCCAGATTAATGTAAGTGCAATATTAGTAATAATTATTCAGTATTATATTATTATCCAGGCTTTGTACCAGCCGTGGTTTAAGCACGGAGTGTTTTATTTAATATCTTCATCTTATACAAATTTTCGTGTTTTAAAATTGAAACATTTAATAAATATTTCAAGAATATTTTTTGTACAGACGAAAATGAAATTAAGAAATACATTACCCAGTTACACATGTACATAGTTTCAACCCCAGATACAAGTCTTTTCTCATGGGTATATAGAACACACAAACAAACCTTTAATTTCATGAGCTGATGTATAGCCAACTGCACTGCGGATCTGTCAAAAGACAATTTCTAATTTGGAAGAAAAAGCCACGTTTATTCCAAAAGATTTTTATTTAGTAATCTGGCAACACCAACTTGTTGCTAATTTACGACTATTTGAAAAACTCTTACGTATACACTATTCGGCAACATTCGGCCTCGCTGAAGGACGTGAATTCACAATCTTTAATATTTAGCCTAGACTTATTGGCTGCTTATTCGCTAGAATGAAAATTAAGCTAGGTTTACTTAAGGCGAAGACTACGAAATGGTAGCATTATTAGGAACTTTTAAGGTAGTTTGGATATACAAGTGATGTGTTCCAAATTCATTTAAATATTAAATTTTGTTACATATTTTAATCAATTACGACGATGTTTCTACAGAATTTTATTATATTTTAAACTATGTACGAAAATGTAAGGGGATAACTAGTTTTGTTGTGGTTTGTAAGTCTAATACACCCAACAACCCCACACAGTGTGTAGTTTGGATATTATGACTCAAATGAAAATATTTGTAACCACAAAATTATGTGGTTACGTAACATAACATAATCCGATAATTATGATCGGATCCGTTATTCCATAGCATCGTAAATTTACAAAATTGACTAATATAATCTACACGCAAAATAGATAAATGAACTATCCAGATAAAAAGCCAATTTAGTTAATGAAGACTAAAAACGGTTAGTAGTCTTTTCACAACATTGCATCTCAAGCAAAGTCAGGCCGGGGCCTTAGTGATAAATATTTAGGTACATATACTTCCATTTCAGGCAAAATGCCTCAATTGTAAGTATATCAGACTACGCCATCTGTTCCAAGAAGCCTTCAACAATACCCCCAATATGCTTGTTGGTCCCAAGTTTCGTTGTAAAACACACCATCTATCTACGAAGGGCATTACTACTACGTCGCTACGGTTGCTACGCTATACGCTACGACTCGTAGAGCCATCTACGAAAGGATTCAAAAGTTTGCTTCTAACATTATTGAATTTTTTGTCTACGCTCCCTTTGTTATTAGAAATTTTTAGTGAAATGTACTTTTGACGGTTATTTTATTAAAGTTTTAAAGGAACATAAGTTTTGAAATTGTTTAATACGATGTTGTTATTTGAAGTTAATTGTTTTCGTAGAGCTCAATAGAGGGCGCTACGTTTTATTTGCACTTACATTGTTTCGTAATAACGAGACAAATCATAAATTATGCTAGGCTGATGTAATCGTGTCGACTTGGGAGAAAAACTACTTAACACAAGTCTAGACCTAAACATGTGATTCAGTTAGATTTTTATTTATAAGATGGATTTACCGGAATTTTATTTAGAAAGAAATATTTTGTGCTGCATAAAATAAATTTATTCATTGCAGAAAATACCATAAAAAAAATCCTGAAACGTTCATCATTCATATTCAGTTATTCAAGGTGAGCGATTTTGCATACAAAGCAAATTTAGCGATACACCGAGAAAATAGATTATTATTATTTATCTATATGACGATGGTACTGGTGACAGCCTTATAGTACCTCTGTTAAAATATATCGTAAATAAAGATAAAAAACCGTTTTACTAAGTCGTGTTGTTTTTGTTCTGATATACTATAGTAATTTTTATTTACTTATGCTTTTCGTACAGAAAGTATGAGTAAGTAATAAATGGTGACATAACGCTCTAGGCATTCCCTTACAGTCGACTTTTGGGTAATGCAGAGATAGAAAAGGCAGGGGAATGACAAACTAGAATAATAATAATGTTATAAGGTAAGGGACGAGAATAAATAAACAAATGATAAAATAAGCATAGCATGTAAAATAGCATATAATCCTGATATAAAGGATCAAGATTTATAATCACATTAAAAGTAATGACGTTTTAAAACAATACTTTTATAACCACATGCACAATGTATTTCCACAGTATACTTTATAACATCAGCAAAAAAGCATCTAAAAGCAAGTTTATAACAAAATTCGTGACGTTAACTTGTTGACTACATTTATGACAAACATAAAAAGACGGCAACTGCTATAAAACTTGTACGTTTATGATTCTGATACGGGAATTTCTGAAGTTGCATTTCCATAAATAAATATAATAGGGCCTGTAACGATAGTAAGAAAATTAAATGAGGATCTTCGGACTTTTAGACAAGCAAATTTTTTTTTCATCGTCAGCCTGTATACATATATCCCACTTCTGGGTACAGTTTCAGGTACAGGTTTGTCTTTTACAGGTCATGTTTTGGTACTTTAATTCAACGTGCAAACTACAAGACAAGGCAAGTTCGAGAAACACGTATCTCCGTGTAAAACTGTCACCAATGATAAGTTACGGTTAACACGTGAATAATGCTAATTTTATTCCTTTTGTATAGGCAATTTGTTTTCCACGTGCCTCTCAACGCTCGGACTCACAAATGTAACGGTTATAAATTGTTTTTATTTGACAGCCTCTAGCGTAGTTTGTTAGACAACAGCTTGAAAAACCGGGGATTATTTTCGCACTAAGGAAAATGTGTAAATGATAAATAATTTGCTTTTGTTAGGTTTATGAGACGAATAATACCCTCGCCATTGTATACTCATGCCTAGAATTCCGATGTGTGTGCCCGGGGTTTGAACCCACGTCATTTTCGACCGCTCGCCTAAACCACGAGACCATCACCACTTATTACATATATGTGTCCGTATTTATTATCTTTGTACTTGTATACGCAATATCATAGCAGCGAATTAAAAAAAGCGATGATTGTTGATTGATTTTGTACTCCCGTCAATTCAGTAATAATGAAAAAACTGCTAATTTACGTTACATAAGATGCTGAAACGAAAATTTAATTATGAAGTTGGTCTTGCCATTTGGCAAAATAAGTAATGGATGCTACACAAGCTATTTCGTACAAGTTATGGTCTTGTTTGTCTGTCGTGTCCTTGGTGTTTTTATAGAAATGCCTGGATTTACATTTATAGGCATCCTGGATGAAATATTTGTTTTCGTCGAGGGATGACGTCAATATATTTTAGGTACTCTTCTGGTATTTCTTAGATAGAAGTCCTTGTTTCATTAAGTCTTCAAATATTATACAGAGACCTCATTAACACCTAATCCAACTATTTAAAGTCTATATTACTTATTTAAAAAATATTTTCGAAGCAATCGGGCATACTAAAAAATTAAAGACCGCTTAAAAAAATATGTACATTTTATTTCGGTAAACACACGTCTCAATTCTTATCTAAATTATCAATGTTAAAGGCTACTTAATTTTTTAAAATTTATTATTAAAAAACATCCTGAAACCTGGCATCTACGTCAAAAATCCCAAAAGCTATTCAACTATCACGTAAAAAATATTTTTCCCCGTCCACAGCTCAGAGTAAATCCGATCCCTCTCACGCAGGTGCATAAAAGCATTTTAGCCCTAAAAAAACATTAGCACAACCCAGTGGCGCCATCTGTGAGCTTAACGCGTCACTGCACGCGTTTTAACACCCTTTATGTTTTGCTACACTGTGACATTGTGTTTTAATGTTTTTAGTTAGTTTGACGTGTTTGCCGTTGTTTTTTTTCGTTGAAAAGAAAATATGAATAATGCTCAAATGATCCGAAGATGTTAGTTCTAATAAAAATACGTTCATGGCCGTACAGACAGTGTCATGAATGTGAATAATGAGACTTTTGGTCTTACATCGAATTTTCTATGGTACTGCTTGGAAAACCTTAAAAAATCGTCATAATAATACTACACAAACCAATAATATTATAGGATACGTACCCGAAACACATGAAGATGTATCTTAACGGCATAGCAGAATCATTATTGCTAAAACTGCATATTCAAGATTTACAGCATTTATTCGGTAGATCTATTAAGTCTACCAACCCGTGTTACGTCAGAATGCTCTAAGATATCTTTTAAACTATAGGCGAAGCTCTTTTACGGTGCAATAATATATAAATTTATCTACAAGACCATTACTTTGTTATCTAAGCAATCTAATAAAAAATGTCAAGTCTATTTACTTTTATAAGCATCTAAAAAATGTTATACATTCTATTGCATTTCTGCCAGATAACAGAAGCCATCACAGCGTAATTTCGTGATAGCCAAATGCCAAACGTGGCGGAAAATGGCAACGGTCACCAACCGCCGTGGGACTGGCAGCCCGCCAGAGTGCCAGAGCCTCTGCCAAATTATACCTTAATGGAAACGTTGTTTATATCGCGCCACTAAATACTCGCGATCCAAGCTTCATATCAATTGTTTTATATGTTATGCTCGGTAAATGTTTTTGGGTCAAGTGTGGAGTTGATGTTAGTTAACATATCGCACGCTTAAAAATATAGTGACCTAATTCAAAATTTTATATTTTCACCTTTATTCACTTTGTGATAAAATATATACGGATTAAATAATAAAATTGTAATGTATGTAATGTAACTATTTAGTACACATATTTTTTAAACATTATGATGTTTTTTATATTTTCTATAAAATGTATTTGACGAAGTAACATTTTTTTCCCATTTACTTACCTTAGACTCGGTTTTTTGAATTAGGTCACTATATTATTAAGCGTGCGATATATTATAGTGTGTATAACAACAGTGACATACGAGTATAATGCATATTTGCTACGATTAAAGGCAAGTAAGCTTTACACTGACTTTGTCGACGGACTTTTTAATGTCATAACTTCCATCCAATCAATCAGCCTATCGCCGTCCACTGCTGAACGTAGGCCTCCCCAAGAAAGCGCCAACCATCCCGGTCTTGAGCAGCCCTCATCCATCCGTTCCCCTCCACCTTTCTCAAGTCGTCGGTCATGGTCAAGGGCCGGCCATGTCTGCCGGCGGTCGGACGGCCGGTGGAGCAGACAAGTGTTGGAGTGGAGACCACGCTTACTTCCATCCATTCATAATCAAATGCTTGTATTCCCCGACGGGGTAGGCAGAGGTGCATTTCTACACTCACATCACCACGTATCTATCAGACACGTAAATCGAACCCATGACCTCTAGATTGTACGGCACAAACTATAGCTGCGAGACCCCGAAGTAATCATAAAACTAATTTCATATTTTTTTAGTGTTTCCTCTCTTTACTCCGAAAAGAATGCATTTGTTCCTGAAAGACACGCAAAATTTTATGTTTATTTATAGGATAGTTTTTTCAAAGTTTTATAAAGTCAGTTAATCATATACCGTTTCTGACATTAGAAAATTAATAGTTTATTATGGACGCAAAGGAGCTCTTAAAATTATATCTTGTAATTAACCCGCATTAAGTACACAAAGTAATTCCTGCAGCATGACTATTCTATGTTAAATTCTATTAACCCGAAGCCCCTTCTCGAGGGGTTAATGAGCTTTGTACCAGAGTTGTGCCAATGAGCTATAAAACGTGAAACATCTGGAGTTCCCACTGCATTCTTCCCTCTACACGTTTATCACTTAAGATATTTTCTTAAAATTAGTTCCTTCTTTGGCAAGTACTCATTGCTTTAGCATTAATGGTGAAAATTTTGAATGAATTTAATTAAAGTTAATAACGTATTTAAAGCTGAAATGGTCTCGTGATTTTGATCGAAACAAAAATGTTGATTTTTTTTAGATAAATGTCTGAAGTAATTTGTGGCTATTTTACTTGAGCTTTAGTAATGCACTATACAACAGGAATTTAAATCTAGCTATAGATGTTTGTTTATAAATTTTTATTCTTCTACATATGTGCCACAATGACTTAGGTATCTCTATTAGGTAACATTATTATAGCAGTTTGACTGTGCTCCTTACTTTTCATTCCATACCTCGACTTATTTTAGTAACTACAGCTGTTTTAATATTATATGTCTCTGTATATTGTACCTAAATCCCGTTACATTGTTATGTGTTTCACGAGATTGTCAAACCACATTTTTAAAATGTGGAACTGTCCGAAGGCTGTCCCTTATCGATCAGCCTTTTAGTCTATTCTGTGTCTATAGAGTTGGGTTACGTTAGGTTAGTATATAAATTTACAATTTTACGGTGACATTTATACAATTGCGTTTATCTCAACCGATACTCAACTACCATTAAATTTATATATTCACTGCAAGTTATTAATTAAGAATGTAATTTACATTCTAATTGTGGTAGAGTTAAATAATGCCTTAAATTATAATTACTATAATTTAAGGGTCGACACAGTTTTAACTGCACAAACACAACTGCGTGAAAAATACACTGAAATAAGCTTTTAAAGAGCATTTCTAAACTCGGCGACGTTGCGGGTAATTGCATTTTAAGATAGGGTTACCACGGGAGAGATAACAGGGCATGGACTTCAGAATACTGATAAAGATGAGCATTTATTGGTATTCGTCTAGAAGTAGTTGGAGAAATCCTACTATTGAGTATAAAGTTTCGAAGGGCTGATATAAATCAGCATTCAGGCTTAGTGCGGTTTTAGAGAATTCACATCTCTCCACGAGGACAAACTTCACATTTCACCACTACTGCCCGATGAGTCTTAAAGGACTACAGATACTTATCAAAATTATCCTAGAGTACTCTTGAAAGTGCTGGGTTCGTTCCAATTGAAATGCTTGATAACCTTTTAGGAATAATCATGAGTTGTCCAGTAAGTTAAATTTAAAAAATGGCTGCAGAAATATGCGTTTAACTTTTCTTTCCTAATGTAAGAACTGTTACCGAATAGGAAAATAAATTTCGGGATAAATTGAGAAAATCAAATCTCTAATTTATCGTCTGGTTTTGGACAAACTGCGTCATTACAAGTGCAGGGAGCATTGTGGCTACCCTATCCTAAGAAGGCAATTAGATAAAATTTATTGAATTTAATTCTCCCAAGCGCCCGCTGCAAAAGGGACTTATTATACGGAAAATACTGCAGGACCAACTCGTTTTGCTTCTTCTTAAGACTAGGGGATATCGGTACAATACAATATTTTATCTAAGAGAAGACACGAGGAAACGAGCTAGATGGTGTATTCTATATAAAGAATTATCCTGAAATATTTCAGATATCAATTAGGATCCCGTCGACTCTACGGCGGAGAAAATTCAGGATAAACGAAAACTAGGATTTGAGCATTTGTAGAACGAATACGGCTTTTGTACGTAAAGTGCAGCATGATTTGTGTTCAGAATTCTCTTGTATGTAAGGCGAATATTTAAGAAAAGAAAGTAGAGAGTAGAGTAAGTAGTACTTATCAATTATCATCTAGTTGCCTTTAAGAAGTACAAAATTTAATTCTGATAGGGAAAATAAAATTGAGTTTTACCGTGAAGAAATGTAAAATTATAATTGAAGAAGTAGGATTAAGAGAACTCTGATTGTTGTAATTTCTAATTGAAAGTTCGAAAATTATTTTGAGTGTTTTATAGAGTCTGACGATCCTGACAAGGACTTTGATTAATCACACTAAAACTAATTTGTTATAACTCTACATAACTCTTAAATTTAAAGTATTGAGCAATAAAATGGTAGTATAAAACAATATTATGTCTCAATTTGGCAAAAAATTACCCTAAATAACAATTTCCTAAAAGCTCTCATTTATTCGGCTACCCTCGAACAAGTAAATTAGTCCATACATTTATATTACGAGGCAAAAGGTACAAGGTCTTGGAATCAACTTAAATTCTGATTAATCTTGTTTCTTTCTTTAGCTTCATTAGGTAATAAGACATTGGCTTCTAGTTACAATCTCAGGACAAAGGTTTATACTACGGAAATTCCAGATTTAAGCTTTACTTATTTACCCAGTTTTTTAAAATATATTTTTTTAATGACACAGAAGAATCAAACACTGCAAACGATGGTAACTCCAGAGGAGTTTCAATACAGTGCCGAGGACCAAAAAATATATCCGTCTCGTGGGCCGCCTAAGTTAGAGTCGGCGGCCCTGTGTGGCCTCACGGCGCCGGCTAGGTGTTATGCCAGAGCCTCCTTCCACGTCTGTTAAGCCGAGCGGGATCGGTCTGCTCCCTGTCCCGCTCGACACTCTCCTTCTGCGACATGACACGTTCGCAGAAGGAGAGCATAGCTTTCCAAGACCTCCGGCTGCCGACCATGGCGGCGACCACAGTCGGCATGCTGGCCTAATCCTACGTACACACCAGTGGCGTGCCTAGGGTGTCAAACTAATGCAAGCCCAAATGTTTATTTAGTAGCAGCATATTTTTTTTGGTACGTAGGACTAATAAATACCTACCAGTTAGTACTCACATTCACGTTTATAGCGTTATTTTATAAATAAACAATCGGTAAGTTCGTTATTCGGAACTATGTAAGGCAAGTCGGGCTTTCGGGCTTCTATGGAAGTACCGCCACTGGTACACACAAGGTGACCACTATACATGACATATTTTTAAGCCACAATGGTGGATTTTACGGCATATGTAAGGTGGTGTCCATCTTGATTTTAAAGCATTTGCCCACTTAAAAGATAGCTTTTTAACAAGCCCATTACCCGCAATATTGCAGTGAGTAAGAAATAATTTCAACACCCATTATAATCGAGTTTACGAGTTAATTGACCGTTGAATACGACGCCGTAAATTTTCTAATTTGCCGAGTTCCGTCATAAAGGGGTGTTACGGCATTGCACCCCTCTCCATATGAATCGTGTTTTATGCTCGTGATATTATATTACTTATATGCAGTTTCATTTATACGTCTTATAAACGTGATCATTCTCAGTTGAAGTACTGAGTCTGGAAATGTGCCCGTAAAAAGCTCGTCGCTTAATGAATCTAATCTCTACCTACCTCTTCGTTCATACAGGCGTAATAGAGTCTTCCTATTTTATTTATGGCAGTGCGGTCAAGCCGTTCAACAAAAAGATCACAAAAGCCACCAGCAGAATTTGAAAGACCATTGTTTATATTTTATCTTTCGCGAATGATCCAACAAAATACTCATCCAAGATAGAAAAAACTTGGAGCACTCTTCTCGGCAAACAAACTCTCGGCGATGTTGTAAATTCCCAAGCCTAAGGGAGAAAAAAGGTCTTAAAACTGAAATTATCTACCGTCGGTTTGGTAACAAAAGCTATTTCACGGAGCTGGGCAAAAAATAGCCGGCGATCCTTTGTGAGCCCACGATGAATACAATATACATGGAATTTGAAACGTCTCAGCGACATGCGGGGCAATGCTGCATAGTTTTGATTGAGACTTTGTGGGGAACCTCTTTCGTTTTAAGTGTGGTGACCGATTAGATAATGGGAATGTGGGTGAAGAAATATTAGTTAGAGAGTTGGTGTGGGCTAGACTTAACGATTTATGTAAGACAGTAGTGATGGCCTCGAGGTTTAGGCACGCGATTGAGAATATTAAAGGTCGCAGGTTCAACAAGCACATATCTTTGACTTTTTGAAATTATGTGTACATTCACGATGAATTATCACTTACTTTAACGGTGAAGGAAAACATCATGAGGTAACCTAAAACTTTTGAGGAATTTCTTAGGTATGTAATTCACCATTCCGCACTAGGCCCTCGTGGTGGACTAAGATGTATACCCGGACCTAAACCCTGGATCTCTAGATCGGATACGAGTGTATCAACAACAATGTCCATATTATGTATGTATGTACAAACAATGTGCACAACCTATTCCGTATTATACTAAAAAGTTCTTAATTCATATTCAAACCTTCTTTCTACAAGAACAATATGAGAATAATAAATGCACGAACCATATGCGCACTGCATATTATCAGGACATTATGCAGTGAATTTCGCGTTTTGAACGCCGTTTGCTATCTGAGAGCATTCTTGCAAAAAATACTTCGTGAATGCGACTCGTTTCATTCTGCTTGTAATGGAACGTATTCTAAACACGTGCTACACAATTATTTGTGTGTCTAGCGTTCTTGATAGCTTTACTTTTAGGTCTTACGTTTTATGTACTATTAACTTGAGTATGATAAAATTTACTTAGAAATAACCACATTTACTATACTTGATTAGATTTTAAGGTGCATTTCAACTCTCATATTACGCTAGCTTGGTTTCAGTTGTAATGTTATAAAAGACAATTTATTGATTTACCTTTAAAGCTATTAAAAGCTATTCAGATAACTTTGTTATGATTTTCACGTTTTTGGCAAGGATCATTATAATAATGAATCCAACAAAATACCCTCTATTTTATATTTATTTGCAAAACCCTTCTTCTTAGTTATTTTATCAAAGTTGATATTACAGCCTGAAGTAGCAAAAAACCTAGCAAAACATCCATTACAGAGAATATTGGCAAGTAACAAGCCGTCGAAGGCAGGACGTCGTCTCTTCAAGCTGTTTACGGGCCAAATACTCTGCATACTGAATTTTTATGGTCACTCACATTAACAGTGTGAGGTCAGACGCCTATAGTAAAGCTAATAGGGTTATGGGTATTTTATACCCAGTGATTTAAGTTTATTGAAGAAAGGGTAAAATGTGATGATATCATGGAATTAATTAGTTATTTTTTGATATTATTGAAGTTGTAAACGTTAGAGATTATGGAAAATATATTTGATTACGATTAGGCATTGATAATAAATAATAATCGCTGATTAAAAGTGTCTTCTTAACTATACTAGTAGATACTGTTTTTATGTACTTCTGAGTGATTTCGAGCCAGGATTGATTTTGCATTAATAAACTCAGGTATGTAGTCTTAAATGAAAAGGCAGCGTTGTATTTTTGCACCCACATGTAGAATGCGAACTTTGACACTTTACTGGAGGCATTACAAATGCAAAAACCCAGTACCGTTTTCCCGCCCGGGGAGTAGAACCCGAGGCCACTCAATCGCACGCCGTTCAATTAAAAGAGGGTGCCGCTAGACATTCGTTGTATTTTTCAATTTCATGTCTACAAGATAGATTGATTCTATTTTTCAAAAAAGCTTCGCAATCTGATCAAATCAAACTTCCGTGGATCGTTGAAAGTTTCCACCGGCCCTGGTGAAAGTTGAGGAAGAGTGTAATGAAAACAAAATTAATCAAAAATGTAAAATATGGTTATCTCTCGTCTACTTTCCCCAATCTTCAAGGACAAGAATTGAGTGTTCGAGTCAGCGCTAAATATTTTGATAGGCAGATCCATTTCATATTTAAGCAACATAATTTTAGGACTGAAAATATAGATAGCTGAATATTCCATTGTGATTTAATTTCTATCGATAGACCTGTGTATTTCGCTATTTTGTCTGTTATATAAACATTGACATGATTGTTCGACAGCCCCGTGGCGCAGTTGGCTAGACACCAGCTTGCGAAACGAGCGGCCGCGGGTTCGATCCCCGCACCGAGACAAATGTTTATGTCTGGGTGTTTGTGAGACCGAAAAGTCTCTCGTAGATTCTGATACCCACGACACAAGACTCGTATCTTAGTGTGGGGTCAGGTCTATATATGTGACTGTTGGGTGTATTTATTTATTTATTGTTATTAAGCGGCAATATAATTTAATGGCTCTGGACATTTTTAAAAACTTGTGGAGTCAGTATAACTAGTATACTCAGCATGATCGAGGAACCTTATGTAGTTCAGATTTTAATATAAATACCTATACATGTTATTCATACGATGAGTCACCCATTAGCACGCACCAAGACAAGTCGCTTATTTACCTCGCTGATACCTCATCACATAACCTCACACGTGTACCATAGCTGCACCAGCAACGGTAGACAACGTGACCCTGTCCACTTACAAACCGAAGAAAAATACAATGGTGTATAAATTCATAGTAGATAGCCTTCAAATAAGATGATACCCAACGCCGACGGGGATTAAGGAATCTCGCTACCGATTTCTAATACAATCACGTACAGAACAATTTTTGTTCCTTTTCCTGCAATAATCCAATCCAATATCAGTTTCATTTATAACTTTAATTTTCTATCTACTTAATGAAAAGATAAATTGATAAGTTTCGTTTTTGATTTAATTTCAATTAAGATAATAGAATTTAGATAATTCCTTCGGTATTTAGTCAACCATTATAATTTTATAATGTTTATAAAACTTAAATAAATAATTATTTAGGTATTGGAAAGTTTACGAGATTTATCATGACACGTAATCGCAAAAAAGTGTATTTATATTGGTAAATTATTGTTCGATTTTACTACTATGCTCAGTCACTTCCAGAAATATTTCTAGTGCACGAAGTACGAATAGCGCATAACCAAAAAATAAAAAAAAAATGTTCTAGTAAAACAACCGTTTTACGGCAAAAGAAGCATATCCTACTAATTACGGCGAAAAACTAAGCTTCCACAAAGCTATTAAGAAGTTCATTACTTTTTATACAAACTATTAACAGAGAAGCCTTTAACTTTGGTATTACTCTTTCAAACTAGCAAAAGTAAGTTTCTGCAGCCTCAATAAATTGATAGTAACGATATTAAGTTCGATCTGAAAGGCTTCAGCTTGTAAACAGACCGTAATCAAAAACTCAGACAGATAAAAGTTACGGAGATTTTGTTATGTAACATGTTGGTATATATTGGCGGTAAAAATACTCGTACAATCACATTTTCAATTACCATTACTATATCTTGTCTTAGCTTCAGTCACGATATGTTTGAACCTTGCATAGTATCTGAAATCAAAACCAAACGGATTAAATTTTGCATTATAAATTACACCACGTAATTACAATATACGTAATATTGTAATTACGTATATATTGTATATTGTGTACGTTTATATTGTATTGCTTAATTACAATATAAGCAGTGATGGCCACGAGGTTTAGGCGCGTGGTCGAGAATCTCGGCGGTCGCGGGTTCGAACCCCAGGCACACACCTCTGACTTTTCGAAGTTATGTGTGTATTCAAAATTGAATTATCACTTGCTTTAACGGCGAAAGAAAACATCGTGACACCTAAAAGTTCTTAGGAATTTCTTAGGTGTGTAGTCCGCCAACCCGCACTAGGCCAGCGTGGTGGACTATGGCCTAAACCCTCTCAATGGTAGAGGAGACCCGTGCTCAGCAGTGGGCGTATATGGGTTGATGAAGAAGAAGAAGAATTACAATATATACAGGTTATCAACAGACCGTGATCGAAAAACAGTAAAGGTAAAAGTTATGGCGATAAGGAAAACTTCATAACTTTTTTGTTCGGGGCTTTGTAGCGTCCATCTATTTGTTGTAACGGTAACTATTACCTATTTTAGTTCTAGACCATGGTCAGTTTCATCATATATACACAACAGCATATACGTCCCACTGCTGGGCACACATTTACAACTTATAGAATCTATTCACTCCTTGTTTATTTTTTGTATTGAAAATAAACATCTTAAAATCTTTATATTTTTACAAAGCTTTGACTCTAACTAAGCTTGTTTGACATCGAAGTGGTGTAAAAAAGAAAACAAAATAAGCAGAGTTGGTAGAGACGGTATACTGACGTCACAGAAAATACAATCTGAAGGTTTGTCGCGCTAAAACAACATCCCTTTGTGGAACAAAGAATAAAATAACTATTGTACAACACAAGTGTCCTTTTGTTTTATTTTTTTTTTAACGTGTACGTGACTACAGAGGGTTATTTTGTTTGTGTGAACTTTTGCGTGTAATATTTAGATTTTATAATGGAAGGTTAATAACCTTGTTCATACATATAGCTTTGTCATGCGATTAAACACTAGACTAAAAATTGTTTGGCCTTTTAATATATTATTCAGTTTTTGATAACAGCATTACGGTGTCCGAGAATGTGCCCGAAAAGCAGTATTAAACTTGCCTCTTATTACGCAGGTCAATAAACATAAATGATGAAACGTAGGTGTAGTATTATAGTCTAGTCAACATGTTCAAAAACGTGTTAAATAGAAATAAAGCTCCTAAAAATATGAGCGATGGCTCATTCGATTCGGAATGACGTCTAGAAAAATGTTTTTGAAGGGTATATTAGCACATAAAAAATTGCAATTGTTATTAACAAAATAAAAAAAATAAAAAAGGTATTTAGTTTTTCGTTAATAACTTTAAAAATAATAATATTTAAGGAATTTTGAAAAAAGATCCTGAAAGAGGAGAAAATTTCAAATAAAAAAGAATAAACTCCCGGAACTCTATCTATATTATTTATATTATTTTTTATACTGAAAATAGAGCTCCGCGAGGGCGTTACGGCATAGGCGCCGCCTAAAAAGCTGGTATATCACCTAAAACAATTTATTTTTAATATTAAATGACAATTTAAAAATTTGAAAAAATTTTGGTGTAATGTAGACACTTGAACGAAAAAAACCTCGGTGACAAAAATTTTTTTTGTCGATTTTTCGAAAAGTTACATCATTGTTAATTAACTAATTTTTTTCCAATCTCTGTTTTTATAAATTACGGCATAACATTTTTAATAATTGATCTAAAAATCTTTTCGCTTCGTGGAGCTCTTCATGTTTATGTACCTTATAAAGTTATGCAAAAAAAAATAATTTAAGTTAATTATTTTGTTAATTATAATTTTTTTAAATGAACTAAAAATGAAATTTCTAAAAAATGTTATAAAAAAATTTTTTTTTTGATAATGTATTATTATTGCTGTTTTTGCATCTAATATAGGTATTAATTATCATTGGAAAATTTTTTTTTACGTCATTTGTTAAGAAATTATTTATAAACAAATAGACTATTTTGGGACTTAAAAAAAAAATCTTTTTACCATATTATAGCATAGGTGAAATAATGATTTTTTTAAAAAAAAATTTTCTTAAATATTTTTTTTTATATTTTATAATCGTTTTTTTTATATTTCAATTGTTTAAATAATTAGTTCAGAAATTGTATTATTCTTAAAAATAATCACTGACCCTTTTCAATAGAATAACAGAGAAATATTTTTTTTTTATAAATAAATTAATTGCTTATTAATTAAAAAATTTGTTATAAACAAATAATATTAACCGTTATATTTTTTTTCGAAAACTTCGAATAATAACAAAAACAACCATATATAAAAAAGTTTAGAAAAAAAAATTTGTAATAAAATAAAAAAAAATACAAAAAAAATTTTTTTCTTAACTTTTTTTATATATGATTGTTTTTGTAATATTTGAAGTTTTCGAAAAAAAATATAACGGTTAATATTATTTGTTTATAACAAATTTTTTAATTAATAAGCAATTAATTTATTTATAAAAAAAAAATATTTCTCTGTTATTCTATTGAAAAGGGTCAGTGATTATTTTTAAGAATAATATAATTTCTGAACTAATTATTTAAACAATTGAAATATAAAAAAAACGATTATAAAATATAAAAAAAAATATTTAAGAAAATTTTTTTTTTAAAAAAATCATTATTTCACCTATGCTATAATATGGTAAAAAGATTTTTTTTTTAAGTCCCAAAATAGTCTATTTGTTTATAAATAATTTCTTAACAAATGACGTAAAAAAAAATTTTCCGATGATAATTAATACCTATATTAGATGCAAAAACAGCAATAATAATACATTATCAAAAAAAAAAATTTTTAATAACATTTTTTAGAAATTTCATTTTTAGTTCATTTAAAAAAATTATAATTAACAAAATAATTAACTTAAATTAATTTTTTTTGCATAACTTTATAAGGTACATAAACATGAAGAGCTCCACGAAGCGAAAAGATTTTTAGATCAATTATTAAAAATGTTATGCCGTAATTTATAAAAACAGAGATTGGAAAAAAATTAGTTAATTAACAATGATGTAACTTTTCGAAAAATCGACAAAAAAAATTTTTGTCACCGAGGTTTTTTTCGTTCAAGTGTCTACATTACACCAAAATTTTTTCAAATTTTTAAATTGTCATTTAATATTAAAAATAAATTGTTTTAGGTGATATACCGGCTTTTTAGGCGGCGCCTATGCCGTAACGCCCTCGCGGAGCTCTATTTTCAGTATAAAAAATAATATAAATAATATAGATAGAGTTCCGGGAGTTTATTCTTTTTTATTTGAAATTTTCTCCTCTTTCAGGATCTTTTTTCAAAATTCCTTAAATATTATTATTTTTAAAGTTATTAACGAAAAACTAAATACCTTTTTTATTTTTTTTATTTTGTTAATAACAATTGCAATTTTTTATGTGCTAATATACCCTTCAAAAACATTTTTCTAGACGTCATTCCGAATCGAATGAGCCATCGCTCATATTTTTAGGAGCTTTATTTCTATTTAACACGTTTTTGAACATGTTGACTAGACTATTATACCCATGCCTACCTATTTGGAGATAAAGGTGAGTATTAAAAAATATAAAAAATATTAATAAGTAACTTACATCAACCCAACTTCTTTCGTTACACGACTTTCAATTGTGTTAACTAACAGGATTACCAAGGATAGAATATGTATGTTGATTAAACATCTCTTAAAAATTCATTCAGTAGTATTTTCGGAGATAAGTTGGGCGTCGCATCAAAATAAAGATACTAAAGAAAAATTAGCTTGATAGTAATATTTAGGAAAAATGTTCCCCGAATCCTATGCTATTTCGTTGCGGTACAAATAAGGTAGTCTAATATACCAGCTCTATATCAAGTGCGATTCACCTCTCCATATTACTTATGTTATACAAAAAGTTTTGCGTTTTGGTAACTCTCCAGCCCGAGTTTGGCAGGCGGCTTAGTATATTTATCTCTGTCTTGTACAAAACGAAAAAGTTTTGCTGTGCGCTGTACTATCGTAATAACATTTCTATTATCTGTAAAGGTGGTTTTACATTCCAGTTCTGTTAGGTTCTAATCCTTTTCTTTGCTGTATTTTGCTGGAACCACAAATAATTAATTTAAGTGAGCTAACGTTGCATATGCCTCTTTAAATACGGTACCACGGCGACCACGGTACGTGGACGAGGAACGCCCACAGTGGTTCCGCAGTCGCCCAGTGCGCCTCCGAGACGAGAGCGCCTCGGCCCCCTCAGATTTGAGGGGGTGCAGTTACACCTCCACTAACCGGCGCCTGGAACTAAACCCGGCGCCTCCTTCTTCGACGCCTTTGGCGGGCGGGATCGTTCCGTTCACGATCCCGCTCCACACTCTCCTTCTGCGACATGACATGCTCGCAGAAGGAGAGCATCGCTCGCCACGACCTCGGACTCCCGACCATCGACATGACGACGGCCGGGAGTGAGAGGTCTCCACCTACTACAGCGCGGAGAGCGCTTCGCTGAACCTCCCAGGCTGGACACTCCTCTAGTAGACCTGACCCAGCCCTGACAAACATGGATCATACAAACATTTGTCTCGGTGCGGGAATGGCCCACAGCCTTTCGTTTCATAGGCCAGTGTCTAGCCAACTACCGCACGAGTTCAAAAAATTAATACTATATTCCTCTACTAGTCTTATTATATTTTTGCCTAAAAACAAGAGATTCGAGTACGTTTATTCACTTCAATGGCCACACGGAATAAGGATTCAGAGTGAGCCAGTGGAAAATTTGCAAAACATTGTTCTGGAAACCGTCTTAATGGGAAATAAATTACTTTCTCAGTTGAATTCACTACAAGTCTGTAAATTAGCTATCAGTCAGAGGCAAGAAGTTTCCTTACCTGCTTCCACTGGCTGCTTTGTTAACGAGGTTTTATGAGCTCAAGTTGTACGGACTGCTTTTTTTTCTATTAATTAGAGGTTTGTTTTTAAGGAGGTTTATCGTTTTAATTGGTATCATATTTATATATGTAGTAAAATGCAAGAATTAAGTACTGATAGCCTCAGAGTAAAACTAGGCAAACAGCATTGACGTTGTAAAGTTATGTTGGTTCGTAATGAACCATGGCGTTCTTTAATGCACAGTTAGTTTTTTACGAATTGCTTAGGTGTGTAGTCCGCTGATCCAAACTAGGCGTTCGTGTTGTATTAAGGCTTAAACCCTCTTTCTTGTGATGGGGACCCTTCCCCAGCTGGGTGACATTATATGGACTGATGGATCGTTGTTAATCAAAATTGATTTTTCCTTCTCACACACTTAGACCCAAACATCCTCAGTATAAGTATCTTACAGGAACTGATTGAAGTCTTAAACACAGTGATCGCAATTAAAATTCTTACCTTACAGATACATCTTGCTACGATGCAATCAATAGTCTCGCACTTACATCTCAAAAATTCTATAGCTTCATTAAATGAAAAATCTACCCTATAGAAGTTCTTTTACAAATTATAATAAGAGAAAAAAGGTGATTTTGAAGCGCTCATCACAGGCACTAGACGTCGGGTCTGCAAACGAGCCCCGTTAACAGAGTTACTAAGATTCGAGCAAATATTTTCCTTAGGTTGGGCTTTAATTATATACTCAGCCTATTGCCGTCCACTGCTGAACGTAGGCCTCCCCAAGTAAGCGCCAACCATCCCGGTCCTGAGCGGCCCTCATCCATCCGCTACCCGCCACCTTTCTCAAGTCGTCTTTAATTAGGTATACATAAATGGAAGCTTCGAAATTAATTTTGCTGCTAATAAAATCCCAGGCACCGAGAAATAGTTTAATTATGACGTTTTATTTCTTTCCTTATGTTAAAGATACAACATTGCTATATAGCAATATAGCAATAATATATAGGAAAAGTGAGAATATTCTAACGACTATAATTCTCGAAGAGGTATGCAGATGTCTAGGGGTGGAGGCATTTTTATAAATTGTTTCTATTTCTTATAACAATAAGTTTCTTAATAAGATTTCCATCCAAAAACCATAATAATAGTTTGAAGTTTCGAAACAATGTAAAGAAAATTTTACATTAATTTATTTTACTACAAACTTTTTTCTCATGATTTTTAAATAAACATATGATTTTCTAAGCTAGGCCTTACATTCCGAATCGTAAGCCTAATTGGCGATATTATTTTCCAAAATGTATGATAGTCTTGTCACATGACATGTATAAGTGGCAACGTCAAAAATGTCAGCCATTACTGGTGCAATTTGCCTACCGCTCCTTGCCTGTTATCTACTGGGTTGCGACGTTACCCGTACTTAGCTAAAAGCACATGCCGTCAACTGCATTGCAGTGCCTTGTCGATACTCATAAATCGCGTGAACAAGGAAATGAGCAATACTACTAGTTCTCGATGATTTGTCGAAATTATGTATATACCACAGTTTGTTTAAAACAAATATAAAAAAAATATTTTTGTTATCCTCATTTAAGCTTAGTTTTTATAAGGCCAGTTGTTATTACTAATAAAAAATATTTGTTAATGAACAGGCACTGTCTCGATTTCCTTTACTAAGACAAAATGTTGTTTGATTTGGAAAATATTTCTTTCAGAACGGGGTTTTTTATAAGTATCAAAACTCATATTTACATCTATTTCTGGAGCAACAATTTTTTTCTTTCTTTGAAGATCACAGAAAATCCGCTGATTTAAATTTCCATTACGAAAAAGTATTTTAAAAATATTCTTCTAAACTAACTAAAACCTTTTTAGGTCTTTCAGCCCTTTGAAATTACACAGTTGATTTTGATTCAAACATTCTTTGACGATACTTCAAGAATCCCAATTAGATCGTCCTCCCTTTTTACACGTCTAGAATAAATAATGATGCGACATCGGGCTTTCGAATGACGGTGATTTTATCCTTCATATTATTAAAGTGTTACAAATGATTTTTTTACTGTTGAGTTCAGAAGCTAAGGTGTTCTAACTAAAATCAAAATGATTTTCATATTAGTAAGGTGTCATTCTTGCACACCTAAACAAACAAAATAAAAAAAAGAATTAGAAGAAGATAACTCGATAGTTACAGTTTTAATGGGTCTACTTCTTTACGAGTTTTCCTTCACTGTTAAATCAGATGATTGTTGATTATGAATACAGAAATAACTTCGTAAAGTTCAAAAAGGTGTGTCCCAATAGTTAGTATCCGTGACCGTCGAGATTATCGACCGCGCGCCTGATCCACTGCTCTCAGAAAAAAGTTAGTGATAAATTAAACTATAAATAAACTTTACCCATCAACAAGCATTAATCATCAAACCACACAGCCACATAAAACAGCATCATACAGTATATACCCGGTGACCACTCATCCACTAATAGCCTGTACGAACTGAAAGCAAACTATTATCGTTGGACCGCATACGAAATGGAAATGTCCCATAGCCCCGGGCTTTGCTGCGGCTGTGACAATCTAAGCTGGCCGTCAAACGATTGCAGCGCCGTGGATTGTCGACATGACCCTCGGTTTAGCCTAAGTAATTGAATAGGTGCTTTTGTTCCGGGATTTGCTTGACGAATGTGAGGTCAGTTTTTGGGAAAAAAAATTAAAGGATCTTTTGTTTTTGTGTTTTTGGTTGTATTTGTCTGGTAGTTGAGGATAGTATATTTTAGTCTAATATTTTTTATCAACTTATTTAAACTTAAAGAATGAAAGATTATGTGACGAGGAAAAATATTATTATTGATTAAGTTGATCTTACTGTTATCTTAACTGAGGATTTTAGGCCTTAGTCCACCTCGCTGGCCTAGGGCGGCTGAGTCCTATAAGTTAATTAGTACAAATATTTAATTTTTTAATTCCATTTTTTCAATAGTACGGGCTTTAGTATCGGGCACTTTGTCTTACCGTTCAATCGCCAATTCACTAAAAACCTTCAGCTATTATAGTTAAGTAATAAATTATATTCCTAAAACTTTGAATTCGTAAATCAAATTATCGGGTTTTGCAACTGGCATTTAAGGGCATTTTTCTTTACACGTGCTGTTAACGGAGGAAATAATTTTGAAATTCACCTAGGGATGTCCAGATCTCAGATGATCATCATCAGCCTTAAGACTTTCACTTCTTATAATAAAGTCAATTTCTTAGTTGTGTAGTCCGCCAATCCGCACTAGGCCAGCGTGGTGGACTAAAACCTAAACCCTCTCAATGGTAGAGGAGGCTCTTGCCCAGCAGTGGGCGTATATGGTCTGATGAGAGAGAGAGACTGGACATACGCCTCACCTAAAGATTTCAAAGTGTTCTGTCGGTAGAAGCCTGCATACAGCGGATTCCCGCGATTTTTAACAAATCGTCAATCCACCTTCTAAGTTAACGTCCAATGCAAGTTATATACAATACATTGACTCTATTAAATATAAGCTAGTATGGTTTACGTTGCATACACAATTCTGTTTAAAACGCAAACATTTCTTCCCTCACATTTCGTGAAGAGAACAGTTTATAAAGAGCCTTGCAGACGCGGTTGACAACAGTAACCGATTTGCACAAAAATAACCCCTTTCTTTATCTATTGTTTTAAGGATTATTTTGGTAAAATAGCGACGCATTATGCAACATGTATTATGCCATCCAAGAAATCCTCAAGGAAAATGCAATATACTAAAACAGGATTCCAAGCATGAGCTCCTAAAGTTATGTTACTTCGTTTGTAAGAAATGTAAGAAGGAAATCCTTAACATATGTGTCTTCTTCCTCTTCTTCATCAACCCATATACGCCCACTGCTGAGCACGGGTCTCCTCTACCATTGAGAGGGTTTAGGCCATAGTCCACCACGCTGGCCTAGTGCGGGTTGGCGGACTACACACCTAAGAAATTCCTAACAACTCTTAGGTGTGCAGGTTTTATCACGTTTTCCTTCACCGTTAAAGCAAGTGATAATTCAATTTGAATACACACATTACTTCGAAAAGTCAGAAGTGTGTGCCTGGGGTTCGAACCCGCGACCGCCGAGATTCTCGACCGCGCGCCTAAACCTCGAGGCCATCACTGCTTGCACAGATATGTGTAATATACACATAATCATGAACTAGACGCGCGGTTTTAGAAAAGATGCAAGTATTTTTATGAGTGCATAACGCTCTAATGTTATGAATTGGTAAATCTTATAGTCCAGAAAGTTGAAATATGGAAAGAAGTATGTGATGGTTGTATGTATTTATTCCGCACACGCATTTCGACATTATTTTCGTTTTTCATGATGGAGTCTCAGTCTGTTGCCGTTTTTCGGGCACAATTCCAGACTCTATAATGTTACTGAAGTTTTCCTATGAACCCAAATAACATTTTACCTAACACGAGAATAAAATCCGGGACCGCATGATCGCAGGGCACGTAAGTACTTATACCGCAAGACCACACGACAGTCGATAATTGTATAAGAACCTATCTAAGTTTCAAAAATTACCATTAAAAATAGACATCTATACAGTCTTGTAGTACTCTATATCTCTTTACCCTTTTTTCTTGAGCTGTTTAATGACCCTCGGCTGGAGAAAAAGCTAGACGATAATCTGTGACGTTGGTCTAGAGTGTATTATCGGTTAATACACCTGAAAAAATCCTACGAACATTTAGAAGTGTAAGTTTCTTTGTGATGTTCTTGCCCTTAAAGTCCGTGTTCAAATTAAAATATCGATTGATATTCTAATAGCAAATAGCTGAATTCGATCGATAAGTTCACGGCAATATCTGAATATAGCCCCGCTAACATGAATTTATAACTAAATCACTGAGGGCAATACAGACAGGAAATTTGCTTTGAAGATTTTAAAATTCGATAAACAACAACAAGTAAATTGCGCTCCATTTAAATTGTGTGCGATCTAGTTATAGCCGTATTACTTTGGTAAATATTTTGTGAAAAGAGCATCTTATATAATACATAAATTTTGTAATCACATCCGTATCGTCGAAAGGACAGGCAGTAGAGGATAATTTCTGTTAACAAATTTCGCAAATCGTGTTTAAAGTTTTATGAGATTTTTTACCGTTTAATGGGTAAATTTTCAGAGTTCATGCTGCTCCTTTGAATTTCCTTATAAAAAAATCAAATAGGTACCAAATTGCCTCAAAATAAACCTTTCCATATTGACTTTAACTAATTTTGAGCATATTTCTTCTTGTATTAACTTTACGTTCGTAAATATCTTCAGTTAAGGAGCAATGATCACGAAAGAGTCGCGCACAAGCTTCTAAATTAAATCCGTTTATTTCTTCATTATTTAGATGAAAGTGGGTCACAAGACACAACACACGTTCCCTTATTATGCTGCAGTGCTTTAATCATTTAACATTTCCAGGACTTTCAAAAACTTTTTTTGACCTTAAATTTCAAAGCGTGTAAGTATGTTTACGTCAGGTTATCTAGAACGTCTAGGAAATGTTTCGAATTCTCAGAAAATTAAATACCCTCCACCATTTTTATTAAAAAAAAAAACAGGAATGGAGAAAGCTCATTTTTCAATATTTAAAGACTTAAAACCACTTATCTTGCAAAAGGCGACACCAGTATGCATAAGTTGTAAACTGTTGTAGAAAAGTCGCGTCATTTGACAAAATACGTATTATTCAGCATTTAACGTACTCATCTAACGTTGAATTTATAACTTTTATCTGAAACAATGAATATTCATTAGGAGGAAGGGAGCAAAAAATTGGAATTTTAATGTCGGGATATTTTTGACGGCGCATTTTAATCCTCGTTATAATAGACTGCTATTTTGCCCGTTTGGTATTATTTCATTGCATTCTTTTATGTTTTCGAGTTGTTTTTAATTAAGCATATGATTTTATTTAAAAAATTTAACATTCTTTAAAAACTCTTGCTTTGAACCCAGAAAAATACTGCGTATAAGATCCATAAACGCAATTACTACTTGCATTAACAAAACTAAAATGTTTGAGCAAAAGAGGGCAGAATATCCCCAGTTTTAATAATTAAAGGAACTAGAGCGATGGGAACGAACTCAAAGGAATTCTTTCTAAGCCTGACGCGGCGTTCTCCGTGTCTGTCGTTTACATAAATTGAATCTTTCAACTGACGAGCTTCCTCCATTTTACTTAACTTTTGCTTCGGATTTTCTGAAGGATAGTAAAAATAATTTAATGTGGTTAGCTTGGAGTTTCATCCTGAGAACTTTTTAAATTTACTCCATGTTATATATTTTTCATGCAATCTAGCTGCTTAATTATAATATAAGCATACCTAAGGCTCTTTTGATAATTTGGCGAAAATCGCGGGCAGCCGCTGAACGCAGGCCGTTTCCGAGGCCAATGTCCAGAAGCGGACGTTCTTAAGCTGATGATGATCATGATGATGACAAAGACTTTTTTCTGTGTTATATTTTATCTACTGTTGGATTAAGATTCGAGTATGTTCTATTTTTTCCAATCACGAGGATCTTATGAGTTCATTGTGTCTACGGAAATAAATAAACGTAAGTTATAGTGCAGATTTTCTTGTGTGCCTTATTCTGATGACCCCGAGTAATTAGGTTTTTATACTATTGAAATTCTTCTTCCTGCTTACTTCATTACTACTAATTTGAAGGAGGATTAATGTAGGTCGGCAAACTGTGCCGCAACTTCATGGAGCGTCGAAGTTAACGAACCACTTAATACGGGTGCTTGAGATATCTTTGATTTTTTTGTGTGTTTAGTATACCTCAGGATCGCATGAAGTTTTTCGTAGGAAGTCGTATTACTAAAGTTTTAAAATTACTGAGCTTAAGTGATAGTCAAGGGGCAGCGTGGCGAACTAAGTCCTAACCCCTCTCAGTTGTAGAGGAGACCCGTGCCCAGCAATGGGATATTTATGGGCTACTGAAGAAGTTACAAAAGGCATTGCACGTAACGTCCAGAATTTTTGGCTGATGAGGAAAAGTTTTTTTGTGTGTCCAACATATTGGTAACTTACAACTAATATGTTTAAACTCTTGTCTAGCCTTTGTCAAGCAATGGATATTTTTTGACGTTAATAATATTATTATACAAAAATTCTAGGTTAAGGAATATCAGTGTATAAAATCTTCATCAATTAAATTCAAAGCCAGTTTAGCCGTCGGCAAACTATTGCACTATTTTTTCAGAGCTGCGGTAAAATGAAATCCACTTCAAACAATAAAATTCTAACCGCGTACGGATTTAGAGGTCCTCGCAACATGTTTGTAGGGTCCAAAACTTTCGGGTTATTTGCGGATTTCGATTACGTTCGCCCGCATCGCCTGAAGGCCATAAATAGAGGTCAGTTCCTGGCCCAAAATTTATGTACATATCGTGTTTTCTATCCAGGTATCGGCTAATTAGGCCGAGTTTGAATAAGGATTAAGCGTAAGAAAATATCAAATGTGTTTATGTCCCATGCTATAATTGTCAGGCGCGATGGAGGGGCAAACAGTTTCTGATTGTCACCTGATATGCTCAGCATCACCATCTCATATCAGCTGTCGATATATAGAGTCTAAGGAACCTAGAAGACAAGTTCCTTAGTAGACCTGAAGTCTTAAAAACAATAACCAATTGACGGTGTTGTGCTATATTGGCACAAGTGTGTTCTGTGCGACCGTGGGATTGATTCCCAGTTTGGAAAAAGTGTTATTGGGTTTTTCCTGTAGTAAATTCTCAATAGCAGCACGAAGTCACGAAATATGTGTGCCTGGAACACGTCAATGGCTCTGTTACGTGTTACTGATGATGTACATACTTAGCGAAATGTTAGTACAGAAATGCCACATCAAGTATAAAGTTAAGAATATATAATGTATAAACAAAGAATAATATATATCTCGTTATTCTTATACGGAACCACAAGTATATTAATCTTCTTTGGCCACCAAATCACGGCGGCACGGCGGTTCACAGAGCGCAGTAAAGCGCTTTGATTGGAAACTGCAGTTCCGGACGACATAAAGCTTGAGCCCAATCAAACTGTTGCTTCGGACTCCATTCATTTGTGAAATTTGGACGGCGGATTTTTGGGAGTACTTTGCTCATTCATCGATCGATTCTCTATTAAATACAGCCAGTTACCTACAAGCAGTTACCTATAAGCAGTGATGGCCTCGAGGTTTAGGCGCGCGGTCGAGAATCTCAGCGGTCGCGGGTTCGAACCCCAGGCACACACCTCTGACTTTTCGAAGTTATGTGTGTATTCAAATTGAATTATCACTTGCTTTAACGGTGAAGGAAAACATCGTGATGAAACCTGCACACCTAAAAGTTCTTAGGAATTTCTTAGGTGTGTAGTTCGCCAACCCGCACTAGGCCAGCGTGGTGGACTATGGCCTAAACCCTCTCAATGGTAGAGGAGACCCGTGCTCAGCAGTGGGCGTATATGGGTTGATGAAGAATGATGAAGTTACCTACATAGTTCTGACCCCACACTAGGTTACAAGTCCTATGTCGTGGGTATATGCAACTACATATGAGAGACTTTTCAGACTCACAAATACCCAGACCCGAAACAATCGTTTCGCAAGCTGGTAGCTAGCCAACTGCGCCACGAGGCTGTCAAATCGAATGCAAAGATTTTATCGTTTTTTTTTATATTGCGTTTTAACGAAACAAGCTGAGTTATATTTCCAATTAAGTAGTAAACTCTTTATAATGGTCCCCACTACGTGCAAGCCCAGTGATTGCAATTTTATCCAAACGATCAGCTTGAAAATTGGTTTGAATACCTTCTGGATTAATGGCTTTTTTCAGGTGGCGTTGCAATGTTTTATCTTCTTTACATTCCTTTCCATCTAACCTTACTTCTAACCTTACCATTTTGAAATCTATCGAAGTAAAAACATAAAAGATTTTTAAAATAAAGATTTACATACTTACATAACCTCACGCTTTTATTCCCGAAGGGCTACGCAGAGGGGCAGTTCTGCACCCACATTTCGCCGCTTATGTATCGGTTTCACCTAACAGGTATTAGCTTATTGCCTTTTTCGGGTACATTTCGGGACTCCGTGCAGCTACTGAGAATCTCCTAATAGAAAAAACAATAACGGGATTCAACGCAGGACCCAAAAATTGGGCATCTCATGTGAGACGAGACTACAAGGCTTTAATAAGAAAAATTTACTGCATAAACTGTAGCCATTTTCAAGATAACCTATCAAATGTTTTAGGTCTTCGTTTTATGTTGAACTAGGGTAATAAAACAGACAAACGGTCCCTAGATATTGTCGAAGTGCCTGTACCCTCCTCCTCTTTGTCAGCGGCATCTTAATACTAGTCGAATACTGGCCTAAGGATAGCAAATGACAAATAATGGTCCCACAAATAAGGTTGTTTTAGTGCTATTCGTATGAGTGATTTTTTCATGTTTCTAATATATGTGAATGTGAAATATATAGTAAATTAGAAGTAAAGTTATGATGAATTTTGTATAACATTAAATTAGGTAGAAAAGTGTGAATAAAAGTATATTTTATGAGTCTACACATAAAATTGTATAGACATTGAAGTTTAAGGAGTTATCAAGTAAAATACAAAACGGATCAGTTAAGGAGAAAATAAATAGAAAATTTTAATTCTCCAAGTCTCAGAGTACTCAATTTCCAAGCGATACTCTCAAGGCCAATGTCATTAAAACTTGTATTTTAACTTAATATTGCAAAAAATAGAACTAATGAACAAAACTAACAACATCCTTACACGTTATTAGTTAAATCGACCATGTTTCTACTACGTATGCGGATGAAACCGAGCCCTACAGTCGCGTTACACAGCACGTCTGCGGTGAGACAGGTAGCGTCGGCAAAACTGCTATTCATGTAGCCATCGATCCGCGACCAAGAATTAGTTTCAGCGGACGGGGTTAACAAAATTGGTTATAATATTTATAACACATTTGCACCAGGGCAGTTACGCCAATAGAAGCCTAAATGCTGATTTCTGACAATTATCAAACAGGTATTTAATACCTGAGGCTACAATTTTTAAAAATTGACTTGCATTCATACGACCAGAGATCACATTCTTAAACCTCGCAATGTAAATTAATAATAAAATCTTTCGTATAACGTGAGATTTGTAGAAAAGGCAGAAACATCCCCCGCAATTAATATCAAATCACTTCTAATGGTCTTACATCTTGGTAAATGGTATAAATATGACCGGGACGTGACAGGCGTATCCAGTAGGTCTTTGGGCTTGTATTCAATAGTCGAGGCGTTGCTGTTTTTCGCTAAAGGAAACGCCACGATTAGAACATGCCTTCGCTAAACTTATTGTGGTTTTGTTTAACTGCTTTTCTTTGTTTAATTACGAGGTGGTTTTATGAATGTAAATATTTATTTGATGATAAAACCTTTCTAAATATGTTTGTATGTTGGAGTATATGGAAAGGATTTCAAAGAGGATATCCTTATGTTACTATTATAAAGGAGCTTGTAAAGGTTTCACGACTGAACCAAATTTAATAAATTTTTGTTTAGGGAATAGGGCTATGGGATAAATACACGTAGAAAATAAAGTTATACCAAAGTTAAAAGCTCATGTTAATGTTTTGTTAAGTTTTACATTCATTTCTTCAAATTAAATTTAGGTCAAAATTAAATTTTAGTACTTTCCACCAGTGCCGTAACTAGCCTTTTATGCACCCGATGCGAGCCTTCAAAACTGCGCCCCTGAAAAATGCTCTAACCAGGCTTAGCTATCATGCATGAGATAAAATTAGCTAAGAGTCTTGTCATTTCTGCGCCCCTCCAGGGTCTGCGCCCTGTGCCTGGGCACTGTTGGCCCCGCCCTAGTTACGGCACTGCTTTCCACGTCAGTTCATCTTCGATTTGTGTGACAAAGTAAAAAACTTAAACATTTAAAATAAAAAAATATTTATCGCGATGATTTCTAAATTACATTTGGTATATTTCCTCTTTTTTCTATAGCATTTGGAAGTTAAGGCAATTCTCATAAGGAAAATGGTACTATCCGTCTCAGCAGTTGATCCCCTAAAATTTAATGCGTGCTAGTGATGAACTTGAGTGGATTGCCAAGGTCAAGGATGGGACGTGACCTTTTTATGTTAAAGAGGAAGTGATTTCTTTAAAGGATTTGACCAATAAATATGTTTATTATCACGGTTGTCAAAATACTGTCAAATAGTATTATATCAGTAATCATTGCCTTTGTTTCTTGTCGATGAGATTTCTTTTTAATAATGGATTCAGATGTCAAGATTATAGCATTGTTAAAAAAATACATCGCATGTTACTAACTGTGTTTTGTAAATTCACCGCCGTCGAAATTAATTTAAAAAAGTATCTTATTAATACGATTTCTTATTATTGAGTAATAAATTTACAAATCCATTTTTTTATTTGTAACGTTAGTCTGTCCTAGATAACTAGATTAAGAGATACTTGAAGACTAAACCAAACGTAATTGGCAGTTCATACTTTTTTCAATTAACAAAATTTATAATAATTTACGTGTCCAGCCTTTTAAAGCTTTTATAGTAAATACATCAATCGAGCTATTCAGCTCAAAGGCAACTGTTCTAATTCATTGCCCGGATACGTTTATGCAAATGAGTACTGTTGTCCCGCCAAGCGTTGCTATTTATCCATTAATAAACATTTTGTTCGGCTTTATCGCTTTATTTCCTTTAGCCTCGTTTCTTTTGTTTCGGTCTTTTGATATGAGTTTCCTTTGCGTTTTACTTTTTCTTGTGTTGCCTTATGACAGTGTGAGTGTGCCTTGTGATTTGATATGAAAAATGCTAACAACTTGATGTTTGAAAAGCACTATACTTTTTGGCGTAGATGACGGGGAGACTTTTTGGCCTCTCTAACATTCAGACCCGAAACAAATATTCGCGAATCACACATTTGTGTCAATACAAAAATTGACATCGCGGTCTTTCTTTTCGCAAGCTGGTAGATAACTAACGGCGACCTGAAGTTGTCAGAAACTTAGTTTAAATTTTATTGTAAATGAACTGTACTTTTCTCCGTCGTTAGTGTTTTCTTCCCAAAAATTATACGCCACTATAATAGGGTTTTCCCGTGCATAAACCATAACGATTCTTCTTCCATTCTATGATTCCAAAACCCATTTGAACTTGACTCAAGATATATCGTCCTACCTTAAATATAAATTCAGCACTTGCATCTACAACTATGCATTTTGTGAGCGCAAAATTTGTAACAACGTGACAAAGTTTCAGCAATTCTTTAAGGATGCGGAATGACGTTTCTTTTAGCGCTGAAAAGACGAACGCGCTAGATATTTCACACTTGCATAATGCTTATAATGTGACGTGCATGAATAGCAAAACTTCAACTTTAAGTAAATGTAATATAGGCTCATGGCGCAGTTGGCTGGACACCAGCTTGCAAAACGAGAGGGCGCGGGTTCAATACCTGCACCGAGATAAATGGTCTGGTTGTTTGTTGGACTAAAAAAGTCTCTCGCAGTCTCTGATATAGAAGTTGTATCCCCGTGTGTATAGTATGTAACTGTGAGGTACATATATGTATTTATTTATATACTCGTTTTTTATATTGTCTGAATAATAACACATAAAGATAATCAACCTTCTTTATCACTTAGTTTCATCATCCCGGTCAGTTTATTGCTGGATAAATGTATCATCATCAACCCTTATACTTCGAACTGCTGGGCACGGACCTATGAGGGGTACGACTTTTGCCCATAAACATTATCTGGGCGTAATCCTAACACAATACACTATACGTGGTTTTATAAAATTAGCCCTGAAACCTGTTACGATAGCAAAAACAATCGTAATACAATTTTCAAAATTTTATACGCCAAAGACGACAATCGCGCAATATAATTTCCCTTCTTAACTCAAACCTACCTTGATATTTTATTCACATCAATAACTTCCAAGATTTGAATTTGTCATAAAAACGCTCGAGTTGCGTATATTTGAGACGAAACAGCTTATTTCCCTGAGGACTTTTGATTATTTACCTGCCTTGATATTGTATCCATCCGTTTCAAATTCAATGACTTAGCATTGAGAATGAGTTTTTGTTACTTTTTATTCTGATTAGATAGTCTACTGGTTTTAAAATATTCTGTTCTGTTTATGACGCATCGTAGAGTAGTTGGTTAGAGGTATTGTAAAACGAATAGCGAGTCCGTTCCTCACAATGAGACAAATGTTTGTGTTATGTACAAATGTTTGTCTAAGTGTTTGAGACCGAAATGTTTTTAGCCATTTTAATGCCCATAACTTTCGACTTATAGATTACAGTCAGAGTCTTTAGAGTCTTTCGTGTCTATGTATATTAATTTTACTTATAAAATTAAAATTATTTACTTTTTATTTACAAAGTCACTTGATTCCAATACAGCGTGTTGTTTATTTAAATAACCTGTAAAGCTAGTTTTAAACAAACACAACAAAGGCAAAGTTAGACTAGACAGTTGTTGATTACAGCCTAACCACTTTTAGACGCAGAGAAATCCCGCACTCAATAGTGGAATGTTTATGGGCTGACACAGATATAGTTGGACCTCGGGCTGTGGAATAAATAACATATTCCATACGATCTAGGTTTGATTCTCCTATCCTATCCCATATCCACCTACCGTATCCTATTTTAGTGAATTCTCAGTAGAAAGACAAAGAAAATCGTTTCTTTGAACACTAATAAGTTAACCTTTATTTTTCTATGAAACTTAAATAACGTTAATAGAGTTTAGAAATTCTCTTTTTTTACTGTACCTAGAATTTAAGATAGACTAAGATAGTCCTAAGACTTTTGTTTCAAATTTCCAAATCTTTTGTGTCATCATCTACATATGAATGAACACACGCTTATTTTTGTACAACACGCTCTCATCTCAGGAGTTTACACGACATTAAAGAGATTATGAGATTTCCACCGTCTACAGATAAACACAACGTATACTTACCAGCTTGGTCGGGAGCCAGCTTAGTGCGAATCGAGCGGGGCCGCGCCCAACGCTTTTATCTTAGTTTTAACATCTTACAGAAAGAGATTTTGGATAAGAGCTGTTGTTTTGTAACTTACAGCGACCTCTCTGTTACGTGTTTGTTATGTAATTTTGTACGCTTTTGTGTCTTTGCGTAAACGATGAGAATTATAATATTGAGTTTTCGAAGTTTTATTTACAAGTTTTTTTGTTAATTAATTATCACTTAACGGTGAAGGGAAACACCATGAAACCTGCATATTTAAAGTTTTAAGGAATTTCTTTAGTGTGTAGTCCATCTACCCGTACTAGGCGAGAGTAGTGGATTGAGGCCTAAACTGTTTAAGTTTTATAGGAGGCCCGTGCCATGCTGATGGTGATAATTTAGAACACAATTATGTACTCTTAGCTTGTCTAATATTCGCAGGGAGGAGAAGACCTTAGCCTACTATTATGGCTAAATGTACATTAGTTAACTCAACATATACAAGAAATAACTTGTGAAGCCCAATGCAGAATTTTTGTGTTCTACTTTATAATTTACTAGCGACCCGCCCCGGCTTCGCACGTGTGCAATGCTGATATTTAATGGACGTTATCATACATATAAACCTTCCTCTTCAATCACTCTATCTATTTAAAAAAACCGCATCAAAATCCGTTGGGTAGTTTCAAAGATTTAAGCATACAAAGGGACGTAGGGACAGAGAAAGCGACTTTGTTTTATACTATGTAGTGATTAAGAATTATGTATGTATGTATTTAACTATAATATTATAATTTATTGAGAATCATGTGTTCACTAAAGTTAAGTGAAAAAAGATCTTCACAAACGTAGTTCTTTTAAACCTTGTTTCACTTACACATAAAAAATGATCTTGAACATCCAACACTCGATCTTTTGCACAAAAACTATCCATTCTGAAAGCAAATTCCTTTCGTGCCAGCTGACGGCTCCAGGAATTATATACTTCTAGTTAATGAGACTTGCTGAGACTGCCGACAAGTGAACGTGAAATAATGAAGAATATTCTACTGGCCACGTCTCTCAGCTAGAGAACGTGTCGACTCAAAGTTTCAGTAGAAAATATTTACATTGCGGTAGTCAAATGGAATGTCCTCGCCACTAATTGCCACTTCATCGACTTGCCCAACTTAGAATTGTCAGTGATGCGGTTTTATCGATAGATAGATCGAGTGATGATGTAGAAATTCATTTGTTTTAAGTAGGTGTACAGGTGTATGGGCTCATCAAAATGTATATTGAAGATATTAAGTACGAGTTTATCGTGGGTTTTAAGTAACTATTTTAGACTGCAGTTTCTCAATTTTTTTTTCAGAATCATATAAAATTTGCAATGCTTTCTCGATCAGTCGAGAAATCCACGCAAGATTTAAAGGTGTGATGAAGTGATATTGGGTTAAAGGATTACGAAATTCTCTATTTCAAGAAGTCGGAAATTAAGTCCATAAAAGGCGGTAGGTTCGCTTTTATTATATACGCTTTGAAAACACCACTGGCAAAACGGTTTTGAGATACACCTTTGCCTATACCATAGTATGTATTTATAAAGTCAGTTCCTATACTCTTTACGAGTGCACAAAATTACTGCTGATAGAAATATACATATCTTCTGCAATAACCACCATACTTAATCTAACCCTCTGTACACCTAATGCCGTAACCGTTGAAACATTCGAATTTCACAAAGGGACCAATTAAATATCGACAAAGCGGCAATCGATAGCCGCCACCTGATCGCGTTCCCACGCCGAGCGCCAAGTCACTGCACGCATTAGTGTGATGAACTTAACATGTTCCTCGTGTTGAATTATATGTTTTTATGTTCAGCCTTGAAACTCTAGGTTTGGTATTTAAAGAGGAACAATGTGGAAACAGGCCTAATACAAAACTGAGAGGATTTTTAGGCCTTAGTCCACATCGCTGGCCTAAAGAGACAGCAAAATTAGGCACATTAAATTGGCGGCCTTATCGCTAAAAGTGATCTCTAACGAGGAACCAGGTAGGGAGAGGAATATTGGGGTCGCTGGACGTGCTGTGGGGGCAGCGCGTCCTCACTGAAAGTGACCCCAAGAGGGGCGGCGGCACTGTGGCCTGTGTACGTCGCGGGCGCCCATCCACAACCGGGGCGCCCGAACCAAGATAGTGGGGGTGCAACTGTGCCCCCTAAAACTCCGAGACGGCCGAGACATTTACGTCTCGGAGGCGCACCGGGCGGCTGCGGTTGACGGTGGGCGCCTCTCGCCCGCGTACCGTGGTCGCTCCACTCGGCGCGGAGATGGCCACCGGGGGGTTTTGGTCGGTATGCCGGTTTAGGGATTTGTTAGGGACCCAGCCCGGCATTAACATCTGCGCGGATATGACGTCGCCGCGCGCCGGGCTGGAAGACCGGTGACCCCGACATACACTTCCCGCCCCCCTCCCCCGGGCTGGCGGGAAGTAGAGCCATAAACAGCTTTCCCCCCGAGAACAAAAAAAAAAAAAGGGAGAGGAATATAAGTAATAGACAGACGGTGCTTAAATTAATTATATCTATTATTTACAAAAGGACATACTCTAGACAGTATATTTACATAATCATTATAATTGTTATAGACAATGAGAGCCGTCGAAGATCGAACATTCTATGGTGCATTCATTCTTTCCCGTTATTACGCATAATTATTTCAACCATAATACAATGGAGGTTCACTATCACACATTTGAACGGCTCTTCGAACATCAAGTGCAAGACCACTTCAATCAAAATCCGAGTCCATCACTCCGTAATACCAAGGATCAATATTATCAAAGGATCAAGAATCCGCACTTAAATCTCCATCGACATCCCCCCGGCCTGATCCCGTAATAACTACGCTAAGGCGAAGGTATAAAAGTACTTAACGATCCAATTAACCCAGCCGGGCTCGCTACGTATTGTTATTGCATGCGAAAATTACAAAAGATTACAATATCATTAGTGAAATCGGTCCAAAGAGTTCGTACGGCGTGAATACTTTTTAGTCGAAAAAGATTAAGCTTTGGCGCTAGGCCATTTTTTTTAAGAACGCCTCTACATTTGTGAAGAAATTTCAAACGTAATCGGATTTCAAATTGAGAATTTTACGTTTTGGAATATAAGTTAATCGCCATGGTTGGTTAGTGTCAGATTATTATAAAAAAGTTATATAATTTATATTCATGGTAGTAATCCTTCGATGCTATCCTTAAGTAGAGAGTAAAATATTAACGCAACTAAAAGACAAAATATTAAAGGCTCATCACGAATTTTTTTGCCGCAAATACGGTGATAAAAAAGTAAATAAAGTTATCCATTAACGGCAAGGAATGTAGACAATAAGCTACGGCCACAAAGGATTGCTATTAGCGCCCTCTATAACATTTTATTACGGGGCAAAATTACTTTCCTTGCTGTCCACAACATGATATATCAAACCTTTTTTCATTCTATTTTTTAAACTAAGCTCAATGAATAATTCTGAGCGGTTTTTAGAGTAATCAATAAACGAAGGAATTAAAGCCATGGGGTCTCGCATTTGTGTTTTTTTTATGTTTAACAAGGATGTGCGATAAATATTAATCAGTGATTATGCGCTGCTGGTACCGCAGCAAATGTGTGCAAAATGAGTGCTAAAGGTCCCGGGTTAGATTCTCGGATGGGTAAATTAAATAAATTTCACTATTCCAGCAATATTTAGCCTAATGCCCGATAGGGCCAAAAACTCAAATGAGAAAATTTGGTTGTAAAATAGATTCCTATATAACCAACTTTCCTGGTAAATTGTTTCAAGAGAGTCTCATAAAAATTCATTGTTTCAATTATTTGCCAATAGAGACGAGAGCTTCTACGAGAGAGGCATTATGCCATCAAAATATCAACAAATTATCAATTAAAACGGCGCATCTTTGACCCAAATCGGATCAATCTATTGGTTATTTAAAGCCTTCAATTATATGCAAAAATAATGTATTTCTATTTACCTATCTATACTCGTACATAAAATTGCTTTTAATAATCCCAATGCAGCCATTATCGTTGAAAGCGGTGCTATAAGTTAGATACCGAAGGAAAGGCTATATTTCTTGGTTAAAACTTTTGCAAGCTTGAAAGAGCGTATAAATCAGACCATATTAGTTTCTGGAATCGACGAATCTTAGAAACTTTTCTGGGCATTTTTATAGATTATCATCTAATTAATATAGGTTACTACATGTTTTAAAACCTAATAAGATAAAAAAATGAATTATAATGATCTAAATTCTCTAAGTGATGGATTTGAGATGTAGTTTTTCTATTGAAAGTTATTCAAAAGACTGCTCTTAATAAAAACGGATGTAAAGGCACAGCTTTGTAGTAACGTCCAAAATCTACGTAATGTTGCTCCAGAAAACCCTTTACTTGTTTCTTTCAATAATTTAAGGGAAAATTAATATATAACACCCACGAAACTGTTCTTAGGGTTGCAAAGGCGAAATTTTAGAAGAAAAACGCTTATGTTAAGGACACATTATTTCCAATTTACGGCAGGCCAAAAATCCTATGTTGGTTCGTAATTTTAGGCCCTTAACCGTAATATCATAAAGTACCTACTGCGGTCCTTTCAGATCTACATTAAGGACGATGAAATATTGTTTCCAATATAAATTTTTAATAACGGTAATGGAATATATATCATGAATCTGAACATTTTCCTTAAAAAAATACATTTGTATTCATGTACAAATGTAACGTGTTAAAATTTTAACTTTTCTATTCCATCCTCTAACCATTAGCGTAAATTAGACATCGTAATGGAATTGAAGTTTTTAAGCCCGGAAGCCATTTAATAAGAAGTAAATTTCATTGTTAATTTGAGGCGAATGGTACCAGCCGTCCCCCGGGCTATACCCACGATCAATCTTGGACCCCCGATGTTCTTCGCAAATGCAGCGCTGTACTGGCACAAGTATACGACGGGCGGACCAGCCCGCCGCGCGGCATTCCACGACGTGCCCTCACAGCAGCAGCCCGCCAACTGCCAAGGTACTGTCCCACGCCGAACTCAGTGTTCCACATTTGAATTTTTGAATTTCCTTACACAGAGTTTGGGTCAAATATGGAATGCTTTGTTGGCTATGATTTTTTGTTTTAAAATTTTCGACCAGTTGTAATAACTTATTTTTGGATAGTGTTAAAAAAACGAATAATCGACTATTAGGAATATAATTTTTGTTCTTAAAAAATAATGTTGAAAAGTGACAAATCGGTAAGGTTTTTGACAAGACTTTTCATACTTTTTAAAAGTGTACATCTTATTCGAGGAGTTGAAAAGTCGGGCCGTTGAAGTTTGAAAAGTTTTATATAGCCCGCGATCGCTATAATACTCGCCGGGAGGTTTCCGTGAAAACTTTTCGCCCAAAGGTTTTATATTAACGATTCCGGTGGATTTTTTCGGGCAGTAAATCTTCAGTAATTGCGCGAAAGCGATACCGAAAATATATTGTAGCCTTTTTATGTCACTTTTCCTGATATATTGTGCTTTTCATGACAAGAGGCCTTTTGATAGTCTCCGCGAGATAATATTTTGAATGAAAATTTTGGAAGGAACTGAAAGACTTTTTTAATAACTATTGTGAATATTTTTTTATTGATTACAAAAAATATAATAAGATGTATATTGCACATTATAAAGCTGCCTCATTAAATTTGGTCGACGTGAAAAATATTAATACTATCGTTTCTTAATTAATATAAATCCCATTTTAAATCAATCAAATAAAATATTTTTTGTTGTTCGGTATAAAAGTCGTCGCAATTGCTCGCTACATTTTTTTCCAAGTACTTTAGCTTTCATCATAAAATATTACATTTGCGTGACGGTCTACGCATGTAAATTTCATCCCTAAGGGTTTTTTATATGTAAATTTTGTGTTGCATTACGTTAGTAAGTCAAATCGCGTGGGTTTTTGTCATACTGGTGTGTTAGTACGTCATTCTACGCTATAACACCTTTGTAAAAACGCAATGAATGCATCTCATTAGTAAGTTAAAAATAGATAGAAAAATGGGTTGTCTTTTTTGGTTAGTTGCGTTCTTGAACGGTCTTTTTAGGGTTTTAATGGGTTATTTCTGATGCCTTAGAATATTTAACTTTTGCCTGAGGATTTAAAAAAAAAATGAAAAAAGGTTACATAAAAAAATATGTTTCCCTAATTTAAGAATAATGTGGCATTGCCATGTTCAGAACAAAGTATAAATAGAATAAAATTAAATAAATATGTAAATATTTTAACAAAATTAATGTGTTAGGAATTATTTAAAAAAAAATTGATGATCTATTTCATTAATGTAACGTTCAATTTTTCTAACAAGCTGCCATTTATAATAACAGGGACATGTAGTCACAATAATTCATTAAAATTTAAATTACACTAAATCCACCGAATACGTAATTTACGCAATAATTAAATCAAATACAAAACAAAATAAAAGGACTGTGCAGTAATTCAATAAAGTTACTCTTTGTTCAAATAATCCATACCATTACAAATAACTGAACTGATGTTTTTAATCATCAAAATGTAAATGTTATTCAAATTTTTTTATTTAGGTGTGTAAGTTCTCATTGATAACTGATCTCACGATTTCTAATATATTTCAACTAGCTTAATTGTTACCAAAAATAGAATTAGTATCGTGTTATATCCGAAATACCAATAACGACACAAAACTCTTTTAAGGTTTTCTAAATAGTATAAATTGCCCACAAATTAGAAATAGATCGATAATGAAAATAATATGTATAAAAAATATAAACTGCCGATACCGTTTAATGAGAATATAATAAACCGCGAAATCTATTTTTAACGCAAAAACAATATTTAAAAGAATGTTATGCTTTATTTAAAAATCACACACGTTTAATAAAAAAATAATGAACCGAAAAACAATATTTAAAAAGAAAGAAACTGCCATTTGATTCTTTATTCAAAAATCACCCACGCATAATGAAAACATAATGAATCGCAAGAACGGCACATGCAAATACGCCATTTTGATTTAAGTCATTAATATTCACACGTTCGGAAAATATAAAGAACAGAAAGCCTTTGTTGTCGCTGATTTAATCTTTCATACGCACAAAGCGAATCACAGCCCCTCAGATACATTAGGTTGTTGTTATATAATTGTAGAGAAGAAAATATATTTATGTGCCCACACATACAGAGTGTATCCACACCGTAATCGGATACATAGGCAGGTAATAGCCAAGATGATTATAAACCCCTGGCGTTAAAGAAAATCCTGACAAAAAATCAAAATTTTGACTTTTTTCTAACAACCACAGACATTTTATGCCTATGGTTGTAGGAAAAACGTATTTTTTATCGGATTTTTTTTTAATGCTAGAGGGTTTGTAATCACCTCAGCTACTACTTGCCTTAATTTCCGATCATGATCTGAACACATCCTGCATAAATACATATTTACACTGTAGACATTTCGAACTATGATTTATGAAGATCATCCATGCCAATATATCATAAGACATAAAGCAACAGATAAGCTGTCTAGATATGTAAAGTGAGTGATAAAGTGAGTCTACATTCAAATCTCTGCTTTTACATTTTGGAAGGCTTCCAACATATAGCCAATGTTATTGTAACTTGGTTGCCATGGCATGTTAAAAATGTATTTATATCTTACATAGTACTATACTTATAGCAGTGATGGCCTCGAGGTTTGGGCGCGCGGTCGAGAATCTCGACGGTCGCGGGTTCGAACCCAAGGCACACACCTCTGACTTTTCGAAGTTATGTGTGTATTCAAATTGAATTATCACTTGCTTTAGCGGTGAAGGAAAACATCGAGATGAAACCTGCACACCTAAGAGTTCTTAGGAATTTCTTAGGTGTGTAGTCCGCCAACCCGCACTAGGCCAGCGTGGTGGACTATGGCCTAAACCCTCTCAATGGTAGAGGAGACCCGTGCTCAGCAGTGGGCGAATATGGGTTGATGATGATGATACTTAAGGAGTAACGGCTTTGAGATTTAATATGCATGTATTTATAAGCATTAATCACGTACTTTAATAATGAAAAAAAACAACGTGAGAAAACCTTAGTCCGCCAACCCGCACATAACCTTAACATATAGAGGAGGCTTGTCCCATGCAATAGGACGTATGTATATAGAATAATATAGATATAGATAGTGCTTTAACAATATAGCAGAAGGAATATTTGATTTTAATCCATATAAAATCCTCCATCAGCGTACGCATACGAGTCGCGAAATAAAAAAATGTGCATTGAAAATATTAGATTGGGAATATCAGAGGTATTTGCGTTAGAATCGATATGGATGAATATTTCACTATTCAAAAACTGCTCTTTGAATCTATTATATTTCATATTTTATTCACCCAGATTTTTTGAAGGCAGAATCGGGAACATAACGTCATTAGCACCAATACATTTTGGTTACGAAGCATAAAATCATACGCCACTTTAGAATGCTTGACGAAGTTGTCGCTTCATAATTTTCACCAGAATTCCGCGATCTACTTAGTTTACCAACTGGCATTAAAACCTAAAGCTTCGCGACCCGTTGCAACAAATTTGATAGAAAAAGATTTGATGTTTTGAAATCTAAGAAGTTACCGTTTCCCGGAATCTAAATATTACTAATAATAAAATCTTGACCCGTCAATTTTCCAATTTTCCTTCGTAATTAACTCAGCAGTAAATAACCCCATACACAATACATATAACCTACTATTAGTGTGTCCTAAAAGAATTTATATACCTAAGTATATACATATGTATAAGTAAGGTTGTTTTTTTTTCTAAGAATACAATATTTCTGCAGTTGATACAAGGAAGTAGCAATTTCGATTCCTATGCTGTGACTGTGGCTATCAGGAGCAAATTTCGGTATTTTTAAATACGCCAACCGGTTCAGAAATAATGTCTTTGAAAACCGCCTTCTACGGCGCATAAGGGCAAATATACATAAAACAAAGCCTTATACATTTCGGGGCAGTTTTTGCTCGACAATCGTGCAGGTAAAAGAAATATGGGCACATCTGCGCCAATAAAGCGTAAACAGATGTTAATGCGGCCCTATCCCGCAGGACGTGATCCCGAAAAGTTTTTGCGTCCAACGGTGTCATAACAAAAGGTCTTATGTAACACCACCCAGTGATACATTTCCACCCTTCTGTTTTTTGCCTATGTCAATTAGTCCACTAATTGCCTTTGGAAATCGGCTTTCTGGATATCGCTAGTTTTTGTCGTCGATGTGTGATTATATTATAAAAGGTGAATTCTACACAAGTTTTTTGACCCGATTAGTTCAACGTGATTATAATGGGTGAATAAAATCAAAAGTTAAAATTATTACACAACCAATACAACTTAGATACAATTGTTTTTATTAACAACTGGAATTAATAATTACTACATCGATTTTGAACCCAAAAATCAATAATCCTTTAACCATGCAAACGTTTCTCCACAAAAACATTTCAGTTCCAACGAGAATTTACAGAATCGAATTTCGCCGACCAATACTTTAGCGGGGCTGACATTTCCTTTCATCCCCTTCGGTCTGTTCAAAAATATTCCCTACAAAAATGGAAATGTTTCTCACAAACTTGTCCAATTATGTCAGCTGTTACCGCGGCAGTGTTTTATAATGTATTGTCGTGTTCCAGGTACTTCACAGTAAACAGCCCTCGCTTTTGACAAGTAAGTAGATTCTTATTAACGCTTTTTGAATTTGCATCGAGTTATGCCTCGTTTCGACGTAAATTTGGGTGTATTTGGTATTCATGCCCGTTGAGAAATGCGGAATACGAAACGGATAAAAACGGCGTGGGTTGCTTTTGTTGTTTTTTAAGACTTAAAATACTCCGTGGATAGCATTCGAGTTTTGTTTAAATGTTTTTTAGAGAACTTAATACACAGAGTTATGATATGTTTAACGAAGAATGATAAATTAAAGCAGTGGTATTTTTGTAAAGACCGAAAAACGTTACTTGTTAATTGTGTAATGTGTTGTATATAATTGTCTATTGTGAGGTCAGGGTTTCTCATTTATATGTCAAATTGCTTTTATTAAGTTACTATTTAAAGCTTAATAATTGGAATTTTGTAAGGTGAACCGGACTGTTCGGCTTCAGTGGAAGTAGCGCTACTGTACAGATGTTTTGCGAAAGTGAGGAATGAAACAGGGCTAATAATTTCATAACATACATATACTTGACAAATTGCAAATGCTTAATATTGAGTGCTCATAATAGCAAGGACAAGTTACGTCATTAAGAGAGCAATCTTTGCATTGTGACACTTAGGTCTTATAACAGAATACAATCCACAGTAGGGATAATGGGTCATGAAGTCGATAATGAGAATAATTATGAAGCAACGATCGGTGCACGTTCCACTAATGTACTTGGACATATCTGTATCCTTAGTAGCAAGGGTAATAGTGTTATTTTATACAAATAATGTTCTTTATGTTACTAATGTGAGTGTAGATAATCTTTATTATTATATGTGATAGCTTATTTTTTCTTATTTGAAGGTGTTGTTGTAAATTACGAAAATATAGCAAAAAACCTCGATACTTGGTTCAGTAAAATATTTGTATTTTCACTTTAAAGGAAGAATTTGATACAATTTTAAATGTCAATCTTTGTGGAATTGAAAAAGTCTTTATTATTTAATAATTTTTGAAATATGGTTGCCATTTATAGTGCAGTACAGCCTGCTTATTAATATTTGAGTGTCAATTTTCTGTAAGCAAAGGGCAATAAATTGTCAAAATTATTGTTCATTATTCTAGATTTTAGCAAAATCCATTAGTCACTTAGTGTTTTGATCTCCTAAGCAAGCAAAAAGGCTAAGCTCAATTAATCTCTGTGTCTACCGTGAAACATGCCTTCAAGCGGTTACCCTGCAATACAGACTGAAGTGACTTCGAGATAAGCTCTTACACTATGTAAATCTAATTAACCAAGTGAGATTTATGGTGCTTCTATTATCAGCAGGAAAGGACATACGATAGTTCATGCATTTGCTACTAGATGCCGCTGTAATAATAAGCTGCTTTAAAGTCAACACATTTATGTGAGGAGTTAGGACCGCCAGCAACCATATTCACTCCAAAAAAGACTAATCGAGTGATTTTTGTCTTTTTTCCTTAAGTACCTACTATTTCTCAGGTATAATGAATGTGTGACCAGAAGTATTTCTAATAATGAAAATTGCAAGCAACTTATCTGCTATTGAAAAAAATGTTAGGAGTGTTAGGCCAGCGTAATGATTTAGTTGTAGAGGATTGTTATCAACATTGGATAGTCCCTAGTACGACGAATTACAGATATAAATTAAATTGATTAATCTACTGAGCTCAAAGTTTTATTTATTTCTTAAAGACATCGTTCATTTAAAGTTTTAACTCTTTATATCTAAGATGAAAGACAAAGGTTGCAAAAGCTTAATGGCTTGGGAACGAATTAATTAAAAATCAAATTTTATCTTCGCTGAGCTTCTGCGGTTTCCCTTTAATGAATGCCGTCTTTGTAACCTTTTAATTAAATAACTTGTAATTAAATACACGCGCTTTAATTAAAATCATATTTGTACAACAAATTATGAAAAAATATCAAGCTATTCGTTACGTTATAATGATGATAATTAATATTTTCTTTGACGTTATGTTTTTATATCATTCAATTTTTATTTTAATAGCTTAGTCTGAGAATTCTAAGTTGTCTTTATCATTAATGTCTCAGTCGTACCATTACGTGCTTAGTTTAAAAGGTCTTTATAAATTTAATTGAGCAATCCAAATAAGGAATTTATAAGATAAGTTGGCGAGTGTTTTGAATAATCAGTATGGAAATATTTATTTAATAGGGTACTTAATTTATTTAATAAATGACGCGCATTTATTTACGCATGAAAGCCAGAACATAATTCAATAAGTTTGTTACAAAGATAGTTTAGCATATAAAAAACAATTTTGTCCTGAAATTAAAAGTAATTTAAAGCATTCACGGGAAACCATTTGTGTAACAAGTTAGCGCAAATTAGATATTCGTTAAGGATATAAATGTTTGTCTCATCCAGACAAGTCAAGAATTTTTCAAATCTGGTTGTTTTTGCTACTATAAATGCTCATTATTCGTATATCCATGACACAAGATCTGTGTCTTAATCTGAGATCGGAACCATGTATGTGACTGCTGAGCGTCTTATTTCAATTACCATTCCATTTACTGTATTTTACATTTCATGTCCTTCTAGAACAGAAATAGCTTAAATAAAATTTGCAGAACAATTACTAGGTCTAAGCCTCCAAGCGAAACAAAGCGACGGAAGCAAAAATACGCAACCGAAATCTCAAAGACAATTATAAATAGCCATCCCTGTGTTAATCTGTACAGTTAATGTGTTTATTCCAGCCACGTAAAGCCGGGGTAATGGGCTCAGCAGAAATTACGTCTTATCCGCAGTAGGAAATAGCTAGCACTCGGTACAAATTTTGGAAACAAAATTTCGTTGAATAAGACCTTTTTGAAAGCTTACTATCTTTGGTTGTTTTTCGTTTCTTGGCTACACAATGTGAATAAATTCAGCTGATCTTAATGCATTTCCAAACCAGTCAAAATATTTGTATGGGTGTAATTTTAACGTCGGTCAAGAAAGATGTTACGTTGGTATTGCGTGTTAGTCCATCCCAAATTTTACACCTTACCTACAATATTTACTATTTGAACAGCTTTAAATACACAGAAAATTGGACCTCCGAAAATATCAGGGTAATTTATTTTTTACTTATAGTTAAATGTAGTTTTTTTTAAGACAAATAATATTGGTCCCTTGTCCATGGGGCTGTCCTTACAGCCCCGTGGCGCAGTTGGCTAGACACCAGCTTGCGAAACGAGCGGCCCCGGGTTCGATCCCCGCACCGAGACAAATGTTTGTATGATGAACAAATATTTGTTTCGGGTCTGGGTGTTTGTGAGACCGAAAAGTCTCTCGTAGTTTCTGATACCCACGACACAAGACTCGTATCTTAGTGTGGGGTCAGGACTATGTGTGTGACTGTTTGGTGTATTTATTTTTTTATTATTATTTATTACTATTTAATACGCCTGATAGGTATTATAAATAGTGTCTCTATTCCTAATTTTTGTTTAGTTTATAAACGAAATTTCTACGATGTTGTATCTAAGGCAGTGTAAGTCTTACGACTTAAAAAGTTAACAGCACGAAGTACTAACTAATATGATTAATAAGCCTTTCGAGGGATATGTATCTAGATTACTTTGTAATAACCAAATTTTTCCATATCATTGAAATGGAATTACCAGACAAAAGAAGATCTAGTACTAACAAAAAAGACTTTATAAAAAGTGATGAAGCTACAAAGTTTATTAAGTCTTTCCCCTTCCCTATAAGCCCTCGTGTCATGAATAAAGGCATGGGTTGTGCTGTCATTGTGACTCATTGCACGTACTGGGTAGGCGGTAATGGCACATTCTAGGGCTGAACACTCTTGATAAAGAAACTTCATTAATACGAAGTGTTTGAATAATGCGATGGCTCTTTCAAGGTTTTCATTAGATCTTTTAGTAGCATGCGGTTTATTTTATTACTGAATATCGCGAATCTAAAGTAATACGATGCATTCTCTTGGACTTTAACGTGATTTAAGCGTTGCTATTGTCAACTGCTTATGTGAGATGACGTAAGATCTAATTATATGGATAATAAAAGTGTCGTTTTAAAATATCAATTTATTTAATTCTTTAATCTTTAAAAATAGGAATATAGAAATCTCTAGTACAAATTAACATATTTTGAATCCAAAACTTATCGGCTCTAGACCGCCATATTTGATCGCAAATCTTACAAAGACCTATGCAGAGGAAATCTTAATACGTAAACAAATTTGGCAGCTATTCAGAAATTATGAAGCTACTCAAAACCACGATTGCTTCTACAATGTCATTAAGATTTATGAATTTAAATAACCAGTGGTCGCGAAAGGACTACAAAATTATGTTCCGACTTCTGCGAAAAAATTGAGCCGCTCTCAATTTTTTTCTGACTAGCGATTTTGTCTCCGTAATTCAGTATAAGTGACTGGAGTGTCTCTTGACAAATTTCAAGACGCCAATTTACGTCAGCGGGGACCTAAGTGTTTTATTTAAGTACTTGAGAGACATTTCATTGCGGTCACCATTTTAATTTTCGTAATTCCGCAATTTACTTTTTGACTGTTAAAATATGGAACACAATTATTCTTTTATTTGCTGAACTAATTATGCTTCTGGGCCTCATTACCGTTTTTATAAAGCTTTTAAAGATAAAATTTTAGGCATTCAATTACGTTTGCATAAGAGTTACGTCCATTTTTTTATATATTTCGGTTAAAGTGTGTACCTATTGAAATTCGATGGTGATTTTTGTTATATTATCCAAGCTTTCAAATGACTAATATAATAAGGGTTAAAGACCCAATAAAATTAACCTGATAAATTTCCTAACAACTTTAGTAATCTTTAGCATAAATAAAGCCGTATTTTAATGTTTTTATATGGATTTTATATATGTCTTGTGTTCTTAGATGACTTCTGATATTTTCACTTATTCTTAGTCAGTGACTAAACTGACAAAACTATCATATAATATTACACACAGTCATAGCATTTAAAAAATAGGACAACACATCTTGTAATTCACGGTCGGTAGTCTTACATCCATTTTCTCGAGACTGAGTGACAATAGCTCCGTCAGTCTAAACATGAGCCTTGGCCCATTTTTAAACTAAACTTACTATGTACGAGACAATTGAAAACATTTAAAAGTGGGGTATAAACTTGTTCCTTAACAAGAAATAACATTGGATTAACACGGTCTTTAAGTAAAAATTAATTGCTTCATATTGTACAAATATTAGTGTTTTTACTAAAAATATGTCGTATTTGAAATAATTTGATTATCCGTCGCTTTGAGTACGAAAGAGAAGTTATGAAAGAAAAATAATGAAGACATGACGCCTGATAGGTATGTTTGGAAGGACCCCAGACGTTGGGAACAGAGCGGGAAAATTATTATGACTATATATTCTTAACTGCTTAAAAATAAAGGAAGGTTTATTGAAACTTTCAACAAAACAATAAAATACACAAAAAATGTTACAATGACCTTTCATATTTACCTACTACAAACATTATGACTAATGAAATTAATAGCTCGGAATTTCTCCATTACGTGTGTTCGTGTTCACGCATACTAATAATTGTACGACCTTCACGAATTATAGTTTTATCAGATTTATCACGAAAATTTGTAAGAAAATTCGGGTAGTTTGTTTACATTGCCCCTATTTCTTATAAATCCTTTAAGAAACAATTTCTTGACACTAGTCTGCATCAGTAAAATCAATATCAAGAAGTGAAGTATAACTAAAGCGTTTATAGCAAATTTTGAAGTAGCTCTAACATTAAAGATATGTACTCAGTTGGCGAAATTTATCACCATCATCATCACCAGCAGCCTGCTCTTCCACGTTACCGGTCTTGATCTTTACAGATCATCATCATTCATAAGAATATAAGTCATAGCTTTTGCTTGCGACTCCGTTTTTGTGGATTTAGTTAATTATACTCCAAAGTGTCCTATTTATATCCATGCCAAAAATCAGAGGCCTATAAAATCAAAGGCAGCTAAATCCAAGTGAGTCAAATATTCAGTAATCTACAAAAATCGATAACTTTGTTTAGGTGGCTATGATATTTTATATTTTAAAAGAGATTTATAAAGAATGTGAATACCACTAAAAATCAGAATTTTAAATTATAAAAATACCACAATATTTAAGTACAGACTGAATAAATTTGTATTTAACTGTCTTTGATTCCAACTGGCGTTTAGCTGGTTTTGATTTTATAGGCCTCCTGATTCTAATCAGTCAAACGGTTTAAGCGAGGAAAGGTAACAGAGATGTGAAGTTATCTTTGCATTTATAAAATAAACCCATTCCCACGAGAAGACAAAATGTTTCCTATATAAAACTATCCTATGTAACTTCAGTGGATCCCGTCTATCCACATATCAAAATCATTCAAACCGGTTCAGTAGATTCCGAGCCTATACAATGTAAACAAACAATGTATTCTTTTTTATAACATAAGTATTGATTAAAAGTTCTTTTAGCGTATGTTTTTGATACAGATTTTTTTCAGGCAACATTTGGAAATCTCATTGAATGGGATTCGAGGCAATTCAGTTTTATCTGGATCCAGATGGGGTTTTATTGTTCCCGTTTTTCCCTAGAATTTCTGTGTAACAAAGGGTTTGATATAATGTTGCCGGCCTGAAATTCGTGAATATCCGGGACTGTACCGCTTTTCTAAAATAATGTTGACATAATGTAGTTTCGCCCTTCACAAATATTACTCAAAGTACTAACAGTTTTTATCTTATTTCAAATCATGAAAGTTATCCCATAGATAGTGAGGCTAAGAGACCTAATACAATGAAGTCTCTCAGCCTTTAAGACTTGATTAAAACTTCAGCAATGACGTGTCTATAACTAAACTTCATTAATTTTAATATAATTAAAATCAGTCCCAAATCTGCCACTCTACCCATCACTCAGATATTTAACACCAACATCGACCAAATTCATTATTCCGTTAGCAAGTCCCAACTAAAATCGAAACATCTGCCGAAGTTCGTTACCGCACCAAATTAAACATTAAATGAATCAACATTTATCTTGGGGTCAAAGGCTGGGGTCCAAATATCTGTGGGTCACCGGAATTAACATTTCAAATGGAATGTAGCCGTTGGGTAAACTGAGGGCCCAAGTGAAACGATTTTACCCCGACACAGCAATCAGCGCCAATGAATTTCTTGTTGCTTGTCCGTGTCTGTTGTCTGTGTTGGGTTTTAGTAGTGCTTTTGATGTGAAAGTGAATGGGTTAAGTTGGTCTTGCTCAACCGATTTAACTATTTGTAAGAAACGTTGAATTAGCAATGCACTCGTGTGTTTAAGGTTTTCTGAAATTTGGAACAATTTTTTAAGTTTTTAAGTTAATTGTCAGACAAGCGGCGACACTCGTCTCCGTACAAAGAGCTTTCTATTTCCCTCATAATCTTATTTAGCTGTTCTTTGATTGGATAAATATTAAGAAGTTTGAATAAAATGTTATTATAATTGTGTACATTATTAATCATTACAAGTTTGGCATGTAATCAGAGTCCCAATTCAGAGCACTGAATAATCAGAACAACTAAACTGATTAACGGATTAATTGTTGGACCAATCGCGCCATGGACAAATGATTGCGGTTATTTGTTTCGTATTGTCATTTGGTGTGATGTTGTTGTGCGGATTTGTGACCGTAACCGTAAATTATGTACTGGTTAATTGTATGCACAGTTTTGCTTGGAAAAATAGCATATAAACGTTCGTGATTCTAGTTTATCGCCGTGTAAAATTTATTGTAACCGCTGCATCGACGTAAAAGTGAAAATATTACGATCTAAAACTGTGGGGACGTTAAAAATTCTACGCTCGCTCATAAAGTGACTGACTCTTTAACATAAAATCCTTTTATCAAACGATTCAATAATATATAGTTAAACTCTTACATCTATTTTAATCCATTTCCATCCCATTGCTGGATTCGAAATTCTTCTGCAATTATGACGCGTCAATACATATCTAATGGAGGTTATAGAATTAAATTCGCAATTTCCAATATATACATGTCTCTCTGACACTATGATTAATTAATAATTGTTATCCTTCTAAAAAAAAGTGGATCATGTATTGTTATTAAGTATTGTGTCATCAATCAACTTCACTTTATTATGTTGGTACATGATCCATGACATAAAAAAACAGAAACGCATATCGTTAATGAAACATCCAATCAATTAATTGTTTACAAATACACTTTCAATAGATCAAAGGGGAATGACACTGAACAAACATTGCTCGAGTGCATTTTAATAATTTAAAAGCTTGGTTTTAATTTACAAACTCATGACAAGGTTGGGCACCTCCACAAGGTTAGGCAAAGAGTATAGAGCCACGAAATACAATCATGACACACCTCTTTTTAACCAACTTAAAAAAGGAGGTTCTCAATTTAAAAGTTTTTTTTTATTACTTCAGAACTTTCGATGGGTGAGTGGTGACTGGTGATTTTCATAATTCTTTTTTTTTCATTCATAAATCTTCTTATGCGTCGGTTATGAGTCCTTACTTGGCCTCTGCGAAGAACTTGACGATTTTGATCTTATTATGCTCTCCGATGGCTCTCTTTAGACCCTTCCATTCACATTAATTTTTATATTCATATTTAAAGTTTTTACGCCTGAGGGGATACGGGGAGGCTGTAATAAGAATGTGTATATGAAATAAAAAAATAAAAAGAGGATCTCTTTCTTAAACTAGAAAGAAAAAAGTAACTTCGGTATTTAAAATTCTATATACAAAAGCTCATCAAATACTTTCAATTAAAAAATAAAATAAAAGTTGAATTTGCATTCCTGCTTGGCATACGAATAAACCCACACAGTGATACTATGTAAACATGAAGTAGCGGAGGCTTTCATTGGAGATTGGAATAGTCGGCGCCGTAGTAATAATAGTTGAGCTTGACCCGTTTAGAATCGCATCACGATCGGTCAATATGTCTGCCAGTATATGTCTGCAACATCGTTAACTATGCCTAAAGATAGATGAAGACAGTTTGGTAGCCTATTTTAAGTTTTTCTTACATAAGTTCGACTCTATGACGCAGTTGGCTAGACGTGAGATTGTGAATTAAAACGCCGCGGGCTCGATCAAGGAATATGTAATATATATACATTTTTATCTAGCTGATATTTGTTGGTCTTGAGTTTAATGTTTAATAACCACGACGCAAAACCTGTACCCTTTTATATATTTAATTTCCCTGTCAGTGGCAATTTATGTTTGTTTTACTGTGCTTAATATTTATGGCGTATAAGGTCAATTAATGATCGGAAAAAATTACACAGAATTACAAGAGAGCACTAGAAGTGTACCATTAATTATTCAGCAAAAAAAATATTCCAAATTATAAAAAAAAATGTTTTACATCCGAATACAGGTACAAAAATCCGACTCAATTCCAAGTGATCGTTAAAAAACATTTCGCAGCCCATATTTTTCGACAGAACCACGATTAATTGGTCCTACGGGAGCGAATTGCGTGCTCCCCTTTGAAAAGGAATAAAAAACGCATTTTTTGTGAAGATCTCTAACTTTGATAGGCCATAATTTACTCGTAAAAGACTTTGACAAATGTTCTTACTCCTTACGAACATGGCCCGGGGTTAGTCTCGATGTAAGTTGATAAAGGCAGTAGCGGACTTGGAATTGCTAGGAAAATGTTAAAAAAACAAAATATTCATTTCTCTAGCTACATCCATCTCTAACAGGCATCTATGGTTGCCTGTCAGAGATCGCCTTGTCCAATAAGGCTGCCTATTGTATTTTTCGAGTCTGTGTTCCTTATTTTGTATTACTTTCATCTGTGCATCACCTGTTAACTGTCACTCTTTTGCCTTGGGCATTATCTCAGCCTTTATTTTGTAAATGTATATACCGTACTGCATACATGAATATTATCATGCTTTAGGGCAACCTGCACTAGGCCAGCGTAGTGCACCAAAGCCTAAACTCTCTCAAAGGTAGAGGAGGCTCGTGTCCAGAAGTGGGAGGTATATGACCTGATGATATTGATGCAATTTTAATCACTGAATTATTATCAGCTGTAACTTAAATGGTTAGCATTAATACGAAGTTTAGATATAACATTGACCCTAGTTAAAATATCTTTCCAATCACCTAAATCCGTCCCCGAATAGGCCTACAAAATTTATCAAACTGGTACAATATTTTACCGCTATTCCTCCGTCCAATTTTCTTACACCGATGTTTTATATCTTCAGATCTGGTTGTTCGAACGTAAATCCTGAAAGGTCTAAATTATCGTCAAACTTATTTGATAAATTAAAAAAGGTTTCGAAGCTATAGTTTTATTGTAGACTTGTGAAATATTGATAGGTTTTATTGGAGCTTTTCGTTGGAAAGTTAAAAAATGAGTTTGTTTATAAACAAAATCAATTCTACTAGTAAAAATTTACTTACACTCTTTAAAATTTTGCCTACTACAAAAATCAAATAGAGGACATTTCGACCGTAGCCGTTAATTTTTACCGCATAAATAACGAAGCAGCTAATGCAAGGAAAATCTTGTGTACACAAGGTACTAGTGCAGACCCCAGGTGCTCCCATAGAAGTAAAAAAAAGCGTTACACGTTACTTGTTCATTTTCAAGTTTATAATGGTTTATTTTGGAGTCAAGATATTGTCATTTATATAATATCAAATTGATGTTGACAAATGAAAATTTAACCCTTAAAGATTCAAATCTGTAATATTGTAAACCAGTCTGGGCTTTGGGCTTCTGCAAAAGCACAAGCAAAGAATATAATTTCTCATGCATGAATAATTAACACATGACTAACTACACGCTTAAAGCGACACCCCGTAATCATCGAAGTAACAACCACGCGAGTAATAACAGGTTAATTTACACCACATTCTCTATAATAGTTGACAACTATGCCGTTAATTATTCTTGTAATTTACTTATAAATTGTCACGGACGATTTATTTTTTATTTCCTTTCAAGGTTTTAGCTTCTGATGAGGCATATTTCGTATAAGTATACGTACTCTATATTTTTATCACCAAACATTCAAAAGTTGTGATGGCATTTGGGTATACGCACGTAATAGAGTTAAAATTTCAGTGGTCCACTATAACTTATTGATTTTTTTTATTGATCGTTTTATAAACATAGTAAATAGAATAAATGACAGAGCAGTGACACTAGCTTCATGGAAAAGTACCGCATATTTTCTCTCTAATCTTATTCAGCTGTTCAGTACTAACAATTTAATTATGAAAAGACGATACAGAACTTATATAAATGTGTAAGTAAATTATTTTCACCCATGTGGAAACAAGTACATCAAAATTTGAGGTTACAAGGCCATGTAAATGCATTCCGACAAGTTACAAACTGAGATGTACCAGAAAGCTTGTAATTCAAAACTTTGCTCAAACATGACGAGGAATCTTCGCTGCAGCGTTGTACAAAACTTAGTTAATTTTAGACTCGCTTTGTTGAACCAGCGACGAAATTCTATATACAAATTGAAACTATAAGAAAATTTGTGCAAATACATATGTAAGCTAGGTGCTTGGGCAATATTTTAGTGTTTCAAGTATTTGTACATAATTTACGAGTAGGTATCTTGTTATCCTGAAATACATACATGTAGGTGTTCCTAGTTTTCACTTAGGTATAGTTTAATTTTTTAGTCAGTTTTAGAGCAAATTTCACCAATCCCTTATGCTTCACTTGCATGATGTGCCATCAGCCAGTGGCGGTACTTCCATAGAAGCCCGAAAGCCCAACTTGCCTTACATAGTTCCGAATAACGAACTTAACGATTGTTTATTTATAAAATAACGCTATAAACGTGAATGTGAGTACTAACCGGTAGGTATTTATTAGTCCTACGTACCAAAAAAAATATGCTGCTACTAAATAAACATTTGGGCTTGCCTTAGTTTGACACCCTAGGCACGCCACTGCCATCAGGCATATTTTCCTCTTAAAATACTCTCATACATTGCGTGATCCTGGTATTGAATCCGTTACTTATTTGTGGCAAGCGTTAATTCTCGCCATGGAACCCGCTAGATTAATACAAAAAAGAACATGAGACGCCAAAATATACATTATAACATAGAATAGAATAGAATAGAATAAAACTTTATTGTACACACACAACAAGACATAATAATAGTAAAAAATAAAAAAAAAACTATACATAGACAAAAACAGAATGTACGTACAAAAGGCGGTCTTATCATGAAAATATAATTCCGCCGAAAAAGTTATTCCCACATTTTAACATTCATACATTACGTAGACGTACGAGTAAGTGGGAACGCGCGCCGAATAAAAACACATTACACAAGTTACTGCCGAAACGATTTTCATGACTTGAAATACAAATACTTTCGAGACGGCAACGCTGGGGGATGGTAAGAACTCTTCATACCTAGAATTCTATAAATATGTCTCGCGATTGGCATTTTTTTTCGTGCGGAACTGTAGCTTTTGTTTTGTTTTTTAAACGACTTCAAAAAAGGAGGAGGTTATTAATTCGTTTGTGTTTTTTTTATGTTTCATACCACAGAGCTTTTGGCTACCTGGACCTGATTTTGATGATTCTTTTTCTTAGAAGTAGGTTGGTGGGATTGAAAACTTTGTAAATGATACTCTCTATATTGAGCAGTTATTGTATATAAAAGTAAAAAAACCCCACACTAAGATACAAGTCCTGGTTCGTGGATATCAGAGACTACGGTCTCACAAATACCCAGACTCGAAACAAATATTTGTGCGTCAAATAAACACTTCTCGGTGTGGGGATCGCACCCACAACCTCTCTTTTTGCAAGTTGTTGTCTAGCTAACTATGCCCGGGGCTGTCAATTAGTTTATTATATTTTTTTTTCTGTATAAAAATTAAACAAATAGACTTAACTAAATAGTCATGAAACCGCGACAAATTAACTTTCAATTTTATGCTATCGTTTATAATACAGAGTACTAGAATTACTAGTCCAGACTTATCATACTTTAGATTGTGAAGAACTACAGTTACATCTACTATTGTTTTTATTAAGCAATCCTCCTCCTCGCGTCGTTCTCCTCATTGCTGAGGGTCGTGATCCCCTGCACCAACAGTAGTCCTCCTTACTATGCTGCGCCACCTGTTCCTATCTTTGGCGTAAATTTACGCAATAGAATCAGTCAAACTGCTGCCTAAATCGAAATACCTACTCCAAAGAAATAGTTGAGCATAACTCCTTGAAACATGTCGAAAATGAAGCGTAACTTCTGAATACGAAGTGCATATTGTTAAGTAACTCGCCGAACAACTTATGAATGGGCAAGTCTGATGGAAAATCTTGCAAAGAGTTTATATTCTGCCCGGAGTTCCGGACACTGAGATCTTAAGCCGCATTTCATTGCTTAAAAACTTTGTAGACTTAAAGGCTTTGAAAATTTTAAGCTTATATTTTATGGTTTTGAGGAAGATGCATGGATAACTTAAACTGCGGTATAAACGGGGTAGTACAGTTTCAGAACGTTGAAGTAATAACGTTTCGTTCGGTGAGTGAAATGTTTGACGTCCTGTGGCACTAAGAAACATCTTATTAATAGCTTGATTTCCCCTTTTAAATATTATATTCCTTAATCATAATACGTGCCATCGTATAGTTTTTGTCTTCTTATGGTTCATTCTCTCAAAAAAACAAAGATCAGTATTAACTAGGAACAAAAAAAACGTGTTCATCTAGATATTTTGTACTTACAAATATCACCACAAAAATATTTCCACTTAGAAAATACTTTTTAAAATATGCAAATCGCGCTGGCAAGCCCCCAGTATTAAAACAGGCCTGCCATTCAAATCATTGCCGGGCTCAATCCATAATTCATACACGACAATTTGCATGAACAAAAGCGAATAAAAAAGCGGAACCCCGGGACACATAAACTTCAAACAGCGATTGGAACACGCGAGAATTTCGTACGCACGGTAAAGTATAATTTCTTGGGTAAATATTTGATTCCCCGCCGATCCTATTGCAGATTAAATATTCAATGTACGAATCGACGGTGAGAGTCGTATTAATGAGTCACGCGTTCGCTTTGTGTTGGTTCTGGTTTAATACTTTCCGACGAGATTCTTGGATTACGACGGGTTTCGGAGTTGAGTTGTTTGAATTCGTATTTGGTTATGAATATGAAGATATAAAAATGCTTTCATTAGACAAAGTGCTATTTATTTATTTATTTATTTATTTACACTTTTTACATAGACAATGTAAAGGCGGACTTAATGCCTGAGGCATTCTCTACCAGTCGAACCTTGGGAGGTGCAGAGATGAAAAGCGTAGGTGTAAATTAAAATATTATATACTACACTCGATATTAACATACATATTACATACATATAATATATAACATATAATACATATAATATAAAGTAATTACATCATACAATATATATACTTAAATAAATACATACAGGTTTAAAATACAATAAATAAAAGCTATTGTGAGGAATCTGCCATTCTGGATGTGAACAACTTTCGAACTTTCTGCTTAAACGTGTGACGACTCGTGCTCGTCCTGATTTCTAAGGGAAGTGCGTTCCAGAGGAGTACAGACTGCACAGGAAAGGAAGAATGAATAAAATTGGATGTGTGTGATGGGCAAAGAAGAAGAAGGTTATTTGAAGATCGAAGATTTCTCGCATGGCTGGCATGTAAAAATTTAAAATAGGGGGTAATGTAGGAAGGAGCATTAGGAGAGGTTAAAAAAGAATATAGTGTAGTGAGCGCGCGAAGATTTCGGCGCTCACGAATTGGCAGCCATTTGAGTTGAGAACGGAAGGAAGATACATGATCATACTTGCGGAGATTGAATACGAATCGAATGCAGTTATTAAGAAGTCGGTCAAGTTTATTGAGTTGGTCTGCATTCAGGTCAAAATAGCATACATCACCATAGTCGATAATAGGGAATATTAAAGTTTGTACAAGCATTGCCTTGGTCCGCGACGGAAGAAAGTTTTTGAGACGATAGAGAGCTCGGAGTATACCAGTCACTTTTTGGCTGACATAAGCCACCTGAGCCTGCCAGGTCAGGGTGGAGTCAATATGAAGCCCAAGATTCTTTACACTGGAACATACTGCGATAGCTGTACCATTATAGACAATTGAAGGGACAAATAAATTGTTTAAATTTGCTATTTGTCGATGACTGCCTACAATTATTGCCTGACATTTGCTGGGATTGACAGTCACGCCGAAACTCTCCGACCATCTATGAATATGTTCCAGGTCTCCGTTCACCTTAGCTATCGCATCAGATATTGTCTCCACCCTGGCCTGAGCACATAATTGCAAGTCGTCGGCATACAGATGATACGAACACTGAAGATTTTGGCATATGAGATCAATAAAAATAGAGAACAATAAAGGAGAAAGAATACCACCTTGAGGTACGCCAGAGTCTAGTCCAAGCAAACATGACGAGGTCGTGCCGGCGCGCACCGACTGCTGACGTCCCTGAAGATAAGATGAGAACCAATCCACTGCATCTGCCGAGACCATTAGATGGGATAGGATGGATAGTAGGATATCGTGACTAACGGTATTGAAGGCGTTTGAAAAATCCACCAAGGCCAATACTGAGACCTTGGTGTCCTCCATGCCCAACCGAATATCGTTAGTCACTTTTAGGAGAGCGGAGACCGTGCTATGTCCAGGTCTGAAACCTGATTGGTAGGGACTAATTAACTTATTCTGGTACACAAACGTGGACAATTGCTTGTGAGCACATGCTTCAAGCACCTTGGATAGGAATGGGAGAATGGAGATTGGGCGAAAATGATTGGGCAAAGACGGGTTAGGGATTTTTGGAAGAGGGATGACTACGGCATTCTTCCACGCCGTTGGGAAATAACCAGTGCTAAAGGAAGAATTAATGATGTTTGTGATGGGATGAAGGAGCCAGTCAAGGATTGCTATGATCATGCGACGACTTACGTTGTCGCAGCCAGTAGCGTTGGATTTAATGGAGAGGATTATCTTTTTGATCTCGTCCGATGCAACTGGAGAAAAATGAAATAAATCGATATGGGGTCGAGGAAGTTTAGCTAGAAACTGCAGTGTACGACATTTGGTTTGGTGATCCATGGGTACCGTTGATGTAAAGTGAGTGTTTATGTCATCCAAACCAATTGTCTTCTGGAAATCAAATTGTTTGTGTTTGCCGATGCCTAGAGTTTTTAAAAACTTCCAAACATCAGCAGAACGAGATGAAGAAATATTATCGAGAATATGGCGGCGTTTTGCGTTACGTATCATCTGGTTACACCGATTTCTTGCAATCCTGTAAAGTTTCAAGTTGTCCTCTGTGCGATTCTTACGAAGCTTCCGGTATACCCGATCTCTCTGTCTCATTGCCATACGAACATCGTTCGTCATCCATGGAGCAGGGGGACGTTTAAGTTTGATCTTCCTAACCGGAGCATGTCGATCAAGTAGTGAAAGAACGGTATTATTAAAGATACAAACTTTCTCGTCAACTGTGCTCGCACTGACCAGGTGTTCCCAGTCGAGCTCAGAAGCATCTTTACAGAGCTTGTCATGATCTATACGGCCAAAACAACGCATGAACAAAACTTTAGGAGAGGATTTGGGAGGTTTTAGGACGTAGGATAAATAGATAAGGTCATGGTGAGAGAAGCCAGGAGCTTGCAACTGACCATGACGCGATACAAGGGAAGGAGAGGAGGTGAGGATTAAATCAAGCCAAGTGCTATCTCCATCGATATTGTGATGAGTAGGTTGGAGTGGAAGGATATGCAAGTGGGCGGATTCAGTGATGTTTAGGAGTTTACGGGAACGGGGGGAGCTGGGGGCTAGAAGGTTGGTATTAAAATCTCCCATGATGATGTAGTGTGCATATTGAGACCCTAAAGATTCCAGAATCGTTTCGAGACTGGAGAAGTAGTCTGAAGAAGGAGGACAGTAAACAACACCAAGTACAGCCTTCACTCCTCTGAAACAAACCTCAAGAAAAATATACTCAACGGTGGGGTTGTTATCTGTAGGTGAGGAAGCTAAAATTTTATAAGAAAAGACAGATTTTAGGTAAATAGCTACTCCACCTCCTCTTCTACTAATTCTGTCATTTCGGATTAAGTTATAACCTTCAAGAGGATAAGCATTGGAAGACAGTTGAGGTTTTAGCCAAGTCTCCGAAATCAGGACGGCATGAACGTCAACGTCCGTGAAAGTTACTGATAGTTCGCTGTAGTGACTGGGTAAACTTTGTGCATTAATGTGACAAACATTAAAAAAACTCTTAACTGAGTCATTAAAAGTCTGCCGCAGCACATCACCCAGTCCGTCAGTCACCGAGCAGAAACTATCATCACTATTTGAATGATCAGAGTTTACAGAATAAAAAGAATCATTATCGGAACAACTCATAATTAAATAAATATTAAAATAAAATAAATATACTATAAAGTAATAAAATAATACTATGAAAACAATTAAAATAATATTCAAACTAAAACGTACAAGTTGGTGCTATACTCACATCTCTGCACCACCCGCCAGCTGATACACACAAAAAACAAAACATAATAAAAAAACATCAAGAGAAAAAATAAAAATAAAAATAACAAAACATTAATTAGAGAACGGCAACATTAGCGGTTTCCGAACGGATTACACAATGTCAGTTGCCAAACGTCAAATGTCATTAAAATGACATTTGGGGTAGTGAAAAAAAAATTAAAACTAAAATACACATAGACAAAAACTATAAACTATGTGGGTAGAAGTAATAATTAATACAGTTGTAACTGACTTGTATCGGAAAGCGCTCTAAGTGTGAACAATAAAACGACGAAAGTAGTTAATTTCTACGAGATTTCGCGTTCATTGAAGTGGAGCTACTTTGGCCAGCGCCGGTACCGCTCGGAGGTTTGTTGACTGTGAACTTTGAGTGCAGACTTATAAGTTTATTAAGCTCCTCGGTCGTGGTGATTTTTGTTGTGCCGTCGGCGACCTTCACAACAATGGATCCGTCCTGGGTCCAACAGTCCTGCATGCCGAAGTGTTGACGGGCCTTGGCAAAAATCTGTTGTCGAGGTCTATTAAGGAACTCCTTTATAGAAGTCGAAGAGCCCTTCAACCTCGCTTTTGCCCTCCACACCGTAGACCTGTCGCTGACATCACGGAACCTCACAAGGACCGGTCGTTGATGTTTGGCATTTCGAGCCCCCAGACGATGGCATGCGCTGATGTTGGAAGAGGAGAGGTTTTTCAAAGACATCCTGTTCTGAAGAATCTCCAAAATAGATCCAGTGCAGTCCTCCTTATCAGCTTTAGGAACACCCATGAACAGAAGCGCTTTTCGTCGATGCCTGGTCTCGATGACATCAATCATGCGAGCGCATTCAGCAATCTGCGATCGAAGCAGGCCAAGCATATTAAACATGAGCTCACGGAACGCGCGGAACTCCTCTGCGACCCGCGCCACGGTGTCCTTGGCGGGTCCAGACTGAAGCTGAGCCTCAAGTTCGTCCATCCGCTTGGCGAAAGAATCCTCCAACCTGGTCTGCGCGATCTGAATCTCCGAGAGCTGTGCCATTCTTCAATTCTCCAATATAAATTCAAATTTCGACAGTTATGCGTGTAGATGCTGGCAGGTGGCGTATTTTAGATCCTATAGTCACATATGATAGTATTTATTTAATTACATATGTAACTTATTGTTTTGTATAACTTTTTAAACACTTGTACTTTGTAAATACTATTTATAAATATTTTTATGAAATAAATACTTCGAAATCGGTCTACTCTCATTGACACCCACGCGAAAAAAAAAAAAAAAAAAAAAAAAAAAAAAAAAAAAAAAATGTATTATGCTATTATGTATTAAAGTTTTAATAATATACTTTTATTTTTTTAATAAACTTTTCACCTGTTCTTGACAGATACTAGTTTACCACTGAACGGTTTATACTCGTATTTAATACAGTTTTCTTAAGTTGGGCTTTAACGTTTTTTTTTTCATTATAATTATTTATTAGTTAGTGCATATATCGTTTAGATAATGATTAAAAAACGTAAGTTAAGTATCTTTCGTTATTTTAATGGAAACACACACTCAACCTTTCTTAACAATCATACTTCTAAGAACTCTATATTTTTAACTCCAAACAGTGCCATTTCGAGTTAGCCAAGCTTTGTTTTAATGCCCTAAGTTGTAATGCGAATAAAATGGAACACAAATGGTAGCCGCTACACATTTGGACTCACACAGCGGAATTCGCTTAATGAGGGAAGTTGTGCATTTCCTAAAATACGGGAGATATTCTATTTTTGCTCTAGGCGAGGTAGAATTAAATTCTTTTTTGGGGATTTTTAAACGCATAATTAATTTTGAGATTTTAGTCATCATCAGCCCATATGTGTCCCAGGTTTGAACCCGCGACCGCCGACATTCTCGACCATGCGCCTAGTCCACGAGGGAATCAATGCTTTTACACATTTTTGTATCAAATTATAATTACTAGTATATGATTATTGTCACTGTAACTTGTCGAATGTTACTAGTAAAAATACTGTCAATGTCGTCAATGTTTGTCACATACATACATACATAAAAGAAAAACTAGATTTATTTTTAGATTACATAGTTTGCCGGATCACAAAAGTAGTATAGATTTACTAAGATTCTATCTATGTTTTGTCCTACCAATTTTTATTTTCTATTTGTCGAGCGAGTCATCTTGAAAACCCCATATAATAAAGACAGTTATAAGTTTCTTGAAAAACATAACATCCGAACGATCACAGGATAAACTCTAGTATATTACAAAGAGAGGATAAAAGTAATCAAAGTAAAAAGAATAAAGCAATTAAATTAAAACAAAAAGTACAGGTCTCGAGATTGTACTTTTCGCCGAAACAATACACTTAAGATTAAATATTTTATAACTTTTAAAGGTCGTAGCGTTGTTAGAACAGTTTTATTACTTTTTGTATAACTTTTTTAATACCCTTAATGCTATTAACGATTATAATAAGGTTTCATTAAGGCGTGATTGTCGAAATAATCTGTGAATTTGAAGTTAAGTGTAATGGGCAAAGTTTAATAGTTTTCTCTGAAATCTAGAAGTTTTTGGAATAGGCCTACGTCTGCTGTAACTTGATAATTACTGTTAGAGATTATTAGAATCAAGCTGTAATAGCTTTAATTACTACGAGTCTTCATAGAAAAATTGTGTTTCATTTTGTTAAATACAACTATTTTTTAAGGCAAAATTATTATCATCGTCATTCGATTAGTTTTATCCGTATTTATTTAATTAAACCACATACAAATGTGTAATTTTCTATGTTATGGTTTCTTTTTTCGTTTTTAACCGTAATTACCTTCAACAAATGAAGTGACTCTTTATTATAGCTACAATTACTAAACAGCCAAATATATTAAAGTAACACGTTAATGGTCATTGATTTTAGTTACACAAAGCATGATTAATGGTCCTATTAAATGGAAACTAGAAGGTATTACGGCAATCGATAATTTGTATTAACTACAAATGACAACAATATTTTGAATATGTTAGTCTTAGCAGTCATAAGGATTTTTTAAGTTAACATTTAGTTAAATTAAGTATTTGTCATCCATTTAATTTGATATGTAAAAAAACTTATTTTATACTTTCATTTGATTCAATCATTTACACTTTTTAATAAACACGCAATTTTTCATGAAGTTCAAAGTACCTTGTGTAATTTATATAAATATATACCTATATACTATAAACCATAAACATAATTCTAAATAAACGAACTTAAATAAATCCACACAAACGGTAATTATTACTCAGGCGGTAAATTTTATAGCTCTCGTCTAGAGATTTGGGCGTAGTAAATTATTCCCAGTTTTACATAAAGATAAGGCACTTATTAAACTCTGTAACGAGGTATTTATTTGGATAAAGTCTCCGCCCTTTGGGGTAATGCGAAGGGCGGAAAGAGTTAAAATATACCCATTATTATTATATCGTAATACAGTCTTAGTTTAAGATTTTTGTTAAGGAGTTATGAGTTAAATTGAAAATATGAAATTATCTCGTTGGTTTTAACGTGTGGCGAATCTTAAGATTCTGAGTTTGGGTTCCGGCTTAGTCGAGATGTTATTCGGTTTTATTAATTCAGTATACCCAACAATAAATACACCCAACAGTCACATACATAGTCCTGACCCCACACTAAGATACGAGTCTTGTGTCGTGAGTATCAGAAACTACGAGAGACTTTTCGGTCTCACAAACACCCAGACCCGAAACAAATATTTGTGGATCACACAAACATTTGTCTCGGTGCGGAGATAGAGCCCGCGGCCACTCGTTTCGCAAGCTGGTGGCTAGCCAACTGCGCCACGGGGCTGTCAATCAAGTAATAAAAGGACAAGTTACAAGTAACAAAAGGACATCTAGAAAAACGATGTAGGAATTAAAATACGACTGGCGAAATGTGGCTACAGTAATACTATATACTTTATATGCTTTAGGATTACATCTTTCTTCTTCTTGTTCTTCATGAACCCATATACGCCCACTGCTGAGCACGGGTCTCCTCTACCATTGAGAGGGTTTAGGCCATAGTCCACCACGCTGGCCTAGTGCGGGTTGGCGGACTACACACCTAAGAAATTCCCAAGAACTTTAAGGTGTGCAGGTTTCATCACGATGTTTTCCTTCACCGTTAAAGCAAGTGATAATTCAATTTGAATACACACATAACTTCGAAAAGTCAGAGGTGTGTGCCTGGGGTTCGAACCCGCGACCGCCGAGATTCTCGACCGCGCGCCCTAACCTCGAGGCCATCACTGCATACACATCCATATATTACACACTCATTGACTATTATTGATTTCAATAATATGTGTAGTTTGCGGGCACGTATACCAAACATCAGTCTCTGCCTTACTGAAGGTCTTTTAAGCCAAAACATGTTGTCACGCACTTACGAGAAATGTAACAATTATAAATTTTAATTGTATTTAATCTTTATATACACGTATGTATAAAGGCGGACTTAATGCTGTAGGCATTTTCTGCCAGTCTACCTTTGTGCGATACAGTGATGAAAATCGGTAGGTGTATAGGTACTAAAGACGTTTTACATAAATAAGTCAGTAATATTTATACGTTATAAATGTGTTCTTATTAAACTGGGTCATTGGCACTATTTCTATACTCCTTTATCCAATACTAATATTAAAGCAAATACATTAATCCTTGGTTATTAATGATCGTTCAGTCAAAATGATGAATTCCTAGCTAAAATCCTTGGCGAGACGATTGGGCAATTTGTTACAATTTGAGTCGGTCCGATGATATATCGATAGTTCGAATATTGCTCCAATAGATATTTGTTACAAGTGCTTTTTGAACGAAAGGAAGTAATATTGTCCTAGGAGATACTAATTATAGTCGTATTTAGGGAATAAAAGGAATTTTTGACTACCTCGTGGCCTCTCGGCGTAAGCATGCCGTGTGATTTAGAGGTCCTGGGTTCGATTCCCGGGACGCGAATGGTATGAGCTTTTTCCATCTTATTAGCAGCACGAAGTCTGGAATGTGCCTGGAAGAATAAATTAATTTATTTATTCTCCGTTACCTTTGCGTCAGGCATCAATATAGAAAGATAAAAGTACACCTTCCAGCAAATCGAAATTTAACATCACTTTACACTCAACAAGAACCCATATCGAACCTAAAACCCAAGTAATGCGAGTTTCTCCAAGTCTTTACTAATTGAGGGTAAGTCTCGAGTCACACCTGTGGCTAATCACTGTCCGACCTACCCCAAAGTTACCTCATATGCGGCCCAAAGTTATTGGGGTGTTCGAGTTGGGGTGTTTGTGGCCATATGCTGCCAGGGGAAATATTTTATGCCACTCCCGTCTGGAGCCGTGAAACAAATATAAGTTATATTAAGATTTTTTTTCTTTTGTTTTTTCCTTGCACGGATGAGCAAAAATGAACCGTATGACTTCTGATAATAATGTTGGGTCTCATTAATCGTTGCGTATATGCAAAGATGATGAAACGCTGTATCTGTATCTTCAATTTATACGGGTTATAACAATGAATCAAATAAACAGTGATCGAAAAATAAGACATAATAGTAAAAAGGGTAAAAAATAACTTGGTCATGAAAACGCCAAGATTTTTATTGCTTTTTTGGGATGTTTTTAGCGACAGTGTGTTTAGATTCGCCGTAACTGTCTTAGTTTCCGATCACGGCATTTTTACATATTAAATTCAGTTATCTGAGTTCAGCATAGGAAATTTATTTTCCTGCCTATCCGCTTACAAACACAATTAGATAAAACACATAAAATATTTCGACTCCCTCCAACGATTTTCACATTCAACCTCCTTAAATCTTACAAAATATTAAGGAACACAAACTACAGTACCAAGTCGGTATAATCTGAACCCAATTAATAAATAAATGAGAAGACGACGGGACTAGAGGTCCATTATGTTTTTCCTCACACTTACAGACCCAAGATATTCTCTCAAAGTGTAATGGGAACAAAGTGGGTAGATTAAGCCGAGGCCCTGGGACCTTAAGTAAGCTTTAAGGTCAACGGCATTAATCTACGTACCTTACTACGGAGAATAAGGTTTTTGTTTATGGGATTTGCGTCAAATGTATTAATGTTTCGATTGAAAGGTGACTACGGCTAAGAGATCAATAAAATAAGAATGTAAGTATCTGGAAAAGTAAACTAAATCAGTAGATTTTATTGCTCAAATGTCAAATTTTGTTAGAGTCGTGATGGTCTCAAGGTTTGTCGCGGGTTCAAATCCAAGGCACACACCTCTTATTTCGAAGTTATACATATGTGTATTTACAATGATTTACCATTTGCTTAAACGGTGAAGGAAAACATCGTGATGAAATTTGCACACCTACAATTTCTTAGAAATTTCCTAGGCGTGTAGTCTGGCACACTAGACCAGCGTGGTGGGCTAAGGGCTAACCTCCTTTCAGTTGTAGTGGAGGCCTGCGCTCTGTGAAACACATATGCGCTGATTGTAACGATAAAAACTAAAATGATTTTTGAGCATCACAATTCAAACGTGATCAAGAAAACATGATAAAAAATTGATTATTTGCATCCCAATAAAGGAATACAATAAAGGAAAGGAAGCAGTGATGGCCTCGAGGTTTGGGCACGCGGTCGAGAATTTCGGCGGTCGCGGGTTCGAACCCCAGGCACACACCTCTGACTTTTCGAACTTATGTGTGTATTCACATTGAATTATCACTTGCTTTAACGGTGAAGGAAAACATCGTGATGAAACCTGCACACCTAAGAGTTCTTAGGAATTTCTTAGGTGTGTAGTCCGCCAACCCGCACTAGGCCAGCGTGGTGGACTACGGCCTAAAACCCTCTCAATGGTAGAGGAGACCCGTGCTCAGCAGTGGGCGTATATGGGTTGATGAAGAAGAAGAAAGGAATACATCGTACAATGCCATCATTACATCCATATAACAACAGAAAGCAGTGATGGCCTCGAGGTTTAGGCACGCGGTCGAGAATTTCGGCGGTCGCGGGTTCGAACCCCAGGCACACACCTCTGACTTTTCGAAGTTATGTGTGTAATTCACAAAAAATTATCACTTGCTTTAACGGTGAAGGAAAACATCGTGATAAAACCTGCACACCTAAAAGTTCTTAAGAATTTCTTAGGTGTGTAGTCCGCCAACCCGCACTAGGCCAGCGTGGTGGACTATGCCCTAAACCCTCTCAATGGTAGAGGAGACCCGTGCTCACCAGTGGGCGTATATGGGTTGATGATGAACAACAGAAATTAACGAATATAAAGTAACATCCCGTATGAATAAAGCGAACACGATCCCCACATAATAGCTATTGTATTCAAAATTAACTGGAAACAATAAATCCTTTAATATATTACCATAATAATCTTCACAATATATTTTCCCAAACGCTGAACTAAACGTAATCCGGTTGGTTTAACGTTTATATGTAAATTTTTGATATTATATTACGGAGCGGGGTTTCTGAGGGGATTTCGTTATCTCTATGGAACATGTGTGCTATTAATGGAATTTTATTTTTTATATAAGTAAGAAATAAATACATTTATAGACCAGTCTATGTATGCATAGTTCTGACCCCACAGTAGGAAAGAAGACCTATGTCTTAGGTATCAGAAATTACCAAGGATATTTCGGTCTCACAAACACCTAGACCCGAAACAAATATTTGTGGATCACAAACATTATCGGGTCTGAGTGATTGTGAGGACGAAAAGACTTTCGTAGCTTTTGATAGTAACAACACAAAACTTATGTGTCAGAAGTATGGACTGTGTGAGTTAAGTTTAGCAAAATAAAGGCGAGCCTATTACTCTTATTTAAGCGTCATTCTAGACTACATGCTAATACTTAGAGTATTTCTAACAGAAAAATCTAATTAACGATATCGATCCCGATATAGAACTCGGGAATTTAAAAAACACTGCACACCTTTCTGTCGCGGTATCAAGACTGTTACGTGGGAATTAAAAGATATCCAGGGAAGGGTTTGTTAAAATAACCTCAATATACCTCCTTAAGGTATCGACTATATAAGAATACTGAAGCCCTAAAACCTTTGCTCATCTCTATCCATTTATAAAAAATAGTTTTCATCCTAACCGGATCCTAAGGGTTGCACGTGAGAGGCGTGGTAAGTGTTTTCAACTCAGGATGATATGATGTCTTACACTTCCCGCTGGGATAACGCACATTTACCGAATATAATATTAATACACTAAGTTTTCGACGGATGAAGAGCATAGCCCGTTTATATTTACACTAACCGTTGAGCATTCCTTTGCCCTTACAATTTATATTTATTTATTCATAGATACAGGCATATGAGATTTGCTAAGGTCTCTGCATTAAGCGTGACTTGTATAGCAGTCAGTAATAGCAGATAAATTGCATACAGATTAGTTTCTGATTCGTAAGCAGATACTTATGAGTGTCATCGCATACATACGTAACCTTACGCCTGATTTCCCTTAAAACTATTAGGCAGAGGTACATTTCTATACCCACATTTCGCCAGGTATATATCAGTCTTACATAAACCCTATTGCCGTTTTTCGGGGACATATTGAGTCTTTAATATTTCTACTCAAAATCAACAACGAAAAATTTCTCATCCTTTGAAACAAAAATAACGAAATTTTTTCTCAAAACGTTATCCCCTACACAATTCTAAGCTTAGGCATTTAAACGTTCAGTCTAGAGAAGTAAAGTGTTTTCGTTTGTACGACTTAGAACAATACGCTAACAGTGTTTCTGAGGAGATGGATTTTTTGGCTCGCGACAAATTCTAAGCCGACCCACATTCGTATATTGTGTTTCGAGTACGCACTCTGTAACAATAGCATTCGGAGTTTGAAATTTGTATTTTGAGCCGAGTCACGAAGTATTTTACGAGTATTTTACGATGTCAAAATGTCACGAAAACTTCGCCGTCTATTTATAGTTTTTTTTGTTTACCTATTTAGTGATAGGAGAGGCCAATAATCCAGCAATGTCCGCATAGAGCTTGTTGATAATGATGATGATATTCAGTTTGAATTTGCTTAAAAATAAAACGATGATTATCAATTTTCATCGGATTAGTAGCTGTATTTTTAAGTTAAACTTCAATCGTTTTTGATACCAAAGACTAGTAAATGTGTGACAAGAACACCACAGACAAGTGACAAGAAGCCACCCTTCATTTCTGTTTGTAATATTTATCATTGTTTGTGTGATCGTAGAAGAAAGAATAGGTGACAGACAATCGGCGATACTCATCCCCATTCCCCATACATAATATCATTTCTCTTCTTATCTTATTCATAAGTTCTGTGATAGGGACACATTATAAATACGATCTTCAGCTATTCGCATAAAATTTAACAACTTTTTACTCACCCCTAATATCCATTTAAGTTTCATAACATCGAAGCGGTAGACTATTCCAGCTGCACATACAGAATTAACACGAGCCGAACGGTTCTGAAATGACCACAAAAGCCATTATTTCAGTCGATTGCACCGCATAGCAATCCGCTCAACATTCACTGACTCGGTCGCAAAGGATTATCTTCCTTTAGTTCAAAACGACTTACATACAAAGAGAAGTATTAAAACAGTTTGTCAGTATTTTTTTATACAATAACTAGCGACCCGCCCCGGCTTCGCACGGGTGCAATGCTGATATTTAATGGATGTTATCATACATATAAACCTTCCTCTTCAATCACTCTATCTATAAAAAAAAACCGCATCAAAATCCGTTGCGTAGTTTCAAAGATTTAAGCATACAAAGGGACATAGGGACAGAGAAAGCGACTTTGTTTTATACTATGTAGTGATATATCATCATCAGCCCATATACGTCCGTAATTAAATCCGTCCTACGGTTGTCTGGAAGAAATCGCACGTAACGATAAGGCCGCTATTTGTTGAACACTCTTTTTAATATTATTTTTAAAACATGTTTTTGTGCACTATAGTGGCGTAAAATAAAGTATCTTTATCTTTATCTTGATTTTTTTTTTCTTTTTTCTCTCGCCTAATATTAATATATAATTTGTTTTGCTACAGATTTAACCATGTCGGTCTCCGAATTCAGAAGGAAGAAGCTCCTCTACGTCTTCAACGTGTTCTTCGGTAAATACATTCCTTGTTTTATAAAAAATTAACATTTTTTTTTTCAAAGTCCAATTGAAAAAACTGGCATACTTATATACTTTCGCACTTGTATCTAAAAATGGTAGTTAGGGGCGCATTTTTAGAGAATCTTTTTACTAAGAATGGTAGTTGTAGTCTATTTTTCGGTTATATTGGGGCTGAGGCTCTTGAGAATATTCTAATATATGCCGATAACACTGCTCGATTGTGTAATCGAACCTGGAACCTTTAAATAAAAGCCATAGATTATTCGACACAGACACACTCAAAGAAATATCGACTGATGTTATATACGTAGTCATAATGTGTCTCGCTTTTTTTTTTTTTTTTTTTTTTTACGAGAGGAAAGCACCTTAAGCTCCCCTGTTCGGTACCTCGGGGGAGGCCCTGAGGGGTATGTCGGGGTCTCTGGCTACGCCAGCATACCGACTAAAACCTCTCGGTGACCATCACGCGCATTTAGGGCGGTTTTACGGCATCTCAGGGCAGAGGTGCCCTAAATGATCCGCTGCCGCCCAGCGCACCGTCCAGTTATGGACCCCTCCAAATTGGGAGGGCTGTTTTGCCCTCCACTTACTCGATTTGGACGTTCACCTTTTGTGAACGTCCGCGACAGTTAAGAGGCCACGCCCTCTGCCGCCAATCTCGGGGTTGCTATCATAGGGTACCGCCCCCGCAGTACGCCCAGCAACCCCAGTTTCCCCTGTTAGTCGCCTCTTACGACAGGTAGGGGATACCGTGGCGGAATTCTTACACCCCCAATCCACAGGGTGAATAATGTGTCTCGCTAGCCGATAACCCTATTTAGAAGTCAATTGCTCTCTTCATGGAGTACCAGTGGGGGAACTTTATCAAGGTTGGATAAAAATAGATCCTTTAACGTCATATCAATATTTCTACATAGAGGAAATTTAATACCAATTTATTTATTAGGTAAAATATTCAGAGGATATTAACAATAATATGTGCCATGTACATACATATTAAGTAAGATCGTTTAAACTTTTTCTCTTTTGCAGATGTCAATCAGAGCGGAACCATTGAAAGAAAAGATTTTGAGCTGGCTATCGAGGTAAAGTTTTTATATAATTAACATATTATGTACTATATACTAATTATGTTAAGGCTAAAGATTTTTAAACATTGAATTCCATAGAAGCCCAAGCTCAGTTCGCCGAAAAAAAAATCGAATACAAATCTTTAATTTATAAATAATAATTTATTAATAAAGGTAATTTGACATACAAACAATATTATCCTGACCCCATACTAAGTTTGTTTATTACTCAATAACATAACCATTCACCCATATTCACTATAGACGACTTTCAAAAAAGGTTATATTCACAGTAGCATACACCTAGACCTATAACTTAAATTCATGGCTTGCAAATTGTGTTCCAAGTCTTTCATCGTGTAGGTAATACTTAACTGTAAAAGGTCACTTCAAATTGTCAGAACTGTGTGGTTAATTATGTAAATAGGGGTCACTCAGCCAATGTTTCGCGTCTCTCATCCGTTCCTAGTCAGTTCAGTCCGTTGTTCCAATGTATAAACATTTCTACACTACGTTTGTCAAACCACAGGCTTTAACTTCACAACTTTACGTATAGAAATTCTGCAGTGTCGTACGAAATGTTTTAACATATATAATCTGTTGTTATGTGTTTTCTTTTTAATAATTTTAACTAGGCCTGCATAATGGACTAAAACTTTATCCCTGTCAGTTGTTAGGAGAACCGTGCCCAGCAGATGATATAATAAATATTTAATTGTGAATTTGAACACCGACATAATATGACATATTTCTTCACTAAGATACAAATCTTGTGAGATAATGTACGATTCTACACTAAAAGGGAAAATATTATTAGTCCCGGATAAATTTATCTGTGTGCCACGATCGACTTATTATCTAAGCAATCTATTGCAGTAATTTACATGGACCTTTAAATTTGTATAGTAAAATATTTCAAATAATTCTAGTTTAAATAATAAAATTATTAAAAAAAACGAACTTTATTTGTACAGTTATTTTATGTGTATTGTTCCGTTAGCACGTCAACTGAATTTTCCCTGTAAATTTCACATATCACGCTCAGAGGAATTTTAATTACAGACGTACGTAGGCTCTGTCATTTTGTAAAATGTTCAGTGCGTCTGACATTTCGCGACAATGACTTTGTCGAATTGAATGGGTGTCGTTGTGAAAATGTCTATTATTTCGTCAGTGTTCTCAGCGCCCTTGGTAATTGAATTCATGCTATGAGCCTGATCGTGAGGTCGTGAATGATTTTCCTTTTAGGTGTTGTTACAAAGCCTACAAAAGTTGATATTATAGGCCCACATCGAATTACTGAGTATGGGTTTGATAAGCCACTAGAAAGAGGTCATAGTCCAAAACACTTAACTCATGTTGGTACATAGACATTTTATTAAAACATTTATTAAAACAAGTATCTCAAAACAAAATTTTAAGTTTTTCCATAATGTTATCCTTCCGCTTAAAATATTTCCCAAGTAAATTTATAGGTAGTGAAAATTATATTAATGATTTAGTTATTATTATTTGATATTTATTCCATGAATTTCTATGTGTCATTCTTTCTGTTCTATCATTTGTATTTTTTTTAACGCTGAAAACTTATTTACGCTTATTTACCACAGTAGTATATTTACAACAATTTCACACATGACAACATATTCGGTCTGTGCTTAGCTCCTTCATATATTCACAAAGAGTAACACTTAAATATTCATAAAGTGAACTATCTAAATGCAAAGTTGTGTGATGTGTCTGCTCGTGGAATTTACATTCATTATATCTCGAGCTACTTCAAGGCGAAGATCATAATGCTTTATATTAGGTAAAATGTGACAAAAATATTTTCTTTTTTGACTTTTTATTATTTTTTTATCTAGTAGACGGAGCGATAGATTTTCATTGTCTTTACAGCGAGGAGTAGGCTTAAGTTTAAATCTATAATTCGACGTATGCAAATTGTTCATCTTTATTATTTAACAGTAAAAAATAACATCCTTTAATGACATTGACTGCCCCCGTGGCGCAGTTGGCTAGACACCAGCTTGCGAAACGAGCGGCCGCGGATTCGATCCCCGCACTGAGAAAAGTGTTTGTGTGATCCACAAATATTTGTTTCGGGTCTGGGTGTTTGTGAGACCGAAAAGTCTCTCGTAGTTTCTGATACCCACGACACAAGACTCGTATCTTAGTGTGGGGTCAGGACTATGTCTGTGACTGTTGGGTGTATTTATTGGGTGTATTTATTTAATGAAGATTCATTTCCAAGGGGGGTCTTTAAAAAAATCACTTGAATCAACACTAGGCCTACGTAGTAAATTTTACCTAAGCCGTGATGTACGCTCTTGACTTGAAAGAATCGTTAAAAACCCTTTCTGTTTTATATAGAAAATCTGCAGCCTGCGCGGCTGGAAGCCTGGTGACAAGAAGAACACCGAGACCCACGAGATCATGATCAAGATCTGGGACGGCCTTCGGAAGAGAGCTGACTCCAACAAGGACGGACAGGTTTGGATAGTCAATTACGTTTTCTTCAGACAATACTACGCTTAGCTCCTAGTAAGAAAGTCTAATTTACGATAAACTATTTTTTATTAATTTCGATATTGAAAACATACATCCATATTAATTTTTATTTTTGAACTAATTTTATCTAAAAAAGAATACACCCCGTTCATCCATTAATTAACCCTTAAAAAATTCGCACAACTCATCCAACAATGTATCATTGACATTTTTCAATAAAACTCTACCTCAGCTCTACCCCTGTTTAATTGCCCGTGGCAATTTTTCCAGCATCAAAAATGAAATGGTAATGGCCGACCTTTATCAGAATTTTTGCCGAGTAATTTCATTATTGTTAGCCCCTTTTTATTTACCGTTGAGAATATTTCGAGTTCGCTACATATAAGCCGCGTTTGGACGATGGGGCATGCGAAACAGAAAAAAAATGACGCTCGAACATCGCCTTCAAACAATTTAATCAAACGGGGCGCGATCAAATACTTTCGGGTATTTTTTCTTCAAAGGTAGAGGAATATCTACCTTCATAGTTTTATACATGAAGTGTTTTGGGACGATATTCTTTGTCAATCATTCCGTCACTTTAGATCGGGTTTTTTCATATTTTTCTTTCAAAATGCTTTACTTTTGGATTTCTGTAAATCTATACTAATATTATAAAGAGGTAATATTCTATAAGAATATACATTTGTGTGATTATATATTGGAAATCAAGATTAAGCTGACAGTTTCAGTAAGTGGTAAGATATCTTAAAATAAAATGAAATAGTATTTCCAAATTGATGAAAGTATATTTTTATTATCAATAAGGAAAAGTTACCCCACAACTGTTTACCCCAATTGAATCGTAAATAAGGACACCGGAATTGTAACGAAGCATGCAATATCGTAGATAGTACGCATCTGCTACGCGGCTACGGCGCTACGCTTTCGTAGCTGTCTACGCGGCAACTTATGAAATTTCAATTATTTGCATTTTCGTTTTTCTTCTAAATTGTTTGTCCTTAAGCGGTGACCTTATTAAAAATACTCGCTTTGTAAATATAATTCAAAGGAACATCTGTTCTACTCGAAGGGAGACAATTTAGAAACTCATTTTCGAAGACCTTCCCCCAATATAAAATTCTTTCGTTGTTTTTCTTAGCCATTTCGTGAACACTAATTCAATCAAATGTTTATCTTTTGTCGTTAAAGTTGTTAATACCAAGATAAAGATTTTAGCTAACTGTTATATTTTACTTACGCTCATTGACATTAATGCTTTTCAAATAACTCTGACATTATAATAATTTAATATAACTTGGAAAGAATTTTTTACGCCCCTTTAGTAATTTGTGTAGTGTCACACATTGTTTGTGAAAATAAATATTTTTTCTATATTCTTATATTAATTTGCTATTACTTTATTTATAAACGTCAACAAAATTAAATTACTTACATAAACTTAGTCTGATCATGGAAAACATGTGCCTGGGACCAAACCTTATTGTCAATTATTGTTATATTCAAATTAATAAAGTTAAACATTTCCCCCTTTGCTTTCCAACCAATAACTTTACCACACATTCATCCAGGTATCAGTGGAAGAGTGGGTGTCCATGTGGAACGACTACGCCCAGAACCCCTCAGCAGCCCTGAAGTGGCAGCAGCTGTACTGCCAGTTCATGTTCCAACTGGAGGACGCCAGCGCTGACGGCACCATCGACTGCGACGAGTTCACCACCGTCTGCTCCTCCTACGGCATCGACCCTCAGGAGTGCAAGATGGCTTTCAACAAGATGGCTAAGGTGAGGTCTAGAATCTTTATTCATAAGCTCATTTCGTGCTGCTGAGTGCAAGGCTCTTTTATCATTAAGATGGTTTAGTCCACCACACTGGAGTAATGCGGGTTGACGAACTACGCTAAGAAATTCCTTATTTTTTTTAAGTGAGCAGGTTTCATCATGTTTTCTTTCACTGTCAAAGCAAGTGATGATTCATTGTAAATACACACAACTTCAAAAAGTGAGAGATGAGCGCCTAAAACTCGAGGCGTGTTAATACTTTTGTCTGCCTTATTATAGATTCTGCAGCGATCTAAACGATTGGGGGGTAAAATATGTGAAGGTGGGACTTGATTTTGCCGTTAAAAATATTGTGATATCAAAAAAAACAGTAAAGTGGCTAAATCTTAGGATATCCCTACATGTAAAAGACAGATTTTTAAATAACTTTTTACGTTCTGGAAACGTAATAACTTTTAATGATGTTTTTTTTGTTCGGCAGCTAACAATGCTTTGTCTGTAGATCTTGAGTCAAACTGGCGTAACATTTTAACCTGGTCGTGCAATTAAAAATAATGAGGAAGTTACGTCAATGTTCTCCTGAATCATTCGTGTATGGTCCAAGTTTAGCCAACTATGAAAACCTCTATGTTACGCCTATGATTTAATAAAAAGTTCAAACTGCCAAAAACACTTCCGAAAATCAATATCAACCCCAACATGTTTCATGTTCATGCAATCAAAAGTTTGAAATTGAAAAAACTCACGAACCCTTTTTTCTTTGTCCAGGGCAAGAACAGCGTCTCCTGGGAAGAGTTTCAGGAACTTTGGAAGGAGTATTTCTCCACCGAAGACCCGAACGCCGCCGGCAATTTTATATTCGGCCGAACCAGCTTCTAAACAAGTTGGAAGGAAAAATACATTCCATGAGGAAACTAGATAATTTTTATGTATGGTAAGCAGTGCTTTCATCACTGACATGTTGCGATGTCACCTTATGTCAAGGATCTTACCAGATTCGTAGTCAGAAATATTTGAGGAATCACACCTTAAAATTTCTCAAAAAATTAACATCCTTATACACGACTACGGATCCAAAAGTTTTTGTGTGCGTGTTCAGAATAGTATAATTCACATTTCTCTATGATAGCGGATAACATTTTCTCAAATTCACTTTTTGAAGCTCAAACTTAGTACTTGTTCTTAGATACAACGAATGAAGTTTTAACTCATTTATAGCATATCTTGTAGTCATATCTATAGTCTACTGTCCTATCGCAAGTACTTCTAGCTTGGTGAGAGTTATGTGTGATTTCCATCAATAGACCGACACTTTTCCATCTCAGAATTTCCTAATCTATTCTACAGTGGACCTCGGTATCCGGTCTAGTTCGAAGCCCCTGTAATCCGGCATGTCTATCTTGATAAACCTTTACTAATGTATTACATGTACACGTCAAGCAAACAATGTATTTTTATCTGTAATTTGTCGGATTGGGGGACTCTTTATCAAAAATCTGACAAATTACAAAGCCTGACACTGCCCTGCAATACTTTTGTCGTTTTAGCGGGAGTCCACTGTGTATTTATAATAATGAAAGATATAGACTAGCTTGCATTCATTCCATCTATAGTATTTTAAATCTAGATTCAGATTGATAAAATATTACTAATTATTGTTTTTAATATATTTAAATTGTGAATTTTAATATATTAAGGTTTACAAACCACGAATCTCCTCAATGCTTGTTCTATTTAACTGGTTAAAATGTTTGTGTTTTATTGTTGTATTTTATAATTGTGTTGAATTTATAATATTAAAATATCTTATGCTGACTAAAATCTATGAATTTTCATCTTGTTAAGTCGCTATACTATAGATATTATAGAAATTGATTGATTAAATGGATGTAAATAAAAGAAAGAATTTTATTTCCTCACCCTTTAAAAAATGAAACCCAACCTGACACCAAAATTCACAATGTTTGAACAAATAAATTTTTTATGCACATTTTTTCAAAAAACACTCCTGAAAATGTATATTTATTAACACTAAGTTTACAAACATAAATAGTCCTAAAGTTTCTAATTAATTTATACATTAAAAATCTTTACAATAACACCTACGGTATACTCGTAAATATATGATGTACAGATACAGTCCTTAGTCGACGAACTCGAATTAATATAGGTAAATAATTAAATAATAAAAATATATACCAACCCAAAATTTACATAATTTATACTTCCGACCCAAGGAGAGACTATTCGATCTCACAAACACTATAAAACACTCACCGAAAATTGAAAATATTAGTTGAACACATCACATCACACATTATCAGCCAAATGACGTCATTAGTTGAACATTTCCTTCTAAATCAACCAATGTAATTTTAGCAATTTACAACTAAATTCACTTCTAAAAGAATAGAAATAAACGAAGTTTTAAATTCGATATTTCTATTACAACTTGGCAGTTGAAAACGGGAAGCGTTAACAGAAACTAAGTGTCGAAAGCTGATATTTCGCGGTAGAGTTTCTACTGCTTCAATACATTCTTTTGTTGAGAGTTCATTGAACTGAGAAATGCTTTATTGATTGTTATAGTCGTCTTGATAGGCAAACTACTAGAAGCTTTAAATTTTTTTGTGAAATAATATTGATGCTTTCAAAACAGCATTTGGGATTTGCAAAAAGATAGGAACAGAATAGTAAAAACGCATAATTCAATAAATAGACTTATCAATATAAACGATGCTACTCTAACAACCATTGCATAGACGGTAAAAATAAGAGTTCTACCTAGACATTAAAACTGTCAATAGCTTTGTTTCAATAAATAATTGCCAATTACCACTGTGCCATCTCCTCTAGCTGTGTCATTTACTACATATTAAATAACGTATGTGTAAGAAGAAATATTGCATCGCCCCATACATTTGCAGAAGCTATACATTATACTAAAGCCACAGAATATCCTATTTCAACATCAGCATATTCAGTGCTGCAATTTTCGTAAGCCACGATCGACCGAGAACTAACGGCACGAGCCGGCTCTTATGTAAAGCGATGTAGTGTGCCCGTATCAGATTCTATTTGTAACAAGAATGGAGCTCGTAGTTGGAAATGTTAATAACTTTTCCTTTAAAATTGGAGCGCGAGGTTTAAGCCGCGTCAAAATTGATTTTGAATAAAAGTTTCTTATTGAATATTTTTAAATACAATCAGATTTGTTCGGCCATATTTGAGTAAAAACGCATAAGCTTGAAAAAAAACAGTTGCTGAATTTTTCATTTCAATTGCTAGTCGTGTTATAAGTTATAACCAACCTAAACGCAAAAGTAAAAAATTGCTGCTCATCATAAATATTTTTTATTTATTTAATAGATAAATAACAATAATAATTTAACGGTGAAGGAAAACATCGTGATGAAACCTGCACACCTAAGAGTTCTTAGAAATTTCTTAGGTGTGTAGTCCGCCAACCCGCACTAGGCCAGTGTGGCGGACTATGGCCTAAACCCTCTCAATGGTAGAGGAGACCCGTGCTCAGCAGTGGGCGAATATGGGTTGATGAAGAAGAAGAAGTATAATAATTTTATCTGTGTATTGTCATGCATATAAGGTTTTCCTACGGTCTTTGTACTGACCATGGCTTGTATAGCAGACAATAAAAAAACAGCAGATACATTGCATACAAAGTTTCCGACACTTAATCGTTATGAGTATCACGAAATACTATCTTATGTATATAAAAGTAATCTCAACATCACAAAACAATTAAACATCAAAATAGGGCTTTGGCAAACAATAAGGAACAAAATTAATTATTCCTTTTCGAAAAACACCCGAAACAAATACTTAACGATGTGATGCTGCACTCACAGCCACTCGGTGCGGGGATCAAGCGGCCCTTTTTTCTCAGCCAACATTTTTGCTCACAAATTGGCTTTCGATGCTACAGAAAGTCTTCTAGTGCCCTGTATACTTCTCTTCGCGGCTTTGTTCGGCACTAATTATACTCAATGTTACTTCCAGCGTTGCTATTTTGTTTTTCGTCGTGACGTAATAATCAAAATTTGGATTAGTAGTGGAAGAGATTGTAGGCTATTTTTTGTGGAGTAAGTGAAAATGAAAATTATGTTATCTATCGTAAATTTGACACAGAAAAATAAATGTATATAGAAATATATCTAGCTACCTTTTCGAAAAGATTTTCGGGGAGACCTATGTCAAGCAGTGCACGTCTTTCGACTGAGTTTGACGCACGCGAAAATACAGTCACACTCACTCTGTACACATTTTCAAATGTGAAATATAGTTATGTTAAAATATTATAACACTCAGATTTTTAGGGGTTTTTCCAATGCATCGAATTTCGGATAATACATTTCTGAGCAAATAGTCAATTTTATTCCCTACAGTGTACCCGAATCCAATATGATCCTCGTAAAAGCGAAGGGGTAGTTTTTAGCCCATTATATTTATGTAAATATTTATACAACGACCCGCGGTACATTGTCATATCAGCCGTCCAATCTCAATGCTTTGTTAAATGTGTTATTAAATTTTACGTTTGAATAAATATTTGGGTATGGTATTATGTACTTTAAATATATGGGTTGGATTAAACGGATAATTTTACCTTGGTATATTTTTATAACGATATTATTATTATTTCGTTGATTAAGCGAAAAAGATGTTTGGACCGTCCGACTGTTGGATGTAACCATACTCATACTTAGTTAAGTTATGATGTCAAAAAAAAATTCTCTCGACCCAAAATGGCACAAAAATATATTAAGTTTAAAAACTAATATTGAATTTATAATATATATTCAGCCGTTAATCTTTCCATTTTTTTTAGATATTTATTACAGTAAATACACTTCCTTATATAATCCATGATGATTAATTCTTCCTTCTCGTTATCAGCTACCCGTTAGTTAAATGTAGCTTGCGTACTCAGCAAAACCAAGATAAATGTTGCAATTTTTAAAGCACGCTTTAGCATAAGTTACTTGTTTAGTTATCGGATTCGTCTATTTAAAACTATGTAGTCCGATGAAAAGATATTTATTGAGTGACATGAAGTTCTTTAAAATACCAAAAATACAAAAAGAAGAAATGGCCGTGTTTTGACTTTCAGCGTGAAGAAAAATGTGGGCTATAACAGTCTACAGGGTTCCATCTGTCGCGGAGACAGATGTACCGATGTCGGCTCAGGGATTTAAGATGACAATAAAAAACACACAAATACAGTTTCGCGTTTATAGTATGACTATGTTAAATTCAGTTAGGCAAAAACTTTGCACTCTTTACGTAAACTAGAACATTGTATCGACAGAATAGATAACATACTATGTTTTAATTAATACAAAGCTGTACTCGAATTACTACGAAAGATAATATAAAAAAATATACAACTTCTTTATGCGAGAAAATGAATGATAAAGGGTAAACAAAGTTTTTTCTTTTTCGAGTTATAAAACTTCTTGAAACGTCATGCATTATGTATGACCAAAAATTATACACTATTGCATGACGTTTCAAGAAAAATATGTTCATTTAATACATTTTCCTTAAACAAAAATAAGACCTTACGAACCGTGAGCGCAAAATTAAAAATCCTCACATTAATACCTATATTTAATTAACAAATTGCTTTGAGCTCCGCAAGACGTTTCATTTTAGAGTAAACACGCCGTGGAATCAGCCCATCACTCTCGTTTGTTACATTAATTAAATCATTCTAATTACATCTACCCACGAGCTCCCAAAAATATCTTGGCTCATATTCAGTGTATTCAAGGAAGGTATACGCTAGTCATGGCTTAGAGCCTCGCGTTGAATTGGTGTTACCAGAAAACGAGTTTTATTAATACTGGCAAATATTTATGATACAGCTACTTTCCATCAAAAGTACAGTAATGTCCAACAGAGCGTTAAATTGTGAAAGAAATATTTTTTACATTATAATTCCGCGGTGATAAAATCCTTTTATATGCCACGTTTGAAAGTTTTAATATTTTATTATTTGTAAACTTAATTTAACACAAGCGAAATCAATCTTGAATAAGCTTATATTCGATGCGACATAAGTTTCTTCTTCCTGATACGAACAAGAATTTGCACTACTAAAATGTCAAATTCCATACTCTTAATCTATTTTTGAATTAATGTAAATAAAAGAATTAATTTCCATTCAAGTTTCACTTAAATTAGAGCCTTTTCTATTCAAAAATTACATACTAAAGGTAATTTAGATCACCTGGCAACACCCAGCACGAAGGAAGACAAACGAGCCTAATTTTTCGTGAAAAGACAGGGAAGGAAGCGGTCTTTTAACATTTCTACGTTGAATACGAATGAGGCTGGACACGAAAAGCTACCACTAATGGTATTTGATAAAAATAGACTGCTCTCTGGTGTATTTAATTTTTATTTATTTTGCTTATTAAATAGCTTAGAGTTATGTCAACACGTCAACTTTAGGCACGTTTTTGTCCACATACTGGCACGGGAAAATGACTATTTTTCTGTAGCTGAAAGAAACATAACCTTATTATTAATTGTTCACACAATTTTCTTGTTTAACATCACACAAATATTAAGCTACTTCTGTGATACGCTATTTGGACGTTACTTCTTATAATCATAAGCCATTGCGGTCACAATACTGTGTCAATATAAGAAAATATACAACTTATTTATTATTTATGACAAAAAAAAAACATAATTTGCTTTTGTAACTACAGTCGAAACCGAATATACAAAAGCAACTCCCAGAACGCAATACATTCAACACAGCAATTCGAGTAGCTACATGACGATATTTGACGTTGTTACGCCAATGCAAAAAAATATCCAACGTCCTGAAATACCAACTCAAGATTAATGTCAATATTGAGTTTGACTTTGCCGAATAACCACACGAAATATTCAAAACGCGGTCCCAACCTCAGCGGTCTTTCAACTGTTCAAACACAAACAGCGCGGAATTAGGACATGCGGTATTATTGTGGCAGTATAGTTTTACTAGCCGAATAACTTATGGAGCTATTATTATGCTCTACTTCATATTTTTAACCTGCATATGTTTTCTTCTTGGTCGATTTTGTTCACTTCATTATTTAAGTTTTGACATTGAAAATTTGGCAGACCCATGGCGCAGTTGGTTCAACACTAGCGTGTAAAACAAGAGACCGCGGATTTTATTCCTGCACCAAATATTTGTTCCGGGTCTGTGTGCTTGTAAGAGCATAAAGTCAGTACTGTGTATGTGACTGTTGGGTGTATTAATTTATGTTATCTCTCATTTTGATAGCATATATGGCAGTGAGGAATAACAACCAACCCATACTATTTTATGCCACGGATACGATACCCACGCCGAGAACTTGTGATATTGTCTGCATACATTCGGGTTGTGTTTTTAAGGCCCGGTAGCTTAGGGCGTAGAAGCGTAACAGACTAACACAGCTCCTTTTATGTTTGCAGTATTGGAATGGATTTTTTAAAAATTATTTATATCAATTTTGACTAAAAAAGATAGTTACTTCGTTCTAAGTATAGATTGTTAAATAAATTAAGTCATCTACTCTTTTCACAAAAAAATGTTCTCATACTCCATCTCTACATCCTGTGTTTACGGACTACCACAATCACTTTCCCCATCCCCAACCCTTTCAATAAACCGAACCAACTCAAATCGCCTCCTCAATCTAGAGCTTCGAGAATCCCCAAACAAATTCGCAATCGCTGCATCAATAAAACTTGACAGATGACATTTGTCGACGTGTCATAAGGGAGAACCTCGGGCATAAATCACACCGTTGATATTGTAAGTTTGAAGGTATATTCGGTCCCTTGCTGAATTGGCTGCGTGTAGGGATCTCGTATTTCCGCGTGCGCAATCCTTAATATTTTTACTAGATTTTGTTGTCTGGGTTTTTGTTCATAGAATTATTAACACAAGAAAAAGGAAAATAATATTTGTAAGTACTGCCCCCCATACAAAACCCTCATAGTATCCATCCTAAGATGGTTTTAATAGGTTCGTCAAACAATAAAACTGAGTTACATTATGAAGTGACGGTGCTTCCTTCCCGTGTGATTCCTTTGCTGAAGTACTATCCTGTCTATAATTTTAACCTCAAAAATAAAATAAATGTTTCACAGAGCCTGGTTCAAGTTTATAAAGTAGAAATGTAAATTTTACGAAATGATCTGAATAAAATACAAATAAGTTCCATATATTTGTATAGTTTCTATCAGCATATCCGATACCTACCTAATACACCCTTTGTATCGTCATTATCTGCAAGCAACGCTGTCTTCAATCGGTATTCTCCCGTCTATGATTCAAATCTTAGCCCTTCGGCAATGTAGTCGTGAATGCATAAACCGATGAATACATTAATTACCCTTTAGCAATACAGTTGAACAAGCCAATCATCGGCAGACGCCCGCTGAATATCAAAGAGACTATGGGCACGAAAATTAATTGCTTTTCGATTACACATCCACGCAAACTGTAATTGAATAATAATCGAAACGTTCCTTTTGAATGATAGATACACATTTTGATCTCATCGTTTCAGTTTAAACAAAAGAAGAATGATTTTACTTGCAGATCTCGAAGTTCTATTCAAGATAATGAATACGTAAATGCAGCCAACAATTACATACATAGTTCTGATTCCTCAGTAGGATAGTGTCCTTAGTATCAGAAACTACGCCAAGAAATTAAACATAAGGCTTTAATTAATTACCATTAGGCTCACCGTTTCCACGTTACTAATATGTTTATTATAAACATAAATGCATTAAGCAATAACAGTAGTTAACTACACTTCTAGAAAAAATACTAGAATAATGGGCAGTATGGCTATCAATATAAATATATTTTTATGCAAATTTTATTCAATAAATATTCGTCCAATTCTCATACCTACGTCATGAGGCCAATGTTCTGTCGATAGAAACTTAACAAGTCCGGTGTCGATACTGCGTGTGTGACATGTAAATGCCTTTACAACCGTAATATCAAAACTATAATAAAAATATGGTAATTGCGTGAAGCGAGCTAAAACATGGAATGGGTTTTGCCGAGTAATCAAAAATTAAATTACAATGCAATCAGGAAATAGTTAATATATAGCCAACACACGCAAAATAGCATGTGTCGTGAAACAGTCTAATGCTCTAAATGGGGTGTAATCAGAATATAATGGAAGCATATAAAACCGCCAACGACCCCCGCGGCGAACGAAATCTGCAGACAAATTACGAAGATTTCGTTTTAAAGCACGTTGTATTTCAAGGTTTTAGATGTTTTTTTGTTCTGGCAAGAGAATTTTTTGAACTATAAACTTGACTTTTTTCTGTCATCATATAAATTATATTATATAATACATAGGTACAATATATATTTTTTTACAAACCTACCCCATCATATAAATCAGCATTTATACTCATTTTGTCCTTGCTTGCTGAAACACATATATTTTTAATGCAATTTAAATTACTGTTTTTAATATAATTTCAAACTCACCTCAACGAACATCTATCATAAAATTTATTGATAAATATCAAAAAAAGCTTTACCAGACGTAAATGCATGAAAATATCTTCAAACCTTTACTCCATCGCCTCTATCTCACCTATTTAAATGCGAACTTATTTATATACATACCTATCAAAATAAATTAACCTCCCTTTCTGTAAATCCACCCCCGAACCGACGATTTGTGACGCACTACGCCAAGGCTCCGATATCGTTACGGTTAAGTTAAAGCGATAAGAAACAGAACGGCCGCGTGAATTTATTACCAGTATTGTAGGATACATTGTTTACGAGTGCTAACCCGTACTGCTCCTTGGGGATAACCCTGGCTATTGCAAAGCTATTGGCTTCGCGAAGTTTTGTGATCTGTTCAAATGGACTTAGTTTAGAAAACAAGATATATTCAATTTATTGGACGTGTTTTTGCCTTGTAAATTGGCTTTAGCAAAAGTCCCTAGTTTCAATAATCAACAGTAAACAATTCCCAAAGGCTCTTTCTTGTTTTTCTTAGACATTAGTAAACCTATCGTATCTCGATAAAGATTCGTCCTTCGTGCTAAGCTTGAGAAGAAATATTACTGGTCCTGTGTAACATTTGAAAGATAACAGCAAACAGCCTTTCGAATGTGGTAAAGATATAAAAATGTTACGTAGGAACGCGATTGTAAACCAGTAAGGCAGGATTGTAATTTATTGTTTCATATATTAAGCCAATTGAAATATTGACAATATATTAAATGTTTATCTAAGTTTAATAAATAGCTTTCAAATAAAAATATAGGTGAGACAAAAAAGGCTGTATATAGTAATTCATATTCATCAACCCATATACGCCCACTGCTGAGCACGGGTCTCCTCTACCATTGAGAGGGTTTTAGGCCATAGTCCACCACGCTGGCCTAGTGCGGGTTGGTGGACTACACGCCTAAGAAATTCCTAAGAACTCATAGGTGTGCAGATCACATCACGATCCATCTATATTTCTATGCTAATGCCTACATACGTCCCAACGCTGGACACGGGTCTCAATTTATTAATCTTTGAAATCTCTGCAGACGAAATCGCCAAATTTAAGGTAAAATTGTTAATACCTCGGATGATTAATCCCAGTTTGCAATAATCTCCAAAACTCTCGATAAAGCGGGCTTATTTCGCAAACGTCAGACACAACCATTAATTACAGTCCTTACCTCATTTTTTACATTCCAACAAGATTTATCTTACTTATGCGTAAGTAATCGTAGCGTTGATAATTATAGATCACTTATTGCGGTAATTTTATTCATATTCTCTTTCATCAACCCATATACGCCCACTGCTGGGCACGGGTCTCCTCTACCATTGAGAGGGTTTAGGCCGTAGTCCACCACGCTGGCCTACTGCGGGTTGGCGGACTACACACCTAAGAAAGTCCTAAGAACTTTTAGGTGTGCAGGTTTCATCACGATGTATTCCTTCACCGTTAAAGCAAGTGATAATTCAATTTGAATACACACATGACTTCGAAAAGTCAGAGGTGTGTGTCTGGGGTTCGAACCCGCGACCGCCGAGATTTTCGACCGCGCGCCTAAACCTCGAGGCCATTACTGCTTTTTTCAGACTATATGGGTCCCAAACTCCCAATGGTGTGCACGGGCCTTAGTGCACCACGCTGGCCTAATGCGGGTTGAAGGACCATACTATACATCTAAAAATTTCTAGGCTTGTATAGGAATACTCCAGAACACGTTTACCCCAACGGTTATCGGTTCTGCGACAGATGTGACCCGCCCACTGCCACTTCAGTTTGCTGATCTTTATAGTGACGATATCCGCAAGGTGGCTGGCAGCGGTTGGATGCGGAGGGCCGAAGATCGAGCCCAGTGGCGTGTCATAAGAGAGGCCTATGTCCAGCAGTGGACGAATTAAGGGCTGTTGATGATGATGATGATGATGATAGGAGTACAGGTTTCGCTACGATGTTTTCATTCATTGTTATAGTACCTACGTGATAATACATTAAGAAATGTGAGTGCAGAAATCCATTCATTAACATCCCCACCTCACTGAAGGACACAGGCGTGAGGTTATTTATAAATTTGTTTGATTTTTCTAGTCCCAAAATGTATGACAGTACACAACGCTGTTTACAATTGAACCATACAAATCTATACATTCGCTTTTTTGACAAAAAGAAAAAACTATAACTCACGGATAACCGATTTATAGAAAGTCCGTCCGATATTTTAACCCAAATAAGAACAAAGAGCCGTTGTTGTTCGAAAGTAAAACAATTTCTCTTCAAAAAATCTTCACAAAGCCCTTATTGTTGGGACAGATGTCGAGTAATCCATTATTTTACCGTTCGAAAACAGATTTAGTTGAAAGTTTCTCGAAAACTGTGTCTGTGGCGATCATGTTTACGTAAACAGATGTTACCTTCATTTCTTGAAGAATGTTCAATGCACTGAATAATATACCAAATACGTTCTATATCGAGGAGGTAAGTAGGAAATAATAACAAATCTATTTAAAAAACGGTATTAGAATATTGAACTTTAGATAAATGCCGCATCATACATGCCACTGTTTCAGTATATTTCCAGAAAGATATTGACAGGTCTTATAAACCACCCGTGTCATCATTATCAAACTATATGAGTATACAATCATCCCACTGCTGAGCATGGGCCTCTACTACTGCTACGCTGGCTTATTTCGGGTTAGCGAACGAAACATCCGAACGAAGCAGTGATGGCCTCGAGGCTTGGGCGCGCGGTCGAGAATCTCGACGGTCGCGGGTTCAAACCCCAGGCACACACCTCTGACTTTTCGAAGTTATGTGTGTATATTCACATTGAATTATCACTTGCTTTAACGGTGAAGGAAAACATCGTGATAAAACCTGCACACCTAAGAGTTCTCAGGTATTTCTTAGGTGTGTAGTCCGCCAACCCGCACTAGGCCAGCGTGGCGGACTATGGACTAAACCCTCTCAATTGGAGAGGAGACCCGTGCTCAGCAGTGGACGTATATGGGTTGATAAAGAACGAAACATCCTAAAACCATTAGGGTTTGCAGATCTTCTCACATTATTATCACTATGTTTGAAGTCAAAGGTGTATAAATACGAATAATGCAAAGTATATATTTACTCTTAATTTTAAAAGTTAATGAACAGTTTGATGATTCCCTCGATAAGGGTTTCAATTAAACTTCGCGACGGAGAGGACGTCCGCTTGCAGCTAAATAATTTTACATTTCCGATATCCTTTTAACCCTTTATAATCCAATTATTGTACTAGAATTCCCTTGAGATTAGACAGAATACAAATATAGTTTTGTAACACTCTCAATACTTGTCAGTATATAATCATATTTGGCACGGCATTAGTTACCAAAAATGTAAAAAATAGAAATCCGTTGAATTTGGTTGAACCTTAAAATAGAACCGATAAATCTTCATAGGGAATGTCTCAGCTGTGGAAAGTCACTTACCTCCAATAAATGTTAACTCATTCTAGCATTTCAGAAAAGGTCATATAAAAAGCATTTCTCCCGAAAGTGGTCTTAAAATTTCATCAAATTAATTTTCAGGGCCCGACGGTCCACCATCCCGACATTTGAAGATTGACGACGCAATAAACTAACTATTTACATAGTTACGTTTACTACTCATCAACACAAACAATATAGACAGAGCAGTTCCGGAACTCACTTCGAGTAATTAAAAGCAAGCAATTGCGATGGACCTGGTCAAATTAATTTGGAGGTAGAAATGCACTGTATTCAGGAGAGTATGCACTTTTGCTACTTAAACATACATTTACATGTTGCTGCTGCAAAGACATCCTTTACTACTGAAGGCCAATGTAAGTTCTTCTTCTTCTTCAACAACCCATATACGCCCACTGCTGAGCACGGGTCTCCTCTACCATTGAGAGGGTTTAGGCCATAGTCCACCACGCTGGCCTAGTGCGGGTTGGCGGAAAACACACCTAAGAAATTCCTAAGAACTCTTAGGGTGTGCAGGTTTTATCACGATGTTTATAATAAGTAATGTAAGTTGGTGGTTGTAAGTTTATAATTATTACGTTTTTTAATAAGATATGTTAGATGTGACGACTTCTTCACGATGTTTTCTTCACCGTTAAATGTTAAAATTCATTCGGAAACCTCTACTTTTCGACTATTTACTTTCAGTATGAACAGCGTTTCAAGAATTACATCTAGCTGGTATAAAATTAAGCGTTGAACATAAGTACTTATTGTATAGTACTTATAGAAATACATAACAATCAGCTTACTAGTAAATGCGAGAAAAAGCAAAAAACGATTTACCAATACAGAGCTTATCGCATCCTTCAAACAAGATCAACTTAGTTTTCTTCAAGGAGCTGAATCAGTAAATATTTCAGTAGTTCTAGTTCTGAAGTGTATTAGAAACTTGTGCCTAAAGTGTAAGTGGAATTGGGCCAACTTGCGGATCCAATAAAGGAGGTTGGTGTCGTAAAATAGGACATGAGCCGACAGACCGAGGAGTGCTGCGTCGATACAAAGTAGAATTCAATGCAGGAAAACATTAAATCGGGGAGTGAAGACTTGTTCAATAAATAAGTTGAAATATTGACCTAAAAACTGATTTTTAACAATAAGTAAGTAAATACACCCAACATACATAGCTCTGACCCTACAATAGAATGCAAGTCCTAAACTACGGAAGACTTTTCGGTCTCACAAACTTCCAAAACAAATATTTTTGGATCACAACAAGTACTTGTCTCGGTGCGGGGGTTGAACCCGCGACCTCTAGTTTCACATACTTCACGCCTATATTCCCCGAAGGGGTAGGCAGAGATGCATTTCTGCACCCACATTTCGCATGGTATGTATTAGTGCCACGTAATAGGGGGCGAGCCTATTGCCGTTTTTCGGGCACATATCCAGACTCCGTGCTGCTACTGAGAATTTCCTAATGGAAAAACCCAATAACACTTTGCCCGACCCGGGAATCGAACCCAGGACCTCTAGATCGCGTGGCACATACTTGTACCTCTAGTTTCACAAGCTGTCATTTAGTCAACTGCGCCACGGAGCTGTAAAATCAAAGTTTAGAAGATAATAAATCTAAAACATAAATTAAAAAGTATTGATACCCTTTTATTGGATTGTATCTAAGTACAGAAGAGGCCCATGCCTAGATTTCTTTACATGACTGAAATCCATATACATCCGTAAAATATTTATTATAACTGCAAAAATATGTTTCCTGACTTTATTTATGAGCATTTAATAAATTCATAATTTCCATATTTCCTCGCAGCCGTTGCCAAAATTATTGCAGCGCAGAATTTGGACAACATTCAATGAAACGTTTAACGGAATAATATTATGTCAATGTATGTCTATGCGAAGGTAATTTTGTAGGTCCATTTATTACACTTTTCTGGTTAAATTTAAGATTTAGTTTTGCTTAAATTTCCCAACTAAACAAATTCGACAACAATCGAAAAAAGAGGAAAATTTGCCAGGATTTTCGCTCGTGCAATTGATAAAAGAAGTACAAAATTTAGTATTCTGTCTTTCTACTCTTAATGTAGGGTAGTAAGTTAAAAGTTTTGGTATATTTTTAGAATGGAATGGAACAAAATGAAATATCCAGTCCACTGGATTGCACATATGTAGATTGACTTGGAGTGAAGTGAAAAGTGAAATATTATTCAAATCAGCGAAATTAGGTCTAGATGCTTGTGTTATTATAATTACCAATCAGTTAATAAATTCAATGAGATATGGATTGAAATTAACTCAATTTATGTGAATCAGGTTTGAATTATGCAGTGTATTATTTGAACATGATGTTATAGCCGTAAGCTTAAATATCTTATAATATACAAGTACATGAAGTACCTATAATACTAAGATTTTTTGATATTTTATAACGTTTATTTCATAGAAAGGTTGAATAAGACTAGAAAGGAAGTCACCATACCGAAGGTGCCGAACGATAGCACTATGATAGGTTTGACACGGCGGCTTCTTAGTAATTCGAGTTGCGTGTTATATCAACACTTTTATAAATGCGATAGAACCAATAGTAGCCCTTCATTTTGTTTGAAATGTTTATTACTACCTGTGTGATCGTAGTAGACAAACAGCGACACTCGTCCTGGTGCAATATACTGTCTATTTCCCTTCTAATCTAATTGAGTTGTTTTGTAATTAATTTTATTTAACAACGAGAGCCAAAATTCGTCGTACTTTTTATACAGAAACATTTACATACTTTTGTCGTGGGTGTCAGATAATAAAAAAGATTATGTTTTAAACACTCAAAACAAGTCAAAGTAACATATGAGCAACTCAACCTGTTTACGCTTGAAACACGAAGATATTCTTCAAACAGCCAAAAAGCCCGAGTGACGCAAATTACGGCACATTAAAGCCATGCAACAAAGTTGCCGGTTTCACTCGCTAAGCATCTAATGTGTAAGTGCCCGACTGCCTTCTCAAAGTGAACGGGCTGTAATCGGCTTACACACGTGCAGCTCCAACTAGATACGACAAGTTTCGGAACTTCGGAACGCTCGCCAAGTTTTAATTGATAATGATCTTGTTTTTATTAGAACTACGGGAAAGTTAGACGAGGTCTGAAGGGTTTCTTATACAATAACGTCACTGGCCAATTGGTGGCTCAAAAAAATTTTATGGTAGGGAAAACTGATCACATCTAATTCCAATTACGATTCCTTCCCAATAGAGCATTGTAAAAATAGGACCCAGGACTAAAAAAAGTAGGGGGCCTTCTCTACAACTGGGAGGGTTTAGGCTATAGTCCACCACACTGACAGTGATCTCCTCTACTACATTGAGAATTTGAGCTGGCTACATAGCTAAAAATTCCAACAAATTTTAAAGTGCTAGTTCACGATCTTTTCTCTCACCGTTAGAGAACGAGATAATTCTTTATGAATATTTTTTTCTTAAAACTTCCCAGGACTTACACTGTCCGTCGCACAAAAGCAATTAGCAAGTAAAAGCGGAATGCGGGGCTGCGCCACCGTCCACCGCCACCGCAATGAGACGCGGCTAATATCGTTAACAGAAGTTACTGTACTCCACCAACTGGCCAATTTCGAAACTGTACCCACAATACCGGCTACTTTTGCTAGTAAATCATATTGCAAAGCCGAAGGATTTTTCTGCTGTTTAAATTGCGAAAGATTTGAGAGAAGGATTTGAAAATGTTTTTTGCGTGTTGTAATTAATGTATTGAGTTCATAATATTGGTTAAGTATTAAGTGCAAGTTGTTAAATTATTAAGAAAACCAAATGTCATAAATTCAATTTATTTATGAAAAGAAGCAAATGATTTTTTTTCTGTACAGTACACTAAAAAGCAAAGAATGAAAGAGAGTACTTAATGATTTTACTCCCATTGCAAATTTAATCACCGAATAAAAACTCAAATGAAAACTTTAAATATCTTAGTCCCCATAAAATACATAACCATTACGCCCAAAGACTGTTTTACCATTAAAGCGTTCCGTTCCTAATTAAAACTTAGTTTAAGTAGTAATTAGTTAATTAGCCGCTGAATTTAACAGCCATGGCCGCAGGTATTGGAAACTTTCGAGCCGACGTCGGCTACATTATTTCATTAATTTGCTTTGTTAAGGCTCGTAGTTTCAATACCGATTTTGTAAATGTAAGTGTAAGTTTTACCTCAACAAGATTAACAGGACAAGATTCTAACAATGGGATGTTGCAAATACTAGGCTTTGTTACCAGTTTTTCAATTACGATGTTTATTGAGTAGTGATGGCCTCGAGGTTTAGGCACGCGGTTGAGAATCGCGGCGTTTGCCTGGAGTGGAATCCTGGAGGTGTGTACCTCTGAGTTTTCGAATTTGTGTGTTAAAAATGAATTATCACGTTAACGGTAAAGTAAAAGATTGAGACGAAACCTGCACTCCTAAAAATTCTTAGGAATTTCTTAGGTGCGTCCTCCAATCTAACTTGATAGAAAACCAATCATGATGTTCCGTTTATGCGTAACTTGCTATACTCAAATTTAAGGGTCATGTGCTTTTTGCATAAACCACAACTCAAACTTTGTCTAGAAATTCCTTCCACTTCTACTCTCGCATCATAAAACCCTACAATATTCTCCGATACTGCAAAAGCCGAGACAACCACACAGCCGTAAAGGGAGCTGCGTTGTCATCTGCATACGAAGTCGGCACTGAGGGAATCGGTAACTTGCTTGGAAGCGTGGCTCGGACGAATAGAGCAATATAGCTTGAATGCTAGTTCATACGAGTGTAAAGGACTTTGAACGCTTTGAGAATTCCATCGCCTTAAAGCCTTTATGTTTGACAAAGCAGACTCGAATATTTGATGTGCTGGATTGAATATATCGAGCAGTTTTTTACTACTAGATGCACTTGTAAATGTTGTGCTCATACGATGCAATATATTGTTTGACGAAAATATTTTATTTTAACCCCTCACAAAATGAAGTGGGCCGGCCACGTCTGCCAACGGTCGGAAGGCTAGTGGAGCAGATAAGTGTTGAAGTGGAGACCGCGCTTAGGCAGACGTAGTGTAAGACGTCCTGCAGCACGATGGTCCGAGGACTTGAAAAGGTAGGTAACGGATTAATGAGGGCTGCTCAACACCGAGATGGTTGGTGCTTTCTTAGGAAGGCCTTCGTTCAGAAGTGGACGGCGACTGTATATAACCCTAAAAAAAGTCTGTTAATATAATTTCTGTCGCAATGTCATCATGACGTCACAGGATGGCGTCTAAATAAAAACACAATTGTAAAAATAATGTTATAAAAATATTATTCAGTGTTGGAAGATCTTGCCCTTAAATTCGTGATTGTAAAGGCGACAATGAAAGAATCGGTTAATCAAAGATGAACACTAGGAAGGATGGAGATTTGGCGTTGCCAGCAAATTTAATTCCAATCAATTTGAGGAAACTTGGCCTCGTGGGAGGCGTCTAGAGATTACCAATGGAAGTCCAACTTTTTTTTTATAAAAGTTTAGCAAAGATACCGCACAAGCGCTTATTTATTACAATGCAGATAGAGAAACGTTAAGGATTGCATTAAGACGGTTTTCTTCGAGTCAAAATTGAAACATCTGAACTTGGAGATTAATAAACAAGTTCTATATAGTTTCTGCTGATAAATGTGTAGTAGAATGCGTTGATTTTTTTGCCAGCCCTTACGGATTACCTAAGACAGTAGATATGTCCCATTAAAAATTGAATCGAATGGTAGATCACACAGACAAAAATACTTTAAATAAGAACCTTAACTTCTTTATTTAACCAAAACTGAAACCAATCAGTATACGCACAATATACCATCAGAATATCGAAATTACTTTTAAAAATTTCCAATATAAAACTACAGCAATTCTCACAAACTGTTATTGTCCAGAGGGAACTAATTGCTTCGTTTGAATAATGGATAACAGTCACAAAGAGACACCAATTTTTATGATAATCATGACGATCGGTGAATCAATTTGTATAATGAATTTGGAAACGTGCTGTTTCATAACTACAATGAACACGTGAAAGAAAGACTAGAGGAATAGTTTTTATATTCTGCGTGCGAGATTTTTGCAAATTTTTCAATTAGTGAAAAATTGTAGCTAAGAAGGATTTATGTTTACTTTTTTTTATTTAGTTTTCTAAGACTTATGACGAGTACTGCAATAAAAATAAGTATTTTTTTAATACGTCCGACGAACAATCATAACATGTTACTTCATTAAAAAATGTTGATATACGTATAAAGTTTTGAATAGTGTAAAAATATTAAAGTAATTTTGTAATCTTTCCCTAGATCACAAAATTACTCCATCCTGCATCAAAAAAAGACATGCATCGGCCGGGAATCGAACCCGGGCCGCCCGCGTGGCAGGCGAGCATTCTACCACTGAACCACCGATGCTTGTTATCACTTGTTCAAAAGATGTACCACATAGAGCCGCGTCAAACATTTCCCTTCACTTTAGGCTCATCTCAAGAAACGTAAATATTACGAATTTGAACAAATGTTATCTTCGCTTGCACAATATCCTATATGAAGAGAACTCGAATTGCCAAATAGATCAAAGTATAAAAGTATTCAATGGAATATGTGTTTCATATTATGGCGAATAAATTTTTCAATAAAACTGGGACACTCCACGATTCTGTATTGTAAAGACATTTGCGGAAATTGTAAAAGTCTTCTCGAACGCCGGCTTGCAGTTGGCATTCTTACTTCTAGAGAATCTACTTCGCGTTAACTTAGATGTGTTTTGTTGGGGATTTCTTATGAAAAGTGTATTAAAAATACTACCGTTCTTGTTTATAACCGATAGTTAATTTAACTATTACTTAAAATTGGTTATCTCGTGTCTTCTAACTTTACAACGAAACTTATAGAGCAGTCTAAAGCATTTGCCATCCGAATTCCGAAACCTTTTAAATAGGTGTTTAAACAATATGAAATGCAAGCAATGTAATCATCATCATTAGCCCATGTTCTTTCCACAACTATACTATATACAGCTATACTATACTCTTATATGAAAGGATTATGTTGAGGTGCATTTCGACACCTAGATTTCATTAGCAGTGTTTTTAGTCCCAATAAATATCCGTCACATTTCTTGCCTATATTAATCTCTGATTAAGAATTAAAATATACAGTAACAATCTTTAAATATCTAAGCATTTATATTTTAACTCGAACAGCTGTCCATATTGTGCAAGCAAAGATGTAATTTGTTCCAAAACTCATAATAATCACGTTTCTTGAGACGAGCATCAAGTGAAAGGAAATAGACGCGGCACTATAGGCCGCATCTTTAGACGGATGACAACAAGCATCGGTGGTTCAGTGGTAGAATGCTCGCCTGCCACGCGGGCGGCCCGGGTTCGATTCCCGGCCGATGCAAATTCTTTTTTAAGTTTTTTTACAGAAATATTTCTGTAGGTATTTTTCAATTAAATGTTACATTGAATGGCACTCGACAGACACGGGTTTGTAACACATATTCTCATAATCATCATCAGCTGTAAGGACATCCACTACTAGATATAGGCCTCACCCAAAGTTGATATATTATTAAAATATAAACTTACTTCACAATTATCTTCAGCACTATAAACAGCAAACCCCCTTTCCCCAACACTTAAACATTTCAAGCTGTACTTATCATATAGATGTTCCCGGATCCGTCCATCGTGATTCAAGGCACGTCTTCGCGAAACCTCGGCCCACTTGCACTACAAACAGGCACTGTTGATGGTTTTCTGTATACATCTCGCTGTTCCGTTGAAATTGAAACGCGATCCGATCGTGGGGGATAAATATTCCTTTGAATATATTTACACCACTTAGGCGTAGATGGATTCTGTGTTTAACTGAATATTCCTATGTGACGTGCTTTGAGGATTTTACGCTATCCTAGAAAAGGGATAAGTTGGTACTGGCACAAAGTGAACGATTAAAGATGAACGAGGTCCAAATAGAGTGACGATGGCCATGTATGATACATATGAACATGTATAATAATCCATTTCAAGACATCACAATATTCCTATATGATAACATTGAAAATATTTCGCTATCCTAAAAAGGAGGATGATTTGTTTGCCCTGAAGCGGCAAAGTTAACAATTCCTGGTGATGACGATGGGAAATCAAAGTGTGAGAATCGTTTACAAGTTAACTTAACTGGCTCAATCATCGCCTTTCCAAATGCTGCCAGCCACCTTGGCAATATCGTCACCCCACCAAGCCAGTGGGCGCCCCACACTGCAATTGCCGATAGTGTCCACTCCAGACATAAAATATAGTCGGGCTTTAACACTTCGCAAATTGTCATTCGGAGGGTGAATCAATAACTTGTCATCATTTCCCTGCCTTGGTCCCAATTTAATTCTTGGGGTCGACGCAGTATGTTTTCTCCTTCCACACATCCCTGTCAGCCGTCATGTCTTCATTCACCCCTTTCTTTTTCATATCTTCAGTCACGCACTCCATCCATCTCTTCTTTGGCCTTCCTCGGCCCGCCCATCCATCCACTTTCATATTCATCACCTTTTTTCCTGCATATGATTCAATAACTTGTAAAAACAATATATTCCATTAGAAAACGCTTAGTGATTAAAAGCAACTGCATAATTTGACTGTGATTATCTTAAGCCACATGCTACGTAAACACTTTGTACCGCCGTCTTTGCTTAGAATAGCTAAGCTCCACCGAATCATAATGACGACATTATTCTTGACCTCATTAGTCTCGCGGCATAAATCATCGCGATTGACCTAGAAGTCACGATTTTTATTCCCGATTTAAGCAAATTTTTATTGGGTTTGGACATTCTTCATAATGACTCTGCTAATAAAAATAAGGTCGGCAGAAACGTTTGTATCATGAAAAAAAAATGTGCAGTGTACACGTTTGCTTATCTCTAATGGTATTGTGGTGGTGTATTGTAAAACAACTTTATATTTTATTGATTTATATAGACAACGACTAAGGTCTATTCGAAAAGGTTTACGACCATGGCATGGATCTACGGCTTATATATGAATTAGTTAAGTTATATTTCGTTTAAAATATTCATATATGTTATAATTCATAGCCGTAGTTAAAATGTGCCTAAAGGTTTAAGAAAACTTTAATTTTTATTAATTGATTTTTATGAAGCAATACCATATGCTTCACGTTGCCCCCTTCCATTTCTACAGCCTTATTTTCATTTAAATAGTTCAAATTACATCTATCTTAATAAAATCGCAGCAAGTAGCTCGCTAATACGAAATTTCAATGTATTTCCTTCAAGTGATAACTACAATATACCTCTACAAATGCGTACATTCTGTGTAAATAGGAGCACAGTAGAACACAAGTCAAACAGCTGGCTCGTACGAAGGTCGAGGCGTAAAGACGTCTGTGACACAGATGTTCCGGGGTGCGACCCATTTGTCTTGTGACGTGAAATTGCGTTGAATAATCTCGTAGGCTTAGCACTCATGTTTATTACAATGACTGTCGTTGTTCTCTAAGCAATGTGTTATAAAGGCAAGAATGCTATTTATTTTCATTTGGCCCTATCCCACACACACGCCACTGTAACTCCTGTGCTCCCGGATTAACAGCACGCACTGCATTGACGCCGAGCATTGCTCAGCCAATTTAAGGGAACCTAATATGTCATAATCCTGCAATAAAATTAACCAATTTTTTACCATTCAAAGGTTCAAGGTCAAGGTGTGCGAAAGTTATGTGTGTATTCAAATTGAATTGTCACTTGCTTTAACGGTAAATAAAATTCGTGAAGAAACTTACACAAACTCAAAAGTTCTTAGGCATTTCTTAAGTGTTTTGTCTGCCGACCTGCACTAGGCTAGGCGTGGTGGCGGGCTGATGATGATAGGTACAAAAACTTACCTCTGCCCTTTGTGATACAGGCACGTGTGTGTATATGTATGAATGTTGTATGACATTTGTAATTGTCATTCTGTGTATGCAATACTAGATTATGTTGCAAGATGATTCTTCAGCCTGGACTGAATTAATCAGGAGAACTGATTGCATGTTATAGGGTCTTAGTCCAGTAACTGCGATGCTACATTTGTATAATTATGATGATTTTGAAAACATTAAAATGTAGAGACTTCGGGGTCTCGTAAGACAAGTATGTTCGCGATCTCGGTTTGAAATGGTTTTTTTAAGTAAACTAAAAGCCAATTTGAGACAAAGTAAAAAAAATGCAGCATAGATTTTATAAATATGCTCGAAAAAACGCAGAAGCCTAATACATTGTACCAAAAAAATATTAATAGTAAATAATATAATCAAGCTTCGATGTTTTGATATCTATTTAATTAAAAAGTATCTAAATTTATTCTTGTATTTTTAAGGTTTCAGTCGATGGAATTCTACTGACTAATTTGTTACTGATTTTTACAAGTTGAACCTTACACGCGACATAATTGATACAACAAAAAGAGTTGCATCGGCCGGGAATCGAACCCGGGCCGCCCGCGTGGCAGGCGAGCATTCTACCACTGAACCACCGATGCTTGTTACCACTTGTTAAAAAAATGCACCACATATTGCCGCGTCAGATATTTCCTTTCACTTGGACTCATCTTTAGAAACGTGACGATACCGAATTTGTAATGTAATCACTGCTAGCGCAATATGAACAGCTATAATTATATGTTGCAAATTGTATATAGCGGTTGCCTCAATCAAAGATTGGATTTTCGAATCAGACAATGATATTGCGTTTTCCATAAGGTTATACACAGTTGCAACACGAAATTAAAAACTTCTCCGAAACATCATCATGTGAAGGCAGAAATCGAGAAAATAGTCCTAACAAACAAATATACTATAGTAATTACAAAAAAGGGATTTTCTAGATCTATCCTAGAATCCGGAATGATTACTTCCCAATCGAATGAACGAATTTACAACAAAAATCTACCAATACCTACTCACAGTTTTCAAAATTCAATTCCCTACAACGAAGCATTATCGATGTGATTCGTGGCGTGCTTGGAATAGAATTAAACATAGCCAAAGTGTAAGATTTACTGCCTGTGACGTCTTGCTGACGTTTCATTTAGTGCATTTGCATGCAGTTCTGGGTTTTGAATCGTTTGTGCTGTTCGGTTTTGGAACACGTTCCGAAATCGGTTGACAGCGCTGAGCTTGCAGAAATTTGACAGGCTAGATGCTTTTGACCAATATGCATAGAAGTTGGTTAAAGAAATTTATCAAAAGAATAAGGGAGGTAAGAATTAGTAAATTCATCATCATAAAATGACTACTTACAGGACATTAACCTCATGTAACGATCCGGACTAGAATGTTTTTTATACATACATGATTCACGGCTGTATTCCCCGAAGTGGTAAACAGAGGTAAATATCGGAACCCACATTTCATTCATAATAGTGGGAGAGTTTGTCGTTTTATGCACTTCGCCTTACGATCTAAAACCCTGAATACGATTCCAGAATCGAGCAAAGAGTTTTCATAACGTAATTCCCACCAAGAAGTCTGGATATGTGCCCGAAAAACGGCGATAGGGTCGCCTCAGAGATATGTGGCTACAAAAATGCACTGCTGCGTGCCTCTTCGGGGAATTAAGGTATGAATGTATGGATAAATATATAATAATAATAATAATACTTTATATCGACTAGAAAATAAGGCTCAGACTTATTTCTCAGCATAAAATAGGCAGTATGATATTTAGTCTTGAAAATAGTTACAACTTTCTTTGTATTTTCGCTTCCTATGGAGTTATGTTTACCGCCCAAGGGTAAGGGGGTTATCAGCTATCCAATATCCATCGCCATGGCTTCGACCCACATTTATTACAAGCCGGGGTCTGTTAAGGGTCGGATGTTAATTTTGGGGCCCCATGTGCACATTACCATGATATGTTTTGATTTATTACCGAAAATAGTTTCATTAACGAGGTATTCTCTGTAACGTTCTTGTTATCTACAATCTATGCATACAGAAGGATACACTGTGAATGTATTAAATATGTTCTTTTGGTACGGTGGAAGCGTATCAATAATTAAAAAGTCGCGGTTTCGAAAGTTGAACCGAAAAAAACGTATGCCAAATCCACGACTAGATAAGTTTTACTTTATGTAATCACTCTTAAAAAAGCTAATTCTTCATGGTATTGTATAAAATATTGCTGACTTAACCGTGTCAAAGTTATCAGAACTTCGAAAATATCTTATAAAAATCAATTTCGCGCCGAAATACGAAACTTTTGAGATTAGTTTGAAAAAATTAGGGGGTTCAATATTCGCTTAGTCAGCGCTAAATATCAAATTTGACAAGCCTTTAAACATTTTTTGAAAGTCACGAATTCAACTTCTTTATCAAGTCTGCCTTTATTGTATATCTCATAGGTATATCACTGTTGATTTCAAACAACCATACCGTTGAAAGAAGGATAATTTTAGCATTTTGAAAATCAAAAATCCTTTCAGCCTTATCCCAACCTCTCTTTTCCATAACGACCGCACGTGCTGGTATGCAAGCATAGTATATATATGGTATGCATCCATCTCAAAGGAAATTTACAATATATGATAGCTTAAAATATGTCGCATTATAGTCAATAGCCATCAAAAACCCGTAAAAGTCGACGTGCAGTGTGAAGCAAGTAGTGCATAAATTATACGCCATAAGTATGGGAATAACAGTACAACTTAGCTTTTCTATTTATGAATATAATCTTGATTTCTAATTTCATCTAAGTAGCCTTCATGTACGATAATCATGCCCAATATTTTCTTCCCTTATAGCTTCAACTGGAATCAAGTCTTAAACTCACAATGGCGCTGCATTATCCAATCAACGCTTTGACGGAATGGAACCCACATTCGGCGCGGAATCGCATTGCTTTCCTTTGATTCGAATCCCAGTACACACCGGAACACGTCTCTAGAGGATTAAATGAGTTGGTTATCAGCTGCATCACAAGCTAGAGAGAAAGCATATCATAATATTCTTCTTCTTCTTCTTCTTCTTCTTCTTCATCAACCCATCTACGCCCACTGCTGAGCACGGGTCTCCTCTACCCTTGAGAGGGTTTAGGCCATAGTCCACTACGCTGGCCTAGTGCGGGTTGGCGGACTACACACCTAAGAAATTCCTAAGAACTCTTAGGTGTGCAGGTTTCATCACGATGTTTTCCTTCACCGTTAAAGCAAGTGATAATTCAATGTGAATACACACATGACTTCGAAAAGTCAGAGGTGTGTGCCTGGGGTTCGAACCAGCGACCGCCGAGCCGCCCAAACCTCAAGGCCATCACTGCTTGCATATCTGTATACAAAGAGAAATTTTCATTTATGAATTTGTCTGTCCATCATCGTCATAATCATCAGCTGAAAGACGTCCACTGCTAGACATAGGCCTCATCCAATGACTTCCAAAGCGCTCTGTTCAACGAGATCTGCATCCAGCGATCATGCCCTGTACCTTATGTGCCCTGCCCATTACTTCATCATCATCACATACAAGAAAACTACCAATTTTTTCTATACCACAATTTATCTGTGAGTAGCTGACAAGTTTTAAAAGCAAAAGGAGAAAATCTGTCTACTCAGTAGGTACTAGAAAATTAACTGTTACTAAGAACAGCATCATATAACGGAGAATCTCCTTAAAAGATTAAAAGTAACATTTTAAAATCTTATAAAGAGTACAAACATGACTTTAATACTCCATTCTAATCTCAGTAAACGTCGCCCCGGTGCTCATTAAGTGAATTTCTGTACATTTTATACGAATAGGTTTGTTCACATCCCATTGGTAAAGTATATTTTTCTTAATTATTTGTACTTTATTACATTTTTTATATAGTTGGTTAAAGATAAACATAAAAATGAGAGGCTGCAATTTCGAAAAAAATAAATGTACGCGCTTACCACGGATCCGATTAAGATTGAAGTCTCCCTTAGTCATAGTGCTCATAACAATCATTGTCTTATTGTAGGTACTCGTAGGTATGTTTATTATCTACTTACTTTTTGACTAAAGGCTTGATATTACAGATGACATAATTGTGTTCATTTGTGAGATTTTTTAACATCGAGCCGCTATATGCTTGACACCTGCTTAAGAAACACACAACAACAATTAATAGGAATTACGATAAACAGCAACTTTTCATTTCTGTTTGACATGTTGAATTTTTTGATCGTGTCATCGTAGGAGAATAAATAGGTGACGGACAAGCAGCGACACTCCTCCCCATACAAAATACTGTCTTTTTCCCTTCTAATCTTATTCAGCTGTTCTTTGCATTTATAGTATATAAAATCGTATATCGTATATAGAACATATGAACGGACTTACATTTGATACCGTCCGTTGTCCAATCAGCTATAGCGAAAACACAAAGGCCGAGATTGTTTCATACATTGGAACATAAAAACTTCCTTCGATATGAGTCACGTCTGTGCGCCCCGTCTGACCTAGATGGCATGAGTCTAGGTCCCAGTAAGATGAAATTGGTATTAATATCTTTGTGTGTATCGATTTGTGGCTTCGATATTTTCTTCTTAGAGGCATGTGTTGAGGTATTTTGATTTATTAGGCAAACTTGCAACCGCTGTCTGTAGGCCACTTATAAAAGGACATTGTGGAAGTCTTTGAAAGAGTCCTACGTCCAGCAATGGACATCTTAAGGCTGATATGATGATGATGAAGCAAACTTGAAGTTTGGTTTCTTACTTTGGTTTCGATCGACAGGAAGTGTATTGGGTTTTCAGGTCGGGTAAGTGTTTACTAAAGATATATCTTTAAAAAAAGTGAGTAGCAGCAATAATTTGGGCAAAGTTATACATAATTTTCGAATAATTTTTATCCAAAGCATCCAATCTTTCGAAACCGTAATTAAGAAATAACGGACACTCAACTTAACCTCATAATGAAAAAATATGCACATCAAATTTTAGATTGGAAAAATATACATTTTCAAGACAGAGATCTCTTTACACAAGAAGGACAAGAATATATATTTTTTCAGCAAAAGTATACTTGAAGTTAACATCAAAGAGAAACTAAACTCTTTAATGAGCACATGAGACATAAGAGAGGCGTATACACGACAGAAAGTCATTCGTTGGACTTTACACTCCTCAAATCCCAACTTTGAATTAATGCTTTAACACATTTCTACTTTCTTGCGTTTCTTAGACACAACTTTTGTGTCCTGCGGCATATGCGGTTTTGAATTACCGATCGTATTGGTTAATCGATAATTGGTGATTGAAAAGGAGTAAGATCGCAAACAAAGAGTAATTCGCAAGAAATGCGATGAAAATGCGAGAAAGAAAAATAGGTTTGTGTTTTGTTTGTTTTTTTTTTTTTAATATCCACCTTTTTACCTGTACTCTGATGAAGTAGAAAAAGGTGAGTTCAATCACATTGACACCTCGACTGATGATCTCGATGCTGTTCAAATAGAGCATTACGCGGCGAAAGACTAAATTGTTAGTCTCAATGCCTGACCTGGTAATCAAACCTAGGGATCGAAACCACGCATCCCATATGCGTGATGATGATTATATTCTAATCTGGATACACAAGACAGTCTGAGGTGTTATATAGTAATTATGGATCAAACACGAATGCACCTCTGCCTGCTCCCTTAGGGGAATATAGGCGTGAGGTTATATACATATATATCAGTGGCGTGCCTAGGGTGTCAAACTAAGGCAAGCCCAAATGTTTATTTAGTAGCAGCATATTTTTTTGGTACGTAGGACTAATAAATACCTACCGGTTAGTACTCACATTGACGTTTATAGCGTTATTTTATAAATAAACAATCGTTAAGTTCGTTATTCGGAACTATGTAAGGCAAGTCGGGCTTTCGGGCTTCTATGGAAGTACCGCCACTGATATATATATGTGTATAATATGTATATATATATATATGTACGTATATACATCAAATACAAACAAGGCCGTTGATTGTGATATTAACTAGTAATTGTGTTTTGATACGACAGAATCCAGATTAGTTCTCCGGCTGTGTCAACATTTACTGAAGCATAATTGTGTATTCTAGCATATTGTTGCTTGTGATTCTATTGTCTACGATTAACTCATAAGGCAACCGCATCATACTTACGTATGGGAAATACAAAGTTCTGTTTGATAAATTTTGTATTGAGATCACAGAAAAAGATGAAAAGACGAATAAAATAAAGACATTAACGGCGGTACAACTTAATTTCTACATTTTGAAGTGCATTTTTTTATGGGTAAACATTTTACTCAATATATCACACTTAATTCCTTTTATAGCATTTATTTAAAGCGTAGTTTTGCAAATGGGTGACAATATTTCAGCATAATTGCAACCACGAAAAATAATAGTAGTAACATAAAAATTGGCCTTCATTTTCCTCCTTAATGTTTAATGTACCAACTGAAAAATGGTCTTAAGTAAATTATCAGTTCAACATTCAACCTCCCATTAAATCTAAGTAATAGGCAACTACAAACAATAGGCAAATTTCAAAGTTACTATTCCGTCTCCGTCGTAATCACAAAGACAAGAACTAACTTCGTCACCGACCTCGGTTTTATCAATAAATCTTTCTTTCAACCCTTTTTGCCAAGTAAACAAATTCCATATAAGAAAACCGTGTCGCGAGCAAAATTCAGGGTTACCCAGCTCAGTAATCTATCACTTGAATGGGGGTTGACTCCGCAATAAGGTCGCCATAAATCTCCCAGAATTTTCGCGTCCATACTGTGGGGTTGACGGCTAATAATGCTCTTATTATGGTGTTGATTTATTTCCGCAATCCCTTTTCTGTATCTATTGGAATTGCCCCATCGGGAGATGAGAATGTTGATTCTCTTGATGTTGATTTCTGAATTCTTGATTAATCGGAAAGTGATCGATTTGATGAAGATGTACTGTTTGTGGATTTACTTGTTGGTTGTAGGTACAATGATTGCCTTTTTTGTGAGACTTCAGAGTGAGAATATTCAAATTGTGTTAGTGATTTCTTCATGAAAGAATCAATTAGGAAACTATTAAAATCAACACAGACAGAAAAAAGACCTGTGCCTGTGAACTTAAACGTAGCTGGCGTAATGTAATATTTATAGAAATGTTTGTTTAAAATGACGTATGTAAGTATAGAAGCGTTATTTCAATTGTGAGTTGATTCTATACACTATATAACCTGTGTTCCATTTTACATTGAACTATTTACTTATTTAAACAGTGAAGGAAAACATCGTCCGCACTCTTCCTTGAATGAGTGCATAATAATATAGTGGTTTTTATTACCTTATTAACAAGGTTAGCTACTAATGTTATAAAATTCTCCAAAAAACACACTTAGCGGACATAAACAATCCTACTTCAATTACATTGTCTATCATAACCTTAGTTCTGTATCTTAAGGCATGTTCAACATAAGAACACCCCATGAAAAATACCAAGCACTTCGAGGGGCAGCCGGTGATAACGTACGACACGAAAAGTCCATTACGCGGCATATTACGATGCTATGACTACTTTCCGTGTTACCTCTTAATGACCACTCAGTGTACACCATCTTAACAATTGTGTGTGAAATAATGTGTTTTGAAGAGCATTGCGATTTGTTATGGTGAAAAAGTATTTGTAAGTTTTATTTTCACAGCTTCCGGACGCAGTTGGCTAAAGAGCAGGTTGTGAAACGAGAGGCCGCGGGTTCGATCCCCACATCGAGGTATAATTATGATTGTGTGATTTTTTTTTTTTTTTTTTTTTTCACGTCTGCGTGTTTTTAGGCCGATAAGTCCCTCAATCCATTGTTCAAGCCAACATAAAAGACCCTGAAAGTACACCACAATCAGATGGTGCCAATGACAAAATTATAGAGAAGCTTATTAATGAGAACGCAAAGCTCAAGGGTGAATTAGAGAAACTTCGGCGAGAATTCGAGGAACTTAAGGCCGAAAAAAGAAGCTGCAGTCACCAGACTCAACCTTCTTCAGTGAGCAGTACATATGCTAAAGTGACTGCATCTTCAGCAGGTTTAGGGGCGTCACGTTCTGTACCACCTGAAAACATGGCAGAATTGTCACGCCGTCTCTTGGCCATAGAAAAGGTCATACTACCATTGCAACAGAGACATCTTCCGTTAGATAACGATATATTGAAGGGGAGACAAACTGTTTTAACTTCCGTTGAGAGAAAAAAGAAGCATAAGAGGCAGAAGGCCGTCCAGGGGTGCAAGGTCGGGATACCTCCAAGAGAGCCTTGCTAGTCCGGATGCTAGCAGGGACGGTGCGCCCTGGGCAACGTTGGCCCGTGCTGACGGCCAATTCCCGACACAAGCGGACGGTCATCTTGACTGCACTGCGGTGTGGCCTATATTTTGGCCCAACCCGGTTCTGTCCCGGGTTTCTGGCGGGCTCGGACAGCAGTTCTTTGCTTCCGAGCAGGAAATGGGCGAAACCCATTTCCACCGTCGAACTCGTAATCCGGTCGAAGCTGTGGTCATGTCTCGCAGTTCGGCCGGCGCGAGGGCCTTGGCTTAACCGCCCGGGTCGCGAGGGAGAAAACCTCTATGAAAAGTTACCCCGAATCCCAAGCGGCGGCGCACCGTGAGGGGATGCATGGCTGATGGGAGGTTCAGTCTCTAGTGCGACTCCCGCCAGAGTACCGGCCGACCCTCTAGGCGGGTCACGCTAGGCTTACCCAGGTACAGGGGGCACTGCCTGGGTGGACTACCCTTTCCCCCATACTCGTGGGAACTTCATGGATAACACATTAAAAAACAAAAACAATTTATTGATGGAAGTGCCTGCTACGGTCCTCGCCGAGCAGGTGGAGTTTGGAGGGGAGAAGCCCGGAGAGGGCGAAATAGGAGAGAAGCCAGGTGTGATGCCCGCAGTAGGTGTTGGCAGTAAGAGGTCAGCAACTGTGTTAGAATCTGACTCTGGATCCGAGCACAGTTGCCCTCAAGCCCATCGAGCAGGAAAGTTCTGGGCATCAAGCGATGATGATAGCGAACCGGCAGCCAAAATCAGTGCTGCTATTACTAGAAGCAGGAGGCGCACCTCAGCTACAAAAGCGAAGAGCGGCATTATGCTAAGACGCGATTTCTGTCACCGCATCGCAGAAAAAGTGAAGATCGTTGCCAGCGAAACGGGCAACCTAGAGGGAACACACGTCCAAGAACTAAACGACGTGCATCAGGAACTGATGAATTATGCGGACGTGCCACCCACTGGAATGGTGGGGCGACTTGAGACGGAAATAGCTCGACTGCGTGCAGTCGATGAAAAGCGCATGAAGGAAATTCGCTGCCTTCGCGAATTGACCACAAAGCAACAAGATGAGATGAAACGGCTGATAAAAGAACAAGAGGTCAGGCTTCTTCAGATGGAGGCTAAGCTGGGGTCCTTGGCGTACGTACCCACTCCGGAAACTCGTCTCCGTCCTCCCCTTGCTGCTGACAAGGCGAAGCAGAGCAAGGTCATTTCTAAAGACACCGCAAAGCAGTCGCCAGGGCTAACAATTACACCAGCCCCTGCCAGTTATGCGAAGGCTGCTTCTTATTCCGCCGCCACAGCGCAGCCTATTCCGACTGGGAAACCCCGCAAGGGGCGAAAGGGAAAGAAAGTTCCACCGAAATCTACGTTGGGGGAACCCCAATTAGTGTCATTGGCGCCAGCCAAAACATCTGAAGCGTGGACAGAGGTGAAGAATGGCAAGAGGCGTCGCAAAGTAATGGCAAGTGCTGCGTCCCAACAATCTCAACGCAAGTCGGGGCCACGAATTCGTCCACCTAGGTCGGCAGCGGTGACGATTACATTGGCGTGTGGGGCGCAAGAAAAAGGTCTCACATATGCTCGAGTTGTGGCCGAGGCCCAACAACGGGTAGACCTTAAGGACCTCGGTATAAATGATATAAAATGGCGCAAGGCAGTGACTGGAGCGACCATTATAGAGGTGCCTGGGCACGAAAACCAGGCGAAGGCGGACTCTCTCGCAAACAAATTGAGGGAGGTGTTTTGCGGGTCAGAGGATGTACGCATCACCCGACCTGTTAAAACAGCGGAGCTGCGACTCTCGGGGCTTGATGAGTCTGTCACCTCCGAGAAAGTTGCACAGGCGTTCGCCAAGGCCACTCAATGTTGCGCAGAGTCGATTAAAGTGGGTGAAGTCAGACCAGACCGCTCAGGTCTGGGCGTGGTTTGGCTTCGCGCCCCGGCTCAGGCCGCGGATAGGGCGGCGAGAACGGGACGTGTCCTTGTCGGTTGGTCGTCGGCACGCGTTACCGTGCTGGAGCAGAGGCCTTTGCGGTGCTTCCGGTGCCTGGAGCCGGGGCACGTCAGAGCGCGCTGCACAGCTGAGGTCGACCGGAGCAGACAGTGCTATCGCTGTGGACAGATTGGTCACAAGGCAAAGGAATGCACCGCAAGGCCACATTGTACTCTGTGTGCAGCGGCTAATAAACCTGCCGAGCACATGCTGGGTGGCAAGGCTTGCATGGTTAAGCCAAACCGCCAGAATAGAAAGCATCGGAGACAAACTGCAGTTGAAGCTACGGCGCAGCTGCAGTCCGTCTGCCCATCTCGGGCTGTGGATGAGTCAATGGAGGTCGCCCAATAATGGACCTCAAATTCCTCCAGGCGAACATCAATCACTGTGCCGGAGCGCAGGATTTGATCTTGCAAACCATGGCGCAGTGGTCGGTGAACGTGGCTGTAGTCGCGGAGCCGTATTTTATTCCCCCCCGTGACAACTGGGTTGGGGACCTTGACGGTTTGGTGGCCGTGATTACCCAAGGTTCCGCAGGCTCCCCACCCTTCGAGAAAGTAACGAAGGACCGGGGATGCGTAGCGGCACTGTTGGGAGGAATCTGGGTTATTGGAGTATATTTTTCTCCCAACAGACCTCTCGACGAGTTCGAGTTATTTCTCACTCGCCTTGGAGCCTTGGTATCGCAAAGCCAACCTCGCCCGGTCGTCGTCGCCGGCGATTTCAACGCCAAATCCCTGGCTTGGGGCTCGTCAGTGACTGATGCCCGTGGTAGGGTCCTGGAGGAGTGGGCGATCTCACTCGGCCTGTCGGTCCTCAATCGAGGATCGGTTAATACCTGCGTGAGACACAACGGCGGTTCGGTGGTGGATGTTTCGTTTGCCACTGATACCATTGCACATCGTGTCAAAGGCTGGAAAGTCCTCGTGGGCGTGGAGACGTTGTCGGACCATCGGTACATCCGGTTCGACGTCTCAGCGGCTATCCAGCACAGGTTCAGGCCTAATGCCTCGATTGGGAGCGGCCCGCGATGGGCGTTGAAACGCCTCAATAAGGATGATCTGGAGCTGGCTTCATTGGTCCAAGCCTGGCTGCCCGCACCCGAATACCCGGTGCGGATTGAGGAGGAGTCTGAATGGTTCGGAGCAGCGATGGCAAGTATCTGTGATGCCGCGATGCCCCGAGTCCAAACCCTCCCTTCGCGGCGCCAAGTTTACTGGTGGTCGGCGGAGCTGGCACAGATGAGGTACAGCTGTGTTGTGGCGCGCCGTCGACTTGCTAGACTCAGGCGCCGACGTATACGCCAGGCCGACTTTTTGGATCAGGAACGGTTGCTACGCACCCTTTATAAAGAGGCCAGGAGAGCGCTGCGGGTGGCTATATATGAGGCGAAAACTGCGGCCAGAAAGGAGTTTCTATGGACACTGGACCGTGATCCATGGGGGCGCCCTTATCGCCTGGCGCTTAACAAGTTGCGCCCGCCGGCACCCCCCATAACCCAGAGTCTCCGAACGGAACTCCTGGAGGACGTGGTTGCCGCTCTCTTTCCGGCGACCGAAGAAATCGTCGTTCCTCCACCTATGCCGCCGAGACCAACGGCGGCATCGTCATTGTCGTTAACTTTGGCAAGGGAAACCCCGGAGGGTTCCTCCCCAGGTGTAACGCCTGGGGAATTAGAGGCAGCAGTGCTTCGGTTGCGGAGCAAAAACTCCGCTCCGGGGCTCGACGGTATCCCAGGACGTGTGTGGGTGCTAGTTGTCGAGTTTCTGGGGGCGAGGCTCCGTGGCCTATTTTCCGCGTGCCTAGAGCAGGGCCAGTTTCCTTCGAGGTGGAAGACAGGAAAGTTGGTCCTGCTCAGAAAAGATGGGCGACCCGCTGAGTCGCCATCGGCTTACCGGCCTATTGTCTTGCTCGACGAGATTGCAAAACTCTTCGAGCGCATCGTCCATGCGCGCCTCGTCGAGCATCTCGAAAGAGTCGGTCCGAACCTGTCCGATTGTCAATTTGGATTCCGGCGTGGCCGATCCACTATCTCGGCGATTTTGCGGGTCAAGGCTCATGCGGAAGAAGCGGTGGCCTGGGGCAAATGCGTCGTGGCGGTGTCTCTAGACATCGCTAACGCTTTCAACACCCTGCCCTGGGCCTGTATTGAGGAAGCACTGCGATACCACGAGGTGCCACTCTATCTAAGGCGCTTGGTGCACTCGTACCTATCCAACAGGGACGTGGTGTATCCGGGTGCCGATAGGTGGCACCGAAGAGCAATGTCGTGCGGTGTTCCGCAGGGGTCGGTCCTTGGGCCTCTTCTGTGGAACATCGGTTACGACTGGGTGCTCCGTGGTGCCAACCCCCGGGGTGTCGGCGTATTCTGCTACGCCGACGACACGCTCGTTACAGCGATGGGCGGGACCTTCCAGGAGGCCGCCGACCTCGCCACGATTGGCACTGGGAACGTGGCGAGGAGAATTCGGCGTCTGGGCCTCACAGTGGCTCTACACAAATCCGAGGCCATCTGTTTCCACCGGCCTCGGAAGGGGCCACCTGATGGGGCCCACATCGTTGTAGAAGGGGTGCAGATTCCCATCGGCAAGCAGCTCAAATATCTTGGGCTGCTACTTGATAGTCGATGGGAGTTTCGCGCCCACTTTAAGTCGCTGCAGCCAAAATTGCTGCGGGTGGCAGGAGCTCTATCCAGCCTGCTGCCCAATCTGGAAGGTCCGGGCATTCCCTGCCGAAGAATGTACATGGGAGTCGTGCGGTCTATGGCGTTGTATGGAAGCCCAGTATGGGCCGAGTCCCTGAGCAGCCGGTGTATCGCTCTCCTGCGCAAACCTCAACGTGCGCTGGCGCAGCGACTGATCATGGGCTACCGCACGATCTCCCACGAGGCGGCTTGCGTTCTGGCCGGGTCCCTGCCGTGGGACCTTGACGCCAAATTCCTCTCGCGTCTATACCATCAGCGAGAGGAGGCGTCAAGTCGCGGGGACAGACTGGCCCCGAGAGAGGTTGAGGCACTGAAAGCCTCCCTCCGTATGGCCGTCGTGGAGGAATGGCGAACCAGGCTGGAGAATCCCAGTGCTGGTGCTAGGACCGTCGAGGCAGTGCGTCCTGTCCTCGTCCAGTGGGTGGACAGGCGCCACGGTGCGGCGACGTTCCGCCTGACGCAGGTGTTGTCGGGGCACGGGTGCTTCGGCCACTTCCTGTGTCGGGTGGCACAGAAGGAGGAGTCGACCGTGTGTCACCATTGTGACAACTGTCTGGACGACACAGCCCAGCACACATTAGAAGAGTGTCCAGCCTGGGAAGTGCAACGCAGCGCTCTCCGCGCTATTGTCGGTGGAGACCTCTCGCTCCCGGCTGTCGTCTCTTCGATGGTCGGGAGTCCGAGGTCGTGGCGTGCTATGCTTTCCTTCTGCGAAGATGTCATGTCGCAGAAGGAGAGCGCGGATCGGGATCGCGAAAGAAGCGATCCCCCCCGCCAAAGAAGTCAGAGAAGGAGGCGCCGGGTCGACAGAGACAATTAGACCCGGCGCCCTGCCCTGTGGCAAGGGGGCGTAAGAATCCCACCACGGTCTTCCCTGCCTGTCGTAAGAGGCGACTAATAGGGACCCTTGGGGTCGCTTAATGGAAGTGACCCTAAGACGGGCGGCAGCACGGTGGCCTCTGTCTGTCGCGGGCGCCCAGTCGTAAACAAGGCACCCATACAAAGCTTGTGGGGGTGCAACTGCGCCCCCTATCTCACCGAGACGGCCGGGACGCTTTTCGTCTCGGAAGCGCACTGGGTGGCTGCGGTTTAATGATGGGGAATTTCTCGCCCACAGACCGTGGTCACCCTCCTTGGCGCGAAGGAGGCCACGGGGGGTTTTAGTCGGTATGCCGGTGATGGTTAGGGAAAGGTTAGGGACACAGCCCGGCAATAACATCTGCGCGGGCCTCACCGCGCGCCGGGCTGGACCGGTGACCCCGACATACGCTTCCTGCTTCTCTCTCCAGAGGGGGGCGGGAGGTAGAGCCATAAGGAGGCTTTCCCCTCGAAAAAAAAAAAAAAAAAAAAAGAAGGCCGTCCAAATGCAATCAGAGGAAATAATGGTTGCTCACAGTCAACCACATTCTTCGAAAGCGTCTCAAGGTAAATGGGAGGTCGTGACGAGGAAAAAAAACGGCAGGAAGGGAAACAAAAATGACAAGGTGCCTAGGCTTCGTACACCCAAAACAACTGCAGTTGTTATAAAGTTGCAGCCAGAAGCGTTAAGCCGGGGTGTCACATATAGGGATATATTTAAAGATGCTTCAAATAAAATTGGGCGTCTGACAGACTTAGGAATAGATGGGGTTCACTATAGAAAGGCAGCGACTGGCGCAGGAGTACTAGAGATACCTGGTGCCGGCCCCGATAGTGAGTCTAAAGCTAATGTCCTGGCTGAAAAATTAAGGGCGACATTGAACACAGAGGATGTACAAATACAAAGACCGGTAAAATGTGCTGACATACGGATCTCTGGGTTGGATGAATCAGCTAGTACAGATGAAATAGTAGTTGCTGTCGCGCAGGCTGGGGAGTGTCCCGTTGAACAAGTTAAATGCTACGGTGTTCGCCCTTCCTTCAATGGGACTATGACATCAGTCGTAAGGTGTCCAGTGGCGGCGGCTCAAAAGATTGGAAAAAGCCGCAGATTACTTATTGGCTGGATCTCAGCACAGGCTAGGATCCTGCAGCGTAGATCGTTAAGGTGCTTCCGTTGTTTGCAATGCGGTCACGTTGCGGCACAGTGCACGGAAAGTGTGGATTATAGCGGTTCATGTTTCCGATGCGGACAATCTGGCCACAGAGTTGAAGAGTGCTCGGCTGCACCGCACTGTGTAGTGTGTGCAACAGCGAACAAACCGGCAGATCACCGTGTGGGAAGTGGAATCTGTAGCGCTCGCTCAAGCAGAGAAAAGAGAAAGAATGGTGTGGAAGGGAATAAACTCTCCTCAATACCACTCCGTTCATCGGCCACATTTAAAGTGCCGGTAGTTGAGGTGCATGAAATGGATTATCATTAATATGGCTCTGCGTTTCCTGCAATGTAATATCAACCACTGTGCCAGAGCTCAGGATCTCTTATTTCAGAGTATGTCTCAGTGGTCGATACACGTAGCGGTAGTGACTGAACCTTACTTTATTCCTTCTCGAGATGAATGGGTGACTAATCTTGATGGCTCAGTTTCAATTATTGTGCATGCAGCTACCGGTGCCCCAGTCATCGGCAAAGTAATGAAGGGGCGAGGGTATTTAGCCGCACTAATTGGCGATGTAATGGTAGTAGGTGTCTACATATCTCCAAATATCTGTCTCGCGGATTTTGAAGCACATCTTACACAACTGGGTACAATTGTTGGTGGCAGTCACCCTCATTCAGTGCTGGTTTTGGGTGATTTTAATGCAAAGTCTTCAGCATGGGGTTGTCCATTTACAAATGCTCGGGGTCGAAAGCTTGAAGAATGGGCTTTGCAAACTGGTTTGCTCATCCTAAATAGGGGCTCAGTAAACACATGTGTGCGTCAACGGGGTGGATCAATTGTAGATATAACGTTCGCTAGCCCTGCTGTAGCAAGTCGTGTACAAAGCTGGAAAGTCTTGGATGATGTAGAGACGCTATCAGACCATCGATACATCAGGTTTGATGTTTCTACGGAATCTTTGCCTACACTTCTGCGATCTTCTGAGAGGATTCATCCACGATGGGCGCTAAAACGCCTTGACAGAGAAGCTTTTCTTCGAAGCTGTAGCTGTATATGCTTGGGTTAATCATAATGTATCTAATACAATTGAAGATATCGATGAAGAAACAGAACAGCTTAGACAAGATATGACGCATATTTGTGACGTGGCAATGCCTCGAATAACCAACGCACCGAAAAAACGACAAGCTTACTGGTGGAATTCTGAAATAGCTGAACTTCGCTATGCCTGCATAGTTGCCCGGCGTCAATATTCCAGACATAGAAGAAGGCGACGTCGTGTGAGTAATGCGGCAGAATTAGAGGCAGAGCTTTACGAGCGTTACAAGACCGCTAAAAAGACCCTTCAATCAGCTATAGTTGCTGCAAAATCGCTGGCTAAGGAAGAACTGTTTGAAACTCTCTGTGGGGATCCTTGGGGCCGTCCATACCTTATGGTCCGAGGTAAACTTCGAACATGGGCTCCTCCACTAACACAGCGCCTTCAGCCACGATTGCTGGAAGATGTGTTGGACAGTTTGTTCCCGTTGAGGACTGGACATTTGCCTCCAATGATGACTTCAGTCACCGATATTCCTGCAGAGGATGTCAGCGCCAGCGAAGCACCAGAAATAACTGAGAGTGAGCTTCAATTAGCAATGCGTCGGCTTCGCGGTAAAAATACTGCCCCAGGATTGGATGGCATACCAGGCCGTGCATGGCTGCTAGCCCAGGAGGAACTTGGCCCTCGCTTGGGAGATATATTCAGCGCATGTCTCAGACGGAGCCAATTCCCTCGGAGTTGGAAAACTGGTCAACTGGTACTAATTGCTAAGGAAGGGCGCCCAATGGAATCACCCTCTGCATACCGTCCAATTGTTTTATTGGACGTGGTCAGTAAAATATTCGAGCGAATAATTTCAAATCGTCTCGTTCAACATTTGACAGAGGTTGGTCCAAACTTAGCGGAAAACCAATTTGGCTTCAGACAAGGTCGTTCCACGATACAGGCAGTAACCAAGGTTAAAATATTGGCAGAGGATGCTATTACACAGGGCGACGTTGTGTTCGCAGTGTCACTGGACATTGCGAACGCGTTTAACACGCTACCATGGAGTTGTATTAGAGAAGCCCTCCGTTATCACAGAGTGCCCGCCTACCTTCGATCCATTATTGCCTCGTACCTCCATGACAGAGTTGTTACGTTTCCCGGATGTGATGAATGGAAGAGGCGAGACGTCATATGCGGTGTTCCACAGGGGTCTGTTCTTGGGCCTCTTCTGTGGAACATCGGATATGACTGGGTGCTTCGCTGCGAACTTGCTCCCGGCACTACAATTATTTGTTACGCAGATGATACTCTGGTAACTGCGCGCGCGGGAACGCATCGAGAAGCTAAAGCACTAATAACGGAGGGAGTGTCTCAGATTATTGCTCGAATTCGACGTTTAGGACTTGAGGTGGCTATTAATAAAACCGAGGCCATGTCTTTTCATTCGACTCGCAACCCACCGCCTCGTGGTTCCCACATAATTGTGGAAGGCGTTCGGATTGAAGTACAGCCGGCATTAAAATATCTGGGAATTTTTTTGGACAGTCGATTAAATTTTACAGAACATTTTCGACGACTGGTTCCAAAACTCATAAAGGTATCTGGGGCATTAGCACGTCTCCTGCCAAATCTTAGGGGACCTAACTCTGCATGTAGGAAATTATATGCAGGAATTGTAAGGTCTATCGCCCTTTATGGTGCTCCTGTGTGGGCAAACAGATTGACGAAGCGAAACATTGCGATGTTACATAGACCACAAAGAGCGATGGCCATTAGAGCTATCAGAGGCTATCGCACTATATCGTATGAGGCGGCTTGTCTTCTAGCTGGATTTCCACCCTGGGATCTAGAGGCCAAATCTTTCGCCTCGTTATATATCTGGCGGGAAGAGTCTATTCAGCAGGGCTTACGTGTCGCCCCTCAAGAAATTGAGGCACAAAGAGTTCGGCTACATACGGTCACTTTGGCGGAATGGTATAGACGACTTGAGCAACCGATCTCAGGTACAACCACAATAGAGGCAATACGGCCAGTCTTACTACAATGGCTCAGTAGGCGACATGGCACTTTAACATTTAGGGTGACTCAGGTACTCTCGGGCCATGGTTGTTTTGGAAAGTACCTGTACCGAATAAAACGCGAACCAACGCCAAATTGTTACCATTGTGGACACCAAGAGGATTCAGCTCAGCATACTTTAGAGCATTGTTTAGCGTGGGATTCAAAGCGACGTGAACTAATCGCAGCCATAGGTGACGATCTTTCACTCCCTAATGTGGTTTGTGCAATGCTGGCGAGCGACACTAAGTGGACTGCATTAACTACATATTGTGAGCACGTGATGCTGTCAAAAGAAACAGCGGAAAGAGAAAGGGAGCGCAATATTAGACTCCCCATCGGGACTAGGCGAACCCGCCGTCAGCGAGATGACTTGCAACCTCCCTAAGTTTGAGGTAGAGTAGCTTTGGATCGGCTACGGTTCACATGTTTGGACCGCGTAGGGACCCTTTGAGCCAACTTCTAGGAGGGTGTGGTCTAATGCACACGCGTATACCGTGCCCCCCTGCATAAAGAATGCTGAGGAATATCACGGGGTTTTAGTCGGTAGGACGTTCCAGTATTTGACAATTAGCTAAATCTAATATTCAAATACTGGAACGGTGAGTCCGACATACCTCCGAGTCTCATGCTCGGGGACGATCCGTAAAGGGATTTCCTCGTGTAATAAAAAAAAAAAAAAAAAAAAAAAAAAAGGCCGATAAGTCCCGCGTCGTTTATAATTTACAAAATTGTGTTCACGTGAAATTATAAAACCGACATTGACCCGATCAAGTCGATTTGAAAATTCCCCTCTATCTATCCAATAAAGAATGCCGGCATAATAATAAGAATGTACAAGCAAATTTAAAATAAGTGTTTAAGGCGTTATAAATAACCTCTTATCACTGTAATAATACCACTTTATAAACATTCTTCTTCTTCATCAACCCATATACGCCCACTGCTGAACACGGGTCTCCTCTACCATTGAGAGGGTTTAGGCCATAGTCCGCTACGCTGGCCTAGTGCGGGTTGGCGGACTACACACCTAAGAAATTCCTAAGAACTCTTAGGTGTGCAGGTTTCATCACGATGTTTTCCTTCACCGTTAAAGCAAGTGATAATTCAATTTTAATACACACATAACTTCGAAAAGTCAGAGGTGTGTGCCTGAGGTTCGAACCCGTGACCGCCGAGATTCTCGACCGCGCGCCCAAACCTCAAGGCCATCACTGCTTTTTAAAAACATTACACTTACTATAAAACTGTAGATCCAATTTATCATTCACCTGCGTTAATAGTTTTTCGGTGTATGTTAGTACGTGTCAGTGCGAAGGTTACACACCGTCCATCCCAAGTTTCAAGAAACATAAAAACGTACGTTGTTCCACCGAATCAGCGGAGGTGGCACCTACCGTAACACTTTTTGTTTGTGTATGGATACTTCTTTGGGATTATGTTGATTTGCCGTTTTAATTTAGGTAATTGGTGCTATCTATAGATATAATTTATAAATACTCAATATACGTTACTCAATGGAATCTATCCAGAGTCCTCGTAGCTGCTAATTTTTTAAAGAAAAATTCTATCATAACTTTCTGGGGGGGAATCGAACCCGAGATTCTCCTCGTATGGTTACTCTCGCTCGTTAAATTTTCGTTTATTATTATAAACTGCCAATTATTACATAATGACAATCTGAAATACATATAGACTGACTTATACAAATACATAGCTATACATCATACATACACACAAACTATCCGTGGCTGTATATCCACCTCCTCAGCCTACCCTAGGAATAAGTTTAGTCTGCTTATGTTATAAAAAATGAATGCTAAAACAAGAGTCTGTCCGTCATCACGCTATGACAAACGACACGTCACAGACACATGGCTGACTCGTTTTGTCGACACTTTTTTACACGCAGCTGAGGTATAAACTAACTCTAAAAATGAGTGTGAAAGAAAGGTAGGCATAAAAAATATTAGACCAAAGGTTCAGCGGAATAAGCACTTGGAATCTGGATGTCTTAGTTTATATGTGGGTGTGAGTAGAAATTTTATTGTTTAAAGGGAAACTTGAATATTTAATTATGTAATGGTATATAATAACAAACATTAACCACCATATTATACCACTGTCTGATAAAAATCGGAGAAAATATTGCCCCATGACCTCACGATGCTAGTTTGTGCCCTAAGGATACTTTCAATAGCAATATCAATGGGCTCGGCTTCAATTGCATGGTTATAAGAAACCTGATTGAAAACGCACTTGCGAAATGGAAATGCTGTGTATGTTCCCATGTATTAGAAATAATTGTAGTTATTCATACAAAAACCTTATTTTTAGTCGTGCATGACGTAACAATACAATCGACGAAAAAATAGAATCTAGTAAAAATTCCTCAAAAGTTCCTAAACTAAACCCGGTGAAGCCAAAACGACATTTCCAACAGTCTGTTATCAAACAGGCCGCTAGTTAGGAACTGGTACAAAGTTTGTGAAGTAACGCAGTAACTCGCCGCCCTGTATTTTACAAGTTGGAAGGATGCAGTAAAACCGGCGAAAATAAACTACATCGCAAACGTAAAATTGTAGGACGTACAATGTCTACCCGTCTGTTTTTCAACCGACAATGTTGCGAAGCTAACTGCACGGTTTTTCGAAACAGTGTTGAGGCTTTACAGACTTAAGTGCTGACGGTTTCAAGTCTTAGATATTAATAATGAATTATCACGTTATTTAAGTGCGATTGAAGACAAAAAACATGAATTAAAGGTAGTGATGGCCTCGAGGCTCAGGCACGCGGCCGAGAGACTTGATAGAAGTGGGTGCATCCCAGGCACAAACTTTTTGAAGTTATATGTGTATTCATATACAAAGTATTATTTCTTTAACGGTAAAGAAAAACATTGTGAGGAAACCTTTACACCTAATAGTTCTTACGAATTTAGGTACGTAGTCCACTATTCTGCACTTAGCTAGTGTGATAGACTAAGGCCTAGGCCCTCTAAATTTCCAAAGAGACCCGTGTCCATCAGTACGATGGATAATAGCTGATGATTATGGAAGACACAGTTAAGATATTCTTTATTTACGTTTAGAAGATAAGACATGACGAAGCTATAAAGATTCTAAGACGTAACTCTAGACGAAACCCTAAAAATGTACGTGTGTTCTTCTTAAATATAATATTACTATATTCAAAAGACGGCTAACCCAGCTTTTTATATCATAGGGTTTATAGTAGCTAGTCTACCTGTGTCTATATCTAGGGACGCGTCTGCAATATTCCGACGCTATTCATTCTGGTTTACGATTTCCTTCCAACCCGAGTCGACGGTGAGGTAAGTGCTATATTCGTGGTAACACGGTATAATGTTAATACCCTCTAATTCTCGAATATCGATCCAAGTGATGTAACCTTTTGAGCTGTTTAGGAAATAAAGATCTAATTAATGTAAAGGTAATTTAATTGTGCCTATTAGTTATGCCAATAATACGAGTTAAACAAGATGTGTAATAATTCTTCCAAATTTAAAATAAAAGCTCTTTGATTTTGATTTAACATCAATTTTTTTTTACCCTCGATAATTAACAAATAACTATGATACAAGTAATGCCTAATTTATTCTCTCCCAACGCTACATTTATCTGTAGTGTACATACATACGTAAAAATATAAAAAATATATACATAAACTAACACCTGTCCCCAACTGGTATAGTTCGCGACAATATAGAACCAAATGGTCGGAACACACTTACTTTGCTTCTTCAACTGTCATTATTTTTTCATACATGCACGCGGTTTCGAGTACGACAAGATTGTTATACATCTAGATAGATTTTTAGACACAATATTCTTAGTAAACAATGCACGCCTAATAAATAGAAATAAAGGATCATATTGCCACAAACATAAGAAGTGGAATTATACGAGCCATATACTAAGATGTTTATGGCAGGGGCGTGAAAAATAAAATCAACAAAAAGCCAACACGTTTGAAATTGTGTGCAAATGTGCCGAACGAAGGAAATAGCAAGGTGCAGACGCTAACGTTTCGTCCCACCTACGTGCTGAAATAAATAAGTTAACTTCACGCCATGCACGTGAAACTACGTTGTTACGTCAACCATTTTGGAAATAGAGTAATTCACAAGTAATCTGGTAGAATACACCAGCGCCGAATCCTGGCAACTTATTACATTAGAAAAATACTTATGTTTTGACGTTAAAAGCTACGTCTATGGAGTTGGGGGCAACAGCTTGGATGCTATAAATACAGTCGGCACTCTAGAAGCTTAGTAGTATAAATCCAACCATACACAATTCACTCGTTAGTAAAATTTTAAGACTAATAAAATGAATCTAGCTAAAACTTTTATAATTCCCATTTCTGAAAACTACAAGAGCAAACTCTCAAACTCGTAAAGGCACCAAATGTTACTAAAACGTAATTTCCGCAAAATCCGCACAGCTTACTGAAAACTTCTTGTTCTAAAACAGTTTTAAAGATTGGAAAATTTACTTCGTTAAACTTACTGTACTCTCTATCAGTGTTTGAAGATTACTGCACCTGTTATGGTCGAATTTGTATTTAGTCACAATTACATAATCACTGACGAATAGAACAATCAAGGCTGATTGGTAATCATCAACACAATACATTTGTTTGTTATTGTCAGCCTTTTTGTCATTTCAAAGCAAATAAACAACTTTGGACAATAAATAGATTGTAGCTCGTTCTTGTCGCTTAATATTTGGCAAGCCATCATCTACATACAGTTTATAAAATGCGGTATTCCATTGAACGAATATTTTTGTTACTAACAGCTCTAAAGTCTGTCAAAAATTCATGTGAGTGCGAGAAAAATAACACAAGAAAAGGAATAGGCAATGCCAAAATCGGAATTGGGAAAAGAGATTTGGAGTTTGATGATAACACCTCCACAGAAGGTTATTACAATTTCAATACATTAGAAACAACAACGAATAAGACTTCTAATGGCACATCAAACATATTATCCAGAATCCTAAATGATGATGAAGTCAATAATGAAACAATGGACATTAATGAAATGTGTCCGCAATACAAGAACATTTCTGACATTGATTTGGACAGGATGGCCGATGTCTGGCAAACTACGTATTATCGAATGTCTGAGAGAGTATCTTGCTTCAAGATTTACATTAGGAAAACTTCGGAACAGGTAAACTGAAATATGGTAGTAAGTAAATATTTTTTAAACTAATACATACAAAAAGTTATAAACGACGATAAAGAATTATTAAAACATAAGTTACCAAAAATAAACGATAATACATTTTGTAGAGTATATAAAAACAATATTAGTAGACAAGATCACAAATTTAAATTGATACGGTATCTACATAGAAATAATTGTTTTTTTTTTAATAACAAAGAGTCTATTTTTTTAATCGATCTCGGTTTTAAATTTATGCCCGCAGGAGAGAAAAAGGTTAGCTAAAAAATATGGCGATTTGAACAATGGGGTGGACTGGGAAAAATGTCTTCTTGAAATCAAATCCGAGGAAAGGCAGTACACATTAGAAAGAAGACATTATTTGCACGGAACTGATTTCGCTAATGGTATACTAGCAAACGTTATTTTAGAAGAAGATGTAAATAAAGGTAAGACTAGAAATAACTGTCGTTTCTAAATTTCTTGCCTGACTTTAGTGTTGAATCAATATCAATATTTCTTCAACCAACCAGAAATATACCTCTACGACTAATAAAGGCGTGAGTTTATGTCATATTTTTAATCCTATTCTAAGGTACGATTTATGTGTTGTGTTTATTAAAATTATACATTTTAGAGATACTACTTTCGTTTGCAGGGAAGATAAACATTACGCATTGACTTAATCTCCAAATAGTGCTAAACAGGTTGTACATTATATGAAATTATACTAATCGGAACCAGAAATATTTCTAGCAATCCTTTCTAAACTGTAACATTGCCTAATCCATGTAATATTCTAGGAAACGTAACTTACATCCCCGAAGAAAATGCGGACCAATGGATGGTCATCAAAAACTTGCTCCTGATGAGAGATTGTGAGAACGGTGACGTGGCCGTCTTCTCCAGGGTTCCTCATCAGCCAAGACTGGAAGACATGTGGGATGCCCTGAAGACTTTTGGAGAAGAAGCTATGAATGGAACGCTCGCTTGCCTTGAAGACGACAGGATGCAGGGAAGCATAAAAAACGTTTTACAAGAAGTATTGTTTAGATTCAGACTAGTTTAATAATTATATTTTAGTAGTATGCATATGAATAAATTCTCTAAAAATTAATGTACTGGTTTGTCTTATGTAGCCAATGATATAGAAATAATCTCTGATGCTGCAACTTAAAATAGCATAAATTTACGCTTTAAAAAGCCAATAATCCCATAAGAATAAAAAATACAAACCAATAATTGATTTAAAAGCTACTTTTATGGTTAAATGTTTTCATAACAAATCTATATGAATGAAAATAAAACAGAAATTAACTCTTTGATTTTCATTGGAGCGTCACCCAGGCGTTTACAGCTTTCGAATAATTAAATTGAATTAACTGGTACATTATTCTGAAAGCCGTTTGAGCTGTATTTACCTTGAATGGCCGGTAAAATTATTATACATTTCTCATTTGCAATCGCATCGGCATTTCATTTGCTGAATGGGCATTTACGATCCAAGATATAATGAGCAGTCATAAACGATGCTTTATAGTTATTTACTGTGGTTTACTCATTGGCCTTATTATGTATATCGCGATTTTTTTAATAATCTGTAAGCCTTTAAATTGTACATTTATTTATTTTTATAAAAACTATTATTAATCTCATCTAAGAGGGATGAGATTTTCACCTATGAAATCCCTAAGAATTTTAGGAGCGCAGGTTTTGTCACGATGTTTTCTTTTGTTGTTAAAATACGCGATAATTTATTTTGAATACATAGAAATTTAAAATGTCAGAGGTACATAACTTCCTGAGAGATTGGACTCGCGATTCTCGAAATTCAACTCAACCACGCGCCTAAGCCTCTGCCATCACTATATAGCATATACAGGGTGTATTTAGACCGTGATCGAAAACTGAGGCAGGTAATAGCGAGGGTGATCATAAACCCAGTGACGATATTAAAAATCCCGACAAAAAATAAAAATTTTTACTCTTTCCATACAACCATCGGTGTTAAAAGTATGCGGTTTGTATGGAAAACCTCAAAAAAAATATTTTTTGTCGGGACTTTCTTTAATGCCAGGGGGTTTGTAATCACTATCTCTATTGCCTGCCTCAGTTTTCGATCACGGTCTAAATACACCCTGTATATCTATGTATGTTAAAACGATTTTAACATTCGTGTACGTATTGGGTAATTTTTAAAACGATTACGAGTAAAAATGTTTAAACTTTGACTTCATAAATTTTCACACGAATTTCATACAACTGTTTCTAGTTTCCACGCTATTCCAATTATACGTAACAAGTTCGATATAGCTACAAAACTTGAAGAATTTTAAATGCTACATTGAATAAAGATGAGACACTCGAGTACCACTGGGAGCGGAGACAAAATTTGAAAGCCATGAGACATTTAACTAAATAATAACATTTTCGTTACATCGAGGTAAGAAATTCAGTATGTTTGAGAATGCTAGTACGAAGAACGGTTAGCAGAATTTCAGATTACCTAGTTTCCATTATGTAGAAGTAATATAGATTTGGGTATGTTTGTACATTATTTTATTTGCGCACCTGCTTTATATCATCAAAACATCTAGGTTGGATCGACCGAGAATGACATAGGCGTAAAGTTCGCAATCATTGTATTAAGTGTAAATAAAGTGTGTGTGAGTTAGGTCTTTTGGTGTTGGCTGATAAGAAGAGACTACGACATAGGTATCAATCAGTGGCGTGCCTAGGGTGTCAAACTAAGGCAAGCCCAAATGTTTATTTAGTAGCAGCATTTTTTTTTTGGTACGTAGGACTAATAAATACATACCGGTTAGTACTCACATTCACGTTTAATAGCATTATTTTATAAATAAACAATCGTTAAGTTCGTTATTCGGAACTATGTAAGGCAAGTCGGGCTTTCGGGCTTCTATGGAAGTACCGCCACTGGTATCAATTAACCCTTACATACGATCACGACAAAGGGAAAAAACAAATAAAGCATCAATTGACTACCAATTGAGGAAAAATTGTGAAAAATCTGGGCGGTAGCGATTTCGACTCTTACACATATACCTACTCTAAAACACTTCGGTGACTATAGCGTGGATGTATATCATTTTAAAATTGCCTCTTTAAAAATCACATCACTAAAGCAAATGCCAAGAAAAAATAAAATAAAAAAGGGATGCATCGGCCGGGAATCGAACCCGGGCCGCCCGCGTGGCAGGCGAGCATTCTACCACTGAACCACCGATGCTTGTTGCAAAGGCGTTAAAATAGCTGACACAAACACGTTTGCAACTATTATAATTCTAATGTTACTTTGAAATTTTAAATAAAATACTAAAACGAGATTAAAAATATCTAAAACACATATCAGAACCTTTCACCGCCACTGACAATTACTAGAACACATAAATATATACATAACCTCTTTTCCCCAAAGATCGAAGAGAAAGCCAGAGGTGCATATTTGCACCCACGTTATGCCAATTGTGTTTGCGTCCCATATAAAAGGGCCAAGCCTATTGTCATTTCTTGGATACAATATTGGACTGATAGGCTGCTATTGAGAATTTCCAAATGGAAAAACTTCATAAAACAATGTCCATCGCAGGTATCGAAACCAGGACTTCTAGATCACAGCACGTACATGTTTACTTGTAACTCAACTACAAGGTAGTCAATACTAGTACCTCGCTTACTACTGAATCGTTTAAATGCTTATGCCAATCAATGTATAATAAAAATAGAGGGATGAACTGGCGATCACAAAAAGGTATGCATCGGCCGGGAATCGAACCCGGGCCGCCCGCGTGGCAGGCGAGCATTCTACCACTGAACCACCGATGCTTGCTATCACTTGTTCAAAAGATGAGTCACATATTAGACCTATCGAATATTTCCCTTCACTTTAATGTTAGAAACGTGACTATTCAATATTTCAAAATAACTTTACTTACACAATGAATACCGCCATTATCGACTCATTCAATTTTGCTAATGTAATTAAATAATTTTATTTACAGTATTTTTTTAATGAATTACTCTGGTGTCATGTTTCGTATGAAACTAAAAAAAGAATCACATGTACAGTGACGTCACTGCTGCCATACGTATTACGCTTCCAATTCTTTTTTTAAATTTAATTGCTAAAACATTCTGTCACTGTCATTGTTAGAATCAACTTTTAAATAAAGAAGTTTTAAAACACTATTTAAGAAAAGGTATACAAACTCTTTTCTTAAAACCTTTTTACAAGAATTAATGAAATACAAATAGGTAGTTGCACAACGAAGAAGGTTAGATATACCGATCATTTCCAACATTCGGGATCCTATAAATTAATCAGAGAGTACAAATGTGGATCCTTAATCTTTTCTTCTTACATGAATAGGGGCTCGTCGGGTCTGAGTGACTCGTTACACCATACAAACCCCAATTTACTTTGATTAAAGCCGTTGATAACGGGAAGGTCCTGCCTATTCAATGGCTTGGTTTAAATAAATTTGTCTTGTGTAACGGATCTTAATAATGTATTAGGGTCTGATACTTTACTTTTACGTGTATTTTTGAAGATATAAAGTTTTTTTAAGAAGAAAATTTAGACTCTTGTATAATTTTAAATCAAACAATATCATGAAAAAAAAACGTAGTTTAAGAATGAGGCATTAGTAATGTCAGTTTTAAAAGATTTTAAAATTACGGCCAGTTCATCGTCAGTAGAATTACAAGTTACTTTTATAAACAGCTTGTAAAAATGATAATAAGATAATACAGTTATTTCAATTCTTAAAAAGCGAAGCATGAAATTGCTACTTTATTTGACAGACATTGTGTTTCCAGCAAAACACGACAAATCAGGATTACCTACGTCAAAAGCGTCTTAAATGAAATCACTTTTGCATTTCCCAGAAGTGAAACGAACCTTAAACTTCCTATTATATAAAATTACGCCGTCTTTGTTTCTAAGACCTTTATTCTGAATGTTTTATTTAGTTCGTCTAATGGGTGAAATTACCCGAGGCCTTTGCTGGATAACTACATTTTTATTTATCCGTTTGACGGTTTATTCCTATTTGGCGAGGTGTATACCTGGTGTTTAAGCCCGCGACCGCCGAGATTCACGACTGCACGCCTAAAAATCAAGACCCTCAAAACCCTTTTGGGTTCTATAATAAGCTTCAAAAAATCTATTTAGCCGCTACCCTACTTGTCATCATATTAGCTCTCGTCAAAGAAAAAGCTCACTAATATTATAAGCTGCGATTAAGTACTTCGTTTTCATGTATTTTTTAATTCCTTAGCATAACTTTGTTGTGCCATAAAAAAAAAAAAAAAAAAAAAAAACAAAAGAAAAACATAACTAAATGCCCAATAATCCCTGTGTCATTATTTAGGGAGAGGGTGTACTATATTCTCGCCCTGCCTACATTACCTGTGTCATTATAATTTATGACGGTACAAGATAATTCCGACACCGACCTACGAATATTTAATAGTACGTCGGGATAGAGTTGTCATTTTTGCTCTCAGCTGATGGACAGGCATAAAAAACATTTATTTGAATTTTTATGGATAGTAAAACCTAAAAACCTTTGGGAAAATAAGAAAAGTGCAGTTGATTTATGGGCGTGAGAAGTAAGCGCGTGGTCTGACTGGTGTCTAAGTTCTTTTGTTTTTTTTTTTTTTTTTTAATTTTCATACATCTAATATTTTCTATTGAGGATTAAAAGTTTATTTACAAAAACAAATGTTAAACTTAAAATCAGTTAACAGCATAATTTTTTTTTACATAAATCATATTTTAATGCATATCCCAAGTCATCATCATCAGCCCGTAATGTCCCACCGGTGGACATGAGCCATCTCTACAGCTGAGAGATTATTCCACGAGGCATGGTCGAGTAAGACTTAATTCCCCTCAGAGGTAGAGGAGGCCCGTACCCAGCATTGGAACGTATATAGGCCGATGATGATTCACAATTAATAGCACAGATTTCGTTAGGATTTTCCAAGTTACTTGATGCTATATTGTAAATAAGATACCCGTTTGAACCGGTGAGAGCTGAGATTATGATTCAACTTCATGCTTTAACCTCGAAGCCATCGCCGATTTTGCTATGCTATTTTAAATAAATTAAACAAGACCTTACATGTAATGCGGTATTTTCTCATCAAGATAATGTTTACAAAGTAATTTCTTTCAAAGCGGAAAACGAAACGAGATTAAAGATCAAAATCTTGGCAATGGAGTAACGAGAAATTGAAACGTGCACATTAAACTTCCATTGTTCGTGGGCACAATGAGACTGAACGTGCACGCTCGTACTTACCTAATGAAAACTTTAGTAAAAAAATATTAACACATTTTTACCAAAAACAGGTAAGGCAGACGTATGTTTCTCTACTTACATCTCGGTAGGATTTTCGGAAAATGTACATATTACTAATGACGACAAATCAGCGAGTGTACACAAAAATTTTATATGATTTATGTTGCACTGAACCAGTATATAACACCTGCCCGACTTAGGATCGACTCTAAATCACCTGCATTGAGCCCCGTGTGGACATAAGACCTCATAATTAATATTTTTATAGAGTGAGGTATAGACGTTTAATTTCTGCGGCAAACAGTGTTATTCGTTTTGACGGTAGACATTCTAAGTAGCAAAAGAGTCATTAAGCCGAAATAACCTAGCCCAAACTAAAATGATATTAAAAATAAACCTAACAAACTTTGCATTAGACATACATCTCTATAATCCCTGGAGATACCAACGAGAGTATGTATTTACCCAGAATTTGAATTTAATAACAAAGTTTCATATGCACTTCCCTCATAATATGTAAAGCAAACAAGTTCCCATATGCATTTGTACAAGTTAATAACAATTTCCATAGAAATAACATGCAGTGCTCAAAATTCCCGCTAACTTCCCAACTATCGGAAACTAGATTTTGAATATTCATGTACAGAGCCCGGATAAGAGTTCAATTCATTAGGATCAAGTTTCGAAAGCAGGACATCGGTTCCGCTTCGAGAATTAAAACCCTTTGACTAAATTTGCACTGCAGGTTTCTATCGGGAATTCGTAATTTGTTTCAGTCGCTTAACGACTCTTGGGATCATTTTGCATTTAGTGGGAGTGTTGTTTAGTGTTGGAGTTTAGGAAGGCACATTTTGATAGTTAAGTGGGGAATATTTGTAAATTTTGTTGTGATCATTGAGTGTATTATCACGGACTTTAACGGTGAAGGAAAGCATCGTGAGAAAACCTGCACACTTAAAAGTTCACAGGAATTTCTTAGGTGTGTAGTCCGCCAACCCAGACTAGGTCAGCGTGGTAGACTAAGGACTAAACCCTCTCAATTGTAGAGGAGTCCCATACCCACCAGTGAAACGCATATGGGCCTTAGTAAACCACCACGCAGCACGCCAGTATTTAAAGGGTTATAACCTATGGCAGGGCTTCCCAAACTGTGCGGCAACATCCTGGGGGCGTCGCGAGGCGATCGGCAAACATTCGCTGTCCGTATTTTTCTGATAACCTCATATAACGCTAACTACTGCTGTTTTTATTTCCAGTAAAGTAGTTTAAAACTGATTTTTGAAGAAAGCTATTCCACATACATACGTTTACTGCCCCGCCCATCTAGATCGTAGCGTAATATTTTATAGCACATTACGCTTCTCTTCGTGATAAATAGACAATAAATTACCCTCTTGTAATAGCGTATAACATGGATACGGCCTTACATTTTTATAAAATCTGAAATCTCTCTTCGTAAACGTATACATAGACATACTTTGCTTATAATGTTTTAGTTGGATTATATGATATCTCTTTGTAAAGTATGTTGCATAAGCTATTTATGTACATATATACTTTTATTTACTTTATTTACTTATGGAAAGACATATCAAGGTCGATTTTTTTTTTATTGATAAATGTTTCCGTTATTAAACCAAATACCTATAGCTTGAATGTTTGAATGAACCAAATAAAGCTGTGAATTTCGCTCATGCACCTCAGTTGTACATGACCTAAAACTAATAGAAAAACAAATGTAACACGTTTCCGAATTCCAAAAATAAAACCTATCCATGAAAATTTTTGTTCGAATGAAAACCCCTCGCTCCCGGACACAGCCCTCAATGAATATAAAACCGCGGAAGTAATTCGGAACGAATTCCCCACGCAATCAATGAGGGTAACGTTTTTTTCCGTTCACGTAACATTACTTTAAAACGGGTCAGATTTTATTACAGGTTCAATCGATAATAAGCCGGAAGTTTTTCAAGAGGCCAGACCTTGATACGCATACATTAATATAATTAATATTATTCGAGCATGTTTAATTTTTTACTATTCGTTAATTAGTAAACCAAAATTATATAGGCCATACAAATACATCCTTAGGAAATTCCGAATATTTTTAAAGCTTTCAATATACATTAAAATAAAACAATATGACATACAAATTAGATAATCCTACCGCCCGATTATCAATTTATAAAGTAAACATTACAAAATCAACGTGAATCACTTTTGGGCTTCTATGGAAGTACCGTCACTTCTTGAGACAAGGGTTCAATCTTACATGCGATATTTGTCCTACGCCTGCCAATAGGCCTCCTCTTAAACCGAGAAGTGCTAAGAAAGCCTAATGCGATTTGGGGAACTAACACTTTATTGCACATAAGAAACCCTTGCAAAAAAAATCAGGGTAGCAGGGTACCCTTACGATATTTTCCTTTACGAGTACTATTAAAATACTTTTTTTTATCACGAGAGGAACTATTAAAATACTAATGTATTGCGATACACGTACCCAATATTAAAAAAGAGATGTGTTTACTTTTATTTCATCTCTGAACTAATGAATAAAAATAAAAATCATTGAATTATAGGGGAGAGTCCTACAGTACCGTCACCTTAAGGGTTATCAACAATATAATCGAAATGCCTAAGGTTACATACACAATGCCTCTTGTTATATATAAAGGAACTAATAAACTATCAATAAAATGAAAAAAAATACAGGTATTTATAGATATAATCTGCTTTATTAGTACAATCAGAAAATTAGGAATAATCAGACTTTAAAAAATTGGCCCCCAGTACCGGCCACTTATGATCTAGTTTAATATATATCCATATTTATTGAACAATAATCACAAATATATTGAGTTGATATCTCTGATATATTTGCACAAGCCTCATGGATCCAAGCCTTACAATTTCCACTTTTACACTTGTATCCAATCCTCATCATGGGATTTAAGGCATAAAGGACAATTAATAGTCTCTTCATTCGGGTTGTCAGTAGCAAACAGGTTTTCGTTTTTATCTGTCTTCGATTTCTTGCTTACGTCTCGTCCTGGCAGCAAACCTTAACCCTTTCTATTACCTTTTTTTCCTGGAAACAAACTCTTAGTTTTCTTGTTAATATCTTTTCCGGGTAAAAAAATCTTCTAATTCTAATTCTGCTAATATGATTTCGCGCTCAGGTGAGAAAGTCTTGTAAAAACGACCCTTGACTGGCTCAATAGACCTTTCTTGATTATTATGAATATCCTTGAATCGATCATTTAATGTAGTTCGTGGTACCTGACAGCGATCAGCGGCTTGACGTGCACTCATTTCATTTCTCAGCACTAGTTCCATGGCTTTATGCCTGTTCATAGGATCCCAGGTACCCTTCTTTATCTTTTTCGGCCCTCACTTTGGTTCTTTTCCATTTTTGTGTATCTGCAAGCAAGATTAATCTATCAAAAATCAACTTAAAGAATGGCCGGTACTGTAGGAAACGAAATAAATAATGTGTCCGATTACTGTCAAATAAATAATGCACAACAGTTCATTTAAAATACAGTTTTGGTAATCTCATAAATGTGTTATACATACCTAGATTAAGTGGTTTTAAAATAGTTCTCCAAATTCCTTATATCAGCCACTGAATTTTAGTTTCGCAGCGTACGTCCATTACACGCAACACAATTCTTTGCAATGACGGGAAACCTGTCGCGACAAATCGACACCGTTTGGATCTTTGCCTTCGATTAGCGTCCCGCTCAAATGGCGATAACAGTTTCAGTGCTATCTATTATAAAATCAGAGAACTTGCAACTGGCCGGTACTGGATGCCGGCCGGTACTGTAGGACTCTCCCTTACATTATTGCATACACAACTGCAAATAATTTGTTAAATATACCATTAAAATGATTCAACTAACTTTAACTATCATTCACGGGTAATGTTTCTATATCATACAATGCCAGGCTCCATTGCGTTTCATGTATCCGACGTTTCTTTGGCAAAAAATATCAACTGAGTGAGCGAGTTTTAACAACAATTGTTCTGAAAGTTTCCCTTTTTTTTGTGTCGTTTCGTTCTTTTTGTACGTGTCCTTTTTGTTGAGATAATTTATTGGACTTTACAAATCCTGTGGCTTTATGTGCTGTTTGTATATTAAATAACAACTTTTATGTTAGAATAAGTGTTATTTTAATGTTGTGTATTGTGTTTATGACTGTTTGCGGTTTCGCTGACCAGATAAATGGAATACGATTTCGTTAACGTGTTTGATTTCTGAGTTAAATAATATCGCAAATTGTTTCCGAAAATTGGTAATACGCAAAAGTGTTACGCGTTAGTTGTGTACCTAGTGTTATATTTTTTATTGCGGAGTCATGTAACATATTCATGTCAAAATGCTTTTTTTACATAAAGATTTAAATATTACCTACTATTCGAAATTTTGTAAGGAAAACTGGGCTTATTCAGAAATATCGCTGATACTTTCTAACTCTTACATACCTATACATACACCTATATACATATAGGGATGAGTGTATCTATTTCGTAAGTAATTAGCATATTTACTTTTTTTTTTCAATCAAGAATCACACATATTGATGTGTGTACATATATATGTACATGTTCACCCCAATCCGATCTAAAAATAAACCTCAGAGAAAAACATTCACAAATAAAAGTTTAATAAACTAAAACCGTGAGCCCATATCTCACCAAAAGGCGCGTTCACAAAGAATCAGAATTGATCCCATACTACAGCGGGACAATAAAAACGTCAAAATAAAGTCACATTGACGGAGTGTCGTCATAAATACGGTTCTTTACTGTCGCGAGCTTATAAATACGCGCTTTCACGGAAACTGTTCAATATTTTTATGAGCTGCCGTTTGTAGCAATGCCTTTCATTTATACGTTTAAATCTCTTTGCATACTACATATATAAATTGAGATCCCAGGGCCGCCAGACGTTATTTATTTTCTGATGGGCGAAATAAGGACCATTGGTGTAGTCTTAAATATGTACCTACTACCATCGTATGCATACTCGCTAACTTGGTCGAACGGCCAATTATAACATTAAAACAAAACTATCATACGTTTTACGACCCCAAAGTCTGGACAGTAATATACAAGACTTAAATCTTATTTTTCGACATAAAATGCACAAAAGATATTTTGTAACTTTAGTATTATTTTAACCCTCCGTGCACTACGTGGAGAAAAGTTACGTCCTGCACTATGTGGGGTTTCCTATACCCCAACATCAATATATTCTTTTACGGGGAATATCTACTCAAAGTTTATTTTATATGTATTAATATTGTTCCTAGACTATTAAGACATAAAATAAAAATAAATTTATTTACTTTATTCAACGTTTTTATTATATTTAGGCTTTGTAACAAAAATAGTACTTTTTTACTAACTAAGAAGAGACCATCTTCTTTTGCTTAGCCTTATAAAAAAAAACTTAACTAATAACTGATTATTGCCTTTTATTTCAAGGCCTTATAAGATAAGGAACAATAATAAAATAAAAATAACATATAATAATTAGTTTTCTTAAGATCCCAGTAGGTTAAAATCTGCACAACTTTTGCAAAAAAAAATGCGTGCTCTAAGCATACAGGTGCATTGCACCGCTCGCAATCTTGCTTAATCTTTCGATATTTTCAACTATCGAATAAGAGCATCTAGTTATACATCTTCAAATGATCCAAATTGCCTTCGATTTCGGATAAATACAGCTAATCTGTGTCGCTCACTATGTATCACTGTCAACCATATTATGTGCCGATAATATTTCATTTTTAGTCATACAACAAGCCATGAGACCTGTAAACAAATTCAATCGTTTAAAGTAATAAAAAAAAAAAAAACAAAATAAATAAATATTTCGGCAGAAAAACAAATATTTTGAATATTTTACTACTTACCTTTTAGACGACGTCCCGAACTACATGGGGTTTGTGACACCCCGCTACACTTTGCGGGTGACTGTCCGCTGAACCTGCGACTTTACCACTAAATCTCTGTTACTGTACGATCTAGCAACGTCCCAAGTCCAGCTACACGAGGTTTCGCGGAATTCGCGTGGTAGTTTAAAAAGATACAGCGATTTTTGATACGCTGGGGTGTGCTAAACCCCACGTAGTGCACGGAGGGTTAAATTGCTGAAGGTATGAAATCGGTAATCCAAAAATTTTTAAATTAATAATAAATGCGAACATCTCAACTCAAGATAAAGATATCCCAACCACAAAAATTCAACAAGACCTCAATTTAGCTCGCATAAGCTACTAACGTATGTAAATCCGATTCAGTTCATAAATAAAAGAGCATTGTAGTTCCGTCCCCGTATCAGGAATAAGGAATAGGATTCCAGCAATCCCGAACACAACAGTATTTCAAATACGTCCCGCTGAAATTCCCGATATTATTTATCATTTCGGCATTCCGTATAAAGTGGAATATGGCTGACCTCATTCTAAGATTTCTACGGGCTTGGCCGACGTTTCCAGAAAATACGGCTCATAGAATATCGAGACATCGAGTGGAAAGAAATAAATGCAATGACTGTCATGGTTCAAGTATCGCAACGTATTGGAATAATTGAATTTAAACCAGACTCGTTGAAGGAATATTTTTATTCCATATTATTAAGACTTGGCATAGTGACAACGCCGCACTTGATGGTAAGTTTATTTCCGTCCAAAAAGTATCTAGTAGGCATCTTTAGGCAAGATGTTTCTTTAAGCCACGCATTACTAAAGGAATATTTTTTTAGCACGGATGCATTAACCTGAATTTATATGAGAATAGATTCTGGATATCTTAAGGTTCCCTATTTAAAAATATCGGTAAATAGAAATATAAATTTGATTGTTTTGATGACTAAACAGTGAAATTGATGCTCAAGATTTTTTTTCATATAAAACATCAAACCCAAAGGCATTTCGTCACACAGAAAAAAATACTTTTATTTAAATTAAACGCGGATTTAACCCTAGACAGCATTACTAAAACAAACAAAACAACTTTAAAACAAATGATAACAAAAACAAACGAATACCGCACAACTGTAAGAACGGAACAGTATTAAAACAAATAGGTAACGAATTATCTTCTCATACGGCAACAGTTCCAGAAATCCTCGTATGTTAATAGGCTCGACGCTCGGAGTTTCACTTTGCACAACACGTAAAAACTGCGAAAGTTGGACGCGTTGGATTTACCGAGCACTGCAGTGCGCTTGTGTTATAAAGCAGACACCAAGTTAAAACAACCGGTGATCATGAATGAGACTTAGTAGAATAATGTTTATTATTACAGCGGTTTCGTAAATTAAATAGATAATCTTCAAGGATAGGTTATGTAACTGTTTAAAACCATGTTTTTTAATTTACAAGTCTTCATTCCCCTGGAGATTAAACAAAGCGTAAAAGTCGAGATATCTTGGAGCATTACATCTGCCTTAGTAGAAGGTCTTCCTTCGATCGCGGTCTAAGATCAGATCGGAAGGTTAGTTAGTTTGTATCAGTTGCAATCAAATTTCGGAGTGCAGTAATTATTTCTAAGAGTAATGAAAGAACACTTGAATCAACAACTCGCGAGGGATCAAAATGTTTAAAAAGTTATTTTCGAGTATATGTGCTTCAAAAATGACGAAAATTTCTCAAAGATAAGGAATATTAAAAATAATGTGCTCGCTCCTTATGTATTGATGTGTACACTTTGCTTACCCTGTATAAAACGATTTCTACAAGAAGCAATTTTAGTAGTTTTCAATAATATAAGAAGAACAAGTATGAAAAGTGAAGTTAAAACATAAATCCAACAAATCCCCAGAAATATAAAACATCTGTTAAAAAATTTGAGCAAATGTTTACAAAATAGCCAATTCAACAACCTCTCCTTAAAAAGTTTCGAATTTAATTAAACTTGCAGGGCGCTGGATTCCATCCGATCCTTTTTATTACCATTGCAATCAGCTTTGATATAAGTTCTTTAAAGTATTCCGGTTTCGTATTATTTTTACAGTATTTGCAGTACGATCGGGGCGTATTCGTTCTTCCAATAGACCTTAATTGTCAGGACAAAAAAAGACAGTATTATTTTAGTTATTGCCTTCGAAGGCAAAAGTGTATTTATTCAACTACTCCTTACCAATTGTATTGTGATTCCTGTGCGATCTACATCTTTTCGATCCCTATCTTTATTACATTTCTTGAATCCATGCTATTCTTCTCTGTTCTTTCCTATTCTCAGCTTACCGGTAACAACTGTCCAACGGGGCCCTGAATAAGCGCCAACCAATGCCATCCTGAGCAGCATTAATCTACTTATATTAATTAATTATCAGACTCCATGCTACAACTGAAAATTTAATGAAACCTAGAATCGTCACACTTGAATTGCAGTACATCCCAGTCTCAAATTCAATAGAATTCAATCCAGCTGCAAAATCGATTCTTCGTCTACGTACTTGTATCATACGCGACTGCCAAGACAGCAAATAGTGCGCGCATTTCGATTCGACGACAAACCTCAAGAATGTCTCGTCTGTTTACTCTGCTGAATTGTAATACTTTCCGCAGTATAAGCAACTTTGCAATTGTTATTTATATTTTTCTACTTCGAAGTTCATCTGGGGATAAAACGACCTTTGTTTTCTAAACGCAGCAAAATTATTTGCGTCATCAACATTCGTCGAAAAATAAAAACCCAGTGCTAGCAATAATCTATGAATTACAGTCAACTACAAATGAACTGGTAGTATACAAAAAATACATAAAATTTTGGCGGCCTAATATAAACCGAGTAGCTATACACTGAATAATTTTGGCCACGTTTAAAGAATGAATGATTGTAGTATTAGGAGATTTACTGTGAGGATTTAAGTGGTGAAGTCGGTCTACCCCCGTCCGAAATATTTAAAATGACGATCCGAAAATACTTGTCTAAATCTAATTGAATAAATATATATTTTAACTTTGTATTCATGGATGTAAACCAATTATGGAGGTTTAACCTCAAAGTAAAATTTTACGTTAATTCAATTTATCAAGAAGACAACGTTATTCTTCCAATCTCGTACATTACATTCTAATACATTAAATACGACAATCGCGAGTCGCATCGCCCCTCTCATCACGTTTCTTTGAACTCTTTGAACGCACCGAACGAAATTGGGTCTGTAGCTTCGGGCATATTGTCGTCTGGCGTTCTGAATAAAAGATAAATAAATGTGGAAGCTTTTAAAATACGTATGTGGGTAAGTGAAATACGATTTTGGGGTTGAATCGGCTTTCTCAGTAGTCTAGTCTATTTATGATCTTATTTGATGTACCTTTGTAATTTAGTTTTCGTATTAATTCTTATCGGTCGTTTTTCCTTCTAGGTTCTTAAACGGATCTTTGCTAAAGTTCATTAGGTGATATCTCCACATATGACTTTATAATTTTTTAATATAACATAATATATCGTTGGTGCCTCTAGTTACTTTCAATTATCTGCGTATGTAATACCAAATCAATTTTTTAAATACCTAAATGATAATTTATTTCTCCGTGGATGCGAACTGTAACTCACATATTCAAAATATTCCCGAAAGACTTTTAGTAACTCCGGTACTAACAAATATTTTACAACCTGCATTTATCAAATACAAAACGCTTTTCATTACCAGACTGGGCAAAAAACGTGCTGTAATTAATATGAAACAAAATTGGCACGAAGCGTTTTAGGCTAACAACCAGACTAAAAATAACCGTTGTCGTTCTTTTACAATTAAATTCTTTTTTTCCGAATGGGTGGCTGTGAGTGATTCTGGCGAAAAACGATATTCATGTTTTGAACAACAATATTGGACGTGATAAAAATCAATGGCTCGCAACGTTGCATTGGCAAATTTAACTTTGGACGCAGTTTGCACGTTTTATTTCGGATTCGTGTGTTTTTTTTTACTTTGTTTTTAAGTTACAATCAGCCAGCAGCAAACTTTTATCAGCTAAGTTTTGGGTACTAAGCTGAACTGGTAACTGACTAGATGAAACTGCACTGTTCGATCCTCACACCGGTCTGAGATTTGGTGAAACCGAAGAGTCTCTCATAATTTCTGATACCCACGTCATAAAAGTCGTATCCTTATTTGGGTTCAGAGATTTTCCAAATAAAAACCTAACACCAACGACAAGACATAAAACAAACCCTAGACTTCGTTTTGGAGTAAAATTTCTTTAGCCACGTCTGATTAGAAGAGTAAGCTACCGAATGTCTTACAAAAAAGTGCTTTCGAGACATTTTTTAAATTTGACAGTTCGCGGAAAATAGCAACAAACAGGTAGTGTATGAATTGTACCCTAAAAAAAATGATGAAATATCTTCGACGGCAAACTAACTCAGTATTTTATTTTTGCGACTTACCAGCACCTGTTCTTCAAGCATCATAAAAATCATAAAAATGAATTCTCGATAATAGCCTATGAACGTCACTCGTAATCGCTTTCAATAGTTAATGCATAAAATGAATTCTAGTGCGGCGTCGTCTATAAAACCGGTAGTTATCGGAACACACTCGAGCAATTTAAAAAGCAATTTTCCCACTCCGAATATGGAAGATGAGAAATTTCAGATTGTGTGAAATTAGTATTCTCAACTTGCTCTCAGTAGGTAATTCGAACTTTATACGTATGTACATGCATATGTGATCTCGATTAAATATATCGATTTAAAAGACAGATAGAAGAAAATAATAGGGGATCGGATGGATGAGGGCTGCTCAAGACCGGGATCGTTGGCGCTTTCTTGGAGAGGCCTTCCTTCAGCAGTCGACGGCGGTAGGCTGAATCTTATCTATATATATAAAAATGAATTGCTGTTCGTTAGTCTCGCTAAAACTCGAGAACGGCTGGACCGATTTGGCTAATTTTAGTCTTGAAATATTCGTTGAAGTCCAGGGAAGGTTTAAAAGGTAAAAAAAAATCAAATAATTGCCGGGAAATCCCTCAAAACAGCCCTTTTCTATTTCCCATACAAATGTTTTCTAAATAATATCGAGAGTCAATTTGTAATTTATTACCGCTGCATAAAGTTCAAAACGCGTGCGCGTTGGAGAATCTTATATCGCGTTCCGTAACAACTAACTTCAGTTGTTGATCTGTCAGATTATATTATTATTTTTTTGTATTTTACCTTTTTTATATTTGACAATAGATTTGAGAACCAAAATATAATATGTCAATCCATCCTGTCGCACTTCAGAATACGGAAAAAATTATAACGATATTGTGTTACGATATCTGTGAGTGCATCCTTCTATCTTTGTGGCTACGTGCGCGAGAACTTTCTTTACTTTGGTAATCCTTTGTGGTAGTGACTTTGTGCTTTATAATTTACGATGCCGAGGAGAAGACGACCTGACTTAGGAAGTCAATCAAATGTACGAAGAGCTACCTCACGTGCTAATCGCACTGATGACCAGAGAAAGAGAATTAAAATACAGACACAGAAAGGAAGATTGTTCATTTTTATATAAACAGATTGTACAAATTGATTTATCCATTTTTGTAATACATATTCTCTTCCTTTTTCAATGCGTTTCATTCTACTATAATTTTATTTGGCTTTTTACCATTTATAAAGGCTTTAGCCTTGGTTTAATTACTGAGCCCTCAGTTGTAAATTGTAAACCAGGCACATCTAAGGAGATAATAATAATTAGGCTTTTTATATTTTACACAACAAATAGTTCTGAACGCTGACATAAATGTTTGACAACCAACAAATATGTCAATCCCTATTAATGAGTAACACTATTCTTCATTTTTAAAATGTAAAATATGCAATTATTCGAATATTGTAGATATATGTTGTCGATTCGAAACCTTTATTTAAATCCGTTCTTTAATTTGACGGAACAATTACCCGCATTGAAGGGATAAATATTTAACGTTTGACAGGACATTACATAGAACAGTTTATATGGGAAAATGAAATTCCTGTTTTTATCATATTGCCCGCAATTTTTCCATATTTTATCACCATTTAAACTTTCCCTGGACTTCAACAAATATTTCAAGACTAAAATTAGCCAAATCGGTCCAGCCGTTCTCGAGTTTTAGTGAAACTAACGAACAGCAATTCATTTTTATATTATAGACGGATCCGATTTGTTTGTTTTAAAATCATTTTATACAAAAGTTTAGGTCTTTCATTTATCGTTTTGGCAGAACAAAGTCTGCCGGGTCAGCTAGTATATATATAAAAATGAATTGCTGTTCGTTAGTCTCGCTAAAACTCGAGAACGGCTGAACGGATTTATCTTATCTTGGTCTTAAAATGTTCGTGGAGGTCTAGGGAAGGTTTAAAAGGTGAAAAAAAATCGAATAATTGCCGGGAAAACCCTCAAAACAGCCCTTTTCTATTTCCCATACAAACGTTATCTAAATAAAATGGAGAGTCAATTTTTAATTTATTACCGCTGCATTAAGTTCAAATTCGCGTGCGCATTGGAAAATCTAATGTCGCGTTCCGACTAACTTCAGTTGTTAATCTGTCAGATTATTTGTTTATATTTTTTGTAGATTTGACAACCAATTAATATGTCAATTCATCCTGTCGCACTTCAAAACACGGAAAAAGTATATTATTATGATATATTAAAATTAGAAAGTTCACGCGCACATAGCCACAAAGATAGAAGCATTCACTCATAGATATCGTAACACAAAAGCTTAATATTTTTGTCAGTGTTCTGAAGTGCGACAGGATGGATTCCTTTGCGATGACCAAAAATAAATCGCAAACCGTGTTCGCGCGTCGGAAAACCGTCTTCTTTATTTATTTACGCACAACAAAATAAAAAATATAGTTTATGAGAAAGCTTTAAATTGATTAACAGACTGTATCATAACATTGTGTGTCTGTAAATATCAAATTTAAACCTTATAAATAGCCAGTATTTCAGGAAAACTCTGCTTTGTAAGTAACCAACATGATGTGTCGAAAATAATAATAAAACTTCAAGCTTTATTCACAAATGTTTTTTTATTAAATAAGGATTCGATTTGTTTGTTTTAAAATCATTTTATACAAAAGTTTAGGTCTTTTATTTATCGTTGAGGGAGTACGAAGTCTGCCGGGACAGCTAGTATAATATATAATTGTATCAAGGGTAAAAGAAATGACATACGAACAGATTTTTGTCATACTAGGACAATAACATGACCTTGTGTGGTCACGACTATTAATAAAAGAGGCTCAAAAAAGAACTAGTGACCGAAAATGATAATGATCTGTTTTTCCTAGTCGAAATAATAATACATATGTATGTGACTGTTAGTGTATTTATTTATTTAATTGCTTTTCACCAGTAAATTGAAATTTAAAGATGTATCTTTTGTTAAACTATATATGTATGCGCGACTAGCTTAATTTTAGCTTCATAGTTGTTACATTGATATCCAAAGTTTGCAGAATCGAAATAATAAAAATCCATTTCATAACAAACTAGACCAAAGGGCTTGAAGTGCTGGCTCGAGCTCCAAAATTCACGGTTCGAAAACTAACGGTATTCCTGTATTTGCATTTAAATGTTAAAAACCTTTATTTATATGAGGACTGGATGATATAAATTAAATGAATTTTTTGAGACAGTGAATTTTATGGTTACGTAAAAATTAATCCGTTGTGGTTTCTTTTTTATTCAAAAAATTGGGAAAAAATTATCGACAATTAATAATGAATATCAAAACTGCCTCATGATCCCTCGGCACAAGTATGTGCCGTTTGTGATCTAGAGGTTCTGGGTTCAATTCCCGCGTCAGGCAGCAATGAGTTTGGAAATGTGCCCGAAAAACCGCAACAGGCTCACCCCCTATAACGTGGGACTGTGCGAAATGTGGGTGCAGAAATGCACCTTTGGCTACCTTCTGAAAACACAGACGTGAGTTTATTTATATATATTATGTAACATCATAAAAAGAATAATATAAAAAGAATATATACACATCGGTTCATGCTACGAGATAAATGAGACGGTAAAAAAGTATTTTGCAATGAATAAATGATATGTACTAAATGCTACGACAATGCATAATGTATATGAATGCTTGTTCCTTCGATATGCATGTAAATTTCCGTGTTTAGCATATAAAGATCGCTCGCATAGATACCGCGATGTTAAAATTTCAGAGTGGAGGAAATATATTTTTACCAAAATAATGTGTCTTGTGCATTTATAATATAACACTCACGCCTGATTCCAACGTGTATTTCTGGATACACGATTCGCTTATTTATTTTAATTTATCTTCTACCTACTTAGTAAAATACTTAAAAAGTATAAAAAATCGCAGATCCTACATATAGGCGTTTAATATAAATAAATACACGCAACAGTCACTTACATACTTCTGACCTCGTGATGGTATCTAGGCAACTGCTCCATGGGGCTATTTCATATCAATTTTCATAATTATGCTACTATTAGTTAGTAATAAATCAACATTTAGAATTAATTGAAACGATAAAATATACCTAGAAGGATTGAAGGCCCTAAGACTGTACCACGATTTATTGATATGGCCCACCCAGTATTATACGAAGAATGAACAATATTCACCCTATGTTTACATGGAGACCTCTACAAATCAGCTCTAGGCTATCCCAGACCGAAATTACCAGACGGAATTCTTATCACGATCGTATAGGAATAGGAATCTTGATGTTGGATATTAGATTTATCTCTTTATTGAGGGAGATGGAAATGAGACGTGATGTTGTTATTTTTTTTATCTTTGTATGTTATATTTAGAATTACACTTGGTTTTGAGCAGTGACAGCCTCAAGGTTTAGACATGCGGTTGAGAATATCGACGGTCGCAGATTCAAACTACAGGCACCTCTGATTTTTCGGAGTTATAATATTATGTGTATTCGCAATGAAATATTACTTACTTTGAACACCTAAAAGTTCTAAGGAATTTCTTAAGTGTGTAGTCCGCCAACCCGCACTAGGCCAGCGTGGTGGACTAACTTAAACCCACAGTTGGAGAGGAGGCCGGTGCACATTAGTGGGTAAGTAGTAAATATGGAGTACATAGGGTGATAATGATGATGATCTAAAAAGGAGAAACTAAAAATACCTCATACCTAAAGGCGCCTGCCAATTACCGTTACAAAAATATCGGTTGTCGAAAGTGTAATATTCGGAGGCGAGCGTTCCTCGCGGAGTTTTCGTGACATAATTCACGAAACGGTTGTAATGTTGGCGAATGCCAAGTGAAATGTTACGTTACTAGAGGAACTCGAAATTGGGACATGCGAAATTATGATTTGAGGTAATGGAATAAGATCTGCCGCGACGTATGGAAATAGATAGGCAACGTGTAACCTATTTTTTTAAAGAATTTCTTAGGCGTGTAGTTTGCTAACCTGCACCAAGCCAACGTGGTGGGCTAAGGTCTTAACCCTTCCAATTGTAGAAGAAGCCTATGCCTAGCGATTGAACGTACATGGGCTGATGATTATGACGATGAAAACAAATAAAACAATAAATCGAATTTATTACTATTAAACTCTGCTTGAGAAGTAAACCATTAACTTCCAGTTTCATAAGCTGTTCAGTTCAATATATCTCCTTAATGCAGATTTGAAAAAAAAGTGAATAGAACTCGAGTTCTGATAGTACGAACAACTAAAATCTGAGGAGGATTTATCAACCGAGACTTGGTCGCGTTGCCAAGCTTAACTACGTGCGCGTTATATTACAAAGGTACTTCTGAATTTACATGGAAAACTAATTTAATGACTCGGTTTAATGTTACACAATGCAGCAACTTTGTAAAGTTATACTACGTTTTATAAGTATGATAAGTCGGATTATTTAGCGATAACACATTCCGAAGCGGTTGTAGATAAATTTTATTTCGCTAGTAAAAGTTTATTGCAATGAAAGTTACTTTGGCATTGACTTTGTAATGATCATAATACTAGTAAATAAGTAATGTCATTTTCACAACGGTTGAATAAGACTAGAAAGGAAATTTCAGCATGCCGATCGTGCCTAACCTACGACCATACCAGAATATATTTGACACAGTCGCTTCTTAGTAATTTGGGTTGCGTGTAATATAAGGCTTTAAAAATGTGTGACAGTCAATACAAGCAACTTTTCAAGATCAGGATGGCACTTACTTGCGGAAGCCTACATTCAGCAGTAGACGGCGATAGGTTGAAAATATACGACCCAATTCTAGCTGACCTAATACCAACAGACTTTATTAACCTTAGAATTCTTTCAATCATCCTGGGTTTATTACTTACCAAAACAAATATTTAATATACATATCTATGACAAATAATAAATGTCAGGCACGTAAAGTGTAAAATATGTACATATTTCTCCCGAAAAATACAAAAGCATAATTAAATCAGACACCAAGCCAAATGTACTACATAGAATTAACACTCGGCTGTGTGATTTTGTTGCCTTTTTGTCCTCCCTTTTATTATTTCAAAAACAGAACGAACATAAATTTAAAAACAACATGGCGCGTAACGGAAAATCGTGACAATGATTTTTAGCATTACTATTTAATGCCTCTCATACACAAGTTTCACTTCAAAAACATATAAAAAGAAAATAATGAAAATTACAAAATATATACCTAATAAGAAATAAAACACGGAGTCTCGAAACTTGGAATAAAACGGCAATCGCAAACATAGGTCCTAAATTACATCTCTACCCTTCCCTTTGCCTTAATATCCCTAATTCCCTGTGCCATAACAAAACCTAAAAATATTGAAATTTAAAAAAACTCTCCTAAATATTCAAATTATGAAAACATTTCCGACTCGACGGTTGAACAAATGCATGAGGGGATGGAAATTGTCGCCAGTTCGATTCCGTAATAGGAATCGTCGCGCTGCAGACGGTACGCCCGACACGTGACATTTTTACTTAAGTTAACAAGCAAACGGGAAAATTGTCGACAATATACGGAGCGTAAAAATTCGATATGTAGAATAAAGTAGAAATTTTCGAAAGAAAATTTTTAAAAATCTTATTTTTAGAATGCATGGTTGGACCTGCAATAATGTGTGAGATTTAGCGTTTAATTCCCAGGTCGGGTAATATAAAGACTATGCTAATAATAATGATAGAATGTCATAGGAGTCCACATGCCGCTTAGAGTTAAGATTTTAGGGATACACATTTTATGACCCTTATAGTATAATAGGTCCTTTATGTATAATATTGTTAAAACTGTTGAATAGTAATCTCAGATTATACATACTCTTTTGATGATCTGGTTAGATTATGTATTTGAATAACTTTATATTTGGAATGTCAGTTTTATTTGTTTAGATTGATTTGTGTCATATTTTATTATTCCGTTTATATAGCTTGCAGAAGTAACATGTTTTGTTGTCTGAACTTAATTTTAAATTGTATATTAATGTTATAATGGTTTCTTAATAATCAAGAACAAATTCAAAATGTTTAACTTGAAATAAATACAATTGTTATCAACCCTTAGAAGTCTTTTTGGTTTGGAAGTGACCGCACTAGCCGCAGCTACCTTTCAAGAAAAACTAAACATAACATTTGCTTACTAATCAAACAATGATCTTATAAAACTAAAGTGTTTTTCCATTAAAAACAATGAACTATAATGAAAATGTTATAATCTTCCATTGTCTAATTATATTTCATAATAAGTTCCAAACTATAGATGTTAATAAAGAAGATAGAACATCACAGCTCCAACATTGCCTTTATTAACTCAACATGATGAAGCAAACAATATCGTACTAGTGATCCAAACTATTCATTAAGCGAAAATTTCTAACTCCCTGAGTATATTAAATTCTATATATATCTATCCCTTTTTCTTTTATACTTAGTAAAGTACTTAAGTATAGAAAACGCAACTACAAGAAGGAATTTAATACTGCTATAATTAATAATGGATACTTTCGTTGATAGAAATGATCATGATTGAAAATACTTTACCTAAATACATGACTGCCTGTATTCCCTGAAGGGATGAAAGAGGTGCAATTCTGCACACACCAGGTTCACCAGGTATCTATCAGTCCCATGCTATAGAGGCAAGCCTATTTCCGTTTTTCGGGCACATTACTAGATTCCGCGCTGCTACGGATAGTGTTCTAACGCAAAATCCCAAAAAATATTTTCCTGACCTGGGAATTGAACCTGAGACATCCAAATCGAACGACACATACGGCCCGAGACCGGTGTAACTAGGATTTGATTTGGGCGCCAAGCTTGCATGTTACCTTCGCTTGTCATCCTTAATTCAACTTACAAAACTTAACCTCCAGTAGAGTATATTAAATTTTACCGTTTAATCTATAAACTGCGTCGCAAACGTTAGTTAATTTATGCCCTCATTATAGTTTTGAAGTTTGTTTAGTGAGACTCGAGCGGGGACCAACTTCCATCCTTAGTTCGTCATAGATAATGAACTGCCATGTTTAAGCTAATTATGTTAATTCACTGCGCTGTTTGAGTTGTGCCTTTGCTTTATTCTTGTAACAAAAGGCGGTATAAAGAGGTTGTAATTTGAAAAAAGCTTCGATGAAATAACTTATGTATCTATAATAGACAATAACTTATTTAAATTATAAAAGCTAATAAAATCATCAAGAATCGTGTCGATTAAAAATTTTTCAAAGGACTTTTCTTAGATTTGTAGCATACAACCTAGCGTGGTGAGGTAAGCCCTAATCCGTCCCATGGCAAGGGGGTGATAGAAACCCACCAAGATATCCCTTGCCTGTCGTAAAAGGCTACTCAAAGGAGACCTTGGTGGCATGCTGCAGGGAAAGGGCCTACTCACTAAAAGTGACCTCGAAAAAGTCAGCCTTTGTTCTCCGTGGGCGCTTACCCACAGCCGGACGCCTTACCCAAGCTACTGGAGAGAGCTACTAAGCCCTCCACAACTCCAAAACAGCCAAGACTTTATCGTCTCGGAGGTGCAACGGGCCGCTATGGAGTCACTGTGGGTGCTTCTCCCCCACACATCGTGGTCGCTCCATTCTCTTGCTTGTATGCCTTCATATTCTACACAAACATAAGATATGCTTTAAACTAAGTCATGACCTAGTTAATGTAACATGCTATACATTTAATGTTTGTCGAAGCGTGTCCATTAAATAGTAAATATGCCCAGTCATCCGTTTCACACAAACAAAATAAATGTAAATAGTACGAACAGGCAGTGTTTTAACATTACCAATTCATTCCATTGTTTATGAACTGAGCCAGCAAATAAAGCAGACCTTTTAAAACGTTTATTTTGTTTGAATATTGATGCTAAAATGACCACTGCACAGTCATCGGCAATGGTGAAAGATTAATTATATTGTAATCACTATAAAAGTCACTATCGGTTTACTGAGTAATTGGGCTTGTAGTTAATAAAAAAATTATCATAATCATCTGCCCAATGCTAGACATAGAGCTGCTCTACCATTGAGAGGGTTTAGGACTTATTCCACCATGCTGGTCTAGTGTGGGTTGGCAATAGGATAAGAATTTAGCTTGAAGTTGTCTTTTGTTTTTATGGTGTATAAGAAAGCATCATCATCAGCCCACATACGTCCTACTCCTCAACTGAGAGCATATAATTGCAATAAATCATAATAAATAAATAAAGAGAATCCGCCAACCCGCACTATGCCAGTGTAGTGGACTAAGGGCTTAAACCCTTTACGTTCCAAAGGAGCTCCATGCCATAAAGAGAATTGCATATAGTAGTATAAAGTACATCGCCCGCTCAAAATGGCGCCTAAATATTAGTAAATTTGATTCTTGTGTATTATTTACTTAATTACTACTTCTACTTCATCAACCCATATACGCCCACTGCTGAGCACGGGTCTCCTTTACCATTGAGAGGGTTTAGGCCATAGTCCGCCACGCTGGCCTAGTGCAGGTTGGCGGACTACACACCTAAGAAATTCCTAAGAACTTTTAGGTGTGCAGGTTTCATCACGATGTTTTCCTTCACCGTTAAAGTAAGTGATAATTCAATTTGAATACACACATAACTTCGAAAAGTCAGAGGTGTGTGCCTGGGGTTCGAACCCGCGACCGCCGAAATTCTCGACCGCGCGCCTAAACCTCGAGGCCATCACTGCTTACTTTACTTTACTTAATTACTGACGATTAAATGTACCTGGCAAAAGACAAAAACGTGTTTCCTTGTGTTCTTATATTTAAAGAGCTTAGGGACAAGTGTGTAGAAATACTTCTCTGCTTACTCTCTTGGGCGTATGAGCATGAGAGTATTTATGGATTTATATTGGATTAGAGATATTTCTAAATAAAACGTGATATTTTCAGATTCATTAATAAATGTATAAAATTTATAAGAAACAGCCTAAAAATATAACAAAAACACGACAGTTTGACAAAGACAAATTTATTGAATTATCAACTTTACTTGTTATACAACAAAAATATTTTTCTTTCGCTAAAAGCATAAGGTTAAACTTAAGTTTTTTCACACGAACAAGGGCGTTTTCGGTCAACAATAATTCACAATTCCCTGAAGGAGACCACTAAAATTTACAGCGCGCGGCGAGAGGTAATAAAATAAACCCTGCAATTCCTTTTATTATGTATTACTATAACTTACGACTAAAATTTACAGCTACATGGTGCGTGTTTAAAAAGACAAGTATCATATGTGGCGTATACGTATATCCCGTGACGAAATTAACTTGACATCAGCACCAGGGCGAATACATATTTGTGTGATTTCGAGTCTGGGTGAATGTGAGACCGATAAGTCTCTGGTAGTTTCTAATGCCCAAAAAACATAACTTGTACCTTATTAGTGTGGAATCAGTACTATACGTATGTTACTGTTGTGTATTAATTTAATTATAAGATGTATTTTCCGGACAAATCGATTCGTCAACTTATGACTTCTTAGCATCACTTTTAACACCAATGTCAGCCCGTATACGTCTCATTGCTGGGCAAGGTTTTTCTCCACCATTAAGCGGATAGAATCGATTTTTTAAGAAATAAATACTGCGTAATTTTAAAAAAGTCTCGCGGCACGACGTATGCCGTGCTGAATGCTTCATCAAAATTGCTTATGTTTGTCTTCAACTTTGACGTCACAAACTGTGCTATGACTCATAAAAAAAAGCTTACTAAAATATTTCACTTTTGTTCTCCGCTGTACAATAGAGATGAACCAAATACCGATACGCTTGCACAGCGCTTCGGCCAATATTTAGTTTACCTTTCAATTTTTCGTCCAAAAATTAATTTATGTACCTTTGTACTATGTGTGCATTGATGAACACAGTTTTTCAACTACAATACACAATTTTTTACATGGGAATAACAAAATATTAAATTGATAACTGTATTGAAATGTATTAATACAGAAAAAGACTTTTTGTTGTTTATTTCTAAAATTCGAGGGAATACTGGAAAAATGTCAGTTAGCGATTATTAGTTACAAATTATCCTTGCCACTACCAGACTAAAAAACTACGAGACATTTGTTGTGTTGGCTAAATATTCTTCTTCCTATCCCTACGGGGATATATTCGACGATATATAATAGTCATATATATAATAGACGAGTATTTATATGTATTTTATGAATATATTGTTAGCAATAAGACCATGTAGATTGCAGGTACTCGCTATTCATAAAATTAAATGTTACATTTATAGCAAGGCGTGCTATAAAGAATATTAAATACAAATGATTAATATAGAATACTATGCACATTATATCAATATCTCACATGTGAATTGAATTGACGTAAACCACAAATCGTGAGCACGCGTCTAGCGACCGCTACAAATTGAAACAGCATGAAAATGCCCACTGCAGCCTGTTACCAGCCATCATACCAACAAAAACTTTACAAGAGGATTAATTTTGATGACTACATGAAATTAAACTGCATCACCCTAGGTTCGACTGTGAGAGAATGCCATGTCCATCTATACAAACTTTGTATGAAGTGTAAATAAATAATTAAACTTTATTGAACTCACATACATGATAGAACGTCCTGCATGATGGTCCGACGACTTGAGAAAGGTGGCGGGTAAAGGATGGATGAAGGTTGCTCAAAACCGGGATGGTTGGCGCTTTCTTGGAGAGGCCTACGTTTAGCAGTGGACGGCGATAGGCTGAGTATAGTATAGAACATAGATGGTAATGAAAGTGAAGAACTCTAGTGTGTCTAAATGATTAATGGCACTCAATAGCCTCTATTTCAATATGTTGCAAATGTGTGCTGTAGAAGTACAACAGCCTTAAAAGTCCCGTTTCCCTTATAAAATTCCAAATAATTTTAATAAATAATTATCTAATTAACAAAAACTTCTTGCGTTTCCTTACGCAACAAGCTACGTTCTGTTCAACGCAATTAACAAACCTGAGTGTATTTACCCTTCGGATTAATTAGAGTTCACACGAACGGAGAAATGCGGGCAAGGGGTGTTTGCACCCATTATTGTTAAATTATCAAACCCTTGTTTGTTCTGTGACAGTTAAATACTGAGTAACCAACAGGATATACATACCGTTATCGATAACTAAGGCAGGTAATAACTACGCTGATTACAAATTGGCATTCAAAAAATCCTGAAAAAAAATCAAAATTTTGACTATTTCGTAACATTTATTATTTAATTATGTCTTTTAGCACCAATAGGTTTGTAGTCACGGTAGCTTTCACCTACCTATACAGGATGTATTTAGACCGTGATTGAAAACTGAGGCATAGTGATGAGCGTAATAGCGATAGTGATTACAAACCCCCTGGCATTAAAGAAAATCCCGACAAACAATAAAATTTTTGAGGTTTTCCATACAAACCACATACTTTTAACACCAATGGTTGTATGGAAAACGTCAAAATTTTTATTCTTTGGCGCGTTTTTAATATCACCACTGGGTTTGTGATCACCCTCGCTATTACCTGCCTCAGTTTTCGGTCACGGTCTAAATACACCCTGTATATAAAACACATACCTACACACCAGTAAAAGTACTATGGCGGTACTAGCATAGAAGCTCAAAAGTTCAGGTTGCCTTTCAAAATTCCGGTCTTTTAACGTTTAACTCTTTACAAAAGCAATTTGACATTTAACGTCCCCCGATTTTGGGCATCTATAGAAGTACTGCCATTAGTAGAGGTGCTATATATGGGACGTAAAAAAGACAATAAAAGCGTAAATTCTTCGACCTGTTAAATCGATGAGTATATACATCGATTAATAACGCTTATCCTAAATACATTTAAGCGCAATGACCCGAATGACGGGCGGCGGCAGACCCTGTATAAAATAATTTGCAACTCCCGATACAGCTATTAATTTGTCCAGCTGATAGTCGCTCTATTTACTTTAAAGTTTTAAAAATGTTTTTATGAAGATTTTTTTTTAATTAAAAAGTGTGAAGTTTTATATAGGATATGCATGTTAGCCCAATAGGACTAACGCAATAGCTTTTGAGAGATAGAAGCCTAAATAAGACTTACTATTGCTTCAACGTCAAAGTGCGTAAAATAGAATATACCAACATGCATAATCTCGAAAAATCAATGGTCTATTTTTTTATGAGAGCTGATTCAATTTCTCATTAGAATAAGTGTGTACCCAAGATTTGAACCCCGAACATCCCAGTTTTTGACTCGATTGATCGCATTAAGCGTTGAAGCCATGACGACTTTATAATTTTAAAAGGCCGTCAAATTAGTCTGCCATACAAATTACTTCGCTCGATTAATAAATTATTACTGCTGAACGTAGGCCTCCCCTAGAAAGCGCCAACCATCCCGGTTTTCTGCAGCCCTCATCCATCCGTTACCCGCCACCTTTCTCAAGTCGTCGGACCATCGTGCTGTCAAATCCCCCCTATGGCACCACCTTTAATAAATTATATTTCATTGCAATAGAATTTTTGTACACAACCGTTATCACGTACCTATTACGTCTATGATTTCAGCTCCTACACATACTAATACTAAAATTATTAATGCATGCGAAAGCAAAATATAAAATATAAGGAAAAAAACAACTAAACATCTACATTATGCCTGTTATTTATTCTTAACATTATTTCTGAGTATCGCCGAAGGCTCCCTTGTACCAAGCTTGTACCCGACGGAAAAATTCCAACTAAGACAATAAACTCTTTACTAATACAAAAATACGAGTACAAAAGGGATTTTTACAGAATTTGCAATTATAATGGCTGTTTTTGTGGCGTAATATATCGCAATTTTTTTTTTTTTTGGTTAAATGTAATCAATATTTCTTAAAAGAATAAGGGATAAAGAAACTCAATTTTGGAAAGGATTTCAATGTTCATTTAATATTCAGAAAACAAATTGTTGGTTACAAAATTCAGCAATAAATAACATTCCAACAATTTAATTTTTGTTAATATTTATAATATTTACCTACTTCATAGCTAACTAAACGAAATAAAATCCCAAGTAGATTTAACCGAATTCTCTTAATAAAAAGTATATTTATTACTATTTCATAAGATGGAATGTTACAACGTATGATGTTACCCGTTTTTAATCCTGATGCAATTTTTATTTACTTTCCCTTAAATAAATTCAAAATTATAATTTGAATAAAACAAATTCAAATAGTAGATATTTTTTATTCATAATTTAATTGTAGATACTGAAAAGCAGCAATAAATGTAAGCTCCATTTTTATCATCTGTTAGTTCACTAACAAAGGAAATCCGTTCCGCAATCGCATCGCACTGCGAATTCCGTAAGACACTGCATGAAAACTCGCATGGACGTCGTGTCTGTATGTGTAAATTGGATGCAATGTATTAAAAAGGAGCAAAAAGCTGTTTATTTGTCGGTTTGATAGCAACATTAAATACCTTTTTATAGGCACAGGGATCACCACGGTTGCATGGTTGACACTTGACACCAACGATGGGGTAGACATGATAAGACATGCTGTGAACTCACATTTCGGCAATTCTCTCATTGAGAATTCTGTGATGGAAAAACCCAATATCACTTTGCCTAATCTAGAATCTTACCCGGGACCTCCAGAACGCACGGCACATAGGGATGAAGTAGCCGTAAGTAGCCGAAGTAAGTAGCCGTATTCTTAAAATTATCCCTTTGTATAATTATAAACTTAAATATTCTTCAAGCAAACACATCCGCGTGTAAGTCTAGTGCCAATATAAATTGCACTCCAAAAACAAAGGGAATCTCAAAAGAGCGTAAAGAAACGAGACCCGTTTCGAAGACGTTACATTCAAAGGGGGACTCATCTGTACGAGTAAATCCGAACATTTGGTATTGTTAGAGAGGCGGGCGCCTGCGATAAATATTCACGTACATATTCTACATTACATTGGAGTGCTCGATGGCGTACAGTCAAAGAGAGCGGGCCATATGCAAAATACTTCTATTTCTAATAGGTTATAGTAAGATTATTTAAATTTTTCAATAGATTCTTCAAGTGTATGGGGATATGTCGATGTGTACGACCAGTGTACACGAACATACTTACCTATTATACATACTAGCATGATGCTCAGTACATGTGGAAAAGCCTAAGTCATTACAGACGAAAACCTCCGCAGAAGTTGCGTGATGTTCTAGAGCTAAAATGCGCCTGATTATTCACCGTAGCCCAGAGAGGCTTGCCTCGACCAAACTCAATTTTATTATCCTCCCATTGCTCTGGCTTCGCTTTACGTCATTCCAACCGTTTTACTAGACGAGAGTTCAGAAACAACTTTAAATCCTGTTTTAAACTTAAAAAGACATTAGGAGTCGCAATTTATCGTCCCCGCTTCAGGTGATGTAAAAATACACCGTATTTTTGAATTTTTACAATTCAAATAATATTCGCGCGCGGTTTCATAAATAACTTGTTTAATTTACATATTTATGATAAAAAGATATATGCGGTCTACTCGCTGGAACTCAGGATGCTTGTGTAAAAATTCTGTTCGTTATTTCACCCCGAGGAGACAGAATTGAAATTAATTGGGCTCGCACAATAATATCGGTGTAAAAATGTAAATGTTTTCGGGCGTTTCATTAATATTTATGGGATCGTGTACTATGTTGTCAATTTAAAATAAATATCATGATAGATTGAAGGCACAACCGCCTGTGGTATAATTGTTGTCATAGAAAAACTCAATAAAATGCTTTTTAAGTAAGCCTATACAATATAAGATCCACCTAGTTTTAATCAATAATATCCTAAATAGTACAACGAAAACTAAGATATCCATATATCCCATTTCCATTCTAAATTTAGTTTTAAGGGCAAGCTCTTTTTTTATAATTCATATTATCATTTTTGTCTTATTGACTATAACCAACACGGCCACGCATTTCATCTGGTTTCTGCATAAATACAGAGGTACTATTTCATTAGGACATGTTATAATTAAAAAAAAATAAAAGAACATAGATTTCATAAAACATGAACGTTATTTGAAAATTTCCGGACTTAACAATTTTTCAAGTAACATCACCCGAATAAAAAATCTGTTATGCAAAAACTATTGCATCGGCCGGGAATCGAACCCGGGCCGCCCGCGTGGCAGGCGAGCATTCTACCACTGAACCACCGATGCTTGTTATCACTTGTTCAAAAGATGCGCCACATAGTGCCGCGTCAGATATTTCCTTTCACCTTAGGTTTGTCTTAAGAAACGTGACTATTACGAATTTCGAAGAAATGTAATCTTCGTTTGCACAATATAAACAGGTTACTATAACTTGTCTTACATTGTGAAAAAATTATAGAAATCGACTAAGCCCTTATGCATCTCAATTTTACTCTATTTTGTTTGGAGACATTTTAAAGTTTATTAGATTATGCAAGTCTTAATCTTTTCCCTTCTCCGAAAACCCAAAAAAAGTACTTTTATGTGGACACACATTTTAAAATCAAAAGAAATCTCGAGGCTTCCAAATGAAATGTCTCAAAGAAAGTTATTTTGTCATAACGCGTGGCCTGATAAATTGCTCATTCGGCAGATAAAAAGCTTGAGTAGTTCATGAAATGTTTGACTTACTGGTAGAGGCGCCCTAAACGCTTTGTTTAAGTGTGAACATGGCAGCTATACATTATACTCAGCCTATCGCCGTCCACTGCTGAACGTAAGCCTCCCCTAGAAAGCGCCAACCATCCCGGTCTTGTGCAGCCCTCATCCATCTACTACCCGCCACCTCTCTCAAGTCATACATTAGCACATACAATCCATTCAGAATATTTGCGTCATAGGAAGATGAGTAAAATTTCTTCTCGCAAAAGATGCAGCAAACACATAACTCAAACGGCACTCATGTTATTACAAAGTAGGAACTGTTTCTCGACATCGCAACTGGAAACTCGCACTAAGCCTGCGATGTTGTTAAAACTTGCCCCAACGCCAGATAGCACTTGCAGAATTGAAATGCAAAATTGAAACGAATTGTCGCAAAACACGTTGCTGCAGGGTTGCTCATTTTATTCTTCCTTGCGAAATGACGTACTGCTTTCTGATCGAATTGCACGGTTCATATTGAATATACAAAGTAGTGATGGCCTCGAGGTTTAGGCACAAAGTCGAAAATCACAGTAGTCGCGGGTTATCTGTGGTTGGAGGCGTAAGAATACCGCCACGGTGTCCCCTGCCTGTCGTAAGAGACGACTAATAGGGGTCATCGGGATTGTTAGTCGCATCACGGGGAAGGTGCGCCCTAATAGAAGATGTACGACCCCGAGAGGAGTCCACTTTTAGACAGAGCGGTGGGCGGCAACGGGAAACAGTTAAGGACGCTCGCCCTATATTTACCGTACCGCCCAATATGCTCAAGAGGGGGCCATCGAGATGTTTTAGTCGTTATGCCAGGATTGGAAGACCTAAATAAGATCTTAGGATTACCTTAAGTGTGTAGTCCGCAAACCCGCACCAGACCAGTGTGGTGGACTAAGGCATAAACCCTCTCAATCGTAGATCCTGTAACCGCAGAAGGACCTATATGGGCCGATTTCTCATCAATAGTCGCCATTATACCTCGTACTATGGCTGTAAATGATGATGATGATCACTCTACGAATTGATATAAAAGCACTTCTTCTACTCAGGTTTTGGTTAGGTACCTAACCTAGCTAACCTAAGAATAGTTTCATACGATGAATTGGAAGTCCGATGCCCCGACATACCCTCGGCCTCCCCTGTGGCACCGCATGAGGAACTCAAGGCTTTTTAAGCTTAAAACTCTTCTCTCGTTAAAAAAACAGTAGTCATGTAATTTTATACAATTAATATTGTATTGTAATTAATGAAGGACATAAATGTAATTCTATTTATTAAATAACAAACATACTATACCTACCTATACCCAACCATACTTTGCAGGTAAAGAAAACATCCCAAGTTAAAAATATACTTTAGTTATGGGCGACAGGGTAACATTAAAGTCGATGTCGAAGGTCTACGTGATCCGACAGTCCAGTTTATTGAACGCTCAATATATTGCACGTTCTCTAGGGAACGGCGGCGTGCTAGTATTTATTTATTGAATTAATTCCTAATGAAAGCGCATAATCCACGCGATTAAATAGCTAAGAAGTCTTGCTAAAATGTAGGCTACATCAATGGCGTTACTTCCATAAAAACTAAAAAGCCCAGTTTTCGATATAGAATTCCGAATAATAATAATTTATTAAGCTTTGAACATTTATTTAACAAAAGCAATTACACAAATAAATAAATATGTACTGATCCAACTATAAACAATTATTAACTTGACGTAACACAATTAACGCGTAAAGCCTTTGGGTTTCTATGGAAGTACCGCAACTAATAGCCTTATTGGCCTTAAGGGCAAACTGTATAGACACATTAGTAACAGGGTTAAAATGAGATCGAGTATTAAAAAAAAATCTGCATCGGCCGGGAATCGAACCCGGGCCGCCCGCGTGGCAGGCGAGCATTCTACCACTGAACCACCGATGCTTGCTATCACTTGTTCAAAAGATGCATTATGTAGTAGTCGCTCCATACTTTTCCTTTCACTAAAGCGTCATTTTGAACGAAATGCGTGACTATAAGAGTTATAAAATTTTATGTTTAGTTGAGGTACAATTTGTAGTTTAAATAGTATTAGGAATATACAATATTACACCTTTTGTCTCATAGACTTGATTCCCTACTGAGTAATGGACTTCTGATTGTCATAAACTACTTTAACTTAACTTCTTCTTCTTCATCAACCCATTTTCGCCCACTGCTGAGCACGGGTCTCCTCTACCATTGAGAGGGTTTAGGCCATTGTCCACCACGCTGGCCTAGTGCGGGTTGGTTGGTTTAAATTTAACTACTATAAGCTAGACATGCGAGTAATACATAAGAGTCAAACATATAACCTTCTTCGCAGTCAGATAATAAAGAAAGTATTTCATAAACAACTAGTGACAATTTATATATACCAACATGAGTTGATATATAAATTGTTCTCTTAACAATAACTAAAGTTTAGAAACTAAAAACAATTTGACAGAAACTAGCTTATTTTTCTCCGAAACATGTATAAGATTTATTTAACAATCGTCATAAAAACAACCCATTTGTTCTACAATTGAATCACAAAATAAACACAAATAACAAATGTTCAATAAAATACTGAAATAACAAAACTCTTCGCAAACTCGTTTCGAAGCGTATCTCAACAGGGAGACAATCTACAGAGTTAAAATTTCCAATCTGTGACATATTGACATTGTGAAATGAAATTACTGAACAATATCTTCGCGTGGAAATCTAATTTTTGTACGACGTAAATGACGTGAGGGAAAATGAAAACGGTTTTAACAAAAACTTTTGATGCTCCTTTTTGTGTTAGAAAGCATATCTTAATTAGATATTAATTTGGTTTATGGCTGTGCTTGAATAAACAATACTGAAAGATTTTCACGGCTAAAGAGCAAAGGTGCATTCTTACACTTATATATAGCCAATATGTACCAGTCCCACATAATACGTGTTACGGGGCGAGCCTATCGCCGTTTAGTCGTAATGGAAAAACCCAATAACACTTCGCCCGCCCCGGGAATCGAACCCAGGACTTCAAGATCGCTCAGCAAAAACTTGTTTTGCGAGACCACGAGTGATGGTGTGTGTTAAATTTAATAAAATTTGAGAATACTCGTAATGGGTTTAAAAAAATTTGCTGCAATTACATTCTCGTCATATTCGCAGTAAGCCATTCACTCCATGTTATTTGGTTCAAAATAATTATGTGTTTTTGCTATTACCAGTGATAGTGAGGTCAACGGCTTTCACATTGCGACTGTTGCATCTTCACTTTTACTAATTATATTTTAGATGTATTTTCTAATTTTGACATAAATGTACAAGCATCGGTGGTTCAGTGGTAGAATGCTCGCCTGCCACGCGGGCGGCCCGGGTTCGATTCCCGGCCGATGCAATTCTTTTTGTTTCTTAATTTTTAATACGTAGTATAGAAATTAATAATTATTTAAAAATTCGGGTATTTGTTAAAGTTATGTGTTCTTAGGAACACAAATTAATATTTCAATAAATTCCACTGTCTTTCTAAACCAAGGAGAATTATTTTTAATTCGCTCCTATTAGAAATATGCAAATGAGTAATGTTAATATTTTAATTAAAGTCTGGATTAAGAAATGTAACGAGAAATATTAAACAAAGTTCCCATTGGGGGAGTCCATTAAGGAAATTACAATTTTGACGAGTCTACGGAACTTAGATATTGAGAGTCAAGTTCTTACCAAAATTGTTTTACTAAATAATTTTATTTAAAGTACGAGTAAATCTATTAAGACCTGAGAAAAAGATAAAGTTAATTTAATGTTTAAGGCGAACATTTATAATGGTAATTAAATTCTCGTATTTTGAGGCAAAAATTAAAGCTTATTTTAAGATATCGTACATATTTCTAACACTAATAAAAAAATTTAAGTAACAGCTATTTTTATGACTACCGTACGATGGACATAGTGGTCAATAATTCAATTCAGATATATAAGGAAATTCTCAATGACTAAATGGAGTCCAAAAGTGTTCTTGAATAGCGGCAATAGGCTGTGGGTGAAAAAATACACCTATTCCTACCACTTTGAGTCATTATCAGCCAATAAACATCCCGCTGCAGGGCAAAGACTTCCTCTACCATTAAGAGGGTTTTTGGATTGTATTTATTAGGTCTACAACTTTGCTTCCGCCGTTTTGCTAATATGCGCTGTAGCGATAAGTGGTAGTCGAAATAGATAAATCTAAGATGTCATACAAAAAGCTTAGGTATTTGTTAACATAATTCCATTGAAATATTAGTCAATTTGTTTTTGCATCATAAAGTTATTCTCTATTAAACATGTCAACTTACAAGTCAAATTCTCGTTATTTGCGGGAGGTTTTAATCTTCTGCTTTAATTTAAAGAAATCTGTGGCTGGGGCTCATCGAATGCTCTGAAATACCAATGATGAGGCCTCTACTAGTGAAAGAGCATGCCAAGACTGGTTTCCATGCTTTAGAAACGGTAATATTGGCGTCGGAGACCAGCATGGCGTTGGAAGAGAGAAGGTTTTCGAATATGCATTATTAAAGGCATTACTTGATCAAGGCTCGTGTCAAAGCAACAAGAATTGGCAGGATCATTGGGAGTGATGCAACAAACTATTTCAAACGCTTGAAAGTCAAGAGAATGATTCAAAAACAAGGAAATTGGGTATCGTACGAGTTGAAGACGAGAGATGTTAAACGGCGTTTGTTTGCTTGTAAAGAGCTGCTTTAAAGGCAAAGACGGAAGGGATTTCTGCAACGCATTGTAATTGAGGACGAACAATGGGTTCATTACGATAATCTCAAGCAAAGAAAATCATGGGGATATCCCATATGTGCTTCCACTTCGACGGCCAAACCGAATATTCACGATTCTAAGGTCATGCGCAGTATTTCGTGGGGCCAGCTCAGCGTTGTGTATTATGAGTTGTTAAAACTGACTGAAACAATCACAGGCGATCGTTATCGAGCGAAATTGATGCGTTTGAGTCAAGCATTGAAAGAAAAACGGCCCCAATACAACGAGAGACATGATAAAGGAATTTTTCAGCTCGCCTCATGTTGCAAAAGTGTTCAAGACATACTTGGTATCGTTGAAATGGGAAGTCCTACCCCACCCGCTGTATTCTCCAGATGTTGCTCCCTCGGACTACCACTTGTTTGGATGAAAAGCACACAGCCTGGCTGACCAGCACTTACGGTCTTTTGAAAAAGTACAAAATTGGATCGATTCGTGGATCGCTTCAAAAGATGACCAGTTTTTTCGATTCGGGATTCATATGCTGCCCGAAAGATAGAAGAAAGTATTGGCCAGCGATGGACAATACTTTGAATCATAAATGTTAAACCTATTTTTTACAACAAAGCCTCGAATTTCGGAAAAAAAACGGCGGAAGCAAAGTTGTACACCTAATAATATTAAAAAAAAAACAATTGGCGAAATAAAAGTCAAGAGTCTATGTATGTTATAGAGCTTATGTGACAGTTGGTTGGTATTGGCAACGCTTAGACACCTTTGGCTACTCTTCGCTACCCTCATAGATTTGCTTTCGTACTTAGAGCTACATTTATTGGCGACGGTAAGTTACATGTGTCTACATTTATGGTGACATTGATTATACCATTAAAGAATTGTACCTCTACTAGAGATATCTCATACACCTTTTCTATTTTTCTATATATTTTAATTATTTTATTATACATATTATAATTGTTTTATTAGTCTTAAAAAGCAGTTAAAAAGCAGTGATGGCCTCGAGGTTTAGGCGCGCGGTCGAGAATTTCGGCGGTCGCGGGTTCGAACCCCAGGCACACACCTCTGACTTTTTGAAGTTATGTGTGTATTCAAATTGAATTATCACTTGCTTTAACGGTGAAGGAAAACATCGTGATGAAACCTGCACACCTAAAAGTTCTTAGGAATTTCTTAGGTGTGTAGTCCGCCAATCCGCACTAGGCCAGCGTGGTGGACTATGGCCTAAACCCTCTCAATGGTAGAGGAGACCCGTGCTCAGCAGTGGGCGTATATGGGTTGATGAAGAAGAAGAAGATTAGTCTTGTTTTGTTTTGTTTTTTTTTGTTTGTTTGTTTTATTATTATATTTTTTCTTTTTAATATTTTTAATTAATAAGTGCCTTGTTTTGTTTTAGATGTAATTATTTTCGTTTATATATTTTTAAGTTGAGACGGAGATTTAAGGGAAGACACTGACTTCTGCAACACAGTTTTTGCTAGTGCAGAAGTCAGGGAAACCTTTGTAATGCTAATTTTTTTGATTATAATAAAGAATTTATAAAGAATATATAAAGAACCTTGATTCTACTACGTTGTAGTAAAGTTGCGGCGGTAATTGTCCGGCTCTACCAAGGTGCTACTCGTCATCATCAATATATTTGATCGAAGCCTTTACTTAAGAGATTTTGGATGCTGTTCTTACTTTCACTCCACTTGTCGCAGACCACAACTACATACTTTTCGAGACGAATGTGGTAAAGATTTGTTACCTTTGGATGCACCAAAAAGTATTCCAGTACGCTAACCTTACTTCATATTTTGTACCAAGTTTCAACTTGGCGATCAAAAAATGGATTTGCATCGGCCGGGAATCGAACCCGGGCCGCCCGCGTGGCAGGCGAGCATTCTACCACTGAACCACCGATGCTTGTTATCATTTGTACAAATAATACTCTACGTAACAAACGCATCAATTACAAATTCTATTCTGCTTAATATCACTAAGAACGTCGTACGTGAGCAATTCCTCATTCGCTCCGCACTATTGTAATAGATAAAAATAGACTATCGTATTTTGTCTTTACTATAAACTTGAATGTATAATGATCCTAAAGAAATATTCAGACGGGACCTATATCTTCTAATTAAAAATGGCTATGTCCGTACTGACCTTTATTGCCATTGGCGAAAATATGGCCCTTGTGGCGACACTCTGCTACTCTTGGCTACCATTGGCTGCCTTTGGCTACCCATGGCTACCCGTGGTTACCCGCTGTGGTGAAAATGGCTGCGTTAAAAATCTTAAATTTGACAATTTTTTTACGTGCTTAACAATGTTTTACAGTGTTTGGCTTGCAGACTGCATACAAGGAACTATTGTTCGCTTGGCAGAGTAAGGGACCCACCTTATCAAAAATCCTACGCCTACATACCGACTAAAACCTCTCGATGGCCATAGTTGAAGCTAATTTTGTGTGAGCGTCCGCGACATTCACGAGGCCATGCGCTCTGCCGCACATCTCGGGATTGTTCATTTTTTGGAAAAGTGTATCTCCTTCACAACATACCCGACAAACGCGATAATCCCCATTAGCCGCCTCCTATGACCGAATTGAATGATTTTTGGTGTAAAAATTTAGTGGAGTAAAATTGTCTACAACTTATTTTTTTTTTTAAACCCAACCCTTTAGTCTACGCGTTCAGACTCGGGGGCCAAAGCTAGTTCTTATTATAAGTATGTAATTATATAATTAATTCATTGAAAGTCACGTTTCTTTTACCAAGAGGAGACTGAAGTGAAAGGAATAATTGGATCCGGTAAAAACGTAATTCATATTTTGAACATGTGATAGCAAGCATCGGTGGTTCAGTGGTAGAATGCTCGCCTGCCACGCGGGCGGCCCGGGTTCGATTCCCGGCCGATGCAGATACTTTTTGATACAGTAGTTTTAATGTTAAACATAGTATACAATGATCCCATTACCCCATTGATCACTTTCAGTATTCTCTTATCAAAAATTCGGAAAAAAATTAAGCAATTACTTAATTATGTTTTAATTAATTAATTTAAGAATTCTTTATTATTTTTTGTTACTGTTTTTTAGTTAAATTCTTAGTTTTAAGTTAAAACATCATCAACCGCAATCCAAATTGTGCTCTACATTTTTATTTCTATATTCCGCTCTCCTACACTTAGCCAGCCTGGCGACTTTAGGTATAGAGCCTCAATTGTTGAAGACGCCCGGGCCCAGCAGTGGGAACTAAATGGGCTGATACTTATGATGGTGAAGAATAGTCTATGAGTTGCCTCCGTAGTCGACTGTTCAACACCGTACAAAGACCACACTTATTTATTATAAACTTCTTACAAATTTAAGTGTGAAAGCAGACTTGATGCCTAAAGGATTCTTTAACATCCAACCTTGGGGTGATGCAGAGATAAAATTTAGGTGCATAAACAAGGAAATACTTTAAAATTATTATAAAATGGTACTGCCATAATTTCGCCATGTCCTTAAAAATACGCAGTCACATAAAATCATGTACTATGCAACACTAAAACAGTTATTTCAAGTGAAGACAACAAGCATCGGTGGTTCAGTGGTAGAATGCTCGCCTGCCACGCGGGCGGCCCGGGTTCGATTCCCGGCCGATGCATAATTTTGCACGGACGAATGGAAGTTGCGCCTTCAATATTATATCAGCTGACGCAGTAAAACGCCATGTGCCAGACTGCCAACGTCCATTGAAAATACATAAAGCAAATAATGACACAACGGGAACACGGGACATACTGTATACTTTATACAGAGTGTGTAATTTTTTGGCGCTTACTAGAGCATTTGTTTTATTGCATAGGATAAAAAGTATTTTTAAGGGAGGCCCAAACCCAACATTAGGATGCTGATGGTGATTATGTTGGTGATCATGATGATGATAAAATTGTATTTTTCTACAAAAAGGAGAGGTTCTGCTTTAAGATCTCGCATTAGAAGTATGTTGTATGTGGGATTTAAAATTCCTGGTTTTGACCCTCGGATAGGCAAACGATTATTGAGTCATTCCATTAGAAAATTCTCAGTTACAAAAGTCTGGAAATATGCCCGAAAAACGGTAATAGCCTCGGCCCTTATGTGGAAAAAACATAAGCCTTGGAAAGGAAGCTAAAAGCGCTTTCCTCTGCCTATAAAGAAAAAAATTGTGACACTCAAAAGTCCATTACTAAGTAGGCAATCAGGTCTATGAGACGAAGGCAACTCGATGTTTCTTACACTATTTTAACTACAAATTATACCTTATGTAAACATTAAATTTTATTACTCTTAAGAGTCACGTTTTTTGTTCGAGTATAAAGCTAAAGTGAAGGGAATTCTTTGAAGCGACTACTACATAATGCATCTTTTGACCAAGTGATAGCAAGCATCGGTGGTTCAGTGGTAGAATGCTCGCCTGCCACGCGGGCGGCCCGGGTTCGATTCCCGGCCGATGCAATGCATCTTTTAGATTCATTTCTTCTTTTATTACTTTTAGGTGTAGCAAGTGTTGATTCGTAATATTTCTATTAACAAGCCTAAAAATTGACAAGTAGATTTTTTGTGGTAAAATCAAATTATGTAGAAATTGGCTGTCTATTATTTTATTTTACTTTATTAGGAAAACAAACAGTCACTTAAAATCTAATTAAACTAATACACAATTTGCTTAAAGACTAATAATATGTTTTCGCATATATATATCTATAACACGAGTTGCATAACAATCTTAAGCTAAATACTACGTACACAAGTAACAAAAAGAAAACTGGAATAAGAAATGGAAAAAATAATAATAAGTAAATACAATGGCATTTGAATTAAGTAAGTTAGAGAACCGATTGGAACCAATGCTTTAAAAGTTTTCTTTTTACATCAGTTGTATTAAAAAGGTCAATATCGATAACGTCAGCCAGTTCATTATATAAGTGCGATGTCCTCGAGAAGAACGAGTGCCGCCTGTACTTTGAGGCACTAGAAGGAATGTGTAATAGACATGGTTGTCTTATCCTTGGAGGAATTCGCAAATGTATTAGAGAGAGAAGATGAGGCGCATCAATTTTAGACTGAGCTAACTTCATTAAAAATGAAATATCTGCAATTTTTCTTCTCTCTTGTAATGGCAATATATGATGTCTCTTACATCTAAGGTCATAGTTGACGTCGCGTTTATTACATTTGTATTCTAAGTATTTCAAGAATTTTCGTTGAATTGATTCTATTCTATTGATATAAACATGGTACTGTGGACTCCAAATCTGAGAACAATACTCGAGGATACTGCGAACGTAAGTACAATAAATAATTTTTATAGTTTTAATATTGCTAAATTCCGAGCAGGCCCTTTTTAAAAACCCCAGTGCCTTATTGGCTTTGGTACACATGTAATCTATGTGTTTTTCATAGGATAGTTTTGTGTCGTGTATAACACCTAGATCATTAATATCTTCGACTCGTACAAGTTCATTATCTTTAAGTTGGTAACTATATTCAATTATATTAAATTTGCGGGTAAATGATATAAAATTGCATTTGGACGTATTAAGGTCAAGTTTATTGTTATAACAATAAGATTGAAATCTAGAAAGATCTTCTTGTAATAATGAACAATCCTCAGGCTTGCAAATTTGCCTAAAAATCTTCATGTCATCAGCATAAAGGAGAAAATTTGAATGAAGAAAACACTTACTCACATCATTAATAAATATATTAAATAATAAAGGCCCGAGTAAGGAACCCTGCGGAACTCCAGAGGGTATATCATAACTCCTGGATATGTAGCCGTTTATGGCCACAGCCTGGGACCTGTTTCTAATGTAAGACGTGAACCATCTAAACAAGTTACCATGTATTCCGGCTGACAAGAGTTTTTGTAAGAGTATATTATGATCTATACGATCGAACGCTTTACTGTAATCTGTAAACACAGCATCAACTTGGCCACCACCAGCCATATTAGAGTACACAAAATTAGTAAAGGAAAGTAGGTTACTGGTCGTGGAGCGCTTTTTGATGAAACCATGTTGTTGCGGTATAAAAACATTAGCCAGGACATTATAAAGCTGTGTATGCACTATACGTTCAAGTATTTTTGAGAACAAAGATAATTTTGAAATGGGTCTGTAGTTCATGACATCTTCCACCTTTCCCTTCTTATATACAGGAGTTATAAAAGCAAACTTCCATATAGTAGGGACTATACCTTCTATGATTGAGCGTTTGAAAAGAATACCTAGTGGTTTGACAAGATTTTGAGCACACAGTTTAATAAATATAGCTGGAATATAATCAGGACCGGCACTTTTTGCAAGGTCAATCGATTTTAATAGCTTAAGTAGGTATTCGTCATTTACTTCAATGTCACTAATTACGTTTGTATTATATGTATGATTAAAAAAGTGGTCGTTAATTGGATGGCTACTTTGGGAAGGTGGTGAGGAAAGAAATGTCGACTGGAAATACGTAGCAAAAAGATCACAAATGCCTACTCCCGATTCCTCTCTGCGGCCATCATACAACAATGAAGACGGAATATTACCATGACCCTTCTTGTGTGACTTAATAAAAGTCCAAAACAACTTAGGGTTATTTGGAATTGAGTTCTCCAAATTTTTTATATAATTCCTATAGCATTCGTCTTCACATACCTTAGCTCGTTTTCGAAGTAAAGCATAAGTATTGTAATCACACGTATTATGATATTTTATGTATTTGCGATGAAATTTATGTTTTTCTCTGAGAATCTTTTTTAAAGGTGTACTAAACCATGGTGGATAAGTAGATGGGTAAATTCTTTTACTTGGTATATGTTTATCGATTACGTCTTGTAGGGCTTGATAAAAATTTTGTACTGCCTCCTCTAGAGGATTATTAATTAAATAGTCTTCCCAAATTATATTCGATAAGCAGTTATTGATATCATCATAATTACCGGAATTAAAACATTTCTTATCTCTAGATTTAAATTTAATATAGCTAGTGTTTGTGACAGTCAATACTATAAGGAGGGATTTGTGATGTGGATCCTCAGGTACAAGAGGGTCCTCATCAGCGGTAACTGAAACAATGGAATTGCATAAAATTAAATCCAGTAATCTAGAATTGATATTTTTATGCATGTTAAACTGGTTTAGATTACATTCCATTAGTGTGTCAAAGAAGTATAGTCTAGCTTCACCAGTTACACCCTTGGGCTTTAAATAAGAGTCACCACAAGTCCACTCAATGTTACTCATGTTGAAGTCCCCCATTATCAAAATGGTATCAGTCGGACATGAATTCATTATAGAGGAGAGTTTATCGGTAAAGTTTCGTAATTGAGTGTTGTAGGTATTACCGTATTTCTCATCACAAAGGTAAAGCGTGCAAAGGTGTATCTTATTTAATTTTCCGCTGTGATTTTTGCATGTAAGAGTTACCCATATATCTTCTGCAGAAGAATTCCATTCAGGTCGATGAACGGCTGTTAATTCCCGACGTATAGCTATAAGTACCCCGCCGCCATACTTCTCTTGCGTCCTTGTATAATTTCTGTCCCTGCGCCAAACTATGTATCTGCTATCAAATAGTTCACTATCTGCAATACTATTAATAAGCCAAGTCTCCGTTAAGGATATAACGTCATAATTATTTAAAAGCAGAGCACGTTTGAAAACGTGTGTTTTAGTTCGCAAGCCTCGAGTATTTTGGTAATATATATTTAAGTTAGCCATGGGTATAAAATTTAAACAAATTCTCAATTATAAACAAATAAAAATAAATTAAATATAAGAATAGAAGTATAACATTTAGTAAGGACTTGGAGTTCACTGTACTGGTAGTAAAGTAGATAATAAATTTTGATGAATACAATGTAATAATTAAAAGTATCACAGAAATGCAATTTAAAACTAATAATTTATAAAAGCAGGTATCCATATTAAAAGATTCAATGCATAAGGTATATTTATCGATTTTACGACAAGACAACTTAAACAAAAGGAAGCGATCTACGAGGAAATATATTCCTAAAAGCAAGATGCAAGCGCAAGCGATTGTGACATCTATGCCACGGTACACGCACAATCGCTCTATCAAAAGCGGTTTGAATAAATGTCCACTTACTTGCGTTAACTGGCCGACGATATCGAGGGACGAAGAACTGACCAATAGGTGATTAACAATTGTATGGAATGCGGTTCTCAAACTTTTTTTAAACAATATTATACTTCTTAAAAATAGATTAGGTGCTTTGATTATGAAGTAATTTTTAATAAGTCGTTTTCGCACTTTATAAAAAATGTTGGTGATGTATCTGATTTCCTCGCCATAATTTTACAATGTTTGACCCATATATACTGAAAATTGTTGTCTTTAGCTAATGCCCTCGCTTTCTTAAGTAAAATTTTATTAGCTGGTGTTAAGTGGTCGTTCACGTAAAAATTTTCATTTGATGGAAAACCCAGGTGTGATAAATTGAGGTTTTTGTTCTTGCGAAAATTTGCTATAAACTCTTCTTTAGTATAGCGGCAGTTGAACGAGATTATAATAGGCTTTTCTTTATTGGGTACTCGAGTAGGTATACGTGCGACGTAATTGATTTCCTCTTTTTTGATGGAAATATTTGATACATTTCCTATCTTCTGCACAATGTCATATAAATTTTCATTTTTCTTTGAAGGAATGCCTTGTATTTCGACGTTATTAGCTCGAGCCCATTGGTCCCGAAATTGTATTTCCGTACTGAGCCTGGATACTTCATTTCGAAGCAAGGGAACTTCCTCAGCTAGCTTTTCGAAGTTGTCTAGCCTATGTTCAAGTCCCGTAATTTTTGATGTAAAATCACCAATACGATCATGAGCTAACTCGAGCGAATCTTTCATATTATTTATGTCAGCCCTAATTTCCTTTACTTCTTCCAGTAATGTTGACAGAGGAATTAAGTCCAATGAAATCTTCTTAAGTTGCTCTTGTATATTTTCGTAATGATTCAAGGAGGGCAAGCTCTGGGACGCAGATGGTGAGGGGCTTGATTTACACTTGGGGCACCGCCAATTGTGTTTCCTTTCACCCAGTTTTCGATAACCGGCTTCAGTTATGCCAGAACACTGGAAGTCGTAGTGCTGCTTGCAGACGCTGCAAACAGGGCCATCGGTGTGTTCCATATTACAGCTGGCACAGACGAACATTGGGCAAGAAAAGTTTGAGATACACTGGTTTAAGACGAATCGACAACAAGCGTGTGATCACTAGCACAGCCGAAAGGCAACTGATATCCCTAATAACCTTTAAAATGCCCTTTGAAGGTAAGGGTATATATATTACATAAGTATACGTTAATAACTAGTAGTCTAGCTAAAAGGTGGCTCTACCATTTTCAAGTTTTCCTTCTATTTACGGATGATAGTGGAATCACATTACTAGTACTAACATTTAGAGACCTATAGAATAATCAATTTACTGCTAACTCGACAATTTACATACAAGATTTATGTAAATTACGGAGAAATCTTATTAATGAACAGCTGTTGATAGATCCATCTATGCTACTAATACGCAATCATGTACGCAATATCTGTGTTTTCACACTTGTGTTTATATCAACTTTCAAAGCAGTATAAGTATGTCGACTACTGGGAAGTAATCAAAATAGTTTGACGTCAGCTACAGAGCAAGCTTGCATTGTTTTCTATGTCTACATGCGCTATCATTGTGGTCTATTAAAAACGCTGGAAAAACCGGCCAAGTGTGAGTCGGACCCGCGCACGGAGGTATCCGTACTATTATTAATAAAAACAGCAACACAATGATTATGTTTGTTGTATGGTAGCACCACTTAAATATTTATTTGTTATTCTTTTTAGTATTTTATGTAATTTTATCGGTCGAGAATCTCGGCGGTCGCGGGTTTGAACCCCAGGCACACACCTCTGACTTTTCGAAGTTATGTGTGTATTCAAAATTGAATTATCACTTGCTTTAACGGTGAAGGAAAACATCGTGATGAAACCTGCACACCTAAAAGTTCTTAGGAATTTCTTAGGTGTGTAGTCCGCCAACCCGCACTAGGCCAGCGTGGTGGACTATGGCCTAAACCCTCTCAACGGTAGAGGAGACCCGTGCTCAGCAGTGGGCGTATATGGGCTGATGAAGAAGAAGAAGAAAAATTTCATCCGTCTATTTATCACGGTTCATGAAATACAGCTTGTTTAGACGAACCACACCGAAATTTTAGCAACAAAGCCCTGTTTAACCCTTTCAGTACGTAATCCTTAAAATATTTTTTGAAAATATTGAAGTTACAATATAAAGCAGTCTCCATATTAAACAGTATTTAATAAAATGTTATAATGTGTTAAGTCCTTTAAGTCACGTTTCCAATTCCAATACGTGATAAAAGTGAAGAGAAAGGTTTGATGGTAAAATACGCACCTCTCTTTTATTATTATAGGAATAAGCATCGGTGGTTCAGTGGTAGAATGCTCGCCTGCCACGCGGGCGGCCCGGGTTCGATTCCCGGCCGATGCAAATGTATTTTTTTAACACATATGAATAGATTTTTTTTTCAGTTAATAATTATTTGTTGCAGCTAAAGGTAGCTAAGAGTAGCCACTTGCAGTAGTAGCCAAAATAATAGTCAAAATTTGTAATGTGAGCCAAAGGTAGTTTAAAATAGGTACTCGCAAGAAATGATTCTTGATTCTTAAGCTTTAGTTTCATTAGGTAATAACAAACGTTGCGACGATCGTAACCATGGATAGCCACTAGCCATGCTTCGCCACACGCAGTTCTACGAATATTTAATTACAATTAACTTGTGATGAGCGAAATCGAGGGTAATCGAGAGTAGCCAAGGGTCGTCGCTAAAGTAGCCAATGGTAGCCATGGGTAGCCAAGGGTCATCGTTAAGTAGCCAAAGGAACTCAAGCTTCGCCCAAGTGGTGTTAAAATCTTATACTACCATAATCAAGAGCCATCCCAGAGGTGTGCCATAGGAGAGACCTATGTCCAACAGTAGACGATATAAAGGCTGTTGATAGTGAAGATGATGAAGATGATGAAATACGGTAAAGATTCCAATGTGTGGACCTATTGGTTCGAGTTTCTATTAAACGGGGATTTACGTAATCAAAGTCACGAGACGGACGGTCAAAGTGAAGGGAAATTGTTCAAACCTATAGAATATCTTCGTTTGATTAAGACAGTATAAGCATCGGTGGTTCAGTGGTAGAATGCTCGCCTGCCACGCGGGCGGCCCGGGTTCGATTTCCGGCCGATGCATACTTCTTTTTTTTTATGACTTTACAAATATATACGTTGATGCAGCTTTTTAACTATCACAAAGTATAACATCAAGTATTATTTGCAGTAGTAGGGAAATTCAATGGTAAGACGTAGGTCTGTGTTGTTCTTTCAAATAATATTTCTACGCACTTGTTTAAATAGTGTAAATGAACATTCATTAACCACAGTTGTTTTTAACCTTGTAGGGACATTATACGGCTAGAGTTTTATAATATGTATAATAATTGTCTTCACTTTCGTTGATCCGCCACGAGTTCGAGAAACAATTTTTTTTTATTTTTTCTCAATTATATGCTGTGTTCTAAAACAGCACAAAACATTAATTTCACTTAGCGATTTTTAGCCTTAAAAATGCACCTTTATTTATTTATTTATTTATTTATTTACTCTTTATACATTACATGTAAAGGTGGACATAATGCCTAAGGCATTCTCTTACCGTCGAACCTTGGGTGGTGCAGAGATAAAATGCGTAGGTGTGTAAATAAATTTATTAAAATAAAATACGCTATTATGTGGGCATATAATCTACATACAGTATACAAAACATACATAAATATATAATACTAGTACATGTAATACATACAAATTATATTTATATTATATATATTTATACATACATATATATACATATCAATGTGAGGAATCTGCTATTCTGGTTGACAGCAACTTCCGAACCTTCAACTTGAACGAGTAACGATTCGTGCACGTCCTGATCTCTGAGGGAAGCGCATTCCAAAGGAGTATCGACTGTACCGGAAAGGAGGAATGGATGAAGTCTGAAGTGTGAGGTGGGCAAAGGAGAAGTAGATTATTTGATGATCGAAGATTTTTCTCGTGACTGGAGTATAGAAATTTAAAGTAGGAGGTTATATATGAAGGACTGAAGGTGTATTAGGAGATGTAAGGAAAGAAAATAGTGTAGTAAGAGCTCGAAGATTTCGGCGCTCACGAATAGACAGCCACTTCAGTTGGGACCGAAAGGAAGACACATGGTCGTATTTACGAAGATTGAATATGAATCGAATGCAGTTATTTAGAAGTCGGTCGAGTTTATTGAGCTGATCTGCATTCAGGTCAAAATAGCACACATCACCATAGTCAATTATAGGGAATATTAAAGTTTGTACAAGCATTGCTTTGGTCCCTGACGGTAGAAAATTTTTGAGACGGTAAAGAACGCGGAGTATACCGGTGACTTTTCGGCAGACATGAGTCACTTGAGCTTTCCAGTTCAGGGTGGAATCAATATTTAGTCCTAGGTTCTTCACGGTCGAACTTAAGGCAATTACCGTGCCATTGTATATTATTGGAGGCAGAACAGCGTCGTCTAGCTTACGCATTTGCCGTAGACTGCCTACAATGATGGCTTGACATTTGCCGGGATTTACCGTGACGCCAAAATTTTCAGACCATTTTTGTATGTGTTCCAAATCCTTATTTAACTTAGTTATTGCATCGGATATTGATTCCACCCTAGCCTGGGCATACAATTGCAAGTCATCGGCATACAGATGATACGAACACTGAAGATTCTGGGTTATGAGATTGATAAATACTGAAAATAATAATGGAGAAAGAATGCCACCTTGAGGAACGCCAGTGTCAAGCTTAAGTAAATTTGACGAAGTTAAGCCGGCACGTACCGACTGCTGGCGCCCCTGAAGATAAGTCGAGAGCCAGTCCAGTGCATCTGACGAGATCATTAGATAGGATAGGATAGACAGTAGGATATCGTGACTGACGGTATTGAAGGCGTTTGAAAAGTCTACCAAAACCACTGCAGTGACTTTGGTATCCTCCATGCCCGCCCGCATATCGCCAGTCACTTTTAGGAGCGCGGAGACAGTGCTATGCCCAGGTCTGAAGCCTGATTGATAAGGGCTCAACAAATTGTTTTGATACACAAATCTAGACAATTGCCTGTGGGCACAGGCTTCGAGCACCTTGGATAGGAACGGGAGAATGGAGATTGGACGAAAGTGATTGGGTAAAGTGGGATTTGGTATTTTAGGAAGAGGAAAAATGATAGCGGTTTTCCACGCGGTTGGAAAAATACCAGCGTTAAAAGAAAAATTAATTATGTGTGTGATTGGGGGAAGGAGCCAGTCAAGGATTGCCATGATCATGCGACGACTTATGTGGTCGCAGCCAGTGGCATTGGATTTGATGGAAAGGATTATCTTTTTAATCTCGCCCGATGCAACTGGAGAAAAATGAAATTGATCGATAGATGGACGAGGAAGTTTAGCTAAATACTCCAGTGTACGACGTTTGACTTGGTGATCCATAGGTAAGGTTGTTGTGAAATGGATATTTATGTCATCTAAGCCAATAGTCTGCTGGAAATCAAAATTTCTTTGTTTACCTATACCAAGAGTTTTTAAAAATTTCCAAATATCAGCAGAGTGGGAAGATGAAATATTACTGAGAATATGGCGGCGTTTGGCATTGCGTATCATCTGGTTGCATCGATTCCTTGCAATCTTGTACCGACTCCAGTTGTCCTCCGATCGGTCCTTCCGAAACTTCCGATATACCCGGTCTCTACGTCTCATCGCCGCACGAACTTCATCCGTCATCCATGGAGCAGGCGGCCGTTTGAGTTTGATCTTTTTAAGCGGGGCATGTCGGTCAAATAGAGAAATAAGGGTATTATTGAAAATACAAACTTTGTCGTCGACTGTATTTGCCGTATTCAGATGTTCCCAGTCTAGGTCAGCGGCATCTTTGCGAAGCTTGTCTTGATCTATATGACCAAAACAACGCATGTACAGAACTTTAGGTGAGGGTTTGGGAGGTTTTAGGGCATAGGACAGGTGAATGAGGTCATGGTGAGAAAACCCAGGGGCTTGCAATTGACCATGACGCGATACAAGGGAAGGGGAAGAGGTGAGGATAAGATCAAGCCAGGTGCTTTCTCCATCGTTGTTATGGTGGGTGGGCTGCAGTGGGAGGATATGTAAGCTGGCGGATTCAGTGATATCAAGGAGTTTACGGGAGCGGGAGGAATGCTGGTCTAGGAGGTTGGTATTGAAATCGCCCATGATGATGTAATGTGCATATTGAGACCCTAAAGATTCCAGAACCGTTTCGAGACTGGAGAAGTAATCTGAAGACGGGGGACAGTATATAACGCCCAGTACAGTCGTCACTCCCCCGAAACACACCTCTAAGAAAAGAAACTCGGCAGGAGCATAACTATCTGAAGGGGAAGAGGCAATGACTTTGTAATTGAAGCAAGATCGGAGATATATTGCAACTCCGCCTCCTCTCCTCTCGACTCTGTCATTACGAATGAGGTTAAAACCTTGGAGGGGGTAAGAAGCGGAGGGTAGTTGAGGTTTGAGCCAAGTTTCAGAAATCAAGACGGCATGAGCGTTGACGTCCGTGAAAGTTTCAGACAGTTCGCTGTGGTGACTCGGTATACTCTGCGCATTGATGTGGCAAACATTAAAAAGTGTTTTAGATGGTTGTTGGAAAGTGTGACGCAGAATATCACCTAGCCCATCTTCCATGGAGCAGAAACTGTCATCGATGTTTGAATCATCAGATATCGCAGAATAAAAAGAATCATTATGGGAATGATTCATAATTTAATAAATAAAAATAAAATAATATATAAACAAATTAACGCAATAAGTTTGAAAATTAAAAAAATAATAAAAATATTTAAAATCAAACGTACCGATTGGTGCTATACTTGCGTCTCTGCACCACCCGCCAGCTAATACACACATAAAAGTTAAAACTACATACTAAGAAAAACAGGTAACAAAACTAATTGATAAAATGGCGACGATTGCAATATCCGAACGCATTTTATTATTGTCAGTTGTCAATGAATTAATTGTCATTCAAGAATGACATTTGGGGTAGTAAGAAAAAAAATATAAAAATAAAAATAAAATAATGACATACAAAACAGTTGGTAACATGAGACTATGAATTACTAAAACAGTTGTTGTTGACTTGTGTATCGGACATTACAATGCGTTCGGAGTGCAGAATGTGGATAATATCATCGTAAAAAAATGTTTAATTATTAGTTTTTACGTGATTTCGTATTGGAGTTAGTGGAACCACATTGTCCAGTGCCACTTCCAGCTGCAATCTTCTCATTAGGAGACTTAGTGAACTTAGTGTGATGAGACGTTAATTTCTCGAGCTCTTCCATTGTGGTGATTTTGGCCGTACTATCTGCGACTCTTACGACGATGGTTCCATCCTGGGTCCAGCAGGCCCTCATGCCAAAGTGTTGACGAGCCTTGGCGAAAATCTGCTGTCGGGGTCTCGTTAAGAACTCTTTTATTGAACACGAAGAGCCCTTCAGCTTACCCTTTGACTTCCACACCGCAGACTTATGACTAGCATCACGAAACCTGACAAGAACCGGCCGGTGATGTTTATTATTTCGGGTTCCTAGTCGATGACATATACTTATATTAGAGGGAGAGAGGTTTGTCAAAGCCATGCTGCTATGAAGAATGTCCACAATGGCAGCAGTGCAGTCCTCCTTGTCACCTTCAGGAATACCCAGGAACAGAAGCGTTTTCCGTCGATGCCTGGTCTCAATGTTGTCAACCAAACGAGCACACTCAGCAATCTGCGATCGAAGCAGCCCAAGCATGTTGTACATAAGCTCACGAAATGTACGGAACTCCTCTGCAACCCTTGCCACGGTGTCCTTGGCTGGTCCAGACTGTAGCTGAGCTTCAAGTTCGTTCATGCGTTTGGCGAAACAATCCTCAAGCCTGCTCTGCGTGATCTGAATCTCCGTCAGCTGTGCCATTATTCAAATTTGAATGTATGTAACGTTTTCCCTCGTGTCTGTCCTATATGTGGAGATGCTGGCAGGTGGTGTACTTTAGTACATATAGTCACATGTATCAATATTTATGTAATACCGGCTATAATTTATTGTTATGTAGTACTATGAGACACTTCAACCATGTAATACTGTTTAAAAATGATTTTGGAAATAAATACTTTTGAGATCGGTCTACACTCATTGACACCCACGCGGAAAAAAAAAAAAAAAAAAAAAAAAAAAAAAAAATACCTTTATACGTATGTCAGACGTTAGAATGTGTAATATACTTGATGATTATAGCAATGTAATCTAAGTTGAGAATTAGGTTATTTTTAAATAAATTTATAGCAATATTTTGTTGTGGCGCGTTGCAGTAAGCTCGCCCCTTATTACGTGGAACTGATAAATACTGGCGAAATATGGGTGGGGAAATATACCTCTTACTGTTCCTTAGGGAAAAGGCTTAGGGTTATTAAATTGATTACGATAAAAAATAATCCCTTTTAATTTACCGAACAATTTTGCAATTATTTCATTCTTAAAAACCGTATAAAATTATTTAAAATATTAAATCGATTAAAAATATTAATGATACGGTAAACAACCAATAACAAATGATTTTTATTTAAATGAGTTTAAAAAAATGAACACAAAAAGTATATTGCATCGGCCGGGAATCGAACCCGGGCCGCCCGCGTGGCAGGCGAGCATTCTACCACTGAACCACCGATGCTTAGTATGCATCATCTAAATAATGTTTTGTATCTTCATTTTAGAAGTATTGAGTATTTATCAATCTAGTAATTTCACAAAAATCGTTACTTGGACGTTATTACTAACATAAAAAGCACGTGTATGTACTTAAAAACTTCAATTATGTAATGTGTTTAATATTTTTAACAGCCTATAATAGTTCACCACTTTTAAAATCAAAAATATGAAAAATCCAAATTATCATCACATACGAATATAAGTCTCACTACCGAGCCCAAGTCTCATTTTAGGTTCCCTTACCTGTATTTTTAGACAAAAGAGGTCTACTGCTGAACATATCTGAACATCCCAATGACTTCCACAGGGACCTGTCGGAAGCAGACTGCAGCCAGCGACGTCCCGCGACCTAAACTAGGTTGTGCGACCACCTTATGGATGGGCGTTCTACGCTGCGCTTTCCCGTACGTGGCCTTCATTCACCTATACGTTGCAATTCTGCTTGTACATGTTGTAATTCTGCTTATTATAGCAACGCTGGTCTTCAATGAGTGACAAAATTTACGCCATGTTCATTTTGCGTTCCTGGAGCCCTTCCTAAGTATAGAGGAAGACAACCATGGGATTTTTAACCGGTAAGAGTCATACATAGCCCGTTTAAATACTGCGTGCGGGAATCTAAGAGAATTTTTACCATCATAAAAAAAGAAAAATTAAAAAAAGGTTGGCTTACAGACAATTAAAAAAAAAACACCAAAAAATATTATGATAACAGTAAGTATACAGCTATGATAGCTTAAAACATAATAATCAAACGACTGAATTAGCTGAAACTAATGTGTGGGAAGGTAGACACCGCAACAATGTCTAGAAGTTCGTTATTAATCGTCCGTGGCACGTGGTTTACGGAGATGTATCGAGTACGGAAATTGGGCAGTCCATAATGTTTTAGATGTATTTTTAGGAAAAAAATAAGTAACAGTCCTGAATTTAACGTTGATTATCACCAGTATAGTAAAATATTTGTATCAACTTGTAATCGACTGAGACTGTCTCGCGGTACAAGTATGTGCCGTGCCATCTAGAGGTCCTGGGTTCGATTCCCGGGTCGGGCCAAGTGTTATTGGGTTTTTCCATTAGGAAATTCTCAGTAGCAGAACGGAGTTTGGAAATGTGCCCGAAAAACGGCAATAGGCTCGCCCCCTATTACGTGGGAGTGATACATACCTGGCGAAATGTGGGTGCAGAAATGCATCTCTGCCCACCCCTCCGGGGAATATAGGCGTGAGGTATGTTTGTTTGTTTGTTTGTAATCGAATATATTCTTTTCCAGACGAATCCTGTTAAAAATGATACTATGAGGCCGGTGACGTCCAGTGGGGCGTATAAGGGTTAATAACGATGAAATTATAAAAGCTTATTGGATACTTTAAAATTAGATCATCATAAAACTTTACATAAACTTGTCCGAGGAACAAAAACTTCATAGAGCACGAAAAAATATTACTTATTCTTTTTTATTTCCAAAATCATTGATGTAAAGGAAAACGGGAACAAAAACCTTTGCAACACTAATTATATTTCCGATTTGTATTTGACTAGCGACCCGCCCCGGCTTCGCACGGGTGCAATGCTGATATTTAATGGATGTTATTATACATATAAACCTTCCTCTTGAATCACTCTATCTATTAAAAAAACCGCATCAAAATCCGTTGCGTAGTTTCAAAGATCTAAGCATACAAAGGGACATAGGGACAGAGAAAGCGACTTTGTTTTATACTATGTAGTGAAGTGTAATAATCACTATCACTATGTATTCTTGTGAAATTATAAAAGTGAATGGAAAATAAACACGTCCGAGCTCGCAATAAAACTGACCAATTTGACGCTATACAGCAAGCATCGGTGGTTCAGTGGTAGAATGCTCGCCTGCCACGCGGGCGGCCCGGGTTCGATTCCCGGCCGATGCAATTCTTTTTTACCTATTTAATAGCATCAATTAGTCAGATATAAACGAAGTATGACTACAAAAAAGCAACATACTCCATATGTCATCAAAACAGTCAACTATTTTTATATAATAGAATCTAAGATAGATCTTTAGGTTCATATGATAATATTAAATCTAGCAATACGAGTATTCCGATCTATATGTCAAGTTATAAAATTTGTGTTCTTTTGAAAAAAGTCACGACTTCACAGTTAAAGCGAATAAAAGTATAATTAATAAAATTCCCCGATCGGCAGGTTCCGGCCAATCCGGTAAATGAAATGCATTCAACGAGTTCCGTCTGAACCGGTGCCGAGCGATCCGATACCAGCTTATAACGATGTGCTCCGCTCCAAATGAATTGGGAACGCTGTGAACGTGATAACGCAGTGTAATATTACTTTTACATATAGTAAAAATGTTCCTGTGTTTCATATAAAGTGTAAATAAATACACCCAACATAGAGAGATAGAGATATAGAGAAGATACGAGTCTTGTATCAGAAACTACGAGAGACTTTTCGATCTCACAAACACCCAGACCCGAAACAAATATTTGTGGATCACACAAACATTTGTCTCGGTGCGGGGATCGAGCCCGCGGCCACTCGTTTCGCAAGCTGATGTCTAGCCAACTGCGCCACGGGGCTGTCAATTAAACTGCATATAACGTCACTCGATTTAAACTCCCTAGAATGTCGAAGTCACTTAGCTTTGATTGGTTTAGCTTGCCTTCCATACAATGATTATCTTCTCTCTATTTACGACAACCCTCTATAAAGCCATATACTGCACAGTCCCTTCTGTGTCGTTAATTATAGAGTTAACACTGTATGTTGTAATAGTAGGATCACTTAGTACAGAGATTTGTATTGCTGAAGGTATATAGAGAGGACAATAATCTTAATTTTAAGGCTCGCTTTATACAAGGCGAGTCTATTACCATTCTTCGGGGACATTATGATACTCAGTATTGCTATAGATTCTTTTTTTTATTTAACGAGGGACCTGTATAATCTGTGTTATCTGTAATTTATGTACCGTAAAACGGGGTGTATAGAAATTGCGGGGTGAATGGAAAAAAAATCAAGAAAGTTTTCAAGATAATTATTCGGCTATTTTTCATTATAGGATTTTAATAGTATTTTAAACTATTACACATCAATATCTTTTCTTAGCGCTGCCAACAATTTTTTAATGTTAAATTAACATTTATCGTTAAAAATTCACTTTGAAGTTTATCTTCCGAAAACACGTTTATTTGAACTGCCGCAACTTTTGATTTTAAGTCCGAAAAATGTATTAAATGTGTTGTTTGATGTGTTCATATCATTACATGTGTCTTACTTTATTAAAATTTATTGAAATTAGGTAAAAATACACTATTACAATTCTGTATTTTGTTAAAATCATTGTACATGTAAATTTATTGTATAAAAGGGGGTAATAGAATCCATTGACGGGTGATTAGAACAGTAGTACGGGGTTAATGGAAATATTGTAAAGAATAATAGAAACGGTTAATCTGAAAATAGGTACAGATGAGGGGTCAATAGAAAAAGACGAATAGGGTTGTCAATAATTGTTAATACATAGTTAAGCTATGCAAGTACCTAGTTTAACTCGAGAACGGTAATTCGTTAATTTTGGTCTTAAAATATTCTTACAAGCCCAGAAAAGGTTGACGGTAGTGCAAAGTTCGCCGGGTCAGCGATTAAATAATATTTTACAGAGAAAGTTTTCATTTGCAGGTACATTAATTCAATATTTTTTTTAAGAAACCTGTTTTGAGGACTGGGTGCAAAATATGGTGGTTCCTTATTGTAACAATTTACCAGGCAAAAAGTGCTTAATTGGCGACAACCTGTTTTCACATTTATCAGCAGACTTGATAAAAACATGCAAAACCCACAACAGTTTCGGAGATATAACATTTCCCAGTCTCACGCCTCTCTGTAGTGGAATAGCCTTAGTGCTCTGATCTTGTACTCGGACCGAAATGGTGGCGTTGCTGTATATACTTTTCAACACCTCGATGTACCGACAGTCAATGTGGCACCGCTGGAGAGACTCTAGCACCGCCCACGTCTCGATCGAATCAAAGGCTTTCTCGTAGTCCACAAACGCTAAACAAAGCGGCAAGTTGTATTCTACGGTTTTCTGTATAACTTGCCGAAGCGTATGGATGTGGTCTATGGTGCTAAAGCCTTTTCGGAAACCAGCTTGTTGGGGTGGATCGAAGTCATCAAACCTGCGTTCGAGACGATTTGTGATGACCCTCGAAAACTACTTATAGACATGGCTCAGGAGCGAGATGGGCCTGTAATTCTTCAGCAAGGTGTTATCACGTTTTTTGAAGAACAGTACCACCACGCTCCTTCTCCATGCCTCTGGCGTTGAGCCCTCGAGGAGAACAGAATTGAAGAGCCTCTGAAGGAGTATAAGTACCGGCGTTCCGCCCGCTTTCAGAAGCTTTGAAGTGATTCCGTCCTCACCCGGCGCCTTATTGTTCTTAAGTTGTTTCAAGGCCATCTCAATCGCATACAGGCTGAGGTCCGAGATATCATTGCTGAAGTTTTCCCTTATCACACTATTCTTCAATCTATCTACGAATTTCATTCCACATATTATGCTTCTTAGCGCTCTCATCTCAACTGCATTAATTTTAATTTCATGCTTCTTCTGCCATATATACATCATATTCTGCCACATATACATCATATCATCATGCCATATATACATCATCTTCTGCCACATATCATGTCACATTTTATTTTAATTTAGTATTTAAAAATTGTTTTGGTTTGAAAGATATATTTTTATTCAGCACCTCACATTTTTGCATGTTGGTTAAAAGTATTTTTGTGCAGCCCTAACAGTTTTTCCATTCACCCCTTTACGTGTTTTCATTGACCCCAGTCGTTGGGTAAATAGAAATGGTCAATATTTTTCAATTTTTCTGGACAACCTGTGATTATATTTAAAGAATATTGTTATAGATCTTTTCGTGTGGGTACCGGACATCATATATAATCACCCATGATGAAAAAAAAAATTAGGAACAACATATTCTTCATGCAAAGTTTGAAACCGTTGCTATTCACCCCGTTTTACGGTATATAGAAGAATATACTTTTTATGTAGTGGTAGAATTTTCTTAGAAGCCCAAAAGCTCAGCATGCTTTACGAGGTTTCGGAAAATTCAAATTGACAAAACCAATTTGACATATCATAAATAAGAGTATCCTGACCCCAAAGTACCAACTATAAACTACACATTACAACTGCTGTAAAAATGTTTAAAAAAATCCAATTTATTCCCCCATAATATTTCATTCAAACTGTCAAAGTGCCATAAAATATAGTCACATTACTAGAACAAACATGTTTCGGTTTGATTACAGACGCTATAACCCAGTTAGAATCGGTTAGTTCATGTTTATGTCCTAGCTTAGACCTAACGACACATTTTATTAGCACCAGCTTCTGTGCCCTTGTCGTAAATGCATGCACTTTATGTCCCGATAAAGATGAAGCACCGTGTCAAACGAGACAGACTATGATTAAAAAAAGAGATGAAATGTTGAAGATATAACCTGTACTAGAGCGCGGCTTAGTACCGTCACAATAGTAGAATGAAACTGGTCATACTTCAAACAATTCCGGATCTGGTAACCCAAACTTAAAATTAAAAAAGCACTATGGAGACATTTTTCCTACAATTCATTTGTCATATGTAAAAAAAGCCATGATTTTTTTTATATGTAACTTACAAAAGTAGTCTAGTAGAATAAATTAAAATTAACGCTTTATTATTTACTTTAATCTGTATGTATTTTCATTTCATTAAGTCCTTATAAATACATCCCTAATTTTTATCGAGATAGCCATAATTTTTCAGCTCTTAATAGAAGAAGAGTTCCTTGCTTAGCAATACTTATTGCCCATATTCATAAAAGAAGGGGCCTTTAAGTCATAAAAAAATATTTATCTATTAAAGTTTTCAATCTCCGCTCGTTAAATAACCATCCCAACGGGTATTCGTCAGATTTTACGTTCACATCAAAAACCATTTTAAAATCGTAGATATAAGCGAATGCCATCGTAAATCCAGAAACGTGTAAATAAACTAAAAACTATTCCATCGAAATCAATAAATGGCTTTTACGCATACTCCACGGAAAATGGAAGCAAATATTTTTATTTTATGCCTTATGTATATAAGAACTAACTTATCAGGTCTTTGTATATCCTAGTCGCATCAGAATAGACTTTTGTAATAATTTACAGTGAATTATAAAAAACCCTAACAGTGAAGTAAAAGTTCTTATAAATTGCGTAGGTATGTAGTCCGCCATCCCGCACTAAGCCAGCGAGGTGGATTAAAGCCTTAGACGAGGCCCGTGTCCAGCAATGGAACGTATATAGGATGACTGTCAGAATATTTTTGTTTTAAACCCAGAGGTCTAATCAAGGATATTTTCGGAAATCGTAAGCCCTAGTAAATGTCATAAAAATGTATGAGATTGACATAGTTGGTCACGTGGTTATTCTATTATACATGATATTTCAATTCTATATTATAATTTCGATTATGATTGGATTTTGTCACCACGGGCAGGCCAAAACCATTCGTCAGAGTCCTGAATAAATTATTCAACTGGTGATGATCCCCGACTTGGCCGGAACGTTGATTGTTACCGTTTCACTTGAAACTTTGTATGAAACATGTCAAATTGTGGATTTTTTTATGATTTATAATGAATCGTTTAAAAATATTTATTTGACAAAAATGGTGTAGTTTACTTAGAAATAATGTCAACTTGGATATATGGGAGGAACGTGTAATGGAACGTAGGGGAAGTAATAAAGCCACAGGCAGGTGAAGCCACGGCACGTCGCGAGTGTAAAGTAACACGGTACAAAGTTAGTGAACTATCTGAAACTGTTATACCAGCTATAAATTTCTGCAGCACGTTATTATGACACAGCTATTGGAACTGCAAACTACCCAACTTTAATTTGTAACACCGCACATGACATTTTAACAGAATGTTGCCAGTTATTTTATTTTTAGTAATTTAGGTTTATTACATATTTTTTGGATTAATCTTTTGGCTGCTTTGTTGAACATGTGGCAAAGTGTTCGTATAGTGTACACGTGTTATCGGGTTCGATTCTCGGGTCGGCTAAAATTGGGTTATTCTAAAAATGATTATAAATATTACAAGAAAAAAGGTTACGTAACGAATATGCGACAAGCAAAACTTTCATGTAAAGAAATTTAGTTTAATAATATAATTATTAATATAAAGTAAAATATAAAACTCGCTATAACAAGCTAGTTAAGGAATACACTCTTTGTTTCATGATAAAAGTTAAAATGAAGAACTCGAAGCGTGTATTACATAAATGAATCTTCAAAATAAAAAGAATTTCTACTAATATCATTGCTCAAATTATGAACATTAAACACTATAAGCTGGGCTTAAACCTGGATACAAAATACCAAACTAGTTTATTGATCGCTAGCGAGGCGTAAAAGGATTGGACATCGAACGAATACATCGGTACGACCAATGCGATTAGAAATTTCGAAATAATCCTGTTGCGTTTCGCAATAGTTTACTAGTTGTGGAATATTCGCATACGTGTAAATACTGATCGTTGAACATAAGGTCTGTAATCCTGTGTAATCCTCACCACTGTGCCATAGTTAGCAATCTGTATTTATACATCCAGTTTCGAGCCTATTGCAGAAATTTAATTAAGAAATGCATATTATGTACCTACATACTAGCGGCGGTACTTCCATGGAAGCCCAGAGCACCAGCTTATCTTAAAAAGTGATTAATCTTAGATACGGTGATTACAAATTCTTTATACATACACGTTACACTCTCACGCCAGTATACCACAGGGGTAGACACACACTATTGGCTGCCATAATCTACGATCCTAAAATATTTTTTTCGCTTCCTCATCTATAAATCTCTCTATCTCGGTTATAGGCACTCCAACTCCAACTCCAACTCTTGACCTTTGTAAAGAACATCATCATGAATTGTATGTTTTCCACAGGCGCCCTATTCCGACCCTCCTATCCATATTTCCATTCGATAAATACATAAAGGTAATCGAAATCGTTTCTGGCTCTTGATCTAAATTCTAAAAGAATAAACTTACTAAAGTAAGAATAATATAGTAATATTGGTCGGCCCATCGTCTCACGGCACTGTTTGTGTCGCGGATTTGAAGCAAATTTGATTTGAAATGAAGCAATAAGCCCGAGCGAAAAACCTAAAACACGATTGGCGAAACATAGATGCAAAAATGCAAGGTATGCACCTCGCATTTCTGTAAACACACGTGTAATTATGTATGTTTTTATATCACTATTATTTTGTTATTGTTTAATACATAAGACTGTTTAAAGTTCTGTGCACTATATGTTCGAATTTTTATTATATCTTTAGATTCTTTCATAAGCGGCCATTGCTAGTCTCTTCTCAAGAACCACAAACTATGCATAGAAATGTTGTTTTCTCTGCGTAGAATCAATATTTAACGTTTTTATTGGCATATGATGTTCTTGCATCAATATACTAAATTAGATCTAAATAATTAGGTTTTAGTGTCATCTAGATTGCTTACATAGAACTACTAAAGGCTACATGATAACTGACGGATAAAAACTATATTAGTTTACTATACGATCAATAGATGGCAGTGTTGATAAATTGATTGAGTGTAACACGTACTTATTTCTGATTGACACATATTTTTGTTCACATATATTTTATTACCATTTCTAAACTAAAAATGAAAGGTAAAAGGATTTTTGTGAAAATGTAGTACAATATGTTGAATAATTAGCTCACAAATAATGATAATCATGTGTTAGGTATATACTTCAACTCGGTCCAATAAAATGCCATTATTAATTTTGTTGGTATTATTAATTTAAAGTTCTAGTTATAAACTTTGCCTATAATTTTTTATGGTTAATTGTGCCTTTACCATTTATGTAGAAAACCAAAAAAACAATCTGGTTTTGTATGCTTATTCTGTAATCACCGGTGATTTTTGGGAAAATATTTGCATTCACTGTCTGGCACGACAGAGAATACATACAAAGAAAAGAGACAACAAATACGCGTCAGTCATAACAGATATTCGGACCGCATCGTTCAGAATAAGCACTTTACTTCATAAATAAATGTCAAAATAACTCTCTCGATGCCAAGTAACTATTTGTTGTTTTACGTTGTTTTATCTTTTATTTCCGCGAAAAGCATCGAGATTGAGTTATCCGCGGCGGTTTCTCACTAATTTTGTTGTGATAGTTGATCATTTATGAGATTTTAATCCATATTTTGTATACTTAACTTTTGCACTTGAAAATGTCAAAATGTTTTTTGGTGTTTTTCGTGTATATTTCTTGTGGGACGCTTTTTAGACTATATCAAAGTGCTGTTACTTAGTGCAGTGTTCATTTTGTGATGCTAAATAATTGTGAGGAAGTGATTTTATGGTGTTAAATCTCCTGTGTTATGCTGCCTTGAGGTTAGTTTTTGTTCCCGCTATTATGGGGCCACTAGCCCGGTTGCTGGTTGCGGTTCGGTGAGTAATAGCTTGTAAGTCTCTTTACTTAAGGGTCTCCAAAAGATAAACCAATATTATAGGCTCCTTTAAAGGTTAAAGTGTCATTAAAATCAGTACTGTTATGTGACTTAGGCCAAGCCAAATATCTTCACAAAAGTGCTAAAATGAACTAAATTGTGCTATGTTATTATGTTTTTGAGTGTAATAGGGAATTTCCGAGCTATATTAAGTACATGACATAATAGTATATAGTACTTTAATGAAATGAAAACAAAAAATACAAAATAAAGTTTTTGATTTTAGTTATTAACATGACACAAAATATTGAAATAAATTGCGACAAGTATACCAACTATTGAATATTTTGTAGGCAAAAGGCACACTGGCATCTTATGAATACTTTACCTATAATATATAAAACAGATGATTGGCTTTTATAGCTAGTAACAGACCACTTTATATTTTTACACAGATAATAACAACTTGAATATTTATGAACCAAATTCTTGTTGTTTTTATGGAAAACCTTATGATAACTTTGTACCTAGGGATTACACATCCAAGACTATACACCAAGCTGTTCTTTAAGTTTGCAGATTATGATCATAATGATAATGGCCTTTAGATTATTTTAATAATCTATCTATAATTGATTTAAATGGCTACAACTGTAATATAAGGGTTAAAAATCGGCCTGGAAATGAAAAACAGGGTATAAAAAATAACATACATTATCATATTATACTCCTGATTGTATTCTTCCAATATTATGTTGGCACAGACATCTTCGTCTATTGAGCAAAAGCTCTCTTTGAAAACCCCAATAGAATTCCTGATGGTAATTAATAATTATAAAGTATTTTAATGAAGACTGAAGTACTTCAGCACCCTCACCTGATGGTTTTAGATTCTAGAAATAATTCTCGAATTACCTGAGAATTGGTTTTAATTAGTAAAATAAGATTTAGACATAAGTGCCTAGAACTAAAATTAAGTTTTAAGAAGGTATATAATTTTCAAAGCTCAATTTGATCAGACATGCAAAAGACTACTAGCATGTTTGGTTCCTGATGGTACTTAAATGAGTTAATATGATAAACCTGATGGTAAATCACACATATTTCATATATGGCAGCATCATCAACCTCGTGAGAGTTATAGCAAAATAATTTAGCAAGTGAATTACTGATGGTAAAAAATTAAATTTGACTTGATTCACTCGTAAATTATTGGCGCTCAAATTATAACTCAAATGCCTGATGGTAAATAAAGCAAATTAAATAATAAATAAATAAATACACCCAACAGTCACACACATAGTCCTGACCCCACATTAAGATATAAGTCTTGTGTCGTGGGTATCAGAAACTACGAGAGACTTTTCGGTCTCACAAACACCCAGACCCGGAACAAATATTTGTGGATCACACAAACATTTGTCTCGGTGCGGGGATCGAACCCGCGGCCTCACGTTTCGCAAGCTAGTGTCTAGCCAACTGCGCCACGGGGCTGTCAAATTGGAAATCAAATATTGCCGAGATGTCAAAGCAAATATTTTTATAATTAAATAGGTGGCCTGATGGTGATAACTGATACTGATGATGATATACCTGATACCTGATGATCAAGTATTTCATACTGTATATCTACTAAAGAGTACTGTGGTACTATTCTACTACTTAAGCAGAAAAAGCTATTATATTACACAAGAAAGATGGTCAAAAAACATAGAAAAGTATCATCAACTTTTTCCTGATGGTAAAAGACATGCTTTAAGCATTTCAATAATACTGCTTTTTTTATCCTGATGGTATTCAAAGCACAACTTTGATGTAATATTATATTAAATTTAATAAAATACTGGTTTCCTGATGGTACCTGGCAAAGTATGGGCGCAGAAATGAAACTCTGCCTACCCCTTTTATAAGGATAATGATATCTGTTGTACTATGAATCATGTGGAATTAATATCACATAATATGATTATTCCTGATAGTATAATATTTGGAAAAAATATTATAAAAAGATTATATTAATATTTTTAATAATCCCTGGTGGTAAATATAATTAGAATTTTAAACTTTGTACAATTGATACTATAGAAAGTAACAATTCAGGTCAACTTTTGAGATTCAAAATCCAAACAATACCCTGATGGTAATAAAAGAAACAACTTTACATGGATACAAATATACTTTATGATATATATTAATTTAAAGTCAATTTTAAAATATTTATTTATTTATTAAACTGGTGGTATACTATCAGATTTAGTAAAAACCAATCATCCGTCCTTGAATGTTTTAAATATAATGTTATACTAAGATGGTTTTGTGTCATGTTAAATACATAGGGCTTTTTTTGTCATAGTACAATTTTGTTGTCCATGATGTTTATATTTGGCTTTTGCATTTTGGGGACCCTTTCCTTTGTTAGGGATTGTTAGGGTGTAAATTCCTTACGAAAATCAACCATGGTGCCATTTTTTTTCTTTTTGTTATTTTGTAAAATACAATTATAATTTATAATGTTTTTAATTTATTTATATGAAATGCAGTTGTATTGGAATTTTATTTTATAAATAAATAAATTGAGAAAAAATAAAGAGAAATACCTCATAAGCTGAAATAAAGCGCTGCCATCTGGTTTGTCTATCATTTACCTGCTCCTTATCCTTATTTCCTTCACAAATTTATTATTATTTTAATTTTTTAAGGTTCAACATGCTTTCTTAATTTATAGAAGAATAAAAATTAAGAGAGCATGTTCAGGTAATAATAAAGTAGCTTGTAAAAGGTATTTGTTTTATTTTCCCCCAAGGTAAAAGGTAAAGGTAATAATATTGTGGTTATTCTTGACAGTTCCCGCTCAGTTCATACCTGGAAGGACAGGTGCTGGACTACTGATACTCAATGGATTCACATTTTATATGAAGAATCATCAAGCACATGGAAAGAAGCAATGGTATTGCTCCTCAAGAGATGTCCATGGTTGTAGAGCAGATGTTATAACCTACAAAGGTTTGGATGGAAGAGACTACATATCTATATTTCGGGGAAAACACATTCATGATCCACCAAGACTTAGACAGTGTCACGATGGCAGGTTTATAAGGGAAAAAGACTTTTTTAATCGACAAACATTGAAGTGACTATATTGAAATTAGATTTAAGTGTAAAGTATTTTTATTGTTTTATTTCAGTAAAATCATGTGATGTACTTATACAGACATGTCTTTGGAGCTCATGTTTCTGATGTAGGGACCTGCTAGATGTAGATTAAATGTCTTTTTGTGACAATTTTAGAAATACAGTATTCTGATACAAATTTTAACTTTTATTTTGTTTCAATATATCTCTATTGAGTGAATTTTGTTTTATAATAAACAGTAAAAACCAGTCCTATTTTGAAACATTAATATCTAAGTGAAGAATGGTAATGCAATTGTAACATATAGATCTATTTTATATGTGCTAGTAATGATTCTAAGATATTTTTTTCAGATATATATTACCTTCCATCACATCGAACGGGCAGTATGGTTTTAATATTCAAAGACAATAAGTATTGGATCAATAATCGGTACCAGAATACCATTAACTGGACATGCCGGGACCGAAAAAGGATTGGCTGCCCCAGCTGTGTTCAGACAACTGTTGAAGGAAGGTACATCAAGCATAAAGGAGTGCATAATCATGAGGATAACTACACTAAATATAATTTTAATGATTGATCATAGAGAAAGAAATTGCCAATTATACTGTCAATCTATAAAACAAATTAAAAAAATGCATAATTGTTGTATTTAATATTTGTTAATATATCATTACTTTATACCTATGTGAAAATTATAGTGTATGCTTCCATAATTAATCATTAAACTTTTTGAGGTAATAGGTACTGTCTGTTAATAATTGAAAAGAAATATTTTTTCGTTGTATAATAAATGAAAAAATAATTTTAATGTGATAAGCTTATTCCTTAATGAGAGAATTTAGAAGAATATCTATAGTCGTATTTCAAATGGGTTTTTCGTGCCAAAATAATAAATATTAAATGTTTTGTGATTTAGAAATCTGTCTATTCCAGATATAACTTAAAAATTGTATGAAAAATTAGGAACAAGGTACATACTTAATTACTTTTGATGTTTGTAATTTTATGAAGGTAGCTATAACGATATCAATCACAAGGGTTTTAGCGCTTAACGTGAATCTCAATCAATAGAAAAGCGGCATTTTGGCGCTAAAATAATTTGCCTTGTGTAATCGCAGGTCTGATTATTGTAAGTCTTGCATAATGAATTCCATTAAATTTTTAGATGTAATTAGATAGAAATAAGGTGTATACTGAATTGTTGTGGTCGGTAGTTATAAAAAAAAAGACAACGTAGACTACGATCTCTTATTGCGATATGTTTGTGTAACTTATTTATGCGTATTATATATTTTAGGAAATTCCCGCATTAACTAGTAATAATAGTGCTGTGAAATTATTTTTGTATAATTTGTAAGTAGATAAATGTGAATCTAATACTTACGTGTATACATCGTGTATGCGCCACCTAGTGACGGTAATGTGAATTATGCTAGATATTTATTTCCTAATTGTGTCAACAGATGGCGATAGGTATCTTTAGAATTGTAATTTCCTTTGAGTATCCAGTATGGCTCATGCTCATTTATTGGCTTATTTTGTAAATCCGTGTAAGGCTGTTAAATATACTGTGACTGGATTTATACTTTATAAATACTCTGAGTATGTACTTGTTAATGACGAAAATGTTGTATATTTATTGTAATCATATTATAACATCTATTTATGACGACAGTGTAACATGTACCGATTTCGAATAGGGATCGCATTAATTACTTGATCTTTATTCTCATGTTAGTAAAAACACTCATTATTCTGAAATTCCTATTTTAAGCTATTTTGATTGAGAGCCTTAATTTATCTTCATTGAGGTACTTAATCCATGGTTGACGGAAAGCAAGAGTCTCAGTTTCAAATCCCAAAAGTATCCCTTATGCAGCCCACTGCTGCTGGGCAAAGGCCTACTTTACAAATGAGGGGATTTAGGCCTTAGTCTTAATAATCATTATTATAAACAGTAATCATGTATCAATAACTACAATCCTCATATCAACTGTCGTGAAATGCCTTAATCTAACATATTTAGATGTACTTAAAAACTAGTCAGTGTCACTTCCAGTAAAGCAATTAAATTGTGCCAAATTTTCTTTTGAATCGTCTAATTTTATGATTTATTATACTTTAAGTTTGTGTACTGTAATAGCTGCTTGAAATTATTTTGTATGTTTACAAATGCCAGTGTAAGCGATGTGATTCTTGTCATTCGCATTATGTGTAAAACATACATAAGAAATAACGATGAATTGAATGTAAAATAAAATGTACTGTAATAAATTATTCTTCATAATTATTTTTAAATAACATAATGTCAAATTATGCCCTAATTCCTTGTTATCCTACATCCATAAAAAAAGAATTAGTTCAGACGTTTTATTAAGACGTATATGGTGGAATTCTTTAGGAAATTAGTGGTTAGCATTCATATGAAGATTGGATAAATACTCGCCCCTATTTTTTATGGAGATAAAAGTGAAGTCGCTTTCGAAAACAATTTCGTGAACTTTATCCTGCTTTATTTTTTCTGCCTGATGCTCGAGTTTTGTAAATATTCACAAAAAGTGAAGGTCGTAATATTATGACGAAGGTTTGGTTTTAAAATAAACTTTATATAATCCAAGTTTATTTTTTATTTCAACTTCAGTTCAGTATCAATATTTCAGCTGGCCACGTGAAAACTCAAATTATGTAAACCTTCACCTCAAATGAAAAAAATTGACATTTTAATACATACAACATTTTTACAACATCGATGGACAGCCATCATAAAATTTTCATAATCGAATTTTCATCTTTGATCAAAACAGGACGTTATCAAACTTTGATTAAAACAGGAGAGGTACGTGTTGATGTAATGTTAACATTGTAAGGCATGCGTTCTTAAAAAATCGCAGTAAAATTTACATAAAAAATCAGCACTTGAAAATAAGACGTGAAGTGCCTTTTTCCCAAACACCATTCCTGACGTTACTCTCTTATTGAACTAAGCAAAGGGTCACTCTAGGTAAAATTTAGATCTACAATTGATGTGTTTGTAACTTTCAGTGCTGTTGGTGAAGGGGCGAAACGGAAAGGACTTGTTAATGCTAAACGGATACACGTACTATCAGCACAAATTGTTAAGGGACGGATTCCGATGGAGTTGCACCCAGATGGGCTCCAGGTCTTGCCGAGGGTTCCTGCACGTCACCAACGATATGTTGGTGGTGAGAGCCCACACCGAACACACACATCCACCGTCTACTTACTTCCTGGAGAGTACGAAGAATCAGTCCAAGGGTGATGATGTAAGTTTATTGAATTTAGTTCTTCATTGACGATTCGATTCCCTTATATGTACGTATCAAGTAATCGAAACTGTAAGTCTGCAGTTAAAACCATGTAAAGATTTTTGTTGGATTTGTAAATTCAGAAGCAATTGATAACTATTCAACGATTGAAATAGTAATTTTATATGATAAATTCTTGGTTATTTCATACATCTCTTTGAAAGAGACGTTGTTTTAAATTTTCTAATATCCATTGAACTTACAAAGCAGCAAAATGAAAATCATGGTTTTTAGTTTTTTGTGTTTCAATTTCGTTTTTATTTGTTCCAGAATAAGAAAAACTCTGAATCAATTAATCCCATGGCGTTAAAGATCGGCAATGTGCACGGCCGAGCAGCACATTAATATAGTTATATACTCTACCGTTATTATTTAAATTGTTAAATGCTGCCCACGCCAATATGGCTGTCGATAAAATGAAATTTGTTACTAATGCACAATGCTCAGTTACATTGCCTTTATATTCTACCACCATCACAATTGTCACAACTACGACAAGATGGTCTTAGCAACTACTGCATTTACTAACTGCGAAGCATCAATCCTGCCAGAATTACTAAGCTCTATGTTAACTATGTAATCATAATGGTTAAATACAATTATTTAGTAATATACACAGCATATTGCCACTTATAAGTCTTATATTTCTAATTGTGTATCTTATATGTATAGCCCGTTTAGATGTTAATGTTCGTAGTTTTGTGAAAATGTTATAGCGTCGAAGATTTATAGTTATTTATAATAAATTGTAGCTGCAATGGTTTTTAGAATAATGTATACATCGGAATCATTTAAAGTGATTTGTATAGCGAAAGTATATTCAAATTATTAAATGTATATAGAAATCTATATTTTTTTCACTCTCCTTTATTTTTTATAGTTGCGAACTCTAAATTCGTCTGTGAAATGTATAATATCTACAATACAATATTATTTATAATGTTGTTAGGCATTTGTAATATTTTACGTCGAATGCTTTAACCTCTAAAGAATATGTGTTATAAATGAAAAAAAAAACATATAAAGCAATTTAATCTTTTTTTTCTTCGCTGTATATTTTTGTTAGGAACGATGAGAGCAATAAAAAATATCTAGTATTCTATTCAAGGACGAAATTTGCGTAAGTAAAAGAAGAGTCATCATGGGATTCCAGCATCATAAAACTAGGTATCAGAGTATTAAATTATATTAACCAATAAAACTATTAACAAAAAAACATTCGTTTCATTAATTAATAAATTTTTATTTTAAAACAATAAAGGTTAAATTTTATTTCGAGCCTACTTTCCTTTACTTTTTTAAGTTTTATTGCATGCGAGTTCATTATTTGAGTAACACTAGGTGCGTATTCAACAGAACTTGGTAATAATCGGAAATTTCTTCTACAGTCGAATTCTATCTTCGTCCGAACGGTCGCATCAATCTCCGCCTCAACAACTTCACTTTCTACAAACATTTGAAGGCTAGAACCAACGCTCACCGTTGGAGCTGCACCGCCTATGGCTCCAAGTGGAAGTGCAAGGCCCATCTCATCATCACCGACCGCCTTGAAGTGCTCAAAGCTAACATCTACCACAGTCATCCGCCATCCGTCAAGAAGCCAGACATGAGGCTTCAGAGAACCAACGAGGTGAAGAAAGAGATCGCCCGTCCAGTCGACGCTCTCAGCGCTTACCACATGACGTCTCCGTTGCATAACTATTTGGTGGCCCACAGCGTTTTCGACCCATAAACACATATCGTATTTATGTATTACACTCGATAGTAACGTATTTTTAATATTAATATCGCTTTAACTGTTAGAATGGACTCATTGCATTCGGTATAAGTAATTTGATCAAGAAATGGCTATGCGTAGTTCAACGAGGAGGAACTCGTCTATAATCTCGCTTGGTAGAAATTGAGGACAGACTACGTTATTGATTTCCCGCCTATTCACTCTATCCTTGAATAGCCCTAGATGAAAGTGCTTTAGAAACATAAAATACGGTATCTATTTTTCACTTGTCGACTTCGCAAAAGATAAAGCAAATGGCTTTTTATGAACGAATAGAATTTTCCACGTATTAATGATAGAAGTTTTTTCTAGGAATGTAGTCTTTCGATAAAATATAAAGCGCTGTTGACTCAACATATCCAAGTTACTTGTACCATTTGCGAGCTAATATCAAATATCAGTGCTTAACACAAAATGTAATCGATAATAAAATCTAGCACGCGTATACGATTTATTTTGTGTCAATCTTATTTTTGTATCGTGCCTTTCAATAGCGTATATCTTAGTTTTAAGGCTTTTTATCACATTAAGGGTGTAGCGATAACAATGTATTCACTATGTTTTTTAATAATTTTGTGTGATATTTTTTTGCATTTTTTAAAACGTTCCCAGTATTATTCATTGTGATTGATTTTAAGTTTTTAATATTAGCACGTAGTTACGGACGGCGTTAGAGCTGCTCGATAAAGTTATAAAGGAAACTCTCTGTGTAGCCTTTGAACGATGTGTCGTTAGTATAGTAGGTATAGAAGTAGTAGTAGATGAATTAAGACTGCTTTACAGAAATTGTGATTACACGGCATCTCAAATTAATTTTGGATCTCAATAACTTTTTAAATTTTCTATTAATCACGCGATAAAATTGATGTTTAGTACCTAGTATGGAAGTAGACGTATTCAATATTTGTAAGAACTATTTGAAAATATTTTAAGGGCAATTTACACTTAAAAGGTACAAATCTATGCTTAACAATTTCTAAATTATTTTGGTCATTTCTTAAAAATATAATATATTAAATGACAGGCTATGAATTAAAAAAATGATATGATGTACACAATCTGATCCTCAAAATTGATTTTTATAGTGTAATAGACTGGCTAGAAATACAATAGCAATATTTTTATATCAAACTAACTGAATTAATTTAAAGCAAAACTTTATAGTTACTCATTAACAAAGACTATGTTTAATGACTGCATTTACTTCTAAACCCAATTTACTACGTATAACTCTGAGCCCTTAAAATGTTCAGTTTTAATATGAATTTACTGTGCTTAATGTCTTTGCTTAGACACTATATATAATTGTGTTTACCCTTAATCTACATACTTTTGTATACGACGATTATTGATTAGTTTTTAATCCAGCATTATATTCTTGCCTTTATTAGAACTAGTTTTATTAAATTTTGTACACAAAATGCGTTGATTTATTCACAAGCCACACGTTTACATTAAGGTCGATTCTTTAGAAAACCTGCTCCTCAACTTCAGAATTCATAACAAATTTATATTGTACTCCATACATAATTTTACCATCAATCATCAGTCATGCAATAATTAAACTATTTCTAACGTAACATTATCCATCCATCACATATCGGCTAAAATTTCATTATCATTTCATAGATGATATGAATTTTATCTCGATCATCATAGATTAAATATAAAATTCTATCGTCATTTTTAGCAATTATTTGTCAATTATCTTCCAATTTTGAGTGTTTATCGATAAAAGCCCGATTTTTCGTGGACATTTGACAACATTTGGATGATGTTTTTTTAACATTAAAAAAATATAAAAACATATGTTACGCCAAATTCGAAGTGTTTTTTTTTGCACTGATTTCATATTTTAGTTATGTTACCTCTGAGACTGTCATTACCATCATAAAACAAAACAACATAAAACTTGATATTCGTAAGGACCTCTTTCAGCCAAGAAGCAATGCAAGAATGAAGTAATATCATCAGATGGAGAAAAATTTAAATGGAAAACATCAACATTTATCACTTGGGAAATGTTACTAAATAGAGCGTCGATATTTCCAAGACTTCTAATTTTATATTTTCAAACGTTAAGACAATAGTGGTATCATCCAATCTCTACATTTTGTGAATAGTTTCTGCTGTAAAGGTGGTATAACTTTGTTACGCCTAGTACGACTTCCCTGCTCCACATGCCTGAGAAATATTTTATGAAGAATTTTGACGTATTAAAAAAAATAACTCGCAAATTTGCAAAAACAATATATTTTAGGAAATGTTATATAGGAAATGTTACACCATATTCAGCATTCAAAATATGACCCACAGAGTCGAAAATGTATTTGCATATGAAGTTGCAGGGTACACGAAAAACTCGTTGTGTTCATTGATATGATTAACACTTACAATAATAAGTAATTTCTGATGGTAAGTTTTAAATTTTCTTTAAGTAATTGACATTTATAACTTGTTTGCATTGGCACTGTATGTTAAGTTGCTTTGAAATGTGAAAATTAATGTCAAAGCCTAATATCGCATTCTGTGTTACTTGGAAATTTGTGCTACTATGTTTTATTTCATTATTAAACAGTCAAAAATGGAAATAAAATAGTTAAAAGTACAGTAATACAGAATAGTAATAAAATGCTGTTTGTATTATATGCGTAAAATATATTAAGTGGTATTTAATAAAAGAAGCGCTGATCGAAATCTATTTTAAATCTTACTTGAAAAAGGAGCGATTAGAGATAATATAAAAAACTGAAATCATAGACCTTAACCGTGTTTTTAATTTTCATTTTAATAAAATATTTATTGAAAGACGTCTATTAATTGTTTATTTGTTGTATTGTTTCAATCAAGTTTTATTAATACTAGCTTATTGAATATAATTTACGTACCTGCAACTTTTAGACTAATAATAATTATTAACTTTCATATTTACCCACCAGGTCGGATTGTAGAGTTCCTGAACGGGAAGAAACATTTTCTATATAGAGGTTATATTTACAACAAGAAAGAATGTCTATCTACGTCGGCTTTCCGATGGGCCTGCATTGATTCATCGAGATGCAAAGCCTACATTCATTTCTACAATCAGTTCAATTTGGTAACAGCATCCAGATTGCCCCATAACCATGCTCCTCCGAATCTTGTTATGACCAGAGCTGGAAAATATGTTACTATTTAAATAATACTATCCGCCTGTCCTACCCCAGTATCCAGAATGTTCGATTCTATTTGTATGACTCCTTTGCCCCCATTGAAACCCTTGGCGTAACCACGAAATCTATAATGTAAACAGATACGTAAGCTTTTGTCTGCAGTAGAAATTTGTGTAATCAAATATTGGTGTTATTTAAAAATAAAGCCTTATGAAGATATTTTAAATGTCATAGCTTTAAGCATTTGGGATATATGTAGAACATTCTAACATTTCTACTTTCGCTTCCTATTTGTCTACAGATATATTGCTATGCCAATGTTCAGTGATATTATTAATATATGTTACAAATGCAGGATTTTTTTACATTCTTGGTGCTAGTTTAATTTTTAATAAAATGTACATGGTAACATACGAATTTACAAAATATTTCTATGAGTATTTCAATCAAATCATGCAAGACAAGTCATGCAAAATGTAGTACATGCCAAATCCCCATAGGCCTTTGGGATGGGATGGCCTTTGGGATAAGTATAAATATTTGGGCATATCATTACAACTGTTGAGATACATGTTTTACTTTTTCTATTTTTATTGATCTCATGCAAGCTCCAGTATTACGGGTACTTCTTAGAAGTTTATTTCTTTATACATATCTCTTAAATTTATCAATAAATAGGCTGATCCGAATATCATGGTGTTAAATTAAACCACATTTAAGTGTCGGTGTTCCCTCACAATTTATGAAATTTGGGCGAAACGTCTTGGTAGTTTTGGTAAAAATGCGTATAATACTAAACTTTTTAATAAAGTTTTTTTAGGTTAAAATATTTTTTATTCTATTGACTTCAATGGTTGATTTATTTTGCTTCCATATCAAAAGACTGACTGCATATTTTACGTTAGCTTTTGATTAGTTATGTACGTGGTTTAATTTAATGCCGTGATTTTGGACTCACGCATTATAGATTCTTAAATATATAAGAATTTAGAATAATATTGTATATTAACCAAAGATAAAAAGATAGAAAACCTTCTAGTCATTGTAGCCACAGAGTGCGCTTTATGTTTAAAAATATATATTACGTTTATGTTATTAATGTTACTATTATGTCGATGTCTATACTTATTGAATATATTGTTAAATGTAATAAATTGTTTATTTCACCCCGCGAGCGACATCTGTGGAATTTGGTAAACATTCTTATGCACGACTATACGCTTTATTAGATTGACATTGCAAAAGTGCAGGTTGAATAAAGTGATCTCGGTATTTCAGTGAACATTTTTATGACTACAAGAGGAAAGGAGAGATTAATCTACCACAACTACACATACTACAAGCAGAGTAGAACAAAGAATGGATTCCGATGGGGTTGTACCAAAAATAGATGGCACAAATGTAAAGCGTACCTTCACTTGTCTGATGAGAACACAATCGTGAGAAGCAATATGGATCATACCCACAGTCCTTTTGGGACTCCGATGAGGAATACGGAGAGTTAGATGGTGCTAGATGCGTAGGCAATTTTCTAATTATAATAACTCTCAAATGTCTCGCTAGATGGCGCTGAAACAACAAATGTTACACGTAACCTTTAAGTGACACTTTGTCCTTACTACCCGCATGGCAACTAAGATTGTCTACTAATGCTTTGTAAATGTAATTGAAGTGTCCTGTAACGTTATCTATTCTTTTTTTCTCAATTATAATTAGAAAATTGCTTTGTTGATTGTAGTCAATTTGATACAGCATCTACTGAGTTAAATGGTGCTGCGTTGGATTTTAATTATTTTATTCGAAATATGATCGATAGATGTGGATTATATGACTGTTGTGAATTTAATATGTACACGCATTAGTATTACTTTTTACTTAATAATGTATTTCAGAAAATGTCTGCATATTTATACTTCGTAAAGTACTTAATAGTATTAGATTCTTAGGAATTATTTAAGACGCTTGAATGTATAGTGTTAAGGGTATTTTTTTCTTTTTAATTTTTGCATAGATCTCAGTAAAGTATTAAAACTAAATAGAAAAATATTAATCAGTATTTCTCGATATGAGATGCATTTTCAAAGTTAGAGCTTAGTGTTGGATATGGCCTTAGTCAAAACTTTAAGTTAGCCTTTTCTAATATTTCTATGACTTTGTGTCTTTTATGTCATAGTTTTTTGAGAAAATCGCTTCCAATACTTTTTAAATTTTTAGTGACTTAATTTTTTTTACGTATCATTAGTCCATTGAATACATTATATTGTTGCCATCTTTTTGTTTAAGTGTTGCTATTACTTATAGTAGTAAAAATGCGTAGGGTAGTCCCTAATATGATGTGACTTAAGTATTTTGCCCCGAACCTGTGATCCGTCATGAATATCTTAAAAATATTATTATAATCATAATCATAGAGCTTAATATAATAGTTATTGTAATTTAAGTCTGTTATTTATTCAAATATAGACCCTTTCAAGGGTGATTAAGATATTTAATTGGATTGTGCCCAAATGTACCGCAGACTTATTATTTATGAATTGTTTCGAAATTTTCAAAATATTACAAAAAATTGTTCGCCTAGGCGTATTGTTTCGTCTGTGAGACCATGGAAATGTTATAAACCTGAGAAAACCAAAGATGTTCAAATATAAGGATCTATAATATACCTATTTAGATTCCAGTTTATTTATTTTATGGTTTTAAATTTGGAAGTTGTTTTTTTCAACTTTAAGGAGACGTTGTTTTCTAATAACTTTTGTTGGCATGATTCTACATAAAATCATTCATTAGTAATAATTAGTGTTTTTGTGATCATTCCACACCAAAACGTGCCTCGACTAGGATGGTACTAGTGTAGAAAGGCACTTTCATATTTATCATTCATTGTTAAAGACATAATCTAGGAGCATTTATATAAAATAAAGATATATAGCATTTAGAATATATATCCGAATTATTTTGCCTAATTTAATTTAATTTACATGGATTTTGACCACCTAATCTATGCTTATGATCTCTCCAGTCCATCTAATGTTGTCTGGGAGATATCATAGATAGCAATAAAGTCGCCATTTGTGATACTACTTTATTGATATGTTACCTTTATTGTTTTTATTTATCTGGTGCACATTAAACCATAAATAAAATAAATTTATTATTGTAGGAAGTCAAATATAAAGAAAGCCATGAATGTATGAAAAGGTTATATAATCTTCAACCTAAATCTTCCTCTACGTGTGCGAATATAACTAATGGTTGTTGTAATATTGCATTTCTAGTCTTCCTTGCGTTAATATTATAGCTATTAAACCAAAAGACGCCAAATTGAAATTAATTTCTTATGCGTCTGTGTTGATTTTAAAGTGCTAGGCTAGCTACATAGTTTGCTAATTCAGTGAAAACAATTTAAAAAATGGCTATTGTTAACCAAAGCCTTAGTTACTAATTTCTAGCTTCAAAATTATTTGTATAATCATAAGTCGCTTAAGCATTGAACGATGGGGAAACACCACAGAACAGTTGAATAAGACTTGAAAGGAAATGTCAGCATGCCAAGCCTGCTAAACCTACAATTAGTCTGTTTTATGTTTGACACGGCCGCTTCTTAGTGATTAGGCAGCATGCAATATAAACACTTTTATAAATATTTGACGACCGGTAGCTCTTTATTTTTGGTTGATTTTTTTATCATTGGTCGTGTAATCATGGTAGAATGAACAGGTGATCGACAAGTGGCGACACATGTCCCGGTACAAAATACTGTCTTTCCCTTCTTATTTTATTCAGCTGTTCTGTGCCAAATACAAAGAATGTTTAGTGATGCGTTCTTGGTGAAGAAAATTCCTAAGGAAATGTGTTCTAATATCCTGTATTACGACTATACAGTATATATATAGACTTAGCTGTGATTGATATGCATAATTGTTATACATACATAATTATGTTTTAAGCTTAGCTTTTATTTTAAACATCCTGCTATTGTAAAGGAGTAATATTCGTGCTAGTCGTAAATCGGCGAAATCCCTGATGTTTTTTATTGTATTTGATAAGATATGAATTTTTTTTTTATTAACGGCCTTTATGCCAAACCTATACAGAAACAAATGGATTAATGTTACCCACTGTAATAATTGATTTAAGTAACCAATTACATAACTAGAATAATTTATCATACGTAATGGTATGTAGGCATTGATTTTCAATCCTTAATTCAGCATATGTAATTTTTACAAAATTGCACAAAATGAAAAACTTGTGGTCACTTTTTAAAATTCTACTGTTTTTTTTTCTATATTAATATCCAAGTT